>JAQGDG010000033.1:0-2400000 GCA_029844215.1 Przewalskia tangutica
AGGATATACCGTATCTGCTCAACGTTACTTCTCGTTCTAATATCCGATCGCGCAGTGGAGCGTAGCTAGGAAGGTAATAGACTAGCGGCTGGTCACAGAAAGGCTAAGTCTACTGCATCGCGCCACCTGCAGTCGGACAATTTCTCGAAAAATGGCCTGGCGTCATAAGCAAAACAAGTACCAACAAAACTGACATTCCGGGATAGCGCTTTGCCTTTGAACAGGGAAAGCGAATCATTTGCATTGGAACTGCGATGTGTTGTGAGCGGAAGCTCACGGAGCTCACGACCAGCTCTGCCCGAGCGTCACGAACCTGTGGAGGACCTCTGCACTGGTGGATGTGCGTAATCTAACACCTCTTGGTGAGGTGACTCGACGAAAGTTACCAAGGACGCCATTGTCACGGCCTCTTCTCTTGTCCTTGGTTAACGTCGATCTCTACGTTTCTTGGCCTTTGCTGCAGCATGGCATACGAGCCATGCTCAAGCCTAATGAAGAATTACTCTTGTACAACCCTCTCTTAGATAGTCATCAAGACTCGCGTTACATGATTATACTCTTACGGTAGCCAAATCCATAACTAATGTGGTCGCCTCTTTCGATTTTATATTCTGTCCCGTTTAGGCGAAGGTTCGTATATCATGGTCGCGATGAGCCTTTGCTGCGTTGTGCTAAACTATTGAGTGTGGCATTGCCTGCTCCGAATGAAATACCACGGGTGATGATTGGGCACTGTGCCTCGTAACCTACGTACTCTGCTCGCGACTCATGTTTTGCCACGCCGCCTACAGGCAGGTTGCCTGCGGAGGCATAATAGTAAGGAAGAAATACGTTAGAGGTCGACTTATAACCACGCCACGATCTGAGTGAGAAGAATGAAACCAATCTAAATATCCTATAGCCTCACGATTATTGGTGTGGTGCGCGATTGCGATAATCGAACTACTGAATCTGATGCGTAGACTTTCCGATTAAGCTGCTCACGATACCACTTTATGTAACCAGACCGGGGCCAGTGGTAGTGCCTTACGGGCACCAGTAGCCATATGTCGAAATGGTAGAACATAAAACAAGACGTAAAATATTATGAAGTAAACAATAATGAAAACTTTTATCGCATCGTATATATAAATCAATTTAAATCAGAGCAGTTACATCAACACAACTCTGCGCAGCAGTACTCTGGACCTCTAAGAATGATACGACAATGGAGGGGGGCCCGCCATACCCACGAATGAAGTACTGCGGCGACGGCTATACGGTGATAAGCCTCGGAGACCAGCTTCCCGTCTGATTTGTGACCACTAGGCGAGATCGACGGTGTACCTCTACTGCGGCATGAGCGCGCCCGAAGAGTCGGTACAACGGTGCAAGTATGTGAAACTATAAATCTTGAAATGAAATCAAGTATCTAAAACCATTTTACCATCTGATCGGTTAAGCGCACGTAGTGCCTGACGTAAACAAGAGCAAAAGCGGATATCACATGCTTCCAGTCTTTTCTGGCGCGAATGATCGAGCGGGCCGATCGCCCGTAGTATCATTATCGTGCTAATCCTGGTTCCGCCGATCGCGTGTGCCATGACCAGCGTGAGTATTCCTCGCGCCGGGGTAGACCCGGTACCACTCACCAGACTCCGCGATCCGCGTAGTCTCGATAGACGCGTAGTCCCGCGGACGCATAGGCGCCGCGTCGGGCTAAACACGAATGATCAATCCTGAGCATCTGCATTGCTCGCGTAGTCTCGCGGACCCGCGTAGTAGTATAGACGCGTCGAGTGTGAGCCACCGGTATAATAAGTCGAGGTATGTGATACAATATGATCTGGGCTTAACGTTTAACAGCGTAAGCCTGACAAGAATGACCCTTACACAACAATCACAAGATGCTAGGCGTAGCATCTAACGTGTTTACTTATCAAATCAACAAGAAAGTATTAAGGTTTGTCACCAACACGATCAAGTTATTCACGCGTCTTTATGCTAACAAGTTCGTATCTATCCCGAAGTACTTCACATTAACTCTTTAAAAGATCCGTTTCTTTCAAATAGTCATCTGATACGTAGTATATAATAGAGTGACTATCTTTTTAAGATCAAGTCTCTTAACTTCTAAAATTAATAAACCATTCTTTTATCTTTCTTAAGTCGTTATACTAACTTCCCATAAAGCTAGTATAACTCTTAAGTTTTAAACCAAGTATTACTCTTACATTAAAAATGATTCGGTATTCTTTGAAATACTAAGATCCTTATTATTGGGCTTAAGTCACGACATTCGTAAGTATTATTAGGGCTTAAGTCGAAGACACTGCAAAATTATTATTCAGCGTCACACACGTCACGTCGTACTATATATATATAAAATATCATGCTCAAAGAGTATAGGAAGAATCACGTACCTCGATTATCATTATTAGCAAAGCGCTCCAAAAATCTTGTAGTCAGCTCTTTTCCACCTCAAGTAGAATCGCTACTCGCGATCTTACCTATAACGGTTATATAAGTCTATCAACTTCTACCTTAATATTCTCTTGAAGCGATTTGATTCAAGTCTTCTGTAATATCCTTCTATCTGATTCAATTCTGCTTACATGAATCTTATATTCATTTGATACTACTACGATTATGTAATTTCCAATTACAATAGAGGGCAAGATATTTACCTCGATAAGCCCATAATTATCCAAGTTAAAATGTCGATCTGAGCAACGTTTAGCTCACTGCAGGCGCTCCGACCCGGCTCAAACAAACCTTGAAGTTCTACGCAACTTACTTAATACTTCAACCGTATGAAGATTTTCCTTAGGGTTTGGTTTGAGACAAAAAAGGACATAAGGTAGTATTTAGGGCTCTGCGTATAGAGTATCTTTGGAATACTACAAGGTATCTGCTAAGGTAATTTGGGTATAATGTAACAATACTTTGGAGTATTTCTACCAAGAGGGGTGTATTTATCACGAGACAACACCTGAGGGTGTACCACCAACCCAGCTAGGAGGGGTACTTCTCGGCCTAGGGAGGGACTCTTGTAGGGACCTCACAAAGGGGAAGAGGAGGCTAGGACGAGAACCTGAGAAGAGGGGAGGATTTTTAGACTTAGGAAAGTTTTAGGATGAAGAAGTCTTGAAGGGGAGGTATTTATAGGAAATCAAGGGCCGTGATCTAGCCAAGTGGGGGCAAGTGGAGGGCCAAGATGTGCCCAAGTGCCCCTAGTCACTACTCATTAAAACCTCGATATCCTACCGACCCGGCCTTCCGATCGTCCACTTTACGCCCAACTTGATGAGAGGGTGCCAAGTGTCGCTCTGCGATGGTCCAAAATCTTGCGTCTGGAAAAATCCGAAAAATAAAAATGACATAGCCGAATTTTCCCATGAGATTAGTAAAGCGTTTAAATCAACGACTTTGTCGGTGTTGTGCACAAAATAATTATTGACCTCTTTAAAGTTCAAACTTTTCACGTCGTCTCGCGTACATACTGCGTAAATACGGGTATAACAGGTTCCTTATTCTACGGAAAATTGGCACCTCCCCCGCCACGTAAATCTCCATATCGAGGCACGCTGCAAGCCAACTCGAGGTGGGGTGGGTTACAATCTAACCAGGGCGTGTACATTACTCATAATAATACTCAAGTCTCATAAATGATCCAATGTAATCTGATTCAATTCTTTATAATCATCCTTCCAATATATCTTATACTCAATTCTAAACTACTGATATGTAATATCCAATTCAATAGGGGCAAAGATCATTAGCTCGATAAGCCCAAATTATCCAAGATAATAAGTCGATCTGAAAGCGTTTAGCTCGATTCCTTACGCTCAACCCGCTATGGCGACCCTTAGTTTCTAACCAACTCCTCTTCAAGGTCGACTCCAGTGAAGAACACTTAGGCTACAATTTGGCAACGTTCGGACAAGGCATTTCTAGGCTAGTGTGAAATCTTTTCCAACTCTTGTACACAATCTTCCTAACACCTAAGGAAGAACACTTAAAAGTTCAAGAATTCTTGGACAACCTTAGCTCCTAAAATCAGCCCATGGAGAGTAAAAACACTCAAGAAGGAGGGTATTTTGCCTTGAAATCATCTCAGTGTGGATGAAGTCTTGGCTCTGAAAGGGGGGTATTTATAGAAATCAATGGCCAAGATTAAAGCAAATGTAAGGTAGTATTAGATACATGTGTGTGGGTAAACTACCAACCATATGTCCACTATGAATGGACAAGTGGCTTGCCACTTGTCGCCTCACAAATCGACAACACAATCGTGGCGTAGCCAAAGGGGTGACACGTGTCGCCCTGCACAAATCAAAATATTTCATCTTAAAATATCCGTAATGCCAAAATCTAAAATAAAGTGGGCCATGGCTGTAAATTTCTCGTGGGCCCAGCGTGATTGACCAGGAAATAAAATTCCATAATTCTAAAATATTCCAAAAGTCCGAATCGAATCAGAATCAATTCCCTTTAAGAACCTTTTTCCTTCAAAATCCGAAACTTTTAAAGTGAAAAAAATCACATCTTTCTTCCTTTCCAATTTTGTGTCGTATTCTCATAAATGCGTCATCATACATACCACGGAACTACGGGGTGTAGCGGTGCGGTGGTATAGAAATACAATACTTGCACAACAAAGCTATCTGACTAGCATAGTCAAGTTCAACATACTTTTAGACTTTCATTAACATGTAAATTGATTCACCGTTTATAAAAACTCAAGTACTCTGCATTTTATGCCAACAATCAGGGTTTTAGCAGTAAAGTACTACGTCATAAATTCTTTCAAAAGATCCATTTCTTTTACAAAGTCACACGATACATAGTATCAAAATAAGTAACTATCTTTTTAAGTAAACCAAAACAATTTCCATACTTCTTTTTAAACCAAAGCACTTCAAATTCTCAAGTCTCTTTTCTTTTAGAAATCAAGTTCCTTCTTTGTGGAATTTAAGAAAAATCAATACTTATTATTAATGATCTTATTAAGCGACCATGATCTAGGAAATGTAATATAATTTTGTCTTATCTTAGCTTCTATGCAGATAGGTTTCTACTTGTTTTAATAATAATTAATTAGTCGATACATTTTCCTTTATTAACTGCGATGGTTTGTTGATACTTATTCTACGTTTCAAATCAATATAACTTATTCCTTTTAAAACCCGATTACCCATTTCTCGTAAAAGCGGTTTCACAACTTTTTAACACAAACCAAGTCCTTAATATTTCACGTCAAGTCATTTTATAAGTCAAGTCTCTTATCTTTTAAAACCTGAACCATTTCTTTACCTCATAAAGTTGTTATAACAAACTTCCCATAAAGCCGTTATAACACTTTATGTTTTAAACAACCAAATTGCTTAGCATTACTAAATGCTACTTAGTTCACAACAATCATGCTAGAAAATATAGGAAGAGGTTCACGTACCTGCGCGGCGATTATCGACAATTAGCAAAATGCTCCAAAGTACTATATACGCTAGCCTTTTCCACCGCCCAGTAGAATCGCTACTCGTAATACTTCAATCCTATAATGGTCATAAAGCGTCTATTAACCTCTAGCACTCTTCGTAGAATATTCTAAGTACAAGGTCGCTAAATTCTACGGAAAAATTAGAAACGCACCTCACATGACCAAATCGTCGCCTCGTATCGAGGCGCTACCAAGCCAACAACTCCAAAGGGGGTTACGTCTAACGGACGTGTACAATTCTACTCCGCAATAATATTACAAGTCTAAATACGGTCGATGTAAATACGGTTCAATTCTTAACAAAATTCATTCTATATATAGTATACTCGACTATACATTACTCTGACATGTAATCTCAATTACAATAGGGGATAAAGATCATTACCTCGGTAAGCCCAAAATTATCCAATATTTATAAGTAGATCTGAGCAGCGCTTAGCTCGATTGCTTACGTTCAACCCGCTCCAAGCAACCCTTAGAAGCTCTCAACCAACTCATCAAGATCCGACTCAAAAGTGAAGAACACTTAGGCTCTGATTTGGCAATGTTTGGCCAAGGGGTATATCTAAGGCTAGGGTGTGAAATCTTTTCCATCTCTTGATACATAATCTTCCTAACACCCTAAGGAAGAACACTTAAAACTTTAAGAATTTTGGACAACTTTTGGTCAGGGAGGCTCAAACCGAGGCTGACAACGAGGAGAGTATTTTTGCCTTGGAAATTATCTCAAGAATGGATGAAGAAGTCTTGCAAAGCTTAAGTCTATTTAGAAATAAATGGCCAAGATCAAGGCAAGTGTGTGGTGAGATCTTGGGACATGTAATGTATGAATTTAACCAACCATATATACCACAAAAGGGATAAGTGGCTTGCCAGCATCCGCCATAAAAACGTCAGTGGCCTAATTTCGGCCATAGGGACCACGTAGGTGCCATGTTAATCGCCCTCTGCTCGTCAAAATATTTCATCTCCCGAAAATATCAAGTAAAATCCAAAATCTCCAAAACAAAGTGGGCCACAAAACAGTAAATTTTCCCAGTGGGCCAACGTGACAAATTAAAATAAAATTCCATAATTCTCTAATATTCCAAAAGTCCGAATACCAAATGGGAATCAATTCCACTTTACGAACCTTTTTCCTTCACGATTGGAAACTTTTAGTCGAAAAATCACGTCTTTCTTTCTTTCCAATTTTGTGTGATTCTCGCAAATGCGTCCTCACATACATACCTGTACCACTGAAATTAGGGCGTGGTGGTGCCTTACACCACTAGTGATACAACATCGAGAAAAACCGGTGATAAAACTTAGGCGTGCAATAGATATAATAATAAGCAGACCAGCCAAGCAGTTGCCTTGGTATATACACAAACACGAGCAGTTTAATCCTTTTACAACCAGCATCGATTTCTGAGACCTCTAAGATTTACAGCGACTATGGCGGGCAGGCCGCCATACCCGAATGTACAAGAACTCTGACTCGGGAACACATGCAAAGATAAGCCTCGGAGAAAGCGGAGCTTCCCAAAATAATGGCGAGATCCTAAGGCGAGGATCCACCGATGTACCTCTACTGCGGCATGAGCGCGGCCGAGGAAGTCGATGACAGTACCAGTATGTGAAAGCGTAAATCTGCGTTAAATCATAACGATCTATATAAAGCGGGGGCGTGTATGATAACCAAAATACGATCACGCGACATAAGCGATCAAGTCGAGGACTCGCCTCAAAGTCACTCAAATATAACTATGGGTCTCGCCGCCACGTCCATCATGTTCGTCATGGCCCGTGCCCCCGGAATCTGCGCCGGTGTAGGCATGTCGTGATGCAGCGATATCTTTCACGCGTGGCGTACCCGAGGAATCTGCATCGGTGTAGACATGCCCGTAACCTCTCAACAATATCTTTGGGTGGTCGACCGCGCGTAGCCACGTGCCCCGGAATCTGCGTCGGTGTAGAACCACGTCCGTGTTGCGATAATAACCATATCGGGTAATCAACCGGCGCGTGCGTGCCGAATCTTGCGTCGGTGTAGACATGTATGTGACATCAACAACAAGATAATCAAAATGGAAACATACCGTGGAATTCTCCTCACTGCCCGGCCCGTCGAGTAAGTTCTCGACAAGTCAGCGCCTATCGAGAGGCAGCGGTAACAGAAATACCACACTTGCACAACAAAGACTATCACAAGCGCGGCGTAGGCGAGTTTCCACAACAAGCATAGGCAAGTTTCACAACAACAAGCATAGGCAAGTTTCACCTGACTCAAAGTACTTTCATTTTATGCCAAAGTCGGGTTTTTAACCCCAGTACTACATCGTTAAGTTCTTTTAAAGAGATCCATTACTTATAAAGTCACTCGATACCCGTAGTATTAGAATGACCAGCATTCCTTTTCAAAATCAAGTAACAACATTCTTTTCCTAAGTTCGGTTTGCCTAGTTTTGATTACTCAAGCTTCTCATTTTCAAATGGTTTCATAGTTCCCAAACTTAATCACTTGATTCCTTTTAGAACAATTGAGTAATATATGTCTCACGTGAGTAGGTTATTCTTGTTTACAACGTTCTTATTACAACGACCATGATCTAGAAAATGTAATATCATTTTGTCTCATCTTAGTTTCTATGGATGGAGGTTTCTACTGGTTTTATCGATACATCATTATTGATACATTTTCCTTTATTAGCAGCTGCGGTGATGCAGCCGATACGTTCGATTTCGAAATCGGTAAAACATTATCCGCTTTAAATAAAACCAAGTACTCATTACTCGAATGAGGTTTCACTACATTCACATTAAAACAAATAAGTTAAGTCTCTTATCTTATAGATCAAGTCCTTAACCTAACATGATAAACCATTTTCTTTACCTCTCTTAGACATTATACCTAACTCCCGTAAAGCTAGTATAACTCTTTTAAAACCACAAAGTATTTTCTTACCTCATAAAGTTGTTATAACGACTTCCCATAAAGCGTTATAACACTTTATGTTTTAAAACAATCAAACACGATTAACACGTATGCGTCTCGTACTACATAGTTCACACATATCGTGCTAGAAGAGATAGGAAGAGGTTCACATACCTCGCGACGATTTATCGACAATAAGCAAAATGCTCCAAGTACTACAACGCACTAGCCACTTTCCACTCGCCGGTAGAATACGCTACTCTTAGTCTCTTTCACTATAAAGGCCTGGCGTCTATTAACTCTTAAACACAAGTTCCCATTTTCTACGAAAATTCGGCACCTCCCATACAGCGTAAATCTCCTCTCTCTATCAGTAGCTACCAAGCCAACGGGGTTTACGTCTAACCGGGCGTGTACAATTCTACGATAATACTACACAAGTCTCTTTGCAATCTGATCTATGTAAATATAGTTCGATTCTTTATTCTTGGGCTTAAGTCAAAGACATTGCCTGATAATGTTGAGTTCTATATAGTATACCTCAACTATATATTCATACCACGTGTAATCTCCAATTACAATAAGGGGACAAGAATATTTACCTCGACAAGCCCAAAATTATCAAGTTATAATGTCGATCACGAGCAGGTTTAGCTCTACTCGTGCGCTCCAATCCGCTCAAACAACCCTTAGAAGTTCTAACCAACTTCTGCTCAAATACTTGACCAAGCCCATGAAGATTTCCTTAGGGTTTGGTTTTGAGACTAAAGGACAAAAGGTAGCATTCAGGGCTCGTAAAGGTAACTTTTGAAATACTACTAGGTAAAGGCTAAGGTATTTTGGGCATTATAACAATACTAGGAGAGTATTTCTATACCACAAAGGGGGTATTATCACGAAACTAGGCTAGGGGTGCAGCAGTGCCTGAGGAAGAGGAGGTTTCGGCCAAGGCAAATTTTAAGGGAGAGGGCTCTTGGGCGAGAGTCAGCAAGAGGAGGAGGGTTTCAAGACTTGGAAGATTTTTGGATGAATGAAGTCTTCAAGAGAGGTATTTATAGGAAGCCAAAGGCGACGATGGCGAATCGAGCCATGCAAGGCAAGTGTATGGCCTTGATCAAGCCAAATACACCCTAACCCTCAAAACATTGCACAAACAAGCCACAAAACAAGGCACAAAACAAGGCAAAACAAGGAACCAATTTTGCAAGGCCAGCGTCCTCTTGGGCCTTAGTCGTCTAAAGCACCACGCTTCCAGATGTGAGGGTGACACATATCACCCTCCGTTGGTCCAAAATGTTTCGTCTCTCGGAAAAATCCGCCAAAAATAAGAAAAGACATAGAATTTTCCTACATGAAGTTATGTAAAGCGTTTCGTCGAAAACGACTACAGCAAGGTGTTGTGCACAAATGTCATTGAGCCACTGGCGGGGTGACACGTGTCACCCTCTGGCCCTCATAAAGCGTCTTCGAAAAATATCCACAATGGCCAAAATCTGAAAACAAAGTGGGCCATAAGCAGTAAATTTCTCAGTGGGCCCCAGTGACCATTTCAGAAAATAAAATCTCAAAATTCTAATATAATCTATGAAGTCGAATACCAAATATGGGAATCAATTCCCGTTAACGAACCTTTTCTTCACAAATAGCGGAAACTTTTAAACGAAACTCACATCTTTCTTTCTTTCCAAATTTTTTTACGCCGTGCTTAAATGCGTCGTCCTCGCATACATACCACGAGAATCGGGGTATAACATTCTCCCTCCTTAGAAACATTCGTCGAATGTTCCTTCTCAAACGGATATCGATGAAGTTCCTAACAAGTTGCGGCGCGCCAGCGAAATAACACGTCCTCTTCTCCTTACTCGTCGTGCCCTTCGAACACTTGAACTCTCGGTCGTACCATACTTGGTCATTACTTCCGTTCCCAAAAATCTGCGAGTCACTACCTCGAACTTGGTCATCTTACTAACCTCGAACTTCCTTAAGGCCATTCCGGCCTTTACGAACGCTTCGGTCGAGCGCGTCCACGAACTCATCGATGATCATACAAACTTGGGCTAGCATCCTCGTGACCCTACCACTGGCGGGACCACGAACTGACCCCACCTTAATCCGGGCTCACGGGTTGACCCGTATCACGTCCTCAACCCGACCAGCGTCGCGTCAAGCCTCGTTCCCGAACGGAACAATCTGTGAATCACATCATGAAAGCTACCACTTCCATCTCACACTACCCGTGGACTTATCACACAAATAAAACCCACGTAAACTCATTACTGCGATAAAGGTCAAACATAAAGCGAATCTTTTACTCAAGGCGACCTTACCTACAGGTCTCTCGTCGTGACGATCAGGTTCGCACTACCATGCCCCATACCGCCTACAATAACGGTGTCTAAATCACATTTAGCACAAAGCTATCGAACATAACACTTAACACATCATTAACATCAATACATACAAGTATCTAAAGGGTTAAGGATATACGAAACTAAGCGGTTCGAGGCCGCTAAAGCTGGAAGCTTACATGCGACCTCTGCAGTGGCATGTACAGTAGTGCGTGCTATCCTACAGCGCTACACAGTCGGACAGTCTCGTCATATGGCCTGTTGGCGCAGAATAACAAGCTCCTTGGTACTCGACACTCTCGAAATGCGGTCTACGCATCGACCACCGAGGTAGGTGGCGTCGGCGCCACTACTCGCGAACATGCAGAGCACAGGAGCCACGCTCCACGAATATCCGAGGTCCGAGAAGGCGGAGGACCACTCTGCAATGGCGGAGTGTAACTAGTCTGTGCTTGGCGGTCCGCCTCGAAAGTCGCCAAATATCAGCCGTCTTGGCGCCTGTGGCGGTCCGCGCGTCGATCTCTGCGCTCGCCGCACCCAGTCATGAGCACGAATGCGGGCAATGTCATGCGGTGAAAACACCGCACAAGACTCGGCCATATAATCGAGCGGTGGCGTGGCGATGCACCCATCCTCCATATCTGCAGCCAGCGCGAGGGCATCGAGCAGAATCGAACTCGACATTGTACTCACGGCGGTCGCCTCTGTCTCAAAAATTTGTCGGCCGTGCCCTCCTCATCTGCGGAGGCAAGAAGTGCGTGATAAAGCCCCGAAAACTCATCCCATCTGCGGAGGTGCATGCTCTCCGGGAAAGCTCGCGAATCAAACCGATGGAAGCGGTATCACGCGGCCGATCTGAACTAGTCCTGGACTCGATCTCTGAAGCCTTGATCACCGCGTGATCCTTTTATGGCGCGGATGAACTCCTGCGGATCATCCTCGAGGCCTCGACCCATAAAACTCTGGCGGGCTCTAACTCGAAAGTCCGTAGCCTCAAACTATCTCTGCTCGGGTGCACCAGTCTCTTTGGGCAGGCTGCGCATCCGGCTGTCCTCGCCTCGGCCTGACCAGCCAATAGCCAGCCATCTCGCGTGACCCGTCTCCTGCTCGGTATGGGTGGAGGCTCGAGTCTTGTAGTCTCATCGGCCAGTGCGGCTCTAAACCTATTTGGTCTTTGTGGCGTCGTGAAACTTCACGCCGTCGGGCATCTCAGTCTTGGCCGGGCTGTGCCTCGTACTCTGTATCCACTAGCGGACTCCTGCCTTGCCCTTGCCGCTGGGCTGGTCGCGCACTAACGGAGGCATAAGCGGTAAAATGAAACACGTGAGAGGGTCGACTTACAGCTTCGGCTCTAAGGCACGATCTCGGAATGAGAAGAATGAAACCAATCCTCATGTCCTATAGCCTCACGATTATAGATGTGGTGCACAACGCGATAATCAAGACTCTACTGAACACGATGCCAGACACTTTCAGAGGACTAATCGCTCACGATACCACTTTGTCACGCGAAATTCGGGCGTATTTGGTGCCTTACCGGGCACCTAGTGATACAACATCGGAGAAAAACCGGAAATAAAAACTTAGACATCACGGCAAATAGATATAATAATAAGCAGGCCAACCAAAGCAGTTGCCTTGGTATATATACACAAACAGCTTTAATCCTTTTACAACCACACTTGCATTACTCTGGACCTCAAGATTTACAACGACTATGGCGGAACGGGGCCGCCATACCACTGAATGTACAGAACCTACAACTCGAACACATACCAAAAGATAAGCCTCGGAAAGCGGAGCTTCCCAACGGTTGAGATCCTAGGCGAGGATCCACGGCCGATGTACCTACTGCGGCATGAGCGCGGCCGAAGGTCGATCTGGCGGTACAGTATGTGAAGCGTAAATCTGCGATTAAATCATAACGATCTATATAAAGCGGGAGACATGTATGATAACCAAAATCGATCACGTGACATAAGCGATCAAGTCGGGGACTCGCCTCAAAGTCACCACGAATATAACTATGGGTCTCGCGCCCACATCCATCGTGTTCGCATCATGGCGCATGCCGGAATCTGCATCGGTGTAGACATGTCCATGATGCACAATAATATGAGCGTGGCCGTACCGGAATCTGCGTCGGTGTAGAGCCCATGTAACCTCAATAACAATATCTTTGGGTCGACCACGCGCGTAACACGTACCGAATCTTGCGTCGGTGTAGACCGTCCGTGTTGCGATAATAACCATATATCGGTAATCGGCGGCGCGTGGCCGCGTGCCGAATCTGCGTCGGTGTAGACATGTCGTATGTGACATCAAAACCGATAATCAAAATGGAAACATACGTGGAATTCTCACCGCCGGCCGCGTCGAGTAAGTTCTCGACAAGTCAACCTCTATCGAGAGCCAGCGGTAACACGAAATACCACTTGCACAACAAAGGCTATCATCACAAGCGTGAGCAAGTTTCACAACAACAAGCATAGGCGAGTTTCACAACAAGCATAGCGCAAGTTTCACAACTCAAAGTACTTTCGTTTTATGCCAAAGTCGGGTTTTAACCCCAAAGTACTACATACGTTAAGTTCTTTAAAAGAGATCCATTACTTATAAAAGTCACTCGATACAGTAGTATTAGAATGACCAACCACATTCCTTTTCAAAATCAAGTAACAACATTCTTTTCCTAAGTTCGGTTTGCCTAGTTTTGATTACTCAAACTTCATTTTCAAATGGTTTCATAGTTCCCAAACTTAATCACTTGATTCCTTTTTAGAACAATTGAGTAATATATGTCTCACGTGAGTAGGTTATTCTTGTTTACAACATTCTTATTACAATGACCATGATCTAGAAAATGTAATATCATTTTGTCTCATCTTAGTTTCTATGCGGATGGAGGTTTCTCTTGGTTTTAATACGATACATCATTATTCAATACATTTTCCTTTATTAACTGCGCAGTGCATCGATACACATTCGATTTCCGAAATCGAAAACATTATCCCTTTAAATAAAACCAAGTACTCATTACTCACGAATGAGGTTTCACACAAACATTCACATTAAAACAAATAAGTTAAGTCTCTTATCTTATAAGATCAAGTCCTTAACTTCTAACATCAATAAACCATTTTCTTTACCTCTCTTAAGACATTATACCTAACTCCCATAAAGCTAGTATAACTCTTTTTAAAACCACAAAGTATTTTCTTACCTACATAAAGTCGTTATAACCAACTTCCCATAAAGCGTTATAACACTTTATGTTTTAAACAATCAAACTGATTAACACGTATCGTCTGCGTACTACATAGTTCACATATCATGCTAGAAGAGATAGGAAGAGGTTCACATACCTCATGACGATTTATCGACAATAAGCAAAATGCTCCAAGTACTACAACGCACTAGCCCTTTCCACTCAGTAGAATACGCTACTCTTAGTACTTTCACCTATAAAGGCCACAAACGTCTATTAACTCTTAAACACAAGTTCCCATTTTTCTCAGAAAATTCGCGACTCTCCGCCACAACGTAAATCTCTCCTCTATCGAGTAGGCTACCCAACCAGTGGGTTTACGTCTAACCGGACGTGTACAATTCTATGATAATACTACACAAGTCTCTGTCTGATCCTATGTAAATCTGATTCGATTCTTTATTCTTGAGCTTAAGTCAAAGACATTGCCCAATAATGTTCAGTTCTATATATAGTATACCTCAACTCTATATTCATACCACATGTAATCTCAATTACAATAAGGGACAAGAATATTTACCTCGACAAGCCCAAAATTATCCAAGTTATAATGTCGATCCTGAGCAAGGTTTAGCTCTACTCCGTGCGCTCGATCCGCTCCAAACAACCCTTAGAAGTTCTAACCAACTTCTACTCAAATACTTGACCAACTATGAAGATTTCCTTAGGGTTTGGTTTTGAGACTAAAGGACAAAAGGTAGCATTCGGGCTCGTAAAGAGGTAACTTTTGAAATACTACTAGGTAAAGGCTAAGGTATTTTGGGCATTATAACAATACTAGGAGAGTATTTCTATACCACAAAGGGGTATTATCACGAAAACAACTAGGCTGGGGTACCCACACTACCAATGAGGAAGAGGAGGTTTCGGCGAGGCAAATTTTAAGGGAGAGGGGCTCTTGGGCGAGTCAACAAGAGGAGGAGGGTTTCAAGACTTGGAAGATTTTTGGATGAATGAAGTCTTCAAGAGAGGGTATTTATAGGAAAGCCAAAGACCAATGGCCAAGATCAAGCCATGTGCAAGGCAAGTGTATGGCCTTGATCAAGCCAAGTACCCTAACCCTACTCCACAAAACATTGCACCAAACAAGCCACAAAACAAGGCACAAAACAAGGCGAAACAAGGAACCAATTTTGCGAAAGCGTCCTCTTGGGCGCCCAAATCGTCCAGCACCCACTGCTTCGATGTGAGGGTGACACGCCACCCTCCGTTGGTCCAAAATGTTCGTCTCTCGGAAAAATCCGCAAAAATAAGAAAAGACATAGCGAATTTTCCCGCAGTTATGTAAAGCGTTTAGTCAACGACTCTAACAGGGTGTTGTGCACAAATGTCATTCGCCAAGCCACTGGCGGGGTGACACGTGTCACCTCCTGTGCCCTCATAAAACGTCTTCCAAAAATATCCACAATGGCCAAAATCTAGAAAACAAAGTGGGCCCCACAAAACCGTAAATTTCTCCGTGGGCCCACGTGACCATTTCGAAAATAAAATCTCAAAATTCTAATATAATCTATGAAGTCCGAATACCAAATCAGAATCCAATTCCCATTAACGAACCTTTTTCTTCACAAATAACCGGAAACTTTTCCGTCGAAAACTCACATCTTTCTTTCTTTCCAAATTTTTTTCTGTCGTGCTCTCGTACGTACGTCCTCGCATACATACCCTGAGAATACGGGGTATAACAGGAACTACGGGGTGTAACATTCTTCCCCCCTTAGAAACATTCGTCCTGAATGTTCATTCTAAGTCTCAAAACATACATGCGCTGGTATAGTCTTCACTACTATACTTACAAAACCACTTATGCCATACCTGGCCATAATATAACCTACTCGAAAAACTCAAATCCAAGCCAACGAGGAATCACCTCTAACGTCACAAACACTTCCACCCATGGTCTAAAGGATACTTTCTTCACCTCGTTACTTCACAAAATGATCACCTCCCTTCTCTTAACACATGTTCACTTCTTCCCTTACTCGTCGTTTCGAACACGAACTCTTTCTAGTACACGTACCATACTTATCATTGCTTGATTTCCAAAACCTTGGTTACTACCTCAACCTTGGTCATCTTACTAGCCTCACATTCCTTTAAGGCCTTACGTCGCCCTTCACGATCCGATTCGTTGAACACGTCCGAACTCGTATGATGGTTATCTAAACTTGGGCCTTGCACTCGTGACCCTACCTAGCGGGACCACCTCAAACTGACCCCACCTCATTCCGGGCTGCGGGTTGACCCGCGACCTGGCCTCAACCCGACCCATTATCGCGCCAAACTCTCTCGTTCCCCGATCCGGAACAATCTTACTAACTCACGTTATGAAAGCTATCACTTACATCTCACACTACCCATGGAATTATCCCACAATATATTTCACGCATACCAAGTACTTCGACAAAGACCAACCGTAAAATCACCCACTCAAGACGCCTTGCATCCAAGGTCCTAAGCGTATAAATTCTAAGTCTCACAATTGTCTCGTCCCCATACTTACCCTTTTCAACTACCCATGTTTTCTAATTCACACTTAACGATACTTCCGTACATAGCGCTTAACATGTATCCACCATAACAACATAAACGATCTCTTGAAGTGAAGATATCTCTGTAACTCTTGCCTCACTTTCCTTCATTTCTAATCATAATCCTCTGCAGGCGCCTAGCTATATAAGGCGATGACAACCACCGATCCCGGGTCGAGTCTCTACATCTCAGACTACCTGCGGTGGACGAACTCTCAAATGGCCACTGGCCGCAAGCATACCGGTATCGACATTCACTCCCGTAATGGAGTCTATTACAACGGCCCAACGAGGTAGGGGTGACCTCGTCGACTAACACCCGTTCTCGAACAATGAACCCAGAATCACCCGATGGTGAGTCATCCTCTTGTATCCTCCTACTTGGACATCCTCCCATCACATGTGGCCCGACGGTATATAAATCTCCCAAACTAGCACGACACCGGATCATCCTCAACTCTATCCATAGAACTCTGCGACGCAGCTCAAGAAATCCGAAGTCTCGGACTATCGGATCTAGGGTGAATCAGTGCTGCTGGAACCACGGCTCCGTCCCTCATTCGACCACCACTGGCTAGTAATCGGCCGTCTCTTGAACTCATATCCTCGGCTCTGGCGTGGGCCGGAACTTCGAATGCTGCGGCCTCGATAGAGACCTTCTTTGCTCTAAACTCTGCTGGGGCTAACGGCGTCATAAAACTCGTCGTATGAAGTATCTCAGGTAATGACCAGGCCTGTACCCTCGTAACCCTCTGTGTTCTACTCGTAGCTCCCTCTGCTGCCTTGCCCATCTGGGCCCTGGTTGCCTTGCGTAGAGGCATAACGGGTACATAAGAATACGCCAGAGGGAGTCCAACTTATAACACAACTATAAGGCACGATCTCAGAGTGAGAAAAATGGAAACCAATCCTAAATATCCTGTAGCCTCCTGATTATAGATGTGGTGCACAACACACCGATAATCAAGACTACTAGATACATGCGTAGACACTTTTCGAGGATTTACTGCTCTGATACCACTATTGTCACAACCCGACCACGGGCCCGCGACTGGAGCCTTACACCTGGCACACTAGTGATACAACATCAGAGAAAATCAGCGGAAATAAACACTTAAACATGAAACAAGATAAAATTAGAAACAGGCTAACCAAAGCGGTTACCTTTACTGCGTATATATATACGAGCAGTTATATCCTTTACAAACCACACTTGATTACTCTGACCTACAGAATGTAATCCTGACTACGACGGCGGGGCCATCCGCTCCAGATATGTAAGTACCTACGACATGGGACTATACGAAGATAAGCCTCGGAGAAGCGGAGCTTCCCAAACGCTGATGTGATCCTGGCGAGGATCAACAACCGGTGTACCTCTACCTTGGCGTGAATCGGCCCGAAGGAGGTCGATGACAGTACAGTATGTGGCGAAAATCGTAAATGAAATCAAAATAGTCTATATAAAGCGGAGACATGTATGATAACCAAACTACGATCCGATATATAAACAATCATGTCAAGTCGGGACTCGCGCCTCAAAGTCATCGCTCAAATATAACTATGGGTCTGCCATAACATCAATCATGCCGTGGAATACGCCACTGCGTGATCTATGATAGAACAACACGAAAGTACACATGAACACGGTCCCACTGTGTCTTAAAACCGTCTGGGGCAATGCGCGAGCATAGCTACCGGATCGACCTGCGTCTTCAATGGCCGGCAAGTCGAAAGTCGGCCGAACCTGCGTACAACAATACTAAATAACTATATCACGAAGGCGACACGTGGCAAGTCGATAGCCTCTACGGATCCTCACTGCGCCACGTAGGCGACGGGGCAAGTAACCCGGGCTAACCACGGATCACAACCGTAAGTCACGAAACCGTCCAAACACCGACTTCAAGGCGACACATGGCAAGTGTGATAGCCTCTACCGGATCCTCCTGCGCCACGTGCGGCGGGGCAAGTAACGGATCACCGTAAGTCCGCGAAACCGTCCAAACAACGACTCGCGAAGGCGACACGTGGCAAGTGTGATAGCCTCTACCGGATCCTCCCGCGCGTAGGCGACGGGGCAAGTAACGAGCTAACCACGGATCCTGGCCGTAAGTCACGATGCCGTCGCGAAGGTGACGCGTGGCAAGTCACGATAGCCTCTGCATCCACTGCGTCACGTGGCGGCGGGGCGATCTAGGCTAACCGCGATCCTGACCGTAAGTCGAGACTTCGCCACAAACCGACCCGGCAATCACGAAGGCTAACTACGGATACCAAAGCCGAATCAACCACGGCCAGGGCAAGTGCGAGCCAACTACGGATACCAAGGCGAATCGGTAAACCTCTCGTGGAGGCTAGTCCGTGGAATAACAATAATGGTCACGTGCCGGAATCCTCATCCGGTGTAGGCATGCCCATGATAATAATAATGGAAGCATGCGTGGAATCGCCGTCCTTCTTGCGTCCAAGTAAGTTCACAACAAGTCACCGCTCCATGAGGCAGCGGTGGTATAGAAATACAATACTTGCCTGACAAAGCTATCACAACTAGCATGAGCAAGTTCAACATACTTTTAGACTTTCATTAACATGTAAATTGATTCACCATTTATAAAAACTCAAGTACTCTATTTTATGCCAACAATGCAGGTTTTAACCTAAAGTACTACGTCATAAATTCTTTCAAAAAGATCCATTTCTTTTACAAAGGTCACACGATACCCGTAGTATCAAAATAAAGTAACTATCTTTTTAAGTAAACCAAAACAATTTCCATACTTCTTTTTAAACCAAAGCACTTCAAATTCTCAAGTCTCTTTTCTTTTAGAAATCAAGTTCCTTACTGTGGAATTTAAGAAAAATCAATACTTGTTATTAATGATCTTATTAAAGCAGCCATGATCTAGGAAATGTAATACAATTTTATCTTATCTTAGCTTCTATGCAGATGGAGGTTTCTACTTGTTTTAATAATAATTAATTAGTCAATACATTTTCCTTTATTAACGCTGCAGTGGTTTGTTCGATACTTATTCTCATTTCCGAAATCAATATAACTTATTCCTTTTAAAACCCAATTACCCATTTCTCATAAAAGCGGTTTCACAACTTTTTATCACAAACCAAGTCCTTAATATTTCACATCAAGTCATTTATAAGTCACGTCCTAGGGACTCCCCTTTATTCAAAAAGATTTGTGGGATTCGCGACAAATTTGTTTCTATCTTTGGTAGCCATGGTGATCTTATGTGACTTTACAAAATGTTGTGCTAACGGTATATTTGATTCAAGCCTCGTATATGATATCTTTGCACTCATGACTAAAAAGCCTTGGATGTCACAAATTTGGAAAGGATTCATTCCTCCCAAATTCTCTTTTACTATGTGGCTAAATTGCGAGCGGTTAGCTACAAAGGATACTATCATTTCTCAACTGGAGGATAAATCTTGCGGATTCTCAAGCAAGCTAATGAAACAAGGGAACACCTCTTCTTTGATTGCCTTTACACACATGATTTGGAAGAGCATAAAAGATTGGTTGAGTATTAGAAGAGATGACAAGCTTGAAAGCTCCTTAAATGGATTAAGAAAGAACACCATGGAATGACGTAGAGCCAAAGCTATTTTGCTTACTTTTTGCATAATGGTTTATGAGATTTGGAGGCAAGAAACACAATGCTCTTTGAAGGCACAAGCTTGCCGGCAGAAGAGGTCATTGCAAGAATCAAAACAACATCTTATAGAGTTCTATGATTTTATCCCTCTTGTAGTGGCACCTTTGAGTGACCAATTCACTCTATCTCTTGCATTTGCATTACGTTGAGGCTTGAGATACCTCAACGATCGATTATAGCCACTTCCTTTTCATTATTAGTAATAATATTTGCATTTACCTAAAAAAAAAGTCTCTTATATTTTAAAACCACAAACCATTTCTTTACTACATAAAGTTGTTATAACAAACTTCTCATAAAGCGTTATAACTTTATGTTTAAACCAACCAAATTCGTTTAGCGTATGCGTCTACCGTACTACATATTTCACAACAATCATGCTAGAAAAGATAGGAAGAGGTTCACATACCTCACGTGATTATCGACAATTAGCAAAATGCTCCAAAGTACTATACCCTTGCTAGCCTTTTCCACCCTTCAAGTAGAATACGCTACTCGTAGTACTTCAATCCTATAATGGTCATAAAACCTCTATTAACCTCTAGCTCTCTTCGTAGAATATTCTAAGTACAAGGTCACTAAATTCTACGGAAAAATTCGACACCTCACACATGACCACAAATCTCCTCTCTATCGAGGCCGCTATTAAGCCAACTCGAAGGAGTGTGGTTACACGCCTAACCTGACGTGTACAATTCTACTCCGCATAATATTACAAGTCAGTAAATACGGTCAATGTAAATCTGATTCAATTCTTAACAAAATTCATTCTATATATAGTATACTCAACTATACATTACTACAACATGTAATCTCGAATTACAATATGGGGATAAAGATCATTACCTCGGTAAGCCCAAAATTATCCAAGATTTATAAGTCGATCCTGAGAAACGCTTAGCTCCAATTCCTTACGTTCCAACCCACTCCAAGAAACTCTTAGAAGCTCCTAACCAACTCCTCTTCAAGATCCAACTCCAAAAAGTGAAGAACACTTAGGCTACAATTTGGCAATGTTTCGGCCAAGGGGTATATCTAAGGCTAGGGGTGTGAAATCTTTTCCAACTCTTGGTACACAATCTTCCTAACACCCTAAGGAAGAACACTTAAAACTTTAAGAATTTTTGGACAACTTTTGGTCAAGGGGGAGGCTCAAAACCGAGAGCTCAACAACAAGAAAGAGAGTATTTTTGCCTTGGAAATTATCTCAAGAATGGATGAAGAAGTCTTGCAAGCGTAAGGGTCTATTTATAGAGAAATCAATGGCCAAGATCAAGGCAAGTGTGTGGTGAGATCTTGGGACATGTGTGTATGAATTTAACCAACCATATGTCTACCACAAAAAGGGGACAAATGGCTTGCCACTTGTCCACCACAAAAAACGTCCAAGTGGCCCCTAATTTCGGCCATAGGGCCACATGGGGGTGCCATGTGTCGCCCTCCTACTCGTCCAAAATATTTCATCTCCCGAAAATATCCGTAAAATCCAAAATCTCCAAAGAAAAGTGGGCCCCACAAAACCGTAAATTTTCCCCGTGGGCCCCACGTGACCAAATCCGAAAATAAAATTCCATAATTCTCTAATATTCCAAAAAGAATACCAAATCTGGGAATCTAATTCCCTTTAACGAACCTTTTTCCTTCACAAAATTCGGAAACTTTTCCGTCGAAAAATCACATCTTTCTTCCTTTCCAATTTTTGTGTCGTATTCTCGTACGTACGTCCTCACATACATACCCTGGAACTACGGGGTGTAACAGTCACGACCCGACCTCGGGCCCGCGACTGGTGCCTTACCCCGGGCACCCTAGTGATACAACATCAGAGAAAATCAGCGGAAATAAAAACATAAACAGGAGACAAGATACAACATAAGAAAACAGGCTAACCAAAACGGTCACCTTCCTGTATATACATATAACCGAACAATTAAAATCCTTTACAAACCCTGCCCACAACAGTACTACAGACCTCTAAGAATGTAACAACAACTATGACGGACGGGGCCATACCCACAGATGTACAAGTAACTACAATGACAGGACTATACTAAAAGATAAGCCTCGGAGAAACGGGCTTCCCAAAGCAATGACTGCGATCCTATGGCGAGATCAACAACTGGTGTACCTCTACTGCGGCATGAACGCAGCCTCGAAGATCGATAACAGTACCAAGTATGTGAAATCGAAAATCGTAATGAAATCACATTTCATCATTTTATAAAACCATTTCGCAATAAGTAAGATTATGTCAAGTAAGGGGCGATGTCTCAAAATCATCTCACACATAACTATGGGTCTCATGCCCACAATATCAATCATGCGTGGAACTCATTCTCATCGCCGGCGATTACATGATGTAAAATAACACCCGTATGTGAACTGAACACTGACCACTGCGTCGTCAAACCGACGGGCCGTAGAATAGCCAACTACCGGTCGAAGGCTAGTCATAAAACTTCACGGCAAAGTCGGAAGCCAACTACGATCCAAAACCGCCACGTATCGCCGAGGCAAGTATCTTGTTAACGTACCATAGCCTACCGCCTCACGAGATATGGCCGTGCAAGTATCTTAAGCTATCTACGAGCTGCCGTACGAAAAATGGCGGACAAGTATCTAAAGTGTGCCTGTAACCACATGTACAAATCAAGCACGTGATCGCTCGTCACCGCGGCAAGATTCATGGATTAGCGGTCCATGGACAAATAACATAATCCTCACAATGAACGCATGCCCCGGCATCTTACCTCAGTATAAGCATGGCGTGAAACCATCCTATCGACGATACGTGGGCCACCCATCGTGTCAGTATGTCCAAAGGAAATAACAAGATAATACTCAAAGTGGACGCATACCTGTGGGCCACCCAACGTGTCAGTATGTCCAAACAATCAATCAGATAGCGACCACTCCCGAGACACGGTAGCACAGAATCAAACACTTGCACAACAAAGGCTATCACAACAAGCATAGGCAAGTTCAACGTACTTTCATTTTATGTCAACAATCCGGGTTTCAACCCCAAAATACTACATACTTTCATTCTTTCAAAAAGACCTCTTTTTACGTAAAAGCCACACGATACTAATACTCGTAGTATCAAAACACTTTTTCTTTTCAAACCAAATTACTTCACCTTCGTAAAAATCTTTACAAGACTTTTAAAATCAAGTACTCTATACTTTTAAAACCAAGTGCTTTTCTTTTAAAACAACATCAAGTATACTCTTTAAAACCCAAATAACTTACTCTTTTCAAAACAAGTAACCTATACTTAAATCAAGTTACTTCTCTTGTTCCGAAATCAAGTCGTTTTTGCTTTCAAAATCAAATCTTTCTTTTATCCGCATAAAGTCGTTATACTAACTTCCCATAAAGCCATTATAACACTTTATGTTTTAAACAAACAAAATTCATTTCACACACGTACGTCTACCGTACTATATAGTTCACAACAATCATGCTCAAGTGTATAAGAAGAATCACATACCTCTTCGGCTTAATCCACAAGCCAAGTCGAGTATGCCGCGCGTAGAAGATCCACCTATAATATTCACAATACATCTATCAACTTCTAGTTCTCTTCAGAGCATATTCTAAGTAAGCGATTCCTTATTCTACGGAAAATTGGCAGACCTCCCCGCAATCACATAAATAACCCGTTATACCGTATTTCCAGAGTATATGCGTGGGACGACGTAGAAATTTTCGAACTTCTTTAGGCTTGGCGAATTCTTTTGTGCACAACACGGTTAAGTCGTTTTCGACTAAACGTTTTCACGACTTTCGTAGGGAATTTAGGCTATGTCGTTTATAATTTTTGCGGATTTTTCCGAGAGGCGAAACATTTTGGACCAACGGAGGGTGACAAGTGTCACCTCACATTGGATGGAGTGGGACGGCAATTTGGACGAATTGGTGAGTGGGGTTAGGTAGGATATTTTGTGCAAGTTGTTGTGGTAGATGGATAAGGTGCACTTGGCTTAAATCTAGCCTACACTTGCACCACACTTGTCTTCATCTTGGCCATTGGTTGGCCTTCACTTGACCTATAAATACCCTTAGTTGATGAACTTCTTCATCCAAAAATTGTCTAAGTCTTGAAAATCCCTCCTCTCCCTCAACCTTGTTCTCGTCCAAACACCACCTCTCCCCCTCTTGAAGGCCCTCGGCGAGCCCCCTTGCCTAGTGGCTCTGGCGAGAGCAACCCCTAGCCTAGTTGTGCTAGTCAAATACTACCCCCTTGGTAGAAATGTATTCTACAAGTATCGTTATAATGCCCAAAATACTTTAGCCAAATACCTTGTAGTACTTTCCAAAGTACCACTTTATCTGGCCTGGAAAATACTATTATACTTTCCTTTAGCCACTAAACGAAACCCTAAGGAAAAATCTTCACCCGTAGTTGAAGTGTTAAGTAGAAGTTGTGTAGACACTTCTAGGGTTTCTTGGAGCGTTTTGGGCGCGCGGGTAGGAGCTAAACCTTGTTAGAACGACATATAAACTCGGATAATTTTGGGCTTATCGAGGTAAACATTCTTGACCTTACATTGTAATTGGAAATTACATGTTGTAGGAATATATAGTTGAAGTATACTATATATAGAATCAACATTATAATTGTCTTGCAATGTCTTGCGACTTAAGCTGAATTTAAATAAGAGAAGCGAATCGTAATTACATAGGGTGTATTACAGTGAACTTGTGTAGCATTCTTTGTGTAGTAGAATTGTACACGTCCGGTCAGACGTGTTAACCCCTGGTTGGCTTGGTAGCCGGCCTCGATAGAGGAGGAGATTTCTGTTGTTGCGGGAGAGGTCGCCGAATTTTACGTAGAATATTCTACGTCGGGATCTAAAGGTATTAATAGGCGCTTTGTGGCCTCTATAGGTTGTAATCTTGCGTGTGGAGTGATCTGCTTGGTAGAGTGTCGCAAGCGGTTTGAGGTACTTGGGCGTTTTGCTATTAGTCGATAATCGCCGCGAGGTATGTGAACCTCTTCCTATCTCTTCTAGCATGATATGTGTGAACTATGTAGTGCAGTAGGCGTACGTGTGCTAATGTATTTGATTGATTTAAAACATAAAGTGTTATAACGGCTTTATGGGAAGTTGGTTATAATAGCTTTATGTGGATAAGCACATACTTTGTGGTTTTAAAAGGTAATCGATTTGAATAATAAGCGGCTTGATCTGTGTTAATAAAGAATTTGAAGAATTTCAAAAGATTTATGAATCGTTTTGAAAGAATGAGTATTACTGGCTTTGAAAGCTTAAGAGTTATACTAGCTTTATGGGAAGTTAGGTATAACGGCTTAAGAATGTTTCTTGATTTGGAAATCGGAATGTGTATCGACAAACCAACTGCAGGCGTTAATAAAAGGAAAATGTATTGACTAAAGAAGTATTATTAAAACCATGAAACCTCCATCCGCATAGAAGCTAAGATGAGACAAAATGATATTACATTTCCTAGATCATGGTGCTTAATAAGATTGATTATAAACAAGAATAACCTACTCACTTATAAGACGAGGTTTCTCAAAACGCTTAAAGGAGAATTATGTTTTAAAGGACTAAAACTATGAACTACGAAACCTTTTTCTAAAATGAGAAACTTGAGCATTCGAAATTAGGCAAACTTGAACGTTGGGAAAATAAGGTTGTTACTTGATTTTACAAAGGAAAGCATTTTGGTTTACTTAACAATGTTAGTCACTCTATTTTTATACTACGGTATCGGGTGACCTTTGTAAAAGAAATGGATCTTAAAAGGAATTTAACGGACGTAGTACTTTAAGGTTAAAATCTGACTTTGATATAAAATGAAAGTACCTTGAGTCGTGTGTAACTTGCTTATACTTGTTGTTATGAAACTTGACCATGTTACGTGTGATAGCCTTGTTGTGTAAATCTTGTGTTCTACTCGACTACCGGTTCATCCGAATGTATATCACTTGACTCCGGGTCATCCGAATGTATATCACTCGACTCACGGTTCATCAGGAATGTATATCACTTGACTACCGGTCATCAGGAATGTATATCACTTGATTACCGGTTCATCAGAATGTATTTCACTCGACTTGAGGACCGGTTCATCCGAATGTATTTCACTTGACTACCGGCTCATCAGGAATGTATTCCACTCGACTCTAGGTTCATGGGATGAGCAGGAATGTATTCCACCCTTTTCTATATTGGGTCCATAAGATGGGCGAGACACATTATCGTATCACATGATTTGTACCTAGACTGCGGCGGTGAGGAAGGAGTTCCACGGGCATGAGGATGACTTTTAGGCGTGAGTCACGACTTGACATGACCGCTTCTATGTTGTGGTGTAGTTTGGTTATCATACATGTCTCCGCTTTATATAGACTATTATGATTTCATTTACGATTTTCTGATTTCACATACTTGGTACTGTTATCGACCTCCTTGAGCTGCGTTCATCTGCATGAGTAAAAGGTACATCGGTGCCGATCCTTTTAGGATCACCTTTCGTATTGGAAAGCTCCGTTCCTTCGAGGCTTATCTTTTGGTATGTTACCCAGTGCAGATGCTTATACATTCGGAGGTATGGCGGGCCCTATCCGTCATAGCGTTGTAAAATCTTAGAAGTGCATGTGCGTTGTAGGCGGGGTTTGTAAAAGGATAAGCGTTGGGTATTTATGTATATTTGATGAAGGCAAGCTGTTTTGGTTGCTTTGTTTATTTATCTTTTCTCTTAATACATGTTCATGTTTTTATTTCCGCTGATTTTCTCGATGTTGTATCACTAGGGTGCCCGGTAAGGCACGATCCGGGCAGGTTGGTCGTGACAAAAGTGGTATCGAGCGATTAGTCCTCGGAAAGTGTCTACGAACCGTGTCTAGTAAGTCTTGATTATCGGTGTGTTGTGCACCACATCTATAATCGGGAGTGCAGGACATTTAGGATTGGTTTCCATCCTTCTCATTACGAGATCGTGCCTTAGAGTGTGTGATAAATTGGACCCCTGACGTATTCCTTTCCTTTACGATTATGCCTCGCGTAAAACCTGAGCCCAGATGGGCAAGGCAATCGAGGAGCTGTTAGTGAGATCTGAGAGAGTGCGAGCGCGAGCCCGGTCGATACGAGCGATTTCCGGCGGGTTTCGCACGCCGCCAAGCCCAGCGAGTTTAGAGCCGCAGCAGGTGGCTGCTGAGACTCTGATACGAGCCTCGATCCACGGCTGGGCCGATGAGATAAGTACAAGGAGATGGCGATTCGGCGGTCGTGGCAGATATGAGGATAAGTGAATGCGATTCCGGCCCGATAGCACCGTAGTACACCCCCAGCGGTTTGAGGCTACGTGACTTTACGAGTTGTAGCCCTCCGGTGTTATGGATCGAGCCGAGGCGACCCTCGAGTTTATCCGACTCTGACGGATCGTGAGTGATCGAGCCTCGAGGCGAGTCGGTGGTATTAGTTCGCATCACCGCGTGATCTGCGATTGGTAGTTTGATTCGTGGAGCTGTCGGGAAGAGCATGCACTTCCAGCGATTTGGGACGAAGTTCTCGAGGCATTTCTTGCACATTTCTTGCCTCACGAGATGAGAGGGCTCGGGTAGCAATTTTTGGCGTTGAGGCGGGGCGGGCGGACGGTTAGAGAGTACAATGTGGAGTTCGACTCATTAGCTCAGTATGTTCCGTATGTAGCGGATATGGAGGACCAGTACACCGCTACGTCACCGGTGGGCGATTACTTGGCGAGAGGCTTGTGCGGGTGTAGCTCTTGGTAGGGCATGGACATTGCCGCGTCAAGCTTCATGCACCAGGATGTGAGGCACGGAGAGGTCGACGGAATGACCGAGATCGGCGAAGAGGGCGAGCAATGAGGTCCTTTGGTAACTTTCGGCGGACCGCCTCGTGGCCGATCTAGTTATGTACCTCCACCAAGATGAGTGGTCCCCCTCGATCTTGGGGCGTTCGGGGTATTCGGAGCTGGTCGAGCTCGGGGCTTCGTTCACGGTATACGTGAGTGCTAGCGGTGGGATTCATGTCCCCCTCGGTGTACGCGATGTGGCAAACATCATCCGGAATGTCGTCTTTTTGCGGTGCTTGTTTCACTGCGGCCGTCGGGGGCCATGTGACGAGATCGTGCTTATAGGAGAGTGCAGCGGCTTGGCGCGACCTGCGGATCGATGGCGTGTTCATCGCCCCTGCGATTATGCGCCTGCGGCGCACTTATGATTAGAGTGGGCGGTAGCCAGTATATCTTAACCATCTAGAGGCTTGTATGTTTTGATGTTATGTTAATGTGTTAAGTGTTATGTTCGGATAACTTGTGCTAAAATGTGATTTAGGAACACAGTTGGGGAAAAGGGTAAGCTGAGGGTGAGAAAATGATGAACCTTAGAATATTACGATTGAGACCTTAGATGTAAAGCCGTCTTGAGTACATGATTTTGCGAGTGATCCTTGTCGAGTGCATTTTATGCCTAGAAAATATTGTGTGATAAGTCTCAGGTTGGGTAAATGAAAGTGGTATCTTTCATGATGTGATTTAGCAAGGTTGTTCGGATCGAAACAAGAGAGTTGGCGTGACGGAGGTCGGGTTGAGGCGTGTTGCGTGTCAACCCGTGAGATTGAGGTGGGGTCACTCTGGGTGGTCCCGCCGGTGGTAGGGTCACCGGTGCTAGGCCCAGTTTTGATGACCATCGATGAGTTCGTGGATACGCTCGACCAGTAGATCGTGAAGGCCGGGAATAGCCTTAGGAAGATCGAGGCTAATAGGATGACCAAGTTGGGAGGTAGTGACTCAAGTTTCGGAAACTAAAGTGTGATGCGTATGCTAAAAGAGTTCAAGAGTTCGAGAAGAGTACGACGAGTAAGGGTAGAGCGAGCATGTATTGCGAGCATAGATGATCATTTCTTGTAAAGGGAGAAGGTGCGAAGGATGTATATTTTAGACCTCGGGAATCACATGCGATCCGGCATCGCTTGTTGGGTCGCGGAGTGACACTAGAACCTCGCGGCAAAGTGACAAAAGTTTGTGATGTTAGAGGTGTTTTCGTGGACTTGGATATAAGTATTTGCGTGCATATGTTGTTTAGTGGCGGTTGTGGCGTTGGCAACTTATAAGAAGAACTTTATCGTTATCCGTCTTGAGAAGGAACATTCGGGACGAATGTTTCTAAGGAGGAGAATGTTATACCCGTATTTCCGGAGTATGCGTGGGGACGACGTAGAAATTTTCGAACTTCTTTAGGCTTGGCGAATTCTTTTGTGCACAACACGGTTAGAGTCGTTTTTCGAAACGTTTTCCAGACTTTCGTAGGGAATTTCGGCTATGTCGTTTATAATTTTTGCGGATTTTTCCGAGAGGCGAAACATTTTGGACCAACGGGAGGGTGACAAGTGTCACCTCACATTGGATGGAGTGGGACGGCAATTTGGGCCGAATTGGTGAGTGGGGTTAGGTAGGATATTTTGTGCAAGTTGTTGTGGTAGATGGATAAGGTGCACTTGGCTTAAATCTAGCCCTACACTTGCACCACACTTGTCTTCATCTTGGCCATTGGTTGGCCTTCACTTGACCTATAAATACCCCCCTTAGTTGATGAACTTCTTCATCCAAAAATTGTCTAAGTCTTGAAAATCCCTCCTCTCCCTCAACCTTGTTCTCGCCCAAACACCACCTCTCCCCTCTTGAGGCCCTCGCCGAGCCCCCACTTGCCTAGTGGCTCTGGCGAGCAACCCCCTAGCCTAGTTGTGCTAGTCAAATACTACCCCTTGGTAGAAATGTATTCTACAAGTATCGTTATAATGCCCAAAATACTTTAGCCAAATACCTTGTAGTACTTTCCAAAGTACCTTTATCTGACTTGGAAAATACTATTATACTTTCCTTTAGCCACTAAACGAAACCCTAAGGAAAAATCTTCCCCGTAGTTGAAGTGTTAAGTAGAAGTTGTGTAGACACTTCTAAGGGTTTCTTGGAGCGTTTTGGAGCGCACGGAGTAGGAGCTAAACCTTGTTCAGAGCGACATATAAACTCGGATAATTTTGGGCTTATCGAGGTAAACATTCTTGACCTTACATTGTAATTGGAAATTACATGTTGTAGGAATATATAGTTGAAGTATACTATATATAGAATCAACATTATAATTGTGCGGCAATGTCTTGCGACTTAAGCTGAATTTAAATAAGAGAACCGAATCAGAATTACATAGACTGTATTCTGATGGACTTGTGTAGCATTCTTTGTGTAGTAGAATTGTACACGTCCGGTCAGACGTGTTAACCCCCTCGTTGGCTTGGTAGCCGCCTCGATAGAGGAGAGATTTACGCTGCATGTTGCGGGGAGGTCTTTGCGAATTTTCTGTAGAATATTCTACGTCGGGATCTAAAGGTATTAATAGGCGCTTTGTGGCCTCTATAGGTCATAGTAATCGCGTGTGGAGTGATCCGCTGATCGAGAGTGTCGCGACGGTTTGAGGTACTTGGGCGTTTTGCTATTAGTCGATAATCGCCGAGGTATGCGAACCTCTTCCTATCTCTTCTAGCATGATATGTGTGAACTATGTAGTACGGTGACGTATGTGCTAATGTATTTGATTGATTTAAAACATAAAGTGTTATAACGGCTTTATGGGAAGTTGGTTATAATAGCTTTATGTGGATAAGCACATACTTTGTGGTTTTACAAGGTAACTGATTTGAATAATAACTGGCTTGATCTGTGTTAATAAAGAACTTGAAGAATTTCAAAGATTTATGAATCGTTTTGAAAGAATGAGTATTACGTGGGTTTTGAAAGCTTAAGAGTTATACTAGCTTTATGGGAAGTTAGGTATAACGGCTTAAGAATGTTTCTTGATTTCGAAATCGAATGTGTATCGACAAACCACCGCAGCGTTAATAAAGGAAAATGTATTGACTAAGAAGTATTATTAAAACCAAGAGAAACCTCCATCCGCATAGAAGCTAAGATGAGACAAAATGATATTACATTTCCTAGATCATGGTGCTTAATAAGATTGATTATAAACAAGAATAACCTACTCACTTATAAGACGTAGGTTTCTCAAAACGCTTAAAGGAGAATTATGTTTTAAAGGACTAAAACTATGAACTACTAAACCTTTTTCTAAAATGAGAAACTTGAGCATTCGAAATTAGGCAAACTTGAACGTTGGGAAAATAAGGTTGTTACTTGATTTTACAAAGGAAAGCATTTTGGTTTACTTAACAATGTTAGTCACTCTATTTTTATACTACGGTATCGGGTGACCTTTGTAAAGAAATGGATCTTAAAAGGAATTTAACGGACGTAGTACTTTAAGGTTAAAATCCGACTTTGATATAAAATGAAAGTACCTTGAGTCGTGTGTAACTTGCTTATACTTGTTGTTATGAAACTTGACCATGTTACGTGTGATAGCCTTGTTGTGTAAATCGTGTTCTACTCGACTACCGGTTCATCCGAATGTATATCACTTGACTACGGTCATCCGAATGTATATCACCACTACGGTTCATCCGAATGTATATCACTTTCTCGGTCATCCGAATGTATATCACTTGATTACTGGTTCATCCGGGAATGTATTTCACTCGACTACCGGTTCATCCGGGAATGTATTTCACTTGAGGACCGGTTCATCCGGGAATGTATTTCACTTGACTACGGCTCATCCGAATGTATTCCATTTCGACTACGGCTCACGGGATGAACCGAATGTATCCACCCTTTTCTATATTGGGTCCATAAGATGGGCCGAGACACGTTATCGTATCACATGATTTGTACCTAGGCGCCGGCGGTGAGGAAGGAGTTCCACGGCATGAGGATGACTTTTAGGCGTGAGTCCACGACTTGACATATTCTTCTATGTTGTGAAATGTAGTTTGGTTATCATACATGTCTCTGCTTTATATAGACTATTATGATTTCATTTACTGATTTTTACGCTTTCACATACTTGGTACTGTTATCTTGACCTCGCCTTAGTGCGTTCATGCATGAGTAAAAGGTACATCGGTGCCGATCCCGCTTAGGATCACCTTTCGTATTGAAAGCTCCGTTCCTTCGAGGCTTATCTTTTGGTATGTTACCCCAGTCCGTAGATGCTTATACATTGAGGTATGGCGGGGCCTCGTCGTCATAGCGTTGTAAAATCTTAGAGTCTCAGTACTTGTGGCGTGGTTTGTAAAAGGATAACTGTCGGGTATTTATGTATATTTGATGAAAGGCAATCTGTTTTGGTTGGCTGCTTATTTATCTTTTCTCTTAATACATGTTCATGTTTTTATTTCCGCTGATTTCTCTGATGTTGTATCACTAGGGTGCCCGGGGTAAGGCACCAGTCACGGGCCTGGGTTTGGGGTCGTGACAACCTCCCCCTAACAAGGCCTGCTACCAAGCCAACAACTCTAAGGGGATTACACGTCTAACCGCACGTGTTTAATTCTGCTTCACAAAATACTACACAAGTCTACATAAATACAAATCTGATGTAAATCCTTTATAATCATCCTTCCAATATATCTTATACTCAATTCTAAACTACTACAATATGTAATATCCAATTACAATAGGGGGACATAGATCATTACCTCGATAAGCCCAAAATTATCCAAGATTATAAGTCGATCCTGAGCAACGTTTAGCTCCAATTCCTACGCTCCAACCCGCTCCAAGCGACCCTTAGAATTTTCTAAACAACTTCTCTTAACACTTCAACCAAGCTATGAAGATTTTTCTAGGGTTTCATTTGTGACTATTGGAATAAAGTGGTATTTTCGGGCTCCTAGTATTGAAATAACTTTGGAATACAACTAGAGATACTAGGCTAAGGTATTTGGGATTATACTACAATACTTGAAGTATTTTCTACACAAGTGGGTGGAGGGGACGAGAACATCACAAAGGGGAGGGGATATTTTTGCCTTGGAAGACTTAAGTGAGGGATGAAATTATGTCTTGCACTAAGGGGGTATTTATAAGGGAATCAAGGGTCAAGATATTAGCAAGTGTGTGGTCAAGATTGGGCCATGTGTGTGTGGGTCCCACCACACCACATGGCCAACGAAAACTAGTGCCAAGTTCCATGGCCATTTCGGCCAAGGGGACAAGTGGCAAGACAACATCCCACCATTTCGGCCAAGGTGCCACATGGGGTGACACGTGTCGCCCCACTGTCAAAATATTTCGTCTTCCAAAATATCCAAAATACCGAAAATCTCAAAACAAAGTGGGCCCCCTTGGCAGTAAATCTCTCCGTGGGTCCCACGTGACCATTTCAAAATAAAATCTCATAATTCTAATATAATCCGAAGCCCAAATACCAATCGGGAATCCAATTCTCAACGAACCTTTTTCCTTCACAAAACCCTAAACTTTTCCGAAAAATCACATCTTTCTTTCTTTCCAATATTACCGCCGTATTCTCGCACGCACGCCGTCCTCATACATACCCTGGAACTACGGGGTGTAACATTATTCCCCGCTTAGAAACATTATCGAATGTTCCTTCTAAGTCTCTACACATACTGCGTGCGATAGTCTCAAATCGACGTATGCGAACTCGAATCCGTAACGCGAATCACCTCTAACATCACAAAAAGCTCCACGTGGTCTAAAGGATATTCCTTCGCATATTCACTTCACAAAGAAATGATCACTTCCATTCTCATAACACATGTTCGCTTTTTCTTACTCGTGCATTTTCTCGCATACACGAACTCTTTCATTATACGTACACACCATCGTCGCTTTCAAAACTGGAGTCACCTCAAACTTGGTCATCTAAACTAGCTTCAATTCCTCTAAGGCCATCCGGCCTTCACGATCCAATTCGTGGAACACATCCATGAACTCATACGATGGTTACCTAAACTTGGCCTAGCACCCGCGACCCTACCACTGGCGAGACCACTCGGAATCGACCCCACCTCATTCCGGCCGCGGTTGACTTCGCGATCGCCTCAACCGACCATCACGACCCGATCCGGGCGTGGATCGTGCCTACCCGAACCCAAGTAGACATACATCGAGTAATCATGAATATAAAAACAAAGACATGAGATAAAGAGTAAAATGAAACAATCTATCCTGAAAGTTGCCTTTCGGCGTATATATATCAAGTCCGATGGCCTCATCCCAAAATTTACAACGGGACTACGCACCTAAGAAAGTAAACTATGGCGGACAGGCCCCGCCATACCTCGAATGTACATAAAGCTCTGATGACGGAGATCATACCTAAAAAGATAAGCCTCGGAGAAACGGGCTTTCCCAAAGCGTAAACGGTGATCCTAGGAGCGGGATCAACAACAGAGCACCTACTGCGGCGTACGCGGCCCGAAGGATCAAGACAAGTACCAAGTATGTGAAATCAGAAAGTACAAATGAAATCATAGCATTTTAAAACCAATTACAAATACGTATGAACAACCAATTTAACCGCATATAGTACCACATAAACAAGAGCAAAATAGATATAACGTATCGGTCTTTTCTAGGCCGCTTAATGATCGGCAAGGCTAATCGCCATAGTATCATTATGCGAGCCTAATCTCGAACTCCCCGCATAGACCAGGTCCGCACGAGGTATTCTCGCATCGGGTAGCTAACCTCGGCATCTCGACTCCGCGATCCGCATAGTCACCGGACCGTGAGGTATTCTCAGACGGTGTAACACACCGAGTGATCATCCCGAGCTCCGTAACTCGCATAGGTCACATAGACTGCGAGGTATTCGCGTCGGGGTGGCTACAGCCGCTGTAACAAGTCGGTAAGTGATATAATATCACAACTACTTATCGTTAAACAACATAAGCACAACATGGAAACCCCTTTACACAAACGCTACAAAGACACTAACACACGTATCATAGTATGTCTACTTATCAAACCAACTTACCACACCTTCAGAAATTATTTATAAGGCTTTTATAAACAAATAAGTAAACCGTTTCCTTTTATCTTTCTCAAGTCGTTATACCTAACTTCCCATAAAGCTAGTATAACACTTAAGCTTTTTTTTTGAAAAACCAAGTATTACTTTTCTTTCAAAAATGATTCATAACTCTTTTGAAATACTTCAAGATTCTTATTATTTAAAACTTAAGTTACAAGACATCAAAGTAAAACCAAATTCAGTTAACACACGTACGTCTACCGTACTATAGATTTTTCACAAATATCATGCTCAAGAGGATAGGAAGAATCACATACCTCCTACTCAATCCACCGCCAAGTCGAATATGTCGCGTGCGAGTATCAACCTATATAATAGTCAAATACGCCTATCAACGTCTAGACTACTTCGTAGAATATTCTGCGTAGGTTCTCTATGCTACAGAAAATTGGGCAGCACTTCCCTACCCGTAACACTACACAAGTCTACTGTAAATACAGCCCAATGTAATTACAGTTCAATTCTCTTCTTTAACATCCTTCTATATATCTTATACTTAATTCTAAACTACTACAATATGTAATCTCCAATTACAATAGAAGGACAAAGATTATTACCTCGATAAGCCCAAAATTATCCAAGATTATATGTCGATCCGAGCAACGTTTAGCTCCTATTCAGACGCCCAATTCGCCCAAGAAACCTGAAGTTTCTAAACAACTTCTTAATACTTCAACCAACTATGAAGATTTTCCTAGGGTTCGTTTGACTAAAGGAAATAAAGTAGTATTTCCTGCTTTTAGTTACACCTCGTAGTTATAGGGTATGTATGTGAGGACATACGTACGAGAAGACGACATTAAAATTAGAATAGAAGAAAGATGTGATTTTTCGACGGAAAAGTTTCCGAACTTCGTGAAGGAAAGAGGTTTATTATTGAGAATTGGATTCTCAATTTTGGTATTTAAGACTTTAAGAACTTATAAGAATTATGGAATTTATATTTCACGGATTTGGTCGTGTGGGGCCCACCCGAGGAATTTTACGTTTTGTGGGGACCACGAGGGTTACGAAATTTTTATGGACGAATGGGATGGCGACACATGGCACCCCCCCCCCCCACACATTGGTCTTGGACGTTTTATGCAAGGATAGGATGGTCATTTGAACATTGTGGATGAAAGTCTTCAAGCTTGAGTATATTGACCAAGTCAACTTGTCCACTTGGCTTTACTTTATGGAAATGCATCCTAACCACAAATATGTTGAGATCTTGACCCTCCATTGAGATCATGCCCGTGGAATCATTCCTCACTGCCGGCAGTCCATGATGTAATAACACCAATAAGGATACATGAACACCAAGTCCCACCTGTGTCCTAAATACCACGTGGTCTCATGCCTAATCCCACATCGTAAAAGCATGACCATAGGTAACACAAACAATCAGGGACATATATGATAATCAAATTACAACATATTGTGCCTTACTAACAATGAGAATGCGAGTATCATTACAATATGAAATAAGCTCATGATCAAGATGACCATTCGCCGATGATCATTTAGCCATCCTACTCGCAGGACTATTTCACCCGCGTAGGCGCGTGGACCCGCGTGGTATTCTCGCGGGACTATTTCACCGCATAAGCCCTTACGGACTCGCATGAGGTATTCCTCGCGTAGGTGGACCCGCGTGGGACTATTTCACCGCATAAGTCCTTACGGACTCGCATGAGGTATTCCTCGCATCGTGGGTAGCAATTCCACGGAATATCCAAATGCCACAATCGGAATGACCCCACGATATATACCAATAGCACACAACCGGCTATTTCCAAAGACACATAGGCAATTCTCAACTAAACAAGCCAAATTACTTATCAAGGCACACATAGAAAAATTCTCATTTAATGAGCAAAAGTACTTACCAAGGCACCCTGACTAATTCTCAATTAATCAAGCCAAAGTACTTATCAAGGCACAATAGAATAATAATCAATTAACAAGTCAAATAACTTAACAAGGAACAAATAGACAAATTCTCAATTTATCAAGCTTCCAAGTACTAATCAAGGCATCACATAGAATTATTCTCAATTAATGAGCCAAAGTACTTATCAGGCACAAATAGAATAATTCTCATTTTATCAAGCCAAAGTACTAATCAAGGCATCACATAGAATTATTCTCAATTAACGTGCCAAAGTACTTATCAAGGCACAAATAGAATAATTCTCATTTTATCAAGCCAAAGTACTAATCAAGGCATCACATAGAATTATTCTCAATTAATGTGCCAAAGTACTATGCGTGCATTTTTTCAAAAGACTCCTTTTTATGTAAAACCCAAGATACTTACACCGTAGTATCAAGGCATGTCTATTTTTCAAAGTAAGTTACTACACGTTTAGAAAACTCATTTCAAGGCTTGAAATCAAGTAACTTCAAATTTTCACAATCTAGGCAACTTATGCCCATTAATCAAAATAGACAACTTTTTAAACCTTCCATAAAGCCGTTATAACCAACTTCCCATAAAGCCGTTATAACCCTTTATGGTTTTAGACATATCCATTCCTTTTATAACCAAGAGACTTATACTTTTAAAACCAAGTATCACATACTTACAAATCAAGTTCTTAACTTTCAAAATACTTCAAGTCTCTTAACATTTAGAAAACAAGTTTCTTCTACTTTGAAACCTCAAGTAACTCACACCTATAAAATAAGTTACTTCTCTTAAATCATGTCATTTCTCCTCTCTTAAAACAATTAAGTAAATCACTCCTTTAACTCCCCTAAAGTCATTACAACAACCCTTAGGTTTTGGAACTAAGGCACTAGCCAAAAGGTTTGAAACCACTTCTTTTCAAGACTCCATGTACTTTAAGTAAAATACTTTCACTTTTAAGAATCCAAACTTCACTAAGGAAATGGATTATACAACTTACAATTTAAACATCAAAGTACAATCAAGGGAGTACATAGAACAAATTCTATTTTAGGCAATCCAAATACAACGAGAATGGATCATTTAAGGAGTAGAACATACTTTCTTAATCTTAAGGAATCATGCTAGAAGAGGAGATAGTTCACATACCTTTCTACTAAATCCATAAGCTAAGCCGAATCGCCGTCGTAGAAGTGTCAACCTATAATGGTCACAACAAGACTATCAACTTCTAGTCTCAACGTAGAATAATACTAAGTATACGGTCTCTAATTCTACGGAAAATCGGGTAGCACTTCCTTTGTTTCTACTCACTTTGCCACCTTTTTCAAGGTCGAATACAATAACCAAACATGCCACATTTAAGGCTCCAAACAACAACCAACAACCAAGGGGATTACACGCCTTATACGTGTAATATTCCCACAATTCATACCAAATAGTATAATACTTCACTAGCCATTCTCGGCCAACATATAACCAATAACACTACGTCTTTTCCAATCATTTACTAATTCCAATTTCTAAGGTCAACATGTTATTTAGTTATAAACCACTTCAACAACTACAATTTCCTTCTTACACAACATGCGACGACTTAACGAATAATCAACTTGAATTGTAGTCTTAAGGCTAACATGCTAGTTTTCGGATTTAGGGTTCCAATAGCCAATACACTAATCCAACTATATAATATACATCTCATGATTGCTAATAACCATAGCTACAACAATAAGTAAACTTAATTGCTAAAACGACAAGAATATACCTTTCAAAGCCCTTAAAATTTCCAAGATTCCAAAGTCGCGCCTTAGCAATTCTTAGCTCCTTCTAGGTTCCAATCCGCTCCAAGCACTCCTAGAGGCCTATGAAGAACCCATCTTCAAGTTCCAACTTCAAAGTTGAAGAACTCCAATAGTTTCCGCTTGCGACTAACGTGAAAACTCTGTTTTCCAAATCTTTCTATTGAGATATCCTTATACCAAGGGACATTGGGTTAAAGTCTTGTGGCTAATGGATCAAAACTACAAAATTTTTGTGTGGGAGATAGGTCAAACCCGAGCTCTTCATGAAGAACACAAGGTTCTCTAATTTTTCTAAGTGTTCAAGACCTTGTCTTGCTAGTAGTATACTTATAACACAATGGAGGGCTTAGACTTAAACAAATGTGAGGTTAGGATGAGTTTCACTTGGATCAAGCCTAGGTGGACAAGTTGACTTGTCAACAATATCAAGCTTAGAAGACTTATCATCTATGTTATACCCCGTAGTTCCAGGGTATGTATGCGAGGACGTACGTACGAGAATACGACATTGAAATTGGAAAGGAAGAAAGAGGTGATTTTTCCACGGAAAAGTTTCGGTTTTGTGAAGGAAAAATGTTCGTTAATGGGAATTGGATTCCCAGTTTGGTCGGACTTCTTGGAATATTAGAGAATTATGGAATTTTATTTTCGGAAATGGTCACGTGGGGCCACTGAGAAATTTACTGTTTGTAGGCCCACTTTGTTTTGAGATTTTGGCCATTGTGGATATTTTCTAAGATGAAATATTTTGGGCGAGTAGGAGGCGACACGTGTCACCCCTAGGTGGCTTGGCGAATTTCATTTGTGCACAACACCGATTAAGTCGTTTTTCGACGAAACGTTTTACAACTCGCGAAGGATAAATTCGGCTATGTCATTTCTAATTTTTGCGGATTTTTCGAGAGACGAACACTTTGGACCAACGAGAGGCGACACTTGTCACCCTCCCTCGTGGATGTGTGGACGGCATTAGGCCGATTGGAGTGCCAACTTTGTCAAGTAGTTGGTAGGATATTTTGTGTGCAAGTTGGCTGGTACACTTGCCCAAATCTTGGCCTTACACTTGCCTTGCACTTGGCATAATCTTGGCCATTGGTTGGCCATCCCTTGACCTATAAATACCCTCTTGTGATGAAGAGTTCTTCATCCACAAACAAGCCTTCCAAGTCTTGAAATCCTCTCCTCTCCCTTAAGCCTTTTCGTCAACACACCTCTCCCCCTTTGGTGAGTTTGGCGAGGCCCCCTAGCCTAGCCGAAATCTACCCCCTCCCTTGGTAGAAAAGTTGCCTTCTAGTATTGTTATAATGCCCAAATTACTAGCCCAAACCCCTAGTACTTAGTTGAAGTTGTGAAGAACTTCTAAGGGTTCTTGGAGCGCATTGGAGCGTGCGGAGTAGGAGCTAAACCTTGCTCAGGAGCGACTTTTATCTAGGATATTATTGGGCTTACCGAGGTAAATAACCTTATCCTCCTTTTGTAATTAGAATATACATACTGTAGAAGTATAGGAATAAGTATAAATACTTAGAAGGATATTAAAGAATAGAATTGAACTGATATCACAGTAGAAGGGTTTAAAAGATGAATAATAGAACTGTACTTACATAGGACTGTCTTCACAGTAGACTTGAGTAGCTCACCGGGTAGGGAAGTGCTGCCCAAATGTCCATAGAATAACGAACCCTCTGCTTAGAGCTTTGTACAGTACAGTCTAGACGTTGATAGACGTATTTGACTGTTATAGGTCGATTCTCTGCGCGCGACATATTCAACTTGGCAGGTGGATTTCGCCGAGAAGGTATGTGATTCTTCCTATCCTCTTGAGCATGATATTTTAAAGAATATGTATATAGTACGGTAGACGTACGTGTGTTAACTGAATAATAATTACGGCAATGTCTTCGGACTTAAGCCTGAATAATAAGTACGGCAATGTCTTCGGACTTAAGCCTGAATAATAAGTACGACAATGTCTTTTGACTTAAGCCTGAATAAAAAGAATCTGAAGTAGTTCAAAAGAATTAAGAAACCTTTTTAAGAGTAACACTTGGTTTTAAAAGCTTAAGAGTTATACTAGCTTTATGGGAAGTTAGGTATAACGGCTTAAGAGTGATAAAAAGAATGATTTAATGATTTAAGAAAATAAGAGACTTGACTTAATTATACTAATGTGAAAAAGTGTGAAACCTCATTCGTGAGTAAATAGTATTTTTGGTTTTCAAAAGGAATGATGTTTCTGATCGTAATGAATGTCGAACAAACCACAGCAGCGCTAATAAAGGGAAATGTTTTGACTAATAAAGTATTATTAAAACCAGTAGAAACTTCCATCTGCATAGGAGCTAAGATGAGACAAAATGATATTACATTTCCTAGATCATGGCTGCTGTAATAAGATTGTTATGAACAATAATAACCTACTCACACATAAGGTATATGTTTCTCAAATTGTTTTAAAGGATTAAAACTATGAACTACGAAACCTTTCGAAAATGAGAAACTTGAGTAATTAGGCAAACTTGAGCGTTGGGAAAAGAATGTTGTTACTTGATTTTACAAAAAGAAGTGTTTTGATTTACTTCAAAAGATAATCACTTTATTTTTATACTACGGGTATTGTGTGACTTTTGTGAAAGAAACGGATCTTTTAAAAGAGTAATACATAAAGTACTTTGGGGCTAAAAACCCGAACTTGTTAACATAATGTAGAAAGTACCTTGTGTGAATAACTTGATTGTATTGATTTGTGATAGTCTTGTAATACTTTCTTGTTGACTTGATAAGTAAACATGTTAGGATCTTCGTGAGTTAGTATCTTGTGATGTTTGTGTAAAGGGGTTTTCTTGTTGTGCTTAGGTTGTTTAACGATAATTTGTTATGATGATATTATATCACTCATGATTAGGGTTAAGCGCCCTCCGTGCGGAGGTAGACTCGGTAGTCTAGTGACCTATGATTCGAGAATACCTTATGCGTATGCAGTATGGCCTATCGCGGAACTACGGGAGTTCGTGTTAGTATCGCGGCCCTTGTGGTCATGCGGTCTTTGTGGCCATGCGGACGGCGAGTCGAGACGCTGCCGAGTAGCTACCCTCGATGCGAGAATACCTCATGCGGGCCATTAGAGTGGCCCATGCGGGCTACGGAAGTTCGGGGCTAGACGCGCGTTAGATCTGCGCGCGAGTGGCGGCTTTGATCATGTGATGCCGGTCTGGCGATCTCATGATTCGCTTGACCTTGTTTATCTTGTGGGTTTTAGTAGTCGGCTATGCCTTCGTACTTACCGTGCGGTTTTATGATGACTTTGAGGGCGTGAGTCCCTGACTTGACATGACTGCTTATTTATTGTGAACTGTAGTTTTGGTTATCATACATGTCTCCTGCCTTATATATAGACTACTATGATTTCATTTACAGTAGTTTCAGTTTCACATACTTGGTACCTGTTGTACTGACCTCCTTCGGGGGGCTGCGTTCATGCCGCAGGTAAAGGTACTCCTACCGCTGATCCGTTCTTAGGATCACCGTTTGACGTTGGAAAAGTTCCGTTTCTCCGGAGGCTTAGCATTTTGGTATGGTCCCCTGTCGTTGTAGATGTTTGCATTCAGGGGTATGGCGGGGCCCTGTCCCGCCATTGTTGTTTTAAACTCTTAGAGGTGCAGACTGTTGTAAGGTTGGGATGTCGCTCATTTTGGGGTATTTATATACATATATGCCGAAAGGCAACTTTTTCCAGCGTGTCTTATTTATCTTGTTTCATATCTTGGTTGTTTATATTCCGTGATTTCTCGATGTATGACTACTTGGGTGCCGGGTAAGGCACGATCCACGGCCGAGCAGTCGTGATAACGATGGTATCGAGCGATTAATCCTCGGAAAGTGTCTACATACCGTATCTAGTAAGTCTTGATTATCGGTGTGTTGTGCACCACACCAATAATCGGAGGCTATAGGATATTTAGGATTGGTTTCCATTCTTCTCACTCGAGATCGTGCTTTAGAGTCGTGTTATAAGTTGGACCCCTCTAACGTATTCCTTTCCTTTACCGGTGATGCCTCGCGCGTAACTCGGGCCCGAGAAGGCGAAGCGTGAGGAGGCTGCGAGTGGAGTTCGGAGAGTTAGAAGGGCACAGCCCAATCATCACTGAGGTGATGCTTCATGCGAGGAGTTACGAGGCGTCGCCCGAAGCAGCGATGTTTGTAGCGGCAAGATTCCTCTGCGGCCATGACATCCGGACCTTGATTCCACGACTTGGAGCGTAAAATATGGATTGGAAGGAGACGACCACATTACTAGCAAGGGACTTGGCGGCGGAGTATTTTATGTACGGTATACCAAGGATATTGATGTTTATCTAAAGAAGGGTTGTGAGAAGTAGCTCTTGATCGAGGAGCGAGCTTGCGCTCGAGATTATGCGTGGTGAGAGAGGTAGAGATCGGCAGATTAAACAAGATCGTGAAGAGGGCCCGATTGGTAGGATCATTTGGTAACTCTCGGCGAACCGCCTCGGCGGCGGCAGACATGCGCCTCCGCCCGGTCTGAGTGTCCCTCGCGGGGTTGATTTTCCTCGATGTTCACAGGTGTGGCGGCGTCGTCGAAATGCCGTCTTTTTCGCGGTGCTTGTTTTACTTGCGGCCGTCGCCATATGGCGAGGAATGTTCTATGAGGAAGGATGCAAGTAGGAAAACTCGGCTACGAATCGGTTGTGGATCGGATGGTTCGGAGAGGAGGGTGTTAGCTGGGAGGCCACCCCACGTGTGGCGTTGTGGTCGATGTCATCGTGGGAGTGTCGTGCTTCTGCGTCGACTTGTTATGTTTGCAGCGGGCCATTTGCGGAAATTGTCCAACCAGAGTTGGCGGGGATTTAGGGATTCACGCCGGGATCGGTGGATAGTTCATCACCTTCCCGGTATCGCCCGGCGAGGTTTGATTAAACGACCTAAGGGAAGTGGCGTAGATCTGGTATATCCTTAACCCTTTAGAGATTTATATGTGTAGTAAGATGCGAATATCTTAAGTATTGTTTTCGGTTAGCATGGTGTTAGTGTGATTAGAATTATTTTTAGTTAACCGGGTAAGATTGGGGGATAGAGAGAGTGGGAGCCTTAGAATATTATACGTAAAGACCTTAGAGGCGAGGCCATCTTTGGTAAAAGAATTATTTCGTGTTTGACCCTTATCGAGGTGCATAGTATTCGTGAGATATTTTTGTGGGATGAATCCCTGAGTGTTGTGAAATGAAAGAGGGTAGTTGAGCTTAGAAGACCGCTAGGTTTTCGTAACGTGATTGGTGAGATTGTTCCGGATCGGGGAGCTAGTGTTTTTCGCGGCGTTCGGTCGGGTTGAGGCCGTGTTGCGGGTCGACCCACACCCTGTTTGGTGATGGGGTCAGTTTGTGGTGATCCCGCTTTGTGTTAGGATCACGAGGGTGTTAGGCCCAGGTTTAGTTAACCATTGTACGAGTTCGTGGATGTGTTCGACCAGTAGTCGGGCCGATGGGGTCAACCCGTCTTATCTTTTAGTCAAACCGTTTACTCGGTAGTAAGTTGCGAGATGATTATTTCAGAAGGTTGTAAGGCTGCAGGGTGCCTACCTTCACCTTATGGTGACGGGGAGTCAAGTTACTACTGTTTCTTTTCGGAAGAGTTGCGAGCAAGGTTAGGAACTCGTGTGAATCTCGATGTCGCATTCACCCTCGGGCAAGTGGTTGGATTTCGGGAGTGGCTATAAGGACTCTTCGCCTCTTATTGAGTATGTATTATATAGCTACCATTTCAGTATTCGGGTGTCGCCGTTTGGAGCCTTTTTATAAGCGCTAGTGTAAGATTGCCGATCGACTGATTCGATGTAAGCGAGTGCGAGATAGTTGGTTCGTACTTGTTCGCCAGGCGTGGATGAGTTGGAGCTTATCCGTAAGAGGTTATTGGCAGCTCAGTCGGTGGAAGCGATGCGAAACATGGTAAGTTATGAGAAAGAGTTCGATTGTACGAGAAGGGTACGACGAGTAAGGGAAGAAGCGAGCATGTATTACAGGCATAGGTGTGATCATTTCGTTTGTAAAGAGTAGGTGCGAAGGGAGTATCTTTTTAGACCTCGGTAGGAGCTTTTGTGATTGAGGTGATTCCTCGTGGACTTGGAGATAAGTATATGCGCTTGTTGTGTTGTGGCAGTGTGGCATGGTTGTTTCCGTAAGTATAGCGATAAGGACTATCTTGGCGCTGTTTGTTTGAGACTAGAAGGAACATTCGGGACGAATGTTTCTAAGGAGGGAGAATGTTATACCCGTAGTTCGTGGTATGTATGCGAGGGCGTGCGTGCGAGAATACGACATTGAAGTGGAAAGGAAGAAAGAGGTGATTTTTCCACGGAAAAGTTTCGGTTTTGTGAAGGAAAAATGTTCGTTAATGGGAATTGGATTCCCAGTTTGGTATTCGGACTTCTTGGAATATTAGAGAATTATGGAATTTTATTTTTGGAAATGGTCACGTGGGGCCCACGGAGAAATTCTGATTTTGTAGGCCCTTTGTTTTGAGATTTTGGCCATTGTGGATATTTTGGAAGATGAAATATTTTGGGCAGTAGGAGGCGACACGTGTCACCCCCACTGGGTGGCTTGGCGAATTTCATTTGTGCACAACACCAGATTAGAGTCGTTTTTCGACGAAACGTTTTACACAACTCGCGAAGGATAAATTCCGGCTATGTCATTTCTAATTTTTGCGGATTTTTCCGAGAGACGAAACACTTTGGACCAACGAGAGGGCGACACTTGTCACCCTCTCCTTGGTGGATGTGTGGACGGCATTAGGGCCGATTGGAGTGCCAACTTTGTCAAGTAGTTGGTAGGATATTTTGTGTGCAAGTTGGCTAGGTACACTTGCCCAAATCTTGGCCTTACACTTGCCTTGCACTTGGCATAATCTTGGCCATTGGTTGGCCATCCCTTGACCTATAAATACCCCTCTTGTGATGAAGAGTTCGTCATCCCCAAACAAGCCTTCCAAGTCGTGACATCCTCTCCTCTCCATAAGCCTTTTTCGTCCAACACACCTCCCCCTTTGTGAGTTTGGCCGGGCCCCCTAGCCTGCCGAAATCTACCCCTCCCTTGGTAGAAAAGTTGCCTTCTAGTATTGTTATAATGCCCAAATTACCTAGCCCAAACCCACTTAGTACTTAGTTGAAGTTGTGAAGAACTTCTAAGGGTTCTTGGAGCGCATTGGAGCGTCTTGGAGTAGGAGCTAAACCTTGCTCGAGCGACTTTTATCTAGGATATTATTGGGCTTACAGAGGTAAATAACCTTATCCTCCTTTTGTAATTAGAATATACATCTTAGAAGTATAGGAATAAGTATAAATACTTAGAAGGATATTAAAGAATAGAATTGAACTGATATCACGGTAGAAGGGTTTAAAGATGAATAATAGAACTATACTTACATAAATCGTCTTCATGAGACTTGAGTAGCTCACCGTAGGGAAGTGCTGCCCAAATGTCCATAGAATAACGAACCCTCGCTTAGAGCTTTGTACGATCTGATCTGAGACGTTGATAGACGTGTTGGTATTATAGGTCGATTCTCTGCGCGACATATTCAACTTGGCGGTGGATTTCGAGAAGGTATGTGATTCTTCCTATCCTCTTGAGCATGATATTTTAAATAATATGTATATAGTACGGTGAGGCGTCGTGTGTTAATCGAATAATAATTACGGCAATGTCTTGGACTTAAGCCCTGAATAATAAAATGCGACAATGTCTTCGGACTTAAGCCTGAATAATAAGTACGGCAATGTCTTTTGACTTAAGCCTGAATAAAAAGAATCTGAAGTAGTTCAAAAGAATTAAGAAACCTTTTTAAGAGTAACACTTGGTTTTAAAAGCTTAAGAGTTATACTAGCTTTATGGGAAGTTAGGTATAACGGCTTAAGAGTGATAAAAAGAATGATTTAATGATTTAAGAAAATAAGAGACTTGACTTAATTATACTAATGTGAAAAAGTGTGAAACCTCATTCGTGAGTAAATAGTATTTTGGTTTTCAAAAGGAATGATGTTTCTGCGTCGGAATGAATGTCGAACAAACCACAAAGAATATTAATAAAGGGAAATGTTTTGACTAATAAAGTATTATTAAAACCAGTAGAAACTTCCATCTGCATAGGAGCTAAGATGAGACAAAATGATATTACATTTCCTAGATCATGGTTGCTGTAATAAGATTGTTATGAACAATAATAACCTACTCACACATAAGGTATATGTTTCTCAAATTGTTTTAAAGGATTAAAACTATGAACTACGAAACCTTTCGAAAATGAGAAACTTGAGTAATTAGGCAAACTTGAGCGTTGGGAAAAGAATGTTGTTACTTGATTTTACAAAAAGAAGTGTTTTGATTTACTTCAAAAGATAATCACTTTATTTTTATACTACGGGTATTGTGTGACTTTTGTGAAAAGCGGATCTTTTAAAGAGTAATATATAAAGTACTTTGGGGCTAAAAACCCGAACTTGTTAACATAATGTAGAAAGTACCTTGTGTGAATAACTTGATTGTATTGATTTGTGATAGTCTTGTAATACTTTCTTGTTGACTTGATAAGTAAATATGTTAGGATGCTACGTGAGTTAGTATCTTGTGATGTTTGTGTAAAGGGGTTTTTTTCTTGTTGTGCTTAGGTTGTTTAACGATAAGCTGTTATGATGATATTATATCACTCATGATTAGGGTTAAGCGCCTCCGTCGCGGGGTAGACTCGGCGGGTCTAGTGACCTATGATTCGAGAATACCTTATGCAGTGCAGATGGCCTATGCGGAACTACGGAGTTCGAGTTAGTATCGGCCGCTTGTGGTCATGCGGTCTTTGTGGCGTGCGGACGGCGAGTCGGGGCGGCTGGGAGTAGCTACCCTCGATGCGGGAATACCTCATGCGGGCCATTGGAGTGGCCCATGCGGGCTACGGGGAAGTTCGAGGCTGACGCGCGCACATTAGATCTGCGAGCGAGTGGCGGCTTTGATCATGTGACGGTGCAGACAGATATCATGATCTGATTCTGACCTTGTTTGTCTTGTGGGTTTTAGTAGTCGGCTATGCCTTCTTACTTACACCGTACGTTTTTATTATGAGTTTGAGGGCGTGAGTCACTGACTTGACATGACTGCTTATTTATTGTGAACTATAGTGTTGGTTATCATACATGTCTCCTGCTTTATATAGACTACTATGATTTCATTTACGATTTTCATTTCACATACTGTACTGTTGTGCGACCTCCTTGGAAGTGCGTTCATGCCGCGGTAAAGGTACTCCTACCGTTGATCCGTTCTTAGGATCACCGTTTGACGTTGGAAAAGCTCCGTTTCTCGAGGCTTAGCATTTTGGTATGGTCCCTATCGTTGTAGATGTTTGCATTCGAGGTATGGCGGGCCTGTCCGCCATTGTTGTTTTAAACTCTTAGAGTGCATAGACTGTTGTAAGGTTGGGATGTAATCGCTCATTTTGGGGTATTTATATACATATATGCGAAAAGGCAACTTTTCCCAGCGTGTCTTATTTATACTGTTTCATATCTTGGTTGTTTTATATTCCGCTGATTTCTCTGATGTATGACTACTTGGGTGCCCGGGTAAGGCACCAGTCACGGGCCCCAGAACGGGTCGTGACAATCTACATAGGTCAAATGACCATAACACCCTTGCAATATTTCGTCCAACATCATGGAGGGGGTGCCACGTGTCACCCTCTCATTCGTCCATAAAATTCCGTAACCCTCGTGGGCCCCACAAAAATGTAATATTCCTCGGGTGGGCCCCACGTGACCAAATCCGTAAAAATAAATTTCCATAGTGTTAATAAGTTCCATACTTTTCAAATAATGCCTTTTGAGAACCCAATTCTCAATAACGAACATTTTTCCTTTAAGCGTCGGAAGATTTTCCGTCGGAAAAACAATTCTTCCTTTCGTATCAATTTCCAAGTCTTGTTTCCTTACGTACATTCTCTTATACATGCCCTGGACTTACGGGGTGTAACATTCTTCCCCCCTAAGAAACATTCGTCCCCGAATGTTCTTAGTCGGTTTTCAAGCCATACAAACTCCGGCATAAACTCTATACTATGCCTCTCAATCAAAACTGCACAAGACCAACGATGTCACACATGACCACCACATAACATACGTAAACATATCAATGGACCTTCCGTCCGCTACCCCTTCTCATAAACTCGAAGGTTACAGTCTCCTAGAACACGGGATCCTTAGAGGTTCCTTTCTTTCCTTACTTGTCATACTTTCTCGTACTTTCAAACTCATCCAGTACACGTACAAAATCTCAAATTTTGTTTCTGTTCTCCAATCCTTGGAGTTACTAACCAACTTGGCCATATTTGTCACGACCCGCGAATCCGGGCCCGTGACTGGTGCCTTACCCCGGGCACCCTAGTGATACAACATCAGAGAAAATCAGCGGAAATAAAACATGAACATGAAATGAGAGATATTATAAATAAGCAAAGCAACAAAACAATTGCCTTTCAACATATATATATAAGCGTTTGAGCAGTTACAATCCTTACAACCACACTTGTGATCTCTGCACCTCTAAGATTTTTAACAACTATGACGGACAGGCCCGCCATACCACGAATGTACAAGAACCTCACATCGTGGTAACATACCAAAGATAAGCCTCAGGAACGGCTTCCCAATACTGAAAGGTGATCCTAAGCGGGGATCGACGGACGATGTACTTACTGCGGTATGAACGCAGCCCCGAAGGAGGTCGATAACAGTACCAAGTATGTGAAATCAGAAAATCAAATGAAATCATAATAGTCTATATAAAGCGAGACATGTATGATAACCAAACTACGATACACATATAACGATTATATCAAGTCGGTCTCACGCCCGGTCATTTACTCAAATATAATTATGGGTCTCACGCCCACAACATCGTGCGTGGAATACCTTCCTCACCGCCGGCGATCTATGATATGATAACATCGAAGTACACACGAACACCAAGTCCTACCGATGCCAAAGCCGTAATAACAATACAATACAACCAAACCACGAAGGCGACGGGGCAAGTGCGAGCCGACTACGGATACGGCCGGTCACGTAGGCGGGGCAAGTACGGTGACCACGGTACCAAGGTCAGTATCGAGACTTCGTCACTACATCGAGCAGGGCAAGTCGAGGGCTAACTACCAGTACGGCGAATCAGCCACGAAGCGGGGCAAATCTGGCCGACCACCGGTACCAAGGCGAACAGTAAGAACCCTCATGGAGAGCTAGTCCATGGAATAACACTATCAGCGAGCGTGCAGTGGAATTCTCCATCACCGCCCAGACGTCCAAGTAAGTCCTCAACGAGTCAACCCCTCCATCGAGACGCGGTAATATAGAACACAATTCTTGCACGACAAAGGCTATCACAACAAGCATAGGCAAGTTACACAACAACAAGCATAGGCAAGTTATACACAACTCAAGGTACTTTCAATTATGTCAAGTCCGGGTTTTAACCCTAAAGTACTACGTACGTTAAATTCCTTTTAAGAGATTCATTCCTTTTATAAAAGTCACGATACGTAGTATAAAATAGAGTGACTTACATCTTTTAAGTAAACCAAAACAACTTCCATACTATCCTTTTTTTAAAAAAAAAACCAATTAAGGCAATACCATGCCTTCTTTTTAGACCAAAACACTTCTCTTTTTAAAGTCAAGTTACCACATTAAAACCAGTGATAAAAACCCTTCTTTTGTTTTCATAAAGTCGTTATAACCAACTTCCCATAAGTGTTATATAACACTTTATGTTTTAAACCATTTTAAGACAACACAATGCCTTTCTTTACCCTAAAGTTCCAGTTTGCCTAATTTCAATTACGCAAGTCTCTTTTTAGAAAAGTTTCATAGTTCAATGTCTTAATCTCTTTTTAAAACAATTGAGTAACATATGCCTGCGAGTAGGTTATTCTTGTTCATAATCAATCTTATTAAGCGACCATGATCTAGAAAATGTAATCTCATTTTGTCTCATCTTAGCTTCTATGCGGATGGAGGTTTCTCTTGGTTTTAATAATACTTCATTAGTCATTACATTTTCCTTTATTAGCGCTGCAGTGGTTTGTTCGATACTTATTCTGATTTCCGAATCAGTAAAACATTATTCCTTTTACAACCAAGTACTCATTACTCACGAATGAGGTTTCACACTAACATCCATATCAAGTCAAGTCTCTTATCTTTTAAGACTAAGTCTCTTAACTTCTAAAAATCAGTAAAACCATTCTCTCTTAAGACGTTATACCTAACTTCCCATAAAGCTAGTATAACTCTTATGTTTTCAAAACCAAGTATTACTCTTACATTAAGATGATTCAAAGATTCGTTTGAAATACTTCAAGATTCTTTACTATTACACAACAAGTCGGTTATAAGTCAAATCGATTACCTTTTAAAACCACAAAGCATTTCCTTACCTACATAAAGTCGTTATAACCAACTTCCCATAAAGTCGTTATAACACTTTATGTTTTAAACCAATCAAATACATTTAGCACGTGACGCTCATCGTACTACATAGTTACACATATCATGCTAGAAAAGATAGGAAGAGGTTCACATACCTCGCGACGATTATCAACTAATAGCAAAACGCTCCAAGTACCTCAAACCGTCGGCTACACCTTAAGCCAAGTAGACCGCCACACGCGATTTCAACCTATAGAGGCCACAGGCGCTATTAACATCTTAGATCTCAATGTAGAATATTCTAGAAAATTCTGACACTCCCCACATGCAGCGTAAATCTCCTCCTCTATCGAGGCTACCAAGCCAACCAGTGGGGTTTGCACGCCTAACCGGACGTGTACAATTCTACTCACGATGTCTTTACACAAGTCTCATAATACGATCCTATGTAATTACGATTCGATTCTCTTCTTTAAAATTCGCTTAAGTCAAAAGACATTGCCGCACAATTATAATGTTCAGTTCTATATATAGTATACTTCAACTATATATTCTACAACATGTAATTTCCAATTACAATAGAAGGTCAAGAGTGTTTACCTCGATAAGCCCAAAATTATCCGAGTTTATATGTCGATCCTGAGCAAGGTTTAGCTCCTACTCCGTGCGCTCCAACCCGCTCCAAACAACCCTTAGAAGTTCTAACCAACTTCTACTCAATTACTTCAACTATCAATGAAGATTTCCTTAGGGTTTCGTTTAGTGGCTAAAGGAAGTATAATAGTATTTTCGGGGCTTTTGTATAAGTGTAACCTTGGGAAAACTACAAGGTATTTGGGCAAGGTATTTGGACATTATAACAATACTAGAGAGTATTTCTATACCACAACAAGGGTATTATCTGAAAACAACTAGGCTAGGGGTTTGCCTCTAGGCTCTCAAAGGGGAGGGTACTTTCGCCATGGGGAGGGGTGTGGTGGACGAAACTCAAGAGGGAGGGAGTAGTTTGAGACTTAGAGAAATGCTCAAGTTTTGGATGAAGAATGTCTTCAACTAGAGGGGTATTTATAGGTCAAAGGCCAACCAAGGGCCAAGATGAAGACAAGTGCATAGCAAGTGTAAGGCCAAGATTTAGCCATGTGCTACCTTATCCATCTACACAAAATATCCTACCTAACCCTTGACCAAAATTTCAACACAAAAACGTGCCAATGGTCTAGCTTTGCCGTCACTTGCTTCCGATGTGAGGTGACACTTGTCACCCTCCCGTTGGTCCAAAATGTTTCGTCTCTGGAAAAATCCGCAAAAATTATTAATGACATAGCGGAATTTTCCCTCGTAAGGTGGAAAGCGTTTTCGGAAAGCGACTCTTTTCACTGTGCCCAATTTCGAACCTTGCCTAATCTTAAGGCTCAAATTCTTATCACGTGCACGCCTCACGCATACTGCGGAAATACGGGTATAACATTCTCCTCCTTAGAAACATTCGTCCCGAATGTTCCTTCTCAAGCGGATAACGATGAAGTTCTTCTAACAAGTTGCCAACGCCACACGCCACGAAATAACACACGTTCTTCCTTCCTTACTCGTCGTGCCGCTTCGAACACCGAACTCTTCTAGTATCGTACACTTCCGATCGCTACGCTTCCCAAAACTTTGGAGTCACCACCCAAACATGGTCATCTTACTAGCTTCACTTCTCTAAGGCCATTCCGGCCTTCACGATCCGCTGGTCGAACATAACCACGAACTCATACGACGGTCATCTAAACTTGGGCTAGCACCTCGTGACCCTACCACCGCGGGACCACCTCGATCGACCCCTCATTCGCACGGGTTGACACGCAACACGCCCTCAACCCGAGCCTCACACGCCGACTCTCGTTTCTCGATCCGAACAATCTCTTACCTATCTGGTCATGGCTACCACTTCCATTTACACCACGGAAATTTTTCCACAATTACACCACGCATACTTACACATTCGACAAAGATCCCCACAAAATCTTGTACTCAAGATGGCCTTACATCTAAGGTCTCAATGTAATATTCTAAGGTTCATCACTTTCTCACCCCAGCTTACCCTTTTTACCAACGTGTTTCTAAATCACATTTTAGCACAAAGCTATCCGAACATAACACTAAACACATCATCATAACATCAATACATACAAAACTCTGAGGTTAAGGATATACCAAAATAGGTTCAAAGGACCGCTAAATCGGGAACTCCCAGCGACCTCTGGGGGCTGTCGGCGAGCATCTGCTGGCTATGGAAGGTGTAGAACCATAATCGCTTAGTAGTGCGTGCTATCCTACCAGACTACCACAGTCGGACGATCTCTTGCCGATGGCCTTGTTGGCGCAAGAATAACAATCTCCCAAGTCGACGACACTCTCCCTTATGAAGTTTTCCACACTGGCTGAGACAAAGGCAACCTCATCCGCGAGCACTCCTACTCCACGAAAATCTGAAACACAGGAGCCCCGACCGCTCTGAATATCCCAAAGGTCCGGCGTGGAGGACCACTCAGTCTTGGTGGAGGCGCATAAGCGCTTCGCTGGCGATGCGCCTCGAAAGTCACCAAAGGACCTGCTGTTACGGCCCTCTTGCGACCTGGTCATTCCGTCGATTTATCCGCCTCACATCCAAGTGCATACGCTGCATGCGCAATGTCCATGCCGGTGAAGAGCTACACCAACAACTCGGCTAGGTGATCATCGAGCCTCGTAACATATCGGTGCACTCGATCCTCCATACTAGCTACCAACGCGGGACGTCTGGCCAATGAGTCGAACTCACATTGTACTCCCGAATCCGTCGCGCTTACGCAACACCAAAAATCATCGGCCGAGCCCTCATCTCGTGGAGGCAAGAAATGTACAAGAAAGGCCTCGAGAACTTCGTCCCATAAAGATGGAAGTGCATGCTCTCCCGGGACAGCTCACGAATCAAACCGATCATTTGCGGTATCACGCGGCCGTCGAACCTAGGACCACCGACTCGGTCTCCGATGCCTTGATCACTCTCGCGATCCAGAATCGCTTTGATGAACTCCTGCGGATCATCCTCGTGCCTCGACCCATAAAACTCGCGGCCTACAACTCGAGAAAATCCGTAGCCTCGAACTATCGATCTAGGGTGAACCATGGTGTTCTTTGGGCCTGCGTCCGGCCTATCCTCAAGTCGCCACCACGGCCATTAATCGGGCTCCTTGTAACTCATCTCTCTGCTCCAACGGGCCTGGAGGCTCGGTATTGTGGTCTCGCCACGCTCTACTCGCAGTTCCTCTGCTTTGCCTTGCCGCCAGGCGGGTTGCCTTACGCGGAGGCATAATCGTAAAACGGTATGTCGGAGGGTCAATCTTATTACGCTCTAAGGCACGATCTCGAATGAGAAGAATGGAAACCAACCCTAAATGTCCTGACCTCACGATTATAGATGTGGTGCACAACACACCGATAATCAAGACTCTACTAGACACGATGCGTAGTTTCGAGACTAATCGCTCACGATACCACTTTGTCACGACTGCGTGATCGTGCCTACCCTGCACCCTAGTGATACAACATCGAGAAAATCACGGAAATAAAACATGAACATGAAATGAGAGATATTATAAATAAGCAAAGCAACCAAAGCGGTTGCCTTTCAACATATATATATAAGCGTTTGAATAGCTATAATCTCTACAACTCGCCACAATTACATGGACCTCTAAGATTTTTACAACAACTATGACGGGACGGGCCCGCCATACCACGATGTACAAGGACCTACAGACTCAGGGTAACATACAAAAGATAAGCCTCCGAAGGAACGGAGCTTCACAATACGCTGAAAGGTGATCCTAAAAGCGGTGATCGACAATGATGTACTTCTACTGCGGCATGAGCGCAGCCGGCGAAGGAGAGTCGACTGCAGTACCAAATCAGAATATCAGTAAATGAAATCATAATAGTCTATATAAAGCGAGACATGTATGATAACCAAACTACGATACACATATAATGATTATATCAAGTCGTGGTCTCCGGTCATTTACTCAAATATAATTATGGGTCACGCCCACAACATCGGCCATGCGTGGAATACCTTCCTCACCACTGCCTATGATATGATAACATCAAGAAGTACACCAACACCAAGTCCACCGATGCCAAAGCCGTAATAACAATACAATACAACCAAACCACGGCGTGGTGACACGGCAAGGCGAGTGCGACTACCGATACCAAGGCCGGTCAATGTAGCGGGACGGGGCAAAGTCACAGTGGCCGCGCTGTAGGTACAGACAAGTCAGACCGTACAGATCATTACTACATCAACAGTGGTGGTAGGTAGGCTAACCCGGGTCGATGAGCTGACAAGGCACGCAGGTCACTACCGTGCTGCACCAGCGTCGATCACGATTCCACACATTTCCTAACACCGCAAGCGCGAGGGCTAACTACTTAAGGCCGAATCACCACGAAGCGGCAAGTCTGGCCGACCACGGTACGAGGCGAACAGTAAAACCCTGGCCGAGAGCTAGTCCATGGAATAACACTATCAGCGGGGCGTGTGGAATTCTCCGTCCGCCGAGACGTCAAGTAAGTCCTCAACGAGTCAACCGACCCTATCGAGAGACGCGGTATAGAACACATTCTTGCACGACAAGGCTATCACAACAAGCATAGGCAAGTTACACAACAACAAGCATAGACAAGTTATACACAACTCAAGGTCTTTCAATTATGTCAAGTCGGTTTAACTACGTACGTTAAATTCCTTTTAAGAGATTCATTCCTTTTATAAAAGTCACCCGATACCCGTAGTATAAAATAGAGTGACTTACATCTTTTAAGTAAACCAAAACAACTTCCATACTTTCCTTTTTTTTTTTTTTAAAACCAATTAAGGCAATACCATGCCTTCTTTTTAGACCAAAACACTTCTCTTTTTAAAGTCAAGTTACCACATTAAAACCAGTGATAAAAACCCTTCTTTTGTTTTCATAAAGTCGTTATAACCAACTTCCCCTAAGGCTGTTATAACACTTTATGTTTTAAACCATTTTAAGACAACACAATGCCTTTCTTTACCCTAAAGTTCCAGTTTGCCTAATTTCAATTACGCAAGTCTCTTTTTAGAAAAGTTTCATAGTTCAATGTCTTAATCTCTTTTTAAAACAATTGAGTAACATATGCCCTAGGCGAGTAGGTTATTCTTGTTCATAATCAATCTTATTAAGCAGCCATGATCTAGAAAATGTAATCTCATTTTGTCTCATCTTAGCTTCTATGCAGATGGAGGTTTCTACTGGTTTTAATAATACTTTATTAGTCATTACATTTTCCTTTATTAGCGCTATGATGGTTTGTTCGATACTTATTCTGATTTCCGAATCAGTAAAACATTATTCCTTTTACAACCAAGTACTCATTACTCACGAATGAGGTTTCACACTAACATCCATATCAAGTCAAGTCTCTTATCTTTTAAGACTAAGTCTCTTAACTTCTAAAAATCAGTAAAACCATTCTCTCTTAAGACATTATACCTAACTTCCCATAAAGCTAGTATAACTCTTATATTTTCAAAACCAAGTATTACTCTTCTGTTAAAGATGATTCAGCATTCTTTTGAAATACTTCAAGATTCTTTACTATTACACAACAAGTCAGTTATAAGTCAAATCAGTTACCTTTTTAAAACCACAAAGCATTTCCTTACCTACATAAAGCTGTTATAACCAACTTCCCATAAAGCTGTTATAACACTTTATGTTTTAAACCAATCAAATACATTTAGCACATATACGTCTACCGTACTACATAGTTACACACATATCATGCTAGAAAAGATAGGAAGAGGTTCACATACCTCGCGACGATTATCGACTAATAGCAAAACGCTCCAAGTACCTCAAACCGTCGGCTACACCTTAAGCCAAGTAGACCACGCCACACGCAGTATTTCAACCTATAGAGGCCACAAGGCGCCTATTAACATCTTAGATCTCAATGTAGAATATTCTACAGAAAATTGGACACCTCCCCGCAATGACAGCGTAAATCTCCTCTCTATCGAGGCGCTACCAAGCCAACCAGTGGGGTTTGCACGTCTAACGGACGTGTACAATTCTACTCACGTAATACTACACAAGTCTCATGTCTGATCTATGTAATTCTGATTCGATTCTCTTCTTTAAAATTCAGCTTAAGTCAAAAGACATTGCCGCACAATTATAATGTTCAGTTCTATATATAGTATACTTCAACTATATATTCCTGACATGTAATTTCCAATTACAATAAAAGGTCAAGAGTGTTTACCTCGATAAGCCCAAAATTATCCGAGTTTATATGTCGATCCTGAGCAAGGTTTAACTCCTACTCCGTGCGCTCCAACCCGCTCCAAACAACCCTTAGAAGTTCTAACCAACTTCTACTCAATTACTTCAACTATCAATGAAGATTTCCTTAGGGTTTCGTTTAGTGGCTAAAGGAAGTATAATAGTATTTTCTGGGCTTTTGTATAAGTGTAACCTTGGGAAAACTACAAGGTATTTGGGCCAAGGTATTTGGACATTATAACAATACTAGAAGAGTATTTCTATACCACAACAAGGGGTATTATACGAAAACAACTAGGCTAGGGGGGGGGGGTTTGCCGCGGCTCGGCTCTCAAAGGGAGGTACTTTCGGCGAGGGGAGGTGTGGTGGACGAAACTCAAGAGGGAGGGACGAGTTTGAGACTTAGAGAAATGCTCAAGTTTTGGATGAAGAATGTCTTCAACTAGAGGGGTATTTATAGGTCAAGCAAAGGCCAACCAAGGGCCAAGATGAAGACAAGTGCATAGCAAGTGTAAGGCCAAGATTTAGCCATGTGCTACCTTATCCATCTACACAAAATATCCTACCTAACCCTTGACCAAAATTTCAACACAAAAAAACGTGCCAATGGTCTAGCTTTGTCGTCCACTTGCTTCCAATGTGAGGGTGACACTTGTCACCCTCCCGTTGGTCCAAAATGTTTCGTCTCTCGGAAAAATCCGAAAAAATTATTAATGACATAGCCGGAATTTTCCCTACGTAAGCTGTGGAAACGTTTCGTCGGAAAACGACTCTTTTCGGCACTTGTGCCCAATTTCGAACCTTGCCTAATCTTAAGGCTCAAATTCTTATACGTACGCCCTCACGTACATACTCTGGAGATACGGGGTATAACAATATTGTTACTTACATTCCCGTGAAGGCTCTTCTCGGTCCTTACGACCTAGTTCCGGTGGAACGCATCCACGAACTCGTACAACGATCAACTAGACTTGGGCCTAGCACCCTCGTAACCCTATCACATAGCGGGACCATTTCTAACTGACATCACCCCATTCCATACTATCGGCTGACCCGAAATGAGTCCATAACCCGACTCATCGTCACACTTAACTTGTCATTCTTAGTCTGAAATAAATCTTTCTCTTATCTCAAGGTACTTCTAACCTATCCCCTATTCACTAGAGGTTCGTCACATAAGCCAAAGTATTTCTACTGCACAATCTTCCCTATTGGTCTTACACTGTTACAGGGTAATTACAACTTGTGAACTCTACACAACTATAGTCTTAGTTCACTTATCATTCTTGTCAACATTCATAACTTTTCACTTTACTAATCAAAGTATCCTACCTGCAGGGTACTATCACTTTACAACTCTTTGCAATAAAGGGAAAACATATACGCTGAGGCAAAATCTGAATCTAACAATGCACGTATGATTCAAAAGAACCGAGATATACCAGAAACCGTGCGATGTCGCCTCACGATCCGCTTGATGGTCGCGTCATCTATGCGGTTCAAGGACCGCTTTGAACTATAAACTCCACCACGACCTCTACCACGACCGGTGACATCCAACACCTGTCTTGGGAACGACACCGGGAGGAAAGGAACCAACTACCGCCCAATAGGGTGAGCCACCACCTGCTCCTTCTAAAAGGACATACCCTCGAATATGGTCCTGGGCCACAATAAAAACAAACACCTGTGCCATAACGGCATTTCCCCGAATGACGCTTACCACATCTGGAACACTGAGGAATAAGTGGCCTCGACTGAGAAAATCTTCTGCTCCTCTGAGAACCTCGATCCCTGGAGCTTGGACCGGCTCCTAAATACCTTGTGGGGTCAAATCTCCCACCTGTGAGCTGCGGGGGTATGTACTGGGTAGGCTGGGACGAATATCTCACTCGCTGCCGAGGCAGCTCGTCCAAAAACTCACCGGAATAACCAACCGGTCTAGCCCTCTTACTCAGATCTCCGCGCTGGCCCTCTACCCTCTGTACACCTGTCTGTACTGGCCGAATAACCTCCTGCTGACGAAACTGCAGCACCGCTATCTTGGTCAATAACATAATGGCTTCCTTCATGACCCTAAAGTCTTCCCTTAACTGAGAAACTGGAGGCTCTGGTGCTGGGGCCTCAAAACCTGGCGAAGAAGAACTCGCCGACTGTGGAACCACATCCGGTGTGCCCTGGGCATAAGCCCTATCAACTCTCTGAGTCTGACTAGTAGCTCCTGCTACTCCTTTGCACTTCTGGGCGGTGTTGCCTCGAGGCATAATCAGAACACAACAATACGTCGAGAGGAATTATCTTACTAACATGCAAATCTGGCACGATATTAGAGTGAGAAGAATAGAAACCAACTCCTAAATGTCCCGTAGCCTCACTGTTTATGGGTGTGGCGCAACACACCGATAATCAAGACTACTAGACACGATGCATCACGACCGATCCGGGCGTGGATCGTGCCTACCGGCACCCTAGTGATACAACATCGAGAAAACCGTGGAAAATAAAACATAAACATGAAACAAAATATATGATCATAAAGCAGGCCAACCAAAAAGCAATTTGCCTTAGATATATACATAAAACCCGAGCAGTTTAATCCTTTTTACAACCACGCCTAAAACATTACTACGCACTCTAAGATTTACAACAACCATGACGGACAGGGGCCGCCATACCACGAATGTACAAGAACCTGACTCGTGGAACACCTACAAAGAATAAGCCTCCGAGAAACGGAGCTTCCCATCTGTGAATCATGATCCTATGGCGAGGATCCACTACCGATGTACTCTACTGCGGCATGAACGCAGCCGAAGGAGGTCGGATAAAAGGTACCAAGTATGTGGCGTAAAATCAGAAATGAAATCATACTAGTCTAAATAAAGCGGGAGACATGTATGATAACCAAACTACGATTCACCATAAAAGCAATCATGATCGATCGAGGACTCACTCCTCAAGTCATCACTCAAATATAACTACGGGTCTCACGCCCAACATCAATCATGTTCGTCGTGGCGCGTGCCGGAATTGCATCGGTGTAGGCATGTCCATGATGCAACAATAATAACAATGCCCGTAGCCACGTGCCGGAGTTACGCCGGTGTAGACACGCCCACGTGACATTAACAACAATATCTTGGGTGATCAACCCCGCCGCACGCCACACGCCCCGAGTGCGCCGGTGTAGGCGTGTCCATGTAACCACAATAACAATATATCGTAATCAACCCGCGCGCCACGTGCCGACTCTGCATCGGTGTAGACATGTCCATGTGACATCAACAACAATATACCGCACAACCAAAGCTATCACAAACAAGCTCAAGCAAATTACCATACTTCTAGACTTTTATAAAAGATCCACTCCTTCCCGAAGTCACGATATCAACACTTGCACAACAAAGGCTATCACAACAAGCATAGGCGAGTTACACAACAACAAGCATAGGCAAGTTACACCTGACTCGAGGTACTTCCATTTCGTATCAAAGTCTAGGTTTTAACCCTAAAGTACTACACATTAATTCTTTTTAAAGGATCCGCTTCTTTCACAAAAGTCACATAATACAGTAGCATAAAATAGAGTGACTATCTTTATAAGTAAACCAAAATACTTCCCTTTGTAAAATCAAGTAACAACATTATTTTCCAAACGTTCAAGTTTGCCTAATTTCAAATGCTCAAGTTTCTCATTTTAGAAAGGTTTCATAACTCATAGTCTTAATCTCTTTTAAAACAATTGAGTAACATATGTCTTGTCGTTGGCCGTTTATTCTTGTTTACAACAATCTTGTTACAAAGACCATGATCTAGGAAATGTAATACAATTTTGTCTTATCTTAGCTTCTATGCGGATGGAGGTTTCTCTTGGTTTTAATAACAATTTGTTATTTGTCAATACACTTTCCTTTATTAGCGGCTACGTGGTTTGTTCGACACTTATTCTCATTTCCGAAATCAATAAAACATTATTCTTTTTAAAACCAAGTACTCATTACTCGTGAATGAGGTTTCACAACACTTTTAACAAAATGTTAATTACCAAGTAAAACAAGTTAAGTCTCTTATCTTTTAAGATCAAGTCTCTTAACTTCTACAATCAATAAACCAATCTTTTACCTACATAGAGTCGTTATAACTAACTTCCCATAAAGCTATTATAACACCCTATGTTTTAAACCAACCAACTCATTTAGCACGTATGCGTCTACGTACTACATAGTTTACAAAGCATCAGGCTAGAAGGATAGGAAGAGGTTCACATACCTCACGACGATTATCGACAATAAGCAAAACGCTCCACAGTACTGTACGACGGCTAGCCTTTTCCACTCTTCAAGTAGAATACCTACTCGCAGTACTTCCACCTATAAGGCCACAAACGATATTAACTTCTAACATGCGGTTCCATATTCTACGAAAATTCAAGAAGACCTCCCACATGGACAGCGTAAATCTCCTCACTATCGAGGCGGCCACCAAGCCAACCGGGGTTATACGCCTAACGGACGTATACAATTCTACTATACAAGAATACCACAAGTCTCTTAGTCAGATCCTATGTAATTCTGATTCGATTCTCTTCTTGAAATTGGGCTTAAGTCAAAAGACATTGCCGCAAAGCTACGCTTAGTTCTATATATAGTATACTTCAACTATATAATCCTACAACATGTAATTTCCAATTACAATAAGGACAAGAATATTTACCTCGATAAGCCCAAAATTATCCAAGTTATAATGTCGATCCGAGCAAGGTTTAGCTCCTACTCAGTGCGCTCGATCCGCTCCAAACAACCTCCAGAAGTTCTAACCAACTTCTACTTATGAATATTTCCTTAGGGTTTTGGTTTGAGACTAAAGGACAAAGGTAGTATTTCCTGCTCTACGTATAGAGGTAACTTTTGGAATACTACAAGGTAAAGGCTAAGGTATTTTGGGCATTATAACAATACTTGGAGAGTATTTCTACCAAGAGGGGGTGTATTATCTGAAACAACTAGGCTAGGGGACCTCTCGGCCAGGCCACTAGGAGGGTAGGGAGGCTCTCGCCACAAGGCCTCACAAGGGGAGGAGAGGCTGGGGCGAACTACACTCGAAGGGAGGAGAGGGACTCAAGACTTGGAAGATTTTGGATGAAGAAGTCTTCAAGCTTAGGGGTATTTATAGGAAAACCAAAGGCCAACCAACAATGGCCAAGATCAAGCCATGTGCAAGGCAAGTGTAAGGCCAAGATTAAGCCAAGTGCACCCTAACCCTACTCCACAAAACACTCCACAAAACAAGGCACAAAACAAGCCACAATTCAAGGCCATTCGTCAAGGCCAAACCGCCCACTTTGGCGTCCACTGGAGGTGACAAGTGTCACCCTCTCGTTGGTCAAAAACATTTCGTCTCTCGGAAAAATCCGCAAAATTAAAAAGGGCATAGCCGAATTTTCCTTCGCAAGCTTTGTAAAGCGTTTAGTCAAAACGACTCTAACCGGGTGTTGTGCACAAAATTTCGAACCTATGCCAAACTTTAAGTCTCAAATTGTCGTACGTACGTCCTTACGTATATACTCTGGAAATACGGGGTATAACACGGTCTGTAGACATTCCGAGGACTGACTGCTCTGATACCACTCTATCACACCCCGAACCTCGGGCGTGGATGGTGCCTACCGGGCACCCTGCTACCTTAATAACACAAGTAAATCATGGAAATTTAATAACACCTCATTTTTTCTTTTTTAAAACCAACGTGCGTGCAAGGCAAAGCCGAAGGCGCCATATAATATACGTAATAAAAGACACTACACCGTACATGAGTCCAATCCCACATATGAATACGCACCTAAGAGTTAAATCAATTATGACGGACAAGGCCGCCGTACCCATAATCGTACAAAAGCACATCAAAGAACTTATACCAAAAAGATAACTCCCGAACAGAAGGAGCTATCCAACAACTCTGAGCAGGGTCCTACACCTGCCGATCACCAAACAGCGTACCTAAACACAGGGCATGAAACGCGGCCCAAGGAGGTCGATGCGAAGAATGTACCAAGTATGTGAGCGATGAAATCGTAATGAAATCATAACGTCTAAACAAAGCGAGAGACATGTATGATAGCCAACCTACGATATAACACATAAGCGGTCATATCAAGTCGTGGACGGACCACCAAAGTCACTACTCAAATATAACTACGGGTCTCACGCCCATAATATCAATCATGCGATGGAATCATTCCTCACGCAATCCATGATGTAATAACACCAATAAGGATACATGAACACCAAGTCCTAAATACCACGTGGTCTCATGCCCCGGAATCCCACATCGTAAAAGCATGACCATAGGGTAACACAAACAAATCCGGGGACATATATGATAATCAAATTACAACACATTGTGCCTTACTAACAATGAGAGTAAACAGTAGTATCCTTACAATATGAAATAGGAAGCTCATGATCAAAACAGGACCATCCGCGCGGATCATTTAGCCATCCTACTCGGGACTATTTCACCGCGTAGTCGCGTGGACCGCGTGAGGTATTCCTCGCATGGGACTATTTCACCCGCATAAGCCCTTACAGACTCGCGTGAGGTATTCCTCGCATAGGTGGACCGCCACGGGACTATTTCACCCGCATAAGTCCTTACGGACCCGCATGAGGTATTCCTCGCATCGTGGGTAGAAATTCCACGGAATATGCAAATGCCACAAATCCGGGGAATGACCCCAAAATGACTGATATACCAATAGCACACAACCGGCTATTTCCAGCACACATAGGCAATTCTCAACTTAACAAGCCAAAGTACTTATCAAGGCACACATAGAAAAATTCTCATTTAGCAAGCCAAAGTACTTACCAAGGCACCCTTAGACTAATTCTCAATTAATCAAGCCAAAGTACTTATCAAGGCACAATAGAATAATTCTCAATTAACAAGCCAAAGTACTTATCAAGGCACAAATAGACAAATTCTCAATTTATCAAGCCCAAGTACTAATCAAGGCATCACATAGAATTATTCTCAATTAACAAGCCAAAGTACTTATCAAGGCACAAATAGAATAATTCTCATTTTATCAAGCCAAAGTACTAATCAAGGCATCACATAGAATTATTCTCAATTAACAGGCCAAAGTACTTATCAAGGCACAAATAGAATAATTCTCATTTTATCAAGTCAAAGTACTAATCAAGGCATCACATAGAATTATTCTCAATTAACAGGCCAAAGTACTATGTACGTACATTTTTTCAAAAGACTCCTTTTTATGTAAAACCCCAAGATACTTACACCCGTAGTATCAAGGCATGTCTATTTTTCAAAGTAAGTTACTACACGTTTAGAAAACTCATTTCAAGGCTTGAAATCAAGTAACTTCGAATTTTCACAATCTAGGCAACTTATGCCCTTTAATCAAAATAGACAACTTTTTAAACCTTCCATAAAGCCGTTATAACCAACTTCCCATAAAGCCGTTATAACCCTTTATGGTTTTAGACATATCCATTCCTTTTATAACCAAGAGACTTATACTTTTAAAACCAAGTATCACATACTTACAAATCAAGTTCTTAACTTTCAAAATACTTCAAGTCTCTTAACATTTAGAAAACAAGTTTCTTCTACTTTGAAACCTCAAGTAACTCACACCTTTAAAACAAGTTACTTCTCTTAAATCATGTCATTTCTCCTCTCTTAAAACAATTAAGTAAATCACTCCTTTAACTCCCCTAAAGTCATTACAACAACCCTTAGGTTTTGGAACTAAGGCACTAGCCAAAAGGTTTGGAAACCACTTCTTTTTCAAGACTCCATGTACTTTAAGTAAAATACTTTCACTTTTAAGAATCCAAACTTCACTAAGGAAATGGATTATACAACTTACAATTTAAACATCAAAGTACAATCAAGGGAGTACATAGAACAAATTCTATTTTAGGCAATCCAAATACAACCAAGGAATGGATCATTTAAGGAGTAGAACATACTTTCTTAATCTTAAGGAATCATGCTAGAAGAGGAGATAGTTCACATACCTTTTCGGCTAAATCCATAAGCTAAGCCGAATACGCCGTACGTAGAAGTGTCAACCTATAATGGTCACAACAAGACTATCAACTTCTAGTCTCAACGTAGAATAATACTAAGTATACGGTCTCTAATTCTACGGAAAATCGGGTAGCACTTCCTTTGTTTCTACTCACTTTGCCACCTTTTTCAAGGTCGAATACAATAACCAAACATGCCACATTTAAGGCTCCAAACAACAACCAACCAAAGGGGATTACACGCCTTACAATACGTGTAATATTCCGCCCCACAATTCATACCAAATAGTATAATACTTCACTAGCCATTCTCGGCCAACATATAACCAATAACACTACGTCTTTTCCAATCCTTTACTAATTCCAAGTTCTAAGGTCAACATGTTATTTAGTTATAAACCACTTCAACAACTACAATTTCCTTCTTACACAACATGCGACGACTTAACGAATAATCAACTTGAATTGTAGTCTTAAGGCTAACATGCTAGTTTTCGGATTTAGGGTTCCAATAGCCAATACACTAATCTAACTATATAATATACATCTCATGCTTGCTAATAACCATAGCTACAACAATAAGTAAACTTAACTTCTAAAACGACAAGAATATACCTTTCAAAGCCCTTAAAATTTCCAAGATTCCAAAGTCGCGCCTTAGCAATTCTTAGCTCATTTCCTTAGGTTCCAATCCGCTCAAAGCACTCCTTAGAGGCCTATGAAGAACCCATCTTCAAGTTCCAACTTCAAAGTTGAAGAACTCCAATAGTTTCCGCCTTGCGACTAACGTGAAAACTCCGTTTTTTCCGAAATCTTTCTATTGAGATATCCTTACAATACCCTAAGGGACATTGGGTTAATGTCTTGTGGCTAATGGATCAAAACTACAAAAATTTTGTGTGGGAGATAGGTCAAACCCGAGAGCTCTTCATGAAGAACACAAGGTTCTCTAATTTTTCTAAATGTTCAAGACCTTGTATTGCTACTAGTAGTATACTTATAACACAATGGAGGGCTTAGACTTAAACAAATGTGAGGTTAGGATGAATTTCACTTGGATCAAGCCTAGGTGAACAAGTTGACTTGTCAACAATATCAAGCTTAGAAGACTTATCATCTACATAGGTCAAATGACCATAACACCCTTGCAATATTTCGTCCAACATCATGGAGGGGGTGCCACGTGTCGCCCTCTCATTCGTCCATAAAATTCCGTAACCCTCGTGGGCCCCACAAAAATGTAAAATTCCTCGGGTGGGCCCCACGTGACCAAATCCGTAAAAATAAATTTCCATAGTGTTAATAAGTTCCATAACGAACATTTTTCCCTTACCGACGTAAAAATAATGCCTTTTGAGAACCCAATTCTCAATAACGAACATTTTTCCCTTACCGACGTCCGGAAGATTTTCCGTCGGAAAAATAATTCTTCCTTTCGTATCAATTTCCAAGTCTTGTTTCCTTACGTACATTCTCTTATACATGCCCTGGACTTACGGGGTGTAACATTTATGTAGGTAAAGAAATGGTTTGTGGTTTTTAAAAGATAAGAGACTTGACTTATAAATGACTTGATGTGAAATATTAAGGACTTGGTTGGTGTTAAAAAGTTGTGAAACCGCTTTTATGAGAAATGGGTAATTGGGTTTTAAAAGGAATAAGTTATATTGATTTCAGAAATGAGAATAAGTATCGAACAAGTCATTGCAGCGTTAATAAAGGAAAATGTAATGACAATTAATTATATTAAAACAAGTAGAAACCTCCATCTGCATAGAAGCTAAGATAAGACAAAATTATTACATTTTATAGATCATGGCTACTTTAATAAGAAGCATTACATACAAGAATTAATTTTCTTAAATTCCAAAGTAAGGAACTTGATTTTCTAAAAGAAAAGGGACTTGAGGAATTGAAGAGTTTTTGGTTAAAAAGAAAGGCATGGTTTTGTCTTAAAATGGTTTTAAAAAGAAGGCATAGTATTGTCTTGGTTTATTTAAAAGAAGGTATGGAATTGTTTTGGTTTACTTAAAACAATAGTTACTCTATTTTTGGATACTACGAGTGTTAGTACCAGGTGACGTTTGGGAAAGAAATGGGTCTTTTTAAAAGAATTAAGGTATGTAGTACTTTGGGGTTAAAACCCGGACTTTGACATAAAATGAAAGTACCTTGAGTTGTGTGTAACTTGCCTATGTTTGCGTGTGATAGCCTTGTTGTGCAAGTGTTGTATCCTTATGATTACCGCGTCTCTCGATGGAGGGCCGGTCATGTTATTCTTGATTGATGGACATACTGACACGATGGGTGGCCCACGGGTATGCTTCCACTAGGAGTGTTGTCTTGTTATATCCTTGGACCTACTGACACGTTGGGTGGCCCACGGGTATGGTTCCATTAGGATTGTTGTTCCATGGATTATCTCTCCATGAGGTTTACTGATTTGGCCTTGGTATCTGGTAGCTAGCCCTCGTACTTGCCCTGGTCGTTGCTGATGCAGGTTGGTTCTTGTAGTTGGCTTTCGTACTTGCCCCGATCAGTTCTTGATAGTGTCATTCCATGGACCAGCCCTCCATGGGGTTTCTTGATTCGACCTTGGTATCCGTGGTTGGCTCGTGTCTTTGCCCGCCGTGGTGATTCGCTATGGTATCTAGTAGTTAGCCTTATGACTTGCCGATTCGGTTTGTGGCAAAGTCTCGTGATCACGGCCTTGGTATCTGGTAGTTAGCCCTCGTACTTGCCCCGTCGGCTCGTGGACGGCTTTGGTATCCGTAGTTGGCTTTCGTACTTGCCGTGTCGACCGTGGTATAGTTATATAGTATTGTTGGTGCGGTTGGTATCCGTAGCTATGCCTTCAGACTTGCCGTCACGGTTTTTATGACAGTGGGACACAGTGTTCATGTGTACTCCTTGGTGTTGTTATATCATAGATCGCTAGGCCGAGGAAGGAATTCCACGGGCATGATTGATGTTGTGGGCGTGAGACCCATTATTATATTTAAGTGATGACTTGAGGGCGTGAGTCCCTGACTTGACATGACTGCTTATATATTGTGGACTGTAGTTTGGTTATCATACATGTCTCCTGCTTTATATAGACTGTTATGATTTCATTTCTGATATTTCTGATTTCACATACTTGGTACTGTTGTCTTGACCTCGCCCGAAGTGCGTTCATGCCGCAGTAGAGGTACACGCTTGTTGATCTCGCTCATAGGATCACAGTACAGCAGTTTGGGAAGCTCCGTTTCTCCGGAGGCTTATCTTTGGTATAGTCCACTGTCATTGTAGTTACTAGTACATTCAGGGGTATGGCGGGGCCCTGTCCCGTCATAGTTTTGGTTAAATTCTTAGAGTGCAGTAATCTTGTTGTGGCGGGGTTTGTAAAGGATATAATCGCTCGGTATATATATGCGAGAAAGGTAACCGCTTTGGTTAGCCTATTTCTTATTTTATCTTGTTTCATGTTTAAGTTTTTATTTCCTGATTTTCTCGATGTTGTATCACTAGGGTGCAGGGTAAGGCACCGATGCCCGAGGTCGGTCGTGACAAAGGTGGTATCGAAGCGATTAATCCTCGAAAGTGTCTATAGACCGTATCTAGTAGAGTCTTGATTATCGGTGTGTTGTGCACCACATAATCGTCGAGGCTGAGATATTTATGATTGGTTTTCATTCTTCTCACTCTGAGATCGTGCCTTAGAGCTATGTTATAAGTTGGACTCTTTCTAACACATTATTATGTACCAACTATGCCTCCACGCAAGGCAACCCGGGCCCAGAAGGGCAAGGCAGCTGAGGGAGCTTCTAGTAGGACACAGAGGACCACGAGGCACGTGCCCGATCCTTACGAGATGGTGCTACGGCGAGTTCCACGACGCCACCAAAGCCCAGCGAGTTTAGAGTCGCGGCGAGAGGCTACGAGACCACAAGACTGCGCCTCCGGCCCACACAGGCGGAGGAGATGGGTTCTGAGAGATGGCCCGATTACTAGTCGATCTTGGCGAACATGAGATAGGGCTGAATCAGCAGCCTCGATTCGATAGTACCCATGGTTCACCCGAGGTCGGATAGTTTGAGACTATGGGATTTCCTGAGTTGCAGCCCGCCAGAGTTCTATGGGTCGAGGCCTGAGGATGATCCGCAGGAGTTCATCAAGCGATTCTGACGGATCATGAGTGATCAAGGCTTCGGAGACCGAGTCAGTGGTCTTAGGTTCGCATCGGCTGCGTGATACCGCAGTCGACTGGTTTGATTTGTGGGAGCTGTCCCGGGGAGAGCATGCGCCTCCAGCTGTATGGGACGAGTTCTCTGAGGCATTCCTTGGCCATTTCTTGCCGCCACAGATGAGGAAAGCACGGGCCGACATATTTTTGATGCTGAGACAAAGAGGACGCATAGTTCGGGAGTACAACGTTGAGTTCGACTCGTTAGCTCGATATGTCCCTGCGTTAGTATCAGATATGGAGGACAGGGTGCACCGCTACGTCACCGGGCTCGATAATTATTTGGCAGAGGCTTGCTCAGGTGTATCTCTTCGGCCGGGCATGGACATTTCCCGTATACAGGCTTATGCACAGGGGATGGAGGAACGTAAAGACCGACGTGGGGACCAGGATCAACATAAGAGGGCCAAGACAGCAGGGTCCTTTGGTAACTTTCGAGGCGGACCGCCTCGAAGACTAGTTATATCCGCCCGATGCAGTGGTCCTCCACGATCTTTGGGCGTCCAGGTATTCGAGGCAGTCGTGGCTCCAAGGTTTCAGATTTTCAGGGGAGTAGGAATGCTCGCCGGATGAGGCCACCCTTATCTCAGTGTGGCCGTTGTGGAAAACTCCATAAGGGGGAGTGTCGTGCTAGTTTGGGAGATTGTTATACTTGCGGCCGACAGGGCCATTTTGCGAGGGATTGTCCAGGCAGGTAGAGCAGATGTTAAGACTCATCCTTCAGGATCAGTGGCGGGTCATCGCCTTCTATAGCTATGCGCCAACAGGGCAGGATTATGATTAGAGCGACAAAGGGAAAGTGAAGCAGTAGTTACAGGTATATCCTTAACCCTCTAGAGATTAGTATGCGTGATATGGTGATTTTTTTTTATTATTATGTTAAGTGTTATGTTCAGATAACATTGTGATAATTGTGATTAGAAAACATGGGCAGTAAAAAAGGTAAGTTTGGGGTCAGGTAGTTTGTGAACCTTAGAAATTATGACAATTGAGACCTTAGATGTAAGGACGTCTTGAGTAAAAGATTTTGCGGGTGATCTTTGTCGGAGTGCATAGTATACGTGGAGTATTTGCGGGATAATTCCATAGGTAGTGTGAGATGGAAGTGGTAGCTTTCATGACGTGAATTAGTAAGATTGTTCCGGATCGGGGAACGAGAGAGTTTAGCGCGATAGCGAGTCGGGTTGAGGCCAGATCGCGGGTCAACGCGGCCGGAATGAGGTGGGGTCAGTTCGAGGTGGTCCCGCCAGGTGGTAGGATCACGAGGGTGCTAGGCCCAGGTTTAGGTAACCATCGTATGAGTTCGTGGATATGTTCGACCAGAATCGGATCATGAAGGCCGGGAAAGGCCTTAAAGGAATTTGAGGCTAGTAAGATGACCAAGGTTGGAGGTAGTAACTCCAAGGTTTTGGAAACTGAAGCAATGACGGAAGTATGGTACGTGTACTATAAAGAGTTCGGGTGTTCGAGAAAGGTACAACGAGTAAGGGAAGAAGTGAACATGTGTTAAGAGAAGGGAAGTGATCTTTTTGTGAAGTAACGAGGTGAAGGAAGTATCCTTTAGACCATGGGTGAAAGCTTTAGTGTTTTTTTTATACACGTTAGAGATGGTTCCTCGTTGGCTTGGATTCGAGTTTTGCGCATGTGTTATATTATGGCCAGGTGTGGCATAATTGGTTTTGTAAGTATAGTAGTGAAGACTATACCGGCGCGTGTATGTTTTGAGACATAGAAGGAACATTCGGGACGAATGTTTCTAAGGGGGGAAGAATGTTACACCCCGTAGTTCTAGGGTATGTATGTGAGGACATACGTACGAGAATACGACATTAAAATTGGAATAGAAGAAAGATGTGATTTTTCGACGGAAAAGTTTCCGAACTTCGTGAAGGAAAGAGGTTTATTATTGAGAATTGGATTCTCAACTTTGGTATTTAAGACTTTAAGAACTTATAAGAATTATGGAATTTATATTTCTGGATTTGGTCGTGTGGGGCCCACGAGAATTTACGTTTGTAGGGCCACGAGGTTCTGAGAATTTTATGGACGAATGGGAGGCGACACGTGGCACCCACATTGGTCTTGGACGTTTTATGCAAGGATAGGATGGTCATTTGACCATTGTGGATGAAAGTCTTCAAGCTTGAGTATATTGACCAAGTCAACTTGTCCACTTGGCTTTACTTTATGGAAATGCATCCTAACCACACATATGTTGAGATCTTGACCCTCCATTGTTTTATATATACCCAACTAGTGCAAGACTTGCTCTTCAAAACTTTGAATTATTTCACACTTTTCTTGTTCTTCTTAAGAGCTCACGGGTTGGTCCCCCTCTCACACAAAAAAATTGTAGTTTTGTTCCATTGTTCACAAGACTTAAACCCTAGGTTCCTAAGAGTGTTGAAAGGTTATCTCAATAGAAAGATCACGGAAAAGTGGCATTTTCGTATTAGTCGCAAGGCGGAAACTTAGGGAGTTCTTCAACTTTGAAGTTGGAACTTGAAGATAAGTTCTTCATAGGCTTCTAAGGAGTGCTTGGAGCGGATTGAGACATAAGGAAAGGAGCTAAGAATTGCTATGGAGCGACTTTGAAGCTTGGAAGGATTAAGGGCTTATAAAGGTATAATTCTTGTCGTTTTAGTAATTAAGATTACTTATTGTTGTAGCTTTGGATATTAGCAAGCATGAGGTCTATATTATGAAGTTTGATAAGTGTTTTGACTATTGGAACCCTAATCCAAAAACTAGTATGTTAGCCCTTAAGATTGTAATTCAAGTTGGTTACTAGTTAAGTTGTCACATGTTATATAAAGAAGGAATTATAGTTGTTGAAGTTGTTTATGGCTATGTAGCATGTTGGAATAACAACTTGTATTGAAAAAGGAATTGAAACAGAAGTAGTGTGTTGTAGCCGAGAATAGCATTGTATTGTGGACTAGTTGGTAGTAATTGTGGGGCGGAATTTTACACGTCTTGTAGGGCGTGTAATCCCCTTTGTAATTGCTGAATTGATTGAGCCTTAAATGTGGCGTTTGGTTATTGAATTCGGCCTTGAAAAAGGTGGCAAAGTATGTAGAAACAAAGGAAGTGCTGCCCGATTTTCCGTAGAATTTAGTGACCTTGTACTTAGAATATTCTACGAAGAGAGCTAGAGGTTAATAGACATTTTATGACCATTATAGGTTGAAGTACTACGAGTAGCGTATTCTACTTGAAGGGTGGAAAAGGCTAGCAAGGGTATAGTACTTTGGAGCATTTTGCTAATTGTCGATAATCGTCGCGAGGTATGTGAACCTCTTCCTATCTTTTCTAGCATGATTGTTGTAAACTATGTAGTACGGTAGACGTACATGTGCTAAATGAATTTGGTTGGTTTAAAACATAAAGTGTTATAACGGCTTTATGGGAAGTTTGTTATAACAACTTTATGTAGGTAAAGAAATGGTTTGTGGTTTTTAAAAGATAAGAGACTTTTTTTTTTAGGTAAATGCAAATATTATTACTAATAATGAAAAGAAAGTGGCTACAATCAGTCGTTGAGGTATCTCAAGCCTCAACGTAATGTAAACAAGAAGAGAGGGAGGGGAGGGGTGGTCACTCAAATGGTGCCATTACAAGAGGGGATAAAATCATAGAGAACTCTATAAGATGTTGTTTTGATTCTTGCAATGTCCTCTTCTGCCGGAAAGCTTATGCCTTCAAAGAGCAATGTGTTTCTTGCCCTCCAAATCTCATAGACCACTATGCAAAAAGTAAGCAAAATAGCTTTGGCTCGGATGCTTGTCCCGCGGTGATTTTTATTAATCCACTTAAGGGAGCTTTCAACAGTTGTCATATCTCTTCTAATACCCAACCAATCTTTTATGCACTTCCAGATCATGTGTGTGTAGGGGCAAGTAAAGAAGAGGTGTTCCCTTGTTTCATTAGCTTGCTTGCAGAACCCGCAAGATTTATCCTCCAAGTTGAGATATGATAGAGTATCCTTTGTAGCTAACCGCTTTCGCAATTTAGCCACACGATAAAGAGAATTTGGGAGGAATGAAGCCTTTCCAAATTTGTGACATCCAAGGCTTTTTAACTTGCGGAGTGCGCAAGATATCATACACGAGGCTTGAATCAAATTTACCGTTGGCACAACACTTTGTGAAGCCGTCAATAGCATCACCATGGCTACCAAAGATAGAAACAAATTTGTCGCGAATCCCACAAATCCTTTTGAATAAGGGGGAGTCCCTAGGACGTACCTCATAGTCCCAAATTGTAATACCTCTCAAATAGTGGCTATTGATCCATTGGACCCATAGAGAATCAGCATCCGTGTGAGTTTGCCAAATAGTCCTGGATAGCAAGGCATGATTCCATTCCTTGATGTTCATTAGACCCAAGCCACCTTCAGTTTGAGGCAAGCAAATGATATCCCAAGCAACTCTTGGTGGTTTCCCTCCCCATAAGAACTGAATATAAGCAGACCGTACCTTGTTGATAATAGTGGCCGGGATAGGAAGTGCCCGGAACCAAAAGCTCTCAACCCCTTGGACAACCGACCTGATTAGTTCCAGCTTACCGCATAAGAAAGGGTGTGATGCCCCCATTTCTGAATGTAATTCGAAATTGCACTAGTGAATGGAGCAAATTGGTCCACCGAGACTGAAATTGGGGACAAAGGGATCCCCAAGTATCGTACCAGAAAGCTACCAATGGCGAATCCCACTCTGGACAATATCAAGTCACGAACTGTAATATGCATTCCCGCTAAGTAGACAGAGGATTTAGATGGGTTAAGATTTAGCCCTGAGGTAGCCTCCAACTCTTCCAGACAATTCATAAGAATCTCAACTGAAGATATATCTCCTTTGGCAAAAAGCATGAGGTCATCCGCAAATGCAAGATGAGTAATGCCCAATTTCTTGCACTTTGGAAAATATGAGAAAGCTCTTGCCTCAGCCTTCATTTTAAGCAGCCTTGAGAGGTATTCCATGCACAAGATAAAGAGAGTAGGGGACATAGGATCACCTTGTCTTAGGCCGCGCTTTCCTTTGAAGTAACCATGTAGCTCACCGTTGATAGAAAGGGAGAAGGAGGTTGAGCTAACCCATTCCATGATCCAACTTGTAAATCTTTCTGGAAATTTTAGACTTCTTAGTACCAATTCGAGGAAACTCCAAGAGACTGTATCGAATGCTTTACGAAGGTCCACCATAAGCATACATCTTGGTGAGACTCTGGCTCTATTAAATCCTCTCACAAGCTCTTGTGCCACATATACGTTGTCCATCATGATTCTTCCTTTCACAAAAGCCCCTTGGGATTTGTCAATGAGAGAAGGAAGGATCAATGCCATTCTGTTAGCTAGAATCTTTGTGATGATCTTATAGACCACATTAGTCAATCCGATGGGCCTGAAATCATTTACCTTAGGATCATGATCAGTCTTTGGTAGTAGGGTAATGATGGTATGATTCACCGCTTCAAAAGAACTCCGATGAGAAGAACTCTTGGACACTTCTTACAACATCATGGCCCACATCTCTCCATCTATTCTTGAAGAAAGCGTAGAATAACCATCCGGTCCAGGTGCCTTGTCATTGCCTATATCAGAGAGAGCTTCCCAAATCTCCTTTGGGGTGATGAAATGCAAAAGCTGTAATCTCTCCTCTTCACTTAGCTTCGGGCCATAGTTGAATACTTCAGGATCAAAGTTGATAGTGGATCTGGAAGTACCTAATAGATCTTTGTAAAATTCAACAAGCAACTTCCTAACTTCTTCTGGTGATGTAGTGATAGTACCATTAGCTTTAACAAGAAAGTTAATAGAGTTCCTGACATTACTCCTCTTGATCAAGCTATGAAAGTATTTGGAGCATCTATCACTTCCAATCAAGTGTTTCTGTCTTGACTTCTGCCTTATGAAGTGTCTTTCTGCTTCCAGTAAGGTGTTTGCTCTAGCTCTTGAGGACTTAACCTTGTCTTTTAGCTCCTCATCAAAGGGATTTTCCACGTGTGCATTGATAGCCTCCTTGAACTCAATGTTTGCCCCCTTTTGCTCTTTGTTCAATACCCCCAAAGTCACTTATGTTCAACGCCCTTAATGGTTGCTTTAAGGCTTTCAATTTTGAGGCAAAGATGAATTGAGCAGTTCCCAATATGTCTTGTCTCCAACATGAAGTCATTATGTCGTCAAAGGCTGGGTAAGAAAGCCACATATTCATGAACTTGAAAGGGCGCTTCCCAACGTTATAGGATGCAATAACCGTGGCTATCACAGGACAGTGGTCCGAGACAGGTTCCATAGGCATGAAATTGGCCGTGCATTCTAGGGTCAAATCACTCCAATTTTGATTCATCAACACTCTATCAAGCTTAGACCAAATCGAACCATTTGTCCAAGTGTAGAATGAACCGGAAGAAGGAGCGTCTTCTAGTCCATGAGAAATCCTGAAATCGCCAAGATCCCTAAGTGCATAAGGCGTGAGAGGAGGACCCCCCACCTTATCATTAGGGTTGCAGTAAGTGTTGAAATCTCCTATAATCATCCAAGGCTTAGTGATGTCAATGCCCAAGTGAGAAAGGTGATTCCAAAGCATCCTTCTATCCGAGATGCTATAAACTGGGTACACAAATGTGGCAAGGAAGGACACTTGTGTTATATTGCAACTTGCCTGGACATGGATATCTTTGAGAGTCCATACCAAGCACTTCAACAAACCCTAGATGGATCCCAAAGTAATAGCATTCTTCCGCCTCCAATGAATTCCAAATTTGAGCAAAACTTCCAAGCTTTGAATCTTTGAGTAGAGAAAGACTCTGTCCTTGGCCGAGATAGTTTAGTTTCCAATAGACAAATCATAGCCGCGTCATGCTGTTTTGTGATACTACACACTAGAGCTTGTGTGGCTGCCCTATCCCTTTGTCCGCAAAGACCACGGACATTCCAACAAAGTATTTTCATTAGGAAACAAAGGAGGTTTTGTTAGCACCTCCGCGCTTAGCTGCCTTCGCTTTCCCACTGCTTTTCGGCCCATTCTTTTTTGACAATACTTCTTGCCATCCATCATCTTTGTTGCTGGAAGCCATAACTTGTGTTCCAGCCAAGCTATGTTCCCCGCGTTCAAAGTTAACGTTACGTGACACAAGTTGAGCCTTTTCCGTAGCACCCTTGTATGTATCTCCATCCAATGAAGGTGGCGGGTTCATAGGCATCTCAGAATCAGAATGTTTTGACTCACAACTCATCCTAACATGTTGTGCACTGCCATGGTGAGAATTAGGCAGTGAGGACTTTGCTTGAGAATCCCGCAAACATGATGGGCCAGAATGACCCAAAACCGGAGGACCCGCGGCATGTGAAGCTTCTCCCAAACTTCCGGTACCAGGAGGTGTTGTGTGCTCAGTTTCTTCAATGTCCATCAAGTTATCAGCATCTACGGGATGTTGAGAAGTTGGTGGATGAGGGGGAGGAGGGTTGGTTCCACCCGTACCTCTGTTGACCTCCAAACAAGTAGAATCTTCCTTATTGTTAGGGGGTACCTCAGTATTGCGTGTTTTTGGAGCTTCTTCATTGTTGACATCATCCCTCAGCTTCCTACACTTCAAATGGTTGTGTCCAAAAGCCGCACAATGATAGCAAAAGTCCGGGTAATTCTCATAGTTTACCCTTTGAGTATACCTTCTGTTATCGGGGAGTTTGACGACAAAATCCATTATTGGCTCCTTGCTAACATCCACTTCCACTAGAACTCTTGCATAGTTCATTTTAGACCTTTCCTTAGTATATTGGTCCGTGTAAAGAGGTTTTCCTACACGTGAAGCAATCTTACTAAGGCCCGTTGCACTCCAAATAGAAAGGGGAATGTCCGAAAAAGTGACCCAAATAGGAATGTCCATGAATAAATCATTCGTTATTAGAACTCCTTTATTGATAGCCTTGAGCATCATGGTTTTCCCGTAGACCATATAAGGGCCTCCGTGAAGTACATTAGTGCGCTCCTCCTCCGTCATGAATTTGAACAACATCCACCTTTGCCATATGGTATAATCTGGCATTTAACTCCCGTCCTTTCACAATGGTATTCAATGCTTCTCTTCCTGAAAGGACCGTGAAGCAACCTATTAGGCAATAGCCCATGTTTCTATGAAAGGAACTTCATCCTCGCCTTCTATATCTACTTCCGCCCCTTGTTGTTCAATAAATTGTAACTTCATACCTTTTGCCTCATCCTAGTTCCCATGAAGACTCAAAGATAAGTCTTTTTAGGAGGGAAGGTACCTTTGCCATGGTTTGGGGGAAGATTGTTATGAGTTGTAGTCGCGGTAGGAATATGATGTGGTTTAGAAGATGCATTAGTGTGTAAATCATTGGGAGGTATTTCTGGAGGTATAGGCAGAGGGGGATGGGTAGAAGGAAATGAGCTTGGGCCCGCGATAGGAGAGATGATTCGCGTGTCATTTGGGAGGGTAGGGAATTTATGTTGGGTTTCAGGAGGAATAGAAGGAAGAGGAGATAGAAGGGGTGAGGTGTTGTGTAATTCAGAGAGTAGTGAAGTGGTATTAGATGAGAGAGGGGGTATGTTCAAGACTTTACTCGAATCCGAGGAAGCATTAAAGACGAAAGGTTTGTTGTGATTCTTGAGATTGACTCCACTTCACAAACTAGCTAAAGTAGGGAAGGCTTCATTAGTGACACTTAAAGAAATCTGGGGTTGTTGTCTTAATACACGAGAGGACTCATTGGATCCCGCATCATTTAAGGCTGACCCCTCGTCTCCCGCGTTATTAATGGCCATAGAATTCCTAGGCTCCTTGGAAATAGAATTAGCTTTGTTTCTCACAACTGACTTGGCTCCTTGTATAACGGGAATAGTCAATGTCCCTTTGTTATCCCCCTGACCCGTCTTGGAAATCAGGCCATCATAAAGACCCGTGCTTGTGAGTGAATCATTGGTACCCGCAGCATTAATGTGTGACGCCTCGGCACCCTCAATAATAACGTTAGAATCCTTGGGGATAGAAACCCCTTCGTATCCCACGTCTGACCTTGATCCTTGCATAGAGTGCATATTCCTAGTTTCATTGTTATCCTCCTGACCCGCCTTATCCTTCCCGACCCAGGCCGGAATAGGAGGAGTCACATCGTTTCTCGGGGCATTAAAGTTTGTTCTCTTGACACCCGCGTTAAACTTCTTAGGGATAGGAGTACTTTCAATGCTATCAACTGACTTTGAATCAAACAAGACGTGATTACTCTTGGATCCATGGACACCTGCCCTACCCGCCATGAACTTACGACCAGCCACGACTCGGTTTTGACGAGTATGCCATCGTGCCTTGTTTCACCAAGCAATGTCCGCCCGATTTTAACCCTTTTCCGCTAACCCGAGTGAATTACGGGTAGTGTCGAGTACTAATGCTTGAGTGGTATCTGTTCTTACGAAATGATCTCGTTATCAACTAATTGGCCCGTGGAATGATCGACCACCATAGTAGCATTAGGGGTGTCAATGGCTATCGGTAAAAGACCTTGCCTGCCGGAAGTTCTGCCTTCAAATTCATTTATATCCAAGCTTTCAATTTCTATATTTTTGCCCCATTCATGTATCCTTTGTAACATAGAATCGTCTACTACATTTTCTAATGGAAAACGCGAGTCTGGCGTGACATGAACCAACACAGAAGGGTCCAAGATTGCCGGAATAAGATTTTCCTCGGCAATTGTTGGACTGCCGCCACTCTTTTTTTTCTTTCTTGTTCTAGCTTTAGCCGAACTTCCTGAACCTCCTGAATCATTGCTAGAACGTGTGTAACGTTTAGACTTCTTTATATTGTGAACACAAACAATTAATCCATTGTGAAACAAACGAAAATCTTAGGGGGGGGGGGGGGGGAAGAAGAGGAAAATCTTACTGGTTTTAATAATACTTAATCTGTCAAAACATTTCCTTTTATTAACGCTACAGTGGTTTGTCGATACACATTCTGATTTCCGAAATCAGTAGAACATTCTTAAGCCGTTATACCTAACTTCCCATAAAGCTAGTATAACTCTTAAGTTTTTTAAAAAACCAAGTATTACTTCTTCTTTCAAAATGATTCAAAAATATTTTGAAATACTTCAAGTTCTTTATTATCCCATAACCAGCCAGTTATAGTTCAAATCAGTTACCTTTTAAAAACCACAAGTATTTTCTTACCAACATAAAGCTGTTATAACCAACTTCCCATAAAGCCGTTATAACACTTTATGTTTTAAACCGATCAAATACATTTAGCACATGCGTCTCTGCATACTACATAGTTCACACATATCATGCTAGAAGAGATAGGAAGAGGTTCACATACCTCGCGACGATTATCGACTAATAGCAAAACGCTCCAAGTACCTCAAACCGTCGGCTACTCCTTAAGCCACGTAGATCGCGCCACACGTAGCACTTCAACCTAAAAAGGCCACAAGGCGCTTATTAACATCTAGGTCTTATCGTAGAACATTCTACAGAAAATTCGGCAGCACCTCCCCCCCCCCGCAACAGCGTAAATCTCCTCTATCGAGGCCGGCTATCAAGCCAACCAGGGGGGGGGGTTTGCACGTCTAACCGGACGTGTACGATTCTACTACACAGCAATGCTACACAAGTCTACTGTAATACAGTCCTATGTAATTACAGTTCAGTTCTCTTCTTTAAATTCAGGCTTAAGTCAAAAGACATTGCCGCACAATTATGTTCAGTTCTATATATAGTATACTTCAACTATATATTCCTACAACATGTAATTTCCAATTACAATAGAAGGTCAAGAGTGTTTACCTCGATAAGCCCAAAATTATCCAAGTTTAAATGTCGATCTGAGTAACGTTTAGCTCGACTCAGTGCGCTCAACCGCTCTAAACCACCCTTAGAAGTTCTAACCAACTTCTACATACTACTCCAACTAACTATGGAGATTTTCCTTATTGTTCGGTTTTGTTACTGAAGTGAAGTATAATAGTATAACTGGGCTTTTTGTAAAGGTATAACCTTAGAATACTACAAGGTATACGGCTAAGGTAATTTGGGCATTATAACAATACTTTTGAGAGTATTTCTACCAAGAGGGGGGGTGTATTATACGAGACAACTAGGCTAGAGGGGGGGGGTACACTCTCGGCTAGCACCCCTAGAGGGGGGGTGCTCTCGGCCACAAGGGGGAGGCCTCGGCGAACTCAACAACTGAGGAGGGAGAAGGAGAGCTTTCAAGACTTAGGCAAATTTATGGATGAATTAGTCTTCAAAGGGGTGGGTATTTATAGGTCAAGTGAAGGCCAACCAATGGCCAAGATCTTGCCAAGTGCAAGGCAAGTGTAGGGCCAAGATTCACCCATGTGTCCTTGACCAACTAACACACAAAAATATCCTACCAACTCCCCTTGACCAACAAGGCCAATTCGTCCAACCTCCTTTACCGCCCACTCACGCCCGCCAACGAGGTGCCAAGTGGCGCCCTCTTGTTGGCCCAACACGTTCGCCTCTGAAAAATCCGTAAAAATTAAAAATGACATAGCGGAAATTCCCTACGAAAGTCTGGGAAACGTTTCGTCCAAAAACGACTCTAATCGGGTGTTGTGAACAAAGTTAATTCGCCAAGCCTATGTAAAAGTTCAAATTTTTCTACGCACGCCCCACGCATATACTCCGAAATACGGTATAACATTCTCCCCTCCTTAGAAACATTCGTCCCGAATGTTCCTTCTAAGTCTCAAAACAAACGCGCGCCTGTATAGTCTTCGCTACTATACTTACGAGAACAATCCTGCCACACATGGCCACAGAAACACCTGCGCAAAATACCTCCATCCAAGTCCACGAGGAAACACCTCTAACATTACCACAAACACCTCTCTCCGGGGTCTAAAATATACTTCCTTCGCACCTTCTCTTTACAAAAGAAATGATCACATCAATGCTCGCCATACATGCTCGCTTCTTCCCGATACCACTTTTGTCACTTTGCCGCGAGGTTCTAGTGTCACTCCGGCGACCCAACAAATGGTACCGGATTACATGCGATCCCTGAGGATGTCGTACACTTCTTGTACACTCGAACTCTTACCACATTTCGACATCGCTTCGCTTCAAAACTCGGTTACTATCTCTAATGTGGTCATCATTAATCGGGAACACTCGATGGATCTCCGATTTCTTCGAATATAACACGAAGATCGACGCACCGCTTCCTAAGTCGGACGGCAAATGCTAACATATAGGCAACCTGGCCTATCCCTCACATGAACTCAAAGACCCAAAGTAACTCGGGCTAAGTTCCCTCTGTTTTCCAAAACTCGTCACACCCAACCCGGGGTGGTACTTTCAAAAAGACCGACCGTCAACCTGAACCCTAAGCGTCGTCGCCGATAATCCGCACGATTCCTCCGAGCTACCAAAAACCTCTTCTGGATAAGCTTCACCCTATCCACATCCTCACAACACGTATGAACCAACTATTCCGAACCTTGCCAACGCCGAACCAATCGACCAAGAACTTACACTTCCGCCTACAAGGCGCCACAAGGCGATATCCGAACACCGAAATGGTAGCTATCAAACACTTCCCAACAGAGATAACAATCTCACAACTACCCCAAATCCAATCATCGCCCGAGGCGAACGCGATACGAGACTCACCCGAGTTCCTAACCCTGCTCGTAAAACTTCCCCAAGAAAACAGCAGAACTGGCTCCACTGCGCTCATAAGGTGAAGGTAGGCACCCCGTGCAGCCTTACAACCTTTCCGATAAAACAACCCTGCCGAGTACACGGTCCTGAACGAAAAACACGATGGGCTGCCCCCATCGGCCCGACCACTGGTCGAACGCATCCACGAACTCAGACAAGGTTAACTAAACTTGGGCCTAACACCCTCGTGACCTACCACAAGCGGGACCACCACAACCGCACCCACCACCAAACATGCCGCGGGTTGACCCGCAACGCGGGCCTCAACCCGACCCAAGGCGCAAATACTATCTCCCAAGGAACAATCTCACTAAACACGCTACTTAAAACCTAGCGGTCTTCTTAGCTCAACTACCCTCTTTCATTTCATACTTCTTAGGGACCTATCCCAACATAGCTCACGTGCACTATGCACTCCGATAAGGATCAAACATAGACACTACACCTTTACTCGAGATGGCCTTACCTCTAAGGTCTCCACGTATAAAACTCTAAGGCTCACACCTTCTCTATCCCCCAAAATCTTACCCGGTTAACCCACCATGATTTCCAATCACAACTAACACACTGTTATCAGAACATAACACTTAAGGTATACTCACCTTATCACATATACAAAGCTCTAGAGGGTTAAAGATATGCCTGTATCTACTGCTTCACTCCCCTTAGTCGTTCTAAATAAACCTGCCCCGTAGGGCGCATAGCTAGGGAGGATGACGAACTACCCACCGATCCTGAAGGCTAAGTCTTCCTACTAGGACACTCTCTCGACATCGCACTGACGGCCATAGTACAACCAGCACTAACTAAAAGACGACATTCCCGGGATGACGTGCACACCGTGAACCGAAACTCGAGCTCACCAACTCCTCGCATACCCGAACATCCCGAAATCCGCGAAGACCACTGCGACCGTGGATGTGCATAACCTAATTCCGCGAGGCGACTTGCCTCGAAAGTTACCAAATGACCTTGCTGCTCGCCTCTTCTCGCCTCGTTAACCCGCCGATCTCTACGCCGACTGGCCGCAAGATAAGCCCGCATACGTGCCATGCTCAAGCCCAATCAAGAATTTCTCCCGCACGACTCTTTTAGATAGTCATCAAGACTCGCGTACATCGGTATACTCTCGTAGCCAAATCCATAGCTAGTAATGTGGTCGCCTCTTTGCAATCTATATTCACCGTTTCTGCCGTGGAACTGGCGTTCAAATGTCATGGCCGCAGCAGGAATCGCCGCCGTGCTTATCTCTCACTGGGCTAGTGACGCCGCAGAACTCCCGAATGAAGCACTACCCTAGGTAAAGATTGGGCTGCCCTCGTAACCTTCTCAGACTCAACTCGCAGCCTCCACGCTTTGCCCTCTGGGCCCGGTTTTGCCTCACGCGAGGCATAACGGTGTGGAAAGAAATACGCCGAGGGTCCAACTTACAACACCGCTCTAAGGCACGATCTCGAGTGAGAAGAATAGAAACCAATCCTAAATATCCTATAGCCTCTCGATTATTGATGTGGTGCACAACACACCGATAATCAAGACTCTGAATCGATACGCTCAGACACTTTCCGAGGATTAATCGCTCGATACCACTTTTGTCACGACCCGATTCCGGCCCGTGGATCGTGCCTTACCCCGCACCCTAGTGATACAACATCGAGTAATCACGAACATAAACGATACAAGACATATTATGAAATATGAAACAATAACTGAGAAAACTTGCCTTTTCGATATATATATACAATAGCTTTTTCAACATGAACGCTTAATCCTTTTTACAAACCCCGCCCACAACAAGATTACATGCACTTCTACGAATGATATGATAACAACGACGGACAGTGGCCGCCATACCCCGAATGTAAGCACCTACAACAACAGGACTATACCAAGATAAGCCTCCGAGAAACGCGAGCTTTCCCAAAAGTCGAACTGTGACCCTAAGAGCGAGGATCAACGATCGTGTACCTTTACTGCAGATGAACGCAGCTTCGGGCGAGGTCAAGCAACAGTACCGAGTATGTGAAATCAAATTAATATCAGAATGAAATCATAGTAGTCTATATAAAGCAGAGACATGTATGATAACCAACTACGCTCACAATAAATAAACAAATATGTCAAGTCGTGACTCACGCCTCAAGTCATCACAATAGAACCGCACGGTAAGTACGAAGGCATAGCCGACTACTAAGACCCGCAGACAAACAAAATACCATAAAGCGCATCACGAGGTCTTTCTGCACCGCACTACATGATCGGCCGCCACTCGCCCGCAGATCAATGCGCGCGTCTATCCTCGAACTACCGCAGCCCGCATAGGTCACACACGCACCGCATGAGGTATTCTCGAATCATGGTCCTGCATCACCGAGGTATACCTCGCGTCGAGGGCGCTTAACCCCAGATCCACCTAGGCTCCCGCAGCCCGCATAGTCCTCAAAGACCGCGATAGTCCTCAAAGACCGCATGTGGCATCCCCGTCAGCTAAACACCCGAATGATCAATCCTCGAGCTCCCGCAACTCCGCGATAGTCACAAGGATCGATAGGCCGATAGACCCGCATCAAGGGTGGCAAGCCCTGTATAACAAGTCGAGGGTATGTGATATAATAACAAGATAACTGGCTTAACGCTTGACAACGTAAGCACAACAAGAGTGACCCCTTACATAACAATCACAAAATACTAACACACGTAGCATCCTAACAAGTTGACTTATCAAATCAACAACAAAGTATTAAAAGGCTATCACAAACCAAAACAATCAAGATATTCACACAAGGTACTTTCGACTAACAAGTTCGGGTACCTATCACCAAAGTACTTCACACATTAAATCTTTAAAAGAACTGCTTGCTCACATAAGTCACACAATACCCGTAGTATAAAATAGAGGACTGTCTTTTTAAGTAATCAAAATACTTACCTTTGTAAAATCAAGTAACAACATTATTTTCCAAACGCCCAAGTTTGCCTAATTTCAAGTGTTTTCGTTTATTATTTTATAAAGGTTTCGCAGTTCATAGTCTTATTGTTTTAGGAATATAATTCTATTTTAACAATCTGAAAAACATTAACGTTATGTGTGAGTAGGACTTTCTTGTTTATAACATTCTTATTACAAAGAATGATCTAGAAATATCATTTTGTCTCATCTTAGCTTCTATGCAGATGGAAGTTTCACCGGTTTTAATAATACTTAATCACAAAACATTTCCTTTTATTAACGCCGCATGGTTTGTCGATACACATTCCGATATCCAAATCGCAGAACATTCTTAAGCCGTTATACCTAACTTCCCATAAAGCTAGTATAACTCTTAAGTTTTTTAAAAAACCAAGTATTACTTCTTCTTTAAAAATGATTCAAAAATCTTTTGAAATACTTCAAGTTCTTTATTATCCCATAACCAGCCAGTTATAGTTCAAATCAGTTACCTTTTAAAAACCACAAGTATTTTCTTACCAACATAAAGCTGTTATAACCAACTTCCCATAAAGCCGTTATAACACTTTATGTTTTAAACCGATCAAATACATTTAGCACATGTACGTCTACCGTACTACATAGTTCACACATATCATGCTAGAAGAGATAGGAAGAGGTTCACATACCTCGCGACGATTATCGACTAATAGCAAAACGCTCCAAGTACCTCAAACCATCGGCTACTCCTTAAGCCACGTAGATCGCGCCACACGTAGCACTTCAACCTAAAAAGGCCACAAGGCGCTTATTAACATCTAGGTCTTATCGTAGAACATTCTACGTAAAATGGAAGACCTCCCCGCAAACAGAAATCTCCTCCTCTATCGAGGCCGGCTATCAAGCCAACCCGGGGGGGGGGGGGTTTGCACGTCTAACCGGACGTGTACGATTCTACTACACAGCAATGCTACACAAGTCTCATCAGAATACACCCTATGTAATTACATTCAATTCTCTTCTTTAAATTCAGGCTTAAGTCAAAAGACATTGCCGCACAATTATGTTCAGTTCTATATATAGTATACTTCAACTATATATTCCTACAACATGTAATTTCCAATTACAATAGAAGGTCAAGAGTGTTTACCTCGATAAGCCCAAAATTATCCAAGTTTAAATGTCGATCCTGAGCAACGTTTAGCTCCAACTCCGCGCCCAACCCGCTCTAAACCACCCTTAGAAGTTCTAACCAACTTCTACATACTACTCCAACTAACTATGGAGATTTTCCTTAGGGTTCGGTTTGTGACCGACGGAAGTATAATAGTATAACTGGCTTTTTGTAAAGGTATAACCATAGAATACTACCAGGTATACGGCTAAGGTAATTTGGGCATTATAACAAGACGATTGAGAGTAGTTCTACTAAGAGGGGGGTATAGACGAAACAACTAGGCTAGGGGGTACACTCTGCTAGCACCCCTAGAGGGTGCTCTCGCCACAGGGAGGCCCTCACGAACTCAACACAAGGGGAGGAGAAGGAGAGCTTTTAAGACTTAGGCAAATTTATGGATGAATTAGTCTTCAAAGCGGTGGGTATTTATAGGTCAGTGAAGGCCAACCAATGGCCAAGATCTTGCCAAGTGCAAGGCAAGTGTAGGCCAAGATTCACCCATGTGTCCTTGACCAACTAACACATAAAAATATCCTACCAACTCCTTGACCAACAAGGCCAATTCGTCAACCCTCCTTTACCGCCCACTCACGTCCGCTAATGAGAGGTGCCAAGTGGCGCCTCTTGTTGGCCCAACACGCTTCGCCTCTCGGAAAAATCCGTAAAATTAAAAATGACATAGCCGGAAATTCCCTACGAAAGTGGAAACGTTTCGTCAAAAACGACTCTAATCGGGTGTTGTGAACAAAGTTAATTCGGCCAAGCCTATGTAAAAGTTCAAATTTTTCTACGTACGTCCTTACGTACATACTCTGGAAATACGGGGTATAACATATAACACTTAAGCTTTTTTTTTGAAAAACCAAGTATTACTTTTCTTTCAAAAATGATTCATAACTCTTTTGAAATACTTCAAGATTCTTATTATTTAAAACTCAAGTTAAAAGACATCAAAGTAAAACCAAATTCAGTTAACACACATACGTCTACCGTACTATATATTTTTCACAAATATCATGCTCAAGAGAATAGGAAGAATCGCATACCTCCTCGGCTCAATCCACCTGCCAAGTCGAATATGTCGCGTGCAGAGTATCAACCTATAATAGTCAAATACGTCTATCAACGTCTAGACTACTTCGTAGAATATTCTAAGCAGAAGGTTCTCTATGCTACGGAAAATTGGGCAGCACTTCCCTACCCGTAACACTACACAAGTCATCAGAATACATTTCAATGTAATTACAGTTCAATTCTCTTCTTTAACATCCTTCTATATATGTTATACTTAATTCTAAACTACTACAATATGTAATCTCCAATTACAATAGAAGGACAAAGATTATTACCTCGATAAGCCCAAAATTATCCAAGATTATGTTACGACACGAACCCGGGCCCGTGACTGGTGCCTTACCCCGGGCACCCTAGTTATACAACATCAGAGAAAAACCAGCGGAAATAAAAACTTAAACATACAATTAGATATGGATCAAGATAAAAGAAAATAGGCCAACCAAAACGGTTGCCTTTCTGCAAATATATATATATCGACATTTGAACAGTTACAATCCTTACAACCCTGCCCACAACAGTGCTACATACCTCTAAGATTTTTACAACAACTATGACGGGACAGGGCCCCGCCATACCCCTGAATGTACAAGAACCTACAGACTCAGGGTAACATACCAAAAGATAAGCCTCCGAAGGAACGGAGCTTCCCAATACGCTGAAATGTGATCCTATAAGCGGGGATCGATAGCCGATGTACCTCTACCTGCGGCATGAACGCAGCCCCCCGAAGGAGGTCAGTACTGTTACACCCCGTAAATTCTAGAAGATAGATAAGTTGGCAAACATGTGTTGGAAGGACTTTGAGTTTACCTTTGAGTGTTGGACCCCAGTTGTTAAGGATTGTAAGGTGTTTAAAAGGCCTAGTGTGTAGTCCGTTGAATCTAGGTCCCAACGCAACCAACTGTTCGTCGATTGGACAACGGAGTCAAAAGTTATGGAAGTTTCAAGTTTGGCGCGCAAATGGCAAAGCGTTGACTTCGTCAGGTTCAGGCCGCGCACGGAGAATGTGGCCGCGCGCCATTGTACCGAGGGTCTGCGTGTTGAAGCGGCCGCCGGAATGCAGGCCGCGCGCCGCACGCTGCAATTATTTTCTGAAGCGCCATGGCGCCGGCGTGGGCGCGCCAAGGCGGGATTTTCTCATGTAAAGGAGAAAAATCAGGGATATTTTATAAGGAGCCTATGGGAGGGTGACAAGTGTCCCTCCCATCCTTTGACCAGCGATAGAAGCCTACTTTAGGGCCAAGTCTTGGAAGACTTGGCCATTTCATTTCAAACCTCCCAAGAGAAAACCCTCTCCTTCTCTCTAGGTTTTTGAGAAACCCGGCCTTAGGAACCGCTGAGCGGCAGGAGGAAAAAGGTGTTGGTGAACTTGGGAAGCACCGTGGACGAGTTTGTGGAAAGGAAGTGGAAGAAAAGGGCTTGTGGGCTTTTCCAAAAGGTAAAAGTTTCCTTCCTCTGGATTTGAGTTTTTACTTATGATAGTAGTTTAGAAGTGAGCCCAAGGCCGTTATATCATTGTTGGAGTTTAGAAGTGAGCCCAAGGTCGTTATATTATTGTTGGAAATTAGATTTGAGCCCGAGGTCGTTATAATTAGGCTTGTGTAGTTTTGGATCTTGTTGTCCCGTGGAAAACCGGCCGGGCATGTTAGCCTTAAGATTGTAACTACCTTTTGGTGACAAAGTTAGTCGTTGCATGTTGTGTAGAGGAAATTGTGGTAGTTGAAGATGTTTAGGTTAGACATCATGTTAACCTAAAACTTGAATTGAAAGAGTATTGAAAAGGGTTTAGAATGGGTTACCGCTTTCGACTGGATAAAGGTAGTAAGTTCCGTAGAACCCGGGGCTTTGCTTTTAGCTTATTCTACGCTCGAACTAGAAGTTAATAGATGTCTTATGACCCTTATAGGATTGAGGCGCCACGCAGTAGATCCTACTTGAAGGGTTCAATCGCGGGGCGTTTTGCTTTTTGCTCGCAATCGTCGCGAGGTATGTGATTCTTCCTATCCTCTTCAAAGATGACTATTTGTGAAATATATAGTGCTGACGACGTGTGCTAAAGGAAATTGATTTTCCAAATTGTGTCTTGACTTGTTATGAAGTGTAAAGGGCTTCATTACGTGTAAAGTAGTAAGTCTTATCCGTTAGTAATGGGCACTCTGCTTAAAGAATGAGCCCTCTTGGTCTCATAAATGTTTATGTGGTATTGGTTGGTTTAAAACATAAAGGGGTTATAACGGCTTTATGGGAAGTTAGTTATAACAACTTTATGTGAGTAAAAGAACGTTGTTGATTGGTAGAAGTTAAGAGACTTGATCTTGTAAGATAAGAGACTTAACTTAGAATTGTGAAAGTTTTGTAATGCATTCAAAAGTTGTAAAACCTCATTCGTGAGTAATGAGTAATACTTGGTTTTGAAAACTTAAGAGTTATACTAGCTTTATGGGAAGTTAGGTATAACGGCACAAGAATGTGAAATGGATTTCGAAAGTGGGAATAAGTATCGAACACACCACTGCAGCGCTAATAAAGGAAATGGTTTCGACTAATTGATTATACTAAAACCAGTAGAAACCTCCATCTGCATAGAAACTAAGATAAGACAAAATGATATTACATTTCCTAGATCATGGCTGCTTAAATGAGAATCATTGACAACAAGTTCTGGTTTTTCTTAAAATTCCAAAGAATGAACTTAATGGATTGTAAAGGATAATGTACTGGATTTTGGAAAAGAGAAGTAACTTGAGTTTGAAAGTATAAATCACTTGTTTCAAATATCGAACTTTTCTTAGGGGAAAAGTAAATGACTTGGTTTTAGAAGGTAGGAATACTTGACCTTAAAGGAGTTAATTACATGGACTTTTAAAAAAGTATACTTGACGTTATGTTAATTGTGTTTGAAGTACGTGTTCTAAAAATGAATGTGTGTGATACTATGTGTGATAGTATCGTATGGTTTCTACGTAAAGAGAGGTCTTTGAAGGTAGGAAAGAATGTAGTATTTTGGGGTTGGAACCCGGTTTGTTGACTTAAACGAAGGTACTTTGAGTTGTGTGTAACCTGTCTGTGCTTGTGGTGATAGTTTTGTTGTTGTGCAAGTGTTTGACTTTGTGCTACCGAGTCTCTCGACGGAGGGCCGGATATCGGGTGGTATGATGGACATATCGACACGTTGGGTAGCCCACGGGTATGCTTCCACTATATTGATCCTTTGGGACATATCGACACGTTGGGTAGCCCACTACGCATGCCATTAAGTGTTATCTTGTAAACCGGTTTGGACATACCGACACGTTGGGTAGCCCACGAGTACGCGCCCACAGCCAGTATTATCTGGTATTTGTTTGGACATACCGACACGTTGGGTAGCCCACGAGTATGCGTCCACAGCGAGTATTATCTTGTTATCGTTGGGACATACCGACACGCTGGGTAGCCCACGGTATGCGCCCACGTGAGTATTATCTTGTTATTGGTTGGGACATACCGACACGTTGGGTAGCCCACGAGTATGCGCCCACAGCGAGTACTATCTTGTTATTGGGTTGGACATACCGACACGCTGGGTAGCCCACGTATGCGCCCACTTGAGTAATGATCTTTCGGCGTGAGTCCCCGACTTGATGTGGTTTGATTTGACCGAATCAGATATACGTGGTGTAATCGTAGTTGGTTATCATACATGTCTCCGCTTTTCCTTATAGACTATCATGATTTCATTTACGATTTTTCTGCTTCGCATACTCTGCACTGTTGTGCGACTTCTTCGGGTTGCGTTCATGCCGCAGTTGAGATACATCGCTTGTTGATCCGCACTTTGGATCGCTGTTCGGTTCTCGAAAGCTCCATTCCTTCTGAGACTTTGTCATTTGGTACGATTCCTCAAGTTGTAGAACTTTGGTACATCTGTGGTATGGCGGCCCCGTCCGTCGAAATGTTATAAAAATTCTTAGGTCCGTAGTAATCGATGCAAGTGGATTGTAATCGCTCAGTGTTAGTTATTTTCGTAAAAGGTAACCGCTTGGATAGCCTGCTTTTCTTTTCATTGGTTATCATGTATGAGTTTTAATTTCACGATTTTCTCGATGTTGTTTGACTACTTGGGTGCCCGTAAGGCACCGCCGCGAGCCCGCTTCGGTCGCGATGGCGGTATCGAGCGATTAGTCCTCGGAAAGTGTCTGACGCATCGTGTCTAAGTAGAGTCTTGATTATCGATGTTGTGCACCACATCTATAATCGTGAGGTCATGGACATTTAGGATTGGTTTCTATTCTTCTCATTCCGAGATCGTGCCTTAGAGGCATGTTGTAAGTTGGACCCCTCGGCGTGTTTCGTTTTTACGATTATGCCTCGCGAAGGCAACCAGGTGGGCGGCAAGGCAGAGAGAGCTGCGAGTAGAGCGGCAGCCTCTGAGACCACAAGACTGAGCCTCCACCCGATGCAGGCGGAGGAGATGGGTTACGCGAGTTGGCCCGCTTATTGGCGCGTTGTGGCGGCCGACACGGCGATAGGGGACGCAGCAGCCCAAAGAGCACCGATGGTTCACCCGAGATCGGATAGTTTGAGGTCGCGGGACTTTTCAGTTGTGGCCCGCCGAGTTCTACGTCGAGGCCCGAGGATGATCCGCAGGAGTTTATCCGACGCTACAATGATCATGAGAGTGATCAAGGCATCGGAGACCGAGTCGGTGGTCCTAGGTTCGCATCGGCCGCGTGATACCGCTAGCCGATCGTTTGATTCGCGAGCTGTCGGGAGGGCATGCACTTCCAGCGAGATGGGACGAGTTCTCGAGGCATTTCTTGCACATTTCTTGCCTCCACGGATGAGAGGACTCGCCGCTGATTTTTGATGTTGAGGCGTAATCCGCGACGGTTCAGAGTACAACGTGGAGTTTAACTCACTAGCTCGACGCCCCCGCGTTAGTAGCCGACATGGAGGACGAGTGCACCGCTATGTCACGGGGCTTGATGACTATTTGGCGAGAGTTGCTCGGGAGTAGCTCTTCACCCGCATGGACATTGCCCGTGCGCAGCTCATGCACTTGGATGTGAGGCACGTGGAGTCGACGGAATGACCAAGATCACAGAGTAGGCCAAGGCGCAGGTCCTGGTGACCTTTCGGCGGCAGCCTCGCAGGTTAGTTATGCGCCTCCGCCAGTACGGAGTGCTCCACCTCGCCGTCGACGCTCGAAAATTCGTGAGCAGTCGTGGCTCCAAGGTTTCGAGTTTTGGGGATCGAGGATGTTAGTCGGATGGGACCACCCTTACCTCGTTGTGACCATTGTGGTAGGCTCCACGATGGGAGTGTCGTGCTAATAGGGAATCTGTTTTACATGCGCCACCGCCATTTTGCAAGGAATTGTCCCACCAGAGATAGCGCGGAGGTTGAGATTCAGCCTTCGGGATCAGTGGACGATTCACCTCCTCCTTTTGTGCGTCGTGCCGGGAAAGAACATGAGTAGAGCGACAAGAAGGGAAGTGAAGCAATAGTTACAGGTACGTTCTTAACCCTCTAGAGTATTGTATGCTTTGATGTTGTGGTGATGTGTTGAGTGCTATGTTCGGGTAGCTTTGTGTATATAATGTGTTTTGGAAGCATGGTTATTAAAGAGGGTAAGTTTGGGAATGAGAAAAATTTTGAGACCTTAGATGTAAGGCCGCCTGGTAGAAGCCTTTACTGTTAATCCTTGTCGGAGTGTATGGTATACATGGAGTTTTGTGTGATGATTCCATGAGTAGTTTGTGATGGGAGTGGTAGCTTCCATGACGTGGATTAGTAAGATGGACGAGTTGGAGGTAGTGACTCCAAGGTGGTAGAAACGGAAGCAGTGACTGAATTGTGGAACGTGTGCTAGAGAGGGGTGTGAGTGTACAAGGAAGGTACGCCGAGTAAGGAGAGTATCCTTTAGACCAAGGGAGGAGAAAATAGTGATGTTTGCACGTAGAGGTGATTTCCCCGTTAGCTGGAATTTGGAGATGCGTGATTTCTATATTATGGCCATGAGAGGCATAAATGAGTTTTGGTAGGTATAGTAGTGAAGACTATACCGGCGCATGTGTTCTGAAGACTTGGAAGGAACATTCGGGACGAATGTTTCTAAGGGGGGAAGAATGTTACACCCCGTAAATTCTAGAAGATAGATAAGTTGGCAAACATGTGTTGGAAGGACTTTGAGTTTACCTTTGAGTGTTGGACCCCAGTTGTTAAGGATTGTAAGGTGTTTAAAAGGCCTAGTGTGTAGTCCGTTGAATCTAGGTCCCAACGCAACCAACTGTTCGTCGATTGGACAACGGAGTCAAAAGTTATGGAAGTTTCAAGTTTGGCGCGCAGTCAAGTAAAGCAGTGACTTCAGTTCAGGGGTTCAGTGGCCGCGCGCCGAGAAACGGGCGGCGCCGATTGTACCGAGGGTCTGGGTGTTGCGCCGCGCGCCGACGCAGGCGCGCAGACGCTGCAATTATTTTCGAAGTGTTAGCCATGGCCGGCGGCGGATTTTTCGGGTAAAGGAGAAAATCGGGATATTTTATAAGGAGCCTATGGGAGGGTGACAAGTGTCCCTCCCATCCTTTGACCAGCGATAGAAGCCTACTTTAGGCCAAGTCTTGGAAGACTTGGCCATTTCATTTCAAACCTCCCAAGAGAAAACCCTCTCTTCTCTCTAGGTTTTTGAGAAACCCGCCTTAGGGAACCGCTGAGCGCGGCAAGGAGGAAAAAGGTGTTGGTGAACTTGTGGAAGCACCGTGGACGAGTTTGACGGAAAGGAAGTGGAAGAAAAGGGCTTGTGGGCTTTTCCAAAAGGTAAAAGTTTCTTCCTCGATTTGAGTTTTTACTTATGATAGTAGTTTGAAGTGAGCCCAAGGTCATTATATCATTGTTGGAGTTTAGAAGTGAGCCCAAGGTCGTTATATTATTGTTGGAAATTAGATTTGAGCCCGAGGTCGTTATAATTAGGCTTGTGTAGTTTTGGATCTTGTTGTCTGTGGAAAACCGGGTGGGCATGTTAGCCTTAAGATTGTAACTACCTTTTGGTGACAAAGTTAGTCGTTGCATGTTGTATAGGGGAAATTGTGGTAGTTGAAGATGTTTAGGTTAGACATCATGTTAACCTAAAACTTGAATTGAAAGAGTATTGAAAAGGGTTTAGAATGGGTTACTGCTTTCGACTGGATAAAGGTAGTAAGTTCCGTAGAACCCGTGGGCTTTGCTTTTAGCTTATTCTACGTTCGAACTAGAAGTTAATAGATGTCTTATGACCCTTATAGGATTGAGGCGCTACGAGTAGCGTATCCTATGAAGCGGTTCAATACTCGTGGGCGTTTTGCTTTTTGTCGGCAATCGTCGCGAGGTATGTGATTCTTCCTATCCTCTTCACATGACTATTTGTGAAATATATAGTGCGTTGACGACGCTGCTAAAGGAAATTGATTTTCCAAATTGTGTCTTGACTTGTTATGAAGTGTAAAGGGCTTCATTACGTGTAAGAGTAGTAAGTCTTATCCGTTAGTAATGGGCACTCGGTTAAAGAATGAGCCCTCTTGGTCTCATAAATGTTTTTGTGGTATTGGTTGGTTTTATACATAAAGGGGTTATTTCGGGTTTTTGGGTAGTTAGTTATAACAACTTTATGTGAGTAAAAGAACGGTTGTTGATTGGTAGAAGTTAAGAGACTTGATCTTGTAAGATAAGAGACTTAACTTAGAATTGTGAAAGTTTTGTAATGCATTCAAAAGTTGTAAAACCTCATTCGTGAGTAATGAGTAATACTTGGTTTTTGAAAACTTAAGAGTTATACTAGCTTTATGGGAAGTTAGGTATAACGGCACAAGAATGTGAAATGGATTTCGAAAGTGGGAATAAGTATCGAACACACCATCATAGTAGCTAATAAAGGAAATGGTTTCACTAATTGATTATACTAAAACCAGTAGAAACCTCCATCTGCATAGAAACTAAGATAAGACAAAATGATATTACATTTCCTAGATCATGGCTGCTTAAATGAGAATCATTGACAACAAGTTCTGGTTTTTCTTAAAATTCCAAAGAATGAACTTAATGGATTGTAAAGGATAATGTACTGGATTTTGGAAAGGAGAAGTAACTTGAGTTTGAAAGTATAAATCACTTGTTTCAAATATCGAACTTTTCTTAGGGGAAAAGTAAATGACTTGGTTTTAGAAGGTAGGAATACTTGACCTTAAAGGAGTTAATTACTTGGACTTTTAAAAAGTATACTTGACGTTATGTTAATTGTGTTTGAAGTACGTGTTCTAAAAATGAATGTGTGTGATACTATGTGTGATAGTATCGTATGGTTTCTACGTAAAGAGAGGTCTTTGAAGGTAGGAAAGAATGTAGTATTTTGGGGTTGGAACCCGGTTTGTTGACTTAAACGAAGGTACTTTGAGTTGTGTGTAACCTGTCTGTGCTTGTGGTGATAGTTTTGTTGTTGTGCAAGTGTTTGACTTTGTGCTACCGAGTCTCTCGACGGAGGGCCGGATATCGGGTGGTATGATGGACATATCGACACGTTGGGTAGCCCACGGGTATGCTTCCACTATATTGATCCTTTGGGACATATCGACACGTTGGGTAGCCCACGGGTATGCTTCCATTAGGAGTGTTATCTTGTAAACTGGGTTGGACATACTGACACGTTGGGTAGCCCACGAGTATGCGTCCACAGTGAGTATTATCTGGGTATTGGTTTGGACATACTGACACGTTGGGTAGCCCACGAGTATGCGTCCACAGTGAGTATTATCTGGGTATTTGTTTGGACATACTGACACGTTGGGTAGCCCACGAGTATGCGTCCACAGTGAGTATTATCTTGTTATTGGTTGGGACATACTGACACGTTGGGTAGCCCACGAGTATCGCCCACAATGAGTACTATCTTGTTATTGGGTTGGACATACCGACACGCTTGGGTAGCCCACGTATCGCCCACTTTGAGTAATGATCTTTCGCGTGAGTCCCCGACTTGATGTGGTTTGATTTGATGAATCAGATATACGTGGTGCATCGTAGTTTGGTTATCATACATGTCTCCCGCTTTCCTTATAGACTATCATGATTTCATTTACGTGATTTTTCTGCTTCGCATACTCTGCACTGTTGTCGACTTCTTCGGGGTTGCGTTCATGCCGCAGTTGAGATACATCGCTTGTTGATCCGCACTTTGGATCGCTCGGTTCTCGAGCTCCATTCCTTCGAGACTTTGTCATTTGGTACGGTTCTCGAAGTTGTAGAACTTTGGTACATTCGTGGTATGGCGGCCCCCCGCCGTAAATGTTATAAAAATTCTTAGAGGTCATGTAGTACTGATGCGGGGATTGTAATCGCTCGTGTGTTAGTTATTTTCAGAAAAGGTAACCGTTTGGATAGCCTGTTTTCTCTTTTCATTGGTTATCATGTATGAGTTTTAATTTCCGCTGATTTTCTCTGATGTTGTTTGACTACTTGGGTGCCCGGGTAAGGCACCAGTCGCGGGCCCGGTTTCGGGTCGTGACAAGTACAACAGGTACCAAGTATGTGAAACTAAAAAAACTGTAAATGAAATCATAATAGTCTATATAAAGCAGGAGACATGTATGATAACCAAACTACAGTACACACATATAAACAGTTATATCAAGTCAGGGACTCATGCCCTCCAAGTCATTACTCAAGTATAACTATGGGTCTCACACCCACAACATCAATCATGCCCGTGGAATACCTTCCTCACTGTCGGCAGTCTATGATATGATAACACCAAGAAGTACACCTGAACATCAGGTCCCACCTGTGTCATAAAGAGGCCGTACGGGAAATAATCATAACATGAAGCTGACACGTGGCAAGTGCGATAACCTATACCAGATCCACCTGCGTCACGTAGCTGACGGGGGCAAGTAAACAGGCTATGCTCCAGATCACAACCGTAAGTCACGAAGCTTCATCCAAACACTGACTCGCGAAGCTGACACGTGGCAAGTGCAATAGCCTCCACCAGATCCTCCCAGCGCCACACAGATGACGGGGGCAAGTAACCAGACTAAGCACCAGATCACAACCGTAAGTCACGATACTTCGCCGCGAAGCTGACACGTGGCAAGTGCGATAACCTATACCAGATCCACCTGCGTCACGTAGCTGACGGGGGCAAGTAAACAGGCTATGCACCCGATCACAACCGTAAGTCACGATACTTCGCCATAAATAACCATAATGGTCACATGCCCACAGAATCCATCATCGGTGTAGACATGCCCATGTAACAATAATAATGGAAGCATACCCGTGGAATCTTCCGTCACTGCCGGTACGTCCAAGTAAGTTCTCAACAAGTCAACCGGCCCTCCATCGAGAGACGCGGTAGTATAGAAACACAATTCTTGCACAACAAAGGGTATCACAACAAGCATAGGCAAGTTACACAACAACAATCATAGGCAAGTTATACACAACTCAAGGTACTTTCATTTTATGTTAAAGTCCGGGTTTTAACCCTAAAGTACTACGTACGTTAAATTCCTTTTAGAGATCCATTTCTTTTACAAAGGTCACCCGATACCCGTAGTATAAAAATAGAGTGACTAACATTGTTAAGTAAACCAAAACACTTCCCTTTGTAAAATCAAGTAACAACATTATTGTCCAAACGTTCAAGTTTGCCTAATTTCAAATGCTCAAGTTTCTCATTTTCGAAAAGGTTTCGTAGTTCATAGTTTTAATCTTTTAAAACAATTTGAGAAACATATGCCTTATGTGTGAGTAGGTTATTCTTTGTTCATAACAATCTTATTAAAGCAGCCATGATCTAGGAAATGTAATATCATTTTGTCTCATCTTAGCTTCTATGCAGATGGAGGTTTCTACTGGTTTTAATAATACTTTATTAGTCAATACATTTTCCTTTATTAGCGCTGCTGTGGTTTGTTCGATACTTATTCTGATTTCCGAAATCAGTAAAACATTATTCCTTTTAACAACCAAGTACTCATTACTCACGAATGAGGTTTCACACAAACATTCATATTAATTCATTTAAGTCAAGCCTCTTATCTTTTAAGATCAAGTCTCTTAACTTCTAAAATTAATAAACCATTCTTTTTATCTCTCTTAAGTCGTTATACCTAACTTCCCATAAAGCTAGTATAACTCTTAAGCTTTTAAAACCAAGCATTATTCTTCTTTCAAAAAGGTTTCTTAATTCTTTTGAAATATTTCAAGATTCTTATTATTCATGCTTAAGTCAAAAGACATTGCCGTAAAGCTACGTTCCGTTAGCACACATACGTCTACCGTACTATATATATATTCTTTTAAAATATCATGCTCAAGAGGATAGGAAGAATCACATACCTCGCGACGATTATCGACTATTAGCTGCTACACCCCGTAAGTCCAGGACTTGTATAAGAGAGTGTACGTAAGGAATCAAGACTTGGAAATTGGTACGAAAGGAAGAATTGTTTTTCCGACGGAAAATCTTCCGGACGTCGGAAAGGAAAAATGTTCGTTGTTGAGAATTGGATTCTCAAAAGGCATTATTTGAAGAGTATGGAACTCTTAACCTTATGGAAATTATTTTACGGATTTGGTCACGTGGGGCCCACCCGAGGAATTTTACGTTTTGCGGGGCCCACGAGGGTTACGGAAATTTTATGGACGAATGAGAGGGCGACACGTGGCACCCCACAAGGTATTGGTCGAATTGGAGGAGGGGTAAAATGGTCATTGACCACCTTGGAAGATAAGTCTTTCTAGCATGACATTGTTGACTTGTCAACTTGTCCACATAGGCTTAATCTAAGTGAAACTCATCCAAGACACACATTTGTTGATATCTAAGCCCTCCAATGTGTTTTAAATACTACACTAGTAGCAAGACTTGGCATTTCCACACTTAGAAAAATTAGAAACCTTGTTGTTCTTCACTACATGCTCTCGGCTTTGTGTCATTTAGGAAGACAAAATTTTGTAGTTTTGATCCATCAGCCACAAGACTTTAACCCAAGGTTCCTAAGAGTGTTGTAAGGTTATCTCAATAGAAAAATCTCGGAAAAAGATAGTTTTCGGGTTAGTCGCAAAGTGAAAACCTAGTGGCTTTCTAGGTTATGGATTGAAAGTTTGAAGGAAAGTTGTTGGTGTGGTTCTAAGGGTCTCAACTAGCGGATTGGAGTGTCTTGAAGAGGCTCTAAGTTGCTAAGGAGCGACTTCGGATTTGAAGATTGGATTAAGATTCGTTGAGGTATAATCTTGTTCTTTGAATGTGTTACAAGATTATTTATATTGTTGTTAGCTTTACTTGTTGCTAGCATGAAGTACATGTGTTGAAGTTTGTAAGGATTATGGATTGATTGTGGCCTTGGAAATCCGAAATGTAATGTGAGCCATGTTAAGTTAGATTACAATTTGGTCGTTATTAGAATCGTCGCATGTTATTGACTTGAAGATTATAGTAGTTATAATTGGTTGCGACTTGATATCATGTTATGCTAACAACTTGGATTGAATTGGAAATTGGATAAGAATTAATGTTGTAGTACCTCAATGTAGCCGAATTGGCCAAGTATGTTGTATTAAATTTATATCGTTTGTGGGGCGGAATTTTACACGTCTTGTAGGCGTGTAATCCCCTATTGTTGATTGCATTGGTGTGCCCTTAAATGTGGCGTGTTTGGTTATTGTATTCGACCTTGAAAAAGGTGGCAAAGTGAGTAGAAACAAAGGAAGTGCTGTCCGATTTTCCGTAGAATTTAGTGACTTAGCACTTAGAATATTCTACGTTCGAAGCTAGAGGTTAATGGACGTATTATGGCCAATTTAGGTTGAAGTACCAAGTATAGCGTATTCTACTTGAAGGATGGAATAGCTAGCAAGGTTGAAGTACTTTGGAGCTTTTTGCTACTTGTCGATAATCGTCGCGAGGTATGTGAACCTCTTCCTTCCTTTGGCATGATTCTATGTATGAAATATACATGTAGTAGTATTTCATGATTCCGTCTACTCTTAGAAGTTAAGAGGTAGTTATGTTGATTTACTCTATGTAAAAGCTACGTCTAAGAAATCCTAAGTCCTTACCAAGTCTTATGGGGGATGTTGGTAAGAGTCGTTAGGAAGTATTCGAGTCGAGTTGACTTGGCTAATTTACGGCACGAATGAGAATAAGTATCGAACAAGCCATTGCAGCGTTAATAAAGGAAAATGTAATGACAATTAATTATGTTAAAACAAGTAGAATTCTCCATCTGCATAGAAGCTAAGATAAGACAAAATTGTATTACATTTTCTAGATCATGGCTACTTGAATAAGATCGTTATAAATAAGTATAACTTATTCACAACGCACCAAAGTATATGTTACTTAATTTGAAAGAGTTTACGTATGAAGTTTTTAAGACTTTGAAACTTGTTTTCTTAAAAGTTAAGAGACTTGAAGTATTTTGAAAGCTATGTGATTTGATTTGAAAGTATAAGTCTCTTGGTTATAAAAATGAATTAGTTTAAGGCATAAAGTTAGTATGGCTTTATGGGAAGTTGGTTATAATAACTTTATGGGAGGTTAAGAGAATGGTTTTCTTCAGTAACATAAACAAGAAATGATTTGAAATAATGAAGGGCAAATTGTTTTAAAGGTACCAATTGCTTAAGGTCTTTAAGAAAGAAGTCACTTAATTTGAAGTTCGTAATTGTAGTTCTAAAAGGTATTGTGACTTGTCCGAAAGGTAGAGATGACTTGATACTACGGTTGTTAGTATCCAGGAAGTTTTATTTGAAGAAGAGTCTTTCTAAAGGAGTAGAGGTGCGTAGTACGTTGGGTTAAATTCTCGGTTTTATATGACATTATCGACCCGTAGACGGGTCGCAAGATACCCACGCGCACTATATGACATTATCGACCCGAGATGGGTCGGGCAAGATACTTTTACGCGCACTATATGACATTATCCACCCGTAGACGGGGGCAAGATACCTTACGCGCACTATATGACATTATCGACCCGCAGACGGGTCGGCAAGATACCTTACGCGCACTATATGACATTATCGACCCGCAGATGGGCGGCAAGATACCTACGCGCACTATATGACATTATCGACCCGAGATGGGCCGGGCAAGATACCTTTACGCGCACTATATGACATTATCGACCCGAGACGGGCCGCAAGATACCTCAGGCGCACTATGTGACTTTATCGCGCCCCGCTGGGCCGGCAAGATAGCGTCCTCCGTAAAGAGTCGGATTAGGTTATGAAAGATAAGTAAGTTAGATGGTAATAAACTTAATGACTTCTCCTAAGTATGCACGTAAGATATGGCTATAACTCTTAATGGAATGGAAAAGATAATGATATGCAATTAAGTTCATAAGTGGTAATGACACTGGGATCTGGTATGCACTTTTATACTTGCTCGTCATTCTTTTGTACGCTTATGATCTGCATCAGATTTCTTTATTTCTGCTCCATATTCGTACTGTTGTATGCGACTTTCGAAGGCCGCTCATGTCCGCAGTTTAGGTATTACGCATGGATCCGTGAGCTTAGGATCCTGGTTCAGCATTTTGAGATGGCTCCAATGTTCTGGAGTTGTCATGGCTATGTATATTCAGGGGTACGGCGGGGCCTTGTCCCGTCATAGTAGGTGTTCAAATCTTAGAGGTCTGTATTCACGTGGCCGGATCGGTTAGAATTGTAATTACATTTTGGATAGTGTAAGCCCTTTTTGGGTGATTTATATTACGACAGTCTTATCGGCTTTGCCTTGGTTTTAAAAAAAAAAATGTGTTACTTATTTTTCCGCAGCAGTTTATTATGTTGTATGATTTAAGGGTGCCCAGGTAGGGCACCAGTCGCGGCCCGGGGTCGGGTCGTGACAAATGTGGTATCTGAGCAGTTCGTCCTCGGAAAGTGTCTACGCATCGCGTGTCAGTAGTCTTGATTATCGGTGTTGTGCACCACATCTATAATCGTGAGGCTGCAGGACATTTAGGATTGGTTTCATTCTTCTCACTCGAGATCGTGCGATAGAGCCGTGTCGTTAGTGGTCGCTCTCCCTAACGAGTTATGTTGATTGCATACGAGAAAGCGCAAAGATGACCCGAAGGACTATGTGGATTATGTATCCAGGTTGGAAATGATTATAGTATAGTTGGTATTGTGACATACATCTATACGGAGTTATGTATGTGTTATACCCCGTAGTCCCAGGGTATGTATGCGAGGACTTACGTACGAGAATACGACAGAAAGATTGGAAAGGAAGAAAGAGGCGATTTTTCCACGGAAAAGTTTCCGGTTTTTGTGAAGGAAAAAGGTTCGTTAATGGGAATTGGATTCCCGATTTGGTATTCGGACTTCCCGAATATTAGAGAATTATGGAATTTTATTTTCTGAATGGTCACGTGGGCCCACGAGAAATTTACGGTTTTGTGGCCCACTTTGTTTTCTAGATTTTGGCCATTGTGGATATTTTCTAAGATGTTTTTTTGGGCCAATAGAAGGGTGACACGTGTCACCCCGCCTAGTGGCTTGGCCGAATGGCCTTTGTGCACAACACCCGGTTAGAGTCGTTTTCGACTAAACATTTTACATAACTTCATGAGGAAAATTCGGCTATGTCTTTTCTTATTTTTGCGGATTTTTCCGAGAAACGAACATTTTGGACCAACGGAGGGTGACATGTCACCCTCACATCGAAGTAGGGCGCTTAGGCCGATTGGTGGGCAAGTTGTGGGTAGATATTTGTGTAGATATTTGTGAGGGTTTTGGGAGTAGGAACTAGGGGGCACTTGGGCATATCTTGGCCCTACACTTGCCTAGCACTTGGCTAGATCTTGGCCATTGGTTGGCCTTGGCTTGTGCTATAAATACCCCTCTAAGGTTGAAGACTTCTTCATCCAAAATGCCTAAGTCTTGAGAGCCTTCCTCCCCTTTTCGCAGGCCCCTTGGCGAGAGTTCCCCTAGTGGGGTAGGCGAGGTAGCCACCCCTCCTTTGTGGTGGCATGGGTACCCCCCCCCGTAGCCTAGTTTGTTTTCATATAATACCCCCCCTCTTGGTAGAAATACTCTCAAAAGTATTGTTATAATGCCCAAATTACCTTAGTCGTATACCTTGTTGTATTCTAAGGTTATACCTATACGAAAAGCCCAGAAATACTATTATACTTCCCGTCAGTCAGTCGCAAAACCGAAACCCTAGGAAAATCTCCATAGTCCGTTGGAGTGTTGTGTAGAAGTTGGTTAGAACTTCTAAGGGTGGTTTAGAGCGGGTTGGAGCGCCGAGTCGAGCTAAACGATTGCCCAGGATCGACTTTATACTTGGATAATTATGGGCTTATCGAGGTAAATATCTTGTCCCCCTATTGTAATTGGATGTTACATGTTGTAGGAAATTATAGTTGAAGTTTACTATGTATATAACTGAACATAGCTTGTGCAATGTCCTTCGACTTAAGCTCAAGAATCGAATCGAATCGTTTTTACATAGGATCGTATTCTGATGAGACTTGTGTAGTAGTATTGTGAAGTAGAATTGTACCCGTTCGGGTTAGATGTATAACCCCGTTGGCTTGTAGCCGCCCCGAGTGAGGAGATTTACGCCGCGTGAGGAGGTGCCGAATTTTCTCAGAGAATGTTCTACGATGTTAATAAAGCGCTGTGGCCTTATAGGTTGAAATGCTACGTGTGGAATGATCCACTTGACTTAAGGAGTAGCCGATCGTTTGGAGCGTTTTGCTATTAGTCGATACTCGTCGCGAGGTATGTGAACCTCTTCCTATCTCTTCTAGCATGATACGTGTGAACTATGTAGTACTGCAGTGACGCATACGTGCTAAATGTGTTTGAGTGGTTTAAAACATAAAGTGTTATAACGGCTTTATGGGAAGTTGGTTATAATGACTTTATGTTAGTAAGAAAATACATGTGGTTTTTAAAAGGTAATCGATCTGAACTATAACCGCTTGTTATATGATAAGAAAGAACTTGAAGTATTTCAAAAGATTTTGAATCATTTTGAAAGGAGAAGTAATACTTGGTGTTTGAAAACTTAAGAGTTATACTAGCTTTATGGGAAGTTAGGTATAACGGCTTAAGAATGCTTTCTTGATTTGAAATCGAATGTGTATCGACAAACCACCAGCTGCGTTGATAAAAGGAAATGTTTTGAATAATTAAGTATTATTAAAACCAGTAGAAACTTCCATCTGCATAGAAGCTAAGATGAGACAAAATGATATTTCCTAGATCATGGCTGTTGTAATAAGATTGTTATAAACAAGAATATCCTACTCACATATAAGGCTTATGTTTCTCAGATTGTTTAAAAGAGAATTATATTCTTAAATGAATAAGACTATGAACTACGAAACCTTTCTAAAATAAGAAACGTGAACATTTGAAATTAGGCAAACTTGGACGTTTGGAAAATAATGTTGTTACTTGATTTTACAAAGGTAAGAGTTTTGGTTTTCTTAAAAGGACAGTCACTCTATTTTATACTACAGGTATTGTGTGACTTATGTGAAAGAAACAGATCTTTTTTTTAGATTTTAATGTGTGAAGTACTTGGGGATAGATACCCGAACTTGTTAGTAGAAAGTACCTTGTGTGAATAACTTGATTGTATTGGTTTGTGATAGCCTTGTAATACTTTCTTGTTGCTTTGATAAGTAAACGTGTTAGGATGCTACGTGTGTTAGTATCTTGTGATGTTTGTGTAAGGGTTTCGATTATGCTTATTAACTATCGTCGTTATGATAGTATTGTGGCATTCATCTCTTGAGATGATTAGGGGTTAAGCGCCTCCGATGCGGGTAGACTCGGTGATGCAGGACCATGATTCGAGAATACCTCATGCGGGTCTGAGGGCCTATGCGAGCTACGAGAGTTCCAGTTAGTGTCGTCCTTTATGGGCATGCGGTCCATGGCTACGCGGACTCGAAAGTCGGGGCGATGCGGGAGTAGCTACCCTCGATGCGGGAATACCTCATGCGGGCGATGAGATTGGCCTATGCGGGTGCGGGAAGTTCCAGGACTAGACGCGCATTAGATCGCGGGCAAGTGGCGGCTTTGATCATGTAATGATGCAGACGAGATCTTATGATCTGATTTATGACCTTGTTGAGTGCGTAGGTGTTAGTAGTCGGCTATGCCTTCGTACTTACCTGCAGTTTTATTAGGACACAGTGGGACTCGTGTTCATATGTATTCCTTGGTGCTTGTATATCATAAAGCTGGCGGTGAGGAAGGTATTCCACGCACGATTGATGTTGTGGGCGTGAGACCCATTGTTAAATTGAGTGATGACTTGAGGTGTGAGTCACGACTTGACATGATCGCTATTTATGGTGAATCGTAGTTTGGTTATCATACATGTCTCCGCTTTGTATAGACTACTATGATTTCATTTCTGATGTTATTTTTAGTTTCACATACTCGGTACTGTTATCGACCTCGCCCGAAGTGCGTTCATGCCGCAGTTGAGGTACATCGATCGTTGATCCTAGCTCGTGGTCACGATTCAGCGTTTGGGAAGCTCCGTTTCTCCGAGGCTTATCGGTGGTATAGTCACTGTCGTCGTAAGTGTTTACATTCGGGGTTTGGCGGGGCCCCTGTCCGCCATTGTGGTCGTATCATTCTTAAGTGCAGGTCTTTGTTGTGGGCAGGGTTGGTAAAAAGGATTAAGCTGTTCATTTGTAAAAGAGTTGATGGTTATATATATGCCGTAAGGCAAGTTTTCACAGATTATTGTTTATATTTCTGTTATCTCATGTTGTTGTTTTACGTTCCGCTGATTACTCTGATGTTGTGTCACTAGGGTGCCCGGGGTAAGGCACCAGTCACGGGCCCAGTTTCGGGTCGTGACAAAAGTGGTATCAGAGCAGTTAATCCTCGGAAAGTGTCTACGCATCGTATCGATGAGTCTTGATTATCGGGTGTTGTGCACCACACCAATAATCGGAGGCTATAGGATATTTAGGATTGGTTTCTATTCTTCTCACTCGAGATCGTGCCTTAGAGCCGTGTTGTAAGTTGGACCCTCGACGAAATTATTTCCTTATCGTTATGCCTCCGTAGAGGCAACCCGCCGGGAGGCAAGCGGCCAGGAGGCTGCAGTAGAGTTCGGAGGGTGGCGAGCGGGCCAAATCATTACCTAGGGTAGTGCTTCATTCGGGATTTCTGCGACGTCACTAGCCCCAATGAGTTTAAGCATGGCGGCGGCGGTTCTCTGCGCCATGATATGTGAACCCAGTTCCACGGCCGAACCGAGAATATAGATTGCAGAGACAACCTTGTTACTAGCTATGGATTTGGCTACCGAGAGTATACCGATGTATCGCGAGTCTTGATAACTACCTAGAGAAGGTTGCGCAAGAGTAATCCTTCGATTGAAGCTTGAGCATGGCACGTATGCGGGCTTATGCGCGGCGAGCAACGTGAGATCGGCGGGTTAACCAAGGGCGAGAAGAGGGCGAGCGGCCAGGTCCTTCGGTAACTTTCAAGGTGAGTATACCTTAAGTGCTATGTTCTGATAGCAGTGTGTTAGTTGTGATTAGAAATCATGGTGGGTTAACCGAGTAAGATTTTGGAGGATAGAGAAAGTGTGAGCCTTAGAGCTTTATACGCAAAGACCTTAGAGGTAAGGCCATCTCGAGAAAGGTGTAGTGTTATGTTTGACCCTTATAGGAGTGCATAGTGCACGTGAGCTATGTTCGTGGGATAAGTCCCTGAGTAGCGTGATTTGAAAGAAGGTAGTCGAGCTAGGAAGACCGCTAGGTTTTCGTAATATGATTTGTGAAATTATTCCTTCGGGGAGCTAGTGTTTTGCGCAATGCCGGGTCGGGTTGAGGCCATGTTGCGGGTCAACCCGCGGCAGGTATGGTGGTGGGGTCAGTTTGTGGTGGTCCGCCTTGTGGTAGGTCACGAGGGTGTTAGGCGAGTTTAGTTAACGGCGTATGAGTTCGTGGATGCGTTCGACCGGTGGTCGGGCCGATGGGGCAGCCCATCGTGTTCTTGATCGGACCGTTTTACTCGGCTGTGTTGGGTTATCAGAAAGGTTGTAAGGTTGCACGGGGTGCCTACCTTCACCTTATGACTGAAAGTGGAGCCCAGGGTACGGCTGTTTTTGTTTCTGGAAGTTTTGCGGGCATGTGTTAAGAACTCGTAAGTCTCGAGAATCGCGTTCGCCTGGGCGTTGTTTGGATTTCGGGATAGTTGTGGGGATTGTTGTCTCTGTGGAGGTAGTGTTTAAGCTACCATTTCGGTGTTCGGATGTCGCCTTTTGAAGCCTTGTAGGGCGGAAGTGTAGGTTGCCCGGTCGATTGGTTCGAGGTTGGCAAGGTTCGATTAGTTGGTTCGAGCTTGTTCAGCGGTGTGGATAGTGCGAAACTTGTCTAGAAGAAGTTCGGCACTCGGAGAAATCGTGCGGATAATCGGCGACGCCAGAGTTCGAGTTGACGGTCGGTCTTCTTGAAAGTACCACCCGGTTAGGGTGTGACGAGTTTGGAAACAAAGGAACTTAGCGAGTTACTTGGGGCCCTTTTTAGTTCATGTGAAGAATAGGCGGGTTGCCTATATGTTAGCTTTTCGTCCGACTTAGGAGGCGTGCCGGTCTTTCGTATTGTTATGATCGGAAAGTATCGGAGATCCATCAGTGTTCCCGATTAATGATGACCACGTTAGAGATAGTAACCCGAGTTTTGGAAACTGGCCGTATCGAATGTGGTAAGAGTTCGAGTGTCGAGATCCTCGGGATCAGCGACCGGCACCATTTGTTGGGTCGTCGAGCAGGCTCGCGACAAAGTGACAAAAAGTGGTATCGCGACTAAGGAAGTATATTTTGACCGGGAAGAGGTATTTGTGGTGATATAGAGGTGTTTTCCTCGTAGACTTGGATATAAGTATGTTGCGCAGTATTTCGTGGCGTGCATGGCGAGATTGTTTCGTAAGTATAGTAGTGAAGACTATCTTTGGCGCCGCGTTTGTTTTGAGACTTAGAAGGAACATTCGGACGAATGTTTCTAAGGAGGAAGAATGTTATACCCGTAGTCCCGTGGTATGTATGCGAGGGCGTGCGTGCGAGAATCTGACGTAAAGATTGGAAAGGAAGAAAGAGGCGATTTTTCCACGGAAAAGTTTCCGTTTTGTGAAGGAAAAAGGTTCGTTAATGGGAATGGATTCCCAGTTTGGTATTCGGACTTCTGGAATATTAGAGAATTATGGAATTTTATTTTGGAAATGGTCACGTGGGGCCACGGAGAAATTCTGATTTTGTGGGCCCACTTTGTTTTGAGATTTTGGCCATTGTGGATATTTTGGAAGATGTTTTTTTGGGCCAATAGAAGGGTGACACGTGTCACCCCGCCTAGTGGCTTGGCGAATGGCCTTTGCACAACACCGGTTAGAGTCGTTTTTAAACGTTTTACATAACTTGCGAGGAAAATTCGGCTATGTCTTTTCTTATTTTTGCGGATTTTTCCGAGAAGCGAAACATTTTGGACCAACGGGAGGGTGACATGTGTCACCTCACATTGGAAGCAAATTAGAGCGCTTAGGGCGATTGGTGGGCAAGTTGTGGGTAGATATTTGTGTAGATATTTGTGAGGTTTTAAGGAGTAGGGACTAGGGGCACTTGGGCATATCTTGGCCACACTTGCCTAGCACTTGGCTAGATCTTGGCCATTGGTTGGCCTTGGCTTGTGCTATAAATACCCTCTGGGTTGAAGACTTCTTCATCCAAAATGCCTAAGTCTTGAGAGCCTTCCCTCCGCACCGTGAGGCCCCTTCGAGAGTTCCCCACAGTGGGGTAGGCGGGTAGCCACCCCCTCCTGTGGTGTGGCATGGGGTACCCACTAGCCTAGTTTGTTTTCATATAATACCACTCTTGGTAGAAATACTCTCAAAGTATTGTTATAATGCCCAAATTACCTTAGCCAGTATACCTTGTTGTATTCTAAGGTTATACCTATCTGAAAAGCCCGTAAATACTATTATACTTCCGTCGGTCCACAAAACCCTAGGAAAATCTCCATAGTCCGTTGGAGTGTTGTGTAGAAGTTGGTTATAACTTCTAAGGGTGGTTTAGAGCGGGTTGGAGCGCTCGGAGTTGGAGCCAAACGATTGCCCAGGATCGACTTTATACTTGGATAATTATGGGCTTATCGAGGTAAATATCTTGTCCCCTATTGTAATTGGATGTTACATGTTGTAGGAAATTATAGTTGAAGTTTACTATGTATATAATCAACATAGCTTGTGGCAATGTCCTTGGACTTAAGCTGAAGAATCGAATCTGTTTTACATAGGGTGTATTCTGAGTAGACTTGTGGAGTAGTATTGTGAAGTAGAATTGTACCCGTTCGGGGTAGATGTATAACACCACTGTTTGGCTTGGTAGCCGGACCCGTTAGAGGAGGAGATTTACGCTGTTGCGGGGAGAGTCTTTGCCAATTTTTACGTAGAATGTTCTCACGATGTTAATAAGCGCGCTTGTGGCCTTATAGGTTGAAATGCTACGTGTGGAATGATCCACTTGACTTAAGGAGTAGCCCGATTGTTTGAGCGTTTGCTATTAGTCGATACTCGTCGCGGTATGTGAACCTCTTCCTATCTCTTCTAGCATGATATGTGTGAACTATGTAGTGCGGTGACGTCGTGTGCTAAATGTGTTTGAGTGGTTTAAAACATAAAGTGTTATAACGGCTTTATGGGAAGTTGGTTATAACAGCTTTATGTTAGTAAGAAAATACATGTGGTTTTTAAAAGGTAACTGATCTGAACTATAACTGGCTTGTTATATGATAAGAAAGAACTTGAAGTATTTCAAAAGATTTTTGAATCATTTTGAAAGGAGAAGTAATACTTGGTGTTTGAAAACTTAAGAGTTATACTAGCTTTATGGGAAGTTAGGAATAACGGCTTAAGAATGCTTTACTGATTTGAAATCGTAATGTGTATCGACAAACCAACTGCGGCGTTGATAAAAGAAATGTTTTGAATAATTAAGTATTATTAAAACTTAGAAACTTCCATCTGCATAGAAGTTAAGATGAGACAAAATGATATTTCTAGATCATGGTCTTTGTAATAAGATTGTTATAAACAAGAATATCCTACTCACATATAAGGCTTATGTTTCTCAGATTGTTTAAAAGAGAATTATATTCTTAAATGAATAAGACTATGAACTACGAAACCTTTCTAAAATAAGAAACGTGAACATTTGAAATTAGGCAAACTTGTACGTTTGGAAAATAATGTTGTTACTTGATTTTACAAAGGTAAGAGTTTTGGTTTTCTTAAAAGGACAATCACTCTATTTTATACTACGGGTATTGTGTGACTTATGTGAAAGAAACAGATCTTTTTTTTAGATTTTAATGTGTGAAGTACTTTGGGGATAGATACCCGAACTTGTTAGTAGAAAGTACCTTGTGTGAATAACTTGATTGTATTGGTTTGTGATAGCCTTGTAATACTTTCTTGTTGCTTTGATAAGTAAACGTGTTAGGATGCTACGTGTGTTAGTATCTTGTGATGTTTGTGTAAGGGGGTTTCCCTTGATTATGCTTATTAACTATCGATCGTTATGATAGTATTGTGGCATTCATCTCTTGAGATGATTAGGGGTTAAGCGCCTCCGATGCGGGGTAGACTTCGGCGATGCAGGACCATGATTCGAGAATACCTCATGCGGGTCCTGGGGCCTATGCGGAGCTACGAGTTCCAGTTAGTGTCGTCCTTTATGGGCATGCGGTCGCGTGGCCATGCGGACTCGAAAGTCCGGGGCGATGCCGGAGTAGCTACCCTCGATGCGGGAATACCTCATGCGGGCGATGAGATTGGCCTATGCGAGTGCGGGAAGTTCGAGACTAGACGCGCATTAGATCTCGGGCAAGTGGCGGCTTTGATCATGTGGCGATGCAGACGGATCTTATAATACGATTTATGACCTTGTTGTACTGTAGGTGTTAGTAGTCGGCTATGCCTTCGTGCTTACCTGTCTGCAGTTTTATTAGGACACAGTGGGACCCGGTGTTCATATGTATTCCTTGGTGCTTGTATATCATAAAGCTGGCGGTGAGGAAGGTATTCCACGCACGATTGATGTTGTGGCGTGAGACCCATTGTTAAATTGAGTGATGACTTGAGGTGTGAGTCCACGACTTGACATATTCGCTATTTATGGTGAATCGTAGTTTGGTTATCATACATGTCTCTGCTTTGTATAGACTACTATGATTTCATTTACGATTTATTTTTAGTTTCACATACCGGTACTGTTATCGACCTCGCCCGGGTGCGTTCATGCCGCAGTTGAGGTACATCGATCGTTGATCCTAGCTCTCGGTCACGATTCAGCGTTTGGGAAGCTCCGTTTCTCGGAGGCTTATCGGTGGTATAGTCCCCGTCGTCGTAAGTGTTTACATTCGTGGTTTGGCGGGGCCCCGTCCCGCCATTGTGGTCGTATCATTCTTAGAGTGCAGTAATCTTGCTGTGGCGGGGTTGGTAAAAAGGATTAAGCTGTTCATTTGTAAAAGAGTTGATGGTTATATATATGCCGTAAGGCAAGTTTTCACAGATTATTGTTTTATATTTCTGTTATCTCATGTTATTGTTTTACGTTCCGCTGATTACTCTGATGTTGTGTCACTAGGGTGCCCGGGGTAAGGCACCAGTCACGGGCCCAGTTTCGGGTCGTGACAGTATGAGGGTCAGACGCGTGTTGCCTAGAATGATTTTATATTACCAAGAGTTGGTAAAGACTAACTAAATACCGGGAAGGTATGGAACAGTTAATGAATTCTCGTCAAGGTCTTCTCGGTAGAAAGATTTATTATAGACCAAGAATAAGAGTTAAGTGCGACGGTGGGACGGGGTGAGGACCTATTTCGGGTCGCCCCATAGCCTGGAATAGAGTGGGATCAGTTGGTAGTAGTTCCGCTACGTGACAGGGTCACGAGGGTGCAAGGCCCAAGTCTAAGTTAATTGTTTTACGGGTTCGTGGACGCATTCCACCGGAACCAGGTCGTGAAAGCCGAAAATGGCCTTATATTGTTTTATAGAGTGACCCCAAAGATTAGAGGCCAAAATCGGTATGGAAGTCATGTATGTATGTGTCACGACCCGACACCGGGCCCGCGACTGGTGCCCTACCTGGGCACCCTTACAGGTATACATCAGAGAAAATCAGCGGAACATACATGAAACTTATAAAATAAAACAACAGTAATAAAACAACAGGTTAGCCGATAGGGCTACCTTCCTGAACGTACATACATAAACGAAGCAGTTGCCTCCTTTCCTTTACAAACTGACCCACAAAATGTGACTACAGACCTCTAAGAATTACAACTGCGGCGGGACAGGGCCCCGCCATACCCCTGAATGTACATAAGTCTACCATATCAGGGAAACCGTACCAAAAGATAAGCCTCCGGAGTGAAAGGAGCTTTCCAAAATCGAGCAGAGATCCTAAGAGCAAGGATCACCAACAGGTACCTATAACTGCGGGCATGAGCGGCCCGAAGAAGTCGATAACAACATTGCAGTATGGAACAAATAAAATGCAATAACCAAATCGTATCTGTATAAAAGAATGTCCTTTTAACTTCTGAAATCAATCATATATTAACCGTTCCTTTCCTTCTTTCAATAAAATTAACGACATATTCATACATACATACTTAAGAGTTTAATTCAGTCTTTTTCACATAACTTACATATCTTACATAACATAATCCGACCCATTATGGAGGGACTTCTTATTTGGAGCTTACTTTGATTATCCATACGTGATAACGTAATCCGGCCCATTTGCGGGACACGGTGTACTCATAAATCATGTGGCATAATCCGGCCCGCCTGTGGGGCTCGGTGTACTGTGGAATCATGTAGCATAATCCGGCCCGCCTGTGGGGCTCGGTGTACTGTGGAATCATGTAGCATAATCCGGCCCGCCTGTGGGGCTCGGTGTACTGTGGAATCATGTAGCATAATCCGGCCCGCCTGTGGGGCTCGGTGTAAGATGACGTAACCCGGCCTATGTGTAGGCTCGGTGTATTTCATAACGTAATCCGGCCTATTCGTAGGCTCGGTGTATTTCATAACGTAATCCGGCCTATTTGTAGGCTCGGTGTATTTCATAACGTAATCCGGCCTATTCGTAGGCTCGGTGTTATTTTCCTTACATAACATTTTTAAACCATCTTTTCACTTCTTCTTAAGTCGTCATAACAACTTCCCATAAAGCTATTATAACAACCATTCATTTTAGAGAACTTATGTCACTTTTATTCTTACAACATTTAGGAAAACGGGATCCAAAGATACTACGTACATACATACTTAAAAAGAATCGTATCGCTTAAAACTTCATAATCCTTAAAAGACAATCAAAGTTCTTAGTCTTCAAACTTCATAACATACTTCCTTTAAAGCCCAATTACTTATACAAAAACATATAAAGTTCCATACCTTCCCAAAACCAAGTAATTCATTCCCTTAAAATCATATAACTTCCACTTTTAAAATCAATCCCCTTTTCACATATAAATTCAAGTCATTTTCGAACATAAAATCCACTTACTTACTTTAAACAAATCAAGACACATAGCCTTTAAATCAAATCTCATAACTTCCTAACCGTTCTTACCAACGTCTCCCATAAGACCTAGTAAGGACTTAGGACAATTTAAACATACTCTTAACTTAGATTCAACAATGTAAATACTTCTTAACTTCTAAGAGTAGAAGGAATCTTCAAATACTATCACATGGAGATTTCATACGTAGGATCATGCCAAAGAAAGAAGAGGTTCACATACCTCGCGACGACTAGCGACAAGTTGCAAAAAGGCTCCAAAGTACTTCAACCTATAATGGCCACAATACGTCCATTAACCTCTTAATTCAAACGTAGAATATTCTAAGTGCTAAGTCGCTAAATTCTACGGAAAATCGGACAGCACCTCCTTTGTTTCTACTCACTTTGCCACCTTTTTCAAGGCCGAAATACAATAACCAAACAGCCCCAATTGGCTCACAACAATAAAGAAGGTAGTCCAATACAAATGAATAACTAAACAGCCCCAATTGGCTCACAATTTAGAAAGTAGTCCCAAATTCGACCACCTAGAGTTCAACCATACCAATACTTATCAAATTTCCATTTCAATCCAATTTGTTAATCATAACATGATATCAAGTCGCATTTGGTTAAAACTATCACAATCTTCAAATCAATAACATGCGACGATTCTAATAACGACTAAATTGAAATCCAACTTAACATGGCTTACATTACATTCCGGATTTCCAATGCTACAATCAATCCACAATCCTTATAAACTTCTACATATCAACTTCATGCTAGCAACACGTAAAGCTAACAACAACAATATAAATATATAGTCTTGTAACACATTAAAGGACAAAATTATACCTCAACGAATCTTAATCCGATTCCAATCCGAAGTCGCTCCTAGTAGTTTAGAACCTCTCCATGACACTTCAATCCGCTCGTTGAGACCCTTAGAACCATACCAACAACTTTCCTTCAACTTCAATCCAAAACCTAGAAAGACCCTTAGGTTTTCGTTTTCGACTAACAGTAAACTATTTTTTCCAAGATTTCTCTATTGAGATACACTTACATAACACTCATGAACCTTGGTTTAAAATGTGGGGCTAAATGGACAAGAAACAAAATTTTTTCCTTCTTTGAGAGCTAGAACCCGAGAGCTCCTTTTGTTGTTCATCCAATTCTCTTGAAATTTTCGGCTAAGTGTGGGACTAGTTTCACTACTAGTATACATATATAACATAATGGAGGGTTAAGATAGGAACAATTGGGTGGTTTGGATGATCTCTTAACAAATATCAAGACTTGTGGGACCTTGACTTAGTCAAACTTCTCAAGCTAATCAACTTGCAAGACTTGCCATCTAGGACTATGGTCAATGACCATATTGGACATGCCAATTTCGTCCAAGGCATCTATAAGGGGGTGACACGTGTCGCCTCCCATTAAATCCTAATAATACGTTTCGACAATTCCATAATTCCGTTAAATTTTTACAAGTCTCAAATTTAACACTTGCGAGTTCTTACGTGCGTTCTTAAAACATGTCCCGCAATTACGGGTGTAACATTCTTCCCGCCAGAAACATTCGTCCTCGAATGTTCTTTCGAGTCAAACTTATAATTAGCGACATAGTTTCCTTTCACAACCCGACATACCAACAATGCCACACATGGCCCTAATACCTCGCACACACATATCGTCCATCATAAGCCCAAACGAGGTTACCTTTTCGCATTTCCAACTCCTTCTAACATACATACATAACTTCAATATTATCCGTTCTTAATACTTAAACATAAAATAACCTTATCATGCATACAGATCTGTAAGGGCGAAGATATACGAATTCATATAGGCGGTTCAAAGGACCGCTAAAATGGAAACTTCCACCACGACCGCCACGGCTGTGGTGGATGAACATCTGCCTAGCCTGCAAGGCGAAGAACATGCTGATCCGGTAGACTTTTCTATCCCTCCCGCAACTCTCCTACTAGGACAATCCCTCAACATATGGCCCGGCGGCCACAGCAAAACAGGCACCGATGTACGACGACATTCCCCGTGGTGATGCCGCCACACTGTGAACATCGAGGAAGAGGGCCGTGCCTAGAACCCGTGTGCGTATCTGAATCCAAGCCTCGAGCTCGGCCGGCTCCCGAAGTACCGGTGATCTAACCTCCGCGAAATCGGGAAGGAGCACTCTGTCTTGGTGAGCGTAGACCTAGCCTGCTGCTGAGGCTCTCCGCCTTGAAAATCACCCTGAACCCCTGTCGTCCTGGCCCTCTTGGGCTGGCCTTGGCCTGGTCGGTCCTCTCTCTCCCTGTCCTCGATCCCCTGTGCATAAGTCTGTATCCTGGAAATATTCATTCCTGGCTGAAGGGCTACTCCCAGGCAAGCAGTGATCATATAACGGTCTAGCCCCATAACATAGCGATGAACTCTATCAGTCATGTTAGCCACAATAGTATGCGCGTATGCGGCGAGTCAAACTCCAAGCTATACTCTCTGATAGTCCTCCCGTTCTGCCTCAAGGTCAAGAATCTGTCTACCCGGGCTCTCCTCATCTCAGGAGGAAAAAAGTGATCCATGAAGGCCTCTGTAAACTCCTCCCAAATAGCTGGAAGAGCATCATCACCCCTTGAAAGCAACCACGACTCAAACCAATTCAACGCGATATCGCGTAACCGGTAGGAGGCTAGCGTAACAGACTTTCTCTCTGAAGCCCTAAGAACCTGTGTGGTCTGCTGTAGCTGCCGAATGAACTCCTGCGGATCCTCATCAGACCTCGAACCATAAAACTCAGGTGGATGACATCCTAGAAAATCCTAATCCATGGCCCATCGGCTCTGGGGTGGGTGCTGCTCACGTCTGTATTGCCCGACTACTATCTTGGTCAATAATCGGATCTGCTCGTAGTCTCTATACTCGGCCGGTGCGGGCTGGAGGCTCGTGCAGGAACCTCTGGAGCTACTGCCGCTCTCGTCTCCTCTAATACTGCCGGCGTTGCTGAACTCGCCGACCCGCCTACTACCTCAGGCATATGCATGCCCGACTCACGGTAACTCTCTGCGCCTACGGCGGCTCCTGCTGCCTTGCCGCCACGGGCCCTGGTCGCCTTCCGTGGAGGCATAGCTGATTCACATACATAAGAATACGTCAGAGACGGATCCACCTATTAATACCGCTCTACTGCACGATCTCAGAGTGAGACGAATGGAAACCAATCCGAAATGTCTTGTAGCCTCACGATTATAGATGTGGTGCCTGACACAGATAATCAAGACTCTACTAGACACGGTCTGTAGACACTTTCCGAGGACTAACTGCTCTGATACCACTTTTGTCACGACCCGACCGGGCGCGGTAGTGCCCTACAGGCACCGCTTATAATATACATCGAGATAAAATAAGCGGAACAAACATGAAACTTATAAAATAAAACAACAGTAATAAAACAACAGGTTAGCCGATAGGGCTACCTTCCTGAACGTACATACATAAACGAAGCAGTTGCCTCCTTTCCTTTATAAACTGACCCACAAATGTGACTACAGACCTCTAAGAATTACAACTGCGGCGGGACAGGGCCCCGCCATACCCCTGAATGTACATAAGTCTACCATATCGAAACCGTGCAAAAGATAAGCCTCGGAGTGAAAGGAGCTTCTTTCCAAAAAGCGAACAGATCCTAGAGCAAGGATCACCAACAGGTACCTATAACTGTGGGCATGAGCGCGGCCCGAAGAATCGATTATAACAGTGCAAGTATGGAACAGAAATAAAATGCAATAACCAAATCGTATCTGTATAAAAGAATGTCCTTTTAACTCCTGAAATCAATCATATATTAACCGTTCCTTTCCTTCTTTCAATAAAATTAACGACATATTCATACATACATACTTAAGAGTTTAATTCAGTCTTTTTCACATAACTTACATATCTTACATAACATAATCCGACCCATTATGGAGGGACTTCTTATTTGGGAGCTTACTTTGATTATCCATACGTGATAACGTAATCCGGCCCATTTGCGGGACACGGTGTACTCATAAATCATGTGGCATAATCCGGCCCGCCTGTGGGGCTCGGTGTACTGTGGAATCATGTAGCATAATCCGGCCCGCCTGTGGGGCTCGGTGTAAGATGACGTAACCCGGCCTATGTGAAGGCTCGGTGTATTTCATAACGTAATCCGGCCTATTCGTAGGCTCGGTGTATTTCATAACGTAATCCGGCCTATTTGTAGGCTCGGTGTATTTCATAACGTAATCCGGCCTATTCGTAGGCTCGGTGTTATTTTCCTTACATAACATTTTAAAACCATCTTTTCACTTCTTCTTAAGTCGTCATAACAACTTCTCATAAAGCTATTATAACAACCATTCATTTTAGAGAACTTATGTCACTTTTATTCTTACAACATTTAGGAAAACGGGATCCAAAGATACTACGTACATACATACTTAAAAAGAATCGTATCGCTTAAAACTTCATAATCCTTAAAAAGACAATCAAAGTTCTTAGTCTTCAAACTTCATAACATACTTCCTTTAAAGCCCAATTACTTATACAAAAACATATAAAGTTCCATACCTTCCCAAAACCAAGTAATTCATTCCCTTAAAATCATATAACTTCCACTTTTAAAATCAATCCCCTTTTCACATATAAATTCGAGTCATTTTCGAACATAAAATCCACTTACTTACTTTAAACAAATCAAGACACATAGCCTTTAAATCAAATCTCATAACTTCCTAACCGTTCTTACCAACGTCTCCCATAAGACCTAGTAAGGACTTAGGACAATTTAAACATACTCTTAACTTAGATTCAACAATGTAAATACTTCTTAACTTCTAAGAGTAGAAGGAATCTTCAAATACTATCACATGGAGATTTCATACGTAGGATCATGCCAAAGAAAGAAGAGGTTCACATACCTTGCGACGACTAGTGACAAGTTGCAAAAAGGCTCCAAAGTACTTCAACCTATAATGACCACAATACGTCCATTAACCTCTTAATTCAAACGTAGAATATTCTAAGTGCTAAGTCGCTAAATTCTACGGAAAATCGGACAGCACCTCCTTTGTTTCTATTCACTTTGCCACCTTTTTCAAGGCCGAAATACAATAACCAAACAGCCCCAATTGGCTCACAACAATAAAGAAGGTAGTCCAATACAAATGAATAACTAAACAACCCCAATTGGCTCACAATTTAGAAATTAGTCCCAAATTCGACCACCTAGAGTTCAACCATACCAATACTTATCAAATTTCCATTTCAATCCAATTTGTTAATCATAACATGATATCAAGTCGCATTTTGTTAAAACTACCACAATCTTCAAATCAATAACATTACGCGATTCTAATAACGACTAAATTGAAATCCAACTTAACATGGCTTACATTACATTCCAGATTTCCAATGCTACAATCAATCCACAATCCTTATAAACTTCTACATATCAACTTCATGCTAGCAACACGTAAAGCTAACAACAACAATATAAATATATAATCGTGTAACACATTAAAGGACAAAATTATACCTCAACGAATCTTAATCTGATTCCAATCCGAAGTCGCTCCTAGTAGTTTAGAACCTCTCCATGAAACTTCAATCCGCTCGTTGAGACCCTTAGAACCATACCAACAACTTTCCTTCAACTTCCAATCCAAAACCTAGAAAGACCCTTAGGTTTTCGTTTTGCGACTAACCCGTAAACTATTTTTTTCCAAGATTTCTCTATTGAGATACACTTACATAACACTCATGAACCTTGGTTTAAAATGTGGGGCTAAATGGACAAGAAACAAAAATTTTTCCTTCTTTGAGAGCTAGAACCCGAGAGCTCCTTTTGTTGTTCATCCAATTCTCTTGAAATTTTTGGCTAAGTGTGGGACTAGTTTCACTACGAGTATACATATATAACATAATGGAGGGTTAAGATAGGAACAATTGGGTGGTTTGGATGATCTCTTAACAAATATCAAGACTTGTGGGACCTTGACTTAGTCAAACTTCTCAAGCTAATCAACTTGCAAGACTTGCCATCTAGGACTATGGTCAATGACCATATTGGCCATGCCAATTTCGTCCAAGGAATCTATAAGGGGGGTGACACGTGTCGCCCTCCCATTCGTCACAATAATACGTTTTCCGACAATTCCATAATTCCGTTAAATTTTTTTACAAGTCTCAAATTTAACATTTGCGAGTTCTTACGTACGTTCTTAAAACATGTCCTGCAATTACGGGGTGTAACAGTATGCTAGTAAGAGTTGGAAGTACGGAAGGAGTAGAGCCTGAATCCATTAGAACCTTTCGAGGTAACTACACCCGTGCATGTGTGGGGTGGTAGCTGAGCGGGAATATGAGGTTTTCCCGGTGATGATACAGTCGTCAGACCCTAGTAGACCTAGTAGAGAGGATTATGACTGACTTTGAGGTCATTATGAGTATGGGCTAGTTGGCTTCGTGAGTGCCAAGGTTGACGTCTTAGTATAAGTTGTTATGTGGCCATGGGTGGCATATGTTGTATGAAGGGAGACTATGTCGCTATCTATTTAGATTGGACTCCGAAAGAACATTCGGGGACGAATGTTTCTAAGGGGGGAAGAATGTTACACCCCGTAAGTCCAAGTCTTGTATAAGAGAGTGTACGTAAGGAACAAGACTTGGAAATTGGTACGAAAGGAAGAATTGTTTTTCCGACGGAAAATCTTCCGGACGTCGGAAAGGAAAAATGTTCGTTGTTGAGAATTGGATTCTCAAAAGGCATTATTTGAAGAGTATGGAACTCTTAACCTTATGGAAATTATTTTACGGATTTGGTCACGTGGGGCCCACCCGAGGAATTTTACGTTTTGCGGGGCCCACGAGGGTTACGGAAATTTTATGGACGAATGAGAGGGCGACACGTGGCACCCCCACAAGGTCTTGGTCGAATTGGAGGAGGGGTAAAATGGTCATTGACCACCTTGGAAGATAAGTCTTGCTAGCATGACATTGTTGACTTGTCAACTTGTCCACATAGGCTTAATCCAAGTGAAACTCATCCGAGACACACATTTGTTGATATCTAAGCCCTCCAATGTGTTTTAAATACTACACTAGTAGCAAGACTTGGCATTTCCACACTTAGAAAAATTAGAAACCTTGTTGTTCTTCACTACATGCTCTCGGCTTTGTGCCATTTAGGAAGACAAAATTTTGTAGTTTTGATCCATTAGCCACAAGACTTTAACCCAAGGTTCCTAAGAGTGTTGTAAGATTATATCAATAGAAAAATCTCGAAAAAAGATAGTTTTCGGGTTAGTCGCAAAGTGAAAACCTAGTGGCTTTCTAGGTTATGGATTGAAAGTTTGAAGGAAAGTTGTTGGTGTGGTTCTAAGGGTCTCAACTAGCGGATTGGAGTGTCTTGAAGAGGCTCTAAGTTGCTAAGGGCGACTTGTTTGAAGATTGGATTAAGATTCGTTGAGGTATAATCTTGTTCTTTGAATGTGTTACAAGATTATTTATATTGTTGTTAGCTTTACTTGTTGCTAGCATGAAGTACATGTGTTGAAGTTTGTAAGGATTATGGATTGATTGTGGCCTTGGAAATCCGAAATGTAATGTGAGCCATGTTAAGTTAGATTACAATTTGGTCGTTATTAGAATCGTCGCATGTTATTGACTTGAAGATTATAGTAGTTATAATTGGTTGTGACTTGATATCATGTTATGCTAACAACTTGGATTGAATTGGAAATTGGATAAGAATTAATGTTGTAGTACCTCAATGTAGCCGAATTGGCCAAGTATGTTGTATTAAATTTATATCGTTTGTGGGGCGGAATTTTACACGTCTTGTAGGCGTGTAATCCCCTATTGTTGATTGCATTGGTGTGCCCTTAAATGTGGCGTGTTTGGTTATTGTATTCGACCTTGAAAAGGTGGCAAAGTGAGTAGAAACAAAGGAAGTCTTTGTCCAGATTTTCCGTAGAATTTAGTGACTTAGCACTTAGAATATTCTACGTTGAAGCTAGAGGTTAATGGACGTATTATGGCCAATTTAGGTTGAAGTACCAAGTATAGTGTATTCTACTTGAAGGATGGAATAGCTAGCAAGGTTGAAGTACTTTGGAGCATTTTGCTACTTGTCGATAATCGTCGCGAGGTATGTGAACCTCTTCCTTCCTTTGGCATGATTCTATGTATGGAATATACATGTGGTATTATTTCATGTTTCCTTCTACTCTTAGAAGTTAAGAGGTATGTGTGTGATTTACTCTATGTAAAGTTTATGTCAAAGTTATCCTAAGTCCTTACCGAGTCTTATGGGGGATGTTGGTAAGAGTCGTTAGGAGGTACTTTGGGGCGAGTTGACTTGGCTAATTTATGTACGAATGAGAATAAGTATCGAGCAAGCCATTGCAGCGTTAATAAAGGAAAATGTAATGACAATTGATTATATTAAAATGAGTAGAATTCTCCATCTGCATAGAAACTAAGATAAGACAAAATTGTATTACATTTTCTAGATCATGGCTACTTGAATAAGATCGTTATAAATAAGTATAACTTATTCACAACGCACCAAAGTATATGTTACTTAATTTGAAAGAGTTTACGTATGAAGTTTTTAAGACTTTGAAACTTGTTTTCTTAAAAGTTAAGAGACTTGAAGTATTTTGAAAGCTATGTGATTTGATTTAAAAGTATAAGTCTCTTGGTTATAAAAAGAATGAATTAGTTTAAGGCATAAAGTTAGTATGACGGCTTTATGGGAAGTTGGTTATAATAACTTTATGGGAGGTTAAGAGAATGGTTTTCTTCAGTAACATAAACAAGAAATGATTTGAAATAATGAAGGGCAAATTGTTTTAAAGGTACCAATTGCTTAAGGTCTTTAAGAAAGAAGTCACTTGATTTAGAAGCGTAATTGTAGTTCTAAAAGGTATTGTGACTTGTCCTGAAAGGTAGAGATGACTTGATACTACGGTTGTTAGTATCTGGGAAGTTTTATTTGAAAAAGAGTCTTTCTAAAGGAGTAGAGGTGCGTAGTACGTTGGGTTAAATTCTCGGGTTTTATATGACATTATCGACCCAAAGATGGGCCCGACAGTATACCTTTACGGGCAGACTATATGACATTATCGACCCAGAGATGGGCCAGGCAGTATACCTTTACGGGCAGACTATATGACATTATCGACCCAGAGATGGGCCGGGCAGTATACCTTTACGGGCAAACTATATGACATTATCGACCCAGAGATGGGCCGGGCAGTATACCTTTACGGGCAGACTATATGACATTATCGACCCAGAGATGGGCCGGGCAGTATACCTTTACGGGCATACTATATGACATTATCGACCCAGAGATGGGCGGGCGAGATACCTTCTGAGGCGGACTATATGACATTATCGACCGAGAGATGGGCGGGCGAGATACCTTTGAGGCGGACTATGTGACTTTATCGCGTCCCGGTTTGGTAAGGCGATATAAGCGTCCCTCCGTAAAGAGTCGGATTAGGTTATAAAAGATAAGTAAGTTAGATGGTAATAAACTTAATGACTTCTCCTAAGTATGTACGTAAGATATGGCTATAACTCTTAATGGAATGGAAAAGATAATGATATGCAATTAAGTTCATAAGTGGTAATGACACGGCAGGATCGGTATGTACTTTTATACTTGCTCTGTCATTCTTTTATGCGATTATGATCATTTCTTGTACTTTATTTACATTCCATATTCATTTTTGTTATCGACCCCACCCGAAGCTGCGTTCATGTCCGCAGTTTAGGTACACGATTATGGATCCATGAGCTTAGGATCTGGTTCACATTTTGAGATGGCTCGATGTTCGGAGTTGTCATGGCTATGTATATTCGAAGTGCACGGGGCCTTGTCCCGTCATAGTAGGTGTTCAAATCTTAGAGGTCTGTATTCACATGTGGGCTGGACTGGTTAGAATTGTAATTACATTTTTGGATAGTGTAAGCCCTTTTTGTGTGATTTATATTACGGCAGCCTTATCGGCTTTGCCTTGGTTTTAAAAAAAAAAAATGTGTTACTTATTTTTCCGCAGCAGTTTATTATGTTGTATGTTTTAAGGGTGCCCAGGTAGGGCACCAGTCGCGGCCCGGGGTCGGGTCGTGACATTAGAAAAACGCTCCACGGCTATAACCCGGCTAGCCTTGTCCACATTTCCAAGTAGTACATGCTACTCGCAGAACATTCAACCAATAAAGGTTATAAGTCATCAGAATCTGATCTATGTAATCTGATTTAATCCTCTACTTACATTCTTACGATGTGATTTGATTCAAATCTATTACGTAATATCCTTCTATTACGGTTCAATTCTCTTATGAATCTTATATTCATTTCTATACAACTACTGATGTAATTTCCAATTCTGATAGAAGGATAGGATTATTTACCTCGGTAAGCCCAAAATTATCCAAGTTTTAATGTCGATCCTGAGCAACGTTTAGCTCCTACTCCGGGTGCTCCAACCCGCTCCAAACAACCCTTAGAAGTTCTACGAAACTTCTTCCTGATACTTCAACCAACAGTGAAGATTTTCCTAAGGGTTTCGTTTAGTGACTAAAGGGAAGTATAATAGTATTTCTGGGCTTTTCGTATAGGGGTAACCTTGGAATACTACAAGGTATTTGGGCCAAGGTATTTTGGAATTAAAACAATACTTGGAGAAGTATTTCTCTACCAAGGGAAGGGTATTTTTACGAGAACAACTTTAGGTAGGGGGTATGTTCTCGGCTAGAACACTACAAAGGAGAGGGGTTTCGCCGAGGGCCCTTTCAAGGGGAGGGGGTGGCTTTGGGCGAGAACCACACTCAAAGGAGGAGAGGGTTTTCAAGACTTAGAAAGATTTGAGGATGAAGAAAACCTTCAGCAAGGGGGTATTTATAGGACCACCAATGGTCAAGATCAAGCCAAGTGGTAGGCAAGTGTAAGGAGTAGATTAAACCATGTGTTGTGTGGGTCCCACTTACTCATCAACTACAAAAATATCCTACCTAATCCTTGACCAGAAAAGGCAAAAACGCCAAAAATGGCCCTTGAAATCGTCCACTTGAGGGTGACAAGTGTCACCCTCTCGTTGGTCCAAAATATTTCGCTCTCGGAAAAATCCATAAAAATTATAAATGACATAGTCGTATTTTCCTTCGCAAAGTCGGAAAGCGTTTAGTCAAAAACGACTCTTTCTGGGGTTGTGCACAAAATTTCGTCCTTGCCTAACTTTAAGGCTCAAACTTTTCTCACGTCGCCCACGTACATACTGCGGAAATCTGGTATAATATTCTCCTCGCTAGAAACATTCGTCCGAATGTTCCTTCTCAAGACAGTAACGATCAAGTTCCTCATAAGCTTAACGATTTGCAATTGCGCGCATGATCACAGAATACACGCTCGCAAATACTTAAATCAAAGCCAACGAGGAATCACCTAGACTATGCAAAACATTACGAACTCTCGCTTCTGTTCCAAAGGATACTCCCTTCGCACACTCATTTCACAACAATGATTACTTCCATCTTTCAGCACAAGTTCACCTCTTTCCTTTCTCGTCGTACCCTTCTCGAACACTCGAACTCTTTCTAGTACACGTACCACACTTCAGTCAACGCTTCTGTTGCCAAAACTTTGGAGTCACTACCTCCAAACTTGGTCATCTTACTAGCTTCACTTTCCTCTAAGGCCATTCCCGGCCTTCACGAACCGATTCTGGTCGAACGCATCCACGAATTCATACGATGGTTACCTAAACTTGAGCCTAGAACCCTCGTGATCCTACCACCTGGCGGGACCACCTCGAACTGACCCAACCCCAAACCGGGCTATGGGTTGACCCGCAATAGCTGACGACCCACTTAACGCGTCAAGCTCTTGTTCCCGATCCGGAACAATCTTTTATCTGGTCATAAGCTACCACTTCCATTATACACCACCAAAGGAATATTCCAACAATTAATCCAAGTAGACTTATATATTCTGACAAATATTACACGCAAAAGCTTGTACTCAAGACGACTACATCTAAGGTCTCAGCGTAATATTCTAAGGTTCATCATTTTCACCCTGTGCTTACCCCTTTTCACATTTTAGCACAAAGATATCCGAACATAACACTAAACACATCATCATAACATCAATACATACAAATCTCTGAGGTTAAGGATATACAGAAAATAGGCGGTTCAAAGGACGCTAAAATCGGGAACTTCCATGACCTCTCTGGTACTGTGGCCTGTATGAACATCCCGCCTAGCTATGGAAGGTGAAGAACCATGGCCCGATCTAGTAGTATGTGCTATCCACGATGCTACCACAGTGGACGATCTCTCGTCAAATGGCCTGTCGGCGCAAGTATAGCAATCTCCCAAACCGATCGACATTCCCACATGAGCTTTACCACACGGCCACACCGAGATACGGGTGGCCTCGTCCGGCGAGCACTTCTACTCCCCGAAAATTTGAAACACAGGAGCCACGACCGCTCTGAATATCCGAAGGTCCCGAAGGCGTGGAGGACCACTCTGTCTTGGCGGAGTACATGACTAGTTCTTTGAGGCGGTCCGCCTCGAAAGTTATCAAAGGACCTGCTGTTACGGCCCTCTTACCGATCTCGGTCATTCCGCGATCTCTCGCTCCTCACATCCAAGTCATAAGCTTTGTATGCGGGCAATGTCCATGCATTGAAGAGCTACACCGAACAACTCTGCTAGGTAATCATCGAGCCACGTAACATATCGGTGCACTCGATCCTCCATACTAGCTACTAACGCGAGGACGTATCGGGCAATGAGTCGAACTCCACATTGTACTCCCGAGCCGTCGCGGCTTACGCAACACCAAAAATCTGTCGGCCGAGCCCTCATCTCGTGGAGGCAAGAAATGTGCAAGAAATGCCCACGAGAACTCGTCCCATATAGCTGGAAGTGCATTCTCCCGGGACGACTCCGTGAATCAAACGATCATTGCGGTATCACGCGGCCGATGCGAACCTAGGACCACCGACTCGGTCTCGTGCCTTGATCACTCTCATGATCGGCAGAATCGCCGGATGAACTCCTGCGGATCATCCTCGTGCCTCGACCCATAAAACTCTGGCGGGCTACAACTCGGAAAATCCGTAGCCTCAAACTATCTCGATCTAGGGTGAACATCGGTGCTCTTTGGGCTGACTGCGTCCGGCCTATCCTCAATCTGCCTGACCACGGCGATGGCGGGCCAACTCCGTAACCCGTCTCCTGCTCCGGTGTGGGGATGGAGGCTTAGGTATTGTGGTCTGTAGAGGCTGCCGCTCTACTCGCGACTCCTCTGCTGCCTTGCCACGGGCGGGTTGCCTTGCGCGGAGGCATAACTGGTAAAAACGAAATACGTCAGAGGGGTCCAACTTATCACACAGCTCTAAGGCACGATCTCAAAATGAGAAGAATGGAAACCAATCCTAAATGTCCTGCAGCCTCCTGATTATAGATGTGGTGCACAACACATCGATAATCAAGACTCTACTAGACACGGTCTGTAGACACTTTCCGAGGACTAATCGCTCACGATACCACTTTTGTCACGACCGAACCGGGCCCGTGGTGATCGTGCCTACCGCACCCTAGTGATACAACATCAGAGAAAAACCAGCGGAAATAAAAACATAAACATACAATTAGATATGGATCAAGATAAAAGAAAATAGGCCAACCAAAACGGTTGCCTTTCTGCAAATATATATATATCGACATTTGAGCGATTCTGATCCTTACAACCTTGCGCGGTGCTACTGCACCTCAAGATTTTTACAACAACTATGGCGGGACGGGGCCGCCATACCCCAATGTACAAGAACCTACTGGACTCGTGGTAACATACCAAAGATAAGCCTCGAAGGAACGGAGCTCCCAATCTGTTGAAATGTGATCCTATGCGGGGATCGACGGTGATGTACCTCTACTGCGGCATGAACGCAGCCCCGAGAGGTCGACAACAGTACCAAGTATGTGAAACTAAAAAAGCGTAAATGAAATCATAATAGTCTATATAAAGCGGAGACATGTATGATAACCAAACTACAATACATATATAAACGATTATATCAAGTCGTGACTCACGCCTCCAAGTCATTACTCAAGTATAACTATGGGTCTCACGCCACAACATCAATCATGCGTGGAATACCTTCCTCACTGGCGATCTATGATATGATAACACCAAGAAGTACACTGAACATCAGTCCCACCTGTGTCATAAAGAGGCGTCGGAAATAATCATAACGTAAGGCGACACGTGGCAAGTGCGATAACCTATACAGATCCACTGCGTCACGTAGGCGACGGGGCGTAAACGGCTATGCTCCGGATCACAACCGTAAGTCACGGCTTCATCCAAACACCGACTCGCGAAGGCGACGTGGCAAGTGCAATAGCCTCGCGAGATCCTCGGCGCCACGCGGATAGCGGGGCAAGTAACGGACTAAGCACCAGATCACAACCGTAAGTCATGATACTTTGCCGCGAAGCTGACACGTGGCAAGTCGATAACCTATACCGGATCCACTGCGTCACGCGTAGCGGCGGCAAAGTAAGCGGTATGCGCGATCACAACCGTAAGTCACGATGCCGCCATAAATAAACATAATGGTCACATGCCCACATAATTCATCATCGGTGTAGACATGCCCATGTAACAATAATAATGGAAGCATACGTGGAATCTTCCGTCACGCGTGCGTCCAAGTAAGTTCTCAATAAGTCAACCGCCTCCGAGAAGACGCGGTAGTATAGAAACACAATTCTTGCACAAAGGTATCGCAACAAGCATAGGCAAGTTACACAACAACAAGCATAGGCAAGTTATACACAACTCAAGGTACTTTCATTTTATGTTAAAGTCGGGTTTTAACCTAAAGTACTACGTCGTTAAATTCCTTTTAGAGATCCATTTCTTTTACAAAGGTCACCCGATACGTAGTATAAAAATAGAGTGACTAACATTGTTAAGTAAACCAAAACACTTCCCTTTGTAAAATCAAGTAACAACATTATTGTCCAAACGCGTTCAAGTTTGCCTAATTTCAAATGCTTAAGTTTCTCATTTTCGAAAGTTTTCGTAGTTCATAGTTTTAATCATTTAATACAATTTGATATACCTATGCCTTATGTGTGAGTAGGTTATTCTTTGTTCATAACAATCTTATTAAAGCAGCCATGATCTAGGAAATGTAATATCATTTTGTCTCATCTTAGCTTCTATGCAGATGGAGGTTTCTACTGGTTTTAATAATACATTATTAGTCAATACATTTCCCTTTATTAGCGCTGCTGTGGTTTGTTCGATACTTATTCTGATTTCCGAAATCAGTAAAACATTATTCCTTTTAACAACCAAGTACTCATTACTCACGAATGAGGTTTCACACAAACATTCATATTAATTCATTTAAGTCAAGCCTCTTATCTTTTAAGATCAAGTCTCTTAACTTCTAAAATTAATAAACCATTCTTTTTATCTCTCTTAAGTCGTTATACCTAACTTCTCATAAAGCTAGTATAACTCTTAAGCTTTTAAAACCAAGCATTATTCTTCTTTCAAAAAGGTTTCTTAATTCTTTTGAAATATTTCAAGATTCTTATTATTCAGGCTTAAGTCAAAAGACATTGTCGTAAAACTACGTTCCGTTAGCACACGTACGTCTACCGTACTATATATATATATTCTTTTAAAATATTATGCTCAAGAGGATAGGAAGAATCACATACCTCGCGACGATTATCGACTATTAGCAAAACGCTCCACGGCTATAACCCGGCTAGCCTTGTCCACCTTTCCAAGTAGTACATGCTACTTCTGAACATTCAACCAATAAAGGTTATAAGTCTCAGAATATCTGATCCTATGTAAATCTGATTTAATCTCTACTTACATTCTTCTGATGTGATTTCAGTTCAAATCTATTCTGTAATATCCTTCTATTACAGTTCAATTCTCTTCTATGAATCTTATATTCATTTCTATACAACTACAGTATGTAATTTCCAATTACAATAGAAGGATAGGATTATTTACCTCGGTAAGCCCAAAATTATCCAAGTTTTAATGTCGATCCTGAGCAACGTTTAGCTCCTACTCCGGGTGCTCCAACCCGCTCCAAACAACCCTTAGAAGTTCTATGAAACTTCTTCCTGATACTTCAACCAACAGTGAAGATTTTCCTAAGGGTTTCATTTAGTGACTAAAGGGAAGTATAATAGTATTTCTGGGCTTTTCGTATAGGGGTAACCTTGGAATACTACAAGGTATTTGGGCCAAGGTATTTTGGAATTAAAACAATACTTGGAGAAGTATTTCTCTACCAAGGGAAGGGTATTTTTACGAGAACAACTTTAGGTAGGGGGGGTATGTTCTCGGCTAGAACACTACAAAGGGAGAGGGGTTTCGGCCAAGGGCCCTTTCAAGGGGGAGTGGGGTGGCTTTGGACGAGAACCACACTCAAAGGAGGAGAGGGTTTTCAAGACTTAGAAAGATTTGAGGGATGAAGAAAACCTTCAAGCAAGGGGGGTATTTATAGGACCACCAATGGTCAAGATCAAGTCAAGTGGTAGGCAAGTGTAAGGTGTAGATTAAGCCATGTGTTGTGTGGGTCCCACTTACTCATCAACTACAAAAATATCCTACCTAATCCTTGACCAAGGAAAAGGAAAGAAAAACGCCAAGAATGGCCCTTGAAATCGTCCACTTGAGGGTGACAAGTGTCACCCTCTCGTTGGTCCAAAATATTTCCGCTCTCGGAAAAATCTGCAAAAATTATAAATGACATAGCCGTATTTTTCCCTTCGCAAAGTCCGGAAAACGTTTCGTCGAAAAACGACTCTTTACGGGGGTTGTGCACAAAATTTCGTCCTTGCCTAACTTTAAGGCTCAAACTTTTCTACGTACGCCCACACGTACATACTCTGGAAATATGGGGTATAACAGATTATATGTCGATCCTGAGCAACGTTTAGCTCCTATTCTGTACGCTCCAATTCACTCCAAGAAACCCTTAGAAGTTTCTAAACAACTTCTACTTAATACTTCAACCAACTATGAAGATTTTCCTAGGGTTTCGTTTTGTGACTAAAGGAAATAAAGTAGTATTTCCGGGCTTTTAGTTTTTACACCCCGTAGTTCTAGGGTATGTATGTGAGGACATACGTACGAGAATACGACATTAAAATTGGAATAGAAGAAAGATGTGATTTTTCGACGGAAAAGTTTCCGAACTTCGTGAAGGAAAGAGGTTTATAATAGAGAATTGGATTCTCAACTTTGGTATTTAAGACTTTAAGAACTTATAAGAATTATGGAATTTATATTTTACGGATTTGGTCGTGTGGGGCCCACCCGAGGAATTTTACGTTTTGTGGGGCCCACGAGGGTTACGGAATTTTTATGGACGAATGGGAGGGCGACACGTGGCACCCCCCCCCCCCCACATTGGTCTTGGATGTTTTATGCAAGGATAGGATGGTCATTTGACCATTGTGGATGAAAGTCTTCGAGTATATTGACCAAGTCAACTTGTCCACTTGGCTTTACTTTATGGAAATACATCCTAACCACACATATGTTGAGATATTGACCCTCCATTGTTTTATATATACCCAACTAGTGCAAGACTTGCTCTTCAACACTTAGAATTATTTCACACTTTTCTTGTTCTTCTTAAGAGCTCACGGGTTGGTCCCCCTCTCACACAAAAAAATTGTAGTTTTGTTCCATTGTTCACAAGACTTAAACCCTAGGTTCCTAAGAGTGTTGTAAGGTTATCTCAATAGAAAGATCCCGGAAAAGTGGCGTTTTCGTATTAGTCGCAAGGCGGAAACTTAGGGAGTTCTTCAACTTTGAAGTTGGAACTTGAAGATAAGTTCTTCATAGGCTTCTAAGGAGTGCTTGGAGCGGATTGGGACATAAGGAAAGGAGCTAAGAATTGCTAAGGAGCGACTTTGAAGCTTGGAAGGATTAAGGGCTTGTAAAGGTATAATTCTTGTCGTTTTAGTAATTAAGATTACTTATTGTTGTAGCTTTGGATATTAGCAAGCATGAGGTCTATATTATGAAGTTTGATAAGTGTTTTGACTATTGGAACCCTAATCCGAAAACTAGTATGTTAGCCCTTAAGATTGTAATTCAAGTTGGTTACTAGTTAAGTTGTCACATGTTATATAAAGAAGGAATTATAGTTGTTGAAGTTGTTTATGGCTATGTAGCATGTTGGAATAACAACTTGTATTGAAAAAGGAATTGAAAGAGAAGTAGAGTGTTGTAACACACTTGAATTGATCATGACCCTTGAATTCTCTATAAATACCCCCCCCCCCCCCCCTTAGTTCAAGACTTCATATCATCCACACTTAAAGATTTTCCATAGCAAAAATACTCCCTCCCTATAACTTGTTCTTGTTTCCCCCCCCCCCCCCCACTTGTGTAGAAAATACTTCAAGTATTGTTGTATAATCCCAAATACCTTAGCCTAGTGTTACACCCCGTAGTTCCAGGGTAGGTATGTGAGGACGTACGTACGAGAATACGACACAAAAATTGGAAAGGAAGAAAGATGTGTTTTTTCGACGGAAAAGTTTCCTGATTTTGTGAAGGAAAAATGTTCGTTAAAGGGAATTGGATTCCCAGATTTGGTATTCGGACTTTTTGGAATATTTGAGAATTATGGAATTTTATTTCCGGAATTGGTCACGTGGGGCCCACGGGAGAAATTTACGGTTTGTGGGGCCCACTTTATTTTCGAATTTTTGGCATTACGAATATTTTCGGAAGATGAAATATTTTGGACGAGTAGGAGGGCGACACATGGCACCCCATGTGGCCCTATGGCCGAAAGTAGGGGGCACTTGGACGTTCTTTTAGGTGGACAAGTGGCAAGTCACTTGTCCCATTTTTGTGGTGGACATTTGGTTGGAAAATTACCCACACACTTGTCCCTAATCCTCCCCATACACTTGCTTTGATATTGGCCATTGATTGACCTATAAATACCCCCCTTGAGTGCAAGACTTATTCATCCACACTTAGAGATTTCCAAGCTTGAAAAATACTCCCTCCCCTTTACTGAGTGCTCTCGTTTTTTGCTAAGATCTTGACCAAAATATTGTCCAAAAATTCTTAAACTTTTAAGTGTTCTTCCTTAGGGTGTTAGGAAGATTGTGTACCAAGAGTTGGAGAAGATTTCACACCCCTAGCCTTGAAACATTGCCTTGGCCGAAAGTGGCCATTTTTAAAGCCTAGTGTTCTTCACTTTTTGGAGTTGAAGTGTTAAGAGAAGTTGTTTAGAAACTTCTAAGGGTTTCTTGGAGCGGGTTGGAGCGTAAGGATTTGGAGCTAAACGTTGCTCAGGATCGACTTATAAATCTTGGATAATTTTGGGCTTATCGATGTAATGATCTTTGTCCCCCTATTGTAATTGGAGATTACATGTTGTAGTAATGTATAGTTGAGTATACTATATATAGAATGAATATTGATAAGAATTGAACTGTATTTACATTGGACTGTATTTACAGTAGACTTGTAGTATTATTGTGGGGCAGAATTGTACACGTCCGGTTAGACGTGTAATCCCCTCTGAGTTGTTGGCTTGGTAGTGGGCCTTGATAGTGGAGGTTATTTATGTGGTTACGGGGAGAGTCTTTGCCGAATTGTCCGTAGAATATGGAACCTTGTACTTAGAAATATTCTACGAAGGGATGTAGAAGTTAATAGACGTTTTGTGGCCTTTTTAGGTGGAAGTACTACGAGTAGCGTATTCTACTTGAAGGGTGGAAAAGGCTAGCAGGGCTACAATACTTTGGAGCTTTTTGCTTTTTGTCGATAATCGTCGCGAGGTATGTGAACCTCTTCCTATCTTTTCTAGCATGATTGTGTGAACTATGTAGTAAGGTAGACGTACGTGTGCTAAACGAATTTGGTTGGTTTAAAACATAAAGTGTTATAACGGCTTTATGGGAAGTTTGTTATAACAACTTTATGTAGGTAAATAAATGGTTGAGTTTTTTTTTTAAGATAAGAGACTGGACTTATAAATGACTTGAGGTGAAATATTAAGGACTTGGTTTGTGTTAAAAAGTTGTGAAACCGCATTTATGAGAAATGGGTAATTGGGTTTTAAAAGGAATAAGTTATATTGATTTCGAAAATGAGAATAAGTATCGAACAAACCACTGCAGCGTTAATAAAGGAAAATGTATTGACTAATTAATTATTATTAAAACAAGTAGAAACCTCCATCTGCATAGAAGCTAAGATAAGACAAAATTGTATTACATTTCCTAGATCATGGCTGCTTTAATAAAATCATTAATAACAAGTATTGATTTTCTTAAATTCCACGATGAGAACTTGATTTCTAAAAGAAAAGAGACTTGATAATTTGAAGTGTTTTGGTTTAAAAGAAAGGCATGGTTTTGTCTTAAATTGGTTTAAAACATAAAGTGTTATAATAGCTTTATGGGAAGTTAGTTATAACGACTTTATGAAAACAAAAGAATGGTTTTATTATTGGATTTAAAATGGTAACTTGACTTTAAAGGGAGAAATGATTTGGTTTAAAAAGAAAGTATGGAAATTGTTTTGGTTTACTTAAAAAGATAGTTACTCTATTTTGATACTACGGGTATCGAGTGACCTTTGTAAAAGAAATGGATCGTTTTGAAAGAATTTATATACGTAGTACTTTAGGGTTAAAACCCGGATTGTTGGCATAAAATAGGAGTACTTGAGTTTTTATAAATGGTGAATCAATTTACATGTTAATGAAAGTATAAAAGTATGTTGAACTTGCCTATGCTTGTGGTGATAGCCTTTGTTGTGCAAGTGTTGTATTTCTGTGCTACCACGTCTCTCGTTGGAGGGCCGGCTATATGGTTGATTGATGGACATACTGACACGTTGGGTGGCCCACGGGTATGCTTCCACTATATCGATCCTTTTGGACATACTGACACGATGGGTGGCCCACGGGTATGATTCCATTAGGAGTGTTATCTTGTTATTTACTTTGGACATATCGCACACGATGGGTGGCCCAGTATGCTTCACTATGATTGATATCTTGTTATTTCCTTTTGGACATCGACACGATGGGTGGCCGGGTATGCTTCCATTAGAGTGTTATCTTGTTATTTGCTTTGGACATACCGACACGATGGGTGGCCCACGGTATGCTTCAATTATGATTGTTATCTTGTTATTTCCTTTGGACATACCACGACACGATGGGTGGCCACGTGTATGCTTCCATTAGGATGGTTCCATGGCCATGCTTATACCGAGGTAAGATGTCGGGCATGCAGTTGTTGTGGTTAAATTCTCGGGTTATATTTGAGTGATGACTTTACTGGCGTGAGTCACGACTTTATTTGTTAATTTATATTGAGTTTGGTTATCATACATGTCTCGACTTTATATAGACTATTATGATTTCATTTCTGATATTTTCATTTCACATACTTGGTACTGTTATCGACCTCCTTGGCTGCGTTAAATCCGCGGTAAGTACACCGATTGTTGATCCTCGCTCATAGGATCACAATTCAGCGTTTTGGGAAGCTCTGTTTCTCCGGAGGCTTATCTTTTGGTATAGTCCCCTGTCATTGTAGGTACTTGTACATTCAGGGGTATGGCGGGGCCCTGTCCCGTCATAGTAGTTGTTACATTCTTAGAGTGCAGAATCTTGTTGTGGCGGGGTTTGTAAAGGATTTCTTATTCCATTTTGATGTGTATATATACAGGAAGGTAACCGTTTTGGTTAACATGTTTTTATTATTATATATCTTGTTTCATGTTTAAGTTTTTATTTCCGCTGATTTTCTCTGATGTTGTATCACTAGGGTGCCCGGGTAGGCACGATCCACGGGCAGTCGGGTCGTGACAAAAGTGGTATCGAGCGATTAATCCTCGGAAAGTGTCTCTGACCGTGTCTAGTAGAGTCTTGATTATCGGTGTGTTATGCACCACATCTATAATCAGGAGGCTACAGGATATTTAGGATTGGTTTCTATTCTTCTCACTCTGAGATCGTGCCTTAGAGCTATGTTATAAGTTGGACTCCTCGAGCGTATTCGTATGTACGGTATGCCTCTACGCAGCAACGAGGCCCAGATAAGCGAGCGGCGAGAGGAGGCGCAAGTAGAAACCTGAAGGTTCTGAGGGCACGAGCACGGTCATTACGAGATAGTACTTGAGACAGCGAGTTTTATGGCGCCGCTAGCCCGGTGAGTTTAGAGCGGCAGCGATTTCTCGAGGCCACGATACGAGCCTCGATGCCACGGCGAGCCGAGGATATGAGTTCAAGGAGATGGCGATTACTAGCTAGGTGGTGGTAGGAATGAGGACGGACGGAGCCGGTGGTTCAGCGATACGATGATTCACCCTAGATCGATAGTCCGAGACTTGGGATTTATTGAGTTGCGATTCGCGAGTTCTATGGATATAGAGTGAGATGATCCTCGTGGTGTCGTGCTAGTTTGGGAGATTGTTATACTTGCGGCCGTCGAGGCATGTGATGGGAGGATGTCCAAGTAAGAGGGATACAAGAGGATGACTCACTCTGCACGGTCGATTCTGCGGGTTCGGTTGTTCGGGAGAAGGGGTGTTAGTCGGATGAGGTCACCCCTACCTCGTTGTGGCCATTGTAATAGACTCTATTATGGGGAGTGTCGTACTGCTTCGACAGCTTGTATGCTTGCGGCCAACAGGGCCATTTGGTGAATGTTTGTCCGACCAGAGGTAGCACAGATGTAGAGACTCATCCTTCGGGATCGGTGGCTGGTTCATCGCCTTATATAGCTAGGCGCCTGCGGCGAGGATTATGATTAGGCGACAAAGGGAAAGTGAGGAGTAGTTACGAGATATCTTGACCCTTAGGAGGCGGTGTCACGATCCGAACCGGCCCGTGGTGGTGCCTTACCGGGCACCCAAGTAGCCATACATCGTGTCAGCGGAATAAAACAAGACATCAAAATATTATGAAGTACGAAACAATAATCTGAGAAAAACTTGCCTTTCGGCATATATATAAACAACAGCTTTTTCAACATGAACAGTTTAATCCTTTTTACAAACCCTGCCCACAACAGTACTACAGACCTCTACGAATGATATGACAACAACGACGGGACAGGGCCCCGTCATACCCCTGAATGTACGCACCTACAACAACAGGGGACTATACCAAGATCAGCCTCCGAGAAAGCGGAGCTTTCCCAAAAGCTGACGTGACCAGAGCGAGGATCAACGATCGGTGTACCTTTACTACGGCATGAACGCAGCGGCCCGAAGGAGGTCGATAACAAAAGTGCAGTATGTGGCGAAAATAAATACTGTAAATGAAATCATAGTAGTCTATACAAAGCAGGAGACATGTATGATAACCAAACTACAGTTTTACAATAAATAAGCAGTCATGTCAAGTCAGGGACTCACGCCCTCAAGTCATCACTAAAACATAACAATGGGTCTCACGCCCACAACATCAATCGTGCCCGTGGGACACATTCCTCACTGCCGGCAGTCTATGATATGAAAGCACCAAGGAACACACATGAACACCAGGTCCCACCTGTGTTATAATAAAACCGTACGGGGTAAGTATGAAGGCATAGCCGACTACTAAAGCCCCCAGTACCAACAAGGTCATAAACTGTATCATGAGATCTGTCTAGACCGTCACATGATCAAAGCTGGCCACCCGCCCGCAGTATCTAATGTGCGCGTCTAGCCCTGGAACTTCCCGCAGCTCCGCATAGGCCAAACTCATAGGCCTGCATGAGGTATAACCCCGCATCGAGGGTAGCTACTCCCCGGCATCCGCCTGGACTTCGCAGTCCGCATGGCCACATAGACCGCATGCCCATAAAGGACGCAAACTAACCTGGAACTCTCGTAGCTCCGCATAGGCCCCTGGGACCCGCATGAGGTATTCTCGAATCATAGGTCCATCGACCCGCCTGAGTCTACCCCGCATCGGAGGGCAGCTTAACCTCCGGAACAGTCAAGGTGAGTGGTACAATACCAACATAACGGCTGATAGCGAAACTATTTAGGCGCAATCGAGGGGAAACCCCTACAAACATCACAAGATACTAACACACGTAGCTCCCTTTAAAATGATTCAAAAATCTTTTGAAATACTTCAAGTTCTTTACTATCACATAACCAACCAGTTATAGTTCAAATAAGTTACCTTTTAAAAACCACAAGTATTTTCTTACATACATAAAGCTGTTATAACCAACTTCCCATAAAGCCGTTATCACACTTTATGTTTTAGACCAACCAAATACATTTAACACCTGTACGTCTACCGTACTACATAGTTACACACATATCATGCTAGAAGAGATAGGAAGAGGTTCACATACCTCGCGACGAGTATCGACTAATAGCAAAACGCTCCAAGTACTTCCAACCGTCGGCTACTCCTTAAGCCAAGTAGATCGCGCCACATATAGTACTTCAACCTATAAGGCCACAAGGCGCTTATTAACATTTAGATCTTATCGTAGAACATTCTACGTAAAATTCGCACAGCCTCCACCCCGCCACAACAGAAATCTCTCCTCTATCGAGGCCGCCATCAAGCCAACCGGGGTTTATACAACTAACCGGACGTGTACAATTCTACTTCACAAGAATGCTTCACAAGTTCATCTGAATACGCCCCATGTAATTACAGTTCAGTTCTTTATTCTTCAGGCTTAAGTCAAAAGACATTGCCGACAGACTACGTTCAGTTCTATATATAGTATACTCCAACTATATATTCTAACAACATGTAATTTCCAATTACAATAGGGGGACAAGATAATTACCTCGATAAGCCCATAATTATCCAAGTAAAAAGTCGATCCTGGGCAACGTTTAGCTCCAATCTCCGAGGCCCAACCCGCTCCAAACCACCCTTAGAAGTTCTAACCAACTCCTACATACTACTCCAACTAACTATGGAGATTTTTCTTAGGGTTTTGGTTTTGTGACTGAAGGGAAGTATAATAGTATTTCTGGGTTTTTTGTATAGGTATAACCTTAGAATACTACAAGGTATACGGCTAAGGTAATTTGGGCATTATAACAATACTTTTGAGAGTATTTCTACCAAGAGGGGGGGTATTATACGAAACAACTAGGCTGGGGTATACTCTGGCTAGCACCCCTAGAGGGGTGCTCTCACACAGGGAGGCCTCGGCCGAACTCAACACAAAGGGAGGGAGAAGGAGAGCTTTCAAGACTTAGGCAAATTTGTGGATGAATTTGTCTTCCAAAGGGTGGTATTTATAGGTCAAGTGAAGGCCAACCAATGGCCAAGATCATGCCAAGTCAAGGCAAGTGTAGGCCAAGATCTTGCCAAGTGCCCCTTAACCAACTAACACACAAATATCCTACCTACTCCATGACAAAATGGCCAACTTTGTGCTTGACCGCCCAAGGTGTTCCAATGAGGTGACAAGTGTCGCCTCTTGTTGGTCCAAAATGTTTCGCCTCTGAAAATCCGCAAAATAAAATATGGCATAGCGGAAATTCCCTACGAAGTCATGGAAAACGTTTCTAAAAAAACGACTCTAACCGGTGTTGTGCACAAAATTAAATCGCCAAGCCTACTTGAAGTTCGAAATTTCCTACGACGTCCTCGCGCATACTGGAAATACGGTATAACATTCTCCTTCCTTAGAAACATTCATTCCGAATGTTCCTTCTAAGTCTCAAAACAAACGCGCGCTAGTATAGTCTTCACTACTATACCTACGAGAATCAATCCTGCCACACCTGGCCACAGAAACAACTTGCGCAAAAATGCTTACATCAAAGTCCACGAGGAAACACCTCTAATCACCACAAAACACGTCTCACCGGGGTCGAAAATATACTTCCTTCGCACCTTCTCTTTACAAAAGAAATGATCACAACTATGCTCGCCATACATGCTCGCTTTCTCTCTTACTCGTAGATACCACTTTGTCACTTTGCTCGAGGCATTAACCTTCTCGAGCAACCCAACAAATGGTACCGGCCGCCATGCGATCCTCGAGGATGTCGTGACACTAACTCTTACCACATTCTCGACATCGCCGCTTCAAAACTCGGGGTTACTATCCCTAACGTGGTCATCATTAACTGGGAATACTCTGGATGGATCTCCGATACTTTCCCGAACATAACAAAACGAAAGACCGGACGCACTGCCTCCTACGTCGGACGGCAAATGCTAACATATAGGCAACCCGCCTATTCTCACATGAACTCAAAAGGCCCAAAGTAACTCGGGCTAAGTTTCTCTCGCTTTTCCAAAGCTCGCCACACCGTCCGGTGGTACTTTCAAGAAGACCGACCGTCAACTGAACTCTAAGCGCCGCCGCCGATTATCCGCACGATTCCTCCGAGCGCCGTAACTTCTTCTAGACAAGCTTCTCACTATCCACAATCTGCTGGAACAAGCCTGAACCAACTATCTGAACCTTGCCAACCTCGAACCAATCGACCGGCAACTTACACTTCCGCCCCTACAAGGCTTCAAAAGGCGACATCCGAACACTGAGATGGTAGCTTAAACGCTCCCTCCACAGGAGACAACAATCCCCACGACTACCCCTGCAATCCACACACTGGCCCGAGGGCGAATGCGATTCTGAGACTCACCTGAGTTCTTAACCCTGCCTGGTAAAACTTCCAGAAACAAAACAGCCGTACCCTGGGCTCCACTGTCTGTCATAAGGTGAAGGTAGGCACCCCGTGCAGCCTTACAACCTTTCTGGTACAACAACACTGCTGAGTACACGGTCCTGACCGAAAACACGATGGGCTGCCCCCATCGGCCCAACCACTGGTCGAACGCATCCACGAACTCGTACGTTGGTTAACTAAACTTGGGCCTAACACCCTCACAACCCTAACACAAGGCGGGACCACCACAACCTGACCCCACCACCAAAACTACCGCGGGTTGACCCGCAACGGGGCCTCAACCCGACCCGGCAACGCGCACAATACTAGCTCCCCGATCCGGAACAATCTTACTAATCACGTTTCGAAAACCTAGCGGTCTTCTTAGCTCAACTACCCTCTTTCATTCCACACTACTAGGGACCTATCCCAAACATAGCTCACGTGCACTAGGCACCCCGATAAGGATCAACATAACCATACGTCTTTTACTCTAGATGACCTTACCTCTAAGGTCTCTACGTAACAAAACTCTAAGGTTCACACCTTCTCTATCCCCCCAAATCTTACTTGGTTAACTAACCAAGATTTCTAATCACAACTAACACACTGCTATCAGAACATAGCACTTAAGGTATACTCACCTTATCACATAAACAAAACTCTAGAGGGTTAAAGATATATCTATATCTACTGCTTCACTCCCCTTAGTCGTTCTAAACAAACCTGCCCCGTAGGGCGCATAGCTAAGGAAGATGACAAACTACCCACCGATCCTGAAGGCTAAGTCCTCCTACTAGGACACTCTTCCGACATCGCACTGACGGTCATAGGTACAACAAGTACTAATCTAACAAGACGACATTCCCGGATGACGCTGCCATATCGTGGAACCGGAAGATCTGGGCTCACCAACCTCTGATACCCCGAACGCCCCGAACCCCGCGAGACCTTCTCGTGACCGTGGATGTGCATAATCTAATTCCATCGTGAGATGACTCGCCTCGAAAGTCACCAAAAGGACCTTGCTGCTCGCCTCTTCTCGCCCTTCGTTAACCCATCGATCTCTACGCTTTCTCGGCTGCGCATAAGCCCGCATACGTGCCATGCTCAAGCCTAATCAAGGATTACTCTTGCACAACCTTCTCTTAGGTAGTCATCAAGACTCGCGATACATCGGTATACTCTCTGGTAGCCAACTCCATAGCTAGTAACAGGGTCGCCTCTTTGCAATCAAAATTCTCTGTTCCCGGTCGTGGAACTGAAGGTTCAAATATCATGGCCGCAGTAGGAACTGCCGCCGCTAAACTTCATCTGGCTAGTGACGTCGCAGAATCCCGAATGAAGCATTACCCTAGGTAATGATTGGGCTGTGCCCACGCAACCCTCTCGAACTCTACTGCGCCTCCTTGCCGCTTGCCCTCCTGGGCCCGGGTTGCCCTACGCGGAGGCATAACGATAAGGAAAAGAATTTCATCAGAGGGTCCAACTTACAACACAGCTCTAAGGCACGATCTCAGAGTGAGAAGAATAGAAACCAATCCTAAATATCCTATAGCCTCCTGATTATTGGTGTGGTGCACAACACACCGATAATCAAGACTTCATCGGATACGGTGCGTAGACACTTTCCGAGGATTAATCGCTCGATACCACTTTTGTCACGACCCGAACCCGGGCCCGTGACTGGTGCCTTACCCCGGGCACCCAAGTAGCCATACATCAGAGTAATCAGCGGAATAAAACAAGACATCAAAATATTATGAAGTACGAAACAATAATCTGAGAAAAACTTGCCTTTCGGCATATATATAAACAATGCTTTTTCAACATGAGCGGTTTAATCCTTTTTACAAACCACGCCACAACAAGATGCATATCTACGAATGATATGACAACAACGACGGCGTGGCCGCCATACCCTCGAATGTAAGCACTTACAACAACAGGGACTATACCAAGATAAGCCTCCGAGAAACGAGCTTTCCTAAAAGTGAATCGTGACCCTAGGCGAGGATCAACGATCGGTGTACCTTTACTCGGCAGATGAACGCACCAAGGAGGTCGATAACAGTACCGAGTATGTGAAATCAAAATAAATCAGAAATGAAATCATAGTAGTCTATACAAAGCAGGAGACATGTATGATAACCAAACTACAGTTTTACAATAAATAAGCAGTCATGTCAAGTCAGGGACTCACGCCCTCAAGTCATCACTAAAACATAATAATGGGTCTCACGCCCACAACATCAATCGTGCCGTGGACACATTCTCATCACGATCACATGATATGAAGCACCAAAGAACACACATGAACACCAGTCCCACTGTTATAATAAAACCGTGACGGGTAAGTATGAAGGCATAGCCGACTACTAAAACCCCCAGTACCAACAAGGTCATAAACTGTATCATGAGATCTGTCTAGACCGTCACATGATCAAAGCTGGCCACTCGCCCGCAGTATCTAATGTGCGCGTCTAGCCCTGGAACTTCCCGCAGCTCCGCATAGGCCAAACTCATAGGCCTGCATGAGGTATAACCCCGCATCGAGGGTAGCTACTCCCCGGCATCCGCCTGGACTTCGCAGTCCGCATGGCCACATGGACCGCATGCCCATAAAGGACGCAAACTAACCTGGAACTCTCGTAGCTCCGCATAGGCCCCTGGGACCCGCATGAGGTATTCTCGAATCATAGGTCCATCGACCCGCCTGAGTCTACCCCGACGGAGGCGCCTAACCTCCGAATACGAGGTGAGTGGTACAATACCAACATAACGGCTGATAGCGAAACTATTTAGGCGCAATCGAGGGGAAACCCCTACAAACATCACAAGATACTAACACACGTAGCGTCCTAGCATATGTACTTAACAAATCAACAAGAAAGTATTACAAGGCTATCACAACCCAACAAATCAAGTTATACACACAAGGCACTTTCTACTATATGATTAACAAGATCGGGTTTTTATCTCCAAAGTACTTCATACATTAACTCTTTAAAAGATACGTTACTTTCACAAAAACCACACAATACCCGTAGTATATGAAAATAGAGTGATTATCTTTTGAAGTAAATCAAAACAATTACCCTTGTAAAATCAAGTAACAACATTATTTTCCAAACGTCTAAGTTTGCCTAATTTCAAATGTTCACGTTTCTTATTTTAGAAGGGTTTCGTAGTTCATAGTCTTATTCATTTAAGAATATAATTCTCTTTTAAACCATCTGAGAAACATAAGCCTTATATGTGAGTAGGATATTCTTGTTTATAACAATCTTATTACAAAGAACCATGATCTAGGAAATATCATTTTGTCTCATCTTAGCTTCTATGCGGATGGAAGTTTCTACTGATTTTACTGTCAAAACATTTCCTTTTATTAACGCTGCAGTGGTTTGTCGATACACATTCTCGATTCAAATCAAGAAACATTCTTAAGCCGTTATACCTAACTTCCCATAAAGCTAGTATAACTCTTAAGTTTTCAAAACCAAGTATTACTCTCTTTAAAATGATTCAAAATCTTTTGAAATACTTCAAGTTCTTTACTATCACATAACCAACCGGTTATAGTTCAAATAAGTTACCTTTTAAAACCACAAGTATTTTCTTACATACATAAAGTCATTATAACCAACTTCCCATAAAGCCGTTATAACACTTTATGTTTTAGACCAACCAAATACATTTAACACACGTACGCTTCACCGTACTACATAGTTACACACATATCATGCTAGAAGAGATAGGAAGAGGTTCACATACCTCGACGAGTATCGACTAATAGCAAAACGCCCAAGTACTTCCAACCGCGGCTACTCCTTAAGCCAAGTAGATCGCGCCACACGTAGTACTTCAACCTATAAGGCCACAAGGCGCTTATTAACATTTAGATCTTATCGTAGAAAATTCTACATAAAATTCAGACTTTCCCCGCCACAACAGAAATCTCCTCTCTCTATCGAGGCCGCTATCAAGCCAACCAGTGGGGTTTATACATCTAACCGGACGTGTACAATTCTACTTCACAAGAATGCTACACAAGTCTCATCAGATACACCCATGTAATTACGAGCTTCTTTATTCTTCAGCTTAAGTCAAAAGACATTGACAGACTACGCTCGCTTCTATATATAGTATACTCAACTATATATTCTAACAACATGTAATTTCCAATTACAATAGGGACAAGATAATTACCTCGATAAGCCCATAATTATCCAAGTAAAAAGTCGATCCTGGCAACGTTTAGCTCCAATCTCCGGCGCCCAACCCGCCTCCAAACCACCCTTAGAAGTTCTAACCAACTTCTACATACTACTCCAACTAACTATGGAGATTTTCCTTAGGGTTTTGGTTTTGTGACTGAAGGGAAGTATAATAGTATTTCTGGGTTTTTAGTATAGGTATAACCTTAGAATACTACAAGGTATACGGCTAAGGTAATTGGGCATTATAACAATACTTTTGAGAGTATTTCTACCAAGAGGGGGGGTATTATACTAAAACAACTAGGCTAGTGGTATACTCGGCTAGCACCCCTAGAGGGGGTGCTCTCGCCACAAGGGAGGCCCTCCGAACTCAACACAAAGGGAGGGAGAAGGAGAGCTTTCAAGACTTAGGCAAATTTGTGGATGAATTTGTCTTCCAAAGTGGCGGTATTTATAGGCCAAGTGAGGCCAACCAATGGCCAAGATCATGCCAAGTGCAAGGCAAGTAGGGCCAAGATCTTGCCAAGTGCCCCTTAACCAACTAACACACAAATATCCTACCTACTCCATGACAAAATGGCCAACTTTTCGCCAAGCTTGACCAGCAGGTGTTCCAATGAGAGGGTGACAAGTGTCGCCTCTTGTTGGTCCAAAATGTTTCGCCTCTCGGAAAAATCCGCAAAATAAAATATGGCATAGCCGAAATTCCCTACGAAAGTCGTGGAAAACGTTTACTAAAAACGACTCTAACCGGGTGTTGTGCACAAAATTAAATCGGCCAAGCCTACTTGAAGTTCGAAATTTCCTACGTACGTCCCTGCGTACATACTCTGGAAATACGGGGTATAACAACTGGTTTATGTTGTTATGGTGGATACATGTTAAGTGCTAGGTACGGATAGCATTGTGTTAATTAGAAAACATAGTTAGTTGAAAAAGGGTAAGTCTGGAGACGAGACGATTGTGAGCCTTAGAATTTATAACAGTTAGGACCTTGGATGCAAGGCCGTCTTGAGTGGATGATTTTATGGTTGGTCTTTGTCGAAGTACTTGGTATGCGTGAAATATATTGTGGGATAATTCCATGGGTAGTGTGAGATGGAAGTGGTAGCTTTCATGACGTGAATTAGTAAGATTGTTCCGGATCGGGGAACAAGAGTTTGGCGCGATAGCGGGTCAACCCGCAGCCCGGAAGGAGGTGGGGTCGGTTCGAGGTGGTCCCGCCAGTGGTAGGATCACGTGGGTGCAAGGCCCAAGTTTAGGTAACCGCTACGAGTTCGTGGACGCGTTCGACCGACCGATCGTGAAGGTCGAATGGCCTTAAAGGAATTTGAGGCTAGTAAATGACCAAGTTTGGAGGTAGTGACTCCAAGGTTTTGGAACCAAGCGATGGATCGAGTATGGTACGGTACTAGAAAGAGTTCGGTGTACGAGAAGGTACTACGAGTAAGGAAAGAAGTGAACGCATGTGTTAACAGAATAAAATAGATCATTTTGTGAAGTGAAGATCACGAGTATCCTTTAGACCTCGGGTGGGAGCTTATGGTGATGTTATACACGTTAGAGGTGATTCCTCGTTGGCTTGGATTGGAGTTTTGCGATATGTTATAATATGGCCATTGGAGGCATAATTGGTTTCGTAAGTATAGTAGTGAAGGCTATACCCGCGAACGTACGACGGAGACTTAGAAGGAACATTCGGACGAATGTTTCTAAGGGAAGAATGTTACACCCCGTAGTTCCGTGGTATGTATGTGAGGACGTGCGTGCGAATACGACACAAAAATTGGAAAGGAAGAAAGATGTGTTTTTTCGACTAAAAGTTTCCTGATTTTGAAGGAAAATGTTCGTTAAAGGGAATTGGATTCCCAGATTTGGTATTCGGACTTTTTGGAATATTTGAGAATTATGGAATCTTATTTCCGTAATTGGTCACGTGGGGCCCACGGGAGAAATTTACGGTTTGTGGGGCCCACTTTATTTTTTCGAATTTTTGGCATTACGGATATTTTCGGAAGATGAAATATTTTGGACGAGTAGGAGGGCGACACATGGCACCCCATGTGGCCCTATGACCGAAAGTAGGGGGGGCACTTGGACGTTCTTTTAGGTGGATAAGTGGCAAGTCACTTGTCCCATTTTTGTGGTGGACATTTGGTTGGCAAATTACCCACACACGTGTCCCTAATCCTCCCCATACACTTGCTTTGATCTTGGCCATTGATTGACCTATAAATACCCCCCTTGAGTGCAAGACTTATTCATCCACACTTAGAGATTTCCAAGCATGAAAAATACTCCATCCCCTTTAGTGAGTGCTCTCATTTTTGGCTAAGATCTTGACCAAAATATTGTCCAAAAATTCTTAAATTTTTTAGTGTTCTTCCTTAGGGTGTTAGGAAGATTGTGTACCAAGAGTTGGAGAAGATTTCACACCCCTAGCCTTGAAACCTTGCCTTGGCCGAAAGTGGCCATTTTTAAATCCTAGTGTTCTTCTCTTTTTGGAGTTGAAGTGTTAAGAGAAGTTGTTTAGAAACTTCTAAGGGTTGTTTGGAGCGGGTTGGAGCGTAAGGATTTGGAGCTAAACTTTGCTCAGGATCGACTTATAAATCTTGGATAATTTTGGGCTTATCGAGGTAATGATCTTTGTCCCCCTATTGTAATTGGAGATTACATGTTGTAGTAATGTATAGTTGAGTATACTATATATAGAATGAATATTGATAAGAATTGAATTGTATTTACATTGGACTGTATTTACAGTAGACTTGTAGTATTATTGTGGGGCAAAATTGTACACGTCCGGTTAGACGTGTAATCCCCTCTGAGTTGTTGGCTTGGTAGCGGGCCTTGATAGTGGAGGTTATTTATATGGTTATGGGGGGGAGGTGCTGCCAAATTTTCCATAGAATATGGAACCTTGTACTTAGAAATATTCTATGAAGGGATGTAGAAGTTAATAGACGTTTTGTGGCCTTTTTAGGTGGAAGTACTACGAGTAGCGTATTCTACTTGAAGGGTAGAAAAGGCTAGCAGGGTTACAGTACTTTGGAGCTTTTTGCTTTTTGTCGATAATCGTCGCGAGGTATGTGAACCTCTTCCTATCTTTTCTAGCATGATTGTGTGAACTATGTAGTACGGTAGACGTACGTGTGCTAAACGAATTTGGTTGGTTTAAAACATAAAGTGTTATAACGGCTTTATGGGAAGTTTGTTATAAAAACTTTATGTAGGTAAAGAAATGGTTGAGTTTTTTTTTAAGATAAGAGACTGGACTTATAAATGACTTGAGGTGAAATATTAAGGACTTGGTTTGTGTTAAAAAGTTGTGAAACCGCATTTATGAGAAATGGGTAATTGGGTTTTAAAAGGAATAAGTTATATTGATTTCGAAAATGAGAATAAGTATCGAACAAACCACTGCAGCGTTAATAAAGGAAAATGTATTGACTAATTAATTATTATTAAAACAAGTAGAAACCTCCATCTGCATAGAAGCTAAGATAAGACAAAATTGTATAATAGCTTTATGGGAAGTTAGTTATAACGACTTTATGAAAACAAAAGGATGGTTTTATTATTGGATTTAAAATGGTAACTTGACTTTAAAGGGAGAAATGATTTGGTTTAAAAAGAAAGTATGGAAATTGTTTTGGTTTACTTAAAAAGATAGTTACTCTATTTTGATATTACGGGTATCGAGTGACCTTTGTAAAAGAAATGGATCTTTTTGAAAGAATTTATGTACGTAGTACTTTAGGGTTAAAACCCGGATTGTTGGCATAAAATAGGAGTACTTGAGTTTTTATAAATGGTGAATCAATTTACATGTTAATGAAAGTATAAAAGTATGTAGAACTTGCCTATGCTTGTGGTGATAGCCTTTGTTGTTCAAGTGTTGTATTTCTGTGCTACCGCGTCTCTCGTTGGAGGGCCGGCTATCTGGTTGATTGATGGGCATACTGACACGTTGGGTGGCCCACGGGTATGCTTCCACTATATCGATCCTTTTGGACATACTGACACGATGGGTGGCCCACGGGTATGATTCCATTAGGAGTGTTATCTTGTTATTTGCTTTGGACATACTGACACGATAGGTGGCCCACGAGTATGCTTCCACTATGATTGATATCTTGTTATTTCTTTTTGGACATACTGACACGATGGGTGGCCCACGGGTATACTTCCATTAGGAGTGTCATCTTGTTATTTGCTTTGGACATACTGACACGATAGGTGGCCCACGAGTATGCTTCCATTAGGAGTGTTATCTTGTTATTTGCTTTGGACATACTGACACGATGGGTGGCCCACGAGTATGCTTCCACTATGATTGATATCTTGTTATTTCTTCGACATACCGACACGATGGGTGACCACGGGTATGCTTCCATTGTGAGTGTTATCTTGTTATTTTCTTCGACATACCGACACGACGGGTGGCCCACGAGTACGCTTCCATTATGATTGTTATCTTGTTATTTCCTTTATACCGACACGATGGGTGGCCCACGTGTATGCTTCCATTAGGATGGTTCCATGGCCATGCTTATACCGAGGTAAGATGTCGGCACGCGGCCACAGCGGGTTAAATTCTGGTTATATTTGAGTGATGACTTTACGCGTGAGTCCACTGACTTACGATCATAATTTATATCAGGAACTGTAGTTTGGCTATCATACATGTCTCCGCTTTATATAGACTATTATGATTTCATTTACAAGATTTTCGCTTCACATACTGTACTGCCAGATCGACTTCGGCCGCGTTCATGCCGCAGGTAGAGGTACACCAGTTGTTGATCCTCGCTCATAGGATCACAATTTAGCATTTTGGGAAGCTCCGTTTCTCCGGAGGCTTATCTTTTGGTATAGTCCCCTGTCATTGTAGGTACTTGTACATTTAGGGGTATGGCGGGGCCCTGTCCCGTCATAGTTGTTGTTACATTCTTAGAGGTCTGTAGTACTGTTGTGGGCAGGGTTTGTAAAGGATTTACTGTTCCATTTTGATGTGTATATATACAGGAAGGTAACCGTTTTGGTTAACATGTTTTTATTATTATATATCTTGTTTCATGTTTAAGTTTTTATTTCCGCTGATTTTCTCTGATGTTGTATCACTAGGGTGCCCGGGGTAAGGCACCAGTCACGGGCCCGAGGTCGGGTCGTGACACCTAGTATCCCTAGTTGTATTCCAAAGTTATTTCAATACTAGGAGCCCGGAAATACTACTTTTTTTCCAATAGTCGCAAAATGAAACCCTAGAAATATCTTCATAGCTTAGATGAAGTGTTAAGAGAAGTTGTTTAGAAACTTCTAAGGGTTTCTTGGAGCGGGTTGGAGCGTAAGGATTTGGAGCTAAACGTTTCTCAGGATCGACTTATAATCTTGGATAATTTTGGGCTTATCGAGGTAATGATCTATGTCCCCCTATTGTAATTGGATATTACATATTGTAGTAGTTTAGAATTGAGTATAAGATATATTGGAAGGATGCTTATAAAGTATTGAATCAGATTTACATTAGTCTCAGATTACGAGACTTGTGTAGTATATTTGTGAGGCAGAATTGTACACGTCCTGTTAGACGGTAATCCTCGAGTTGTTGGCTTGCAGCGTGCCTTGTTAGGGGGAGGTTATTTATGTGTTTGCGGAGGGGGAGGTGCTGCCGAATTTTCCGTAGGATAAGGATCCTTGTACTTAGAATTTTGCTACAACGAGAACTAGAGGTTGATAGATTTATTGTGGTTATTATAGGTGGATCTTCTACGTGCGGTATACTCGACTTGGCTTGTGGTTTAAGCCGAAGAGGTATGTGATTCTTCCTATACTCTTGAACATGATTGTTGTGAACTATATAGTACTAGACGACGCAGGTGAAATGAATTTTGTTTGTTTAAAACATAAAGTGTTATAATGGCTTTATGGGAGGTTAGTTATAACGACTTTATGAGGATAAAAGAAAGATTTGATTTTGAAAGCTAAACGACTTGATTTCGGAAAAGGAGAAGTAACTTGATTTAAGTATAGGTTACTTGTTTTGAAAAGAGTAAGTTATTTGGGTTTTAAAGAGTATACTTGATGTTGTTTTAAAAGAAAAGCACTTGGTTTAAAAAGTATAGAGTACTTGATTTTAAAAGTCTTGTAAAGATTTTTACGAAGGTGAAGTAATTTGGTTTGAAAAGAAAATGTGTTTTTGATACTACGAGTATTAGTATCGTGTGGCTTTTACATAAAAAGAGGTCTTTTTGAAAGAATGAAAGTATGTAGTATTTTGGGGTTGAAACCCGGATTGTTGATATAAAATGAAAGTACGTTGAACTTGCCTATGCTTGTTGTGATAGCCTTTGATGTGCAAGTGTTTTGTTTCTGTGCTACCGTGTCTCTCGGGGAGGGCCGGCTATCTGATTGATTGCTTGGACATACTGACACGTTGGATGGTCCACGAGTATGCGTCCACTTTGAGTATTATCTGGTTATTTCTTTTGGACATACTGACACGCTGACGGTCCACGAGTACGTCCACTTTGAGTATTATCTTGTTATTTCCTTTCGACATACCGACACGATGGATGGTCCACGTATGCGTCCAAAGAGGATGGTTTCATGGCCATGCTTTTACCGAGGTAAGATGCCGCACGCGGTCATTGTAGGTTTTATTATTAGTCCATGGACCGCTAATCCATGAAGCTTGCCGCGTGACGGCGATCACGGCTTGATTTGTACACGTGGTTACAGCACACTTTAGATACTTGTCCGGTCATTTCTCGTGTATCGGGTGCTCGTAGATAGCTTAAGATACTTGCCTCGGTCATATCTCGTGAGACGGTAGGCACTAGTACGTTAGCTTAAGATACTTGCCTCGGCCATTCGTGGCTAGCTTTTGGATCGTAGTTGGCTTCGCACCTTGCGTGAAGTTTTATGACTAGCTTTTGGGTAGTAGTTGGCTATTCTACTTGCCCGACGGTTTGACGACGCAGTGGATCTAGTGTTCGTGTTCACATATGGGTGTTGTTTTACATCATACTGCCGGATGGAGAACGAGTTCCACGCATGATTGATATTATGGGCGCGAGGCCCATAGTTATGTGTGAGTGATTATTTTGGGGATATGTGTCCCTTACTTGACATAATCATCAAGCTACTTATTACGAAATGGTTTTATAAAATGATGAAATGTGATTTCATTACGCATTTTCAGTTTCACATACTTGGTACCGTTATCTCGACCTCCTTCGGGGTTGCGTTCATGCCGCAGTAGAGGTACACCGCTTGTTGATCCTCGCTCATGTGATCGCAGTCAGCGTTAGGAAGCTCGCTTCTCCGAGGCTTATCTTTTCGTATAGTCCTCTGTCATTGTAGGTACTTGTACATTCGTGGTATGGCGGGGCCCGTCCGTCATAGTTGTTGTTACATTCTTAGAGATCCAGAGTAGTATTGTGGCGGGGTTTGTAAAGGATTGTAACTGTTCGCTTTATGTATATACATGAAGGTGACCGCTTGGTTAGCCTGCTTTTCTTACGTTGTCTCTTGTTTCTGCTTAAATTTTATTTCCGCTGATTTTCTCGATGTTGTTATCACTAGGGTGCCCGGTAAGGCACGATCGCGGGCTAGATCGGCCGTGACAAAAGTGGTATCGCAGCGCTAATCCTCGGAAAGTGTCTACGCATCGTATCTAGTAGAGTCTTGATTATCGGCGTGTTGTGCACCACCTATAATCGTGAGGCTATAGGATATTTAGGATTGATTTCTATTCTTCTCACTCGAGATCGTGCCTTAGAGTCGTGTTATAAGTTGGACTCCTTCCGACGTATTCTTTTATGCCACCATGCCTATGCCGAGCAACCAGGCCCGTAAGGCAAGGCGAGAGGAGCCGCGAGCAGAGCACGAGGGTTACTGTGGCACGGCCCAATCATCACGAGGTGGTGCTTTATTCGGGAGTTACGCTCGTCGCCGGCCCAGAGAGTTTAGCACAAACAACAGCTCCTCATCGCAACCATGATATCTCAACCTTCGCCCACAACCAGAGCGTAAAATATGGATTGCAAAGAGACGGCCCTGTTACTAGCTAGGGATTCAGCAACCAGAGAGTATATAATGTACCGATTTATCACAGGTCTTGATGATTATCTAGTAAAGGGCTGTGCAAGAGTAGCTCTTCAGTCAGGCATGGACATGGCCCGTGTGCGGGCTTATGCACAGCAGGCTGAGGAACGTAGAGATCGACGGATTAACCAAGGTCAGCAGAAGAGGGCCAGATCAGCAGGGTCCTTTGGTAACTTTCGAGGCGAATCGCCTCAGCAACAGACTAGATATGCTCCTCCGCCAGTGCAGAGTGGTCTTCCGCTGAGTTTCGTGACGCTCGAGGAATGCAGAGTTGGTCGAGCTCGTGGCTTCTGGTTCGCAGATATACATAGGTTCTAGCCAGCCGGATTCAGTTTTCCCTCAGTGTTCACGATGTGGCAGGCTTCATCCCGGGGAGTGTCGTCTTTTTGTTGGTGCTTGTTTTACCTGCGACCGTCAGGGACATGTGAGGGGAGAATGTCCTAGTAGGAGGGATACAGGTAGGAGGACTCAGCCTACCAGGTCAGTTGCGGATTCAGTGGTTCAGAGAGGAAGGGGTGTTAGCCAGAGGAGGCCACCCCCACCTCGGTATGGCCGTTGTGGTAGGTTTCATTCCGGGGAGTGTCGTACTACTTTGACAACTTGTTATGCATGCGGCCAGCAGGGCCATTTTGCGAGAAATTGTCCGATCAGGGGTACCACGGATGTAGAGACTCAGCCTTCAGGATCAATGGCTAGTTCATCACCTTCTCTAGCTATGCGCCCAACAGGGCAGGATTATGATTAGAGCGACAAAGGGGAAGTGAATCAGTAGATACATGTATATCCTTAACCCTCTAGAGATTAGTATGTGTGATAAAATGAGTATATTTTAAGTGTTATGTACAAATAGCATTGTGTTAATTGTGATTAGAAAACATGGTTAGTTGAAAAGGTAAGATTGGGGACAGGGAAATTGTGAGCCTTAGAATATTATACGTGGAGACCTTAGATGCGAGGCCGTCTTGAGTAAAAGATTTTGTTTACGAATGACCTTTGTCGGAGTGCATAGTATACGTGGGGTATATTTGTGTGATAAGTCCCTGAGTGGTGTGAATTATAAGAGAGTAGTTGAGCTAAGAAGACCACTAGGTTTTCGTGACTTGATTAGTGAGATTGTTCCGGATCGGGGAACAAGAGCTTGGCGCGATAAATGGGTCGGGTTGAGGCAAGGTCGCGGGTCAACCCGCAGCCCGGATTAGGGTGGGGTCAATTTGTGGTGGTCCCGCTATGTGATAGGGTCACGAGGGTGCTAGGCCCAAGTCTAGGTAGACATCGTACGGGTTCGTGGATGCGTTCGACCAGAATCGGATCGTGAAGGCCGGGAATGGCCTTAGAGGAAATTGAAGCAGTAACTGAAGTGTGGAACATGTACTATAGAGAGTTCGGGTGTATGAGAAGGGTACGACGAGTAAGAAAAGAAGCGAACATGTGTTATGAGAACGGATGTGATCATTTCTTTTGTGAAGTGAAGATGCGAAGGGGGTATCCTTTAGACCGTGGGTGGGAGCTTTTGTGATATTAGAAATGATTCCTCGTTGACTTGGATTTGAGTTTTGTTCACATGTTATATTCTGGCCATTGGTGGCATGATCGGTTTTGTAAGTATAGTAGTGGAGACTATACCGGCGCACGTATGTTTAGAGACTTAGAAGGAACATTCGGGACGAATGTTTCTAAGGGGGGAAGAATGTTACACCCCGTAATTCCAGGGTATGTATGTGAGGATGTACATACGAGAATATGACAGTAATATTGGAAAGAAAGAAAGATGTGATTTTTCGACGGAAAAGTTTCCGGGTTTTGTGAAGGAAAAAGGTTCGTTGATGGGAATTGGATTCCCAGATTTGGTATTTGGGCTTCTTGGATTATATTAGAATTATGAGATTTTATTTTCGGAAATGGTCACGTGGGACCCACGGGAGAAATTTACGGTTTTGTGGGGCCCACTTTATTTTTGAGATTTTCGGTATTTTGGATATTTTCGGAAGACGAAATATTTTGGACGAGTAAGGGGGCGACACGTGTCACCTGTTACACCCCATAGTTCCATAGTATGTTTACGAGGACGTACGTACGAGAATACGACATTAAAATTGGAAAGAAAGTAAGATGTGATTTTTCGACGGAAAAGTTTCCGGATCTTGTGAAGGAAAAAGGTTCGTTAATGTGAATTGGATTCCCAGATTTGGTATTCGGAATTGTTGGAATTTTTAAGAATTATGGAATTTTATTTCCGAAATTGGTCACGTGGGGCCCACGGGAGAATTTACGGTTTTGTGGGGCCCACTTTATTTTCGGATTTTTGGCATTACGGATATTTTCGGAAGATGAAATATTTTGGACGAGTAGGGGGGAGACACGTGTCACCCCCATGTGGCCCTATGGCCGAAAGTGAGGGCACTTGGACGTTTTTCTTGGGGGACAAGTGGCAAGCCACTTGTCCCATTTTTGTGGTGGACATTTGGTTGGTAGATTACCCACACACATGTCCCCAATCCTCACCTTACATTTGCTTTAATCCTAGCCATTGATTTATCTATAAATACCCCTTTGTTGCAAGACTTAATTTCATCCACACTTGAAATATCTTTCCAAGGCAAATTCTCCCTCTCTCCCTTAAGTTGTTCTCGTCGAACCCCCCCCCCCCCCCACTTTGTGTAGAAATACTTCAAGTGTTGTTTTATAATCCCAAATACCTTAGCCTAGTATCCCTAGTAGTATTCCAAAGTTATTTCAATACTAAGAGCCCGGAAATACTACTTTATTTCAATAGTCGCAAAATGAAGCCCTAGAAAAATCTTCATCGCTTAGATGAAGTGTTAAGAGAAGTTGTTTAGAAACTTCTAAGGGTTGCTTGGAGCGGGTTGGAGCTTAAGGAATTGGAGCTACACGTTGCCCAGGATCGACTTATTAATCTTGGATAATTTTGGGCTTATCGAGGTAATGATCTTAGTCCTTCTATTGTAATTGGATATTACATGTTGTAGTAGTTTAGAATTGAGTATAAGATATATTGGAAGAATAATTATAAAGAATTGAACTGTATTTACATTGGACTGTATTTACAGTAGACTTGTAGTATTATTGCGGGGCAGTGTTGTACACGTCCGGTTAGACGTGTAACACCCCCTTGGAGTTGTTGGCTTGGTAGCGGGCCTTGTTAGAGGAGGAGAGTTTTGTGGTTACTGTGGGGGAGGTCTTCTTAATTTTTCCCTAGAATAAGGAACCTTGTACTTAGAAATATTCTACGGCGGATCTGAAGTTAATAACCGTTTTATGGCCATTATAGGTTGAAGTACTACGAGTAGCGTATTCTACTTGAAGGGTGGAAAAGGCTAGCAGGGTTATAGTACTTGGAGCATTTTGCTTATTGTCGATAATCGTCGCGAGGTATGTGAACCTCTTCCTATCCTTTCTAGCATGATATTTGTGAAATATATATAGTGCGGTAGACGCACGTGTGTTTAAAGGAATTTGATTTTCCTTTTGTGTCCTTGACTTGATTCCAAAGTTAAGTGACTTGTTATGAAATATTAAGGACTTGAATTAGGTTAAAAAGTTGTAAAACCTTACTCATGAGTAATGGGTGTGTGGTCTTTTAAAGAATAAAGTTATCTTGATTTCGAAAATAAGAATAGTTGTCCTTGGTTGGTTTAAAACATAAAGTGTTATAATAGCTTTATGGGAAGTTATTTATAACGACTTTATGAAAACAAAAGAATGGTTTTATCATTGGATTTAAAATGATAACTTGACATTTAAAGGTTGGAGGTTGGTTTCCTTAAAAGATATGATTTAAAGATTAAGAGCCTGATTTTTTAAAGTAAAGAGACTTGACTTATAAACAACTTGATTTTTGGGAAAGGAGAAGTAACTTGATTTAAAGGTATAGGTTACTTGTTTTTAAAAGAGTAAGACACTTGGTTTAAAAAGTATATTGCTACTTGACTTTAAAAAGGAAAAAGTGTCTTTGTTTTAAAGGAAGGCATGATTTTGTCTTAAAATGGTTTAAAAAGGAAGGCATGCTTTTGTCTTAAGATTGGTTTAAAAAGAAGGTATGGAAATTGTTTTGGTTCACTTAAAAGATAGTTACTCTATTTTGATACTACGGGTATCGTGTGACTTTTGTGTGAGTAACTTGACTATGTTGGCTTGTGATAGCCTTGTAATACTTTCTTGTAGGTTTGATAAGTAAACATGTTATGATGCTACGTGTGTTAGTGTCTTGTGACGTTTGTGTAAGGGGGTTTTCTTGTTGTGCTTATGTTGTTTAACGATAAGCAGTTATGCTGATATTATATCACTTACCCACCCTGACTTGTTATGCAGAGGGTTAGCCGCCCCCGATGCGAGGAATACCTCATGCGGGTCTGTGTGACCTATGCGGAGCTGCGGGAGTTCCAGGATGATCACTCCGGGTGTATTCGCCGTCGAGAATACCTCATGCGATGTGTGAATATGCGATCGCGAGTCGAGTTGATCCGAGGTTAGCTACCCCGATGCGAGGAATACCTCACGCGACCTAGGTGGTCTACATGCGATCTGGCGATTCGAGATTAGGCTCGCATAATGATACTAGGCGATTCGCCTTGCCCGATCATTAGCGGCCTAGAAAAGACCAGTTACGTTATACCTATTTTTGCTCTTGTTATGCTGTGGCACTATGTGCGGTTGAATTGGTTGTTCGTACGTATTTGTAATTGGTTTTAAAATGTTATGATTTTATTTCAGTACTTTACAGTTTCACATACTTGGTACCACCTGACTTATCGTGGCCGCTCATGCCGCAGTAGAGGTACACACCGTCGATCCTCGCTCATAGGATCACAGTTCAGCGTTTTGGGAAGCTCCGTTTCTCCGGAGGCTTATCTTTTGGTATAGCCCCCTGTCGTTGTAGGTACGTACATTCAGGGGTATGGCGGGGCCCTGTCCCGTCGTAGTTATGGTTATATTCTTCGAGTGCAGTAAATCTTGTGTGGCGGGGTTTGTAAAAGGGATGTAATCGCTCGTGTTAAATCATTTTTATATATACGCAGAAGGTGACCGTTTTGGTTAGCCTATTTTTCTTATTGTATATCTTGTTTCATGTGTAAGTTTTTTTATTTCCGCTGATTTTCTCTGATGTTGTATCACTAGGGTGCCCGGGGTAAGGCACCAGTCACGGGCCCGGGGTCGGGTCGTGACATCACCCCCCTTAGGTGGCCATGTGGGCCGAATTGGAGGGACAAGTGTCTAGCCACTTGTCCCCTTGGCCGAAATGGCCATAACACTTGGAGCTCAGTACAACAGGTACCAAGTATGTGAAACTGAAAATACTGTAAATGAAATCATAATAGTCTATATAAAGTAGGAGACATGTATGATAACCAAACTACAGTACACAACATATAAACAGTCATATCAAGTCAGGGACTCACGCCCTCCAAATCATCACTGCGTGCGTGGAATTCCTTCCTCACCGCCTATGATATAACAACACTAAGGAGTATACATGAACACGTGTCCCACCCGTGTCATAAAAACCGTCGGGCAAGTATAACTACCACATCCGACCGCATCAATAATACTCATACAACCATATCACGAAGGCGACACGTGGCAAGTGCAATAGCCTCCACTCCTCCTGCGCCACGTGGCGACGGGCAAGTGAATCGCTAAGAACCGGATCACAACCGTAAGTCACGATACTTCGCCGCGGCGACGTGGCAAGTGCAATAACCTATACCAGATCCACCTACGCCACGTAGGCGGGGCAGTAAACAAAGCACGCACCGATCACAACCGTAAATCACGATACTTCGCCATAAATAACCATAATGGTCACATGTCCACAGAATCCATCATCGGTGTAGACATGCCCATGTAATAATAATAATGGAAACATACCCGTGGAATCTTCCGTCACCGCCAGACGCCCAAGTAAGTTCTCAATAAGTCAACCTACTCCATCGAGACGCGGTAGTATAGAAACACAATTCTTGCACAACAAAGACTGTCACAATAAGCATAGGCCAGTTACACAACAACAAGCATAGGCGAGTTACACAACAACAAGCATAGGCAATTTATACACAACTCAAGGTACTTTCATTTTATGTCAAAGTCCGGGTTTTAACCCTAAAGTACTACGTACGTTAGATTCCTTTAAAAAAAATCCATTTCTTTTACAAAGGTCACTCGATACCCGTAGTATAAAAATAGAGTGACTCACATTTTTTTGGGTAAACCAAAACACTTTCCTTTTCAACAACATTCTTTTCCCTAAGTTCAAGTTTGCCTAATTTCAAGTACTTAAGTCTCTTATTTTAGAAAGGTTTCGTAGTTCATAGTCTTAATCACTTAAGAGTATAATTCTCTTTAAACAATTTGAGAAACATATGCCTTATATGTGAGTAGGTTATTCTTGTTCATAATCTGTTATACCCCGTATTTCTAGAGTATGTACGTGTGGACGTACGTACGAATTTTGAGCCTTAAGTTAGGCATGTTTCGAAATTTTGGGCACAAGTGCCGATTAGAGTCGTTTTCTGACGAAACGTTTCCACAGCTTTCGTAGAGAAAATTCCGGCTATGTCATTTATATTTTTTGCGGATTTTTCTGAGAGACGAAACATTTTAGACCAACGGGAGGGTGACATGTGTCACCCCCACATTGGTAGCAAGTGGAGGGGACTTGGACGATTGGGCGTCCAAGAGGGATCGGTTGGCCTTGGCCGATTGGTCCCTTGAATTGTGCCTTGTTTTGGCCTTGTTTTGTGGAGTGTTTTGTGGAGTGTTTTGTGGAGTAGGGTTAGGGTGCACTTGGCTTGATCTTGGCCTTACACTTGCCTTGCACATGGCTTGATCTTGGCCATTGGTTGGCTTTTGGTTTTGCTATAAATACCCACAAGTGTGAAGACTTCATCCATTCCAAAACTTCCAAGTCTTGAAACCCTCTCCTCCCTTCTTGTTGTGTTAGCCGAGCTTCCCTCCTCCCCCTTTTCGTGAGGCCTTGTGGCGAGAGCACACCCTCCCCTTTGTGGTGCCTTGGCCGGGTACCCCTAGCCTAGTCGTTTTGTATAATACCCTTGTTGTGGTATAGAAATACTCTCCTAGTATTGTTATAATGTCTAAATACCTTGTAGTATTCCCAAGGTTACACTTATACAAAAGCCAGAAAATACGATTATACTTCCTTTAGCCACAAAAACGAAACCCAAGGAAATCTTCACCGTTGTTGAAGTTGTAAGTAGAAGTTGGTTAGAACTTCTAAGGGTTGTTTGAGCGCCGGAGTAGGAGCTAAGCGTTGCTCAGATCGACTTTATACTTGGATAATTTTGGGCTTATCGAGGTAACACTCTTGTCTTATTGTAATTGGAAATTACATAAGTGTTGAATATATAGTTGTTGTATACTATATATAGAATGAACTTAGAATTGTGGCAATGTCTTTTGACTTAAGCTCAAGAACGAAGAATTGAGCAGTAATCACATAGAAGGATAATAAAGAGAAGAAGCCCAGAATTACCTAGTGTATTACAGTAGACTTATGTAGCATTCTTGTGTAATAGAATTATGCGATCCGGTTAGGCGTGTTAACCCCTCGGTTGGCTTGGTAGCCGACCTCGATAAAGGAGGAGATTTACGCTGTTTGCGGGAGGTCTTAGAATTTTACGTAGAAAGATAGAAACTTGTGTTTTGGGGTTAATAGACGTTTGTGACCTTTATAGGTGAAAGTACTAAGAGTAGCGTATTCTACTCGAGAGTGGAAAGGGCTAGCGTGGTAGTACTTGGAGCATTTTGCTTATTGTCGATAAATCGTCGCGAGGTATGTGAACCTCTTCCTATCTCTTCTAGCATGATATGCGTGTAACTATGTAGTGCGGTAGACGTACGTGTGTTTAAAGTATTTGATTGGTTTGAAACATAAAGTGTTATAACGCTTTATGGGAGTTAGTTATAACGACTTTATGTAGGTAAGAAAATACTTTGTGGTTTTAAAAGGTAATCGTGTGAATTATAACCGGCTAGTTATAATAAAGAACTTGATGTATTTCAAAAGATTTATAAGTCGTTTTGAAGGAGAGTAACACTTAGTTTTAAAGGTTTTAAAAAGAGTTATACTAGCTTTTTGGGAGTTAGGTATAATGTCTTAAGAGAGGTAAAGAAAATGGTTTCTTGATGTTAGAAGTTAAGAGACTTGATCTTATAAGATAAGAGACTTAACTTATTTGTTTTTAATGTGAATGTTTGTGTGAAATCTCATTCGTGAGTAATGAGTACTTGGTTTTATTTAAAAGGATAATGTTTCTTGATTTGGAAATCGAATGTGTATCGACAGCACCACTGCAGCGTTAATAAAGGAAAATGTACTGAATAATGATGTATCGTATTAAAACCAGTAGAAACCTCCATCAGCATAGAAACTAAGATGAGACAAAATGATATTACATATTCTAGATCATGGTCTTTGTAATAAGAATGATGTAAACAAGAATAACCTACTCTCGCGTGAGACATATATTACTCAATTGTTCTAAAAGGAATCAAGTGATTAAGTTTGGGAACTATGAAACCATTTGAAAATGAGAAGCATGAGTAATTGAAACTAGGCAAACTGTAACTTAGGAAAAGAATGTTGTTACTTGATTTTGAAAAGGAATGTGGGTTGGTCATTCTAATACTACGGGTATCGGGTGACTTTTATAAAAGTAATGGATCTCTTTTAAAAGAACTTAACGTATGTAGTACTTTGGGGTTACAAACCCAGACTTTGGCATAAAATGAAAGTACTTTGAGTTGTGTGAGACTTGCCTATGCTTGTTGTTGTGAAACTTGCCTATGCTTGTTGTTGTGAAACTTGCCTATGCTTGTTGTTGTGAAACTTGCCTATGCTTGTGATGATAGCCTTGGTTGTGCAAGTGTGGTATTTACGTATTCTGGCGTCTCGGTAGAGGGCCGGTTGACTTGTTGAGAACTTACTTGGACGTGCTGGCAGTGATGGAGAATTCCACGGGTATGTTTCCATTTTGATTACTGTCTTGTTGTTGATGTCACATGGACATGTCTACACCGATGCAGTATTCCGGGGGCATGCGGCCATGCGGCCGGGTTGATTACCCGATATATGGTTATTACTGCAACATGTACGTGTCTACCGTCAGATATTCGGGGCATGTGGCCATGCGGCGTGGTTGACCACCGATATATTGTTATTGAGGTTACATGGGCATGTCTACACCGTCAAGATTCCGGCATGTGGCCACGCGGCCTTGTTATTGTTGCATCATGGACATGTCTACACCGTCAAGATTCCGGGGCATGTGGCCATGATGCGAACATGATGGATGTGGTGGCGTGAGACCCATAGTTATATTTGAGTGGTGACTTTGAGGCGTGAGTCCCGGACTTGATCGCTTTTATGTTGCGTCTTGTATTTTGGTTATCATACATGTCTCCGCTTTATATAGTATTATGATTTAAGCTGCGATATTCTGATTTCACATACTTAGTACTGTTATCGACCTCCTTGGGCTGCGTTCATGCCGCAGTAGAGGTACATCGGTCGTGGATCCCGCTCTTAGGATCTCACTTCGCGTGTCGGAAAGCTCCGTTCCTTGAGGCTTATCTTTGGTATGTTTCCACTGAGTTGTAGGTTCTTGTACATTCGGGGTATGGCGAACCACTGTCCGTCATAGTTGTTAATATATCTTAAGTGCAGTAATCGTTGTGGGCGGGGTTGTAAAAGGATTAAACTGTTCAGGTTTTATGTATATACTGAAGGCAACTGTTTTGGTTGGACTGTTTATTTACTATATCTCTTGTTTAATCACACAACATTTATGTTCCGATGATTTTCTCTGATGTATGTATCACTAGGGTGCCCGGTAAGGCACCGGATGGCGAGTTTCGGCGCCACAAGTGGTATCGAGCGATTAGTCCTCGGAAAGTGTCTGCACCGTGTCTAGTAGAGTCTTGATTATCGGTGTGTTGTGCACCACTTCTATAATCAGGAGGCTATATGACATTTAGGATTGGTTTCCATTCTTCTCATTCTGAGATCGTGCCTTAGAGCTGTGTTGTAAGTTGGACCCTCGACGTGTTTCGTTTTTACGCTTATGCCTGCGAAAACAACCAGGCCTGAAGGGCAAGCGGCGAGGCTGCTAGTGTGATTCGAGGAGTACGAGCGCGAGCGGTCGAAGACTGAGACAGTGCCCGAGCGGGTTTCGCGACGCCAAAGACCAGCGAGTTTAAGCGCAGCGATGGGCTGCTGAGACTACGATACGAGCCTCGATCCACGATGCAGGCGTAAGAGTTGGGTTACAAGAGATGGCGATTCTTGGCGAGTCGTGGCAGATATGAGATAGGTGGATCACGTGATTCCGGCCAGTAGCACCGTAGTTCACCCCGGCGAGCGATTTGAGGCTACGGACTTTCGAGACGTAGCCCGCGAGTTCTGGTCGAGGCACGAGATGATCCGCAGGAGTTCATCCAAGCGATTCTGACGGATCATGAGAGTGATCAAGGCTTCGAGACCGAGTCGGTGGTCTAGGTTCGCGTCACGCGTGATACCGCAATGATCGTTTGATTCGTGGGAGCCGTCGGGAGAGAATGCACTTCCAGCCGTTGGGGCGAGTTTTCGGGGCCTTCCGGCACATTTCTTGCCTCACAGATGAGGAGGGCTCGGTAAACAGATTTTTGATGTTGGCGAGCAGGCGTCTGATTCGGGAGTACAATGTGAGTTCGACTCATCGGCGGTATGTTCCGTATTAGTAGCTAGTATGGAGGATCGAGTGCACCGATATGTTACAGGCTCGATGATTACCTAGCAGAGTTGCGCGAGTGTTTCTCTTCACCGGCATGGACATTGCTCGTGCGAGCTCATGCACTTGGAGTGCGAGGCGCGCAGATCGGCAGGTGGACGCTTTCAGCGAGAAAGAAGGCCAAGACGGCCGGATATTTTGGCGACTTTGGCGGACCGCCTCGGCCAGACTAGTTATGTACCTCCGCCATTGCGAGTGGTCCTCCGCACGCCGGGACCTCAGGATATTGAGGAAGCGTGCAGGCTCCCGTGTTTGACGTTCGGAGTAGGGTGTTGGCGGATCGATCACTACCTCGGTGTGGTCGATGTAGTAGACGCATTTGAAGTGTTGTAGTACGAGGAGCTTGTTATTCTTGCGCCAACAGGCCATATGACGAGACCGTCCGACTGAAGTAGCGCCGGTAGGATAGCCTGCACTATTAGAGCGATTGCGGGCCACGGTAAGTCGCGGTGGAAGTTCAGTTTAGCGGTCCTTGAACCGCCTAGTTTGGTATATCCTTAACCACGTAGATACTTGTATGTATTGATGTTAATGATGTGTTAAGTGTTATGTTTGGATAGCTTTGTGCTAAAATATGATTTAGAAACACAGTTAGTGAAAAGGTAAGTCACAGGTAGTGTGAAATGGAAGTGGTAGCTTTTGACCGGTATAGGTAGGATTGTTCCGTGTCGGGGAACAAGGGCTTGACGCGATTGTGGGTCGGGTTGAGGGCGTGATCGGTCAACCCGTAGCCCGATTAAGGTAGGTCGGTTCTGGGTGGTCCTCCGGTGGTAGGGTCACGAGGATGCTAGGCCCAAGTTTGTATGACCATCGTATGAGTTGGTGGATATGTTCGACCGAAGCGGGTCGTGGAGGCGAGAACGACCTTAGGAAATCGAGGTTAGTGAGATGACCAAGTTTGGAGGTAGTGACTCGAGGGTTGGAAAGCGGAAGCATTGTGAAGTGTGGTACGGATACTAGAACGAGTTCAGTGTTCGTGACGAGTACTACGAGAAGGAGAAGTGAGCGTGTGTTTTGTGGCGGTGTGGCATGATTGTTTTCGTGCGTATAGCGGTGAAGACTATCACGGCGCTTGTTTGTTTGAGACCTTGAAGGAACATTCGACGAATGTTTCTAAGGAAGAATGTTATACCGTATTTCAGTATGTGCGTGTGGGCGTGCGTGCAATTTTGAGCCTTAAGTTAGGCATGTTTCGAAATTTTGGGCACAAGTGCCGATTAGAGTCGTTTTCGACTAAACGTTTCCGACTTTCGTAGAAAATTCCGGCCGTGTCATTTATATTTTTGCGGATTTTTCCGAGAGACGAAACATTTTGGACCAACGGAGGGTGACATGTTTCACCCCACATTGGTAGCAAGTGGAGGACTTGGGCGATTGGGCGTCAAGAGGATCGTGGCCTTGGCGATTGGTCCTTGAATTGTCCTTGTTTTGGCCTTGTTTTGTGGAGTGTTTTGTGGAGTGTTTTGTGGAGTAGGGTTAGGGTGCACTTGGCTTGATCTTGGCCTTACACTTGCCTTGCACATGGCTTGATCTTGGCCATTGGTTGGCTTTTGGTTTTGCTATAAATACCCCAAGTGTGAAGACTTCATCCATTCCAAAACTTCCAAGTCTTGAAACCCTCTCCTCCCTTCTTGTTGTGCTAGCCGAGCTTCCCCTCCTCCCCCTTTTCGTGAGGCCTTGTGGCGAGCACACCCTCCCCTTTGTGGTGCCTTGGCGTGGGTACCCCACTGCCTAGTCGTTTTGTATAATACCCCTTGTTGTGGTATAGAAATACTCTCCTAGTATTGTTATAATGTCTAAATACCTTGTAGTATTCCCAAGGTTACACTTATACAAAAGCCCAGAAAATACGATTATACTTCCTTTAGCCACAAAAACGAAACCCTAAGGAAATCTTCACCCGTTGTTGAAGTTGTAAGTAGAATTTGGTTAGAACTTCTAAGGGTTGTTTGGGCGCTGGAGTAGGAGCTAAGCGTTGCTCAGGATCGACTTTATACTTGGATAATTTTGGGCTTATCGAGGTAACACTACCGTCCTTCTATTGTAATTGGAAATTACATAAGTGTTGAATATATAGTTGTTGTATACTATATATAGAATGAACTTAGAATTGTGGCAATGTCTTTTGACTTAAGCTGAAGAACGAAGAATTGAGCAGTAATCACATGAAGGATAATAAAGAGAAGAATCGAATCAGTAATTACCTAGGGGTGTATTACATTTGAATTATGTATCATTACTGTGTAATAGAATTGTACGCATCGGTTTAGACGTGTTAACCCCCCCCCCCCTGGTTGGCTTGGTAGCCGACCTCGATAAAGGAGGAGATTTACGTTTGCTGCGGGAGAGTCTTTGCCAATTTTACGTAGAAAGATAGAAACTTGTGTTTTGGGGTTAATAGACGTTTGTGACCTTTATAGGTGAAAGTACTAAGAGTAGCGTATTCTACTCGAGGAGTGGAAAGGGCTAGCGGTGGTAGTACTTGGAGCATTTTGCTTATTGTCGATAAATCGTCGCGGTATGTGAACCTCTTCCTATCTCTTCTAGCATGATACGTGTAACTATGTAGTCTGATGAAGCGTACATGTGTTTAAAGTATTTGATTGGTTTGAAACATAAAGTGTTATAACGGCTTTATGGAGTTAGTTATAACGACTTTATGTAGGTAAGAAAATACTTTGTGGTTTTAAAAGGTAATCGTGTGAATTATAATCGGCTAGTTATAATAAAGAACTTGATGTATTTCAAAAAGATTTATAAGTCGTTTTGAAGGAGAGTAACACTTGGTTTTAAAGGTTTTAAAAGAGTTATACTAGCTTTTTGGGAGTTAGGTATAATGTCTTAAGAGAGGTAAAGAAAATGGTTTCTTGATGTTAGAAGTTAAGAGACTTGATCTTATAAGATAAGAGACTTAACTTATTTGTTTTTAATGTGAATGTTTGTGTGAAATCTCATTCGTGAGTAATGAGTACTTGGTTTTATTTAAAAGGATAATGTTTCTTGATTTGGAAATCGAATGTGTATCGACAGCACCATCGCAGCGTTAATAAAGGAAAATGTCTTGAATAATGATGTATCGTATTAAAACCAGTAGAAACCTCCATCTGCATAGAAACTAAGATGAGACAAAATGATATTACATTTTCTAGATCATGGTCATTGTAATAAGAATGATGTAAACAAGAATAACCTACTCTCACGTGAGACATATATTACTCAATTGTTCTAAAAGGAATCAAGTGATTAAGTTTGGGAACTATGAAACCATTTGAAAATGAGAAGCTTGAGTAATTGAAACTAGGCAAACCGAACTTAGGAAAAGAATGTTGTTACTTGATTTTGAAAAGGAATGTGGGTTGGTCATTCTAATACTACGGTATCGGGTGACTTTTATAAAAGTAATGGATCTCTTTTAAAAGAACTTAACGTATGTAGTACTTTGGGGTTACAAACCCGACTTTGGCATAAAATGAAAGTACTTTGAGTTGTGTGAGACTTGCCTATGCTTGTTGTTGTGAAACTTGCCTATGCTTGTTGTTGTGAAACTTGCCTATGCTTGTTGTTGTGAAACTTGCCTATCTTGTGATGATAGCCTTGGTTGTGCAAGTGTGGTATTTACGTATTCCGCCTCGGTAGAGGCCGGTTGACTTGTTGAGAACTTACTTGGACGTCTTTGGCGGTGATGGAGAATTCCACGTATGTTTCCATTTTGATTACCGTCTTGTTGTTGATGTCACATGGACATGTCTACACCGACGCAAAGATTCCGGGCATCGCCACGCGCCGGGTTGATTACCCGATATATGGTTATTACGCAACATGGGCGTGCCTACACCGATCAGATTCCGGGGCATGTGGCCGTGCGGCAGGTTGACCACCGATATATTGTTATTGAGGTTACATGGGCATGTCTACACCGTCACGATGTTCCGGGGCACGTGGCCACGCGGCCTTGTTATTATTGTTGCATCATGGACATGTCTACACCGTCACGATTCCGGGCATGTGGCCATGATGCGAACATGATGGATGTGGTGGCGTGAGACCCATAGTTATATTTGAGTGGTGACTTTGAGGCGTGAGTCCCGACGGATCGCTTTTATGTTGCGTACTGTATTTTTGTTATCATACATGTCTCCCGCTTTATATAGACTGTTATGATTTCACTGCAGTATATTCAGTTTCACATACTTGGTACCTGTTGTACTGACCTCCTTCGGGGGGCTGCGTTCATGCCGCAGGTAGAGGTACATCGGTCGTGGATCCCCGCCTTAGGATCTCACTTGGCAGTGTCGAAAGCTCGTTCCTTCGAGGCTTATCTTTGGTATGTTTCCATGAGTTGTAGGTTCTTGTACATTCAGGTATGGCGGGGCCTCATCGTCATAGTTGTTGTATATCTTAAGTGCAGTAGTATCTTGTTGTGGGCGGGTTGTAAAAGGATTAAACTGCTCGTGTTTTATGTATATCTTGAAGGCAATCGCTTTGGTTGCTGTTTATTTACTATATCTCTTGTTTAATGACTCATGTTTTATGTTCCGCTGATTTTCTCTGATGTATGTATCACTAGGGTGCCCGGGGTAAGGCACCAGTGACGGGCCCGGGTTTCGGGGCGTCACATAATCAATCTTATTAAGCAGCCATGATCTAGGAAATGTAATATCATTTTGACTCATCTTAGCTTCTATGTAGATGGAGGTTTCTACTGGTTTTAATATCATTACTTAATTAGTCAAATCATTTCCCTTTATTAACGCTGCAGTGGTTTTGTCGATACTCATTCTGATTTCCGAAATCAGTAAAACATTATTCTTTTTTTTAAAAACCAAGTACTCATTACTCACGAATGAGGTTTCACATAAAATTCATATTAATATAATTAAGTCAAGTCTCTTATCTTTTAAGATCAAGTCTCTTAACTTCTAAAATTAATAAACTATTCTTTTTATCTCTCTTAAGTCGTTATACCTAACTTCCCATAAAGCTAGTATAACTCTTAAACTACGTTCAGTTAACGCACGTACGTCTACCGTACTATATATATATATATATACTTCAAGATTCTTTTTATTCAGGCTTAAGTCAAAGACATTGCCGATAACTACGTTCAGTTAACGCACGTACGTCTACCGTACTATATATATATATATACTTTTAAAATATCATGCTCAAGAGTATAGGAAGAATCACATACCTCGCGACGATTATCGACTATTAGCAAAACGCTCCTCGGCTATAACCCGGCTAGCCTTGTCCACCTTCCAAGTAGTACATGCTACTCGCAGAACAGTCAACCAATAAAGGTAAATACGATCCTATGTAAGTACAGTTTAATCTTCTACTTAAATATTCTTCTGATGTGATTTCAGTTCAAGTCTTATCTGTAATATCCTTCTATTACAGTTCAATTCTCTTCTATGAATCTTATATTCATTTTCAATAATACTACAGTATGTAATCTCCAATTACAATAGAACGATAGGATTATTTACCTCGGTAAGCCCCAAAATTATCCAAGTTTAAAGTCGATCCTGAGCAAGGTTTAGCTCCTACTCCGTGCGCTCCAATTCGCTCCAAGAAACCCTTAGAAGTTCTACACAACTTCTACTTAGTACTCCAACCAATTATGGAGATTTTTCCATAGGGTTTCATTTAGTGGCTAAAGGAAAGTATAGTAGTATTTTCCTGCTTTTAGTATAGGTGTAACTCGAATACTATAAGGTATTTGGGCGAGGTATTTTGGTATTATAACAATACTTGGAGAGTATTTCTACCAAGGTGGGGTGTATATTATACTAAAACTACAAGGCAAGGGGTACTTTCGGCCACACCACTAGAGAGAGTACCTCTCGGCCAAGGCTTCTCAAAAAGGGGGCTTTGGACGAATACAACTCATAAAGGGGAGGATTTCAAGACTTGGAAAATGATTTTGGATGAAGAAAGTCTTGAGTTAGGGGAGTATTTATAGGCCAACCAATGGCCAAGATGAAGCCAAGTGCTAGGCAAGTGTAGGGCTAGGATTCATCCAAGTGCACCTTATCCATCTACCACACCAACTACACAAAATATCCTACCTAACCCAAAGCCCCATTTCGTCTAATTGCCGCCCCAATTCACGATGTGAGGTGACACATGTCACCCTCCCGTTGGTCCAAAATGTTTCATCTCTCGGAAAAATCCGCAAAAATTATAAATGACATAGCCGGAATTTTCCCTTCGCAAGTTTAGTAAAACGTTTCGTCGAAAAACGATTCTTTTCGGTACTTGTGTACAAATTTCGAGCCTTGCCAACCTTAAGGCTTAAATTTTTATACGTACGCCCTCACGTACATACTCTGGAAATACGGGGTATAACATTCTCCCCTCCTTAGAAACATTCGTCCCGAATGTTCCTTCTCAAGACGGATAACGATAAAGTTCTTCTAACAAGTTGCCAACGCCACACCTGGCCACGAAATAACACACGTTCTCTTCCTTCCTTACTCGTCGTGCCCTTCTCGAACACTTGAACTCTTCTAGTATACGTACCACTTCGCCATCGCCAGTTCCCAAAACTTTGGAGTCACCACCTCAAACTAGGTCATCTTACTAACCTCAATCTTCCTTAAGGCCATTCCCGGCCTTCACGATCCACTTCTGGTCGAACATATCCACGAACTCATACGATGGTCATCTAAACTTGGGCCTAGCACCCTCGTGACCCTACCACCTGGCGGGACCACCTCGAACTGACCCAACCCCAAACTCTGGGTTGACCGCAACATGGCCCCAACCCGACCCACTTAACGCGTCAAGCTCTTGTTCCCGATCCGAACAATCTTACCTATACAGTGAAAGCTACCACTTCCATTTTACACCACCCAAGGAATTTTCCCACCATTACTCCACGTATACTTATACATTCGACAAAGATCACCCAAAATCTTGTACTCAAGACGGCCTTACATCTAAGGTCTCAACTGTAATATTCTAAGGTTCATCATTTTCTCACTTTGTGCTTACCCTCTTTCACTAACCAGGTTTCTAAATCACATTTTAGCATAAAGCTATCCGAACATAACACTAAACACATCATCATAACATCAATACATATAAAACTCTAGAGGGTTAAGGATATACCTGAAAAAATAGGCGGTTCAAAGGACCGCTAAAACTGGGAACTTCCACCGTGACCTCTACCGTGGCCTGCCGGTGTATGAACATCCTGCCTAGCTATGGAAGGTGAAGAACCCGCAACTGATCTAGTAGCATGTGCTATCCCACCAGTGCTACCCCTGGTCGGACAGTCTCCCGTCAAATGTGTTATACCCCGTAGTTCCAGGGTATATAGGTGAGGATGTACGTGCGAGATTACGACAGAAATTTTGGAAAGAAAGAAAGATGTGATTTTTCGACGGAAAAGTTTCCGGGTTTTGTGAAGGAAAAAGGTTCGTTGATGGGAATTGGATTCCCAGATTTGGTATTTGGGCTTCTTGAATTATATTAGAATTATGGAATTTTATTTCCGGAATTGGTCACGTGGGGCCCACGGGAGAAATTTACGGTTTTGTGGGGCCCACTTTGTTTTTGAGATTTTTGCCTTTATGGATATTTTCGGAAGATGAAATATTTTGGACGAGTAGGAGGGCGACACGTGTCACCCCCCTAGGTGGCCTCATGGCCGAAATTTGCTAACAAGTGGCAAGACAAGTGGCCTTGTCTTGCTAGATATTTTGTGTGGACAAGTGGCCAAGTCTTGCTAGATATTTTGTATGGACAAGTGGCTTGTGGGACCCACACACACTTGTCCCCAATCTCAACCACACACTTGCCTTCATCCTAGCCCTTGGTTGTCCTATATATGCACCCTTAGTTGATGAAAACTTCCACACTTAACCATTTCAAGACAAGAAATTCCCTCCTTCTCCCTTGACCTTGCTCTCGTTTTGAGCCCATTTCTTGACCTAAATTTGTACAACAATTCTTAAACTCTCAAGTGTTCTTCCCTAAGGTGTTAGGAAGATTGTGTACCAAGAGTTGGAAAAGATTTCACACCCCTAACCTATTGTTCATGCCTGGGCCGAAACTTACTAGTTGGAAACCCTAAGTGTTCTTCACTTTTTGGAGTTGGTTCTTGAAGAGAAGTTGGTTAGGAGCTTCTATGGGTTGCTTGTAGCGGATTGGAACGGAAAGATTTGGAGCTAAGACTTGCTTGGAGCGACATTAAGTTCTTGGATAATTTTGGGCTATTTGAGGTAGTAAACCTTAACCTCTTTGTGAATTGGTCATTATACATATATTATAAGTATATTATGGAGTATATAAAATATGGAGTAAAGTTTGGAAAAGTTGGATCTTGTTAACTTGTTAAAAGAAAGGATTGGTCGTTTGCCATTAAAATGGTAAAACCGTATCTTACTTGTGAAGAAGTAATTAACAAAGTAACTATAACTTATATTAAGATGGAATATAAGTTGGATGACTAATGAAGTAATTGGATAAGTAAAATGGACAAAGTTGGCCAAGGACCCCAACTTAAGGACTGTATTTACTTTGGACAGTATTTACTTTGGACTGTATTTACTTTGGACAGTATTTACTTTGGACTGTATTTACTTTGGACTGTATTTACATTTCTGTTAAGGGGAAGATTGTTCAATCGCGTTCCGTTTGGGCGCGTAATCCCCTTCTTTTACTTGTTGTTATTATGGAGGCGTGATAGTAAACCGCGTTACCGTTTGGGCGTGTAATCCCCTTCTTTATGTTGTTTAATTATTACGCCTTATATATATATGGTATATATATTACGGTTATTCGGGCCTTGGAGAAAGATGGAAAAGTGAGTAAAAACGGGAAGTCTTTGCTAATTTTCCGTAGAATTAGAGGGCTTTTTATTGGTATAAGTCTTCAATGGTAAGAAAGGTTTGATAGAAGTACTATGACCCTTTTAGGAGTGGAGTACTACGTGTGGCGTGATCTACTTGGCTTAAGGAGTAGCCGACGGGTTGAAGTACTTGGAGCGTTTTGCTATTTGTCGATAATCGTCGCGAGGTATGTGAACCTCTTCCTATATTTTCTAGCATGATTGTTGTGAACTATGTAGTACGGTAGACGTACATGTGCTAAGTGATTTGGTTGGTTTAAAACATAGGGTGTTATAATAGCTTTATGGGAAGTTAGTTATAACGACTTTATGTAGGTAAAAGAATGGTTTATTGATTGTAGAAAGATAAGAGACTTGACTTATACACGACTTGATTTTGAAAGTTAAGAGACTTGATCTTGAAAGATAAGAGACTTGATCTTGAAAGATAAGAGACTTGACTTAGTTTGACTTGTTATGAATTTTGTTAAAATGTTGTAAAAACCTCATTTGCGAGTAATGAGTAGTTGGTTTTAAAAGAATAATGTTTCTTGATTTGGAAATGAGATTAAGTATCGAACAAACCATTGCAGCGTTAATAAAGGAAATGTATTGACTAATTGTTATTAAAACCAGTAGAAACCTCCATCTGCATAGAAGCTAAGATGAGACAAAATGATATTACATTTCCTAGATCATGGCTGCTTTTATAAGATTATAATAGACAAGAACAACCTACTCACACATAAGGCATATGTTTCTCAAATTTGTTTTAAAGGAGAATTATATTCTTAAGTGATTAAAACTATGAACTATGAAACCTTTCGAAAATGAGAAACTTGAGCATTTGAAATTAGGCAAACTTGAACGTTTGGAAAATAATGTGTTACTTGATTTTACAAGGGAAGTGTTTTGGTTTACTTAAAAGATAGTCACTCTATTTTATACTACGAACATTGTGTGACTTTTGTGAAAGAAACGTATCTTTTAAAAGAGTTAATGTATGTAATACTTTAGTCGAATCTGGATTTTGGCATAAAATGATAGTACCTTAAGTTGTGTGTAACTTGCCTATGTTTGCGTGTGATAGCCTTGTTGTGCAAGTATCGTATTTTACTCGACTACGGTTCACGGGATGAACCGAATGTATTTCACTTGACTACGCGTTCATGGGATGAACCGAATGTATTTCACTCGACTACGCGTTCACGGGATGAATCGGAATGTATTTCACTCGACTACCGCGTCCGTAGGATGGACCGAATGTATTCCATCCGACTACCGAGTTCGTGAGATGAACCGGAATGTATTTCTGCGTTTCTATCGGGTCCATGAGATGGGCGAGACATGTTATACGTATCACATGGTTTGTACCTAGATCGCTAGCGGTGAGGAAGGAGTTCCACGGGCATGAGGGATGACTTTGAGGGCGTGAGTCCCTGACTTGACATGACTGCTTTTATGTTATGAGTTGTAGTTTGGTTATCATATATGTCTCCTATTTTATATAGACTGTTATGATTTCATTCTGATTTTTCATTTCACATACTTGGTACTGTTGTCTCGACCTCCTTCGGGGAGCGTAAAGAGGCCGAGCATCTCGCGAGGAACGAACCGGCCGTGGCTCGTATGGCACGCCCCGAGAAGGTCCAAACCTCGTGGATCGCATGCAGTCGGCACCATTTTGTTGGGTGCCCGTAGTGACACTAGAACCTCGCGGCAAAGTGACAAAAGTGGTATCAGAGCGCTTAGTACTGGAAAGTGTCTGAGGCATCGTCTAGTAGAGTCTTGATTATCGGTGTGTTGTGCACCACATCTATAATCAGGAGGCTGCAGGACATTTAGGATTGGTTTCTATTCTTCTCACTCTGAGATCGTGCCTTAGAGCTGTGTTATAAGTTGGACTCCCTCTGACGTATTCTTATGTGCCAGTTATGCCTCCACGCAAGGCAATCGGGGCCCAGAAGGGCAAGGCGGCGAAAGTCGTGAGTGAAACACGGAGGGTTCTGGGCGAGAGGCCCAGTCGTTACTTGAGATAGTGCTTCCGACGGCGAGTTTTGCGGCGCCGCCCGGCGCCAGCGAGTTAGAGCGGCGGTGGGCTGCGAGACTACGAGACTGAGCCTCGGTCCCGGCCGGAGCAGATGAGATTGGGTACAAGGAGATGGCGATTCGGCGTGGTCGTGGCGATATGAGAGAAGGCCGAATCACAGCGATTCAGTCCAGAGCACCGTAGTTCACCCCGAGGCGAGCGATTTGAGACTACGGACTTTCGAGATGTAGCCCGCCGTTCTATGGATCGAGCCGAGGATGACCTCGTGAGTTTATCCAAGCGGCTCTGACGGATCATGAGTGATCGAGTCTCGGCGATCGATGGTATTGGGTTCGCATCACCGCGTGATACCTGCGATCGTTGGTTTGATTCATAGGAATCGTCGAGGAACATGCGCTCCCAGCAGTTTGGGGCGAGTTCTCGCGGCATTTCTTGCACATTTATTGCCTCACAGATGAGAGGGCTCGGTAAACATTTTTGACGTTAAAGCGGGCCGGCGTGCGGTTAGGGAGTACAACGTGGAGTTTGACTCGTTGGCTCGGTATGTCCCGCCTTAGTGACCGATATGGAAGACAGAGTGCACCGCTACGTCACCGGGCTCGATGATTACTTGGCAGAGGCTTGTTCGGGTGTAGCTCTTCAGCCCGGCATGGACATTGCCCGCATGCAGGATCATGCACTTGGATGTGAGGCACGGAGAGGTCGACGGAATGACCGGATCGCGAAGAAGGCGAACAGCAGGTCCTTTGGTAACTCATGCGGCGGACCACCTCGGCGAGCTAGTTATGCACCTTCGCCAAGATGCAGTGGTCCTCCGCGCCTTCAGGGCGTTCGGTATTCGGAGCTGGTCGTGGCTCGGGGCTTCGTTCACAGATATACGTGAGTTCTAGCCAACGAGATTCATGTCCCCTCAGGTGTGCGATGTGGCGGCGTCATCGGGAATGTCGTCTTTTATCGTGCTTGTTTCACTGCGGCCGTCGAGGGCCATGTGGCGAGAGAATGTGCTTATAGGAGGGTACCGGCGTGACGCAGCCTAGGATCGATGGCGGGTTCATCGCCTTCTACAACTATGCGCCTGCGGTGCCTATGATTAGAGTGAAGCGGTAGATACAGTATATCCTTAACCTCTAGAGTTTTGTTTGCGCGATATGATGATCTTATTATTGTGTGCTATGCAGATAGCATTGTGTTAAGTATAACTTAGAGAACATGACTAGTTGAAGAGGTAAGTTTGGGGTCATGGAAGGTGTGAACCTTAGAATATTATAAGTGGAGACCTTAGACGCGAGGCCGTCTTGAGTAAAAGATTTCTTTACGATTGACCTTTGTCGGAGTGCATAGTATCTGAGGGTAAAAAATTGTGTGATAAGTCCCAGTGGTGTGAATTATATAAGGATAGTTATGATAAGAAGACCACTAGGTTTTGCGTAATTTGATTAGTGAGATTGTTCGGATCGGGAACAAGAGTTTGGCGCGCAAATGGGTCAGGTTGAGGCAAGGTTGCGTGTCAACCCGCAGCCGGTTTGGGGTGGGGTCGATTCGAGGTGCTCGCCGGTGGTAGGGTCACGAGGTGTTAGGCCCAGTTTAGGTAACCATCAGACGTTCGTGGATGCGTTCGACCTGAGTCGGATTGCGAAGGCCGGGAATGGCCTTAGAGTAAATTGAAGCTAGTGGGAGTTGTTGTGAGATTAGAAATGATTCCTCGTTGGCTTGGATTTGAGTTTTGCGCACATGTTATATTCTGGCCATTGGTGGCATGATCGGTTTTGTAAGTATAGTAGTGAAGACTATACCGACGCAAGTACGTTTGGAGACTTAGAAGGAACATTCGGGACGAATGTTTCTAAGGGGGGAAGAATGTTATACCCCATAGTTCCAGGGTATATAGGTGAGGATGTACGTGCGAGATTACGACAGAAATTTTGGAAAGAAAGAAAGATGTGATTTTTCGACGGAAAAGTTTCCGGTTTTTGTGAAGGAAAAAGGTTCGTTGATGGGAATTGGATTCCCATTTGGTATTTGGGCTTCTTGAATTATATTAGAATTATGGAATTTTATTTAGGAATTGGTCACGTGGGGCCAGGAGAAATTCTGGTTTTGTGGGCCCACTTTGTTTTGAGATTTTGCCTTTATGGATATTTTCTAAGATGAAATATTTTGGGCCAGTAGGAGGAGACACGTGTCACCCCCACAGGTGGCCTCATGGCCGAAATTTGCTAACAAGTGGCAAGACAAGTGGCCTTGTCTTGATAGATATTTTTTGTGGACAAGTGGCCAAGTCTTGCTAGATATTTTGTGTGGACAAGTGGCTTGTGGGACCCACACACACTTGTCCCCAATCTCAACCACACACTTGCCTTCATCCTAGCCTTGGTTGTCGTAAATGCACCCTTAGTTGATGAAAACTTCCACACTTAACCATTTCAAGACAAGAAATTCCCTCCCTTCTCCCTTGACCTTGCTCTCGTTTTTGAGCCCATTTCTTGACCTAAATTTGTCCAACAATTCTTAAACTCTCAAGTGTTCTTCCCTAAGGTGTTAGGAAGATTGTGTACCAAGAGTTGGAAAAGATTTCACACCCCTAACCTATTGTTCATGCCTTGGCGAAACTTACTAGTTGGAAACCCTAAGTGTTCTTCACTTTTGGAGTTGGTTCTTGAAGAGAAGTTGGTTAGGAGCTTCTATGGGTTGCTTGTAGCGGATTGGAACGGAAAGATTTGGAGCTAAGACTTGCTTGGAGCGACATTAAGTTCTTGGATAATTTTGGGCTATTTGAGGTAGTAAACCTTAACCTCTTTGTGAATTGGTCATTATACATATATTATAAGTATATTATGGAGTATATAAAATATGGAGTAAAGTTTGGAAAAGTTGGATCTTGTTAACTTGTTAAAAGAAAGGATTGGCCGTTTGCCATTAAAATGGTAAAACGATCTTACTTGTGAAGAAGTAATTAACAAAGTAACTATAACTTATATTAAGATGGAATATAAGTTGGATGACTAATGAAGTAATTGGATAAGTAAAATGGACAAAGTTGGCCAAGGACCCCAACTTAAGGACTGTATTTACTTTGGACTGTATTTACATTGGACTGTATTTACATTTCTGTTAAGGGGAAGATTGTTCAATCGCGTTCCGTTTGGGCGCGTAATCCCCTTCTTTTACTTGTTGTTATAATGGAGGCGTGATAGTAAACCGCGTTGTTTGGGCGTGTAATCCTTCTTTATGTTGTTTAATTATTACGCCTTATATATATATATGGTATATATATTACGGTTATTCGGGCCTTGGAGAAAGATGGAAAAGTGAGTAAAAACGGAGGAAGTGCTGCCGAATTTTCCGTAGAATTAGAGGGCTTTTTATTGGTATAAGTCTTCAATGGTAAGAAAGGTTTGATAGAAGTACTATGACCCTTTTAGGAGTGGAGTACTACGTGTGGCGTGATCTACTTGGCTTAAGGAGTAGCCGACGGGTTGAAGTACTTGGAGCGTTTTGCTATTTGTCGATAATCGTCGCGAGGTATGTGAACCTCTTCCTATCTTTTCTAGCATGATTGTTGTGAACTATGTAGTACGGTAGATGTACATGTGCTAAGTGATTTGGTTGGTTTAAAACATAGGGTGTTATAATAGCTTTATGGGAAGTTAGTTATAACGACTTTATGTAGGTAAAAGAATGGTTTATTTATTGTATAAATATAAGATACTTGACTTATCCACGACTTGATTTTGAAAGTTAAGAGACTTGATCTTGAAAGATAATAGACTTGACTTATACGACTTGATTTTGAAAGTTAAGAGACTTGATCTTGAAAGATAAGAGACTTGACTTAGTTTGACTTGTTATGAATTTTGTTAAAATGTTGTAAAAACCTCATTTGCGAGTAATGAGTAGTTGGTTTTAAAGAATAATGTTTCTTGATTTGAAATGAGATTAAGTATCGAACAAACCATTGCGGCGTTAATAAAGGAAATTTATTGACTAATTGTTATTAAAACCGATGAAACCTCCATCTGCATGAAGCTAAGATGAGACAAAATGATATTACATTTCCTAGATCATGGCTGCTTTTATAAGATTGTAATAGACAAGAACAACCTACTCACATAAGGCATATGTTTCTCAAATTTGTTTTAAAGGAGAATTATGTTTTAAGTGATTAAAACTATGAACTATGAAACCTTTCGAAAATGAGAAACTTGAGCATTTGAAATTAGGCAAACTTGAACGTTTGGAAAATAATGTGTTACTTGATTTTACAAGGAAGTGTTTTGGTTTACTTAAAAGATAGTCACTCTATTTTATACTACGAACATTGTGTGACTTTTGTGAAAGAAACGATCTTTTTAAAAGAGTTAATGTATGTAATACTTTAGAATTCGAACTGGATTTTGGCATAAAATGATAGTACCTTAAGTTGTGTGTAACTTGCCTATGTTTGCGTGTGATAGCCTTATTGTGCAAGTCAGTATTTTACTCGACTCACGGTTCATGGGATGAACCGAATGTATTTCACTCGACTACGCGTTCATGAGATGAACAGGAATGTATTTCACTCGACTACCGCGTCCGTGGATGGGCGGGAATGTATTCCATCCGACTACCGAAGTTCATGAGATGAACCGGAATGTATTTCTGCGTTTCTATCGGGTCCATGAGATGGGCGAGACATGTTATACGTATCACATGGTTTGTACCTAGGCTGCAGCGGTGAGGAAGGAGTTCCACGGGCATGAGGATGACTTTGAGGCGTGAGTCCCGACTTGACATCGCTTATGTTATGAGATGTAGTTTGGTTATCATATATGTCTCTGCTTTATATGGTATTATGATTTCATTTACGATATTTTTCATTTCACATACTTGGTACTGTTATCGACCTCCTTGAAGCTGCGTTCATGCCGCAGTAGGTACACGGTTGTGGATCCTCGCCATAGGATCACGATTCAGCGTATTGGGAAGCCTCGTTTCTCGGAGGCTTATCTTTTGGTATGTTACCACAGTCAGAGGTTATTGTACATTCGGGGTATGGCGGGGCCTGTCCGCCATAGTTATTGTCACTTCTTAGAGGTCCTGTAGTACTTACGTGGCGAGTTTGTAAAAGGATAACTGTTCGGTTTTATGAATATATCTGCAATCAATTTTGGTTGGCCTGTTTATTTATCATGTCTCTTGTTTCATGTTTATGTTTTTATTTCCGCTGATTCTCTCTGATGTTGTATCACGAGGGTGTCCGGGGTAAGGCACCAGTCACGGGCCCCGGTTCGGGTCGTGACAAAATGGCCCTGTCGGCCGCAAGTATAGCAATCTCCCAAACCAGTACGACATTCCCCCCTATGGGCTTTACCACAACGGCCACACTGAGATACGGGTGGCTTCATCCGGCGAGCACTTCTACTCCGAAAAATGTAACACAGGAGCCCGACTCGCCTCGAATATTCCAAACGCCCCGACGACGGTGGGGACCACTAATGCATGGCGGAGGCGCATAATCGCAAGCTCTTGAGGCGGTCCGCCTCGAAAGTCACCAGCGACCTGCTCGGCCTCTTCTGCTGATCTTGGTCATTCCGTCGATTTCTCCGCTCCTCACATCCAAATGCATAAGCCTGCATGCGGGCAATGTCCATGCCCGGCTGAAGAGCTACACCAGAACAACTTTACGCTGGGTAATCATCGAGCCTCAGAACATATCGGTGCATTCGATCCTCCATACTAGCTACTAACGGGGACGTCGGCCAATGAGTCGAACTCCACATTGTACTCCCAACCGCACGCCCGCTCGCAACACCAAAAATCTGTCGCCCGAGCCCTCCTCATCCGCGAGGCAATAAATGTGCAAGAAATGCCCCGAGAACTCGTCCCATATAGTGGAAGTGCATTCTCTCCCGACAGCTCACGAATCAAACCGATCATTGCGGTATCACGCGACGCGAACCTAGGACCACCGACTCGGTCTCCGATGCCTTGATCACTCTCGATCCGTCAGAATCGTCGGATGAACTCCTCGGATCATCCTCGTGCCTCACCCATAAAACTCTGGCTACAACTCGTAAAATCCGTAGCCTCAAATCGTCCGATCTAGGGTGAACCACGGTGCTCTTTAGCTGCGTCGGCCTATCCTCAAGTTTGGCCTGACAACCTCGCCAATAATCGGGCCAACTCCGTAACCCATCTCATCCGCTCCGTGGGATCGAGGCTCTGTCTTGTGGTCTCTGTAGAGGCGCCGCTGCTTTACTCGCACTCTCCTCTCGCCGCTTCTCGCCACGGGCCGTGTTGCCTTACGCGGAGGCATAATCGTAAAAACGAAATACGCCGGAGGGTCAACTTATCACATGCTCTAAGGCACGATCTCGTAATGAGAAGAATGAAACTAATCCTAAATGTCCTGCAACCTCGATTATAGATGTGGTGCATAACACCGATAATCAAGACTACTAGACACGATGTAGACACTTTCCGAGGACTAATCGCTCGATACCACTTTTGTCACGACCGAACCCGGGCGTGGTCGTGCCTACCGGGCACCTAGTGATACAACATCGCAGAAAAACCATAAAATAAAAAAACTTAAACATACTATTAGATATGGATCAAGATAAAGAAAATAGGCCAACCAAACGGTTGCCTTTTACGCAAATATATATATATAGACATTTGAGCAGTTTACAATCCTTACACACTTGCGTGATTACTCATGACCTCTAAGATTTTTACAACAACTATGACGGACAGGCCCCGCCATACCACGAATGTACAAGAACCTGCTGCATACGTGGTAACATACCAAAAGATAAGCCTCCGAAGGAACGGAGCTTCCAATACGTTGAAATGTGATCCTATAAGCGGATCGATACCGATGTACCTCTACTGCAGGCATGACGCACCCGAAGGAGGTCAAGACAACAGTACCAAGTATGTGGCGAAAATCATAAATGAAATCATAATAGTCTATATAAAGCAGAGACATGTATGATAACCAAACTACAATACCTGACATATAAACGATATCAAGTCGGTGACTCACGCCTCCAAATCATCACTGTGCGTGGAATTCCTTCCTCACCGCGTGATCATGATATAACAACACCAAGGAGTATCATGAACACCGTGTCCCACCTGTGTCATAAAACCGTCGGGCAAGTATAACTACCGAGATCCGATCGTACCAATAATATTGTACAACCATATCATGAAGTCGACACGTGGCAAGTGCAATAGCCTCCACCACTCCTCCCCGCGCCACGTGCCGACGGGGCAAGTGAATCGCCACGCACGCATCACAACCGTAAGTCACGGCTCCATCCAAACACCGACTCGCGGCGACACGTGGCAAGTTCACTAGCCTCCAACAGCTCCTCCCTGCGCCACGTAGATGACGGGGTCAATTAAATAGACTAAGAACCAGATCACAACCGTAAGTCACGATACCGCGCGAAGGCGACACGTGGCAAGTGCAATAACCTATACCGGATCCACCGCATCACGTGGACGGGGCAAGTAAGCTACGCACCCGATCACAACCGTAAGTCACGATACTTCGCCATAAATAACCATAATGATCACATGTCCACAGAATCCATCATCGGTGTAGACATGCCCATGTAATAATAATAATGGAAGCATACCCGTGGAATCTTCCACACGCAGACGCTCCAAGTAAGTTCTCAATAAGTCAACCGCCCTCCATCGAGAGCGGTAGTATAGAAACACAATTCTTGCACAACAAAGCATCACAATAAGCATAGGCAAGTTACACAACAACAAGCATAGGCGAGTTACACAACAACAAGCATAGGCAAGTTATACACAACTCAAGGTACTTTCATTTTATGTCAAAGTCCGGGTTTTAACCATAAAGTACTACGTACGTTAGATTCCTTTAAAAAAAATCCATTTTTTTACAAAGGTCACCTGATACCCGTAGTATAAAAATAGAGTGACTCACAGTTTTTTGGGTAAACCAAAACACTTTCCTTTTCAACAACATTCTTTTCCCTAAGTTCAAGTTTGCCTAATTTCAAGTACTTAAGTCTCTTATTTTAGAAAGGTTTCGTAGTTCATAGTCTTAATCACTTAAGATTATAATTCTCTTTAAACAATTTGAGAAACATATGCCTTATATGTGAGTAGGTTATTCTTGTTCATAATCAATCTTATTAAGCAGCCATGATCTAGGAAATGTAATATCATTTTGTCTCATCTTAGCTTCTATGCAGATGGAGGTTTCTACTGGTTTTAATATCATTACTTAATTAGTCAAATCATTTCCCTTTATTAACGCTGCAGTGGTTTTGTCGATACTCATTCGATTTCAAATCAAGAAACATTATTCCTTTTTTAAAAACCAAGTACTCATTACTCACGAATGAGGTTTCACACAAAATTCATATTAATATAATTAAGTCAAGTCTCTTATCTTTTAAGATCAAGTCTCTTAACTTCTAAAATTAATAAACCATTCTTTTTATCTCTCTTAAGTCGTTATACCTAACTTCCCATAAAGCTAGTATAACTCTTAAGCTTTTAAAACCAAGCATTACTCTTCTTTCAAAAAGGTTTCTTATCTCTTTTGAAATACTTCAAGATTCTTTATTATTCAGGCTTAAGTCGAAAGACATTGCCAATAAACTACGTTCAGTTAACGATACGTCATCTAGATTATATATATATATATATATATATATACTTCAAGATTCTTTTTATTCAGGCTTAAGTCAAAGACATTGCCGATAACTACGTTCAGTTAACGCACGTACGTCTACCGTACTATATATATATATATATATACTTTTAAAATATCATGCTCAAGAGTATAGGAAGAATCACATACCTCGCGACGATTATCGACTATTAGCAAAACGCTCCTCGGCTATAACCCGGCTAGCCTTGTCCACCTTCCAAGTAGTACATGCTACTCGCAGAACAGTCAACCAATAAAGGTTATAAGACTACTGTAAATACGGTCCTATGTAAGTACAGTTTAATCTTCTACTTAAATATTCTTCTGATGTGATTTCAGTTCAAGTCTTATCTGTAATATCCTTCTATTACAGTTCAATTCTCTTCTATGAATCTTATATTCATTTTCAATAATACTACAGTATGTAATCTCCAATTACAATAGAACGATAGGATTATTTACCTCGGTAAGCCCCAAAATTATCCAAGTTTAAAGTCGATCCTGAGCAAGGTTTAGCTCCTACTCCGTGCGCTCCAATTCGCTCCAAGAAACCCTTAGAAGTTCTACACAACTTCTACTTAGTACTCCAACCAATTATGGAGATTTTTCCATAGGGTTTCGTTTAGTGGCTAAAGGAAAGTATAGTAGTATTTTCCAGGCTTTTAGTATAGGTGTAACCTTGGAATACTATAAGATATTTGGGCCAAGGTATTTTGGTATTATAACAACACTTGGAGAGTATTTCTACCAAGGTGGGGGTGTATATTATACGAAAACTACAAGGCAAGGGGGTACTTTCGCCACACCACTAGAGTGGGAGAGTACCTCGCCAAGGCTTCTCAAAAGGGGGCGTTGGACGAATAAAACTAACAAAGGGGGTGGGATTTAAAGAATTGGAAAAGGATTTTTGGATGAACAAAGTATTAAAGTTAGGGAAGTATTTATAGGCCAACCAATGGCCAAGATGAAGCCAAGTGCTAGGCAAGTGTAGGGCTAGGATTCATCCAAGTGCACCTTATCCATCTACCACACCAACTACACAAAATATCCTACCTAACCCAAAGCCCCATTTCGTCCAATTGCCGCCCCAATTCACGCCCAATGTGAGGGTGACACATGTCACCCTCCCGTTGGTCCAAAATGTGTCGTCTCTCGGAAAAATCCGCAAAAATTATAAATGACATAGCCGGAATTTTCCCTTCGCAAGTTTAGTAAAACATTTAGTCGAAAAACGATTCTTTTCGGTACTTGTGTACAAATTTCGAGCCTTGCCAACCTTAAGGCTTAAATTTTTATACGTACGCCCTCACGTACATACTCTGGATATACGGGGTATAACATTATCCCTTCCTTAGAAACATTAATCCAGAATTTTCCTTCTCAAGACGGATAACGATAAAGTTCTTCTAACAAGTTGCCAACGCCACACCTGGCCACGAAATAACACACGTTCTCTTCCTTCCTTACTCGTCGTGCCCTTCTCGAACACTTGAACTCTTCTAGTATACGTACCACACTTCAGTCATCGCTTCTGTTCCCAAAACTTTGGAGTCACCACCTCCAAACTTGGTCATCTTACTAACCTCAATCTTCCTTAAGGCCATTCCCGGCCTTCACGATCCGCTTCTGGTCGAACATATCCACGAACTCATACGATAGTCATCTAAACTTGGGCCTAGCACCCTCGTGACCCTACCACCTGGCGGGACCACCTCGAACTGACCCAACCCCAAACCGGGCTACGGGTTGACCCGCAACATGGCCCCAACCCGACCCACTTAATGCATCAAGCTCTTGTTCCCCGATCCGGAACAATCTTACCTATACAGGTCATGAAAGCTACCACTTCCATTTTACACCACCCAAGGAATTTTCCCACCATTACTCCACGTATACTTATACATTCTGACAAAGATCACCCGCAAAATCTTGTACTCAAGACGGCCTTACATCTAAGGTCTCAACTGTAATATTCTAAGGTTCATCATTTTCTCACCCCCAGGCTTACCCTCTTTCACTAACCAGGTTTCTAAATCACATTTTAGCACAAAGCTATCCGAACATAACACTAAACACATCATCATAACATCAATACATACAAAACTCTAGAGGGTTAAGGATATACCTGAAAAAATAGGCGGTTCAAAGGACCGCTAAAACTGGGAACTTCCACCGTGACCTCTACCGTGGCCTGCCGGTGTATGAACATCCTGCCTAGCTATGGAAGGTGAAGAACCCGCAACTGATCTAGTAGCATGTGCTATCCCACCAGTGCTACCCCTGGTCGGATGGGCCTCTCAAATGGCCACATCGGCCGCAAGTATAGCAATCTCCCAAACCAAGACGACATTCCCCTACGGGCTTTACCACAACGCCATATCGAGATACGGGTGGCCTTCCGCAAGCACTTCTACTCCCCTGAAAATATGAAACCTGGGAGCCCTGACCTGCTCCTGAATATTCCAAACGTCCCGACGACGGTGGGGACCACTGCATCGCGGAGGTGCATAATCGCTCACTTGAGGCGGTCCGCCTCGAAAGTCACCAAAGGACCCTGCTGTTCGCCTCTTCGGCGATCTTGGTCATTCCGATTTCTCGCTCACATCCAAGTGCATAAGCTGCATGCGGCAATGTCCATGCCCGTGAAGAGCTACACCCGAACAACTTTCTGCTAGGTAATCATCGAGCCCTGTAACATATCGGTGCATTCGATCCTCCATACTAGCTACTAACGCGGGGACGTACCGGGCCAATGAGTCGAACTCCACATTGTACTCCCAAACCGTACGCCCGTTCTGCCGCAACACCAAAAATTTGTCGGCTCGAGCCCTCCTCATCTGTGGAGGCAAGAAATGTGCAAGAAATGCCCCTGAGAACTCGTCCCATATAGCTGGAAGTGCATTCTCTCCCGACAACTCCCATGATCAAACCCGATCATGCGGTATCACGCAGCGATGCGAACCTAGGACCACCGACTCGGTCTCCGATGCCTTGATCACTCTCATGATCGTCAGAATCGCTTGATGAACTCATGCGGATCATCCTCGTGCCTCGACCCATAAAACTGGCGGGCTACAACTCGTAAAATCCGTAGCCTCAAAAATCCGATCTAGGGTGAACCATGGTGCATCTTTGAACTGCTGCGTCGGCCCACTTATCCTCAACTCGCCTGACCACGCCAATAATCGCTAACTCTTGTAACCCATCTCCTCCGCTCTGCAGCGTGGGGTGGAGGCTCGTATCGTGGTCTCTGTAGAGATCGCCATTTACTCGCAGCCTCCTTCGCCTGCCCTTCCGGGCGTGTTGCCTTACGCGGAGGCATAATCTAAAAACGAAATCGCCGGAGGGTCCAACTTATCACACAGCTCTAAGGCACGATCTCAGAATGAGAAGAATGGAAACCAATCCTAAATGTCCTGCAGCCTCCTGATTATAGATGTGGTGCAACACACCGATAATCAAGACTTACTAGACACGGTGCCTAGACACTTTCCGAGGACTAATCGCTCGATACCACTTTTGTCACGACCAACCGGGCCCGTGGATCGTGTCTTACCCTGCACCCTAGTGATACAACATCAGAGAAAAACCAGCGGAAATAAAAAAAAACTTAAACATACTATTAGATATGGATCAAGATAAAAGAAAATAGGCCAACCAAAACGGTTGCCTTTCTGCAAATATATATATAGACATTTGAACAGTTTACAATCCTTACAACCCTGCCCACAACAGTGCTACAGACCTCTAAGATTTTTACAACAACTATGACGGGACAGGGCCCCGCCATACCCCTGAATGTACAAGAACCTATGCATACGTGGTAACATACCAAAAGATAAGCCTCCAAGGAACGAGCTTCCTAATACTGTAAATGTGATCCTATGCGGGGATCGATACCGATGTACTTACTGCGGCATGAACGCACCGAAGGAGGTCAAGACAGTACCAAGTATGTGAAACGAAAATATCAGTAAATGAAATCATAATAGTCTATATAAAGCAGAGACATGTATGATAACCAAACTACAAAGACACAACATATAAACAAATATATCAAGTCGTGACTCACGCTCCAAATCATCACTCGTGCCCGTGGAATTCCTTCCTCACTGCCGGCAGTCTATGATATAACAACACCAAGGAGTATACATGAACACCAGGTCCCACCTGTGTCATAAAAACCGTACGGGGCAAGTATAACTACCAGATCCGACCATACCAATAATACTGTACAACCATATCATGAAGCTGACACGTGGCAAGTGCAATAGCCTCCACCAGCTCCTCCCTGCGCCACGTAGCTGACGGGGGCAAGTGAATCGGCTACGCACCAGATCACAACCGTAAGTCACGAACCTCCAGCCAAACACTGACTCGCGGTCGACATCGCAAGTGCACTAGCCTCCACCAGCCTCCTCGCGCCACGTGAGCGACGGGGCAAGTGAATCGGCTAAGCACCAGATCACAACCGTAAGTCACGATACTTCGCCGCGAAGCTGACACGTGGCAAGTGCAATAACCTATACCAGATCCACCTGCGTCACGTAGATGACGGGGCAAGTAAACAGGCTACGCACCCGATCACAACCGTAAGTCACGATACTTCGCCATAAATAACCATAATGGTCACATGTCCACATAATCCATCATCGGTGTAGACATGCCCATGTAATAATAATAATGGAAGCATACCTGGAATCTTCCACACCGCCAGACGCCCAAGTAAGTTCTCAATAAGTCAACCTACCCATCGAGAGACGCAGAGTATAGAAACACAATTCTTGCACAACAAAGATCACACAATAAACATAGGCAAGTTACACAACAACAAGCATAGGCGAGTTACACAACAACAAGCATAGGCAAGTTATACACAACTCAAGGTACTTTCATTTTATGTCAAAGTCCGGTTTTAACTCCTAAAGTACTACGACGTTAGATTCCTTTAAAAATCCATTTCTTTACAAAGGTCACCCGATACCCGTAGTATAAAAATAGAGTGACTCACATTTTTTGGGTAAACGAAAACACTTTCCTTTTCAACAACATTCTTTTCCTAAGTTCAAGTTTGCCTAATTTCAAGTACTTAAGTCTCTTATTTTAGAAAGGTTTCGTAGTTCATAGTCTTAATCACTTAAGAGTATAATTCTCTTTAAACAATTTGAGAAACATATGCCTTATATGAGTAGGTTATTCTTGTTCATAATCAATCTTATTAAGCAACATGATCTAGGAAATGTAATATCATTTTGTCTCATCTTAGCTTCTATGCAGATGGAGGTTTCTACCGGTTTTAATATCATTACTTAATTAGTCAAATCATTTCCTTTATTAACGCCGCAGTGGTTTTGTCGATACTCATTCGATTCAAATCAAGAAACATTATTCCTTTTTTAAAAACCAAGTACTCATTACTCACGAATGAGGTTTCACACAAAATTCATATTAATATAATTAAGTCAAGTCTCTTATCTTTTAAGATCAAGTCTCTTAACTTCTAAAATTAATAAACCATTCTTTTATCTCTTAAGTCGTTATACCTAACTTCCCATAAAGCTAGTATAACTCTTAAGCTTTTAAAACCAAGCATTACTCTTCTTTCAAAAAGGTTTCTTATCTCTTTTGAAATACTTCAAGATTTTTTATTATTCAGGCTTAAGTCGAAAGACATTGCCAATAAACTACGCTCGCTTAACGACGACGCTTCACCGTACTATATATATATATATATATATACTTCAAGATTCTTTTTATTCAGGCTTAAGTCAAAGACATTGCCGATAACTACGTTCAGTTAACGCACGTACGTCTACCGTACAATATATATATATATATACTTTTAAAATATCATGCTCAAGAGTATAGGAAGAATCACATACCTCGCGACGATTATCGACTATTAGCAAAACGCTCCTCGGCTATAACCCGCTAGCCTTGTCCACCTTCCAAGTAGTACATGCTACTCGCAGAACAGTCAACCAATAAAGGTAAATACGATCCTATGTAAGTACAGTTTAATCTTCTACTTAAATATTCTTCTGATGTGATTTCAGTTCAAGTCTTATCTGTAATATCCTTCTATTACGATTCAATTCTCTTCTATGAATCTTATATTCATTTTCAATAATACTACAAGATGTAATCTCCAATTACAATAGAACGATAGGATTATTTACCTCGGAAGCCCCAAAATTATCCAAGTTTAAAGTCGATCCTGAGCAAGGTTTAGCTCCTACCCGTGCGCCCACCCGCCTCCAAGAAACCCTTAGAAGTTCTACACAACTTCTACTTAGTACTCCAACCAATTATGGAGATTTTTCCATAGGGTTTCGTTTAGTGGCTAAAGGAAAGTATAGTAGTATTTTCCTGCTTTTAGTATAGGTGTAACTCGAATACTATAAGGTATTTGGGCCAAGGTATTTTGGTATTATAACAATACTGAGAGTATTTCTACCAAGTGGGGGTGAATATTATACTAAAACTACAAGGCAATGGGGTACTTTCGCCACACCACTAGAGGGAGTACCTCTGCCAAGGCTTCTCAAAAAGTGGGGCTTTGGACGAATACAACTCACAAAGGGGGAGGGATTTCAAGACTTGGAAAATGATTTTTGGATGAAGAAAGTCTTCAAGTTAGGGAAGTATTTATAGGCCAACCAATGGCCAAGATGAAGCCAAGTGCTAGGCAAGTGTAGGGCTAGGATTCATCCAAGTGCACCTTATCCATCTACCACACCAACTACACAAAATATCCTACCTAACCCAAAGCCCCATTTCGTCCAATTGCGCCCTAATTCACGCCAATGTGAGGTGACATGTCACCTCCCGTTGGTCCAAAATGTTTCGCCTCTCGGAAAAATCCGCAAAAATTATAAATGACATAGCCGGAATTTTCCTTTGCAAGTTTAGTAAAACGTTTAAAAACGATTCTTTCGAGACTTGTGTACAAATTTCGAGCCTTGCCAACCTTAAGGCTTAAATTTTTATACGTGCACGCCTCACGTAAATACTCCGAAATACGGGTATAATAAGATAGTCCCCGTCATTGTAGGTACTTGTACATCTGTGGTATGGCGGGCCCGTCCCGTCATAGTTGTTGTTACATTCTTAGAGGTATGTAATCTTGTTGTGGGCGTGGTTTGTAAGTATTAGAATCGTTCGGTTTTATGTATATACATGAAGGTGACCGTTTTGGTTAGCCTGTTTTCTTACGTTGTCTCTTGTTTCCTGTTTAAAATTTATTTCCGCTGATTTTCTCTGATGTTGTTATCACTAGGGTGCCCGGGGTAAGGCACCAGTCGCGGGCCCGAGATCGGGTCGTGACAATACAGAATGGCACCTGCAGAGTTGAGGGAGTTGAAGGACCAACTGAGAGATTTGCTGGAGAAGGGCTTCATCAGGCCTAGTGTTTCTCCCTCGGGAGCGCCGGTATTATTCGTGAAGAAGAAGGATGGGACGCTGCGTATGTGTGTTGATTACAGGCAGATGAACAAGGTGACTATTAAGAACAGATACCCCTTCCCTAGGATTGACGATTTGTTCGACCAGTTGCAGGGTGCGAGATGTTTCTCCAAGATAGACCTGCGATCTGGTTACCATCAGGTGCGAGTTAGGGAGACGGATGTCCCTAGGACTGCATTCCGACCCGAGACGCACTATGAGTTCAGTGGTCATGTCTTTCGGCTTGACCAATTCTCCGCGATTTATGGATTTGAAGTGTTCAAGCCATTTTTGATACGCTTGTGATAGTATTCATTGATGACATCTTGGTTTATTCTCGCCGTAGTAGAGCGTGCAGAGCATTTGGCGACGGTCTTGAGAGTTCTCCAGACCAGCTTGTATGCCAAGTTTTCGGTGTGAGTTTTGGTTGACTTCGGTGGCGTTCTTAGGGCACATTGCCGGGCCGATGGTATTCGTGGATACGGCAAAGATCGGCGCCAAGACTTGGCCTAGACCTACTACACCGCAGGTACGCAACTTTCGGGCCTTGCAGGTATTATCGGAGGTTCAGAGAAGTTTGCTTCTATTTCAAAGACTTTGACTAAGCCGCCTCGAGCGCTAAGTTTCGATGGACGGATGCTTGTGAGGAGGGCTTCGATTCATCAAGGAGGTTGACGACCGCCCAGCTTCTTACTCTTCCGCAGGGTCCAGACGGCTATGTGGTTTATTATGATGCGTCGGGCATCGGCCGATGTGTGTTGATGCAAAGAGGCAAGGTTATAGCTTATGCATCTCGGCTACCAAGCATGAAGAACTACCCCAAACATGACTTAGAGTCGCGGTGATTCACGCCAAGATCCGGAGACATTATTTGTATGGAGTTCATGTGGATATTTACACGCACTCACAAGAGCCTCCAAAGATATCTTCACCAGAGGAGCCGAACTTACGGCGAGACGGTGGTTAGAGCTACTCAAGGATTATGATGTCGATATCCTATACCACCTGTGAAAGCCAATGTAGTGGCGGATGCCCTTAGTCATAGGTCGATGGGTAGTCTATCGAGGTGCGGCAGAGAGGAGGGCATGGTCTGAAGTTGCATCAGCTAGCGAGCCTCGGAGTCCGATTGATTGATTCTGATAGTAGTGGGGTTCGGGTTCGAGAGGTTGTCGAGTCTTCCATCGCCGAGGGGGTGAAGAGGCGACAATTTGAGGATCCGAGTATGACCCGGTATCGTGATACGGCTCTTCGTGAGGAAAGGTCCATTCGAGGTAGCACGATGGGTGCTAAGATTTGAGGGCAGGTTGTGTTCAGATATTGTAGGACTTCGGCACAGTTCTAGGGAAGCACACAGCGCGACACTCTATCCATCCGGGGTCGACAAAGATGTACCACAACCTCAGATCTGTGTATTGGTGGGATGGCCTGAAGAGGGACATTGCAGAGTTTGTTGCTCAGCGCCCGAGTTGTCAGCAGGTCAAGGCGGAACACAAGAGGCCTGGTGGGTTGTTGCAGGCTATAGAGATTTCGACGTGGAAGTGGGAGGTGATCAACATGGACTTTATCACAGGGTTACCTCGCACTCAGAGGAAGCATGATTTTATCTGGGTTATCATCGACAGGCTGACGAAATCCGCCCACTTTCTTCCCGTCAGGACGACTTTTTCACCGAGGATTATGCTAGACTTTACATCCGAGATCGCGACTGCATGGGTCCCTATTTCTATCATATCGGATGCAGAGCCCGCTTACGCTAACTGGAGGTCTTTCTGAAGGGGTTAGGACGCAGTGAGCCACGATCGCATTCCATCCTCGCAGCACGGACAGCAGAGCGCATCATCCGCATACTTGAGGATATGCTGCGAGCCTGTGTTATTGATTTCAGGGGTAGCTGGGAGGATCATTTGCCGCTAGTAGAGTTTGCGTATAATAACATGTCACGACCCATTCCGGGGCCCGTGACTGGTGCCTTACCGGGGCACCCAAGTAGTCATACATCAGAGTAATCAGCGGAAATATAAAACAAGACATGAAACAGTTTATAAAATAAGACACGGTTTATGTGAACAAACGTCGCTTTTCGCATATATATATAAACCAGTTTAGCAGCTACATCCGACATCGCATAACATGACTACTGCACTCTAAGGAAATATACAACTATGGCGGACGGGGTCCGCCATACCTCGATCAGATACAAACTATCTACAATACAGGAGATCATACCAAAAGTAGAGCCTCCGAGAAGATGGAGCTCTCGACACTAATGCAAAGAGATCCTAAGGATGCGGATCTAGCACACCTTGCCGCTCTTACCGCGTGAACGCAGCCCCGGGCGAGGTCGATAACAGTACTAAGTATGCGAAATCAGAAGTACTTAAATGAAAACATATCATTTTTAAAACCAGTTTACAAATATGTGTGAAACAACCAAGGAAACGCACGTAGTGCACATCACAAACAAGAGCAACAATAGGTAATCAGAATAGGTCTTGTCTAGGCTGCGAATGATCGAACAGGCCACTCGCCCATATCATCATTCCGCAGCCTAATCTCGACTCCCGAGTCCGCATAGGCCACTCACGGGCCCGCATGAGGTATAACCCCGCATCGTAGGTAGCTACTCCTGCATCGCCCCGACTCGTTGTCGCGTGGCCACATAGACCGCGTGAGGCATAACCCCGCATACTAACTCGAACTCTGAGCTCGCGATAGGCCCTCGGACCCGCATGAGGTATTCTCGAATCATGGTCCTGCATCACTGAGTCTACCTCAGACGGAGGGCGCTTAACCTCCAGATCATCTCAAGAGGCGAGTGATAGTACACTAACATAATAAACATCTTTAAACAACATAATCACAACAAGAATACTCTTTTTCACAAACGTTACACTAACACACATAGCATCATATCATGTCTACTTATCAAACCATCTTATTATTCTTTTCACAATTCAATATAAGTCTGTTATAAACACATAGGCAAACTGTTTCTTTTATCAATCTTAAGTGGTTATACTTAACTTCCCATAAGGCTAGTATAACTCTTAAGCTTCTGTTTAAAAACCAATTAGTTCTCTTCTGTTAAAAAAATGATTCAGTATTCTTTTAAAATGCTTTCAGATCTTTATTATTCAAAGCTTAAGCCGAGGCATCACGTAAGTGTTATTCAAAGGGCTTAAGCCGTGAGGCATTGCCGTAAGTATTATTCAGCTTAAGTCAAAGACATTGCCGTAGTTATATTTTAGTTAACACATGACGCTTCACCGTATATATATTGTAAAATATCATGCTTTAGGAAGAATCACATACCTTCTCAATGAAACCACCGCCAAGTTGAATATGTCGCGCAGAGAGTCACCATAATAGTCACGACACCTATCAAAGTCTAGACTACTCAAGGTCATTCTAAACAGAGGGTTCACAATTCTACTAAAGTCGGCAGCACAACCCTACCGTGAGTTATATGAGTCTCACTGTAAACAAATTCTATGTGAGTACAGCTCAATTATTCTTCTTTAAACCCTTCTATCGTGATAATACTCAATTCTATTCTCAGAATATTCGCCTAAGTATTTATACTTATTCTTATACTTCTACAGATATATTCTCTAATATAAAAGAAGGGTAAGTTTATTTACCTCGAAGCCCAATAATATCCAAGATAAAAGTCGCTACCGAGCAAGGTTTAGCTCCTAAGTTGAACGCTCCGATAGTTCCAAGGAAACCTTAGAAGTTCTTCACAACTTCTACTAAGGACTAAGGGATTTGGGCTAGGGTATTTTGGGCATTATAACAATACTAGAAGGCAACTTTTCTACCAAGGGAGGGGTAGTTTTCGGCCAGGCTAGTGGGGAAGCCTCGCCAAGGGTCACTTAGGCTAGAGGGAAGAGGGCTTGGACGAAATGGCTAACAAGGAGAAGGAGGATTTTCAAGACTTGAAAGTAATTTGTGGATGAAGAACTCTTCATCTTAAGCGGGTATTTATAGGTCAAGGGATGGCCAACCAATGGCCAAGATTTAGCCAAGTGCTGTGCAAGTGTAAGGTCAAGATTAGGCAAGTGTACCTAGCCAACTTGCACACAAAATATCTTACCAACAACTTGACCAAGTTGGCAACTCCAATCGCCTTATGAACGCCTCACATCCATCAATCGGAGGTGACAAGTGTTGCCTCCCGCTGGTCCAAAATGTTTCGCCTCTCGGAAAATCCGCAAAATTAGAAATGGCATAGCGAGAATTTACCCTACGAAGTCGTGGAAACGCTTCGCCGGAAAACTATTCGCTTGTGAGTTGTGCCCAAAAAACGCCCAAGGCCTAACTTTAAGACCAAACTTTTAGACGTATTCCTTTACGCATACTGGAAATACTGGTATAACATTCTCCTCTCTTAGAAACATTCGTCCCGAATGTTCCTTCCCAAGACATATAACGATAAGGTTCTTCAAAACTTAAACAGTTTACAAAAGCCACACACGGCCATAAAACAACACTTAGGTATAAACGATAATGAAGATTTACAAGTAGGAAAGTGAATTACCTGGAGGTGTGGGGAATAGGTGAGGATACTTCTGCCTCATGTCCTCCTCGCTTCCCACGTCATCTCCTCCCTGAGCTCGTTCCGCCACAAGACTTTGATGGAAGCCACGCCCTTCGTCCGCAGACGCCTAACTCGACGATCGATTATCGCTATGGAATCTCTCATACGATAACCCTCACACCGGACATCGCCAATCGATGTACCTAGATGGATCCCCGATACATCTCCTCAAAGATAGAAACGTGAAACACCGGATGCACCGCCTCCGATCGGACGGCAAATCCAACTCATATGCAACCTTGCCTACCTCGGACAATCCAAACGCCCAATGTACGCCGAAGTTTCCTTCTTCCCGAATCTCATCACACCCTTCATGGGTGACACCTTCAGGAAACCCCAATCAACCACTGCGAACACCAGATGTCGACGACGATGATCTGCATACGACTTGGCCGACTCGAGTCATTAATAGCCGCCGGATAAGCTTCACCTTATCCATCGCTCACGCACCAACCGTCCCACTAGCCGCACTCGCCCACATCGAACCAACCTATAGGCGATCTGCATTTCTCCCATACAAGGCCTCATAAGGCGCCATCTGAATACCGAGTGGTAGCTATTATTATACGCGAACTCAACTAGAGGCAAATGATCCTCCCAACTACCATCGGTCAATAACACAGCTCGCAAAGATATCCTCAAGAGTCGGATAGTGCTCGCTGTCCGTCTCGTGGATGAAATGCAGATCGTGCTCACTGCGTCCTAAACCTCTGGAAGGACTCTCGAGCCGTGAAATCGGGCTTCTGCCTGATATGATCGAAGTAGGGACTCCATGCATCGACGATCTCTGATGTAAAGTCCGCATAATCCTCACCAAAAAAGTCGCCCCGACGGGAAGAAAGTGGGCTGATTTCACATCGCCGACGATAACCCATATAGAATCATGTCTCCTCCGAAAGCGAGGTAATCCTGTGATGAAGTCCATGTTGATTACCTCCCACTTCCGGTCGGGATCTCTATCGCCGCAACAAACCACCGTGTCTCTCGTGCTCTACCTTCACTGCCGACAACACGCACCGAGCTACGAACTCGCAACGCCCCTCTTCAAGCCATCCCACCAATACACGATCTAAGGTCGTGGTACATCTTGATCGACACGGATGGATAGTGTAACGCGCTACGTGTGCTTCCCAAGAACTCACAAGTCCTGAAACATCCGAACACACAACTCGCCAAACCTTAGCACCCCATCGTGCTACCTCGAGGACCCTTGCCCTCACGAAGAGTCAGATCACGATATCGAATCAAAGCCGATCCTCGAACTGTTGCCTCTTCACCTCCTCGACGATGGAAGACTCGGCAACCTCACGAACTCTAACCCCACTGCTATCAGAATCAATCATACGAACACCAAGACTCGCTAACTGATGCAAATCACGAACCATGTCCCTCCTCTCTAGCTGCACATCTGATAGGCTCCCCATCGACCTACGACTAAGAGCATCTGCCACAACATTGGCCTTCCCCGGGTGGTACAGGATATCAACATCGTAATCCTTAAGCAACTCTAACCACCTTCTCTGTCGTAAGTTCACTCCTCCGGCCGAAGATATACCGAGGCTCTTGTGGTCTGTAAAAATATCCACGTGAACCCCATACAAATAGTGCCTCCAGATCTTCAAAGCGTGAATCACAGCCGCCAACTCCAAATCATGGGTGGGGTAGTTCCTCTCGTGTTTCTTAAGCTGTCGGGATGCGTACGCTATAACTCTACCATGCTGCATCAACACACATCCCAACCCGATGCCTGACGCATCACAATACACAACATAACCGTCGGGACCCTCTGGAAGAGTAAGAACGGGGGCGGTCGTCGACTTCTTTCAAGAATCGAAACCCCGCCACAAGCATCACCATCAAACTTGGCTGCTTTGAGTCACCGTCAATGGTGCGAGATAGAAGCAAACTTCTCACGAACCGATAATATCCTGCAAGGCCCAAAATCGCGAACCTCTGCCAGAGTAGTAGGTCAGGCCAAGTCATCGCGTCGATCTTGGCCGTATCCACTCGAATGCCATCACCCACAATATGCCCGAAACGCCATCAAGTCAACCAAAACTCACATTTGGAAAACTTGGCGCATAATCACGATCTCGAGAATCACAAGATAGCCTCAAATGCTCGCATGCTTCCTCGCTCTGAGCGAATAAACCAAGATATCATCAATGAACACTATCACAAACGTGTCCAAAAATGGTTTGAACACTCGTTCATCAAATCCATGAATACCACGAGCATTGGTCAACCCAAAAGACATGACCACGAACTCATAATGCCCGTCACGTCCGAATGCCCTAGGGACATCCACCTCTCAATCGCACTGATGATAGCCCGACCGCAGATCAATCTTGAGAAACATCTCGCGCTCGCAATCGGTCGAACAAATCATCAATCTCAGGAAGGGGGTATTCGTTTAATGGTCACCTTGTTCACCGTCAGAAGTCAACACACACATGCGCAGCGCCCCGCCCTTCTTCTTCACGAACAATACCGCGCTTCCCTGGGGTGAAACACTAGGCACGATGAAGCCCTTCTCCAAAGAAATCCCTAAGCCGATCCTTCAACTCTCTCAACTCGGCAGTGCCATTCTCGTATGGCGGAATGGAAATAGGCCGAGTGTCCGCAACGTGTCTATACAAAACTCAATCTCCTCTCGTGAGGATACCCGAGGTCGTCTGAAACACGCCCGGGAATTCTCGACTACTTGGACCGATCAAAATCTGCACTGCAGCCTCGTGATCAAACACCCGAACGAGATGGTAGATATACCCTTCTCGCACCATATTCCTAGCCTTGAGGTAGGAAATAAACCTACCACTACGATACTGCGTGCTCCCACTCAACAACCGGCCTCAGAAACTGAACCGTACTACTCTCTCTCAGCTACATTAGCGTAGCGAAGCTAGCCAATCCATTCCCATAATCACGCCGGTCAATCATCTCCAACTCTATCAAGTCGGCTAGGGTCCGACGATCAAATGGTCACAGACAAGCTCTATATACCCGCCGAGCTACCACCGAATCACCCATCGCGTAGCTACCTCGAAAGTGGTCTATGGACTCGTGCTCTACCCCTATCCTACTAGCAACAAGGGAGATATATAGGGCAGAGTAGAACCGGATCTATCAAAGCATATACATCAAACCTAAACCGATAAGGTACTGTGACGACATCGGTGAGGCCTCACGATCTCGCTTTACCGACAAAGCATAAATGCGGTTCGAGGACCGCTAGAATCGACCCGAGCCACGACCTCTTCCGCGACTGCCGACCCATGTACCACGCCTCCGGGCGAGTAATCGTAGGAGATGATGAAGCGGCAATGAACTCGGCCGAGCCCTACCACCGCCACGCCGGTCGGCCGATCCTCGCAAAAGTGACCCACCTGGCCACAACCGTAACAAGCTCCAAAAAGCACCACACTTCCCGTAATGGGATCTACCGCATCGCCACACCGGGGTGGTCCGTCGACCGAGCACTCGCTACTGCGACGCCCAAGCCCTGGGCCTGGTCCGCCGAATACTCGCCGGGCCGAGGACGGTGCAGAGTGCTCGAGCCGGCCGTGGTGCAAATCTAGGCTATCTGGCCGAGGCCGCCACCACGATAGCCACCGTAAGACCCTCCCGCCCCGCCTTCTTCTCGCCGCCGTCGCCCACTCGCCGACCTCGCGCCTCGCATCCAAGCGGCGTGAGCTCGCATACTGGGTAATGTCCATACCCGGTGAAGAGAAACACCGCACACGACTCGGCCATATAGTCGTCTGCCCGGTGACATAGCGGTGCACCCTATCCTCCATATTCGCTACCAAAGCCGGGACATATCGAGCCAATGAATCAAACTCGACATTGTACTCGACGGCGGCCCTTCGCCTCGCAGTAAAAATCTATCACCGCGCCTCTCATCCGCGAGGCAAGAAGTGAGTGAGGAAAGCCTCGAGAACTCATCCCAGTAGTTGGGACGCGCGTTTCTCCGGATAACTCCCATGAATCAAACCAATCGATCGCGTATCACGCACCGACGCGAACCGGGTCACGGACTGTCTCTCGAGGCCTTGATCACCCGCGTGATCCTTCAAGGCGATGGATGAACTCCTGCGATCATCCTCCGCCGACCAGTAAAACTCTGGCGGCTACAACTCAAGAAATCTCGTAGTCTCAAACTATTCGCCTCGGGTGCACCACGGTGCGATCGAGCCGAGCCGAACTGAACCGCCGATCCAATCTCTCTCGTAACGGGCCACAACTTTAGCCAATAGGGGCCGTCTCTCAGACCCTAACCTCCCGCCTGTGCCGTGGGATAGGAGTGGTACCGTGGTCTGTCTGGGCTGGCGGTGTCATAGAACTCGCTGCCTCGTATAGACGGGCACGAGCCTCGTGACTCGGGTGTCTCGCTAGCAGCTCCTCGCCGCCTTGCCCTTCGGGCCCGGGTTGCCTTACGTGGAGGCATAATCGCATACGGAAAGGAATACGTTAGAGGGTCCAACCTATAACACGACTCTAAAGCACGATCTCGAATGAGAAGAATGGAAACCAATCCTAAATATCCTATAGCCTCGATTATTGGTGTGGTGCACAACACACCGATAATCAAACTCTACTAGATACGATGCTCAGAGACATCAGACACTTTCCGAGGATTAAGCGCTCGATACCACTTTTGTCACGACCCGTTCGGGGCCGTGGATCGTGCCTTACCGGCACCCAAGTAGTCATACATCGAGTAATCGGAAATATAAAACAAGACATGAAACGATTTATAAAATAAGACACGCTTATGTGAACAAACGTCGCTTTCGCATATATATATAAAACCGAGTTTAGCAGCTACATCCGACATCGCATAACATGACTACGCACTCTAAGGAAATATACAACTATGGCGGGACGGCCGCCATACCCTCGACTGCATACAAACTATCTACAATACAGGAGATCATACCAAAAGTAGAGCCTCCGAAGATGGAGCTCACGACACCAATGCAAAGAGATCCTGAGATGCGGATCTAGCACCGCCGCTCTTACCGTGGCATGAACGCAGCCCGAAGGAGGTCAAGACAACAGTACTAAGTATGCGAAATCAGAAGTACTTAAATGAAAACATATCATTTTTAAAACCAGTTTACAAATATGTGTGAAACAACCATGAAACCGCACGTAGTGCTACATCACAAACAAGAGCAACAATAGGTAATCGTAATAGGTCTTGTCTAGGCCACAATGATCGAAACAGGCCACTCGCCATATCATCATTCCGCAAGCCTAATCGACTCCCGAGTCCGCGTAGGCCACTCATGGGCCCGCATGAGGTATAACCCGCGTCGAGGGTAGTTACTCCTCGCATCGCCCCGACTCGTTGTCCGCATGGCCACATGGACCGCATGAGGCATAACCCCGCATACTAACACGAACTCGTAGCTCCGCATAGGCCCTCGACCCGCATGAGGTATTCTCGAATCATGGTCCTGCATCACCGAGTCTACCTCAGTCGGAGGCGACAACCTCCGTATCATCTCAAGAGGTGAGTGATAATACACTAACATAACTGCTTATCTTTAAACAACATAATCACAACAAGAATACTCTTTTCACAAACGTTACACTAACACACATAGCATCATATCATGTCTACTTATCAAACCATCTTATTATTCTTTTCACAATTCAATATAAGTCCATTATAAACACATAGGCAACAAGCTTTCTTTTATCAATCTTAAGTGGTTATACTTAACTTCCCATAAGGCTAGTATAACTCTTAAGCTTCGCTTAAAACCAATTAGTTCTCTTCATTAAAAAAATGATTCGAGATTCTTTTAAAAATGCTTTCGATCTTTATTATTCGGGCTTAAGCCGTGAGGCATTCTTAGTATGTGTTTTTCGGGCTTAAGCCGTGAGGCATTGCCGTAAGTATTATTCAGGATTAAGTCAAAGACATTGCCGTAGTTATATTTTAGTTAACACATGTACGTCTACCGTACTATATATATTGTAAAATATCATGCTTTAGGAAGAATCACATACCTTCTCAGCGAAAACCACCTGCCAAGTTGAATATGTCGCGCGCAGAGAGTCAGCCTATAATAGTCACAGACACCTATCAAAGTCTAGACTACTCAAGGTCATTCTAAACAGAGGTTCACAATTCTACGGAAAGTCGGGCAGACAACCCTACCAGTGAGTTATATGAGTCTCATGTGTAAACAAATTCATGTGAGTACAATTCAATTATTCTTCTTTAAACCCTTCTCGTGATAACAGCTCAATTCTATTCTGTAATATTCGCCTAAGTATTTATACTTATTCTTATACTTCTACGGATATATTCTCTAATATAAAAGAAGGGTAAGTTTATTTACCTCGGTAAGCCCAATAATATCCAAGATAAAAGTCGCTGAGCAAGGTTTAGCTCCTAAGTTGAACGTCAGATTGTTCCAAGGAAACCTTAGAAGTTCTTCACAACTTCTACTAAGGACTAAGGGATTTGGGCTAGGTATTTTGGGCATTATAACAATACTAGAAGGCAACTTTTCTACCGGGAGGGGGTAGTTTTCGCCAGGCTGTGGGAAGCCTCGCCAAGGTCACTTAGGCTAGAGGGGAAGAGGGCTTGGGCGAAAATGGCTAACAAGGAGAAGGGAGGATTTTCAAGACTTGAAAGTAATTTGTGGATGAAGAACTCTTCATCTTAAGGGGGTATTTATAGGTCAAGGGATGGCCAACCAACGGCCAAGATTTAGCCAAGTGCTAGGCAAGTGTAAGGTCAAGATTAGGGCAAGTGTACCTAGCCAACTTGCACACAAAATATCTTACCAACAACTTGACCAAGTTGGCAACTCAATCGGCCTTATGAACGCCTCACATCCATCAATTGGAGGGTGACAAGTGTTGCCTCCCGTTGGTCCAAAATGTTTCGCCTCTCTAAAAATCCGCAAAATTAGAAATGGCATAGCGGAATTTACCCTACGAAAGTCGTGGAAACGTTTCGTCGGAAAACTATTCGCTTTGTGAGTTGTGCCCAAAAACGCCCAAGGCCTAACTTTAAGACCAAACTTTTGACGTATTCCTTTACGTACATACTGCGAAATACGGTATAACATAACAATACCATTCCAAAGATCGGATGGCGCCTTATGAGGCCTTATATGGGAGGAAGTGCAGGTCGCCGATAGGCTGGTTTGATGTGGGCGAGGTTCAGTTGGTTGGGCCGGACTTGATACAGCAGGCGGTGGATAAGGTGAAGCTTATCCAGGAGCGGTTGTTAACAGCTCAGAGTCGACAGAAGTCGTATGCAGATCATCGTCGTCGGCATCTGGAGTTTGAGGTTGATGATTGGGTTTTCCTGAAAGTGTCACCCATGAAGGGTGTGATGAGGTTTGGGAAGATAGAGAAGCTCAGCCCAAGGTACATTGGGCCTTATCAGATTGTCCGTAGGGTAGGCAAGGTTGCCTATGAGTTGGATCTGCCGTCCGATCTGGGGGCAGTGCATTCGGTTTTTCATGTTTCTATGCTGAGGAGATGTATCGGGGATCCATCTAGAGTGCACCCGATTAATGATGTCCAGGTGACAGATGGGTTGTCGTATGAGGAGATTCCCATAGCGATACTCGATCGTCAGGTTAGATGATTACGGACAAAGGATGTGGATTCCGTCAAGGTCTTATGGCGGAACTGTTACACCCCGTAGTTCCAGGGTATGTATATGAGGACGTACGTACGAGGATACAACATTTAAAATTGGAAAGGAAGAAAGATGTGATTTTTCGACGGAAAAGTTTCCGAATTTCGTATAGGAAAAAGGTTTATTATTGAGAATTGGATTCTCAACTTTGGTATTTAAGACTTTAAGAACTTGTAAGAATTATGGAATTTAATTTTATGGATTTGGTCACGTGGGGCCCACCCGAGGAATTTTACGTTTTTGTGGGGCCCACGAATGTTACGGAATTTTATGGACGAATGGGAGGGCGACACGTGGCACCTCCCCCACTTGGTGTTGGACGAAAATTTGTAAGGGTTGGATGGTCATTTGACCATTGTGGATGAAAGTCTTCAAGCTTGATATTTTTGACCAAGTCAACTTGCCACTTGTGTATGATCCATGTGTTCTTCATCCTAGCCACACATTTGTTGAGATCTTGACCCTCCATTGTTTTATATATACCCAACTAGTGCAATACCAAGTCTTCAACACTTAGAAAATTTTCACAACATTCTTGTTCCTCATTGTTGCTCACGGGTTGGGCTATTGTGCACACAAAAAAATTTGCAATTGTGGTTCTTTATTTACAAGACTTAAACCCTAGGTTCCTAAGAGTGTTGTAAGGTTATCACAATAGAAAGATTCCGGAAAAGTGGCATTTTCGTATTAGTCGCAAGGCGGAAACTTAAGGAGTTCTTCAACTTTGAAATTGGAACTTGAAGATGGGTTCTTCATAGGCTTCTAAGGAGTGCTTGGAGCGGATTGAAACTTAAGGAAAGGAGCTAAGAATTGCTAAGGAGCGACTTTGAATCTTGGAAATTTTAAGGGCTTGTAAAGGTATAATTCTTGTCGTTTTAGTAATTAAGATTACTACTTGTTGTAGCTTTGGATATTAGCAAGCATGAGGTGTTTATATTATGAAGTTGATAAGTATATTGACTATTGGAACCCTAATCCGAAAACTAGTATGTTAGCCCTTAGGATTGTAATTCAATTTGGTTACTAGTTAGTTGTCACGTGTTATATAAAGAGGGAATTATAGTTGTTGAAATTATTTATGACTATGTAGCATGTTGGAACAACAACTTGTATTGAAATAGAAATTGAAAGAGAAGTAGTGTTGTTGTTAGCCGAGAATAACATTGTATAATTGGATTGTATTGTGGACTAGTTGGTAGTAATTGTGGGGCGGAATTTTACACGTATTGTTGGGCGTGTAATCCTCTTTGTATTTGCTGAATTGATTTGAGCCTTAAATGTGGCGTTTGCTTATTGAATCCGGCCTTGGAAAAGGTGGCAAAGTATGTAGAAACAAAGGAAGTGCTGCCCGATTTTCCATAGAATTTAGTGACCTTGTACTTAGAATATTCTACGAAGAGAGCTAGAGGTTAATAGACATTTTATGACCATTATAGGTTGAAGTACTACGAGTAGCGTATTCTACTTGAAGGGTGGAAAAGGCTAGCAAGGGTATAGTACTTTGGAGCATTTTGCTATTTGTCGATAATCGTCGCGAGGTATGTGAACCTCTTCCTATCTTTTCTAGCATGATTGTTGTAAACTATGTAGTACGGTAGACGTACGTGTGCTAAATGAAATTGGTTGGTTTAGAACATAAAGTGTTATAATGGCTTGTTGGGAAAGTTAATTATAACGACTTTATGTAGGTAAAAGAATGGTTGATTGTTTTTAAAATATAAGAGACTTGACTTATATTTGACTTGATATGAAATGTGAAGAACTTTAATTGTGTTAAAAAGTGGTAAAACCTCATTCGTGAGTAATGAGTACTTGGCCTTTAAAAGATTAAAGTTTTACTTGATTTCGGAAATGGGAATAACTATCGAACAAGCCATTGCAGCGTTAATAAAGGAAAAGGTAATGACAATAATTATATTAAAACAAGTAGAATCTTCCATCTGCATAGAAGCTAAGATAACACAAAATTGTATTACTTTTTATAGATCATGGCTACTTTAATAAGAATCATTACATACAAGAATTAATTTTCTTAAATTCCAAAGTAAGGAACTTGATTTCTAAAAGAAAAGAGACTTGAGAATTTGAAGAGTTTTTGGTATAAAAGAAAGGCATGGTCTTGTCTTAAATCTGTTAAAAACATAAAGTGTTATAATAGCTTTATGGGAAGTTAGTTATAACGACTTTATGAAAACAAAAGGGTGGTTTATTTATTGGATTTAAAATGGTAACTTGACTTTAAAGGGAGAAGTGATTTGGTTTATTTAAAAGAAGGTATGGAAATTGTTTTGGTTTACTTAAAACAATAGTTACTCTATTTTGGATACTACGAGTGTTAGTATCAGGTAACGTTTGTGAAAGAAATTGGTCTTTTTAAAAGGATTAAAGTATGTAGTACTTTGGGGTTAAAACCCGGACTTTGGAATAAAATGAAAGTACCTTGAGTTGTGTGTAACTTGCCTATGCTAGTTGTGATAGCTTTTGTTGTGCAAGTATTGTATTTCTATACCACCGCGTCTCTCAAAGGAGGGCCGACTGACTTGTTGTGAACTTACTTGGATATACCGGCAGTGACGGAGGATTCCACGGGTATGCTTCCATTATTATTATCACATGGACATGTCTACACCGATGAGGGATTCCGGGGGCATGCGGCCATGCAGCGGGTTAAACTCCCGGTATATTATTCCATGGACTAGCCCTCCATGAGGTTTTACTGATTCGGCTTTGGTATCTGGTAGTTGGCTCTCGTACTTGCCCCGGTCGTGGCTGATTCGGCTTTGGTATCTGGTAGTTAGCCTTCGTACTTGCCGCTCGATTTTGTGACGGTCTCGTGATTACGCCTTGGTATCCGGTAGTTGGTTCACGACTTGCCCGCCGCCTACGCGCGCGGTGGATCTGGCAGAGGCCTTCGTACTTGCCCCGTGTCAGCTTCGTGGCAAAGTCTCGTGATCACGGCCTTGGTATCTGGTAGTTAGGCCTCGTACTTGCCCCCGTCAGCTACGTGACGCGGTTTTGGTATCTGGTAGTTGGCTTTCGTACTTGCCCGTGTCGCCTTCGTGGTATAGTTATATAGTATTGTTGGTACGACTTTGGTATCCGTAGTTGGCTTTCATACTTGCCGGCCGATTGATGATACGGCTTTGGATCCGTAGCTATGCCTTCGCATTTGTCCCGCACGTTTTATGACACGTGGGACACGTGTTCATGTGTACTCCTTGGTGTTGTTATATCATAGACTGCCGGCAGTGAGGAAGGTATTCCACGGGCATGATTGATGTTGTGGGCGTGAGACTTATAGTTATACTTGAGTGACGACTTTGAGGGCGTGAGTCTCTGACTTGACATGACTGCTTATTATATGTTGTGTACTGTAGTTTGTTTATCATACATGTCTCCTGCTTTATATAGACTATTATGATTTCATTTACAATATTTTCAGTTTCACATACTTGGTACCTGTTGTACTGACCTCCTTCGGGGGGCTGCGTTCATGCCGCAGGTAGAGGTACACCAGTTGTTGATCCTCGCTCATAGGATCACAGTTCAGCGTTCGGGAAGCTCCGTTTCTCCGAAGGCTTATCTTTGGTATAGTCCCCTGTCGTTGTAGGTACTTACATTCAGGGGTATGGCGGGGCCCTGTCCCGTCGTAGTTGTGGTTACATTCTTAGAGGTCTGTAGTATTGTTGTGGGCAGGGTTTGTAAAAGGATATAACTGTTCAGGTATTTATATATGCAGAAAGGTAACCGTTTTGGTTAACCCGTTTCTTATTTCATCTTGTGTCATGTTTAAGTTTTTATTTCCGCTGATTTTCTCTGATGTTGTATCACTAGGGTGCCCGGGGTAAGGCACCAGTCGCGGGCCCGAGGTCGGGTCGTGACAGGAACGAGAACAGAGAGGAGATGACGTGGGAAGCAGAGGAGGACATGAGGCAGAAATATCCCCACTTATTCCCCACACCTCCAGGTAACTCACTTTCCTACTTGATTTTTAATTTTCATATATACTTAAGTGTTGTATTGTGGCCATGTGTGGCATTTGCAAACTGTTTAAGTTGTGAGGAGCTATGTCGTTTCTGATTTAATTGAATCTAGAAAGAACATTCGGGACGAATGTTTCTAAGGGGGGGAGAATGTTATACCCCGTAGTTCCAGAGTATGTATGTGAGGACGTACGTACAAATGTATAAGCCCTAATTAGGTTAAGGATGAAATTGTGAACTTTCAACGGAAAAGATTCCGAACCTTGTGAAGGAAATTTTACGTTTTTAATATTTTAACCAATTACGGATTTTTCCGAGAGAGGAAATATTTTAGGCCAATAGGAGGGCGACATGTGTCACCCTTAGGTGGCATGTAGGACGAAAATTGTGGGCAAGTGGCCAAGTCTAGTAGTCAAAGTCTTGCAAGATATTTTTGTGGGGCAAGTGGGAAGGGTGGACAGTTTTTGGAGGACATGTGGCTAGCCACATGTCTCATTTTTGTGGTGGACATATGTCCCAAAGTTGTGGTGGACACTTGGTTGGAAGACTCCACTCACACAAGAAACCAAATCATCACCTTACACATGTTTGAATCTTGACCCTTGAATGTCCTATAAATACCCCCCTTAAGTTGCAAGACTTCTTCATCCACTTAACAATTTCCAAGTCTCAAAAATCCTTCCCCTTTGTTGTAAGTTTCGTCCAAAACACCCTCCCCCCTTTTAGTAGTTCTCGTCCGAAACAACCCCTCTTGGTAGAAAAATCTCTTCAAGTATTGTTACTATCCCAAATACCTTAGCCTAAAATCCCTTGTAGTATTCTAAAGTTACCTCTATTCTAAGAGCCCGGAAATACTACTTTATTTCCTTTAGTCACAAAACGAAACCCTAGGAAAATCTTCATAGTTGGATGAAGTATTAGGAGAAGTTGTTTAGAAACTTCTAAGGGTTTCTTGGAGCGGATTGGAGCGCAAAATAAGAGCTAAACGTTGTTCAGGATCGACTTATAATCTTGGATAATTTTGGGCTTATCGAGGTAATAATCTTTGTCCTTCTATTGTAATTGGAGATTACATATTGTAGTAGTTTAGAATTGAGTATAAGTTATATAGAAGGATGTTAAAGAAGAGAATTGAACTGTATTTATATAGAATTTGTATTTACTGATGAACTTGGGTAGTTTTACGGGTAGGGAAATCTTCCAATTTTCCGTAGAATAAAGAACCTTATGCTTAGAATATTCTACGAAGTAGTCTAGACGTTGATAGACGTATTTGACTATTATAGGTTGATACTCTGCGCGCGACATATTCGACTTGGCAGGTGGATTGAGCCGAGGAGATATGTGATTCTTCCTATCCTCTTGAGCATGATATTTTTGAAATATATATAGTGCGGTGAGCGTCGTGTGTTAACTAAATTTGGTTTAACTTTGATGTCTTTTGACTTGAGTTTTAAATAATAAGAATCTTGAAGTATTTCAAAAGAGTTATGAATCATTTTTGAAAGAAAAGTAATACTTGGTTTTTCAAAAAAAACTTAAGTGTTATACTAGCTTTATGGGAAGTTAGGTATAACGACTTGAGAAAGATAAGAGGAAACGGTTTACTTATTTGTTTATAAAAGCCTTATAAATGATTTCTGAAGGTGTGGTAAGTTGGTTTGATAAGTAGACATATTATGATGCTACGTGTGTTAGTGTCTTGTGACGTTTGTGTAAAGGGGGTTTTCCTTGTTGTGCTTATGTTGTTTAACGATAAGCAGTTGTGCTGATATTATATCACTTACCCCTTTAATTGTTACGAGCCGAGGGCTAGCCACCCCCGATGCGAGTAATACCTCATGCGGGTCTATGTGACCTATGCGGAGCTGCGGGAGTTCCAGGATGATCACTCCGGGTGTGTTAGGCCGATGTGAGGAATACCTCATGCGGTCCAGGTGACTATGCGGACTGCGGGAGTCCAGGATGATGTCGAGGGTTAGCTACCCCGTCACGAGGAATACCTTATGCGACCTAGGTTCATGCGATGCGGGAGTTCCAGGATTAGGCTCGCATAATGATACTATGGGAGATTGACCTTGCTTCGATCATTAGCGGCCTAGAAAAGACCAGTTACGTTATATCTATTTTGCTCTTGTTTATGTTGTGGCACTATGTGCAGTTAAATTGGTTGTTCATACGTATTTGTAATTGGTTTTAAAATGCTATGATTTCATTTCGATTTTACGCTTCACATACTTGGTACTGTTATCGACCTCCTTCGTGCGTTCATGCCGCAGTAGAGGTACTCATGTTGTTGATCCCCGCCTCCTAGGATCACCGTTTACTGCTGGGAAAGCCCCGTTTCTCGAGGCTTATCTTTTGGGTATGATCTCCTGTCATTATAGCTTTATGTACATTCAGGGTATGGGGCCCGCCCGCCATAGTTGTTTACTTTCTTAGAGGTCTGTAGTCCTGTTGTAAATTTTGGGATGTAACTGTCAGACTTGATATGTATATACATGCCGAAAGGCAACTTTTTGTTACACCCCGTAGTTCCAGAGTATGTATATGAGGACGTACGTACGAGAATACGACATAAATATTGGAAAGAAAGAAAGATGTGATTTTTCGACGGAAAAGTTTCCGGATTTTACGAAGGAAAAAGGTTTTTTTATTGAGAATTGGATTCTCAACTTTGGTATTTAAGACTTTAAGAATTTTTAAGAACTATGGAATTTTATTTTCCGGAATTGGTCACGTGGGGCCCACGGGGAAAATTTACGGTTTTGTGAGGCCCACTTTATCTTCGGATTTTTGGCATTACGGATATTTTCGGAAGATGAAATATTTTGGACGAGTAGGGGGGCAACACGTGTCACCCCCATGTGGCCATGTTGGCCGAATTGGTGAAGGACACATGTCCTTGGACGGTTTGGTAGTGGACACGTGGCTAGCCACTTGTCCAAATTTTGTGGTGGACATGTGGTTGGTAGAATCCACACCCACATGTCCCCAATCTACACCACACACTTGCCTAGATCTTGGCCATTGATTTCTCTATAAATACCCCTTGTGTGCAAGACTTATTCTTCATCCACTTAAGAGTTTCCAAGGCAAAAATTCTCCCTCCCCCCCTTAGTTGTTCTAGTCCAAAGACCCCCCCTTTGTGTAGAAAATTATTCATGTGTTGGTATAGTCCCAAATACCTTAGCCTTGTATCCCTAGTAGTATTCTAAAAGTTATCCCAACATAAGAGCCCGGAAATACTACTTTATTCCAATAGTCGCAAAATGAAACCCTAGGAAAAATCTTCATAGTTGGTTGAAGTGTTAAGAGAAGTTGTGTAGAAACTTCCAAGGGTTGCTTGGAGCGGGTTGGAGCGTAAGGAAGTGGAGCTAAACGTTGCTCAGGATCGACTTATAAATCTGGATAATTTTAGGCTTATCGAGGTAATGATCTTTGTCCCCCTATTGTAATTGGATATTACATATTATAGTAGTTTAGAATTGTTACACCCCGTAGTTCCAGGGTATGTATGTGAGGACGTACGTACGAGAATACGACACAAAAATTGGAAAGGAAGAAAGATGTGATTTTTCGATGGAAAAGTTTCCGAACTTCGTGAAGGAAAGAGGTTTATTATTGAGAATTGGATTCTCAACTTTGGTATTTAAGACTTTAAGAACTTATAAGAATTACGGAATTTATATTTTACGGATTTGGTCATGTGGGGCCCACCCGAGGAATTTTTACGTTTTGTGGGACCCACGAGGGTTACAGAATTTTATGAACGAATGGGAGGGCGACACGTGGCACCCACCCACATTACCTCATGCTCTTAAGGATAAACTACGATATTTGATGGACTGGCAGGTCAGCCACGTAATTTATCCCTCAAGTTGAACGAACTTGACCTGCTCCTTTAGTTTAGGGCTATAGAGTTTACTTGCTTCTCACTAACGGCAGAATCATGAGCTTCATCACTCGAATCTACCATTGTGGATGAAAGTCTTCAAGCTTGAGAATATTGACCAAGTCAACTTGTCCACTTGGCTTTACTTTATGGAAATGCATCCTAGCCACACATATGTTGAGATCTTGACCCTCCATTGTTTTATATATACCCAACTAGTGCAAGACTTGTCTTCCAACACTTACAATTATTTCACATTTCTTGTTCTTCATTTAGGGGCTCACGGGTTCACTCATTTTCCCACACAAAATTTTTGTAATTTTGTTCCATTGTTCACAAGACTTAAACCCAAGGTCCCTAAGGGTGTTGTAAGGTTATCTCAATAGAAATATCCCGAAAAAGTGGCGTTTTCGTATTAGTCGCAAGGCGGAAACTTAAGGAGTTCTTCAACTTTGAAGTTGGGACTTGAAGATGAGTTCTTCATAGGCTTCTAAGGAGTGCTTGGAGCGGATTGGAACCTAAGGAAAGGAGCTAAGAATTGCTAAGGAGCGACTTTGAATATTGGAAAGATTAAGGGCTTGTAAAGGTATACTTCTTGTCGTTTTAGTAATTAAGATTACTTATTGTTGTAGCTTTGGATATTAGCAAGCATGAGGTATATATTATGAAGTTTGATAAGTGTTTTGACTATTGGAACCCTAATCCGAAAAACTAGTATGTTAGCCCTTAAGATTGTAATTCAAGTTGGTTACTAGTTAAGTTGTCATATGTTATATATAAAGAAGGAATTATAGTTGTTGAAGTTGTTTATGACTATGTAGAATGTTGGAAAAACAACTTGTTTTGAAAAAGGAATTGAAAGAGAAGTAGTGTGTTGTAGCCGAGAATTGCATTGTATTGTGGTCTAGTTGGTAGTAATTGTGGGGCGGAATTTTACACGTCTTGTAGGGCGTGTAATCCCCTTTGTATTTGCTGAATTGATTGAGCCTTAAATGTGGCATTTGGTTATTGAATTCGGCCTTGAAAAAGGTGGCAAAGTATGTAGAAACAAAGGAAGTGCTGCCCGATTTTCCATAGAATTTAGTGACCTTGTACATAGGATATTCTACGAAGAGAGCTAGAGGTTAATAGACATTTTATGACCATTATAGGTTGAAGTACTACGAGTAGCGTATTCTACTTGAAGGGTGGAAAAGGCTAGCAAGGGTATAGTACTTTGGAGCATTTTGCTAATTGTCGATAATCGTCGCGAGGTATGTGGACCTCTTCCTATCTCTTCTAGCATGATGTTGTGAACTATGTAGTACGGTAGACGTACGTGTGCTAAACGAATTTTGGTTGGTTTAAAACATAAAGTGTTATAATGGCTTTATGGGAAGTTAGTTATAACGACTTTATGTAAGTAAAAAGAATGGTTGATTGTTTTTAAAAGATAAGAGACTTGACTTGATAGGATTTGTTAAGGACTTGAATTGTGTTAAAAATTTGTGAAACCTCATTCGTGAGTAATGAGTACTTGGTTTTTAAAGAGTAATGTTATATTGATTTCGGAAATGGGAATGAGTATCGAACAAACCACTGCAGCGTTAATAAAGAAAAAAGTAATGACATTTAATTATATTAAAACAAGTAGAAACCTCCATCTGCATAGAAGCTAAGATAAGACAAAATTGTATTACATTTCCTAGATCATGGTTGCTTTAATAAGATCATTAATAACAAGTATTGGTTTTTCTTAAATTCCAAAGTAAGGAACTTGATTTCTAAAAGAAAGGAGACTTGAGGAATTAAAGTGTTTTGGTTTAAAAGAAAGGCATGGTTTTTGTCTTAAAATGGTTTAAAAAGAAGGCATGGTTTTGTCTTAAAATGGTTTAAAAAGAAGGCATGGTTTTGTCTTAAATTGGTTTAAAAAGAAAGCATGGTATTGTCTTGGTTTATTTCAAAAGAAGGTGTGGAAATGGTTTAAAAAGAAGGCATGGTTTTGTCTTAAATTGGTTTAAAAAGAAAGCATGGTATTGTCTTGGTTTATTTCAAAAGAAGGTGTGGAAATGGTTTTTGTTTACTTGAAATAATAATACTCTATTTTTGATACTATGGGTATCGTATGACTTTTGTAAAAAGGAAGGGATCTTTTGAAAGAATTTAAGTACGTAGTACTTTAGGGTTAAAACCCGGATTGTTGGCATAAAATGAGAGTACTTGAGTTTTTACAAATGGTGAATCAATTTACATGTTAATGAAAGTCTAAAAGTATGTTGAACTTGCCTATGCTAGTTGTGATAGCTTTTGTTGTGCAAGTATTGTATTTCTATACCACCGCGTCTCTCGATGGAGGGCCGACTGACTTGTTGTGAACTTACTTGGACGTACCGGCAGTGACGGAGGATTCCACGGGTATGCTTCCATTGTTATTATCACATGGACATGTCTACACCGATGAGGGATTCCGGCAAGCGCCATGCAATGGTTAAACTCGATATTATTATTGTCACATGGGCATGTCTACACCGATGAGGATTCCGCACGTGACCATTTCTATTATTCCATGGACTAGCCCTACGAGGTTTTACCGATTCGGCTTTGGTATCCGTAGTCGGCTCGTGACTTGCCCGGCCGTGGTGATTCGGCTTTGGTATCGGTAGTTAGCCTTCGTCCTGCTCAGTTTTGTGGACGGTCTCGTGATTACGACCTTGGTATCTGGTAGTTGGTTCACGTGCCCCCGCCGCCACGTGGCGCAGTGGATCTGGTAGAGGCCTTCGTGCTTGCCCCGTGTCGACCGTGGCGAAGTCTCGTGATCACGCTTTGGTATCCGTAGTTAGCCAGATTGCCCTCATCGACGTGATGCGGCTTTGGTATCTAGTAGTTGGCTTTCGTACTTGCCCAGTGTCAGCTTCGTGGTATGGTTATATAGTATTGTTAGTACGACTTTGGTATCTGGTATTTGGCTTTCGTACTTGCCGCCGATTGATGACGCGGATTTGGTTTTGGTAGTTCGCCTTCGTACTTGCCCCGTACGGTTTTATGACACAGGTGGGACCTGGTGTTCAAGTGTACTCTTTGGTGTTGTTATATCATAGACTGCCGGCAGTGAGGAAGGAATTCCACGGGCATGATTGATGTTGTGGGCGTGAGACCCATTGTTATATTTTGAGTGATGACTTTGAGGCGTGAGTCCCGACTTGACATGACGCTCGTATATTTATTATAGTTTGGTTATCATACATGTCTCGCTTTATATAGACTATTATGATTTCATTCTGATTTTCGGCCACATACTTGGAACATGTTGTCGACCTCGCCGGCCGTTCATGCCGCAGTGAGGTACACCGCTTGTTGATCCTCGCCATAGGATCACAGCCGTTCGAAACTCCGTTTCTCGGCTAATCTTTGGTATAGTCCTGTTGTTGCAGTACTTACATTCGTGGTATGGCGAACCGCCCGTCGTAGTTGTGGTTACATTGTTAGAGGTGCAGACATCATGTGGGAATGTCACACCCGACTGGCCCGTGATCGTGCCTTACCCCGGGCACCCTAGTGATACATATATCAGAGAAAATCAGCGGAACATAACACATGAGTCATGAAACAAGAGATATAATAATAAACAAAGCAACCAAAACGTTGCCTTCAGATATACATAAAACTGAATGCTTTAATCCTTTTACAACCCCGCCACAACAGTTCTGCACTTAAGATTTACAACACTATGACGGACAGGCCCCGCCATACCTCAATGTTCAAGAACCTGCAACTCGAGAACACATACCAAAAGATAAGCCTCCGAGAAACGGAGCTTCCTAATACGCTGAATCGTGATCCTAAGAGCGAGGATCCACGGCCGATGTACTTACCGCGGCGTGAACGCAGCCCCCGTAAGGAGGTCGATGCAACAGTACCAAGTATGTGAAATCAGAAATATCAGAAATGAAATCATACTAGTCTATATAAAGCAGAGACATGTATGATAACCAAACTACGATTCACAACATAAAAGCATATGTCGAGTGTGACTCACGCCTCAAGTCATCACTCAAATATAACTATGGGTCTCACGCCCACAACATCAATCATGTTCGCATCACGGCCGCATGCCCCTGACTCGCCGGTGTAGACATGTCCATGATGCAACAATAATACCAATGCCCCATGGCCACATGCCCCGAATTCTACCTCGGTAGACACGCCCATGTGACATCAACAACAATATATCGGTGATCAACCCCGCCGCATGGCCACATGCCCCTAATTCTACCGGTGTAGACATGTCCATGTAACCACAATAAGACAAGAATCAAAATGGAAACATACCCGTGGAATTCTCCACACCGCCAAAGACGCCCAAGTAAGTTCTCAATAAGTCAACCGCCTCTATCGAGAGACGCCAGAAACGTAAATACAACACTTGTACAACAAAGGCTATCATCACAAGCATAGGCAAGTTTCACACAACTCAAAGTACTTTCACATAAGTCACACAATACCCGTAGTATAAAAATCGTGACTATCTTTTTAAGTAAACAAGACACTTCCCTTTGTAAAATCAAGTAACAACATTATTTTCCAAACGTTCAAGTTTTGCCTAATTTCAAATGCTCAAGTCACTTATTTTAGAAAGGTTCATAACTCATAGTCTTAATCTCTTTTAAAACAATTGAGTAACATATGTCATATATGTGAGTAGTTTATTCTTGTTTATAACGATCTTATTACAAACATGATCTAGAAAATGTAATATCATTTTGTCTCATCTTAGCTTCTATACGGATGGAGGTTTCTACCGTTTTAATACAATACATCATTATTCAATACATTTTCCTTTATTAACGCCGCAGTGTCTGTCGATACACATTCCGATTCCCAAATCAAGAAACATTATCCCTTTAAAACCAAGTACTCATTACTCACGAATGAGGTTTCACACAACATCCACATTAAAACAAATAAGTTAAGTCTCTTATCTTATAAGATCAAGTCTTTTAACTTCTAACATCAGTAAACCATTTTCTTACCTACATAAAGCTGTTATAACCAACTTCCCATAAAGCCGTTATAACACTTTATGTTTAAACCAAACAAATACACTTAGTACCTGTACGTCCACCGTACTACATAGTTACACACATATCATGCTAGAACAGATAGGAAGAGGTTCACATACCTCGCGACGAGTATCGACAATAAGCAAAATGCTCCAAGTACTACAACCTTGCTAGCCCTTTCCACTCCTCAAGTAGAATACGCTACTCTTAGTACTTTCACCTAAAAAGGTCACAAACGTCTATTAACCTTTAAACATACGGTTCCATTTCTCTCGTAAAATTCGCAAGATTTTCCCCGCAACAACAGAAATCTCTCCTCTATCGAGGCCGCTACCAAGCCAACCGGGGTGGGGTTTACACGCCTAACCTGACGTACAATTCTACTCAAGAATACAACACAAGTCTATCGCAATACACCCTATGTAAATACAGTCGATTCTTTTCTTTAAATTCAGGCTTAAGTCAAAAGACATTGCCGCACAATAATGTTCAGTTCTATATATAGTATACCTCAACTATATATTCCTACAACATGTAATCTCCAATTACAATAAGGGGACAAGAATATTTACCTCGACAAGCCCAGAATTATCCAAGTTATAATGTCGATCCTGAGCAAGGTTTAGCTCCTACTCCGTGCGCTCCAATCCGCTCCAAACAACCCTTAGAAGTTCTAACCAACTTCTACTCAAATACTTCAACCAACTATGAAGATTTCCTTAGGGTTTCGGTTTGAGACTAAAAGGACAAAATGTAGTATTTCCGGGCTCTACGTATAGAGGTAACTTTTGGAATACAACAAGGTAAAGGCTAAGGTATTTTGGGCATTATAACAATACTGAGATTATTTCTACCAAGAGTGGTGTATTATACTAAACAACTAGCAGTGGGGTTCCCTACGCTAGCACCACAGGGGAGGAGGCTCTCGCCACAAGGCCACTCAAGGGGAGGGGAAGGCTTAGGACGAGAACACACTCAAAGGGAGGGAGAGGACTCAAGACTTGGAAGATTTTGACGAAGAAGTCTTCAAGCTTAGTGGTATTTATAGCAAAACCAAAGGCCAACCAATGGCCAAGATCAAGCCATGTGCAAGGCAAGTGTAAGGCCAAGATCAAGCCAAGTGCACCCTAACCCTACTCCACAAAACAAGCCACAAAACATTGCACAAAACATTGCACAAAACAATGCCACAACAAGGCACCAATCGCCAAGCGCCAAACCGCTCTGGCGTCCACTGGCGAGGTGACAAGTGTCACCCTTGTTGGCCCAAAATGTTCCGCCGCCGAAAAATCCGCAAAAATACAAAACGACATAGCCGAATTTTCCTTCGCAAGTTACGCAAAACGCTTCGCCGAAAACGACTCTAACCAAAGTGCACAAAGGTAACTTCGCCAAGCCACCAGGGGTGACACGTGTCGCCTCCTACTTGTCCAAAATAACTCATCTTCCAAAATATCCAAAATGGCCAAAATCTCAAAATCAAAGCTGGCTCACAAAACCAGAATTTCTCCCGTGGGCCCCACGTGACCATTTCCGAAAATAAAATTTCATAATTCTAATATAATCTAAGAAGCCCAAATTCCAAATCTGGGAACCCAATTCCCTTCAACGAACATTTTTCCTTACAAAAACCGGAAACTTTTTCCGTGGAAGAATCACCTCTTTCTTTCTTTCCAATTTTTCTGTCGTGCTCTCGTACGTACGTCCTCGCATACATACCCTGAGAATACGGGGTATAACATTCTCCCCTCCTTAGAAACATTCGTCCCGAATGTTCCTTCTCAAGACGGATATCGATGAAGTTCCTCTAACAAGATGCCAACGCCACGCCGCCACAAATAACACACGCTCTTCTTCCTTCCTTACTCGTCGTGCCCTTCTCGAACACTTGAACTCTCCCAAGACGTACCATACTTCACCATTACTCCGCTCCCAAAAATCTCCGAGTCACTACCTCCAAACTTGGTCATCTTACTAACCTCAAACTTCCTTAAGGCCATTCCTTCTTTACGAACCGCTTCGTCGAACGCGCCCACGAACTCATACGATGATTAATTAAACTGGGCCTAGCACCCTCGTGACCTACCAACTGGCGGGACCACCTGAACTGACCCCACCTAAACCGGCTACGGGTTGACCCGCAAATGGTCCTCAACCCGACCCCACAATCGCGCTAAACCCTTGTTCCTCGACACGAACAATCTTACCAACATACGTCATGAAAGTTACCACTTCCATCTCACACTACCCATGGACTTATCACAAAAATAAAACCCACGTATACTACGCACTCTGATAAAGGTCAAACATAAAATAAATCTTTTACACAAGACGACCTTACCTCTAAGGTCTCAATCGTGAACTATTCTAAGGTTCACACTTACCATGCCTCCATACTTATCCTTCCAACTAACCATGTTCCTAAATCACATTTTAGCACAAAGCTATCCGAACATAACACTAAACACATTAACATAACAAGCATACAAAACTTTAGAGGGTTAAGGATATACCTGTCTCTACCGCTTTTCTAATCACACTCGCAGGCGCATAGCTAGCGGCGTGATGAACTCGCCATCGATCTCGGCGTCGAGTCGTAACATCCGTGCTACCCTTGGTCGGTGCCGCAAAATGGCCCCGCTGGCCGCAAAAATAACAAGCTCCTTGGCACCACGACACTCCGAATGCGGTCTACCACATCGACCACCGAGGTAGGGTGACCGCATCCGCCAACACCCTTACTTCCTCGAAACTCAAGCCTCGAGCCCGACCGCCCCGAATACTCGATGCTCAAGGTTGTGGAGGACCACTCGACCGGCGGAGGTACAAAACTAGTATGCTTCGAGGCGGTGCGCTCGAAAGTCACCAAGGACCTCGTTGTTCTCGCCCTTCGCTGATCTTGGTCATTCCGCCGACCTCTCCGTGCCTCACATCCCGCACGAGCTTGCAGACGCGGCAATGTCCATGCCCTACCAAGAGCTACACTTGAACAAGCCTCACAAGCAATCATCTAATCCGTGACGTAGCGGTGCACTCTATCCTCCATGGTTGCCACTAAAGCGGGGACATACCGAGCCAACGAGTCAAACTCCACGTTGTACTCCCAATCAGACGCCTCTCTCGCCTCAAAGATCACAAACTGCCGCGCCCTCCTCATCTGCGGAGGCAAGAAGTGAGTGAGGAATGCCTCCGAGAACTCGTCCCATACCGCCGAGCGCATGCTCTCCCGACAACTCCCACGATCAAACCCCGATCATGCGGTATCACGCACCGATGCGAACCTAAGACCACCGACTCGGTCTCCAAGCCTTGATCACTCACGACCAGAATCGCCGGATGAACTCCTCGCGGATCATCCTCGTGCCTCGACCCATAAAACTCGCGGGCTAACTCGTAAAGTCCCGTAGCCTCAAACTATCTCGCTCGGGTGAACCATCGTGCTACGAATCGAATCGAATCACCAGATCCAAATTTATCCTCATATCTCGCCACGACCGACCAAGAATCGGGCCATCTCCTTGTAACCATCTCTCTCGCCTGCATCGTGGACCGAGGCTCGTGTATCGGTCTCAGCAGCCATCGCTGCGCTCTAAACTCGCTGGGCCAAGCGGCGTCACAAAACCCGCCGTCAAGCACAACCTCGTACTGTCCGGCCCGCGCTCGTATTCTCTTAATCTCACTAGCGACTCCGCTTTGCCCTTCTGCTCGCGCTTTGGCGCGAGGCATAACTGTAAAACGAGATACGTCGGAGGGTCCAACTTACAACACGCCTCTAAGGCACGATCTCGTAATGAGAAGAATGGAAACCAATCCTAAATGTCCTATAGCCTCTCGATTATAGATGTGGTGCACCACACACCGATACTGAAGACTCTACTAGACACGGTCTGTAGACACTTTCCGAGGACTAACTGCTCTGATACCACTATGTCACACCCCGAATTCGGGCCCGTGACTGGTGCCTTACCCCGGGCACCCTAGTGATACATATATCAGAGAAAATCAGCGGAACATAACACATGAGTCATGAAACAAGAGATATAATAATAAACAAAGCAACCAAAACGGTTTTCGTGATATACATAAAACTCCGAATAGCTTTAATCCTTTTACAACCCCGCCCACAACAGCTTCTGCACTTAAGATTTACAACACTATGACGGGACAGGGCCCCGCCATACCCCTGAATGTTCAAGAACCTACAACTCAGGGAACACATACCAAAAGATAAGCCTCCGGAGAAACGGAGCTTCCCAATACGCTGAACTGTGATCCTAAGAGCGAGGATCCACGACCGATGTACCTCTACCTGCGGCATGAACGCAGCCCCCCGAAGGAGGTCGAGACAACAGTACAGTATGTGAAACCAGTAATATCAGAATGAAATCATACTAGTCTATATAAAGCAGGAGACATGTATGATAACCAAACTACAGTTCACAACATAAAAGCAGTCATGTCCAGTCAGGGACTCACGCCCTCAAGTCATCACTCAAATATAACTATGGGTCTCACGCCCACAACATCAATCATGTTCGCATCATGGCCGCATGCCCCCGGAATTCTGCCTCGGTGTAGACATGTCCATGATGCAACAATAATACAAAAGCCCCATCGCCACATGCCCCGAATTCTACCTGTGTGACACGCCCACGTGACATCAACAACAATATACTCGGTTATCATCACGGCCGCATGGCCACATGCCACCGTAATTCTACCTCGGTGTAGACATTTCCATTTAACAACAATAAGACAGTAATAAAAATGGAAACATACCCGTTGAATTCTCCACACGCCAAAGACGCCCAAGTAAGTTCTCAAGTCAACCGCCTCTATCGAGACGCAGAATACGTAAATACAAGACTTGTACAACAAAGGCTATCATCACAAGCATAGGCAAGTTTCACACAACTCAAAGTACTTTCACATAAGTCACACAATACCCGTAGTATAAAAATCGTGACTATCTTTTTAAGTAAACAAGACACTTCCCCTTTTGTAAAATCAAGTAACAACATTATTTTCCAAACGTTCAAGTTTTGCCTAATTTCAAATGCTCAAGTCACTTATTTTAGAAAGGTTCATAACTCATAGTCTTAATCTCTTTTAAAACAATTGATTAACATATGTCATATATGTGAGTAGTTTATTCTTGTTTATAACGATCTTATTACAGCATCCATGATCTAGAAAATGTAATACCATTTTGTCTCATCTTAGCTTCTATACGCATGGAGGTTTCACTGGTTTTAATACAACACATCATTATTCAATACATTTTCCTTTATTAACGCCGCAGTCCTGTCGATACACATTCTCGATTCCCAAATCAAGAAACATTATCCCTTTAAAACCAAGTACTCATTACTCACGAATGAGGTTTCACACAACATCCACATTAAAACAAATAAGTTAAGTCTCTTATCTTATAAGATCAAGTCTTTTAACTTCTAACATCAAGAAACCATTTTCTTACCTACATAAAGTCGTTATAACCAACTTCCCATAAAGCCGTTATAACACTTTATGTTTAAACCAAACAAATACACTTAGTACCAGACGCCCACCGCACTACATAGTTACACACATATCATGCTAGAACACATAGGAAGAGGTTCACATACCTCTCGACGAGTATCGACAATAAGCAAAATGCTCCAAGTACTACAACCTTGCTAGCCCTTTCCACTCTCAAGTAGAATACGCTACTCTTAGTACTTTCACCTAAAAGGTCACAAACGCCTATTAACCTTTAAACATACGGTTCCATTTCTACGTAAAATTAAGAAGACTTCTCCCCGCAACATGACAGATATCTCCTCCTCTATCGAGGCCGGCTACCAAGCCAACCAGGGGGGGTTTTACACGTCTAACCGGACGTGTACAATTCTACTCAGCAATACAACACAAGTCTACTGCAATACAGTCCTATGTAAATACAGTTCAGTTCTTTTCTTTAAATTCAGGCTTAAGTCAAAAGACATTGCCGCACAATAATGTTCAGTTCTATAAATAGTATACCTCAACTATATATTCCTACAACATGTAATCTCCAATTACAATAAGGGGACAAGAATATTTACCTCGACAAGCCCAGAATTATCCAAGTTATAATGTCGATCCTGAGCAAGGTTTAGCTCCTACTCCGTGCGCTCCAATCCGCTCCAAACAACCCTTAGAAGTTCTAACCAACTTCTACTCAAATACTTCAACCAACTATGAAGATTTCCTTGTGGTTTTGGTTTGAGACTAAAAGGACAAAAGGTAGTATTTCCTGCTCTACGATAGAGGTAACTTTGAATACAACAAGGTAAAGGCTAAGGTATTTTGGGCATTATAACAATACTCTGAGAGTATTTCTACCAAGAGTGGGTGTATTATACGAAACAACTAGGCTAGTGGGGTACCCTACCGCTAGCACCACAGCTGGGAGGAGGCTCTCGCCACAAGGCCACCTGGCTGGGAGGGAAGGCTTAGGACGAGAACACACTCAAAGGGAGGGAGAGGGACTCAAGACTTGGAAGATTTTGGATGAAGAAGTCTTCAAGCTTAGTGGTATTTATAGCAAAACCAAAGGCCAACCAACGGCCAAGATCAAGCCATGTGCAAGGCAAGTGTAAGGCCAAGATCAAGCCAAGTGCACCCTAACCCCTACTCCACAAAACAAGCCACAAAACATTGCACAAAACATTGCACAAAACAATGCCACAACAAGGCACCAATCGCCAAGGCCAAACCGCCTCGGCCCACTGAGGTGACAAGTGTCACTCTTGTTGGCCCAAAATGTTCCGCCGCCGAAAAATCCGCAAAATACAAAACGACATAGCCGAATTTTCCTTCGCAGTTACGCAAAACGCTTCGTCGAAAACGACTTTAACCGTGTTGTGCACAAAGGTAACTTCGCCAAGCCACCAGGGGGTGACACGTGTCGCCTCCTACTTGTCCAAAATAACTCATCTTCCAAAATATCCAAAATGGCCAAAATCTCAAAATCAAAGCGGCCCCACAAAATCAGAATTTCTCCCCGTGGGCCCACGTGACCATTTCCAAAATAAAATCTCAAAAGTCTAATATAATTTAAGAAGCCCAAATTCCAAACTGGGAACCCAATTCCTTCAACGAACATTTTTCCTTACAAAAACGGAAACTTTTTCGGAAGAATCACCTCTTTCTTCCTTTCCAATTTTTCACGTGCTCGCACGACGCCCTCGCATACATACCCCGAGAATACGGTATAACAGTAAGGTGGTTTGTCAAAGGATATTGTCACGACCGAACTCGCCCGTGATCGTGCCTTACCCTGCACCCTAGTGATACAACATCATAGAAAATCAATAAATAAAAACTTACACATGAAACAAGATATAAAATAAGAAAAAATAGGCTAACCCAAATCGGTCACCTTCTCAGATATATAAATAACAACTTGAGCGATTCATCCTTTACAAACCCCGCCACAACAAGATTTCATGCACCTAAGAATGTTATAATAACAACGACGGACAGGCCCCGCCATACCCTCGAATATAAGTACTTACAACGACGTGGACTATACTAAAGATAAGCCTCCGAGAAACGGGCTTCCCAAAATAAATGTGATCCTATGGTGAGGATCAACAATCGTGTATCTCTACCGCGGCATGAACGCAGCCCAAGGAGGTCGATAACAGTACCAAGTATGTGAAATCAGAAATCATCAAATAAAATCATAACATTTTAAAACCAATTACAAATACGCATTTAACAACCAATTTAATCGCATAGTGCCACAACATAAACAAGAGGAAAATAGATATAACGTAACTGGTCTTTTCTTGGCCGCTAATGATCGAAGCAAGGCCAATCTCCCATAGTATCATTATGCGAGCCTAATCCTGGAACTCCCGCAGTCCGCATAGACCACCTAGGTTCGCATGAGGTATTCTCGCGACGGGGTGGCTAACCTCGACATCAACTGGACTCGCACCGCATAGTCACACGCATCGCGTGAGGTATTCTCGCGACGGCGTAACACACCCGAGTGATCATCCCGAACTCCCGCCTCGCATAGGTCACATTGCACCCGCATGAGGTATTCTCGTGACGGGGCGCTAACCTCGCATAACAAGTCAGGGGGGTAAGTGATATAATACCAGCATAACTGCTTATCGTTAAACAACATAAGCACAACAAGAAAACCACCTTACACAAACGTCACAAGACACTAACACACGTAGCGTCATAACATGTTTACTTATAAAACCAACAAGAAAGTATTACAAGGCTATCACAAGCCAACATAGTCAAGTTACTCACACAAAAGTCACACGATACCTGTAGTATCAAAATAGAGTAACTACCTTTTAAGTAAACCAAAACAATTTCCATACCTTCTTTTTAACCCAATCTTAAGACAAAAGCATGCCTTCCTTTTTAAACCATTTTAAAATAAAACCATGCCTTCTTTTAAAACAAAGGCACTTTTTCCTTTTTAAAGTCAAGTAGCAATATACTTTTTAAACCAAGTGTCTTACTCTTTTAAAAACAAGTAACCTATACCTTTAAATCAAGTTACTTCTCCTTTCCCGAAATCAAGTTGTTTATAAGTCAAGTCTCTTTACTTTCAAAAATCAGTCTCTAAATCATTAAATCATATCTTTTAAGGAAACCAACCTCCAACTTTTAAAATGTCAAGTTATCATTTTAAATCCAGTGATAAAACCATTCTTTTGTTTTCATAAAGTCGTTATAAATAACTTCCCATAAAGCTATTATAACACTTTATGTTTTAAACCAACCAAGGACAACTATTCTCATTTTCGAAATCAAGATAACTTTATTCTTTAAAAGACCACACACCCATTACTCATGAGTGAGGTTTTACAACTTTTTAACATAATTTAAGTCCTTAATATTTCATAACAAGTCACTTAACTTTGGAATCAAGTCAAGGACACAAAAGGAAAATCAAATTCCTTTAAACACACGTGCGTCTACCGCACTATATATATTTCACAACTATCATGCTAGAAAGGATAGGAAGAGGTTCACATACCTCGCGACGATTATCGACAAAAATCAAAAAGCTCCAAAGTACTGTAACCCTGCTAGCCTTTTCCACTCTTCAAGTAGAATACGCTACTCGTAGTATCTCAACCTATAAAGGCCACAAAACGTCTATCAAATTCTCGATCTCTTTGTAGCACAATTCCAAGTACAAGGTTCCTATTCTACGGAAATTTGTGCAAGACCTCCCCTCAACCACATAAATCTCCTCCTCAATCAAGTGCGCTGCGAGCCAACAACTCAGGGGGTTACGCATCTAACCTGACGTGTACAACACCGCCCACAATAATACTACAAGTCTCATCAGTAAATACAAGTCAATGTAAATACTGATTCAATTCTTATCAATATTCATTCTATATATAGTATACTCAACTATACATTACTCTGACATGTAATTTCCAATTACAATAGGGGATAAAGATCATTACCTCGATAAGCCCAAAATTATCCAAGATTTATAAGTCGATCCTGAGCAACGTTTAGCTCCAATTCCTTACGCTCCAACCCGCTCCAAGAAACCCTTAGAATTTTCTAAACAACTTCTCTTAACACTTCATATAAGCTATGAAGATTTTTCTAGGGCTTCATTGTGACTATGGGAATAAAGTAGTATTTCCGGGCTCTTAGTATTGAAATAACTTTGGAATACTACTAGGAATACTAGGCTAAGGTATTTGGGATAATACAACAATACTTGAAGTATTTTCTACACAAAGTGTGTGGGGGGGGGGGGGGTGGACGAGAACTACAAAGGAGGGAGTATTATTTTAGCCTTGGAAACTCTTAAGTGTGGATGAAGAATTAGTCTTGCACAAAGGGGTATTTATAGAAAAATCAATGGTCAAGATCAAGGCAAGTGTATGGTGAAGATTGGGTCCAAGTGTGTGGGTAATTTGCCAACCAAATGTCCACCACAAAAATGGGACAAGTGGCTTGCCACTTGTCCCCCACAAAATGTCCGAGCCGTGTGGTCCCCAATTTTCACCAACGAGCCACATGGGGTGCCACGTGTCGCCCTACTGTCCAAAATATTTTGTCTTCCAAAAATATCCGTAATGCCAAAAATCCGAAAATAAAGTGGGCCCCTCAAAACCGTAAATTTTCCCCGTGGGCCCCACGTGACCAATTCCGGAAATAAAATTCCATAATTCTCAAATATTCCAAAAAGTATGAATACCAAATCTGGGAATCCAATTCCCATTAACGAACCTTTTTCCTTCACAAAATTCGGAAACTTTTCCTTCGAAAAATCACATCTTTCTTCCTTTCCAATTTCTTGTCGTATTCTCGCGTCGCCCTCATATACATACTCTGGAACTACGGGGTGTAACATTCTTCCCCCCTTAGAAACATTCGTCCCGAATGTTCCTTCTAAGTCTCCAAACATACCTGCCGGTATAGTCTTCCCGACTATGCTTACGAAACCATTTATGCCACACATGGCCATAATACAACATACGCGCAAAACTCACATCCGATCCAACGAAGAATCACCTCTAACGTGTATAACAACACTAAAGCTCCCACCCATGGTCCAAAGGATACTTTCTTCACATCTTTACTTTATAAAAAGGACACTTCCATCTTCTTAACACATCTTCGCCTCTTTTCTTACATGTCGTACCCTCCTCGTACACTCGAACTCTTCCTAATATACTTACCACCTTCTGTCATTGCTTCAGTTTCCAAAATCTCGGGGTTACTATCTCTAACTTGGTCATCATTAGCGAACACTCGATGGATCTCGATACTCTTCGAACATAGCAACATGGAATACAGGACGTCTACCTCCTAAGTCGGACGGCGGTGCTAACTTATGTGCAACGGCCTATTCTACAACAACGATGAAAAGGCCCAAAGTACCTCGGCTAAGTTTCCCTGCTTTCCAAAACTTGTCACACCCATCCGGTGGTACCTTCAAGAAGACCCACCGCCAACGGAACTCCAAGTGTCGACGCCATTATCCGCGACTTGCTGACTCGACCGCTAATAACTTCTTCTGGATAAGCTTCACCTTATCCACATCCTGCTGAATCAAGTATGGACCAACTATCTGAACCTTGCCAACATCGAACCAATCGACCGGCAACCTACACTCCCGCCCATACAAGGCTTCATAAGGCACCATCGAATCAAATGGTAGCTAGTATAATACTCACTTAACAAGAGGCAAATAATCCTCACAGCTACCCCTGAAATCAAAACACCGGCCCGTAACCTATCCTCAAATGTCTGGATAAAACGCGTTGTTTGTCCGTCGGCCCGAGGGTGAATGCAATACTGAGACTCACCTGAGTTCCTAACCCCGCCTGGTAAAACCTCCAGAAACAAAAGAAATAGCCGAAAACTGGACTCCACTGTCATAAAAAGTAGGAATCCCGTGCAGCCTTACAACCTTCCTGATAACATCTCGCATAACCTCGCCGAGTAAGTGGCGATCGGTGAAAGACAAGATGTCTTGACCTCATCGACCCGACCATGGTCGAATCGTCCACGAACTCGTTTATCGTTACCTAAACTTGGGCCTAACACCCTCGTGACCTATCATCTAAGCGGGACCACCTCAAACCACCCCACATTACGGGTCGGGTTGACTCGCGATATGGCCTCAACCCGACCCAACCGTACTAAACTCGTTCCCGATCCGGGAACAATCTTACGATTCACGTCATGAAAGCTACCACTTTCATCTCACACTACCCATGGAATTATCCCACATATATATCACGCATACCAAGTACTTCGACAAAGACCAACCGTAAAATCATCCACTCGGGGCGACCTTACATCCAAGGTCCCAATTATAAATTCTAAGGCTCCCGTTTTCGTCCCCAGACTTACCCTTTTCAACTACCCATGTTTTCTAATTACAACTTACACAATGCTAACCGAACATAGCACTCCACCTGTATCTACCATAACGACCTAAACAAGTCTCTTAAGGCTGAAGATATCTCTGTAACTCTTTCGCTTTCACTTTTCTAATCAAATCCCGCTCTGCGGGCGCATAACTACGTAAGGTGATGAACCAGCCACCGATCCGAAGGTGAGTCGTAACATTCGCGCCACCCTGGTCGGACAATTTCTCGCAAAATGGCCTGCCGCCATAAGCCTAACAAGCTATCTAAGTGTACGACACTCCCATAAGAACACCTACCACAACGGCCATACAGGGTGGGGTGGCCTCTCAGCTAACACCCTTCCTCTCCGAACCATCAACTGCGAATCGACACGGTAGGCTAAGTCATCCACCGTATCCCTCCTACTAGGACATTCTCTCCTCACATGGCACTCGACGGCATTGGTAAAACAAGCATTAGTAACAAGACGACATTTCGGGATGGCGTCTACCACATAGTGAACACCTAGGAGCCCGAATCTGGTGGCTAGAACTATGTAAATCTGTGAACCAGAAACCCTGGAGTTCTGACCAACTCCTAAATACCCCGAACGTCCTGAAGTCTATGGAGGCCCACCCTGTACTGGCGGAGGCGCATAACCAGTCTGCTGCTGAGAAGGTCCGCCTCGAAAGTTACCAAAGGACCCTGCTGTTTTGGCCCTCTTCTGCTGATCTTGGTTAATTCGTCGATCTCTACGTTCCTCAATCTGCTGCGCATAAGCCTGTACGCGGGCAACGTCCATGCCCGGCTGAAGAGCTACTCCTGTACAACTCTCTACTAGATAATCGCCAAGTCCTGTGACATATCGGTGCACTCTATCCTCCATGTCTGCCACTAAAGCGGGGACATAACGAGCCAATGAGTTAAACTCCATACTATATTCCCGAACCGTCCGCCCGTCCAGCCTTAACATCATAAATCTATCTACCCGAGCTCTCCTCATCTGCGAGGGCAAGAAGTGTGTAAGAAATGCCTCTGAGAACTTGTCCCAACCAGGTGGGCGCGCTTCCCCCGGGATAGTTCCCATGAATCAAACCGGTCGACTGCAGTACCATGCAGCCGATGCGAACCTAAGACCACCGACTGTGTCTCCGAAGCCTTGATCATTCTCATGATCCGCTGTAACTGTCGAATAAACTCCTGAGGATCTTCCTCAGTTCTCGATCCATAGAACTCGGGTGGACTGCAACTCAAGAAGTCCCGAAGCCTCAAAACTATCGGATCTAGGGTGAACTACTGGTACTGCCGGAACCACCGGCTCCCGTCCGTCCTCATTCCCAGCCACCAGACTAGCTAGTAACTGGGCCATCTCCTTGTAACTCATATCCTCGGCTCCTGGCCGTGGACTGGAGACTCAGGTATCGTAGTCTCAGTAGAAACTGTTGCCGCTCTAAACTCTGATGGGGCTAGCGGCGTCATAAAACTCGTCGTCTGAAGTACTATCTCAGGTAATGACCAGGCCTGTGCCCTCGTAACCCTCCGTGTTCTACTCGTAGCTCCCTCTGCTGCCTTGCCCAACTGGGCCCTGGTTGCCTTGCGTAGAGGCATAACGGGTACATAAGAATACGCCAGAGGGAGTCCATCTTATAACACAGCTCTAAGGCACGATCTCAGAGTGAGAAGAATGGAAACCAATCCTAAATATCATGTAGCCTCCTGATTATAGGTGTGGTGCACAACACGCCGATAATCAAGACTCTACTAGATACGGTCTGTAGACACTTTCCGAGGATTAATTGCTCTGATGCCACTTTTGTCACGACCTGAACCCGGGCCCGTGACTGGTGCCTTACCCCGGGCACCCTAGTGATACAACATCAGAGAAAATCAGCGGAATTAAAAACTTACACATGAAACAAGATATACAATAAGAAAAAAATAGGATAACCCAAACGGTCACCTTTCTGTATATATAAATAACAACTTGAATAGTTACATCCTTTACAAACCCTGCCCACAATAGTACTACAAACCTCTAAGAATGTTATAACAACAACGACGGATGGGGCCCGCCATACCCCAGAATGTAAATACATCTGACGGCGGACTATACCAAAGATAAGCCTCGGAGAAAGCAGAGCTTCCCAAAGCTGATCGTGATCCTATGAGCGAGGATCAACAATCGTGTACTCTACCGCGGCATGAGCGCACCGAAGGAGGTCGACAACAGTACCAAGTATGTGAAATCGTAAATCGCGAAATAAAATCATAACATTTTAAAACCAATTACAAATACGCATCTTAACAACCAATTTAAGCGCATAGTGCCACGGCGTAAACAAGAGCAAAATAGATATAACGTAATCGGTCTTTTCTAGGCGCTAATGATCGAAGCAAGGCCAATTGCCCATAGTATCATTATGCGAGCCTAATCCTCGAACTCCGCGATCGCGTAGAACACCTAGGTTCGCATGAGGTATTCCTCGCGTCGGGGTAGCTAACCTCGGCGTCAACTCGACTCCGCGATCGCATAGTCACGAGACCGCATGAGGTATTCCTCGCATCGGCGTAACACCCGGTGATCATCCCGAACTCCGCGACTCGCATAGGTCACACGCACCGCGTGAGGTATTCTCGCATCGGGCGGCTAACCCTGGCATAACAAGTCGGGGGTAAGTGATATAATACCGAGATAATCGCTATCGTTAAACAACATAAGCACAACAAGAAAACCCCTTACACAAACGTCACAAGATACTAACACGTGGCGTCATAACATGTTTACTTATCAAACCAACAAGAAAGTATTACAAGGCTATCACAAGTCAACATAGTCAAGTTACTCACACAAAGTCACACGATACGTAGTATCAAAATAGAGTAACTACCTTTTAAGTAAACCAAAACAATTTCCATCTTGTCACGACCGACCGGGCCGTGATCGTGCCTTACCCTGCACCCTGGTACAACATCGGAGAAAATCACGGAAATAAAACTCATAAAAGATAAACAGTGAAATAAGAAAACAGGCTAACCAAAACGGTTACCTTTCTATATATATAAATAAAAACTTGAGCTACATCCCTTTTACAAACCACACTACAAAGATTACTGCACCTCTAAGAGTTTTATAACAATGACGGGACAGGGCCCGCCATACCACGAATGTATAAGAACCTACACTCTCGTGGAATCATACCACAAGATAAGCCTCCGGAAAAAAAAGCTTCCCAAACGCCGAATGATCCATGGCGAGGATCAACAATCGTGTACTCTACTGGCGCAGATGAACGCAACCCCGAAGGAGGTCGATAACAGTACAGTATGTGAAATCAGAAATCAAATAAAATCATAACATTTTAAAACCAATTACAAATACGCATTTAACAACCAATTTAATCGCATAGTGCCACAAAGATAAACAAGAGCAAAATAGATATAACGAATCGGTCTTTTCTAGCCGCTAATGATCGGGCAAGGCCAATCGCCCATAGTATCATTATGCGAGCCTAATCCTCGAACTCCCGCACCGCATAGACCACCCAGGTCCTCGCGAGGTATTCTCGCATCGGGGTAGCTAACCCGTGGCATCATCCTCGACCCTCAAGTCGCGTAGTCACCTAGACCGCGTGAGGTATTCGCATCGCGTAACACACCCGGGTGATCAATCACGGAACTCCCGCAGCTCGCGTAGTCGCGTGGACCGCATGAGGTATTCCTCGCATCGAGGGTGGCAAATCCTCGGCATCATAACAAGTCAGGGGGGTATGTGATATAATACCAGTACAACGGGCTTATCGTTTAACAACGTAAGCACAACAAGAATAACCCCATTACACAAACATCACAAGACACTAACACACGTAGCATCATAACATGTTTACTTATCAAACCAACAAGAAAGTATTACAAGGATATCACAAGCCAACTTAGTCAAGTTACTCACACAAAAGTCACACGATACCCGTAGTATCAAAATAGAGTAACTATCTTTTAAGTAAACCAATACAATTTCCATACCTTCTTTTTAAACCAATCTTAAGACAAAAGCATGCCTTCCTTTTTTTAAACCATTTTAAGACAAAACCATGCCTTCCTTTAAAACAAAGACATTTTTTCCTTTTTAAAGTCAAGTAGCAATATACTTTTTAAACCAAGTGTCTTAATCTTTTAAAAACAAGTAACCTATACCTTTTAAATCAAGTTACTTCTCCTTTCCCAAAATCAAGTTGTTTATAAGTCAAGTCTCTTTACTTTCAAAAGTCAGGCTCTTAATCTTTAAATCATATCTTTTAAGGAAACCAACCTCCAACCTTTAAATGTCAAGTTATCATTTTAAATCCAATGATAAAACCATTCTTTTGTTTTCATAAAGTCGTTACAAATAACTTTCCATAAAGCTATTATAACACTTTATGTTTTAAACCAACCAAGGACAACTATTCTTATTTTCGAAATCAAGATAACTTTATTCTTTAAAAGACCACACACCCATTACTCATGAGTGAGGTTTTACAACTTTTTAACATAATTCAAGTCCTTAATATTTCATAACAAGTCACTTAACTTTGGAATCAAGTCAAGGACACAAAAGGAAATTCAAATTCCTTTAAACACACGTGTGTCTACCACACTATATATATTTCACAAATATCATGCTAGAAAGGATAGGAAGAGGTTCACATACCTCGCGACGATTATCGACAAAAAGCAAAAAGCTCCAAAATACTGTAACCCTGCTAGCCTTGTCCACCCTTCAAGTAGAATACGCTACTCGTAGTACTTCCACCTAAAAAGCCACAAAACGTCTATCAACTTCCCGATCTCTTGGTAGCACAATTCCAAGCACAAGGTCATTATTCTACGGAAAATTCGCCAAAGACCTCCCTCCCCGTAACCACATAAATCTCCTCCTATCAAGGCCCGCTACCCACCCAACAACTCGAGGGGGTTACACGTCTAACCGGACGTGTACAATTCTACTCCACAATAATACTACAAGTCTACTGTAAATACAGTCCAATATAAATATAGTTCAATTCTTAACAATATTCATTCTATATATAGTATACTCAACTATACATTACTACAACATGTAATTTCCAATTACAATAGGGGGATAAAGATCATTACCTCGATAAGCCCAAAATTATCCAAGATTTATAAGTCGATCCTGAGCAACGTTTAGCTCCAATTCCTTACGCTCCAACCCGCTCCAAGCAACCCTTAGAATTTTCTAAACAACTTCTCTTAACACTTCATATAAGCTATGAAGATTTTTCTAGGGCTTCATTTGCGACTATGGGAATAAAGTAGTATTTCCGGCTCTTAGTATTGAAATAACTTTGGAATACTACTAGGAATACTAGGCTAAGGTATTTGGGATAATAACAACACTTGAAGGATTTTTCTACACAAAGGGGGGTGTTGGACGAGAACAACACAAGGAGGAAGGGAGAATTTTGCCTTTGAAACTCTTAAGTGAGGATGAATAAAGAAACAAGGGGGTATTTATAGAGAAATCAAGGGCTATGATTAAAGCAAGTGTAAGGTGAGGATGGGGTACATGTGTGTGGGTAGTTTTCCAACCATTTGTTCACCACAAAAATGTGACAAGTGGCTTGCCACTTGTCCCCCAAAAAACGTCCAAGCCATGTGGTCCCCCCCCCTAATTTTCAGCCAATGAGCCACATGGGGGTGCCACGTGTCGCCCCTACTCGTCCAAAATATTTCTTCTTCCGAAAATATCCGTAATGGCAAAAATCCGAAAATAAAGTGGGCCCCACAAAACCGTAAATTTTTCCCGTGGGCCCCACGTGACCAATTCCGGAAATAAAATTCCATAATTCTCAAATATCCCAAAAAGTCCGAATACCCCACGTGACCAATTCCGGAAATAAAATTCCATAATTCTCAAATATCCCAAAAAGTCCGAATACCAAATCTGGGAATCCAATTCCCAATAACGAATCTTTTTCCTTCACAAAATCCGGAAACTTTTCCGTCGAAAAAATCACATCTTTCTTCCTTTCAATTTTGTGTCGTATTCTCGTACGTACGTCCTCATATACATACTCTGGAACTACGGGGTGTAACATTATTCCCCCCTTAGAAACATTCATCCCGAATGTTCCTTCTAAGTCTCTAAACACACATGCGCCGGTATAGTCTTCACTACTATACTTACAAAACCAATTTTGTCACACCTGGCCATAATACCACATACGCGCAAAAACTCACATCCAAGCCAACGAAGAATCATCTCTAAAGCGTATAACAATACTATTAGCTCCACCCATGGTCCGAAGGATACTTTCTTCGCACCTTTACTTTATAAAAAGGACACTTCCATCTTCTTAACACCTTTACGCCTCTTTTCTTACTCGTCGTACCCTCCCCGTACACTCGAACTCTTCCTAATATACTTACCACATTCTGTCATTACTTCAGTTTCCAAAATCTCAGGGTTACTATCTCTAACTTGGTCATCATTAACTGGGAACACTCTGGATGGATCTCCGATACTCTTCCGAACATAGTAACATGGAATACCGGACGTACTGCCTCCTAATTCGGATGGCAGTGCTAACTTATAGGCAACCTGGCCTATTCTACAACGATCTGAAAGGCCCAAAGTACCCCGGGCTAACTTTCCCCTGCTTTCCAAATCTCGTCACACCCTTCCGGGGTGGTACCTTCAAGAAGACCCACCGTCAACCAGAACTCCAAGTGTCGACGCCGATTATCCGCACGACTTCTGACTCAGTCGCTAATAACCTCTTCTGGATAAGCTTCACCTTACCCACATCCTGCTGAATCAAGTATGGACCAACTATCTGAACCTTGCCAACATCGAACCAATCGACCGGCAACCTACACTCCCGCCCATACAAGGCTTCATAAGGTGACATACGAATACTGAAATGGTAGCTATTATAATGCTCACTCAACAAGAGGAAAATAATCCTTAGTGCTACCCCTGAAATCAAAACACCGGCTCGTAACCTATCCTCAAATGTCTGGATAAAACGCGATGTTTGTCTGTCGGCCCGAGGGTGAATGCAATACTGAGTCTCACCTGAGTTCCTAACCCCGCCTGGTAAAACCTCCAGAAACAAAAGAAATAGCCGAAACGGCTTCACCGTCATAAAAGTAGGAATCCGTGCGCATTTACAACCTCCTTGATACATAACATCTCGCATAACCTCCAACGAGTAAACAGCCTAATCGAAAGACAAGACGGGTCGACCTCGGCCCGACCATCGGTCGGATGCATCCACGAACTCGCGATGGTTACCTAAACTTGGGCCTAACACCCTCGTGACCTATCATCTAGCGACCACCTCAACCGACATTCGGCTCACGGGTTGACTCGATATGGCCTCAACCCGACCCACTTTGTACTAAACTCGTTCCCGATCCGAACAATCTTACAGTTCACGCCATGAAAGCTACCACTTCCATCTCACACTACCCATGGAATTATCCCACAATATATATCACGCATACCAAGTACTTCGACAAAGACCAACCGTAAAATCATCCACTCAGATGCCTTGCATCCAAGGTCCCAACTATAAATTCTAAGGCTCCCCATTTTCTCGTCCTGACTTACCCTTTTCAACTACCCATGTTTTCTAATCACAACTTACACAATGCTAACCGAACATAGCACTCACATGTATCTACCATAACGGCTAAACAAGTCTCTAAGTGGTCAAGATATCTCAGAACTCATCGCCTCACTTCCTTTGTCGTTCTAATCAAATCCTGCTCTGGGCGATAACTACTGAAGGTGATGAACCACCACCGATCCCGGTCGAGTCGTAACATCCGCGCCACCTTTGGTGGACAATTTCTCGCAAATGGCCATTGCGCCGCAAGCTAACAAGCTATCTAAGTAGTGACACTCCCATAAGAACACCTACCACAACGGCCATACCGAGGGGTGGGGTGGCCTCCTCCAGCTAACACCCTTCCTTTCCAACCACTTAATCCGCAATCGACTTGGTAGGCTAAGTCGCCCCACTGTATCCCCTACTAGGACATTCTCTCCTCACATGGCCCTCGACGGCGGTAAAACAAGCACCAAAAAGACGACATTCGATGACGCTACCACATAGTGAACACCGAGGAAAACCGAACTGGGCTAGAACCTATGTAAATCGGAACCGTAAAACCGGAGTTCTCACCAACTCCTCGTACCCGAACGCCCAAGCATGGAGGACCACTGCATCTTGGCGAGGCGCATAACCGCGATCTTCTGTAAGATCCGCCGAAAGTTACCAAAGGACCTGCTGCTCGCCTCCTCTGCTGATCTTGGTTAATCCGTCGATCTCTACGTTCCTCAGTCTGCTGCGCATAAGCCTGTATGCGGGCAATGTCCATGTCTTACTGAAGAGTTACTCTTATACAACTCTCTGCTAGATAATCGTCAAGTCCTGTGACATATTGGTGCACTCTATCCTTCATGTCTGCCACTAAAGCGGGGACATAACGAGCCAATGAGTCAAACTCTATCTTGTATTCCCGACCGCCCGCCTGCTCGCTTAACATCACAAATCTATCTCGCGAGCTCTCACATCTGCGAGGGCAAAAAACGTGTAGGAAATGCCTCTAAGGTCTTGATCACTTTCATGATCCGCTGCAACTGTCGAATAAACTTCTGAGGATCTTCCTCAGTTCTCAATCCATAGAACTCGAGTGGACTGCAACTCAAGAAGTCCCAAAGTCTCAAAACTATCGGATCTAGGGTGAACTATTGGTACTGCCGGAACCTCCGACTCTCGTCTGGCCTCATTCCTAGCCACAAGTCCGCAGTAATCGCATCTCCTTGTAACTCGTATCTCGGCTCCTGGTCGTGAACCAGACTTCAGTATCGTGGTCTCTGTAGCTATCGCCGCTCTAAACTCTCCGGGGCTGAGGCGTGCCGAACTCCCGAATGAAGCACTATCTCGTGTATGACCGGGCGTGCCCTCATAACCTCCGTGTTCTACTCGTAGCTCCGCCGCTTGCCCATCTGGGCCCAGTTGCTTGCGTGAGAGGCATAACTAGCACAAACGAATACGCTGCAGGAGTCCAACTTATAACACGGCTCTAAGGCACGATCTCGAGTGAGAAGAATGGAAACTAATCCTAAATATCCTGCACCTCGATTATAGGTGTGGTGCACGCCGATAATCAAGACTCTACTAGATACGGTCTGTAGAAACTTTCCGAGGATTAAGTGCTTTAATACCACTTTTGTCATGACCCGACCCCGGGCCCGTGACTGGTGCATTACCCCGGGCACACTAGTGATACAACATCAGAGAAAATCAGCGGAAATAAAAACTCATAAAAGATAAACAGTGAAATAAGAAAATAGGCTAACCAAAACGGTTACCTTTCTGTATATATAAATAAAAACTTGAATTCATCCCTTTACAAACCCCGCCACAACAACAAAGATTTCCTCACTTAAGAGTTTTATAACAACAACGACGGGACAGGGCCCCGCCATACCCCTGAATGTATAAGAACCTACACTCTCATGGAATCATACCACAAGATTTACCTCCGGAGAAACGGAGCTTCCCAAAATGCTGAATTGTGATCCTATGAGAGAGGATCAACAACTGGTGTACCTACCCTGCATGCGGCATGAGGTCAAGACAGGAGGTCTGACAGTACCAAGTATGTGAAATCAGAAGTATCAAATAAAATCATAACATTTTTAAAACCAATTACAAATACGTAAGAACAACCCATTTAACTGCACATAGTGCCACAGCATAAACAAGAGCAAAATAGATATAACGTAACTAGTCTTTTCTAGGCCTCTAATTATCGAAGCAAGGCCAATCGCCCATAGTATCATTATGAGCCTAATCGAACTCCGCATCGCGCATGACCACCTAGGTCCGCATGAGGTATTCTCGCAAAGGCGGGTAACCCGCGACATCATCCTCGACCCCAAGTCCGCGAAAGTCATCCGGATCACACGATGCATTCGTAGTATCAAAATAGAGTAACTATCTTTTAAGTAAACCAAAACAATTTCATACCTTCTTTTTAAACCAATCTTAAGACAAAAGCATGCCTTCCTTTTTTTAAACCATTTTAAGACAAAACCATGCCTTCCTTTAAAACAAAGACACTTTTTCCTTTTTAAAGTCAAGTAGCAATATACTTTTTAAACCAAGTGTCTTACTCTTTTAAAAACAAGTAACCTATACCTTTTAAATCAAGTTACTTCTCCTTTCCCAAAATCAAGTTGTTTATAAGTCAAGACTCTTTACTTTCAAAAGTCAGGCTCTTAATCTTTAAATCATATCTTTTAAGGAAACCAACCTCCAACCTTTAAATGTCAAGTTATCATTTTAAATCCAATGATAAAACCATTCTTTTGTTTTCATTAAGTCGTTATAAATAACTTTCCATAAAGCTATTATAACACTTTATGTTTTAAACCAACCAAGGACAACTATTCTTATTTTCGAAATCAAGATAACTTTATTCTTTAAAAGACCACACACCCATTACTCATGAGTGAGGTTTTACAACTTTTTAACATAATTCAAGTCCTTAATATTTCATAACAAGTCACTTAACTTTGGAATCAAGTCAAGGACACAAAAGGAAAATCAAATTCCTTTAAACACACGTGCGTCTACCGCACTATATATATTTCACAAATATCATGCTATAAAGGATAGGAAGAGGTTCACATACCTCGCGACGATTATCGACAAAAAGCAAAAAGCTCCAAAGTACTGTAACCCTGCTAGCCTTGTCCACCCTTCAATTAGAATACGCTACTCGTAGTACTTCCACCTAAAAAGCCACAAAACGTCTATCAACTTCCCGATCTCTTGGTAGCACAATTCCAAGCACAAGGTCATTATTCTACGGAAAATTCGAAGATTTCCTCCCCTCCCAGAACCACATAAATCTCCTCCTCTATCAAGGCCCGCTACCCAGCCAACAACTCCAAGGGGGGGGGTTACACGTCTAACCGGACGTGTACAATTCTACTCCACAATAATACTACAAGTCTACTGTAAATACAGTCCAATGTAAATACAGTTCAATTCTTATCAATATTCATTCTATATATAGTATACTCAACTATACATTACTACAACATGTAATTTCCAATTACAATAGGGGGATAAAGATCATTACCTCGATAAGCCCAAAATTATCCAAGATTTATAAGTCGATCCTGAGCAACGTTTAGCTCCAATTCCTTACGCTCCAACCCGCTCCAAGCAACCCTTAGAAGTTTCTAAACAACTTCTCTTAACACTTCATCTAAGCTATGAAGATTTTTCTAGGGCTTCATTTGCGACTATTGGAATAAAGTAGTATTTCCGGCTCTTAGTATTGAAATAACTTTGGAATACTACTAGGAATACTAGGCTAAGGTATTTGGGATAATAACAACACTTGAAGGATTTTTCTACACAAAGGGGGGTGTTGGACGAGAACAACACAAGGAGGGAGGGAGAATTTTGCCTTTGAAACTCTTAAGTGAGGATGAATAAAGTCTTCAAACAAGGGGGTATTTATAGAGAAATCAAGGGCTATGATTAAAGCAAGTGTAAGGTGAGGATGGGGTACATGTGTGTGGGTAGTTTGCCAACCATTTGTTCACCACAAAAATCCCCAAAAACGCCCGCCACGTGGTCCCCAATTTTTCGACAATGAGCCACATGGGGGTGCCACGTGTCGCCCCATACTCGTCCAAAATATTTCATCTTCCGAAAATATCTGTAATGCCAAAAATCCGAAAATAAAGTGGGCCCCACAAAACCGTAAATTTTTTTCGTGGGCCCCACGTGACTAATTCCGGAAATAAAATTCCATAATTCTCAAATATCCCAAAAAGTCCGAATACCAAATCTGGGAATCCAATTCCCAATAACGAACCTTTTTCCTTCACAAAATCCGGAAACTTTTCCGTCGAAAAAATCACATCTTTCTTCCTTTCCAATTTTGTGTCGTATTCTCGTACGTACGTCCTCATATAAATACTCTGGAACTACGGGGTGTAGCACATACCTTCTTTTTAACCCAATCTTAAGACAAAATCATGCCTTCCTTTTTAAACCATTTTAAGACAAAACCATGTCTTATTTTAAAACAAAGGCACTTTTTCCTTTTTAAAGTCAAGTAGCAATATACTTTTTAAACCAAGTGTCTTACTCTTTTAAAAACAAGTAACCTATACCTTTAAATCAAGTTACTTCTCCTTTCCCGAAAACAAGTTGTTTATAAGTCAAGTCTCTTTACTTTCAAAAATCCGTCTCTAAATCATTAAATCATATCTTTTAAGGAAACCAACCTCCAACTTTTAAAATGTCAAGTTATCATTTTAAATCCAGTGATAAAACCATTCTTTTGTTTTCATAAAGTCGTTATAAATAACTTCCCATAAAGCTATTATAACACTTTATGTTTTAAACCAACCAAGGACAACTATTCTCATTTTCGAAATCAAGATAACTTTATTCTTTAAAAGACCACACACCCATTACTCATGAGTGAGGTTTTACAACTTTTTAACATAATTTAAGTCCTTAATATTTCATAACAAGTCACTTAACTTTGGAATCAAGTCAAGGACACAAAAGGAAAATCAAATTCCTTTAAACACAAGTGCGTCTACCGCACTATATATATTTCACAACTATCATGCTAGAAAGGATAGGAAGAGGTTCACATACCTCGCGACGATTATCGACAAAAAGCAAAAAGCTCCAAAGTACTGTAACCCTGCTAGCCTTTTCCACACTTCAAGTAGAATACGCTACTCGTAGTATCTCAACCTATAAAGGCCACAAAACGTCTATCAAATTCTCGATCTCTTTGTAGCACAATTCCAAGTACAAGGTTCTTATTCTACGGAAATTTCGGAGACCTCCCCGCAACCACATAAATCTCCTCCCCAATCAAGCCTTGCTACCAAGCCAACAACTCCAAGGGGGGGGGGGGGTTACACGTCTAACCGGACGTGTACAACACTACCCCACAATAATACTACAAGTCTACTGTAAATACAGTCCAATGTAAATACAGTTCAATTCTTTATAATTATCCTTCCAATAAATCTTATACTCAATTCTAAACTACTACAACATGTAATATCCAATTACAATAGGGGGACAAAGATCATTACCTCGATAAGCCCAAAATTATCCAAGATTATAAGTCGATCCTGAGCAACGTTTAGCTCCAATTCCTTAAGCTCCAACCCGCTCCAACAAACACTTAGAAGTTTCTAAACAACTTCCCTTAACACTTCATCTAAGCTATGAAGATTTTTCTAGGGCTTCATTGTGACTATGGGAATAAAGTAGTATTTCCGGGCTCTTAGTATTGAAATAACTTTGGAATACTACTAGGAATACTAGGCTAAGGTATTTGGGTTAATACAACAATACTTGAAGTATTTTCTACACAAAGTGGGGGGGGGGGGGGGGGGTGGACGATAAATACAAAGGAGGGAGTATTATTTTAGCCTTGGAAACTCTTAAGTGTGGATGAAGAATTAGTCTTGCACAAAGGGGTATTTATAGAGAAATCAATGTTCAAGATCAAGGCAAGTGTATGGTGAAGATTGGGTCCAAGTGTGTGGGTAATTTGCCAACCAAATGTCCACCACAAAAATGGGACAAATGGCTTGCCACTTGTCCCCCACAAAACGTCCAATCCATGTGGTCCCCCTAATTTTCGGCCAATGAGCCACATGGGGGTGCCACGTGTCGCCCCCTACTCGTCCAAAATATTTCGTCTTCCGAAAAAATATCCGTAATGCCAAAAATCCGAAAATAAAGTGGGCCCCTCAAAACCGTAAATTTTCCCCGTGGGCCCACGTGACCAATTCCGGAAATAAAATTCCATAATTCTCAAATATTTCCAAAAAGTTTGAATACCAAATCTGGGAATCCAATTCCCATTAACGAACCTTTTTCCTTCACAAAATTCGGAAACTTTTCCGTCGAAAAATCACATCTTTCTTCCTTTCCAATTTTACTGTCGTATTCTCGTACGTACGTCCTCATATACATACTCTGGAACTACGGGGTGTAACAGATATAATTGTTCAGGTATATATATATTGCAGAAAGGTAACCGTTTTGGTTAGCCTGTTTCTTATTTTATCTTGTTTCATGTTTAAGTTTTTATTTTCGCTGATTTTCTCTGATGTTGTATCACTAGGGTGCCCGGGGTAGGGCACCAGTCGCGGGCCCGAGGTCGGGTCGTGACAAAAGTGGTATTAAGGCACTTAATCCTCGGAAAGTGTCTACATACCGTATCTAGTAGAGTCTTGATTATCGGCGTGTTGTGCACCACACCTATAATCAGGAGGCTGCAGGATATTTAGGATTGGTTTCCATTCTTCTCACTCTGAGATCGTGCCTTAGAGTTGTGTTATAAGTTGGACTCCCTCTGGCGTATTCTTATGTACCCGTTATGCCTCTACGCAAGGCAACCAGGGCCCAGATGGGAAAAGCAACAGAGGTAGCTACGAGTAGAACACGTAGGTTACGAGGCACGAGCACGGTCATTACCTCGAGATAGTACTTGACGACGAGTTTTATGACACCGCTAGCCCAACAGAGTTTAGAGCGGCAGCGATTTCTCACGAGGCCACGATACCGAGCCTCAGTTCCACGGCCGAGCCGAGGATATGAGTTCGAAGATGGCCCGATTACTAGCTAAGTGGTGGTGGGAATGAGACGGACGGAGCGGTGGTTCCGGCATCAGTGATTCACCCTAGATCCGATAGTCCGAGACTTGGGATTTCTTGAGTTGCAGTTCGCCAGAGTTCTATGGATAGAGAGCTGAGGATGATCCTCAGGGTGTCGTGCTAATTTGGGAGATTTTTATACTTGCGGCCGTCAGGGCCATGTGATGGGAGGATGTCCAAGTAGGAGGGATACAAGAGGGATGACTCGGCCTACCGGTCGATTCGCCAGTTGATTGTTCGGGAGAAGGGGGTGTTAGTCAGATGAGGTCACCCCTACCTCATTGTGGCCGTTGTAATAAACTCCATTATGGGGAGTGTCGTACTACTTCGACAGCTTGTATACTTGCAGCCAACAGGGCCATTTGATGAGAGTTTGTCCGACCAGAGGTAGCACAGGTGTAGAGACTCAGCCTTCGGGATCGGTGGCTGGTTCATCGCCTTATATATCTAGGCGCCCTGCGGTGTGATTATGATTAGGCGACAAAGGGAAAGTGAGCGAGAGTTCAGAGATATCTTCAGCCCTTAAGAGACTGGTTTATGTTGTTATGGTGGATACATGTTAAGTGCTATGTACGGATTGCATTGTGTTAAGTGTGAATTAGAAAACATGGGTAGTTGAAAAGGGTAAGTCTGGGGACGAGACAATTGTGAGCCTTAGAATTTATAACAGTTAGGACCTTGGATGCAAGGCCGCCTTGAGTGGATGATTTTACGGTTGGTCTTTGTCGAAGTACTTGGTATGCGTGAAATATATTGTGGGATAATTCCATGGGTAGTGTGAGATGGAAGTGGTAGCTTTCATGACGGGAATTAGTAAGATTGTTCCGGATCGGGGAACGAGAGAGTTTAGTGCGATAGCGAGTCGGGTTGAGGCCAGATCGCGGGTCAACCCGCAGCGCGGAATGAGGTGGGGTCAGTTTGAGGTGGTCCCTCTAGGTGGTAGGGTCACGAGGGTGCTAGGCCCAAGTTTAGGTAACCATCATATGAGTTCGTGGATGCGTTCGACCAGAATCGGATCGTGAAGGCCGGGAATGGCCTTAAAGGAATGTGAGGCTAGTAAAATGACCAAGTTTGGAGGTAGTGACTCCAAGGTTTTGGAAACTGAAGCGATGACTGGAGTATGGTACGTGTGCTAGAGAGAGTTCGGGTGTACGAGAAGGGTACGACGAGTAAGGAAAGAAGTGAACGTGTGTTAACAGAATATAAGAGATCATTTTGTTGTGAAGTGAAGATGCGAAGGGAGTATCCTTTAGACCTTGGGTGGGGGCTTTTGTGATGTTAGAGGTGATTCCTCGTTGGCTTGGATTGGAGTTTTGCGCATGTGTTATATTATGGCCAGGTGTGGCATAAGTGGTTTTGTAAGTATAGTAGTGAAGACTATACCAGCGCATGTATGTTTTGAGACTTAGAAGGAACATTCGGGACGAATGTTTCTAAGGGGGGAAGAATGTTACACCCCGTAGTTCCAGGGTATGTATGTGAGGACGTACGTATGAGAATAAGACACAAAAATTGGAAAGGAAGAAAGATGTGATTTTTCGACGGAAAAGTTTCCGAACTTCGTGAAGGAAAGAGGTTTATTATTGAGAATTGGATTCACAACTTTGGTATTTAAGACTTTAAGAACTTATAAGAATTAAGGAATTTATATTTTACGGATTTGGTCATGTGGGGCCCACCCGAGGAATTTTTACGTTTTGTGGGACCCACGAGGGTTACGGAATTTTATGAACGAATGGGAGGGAGACACGTGGCAACCCCCCCACATTGGTCTTGGACGTTTTTATGCAAGGATAGGATGGTCATTTGACCATTGTGGATGAAAGTCTTCAAGCTTGAGAATATTGACCAAGTCAACTTGTCCACTTGGCTTTACTTTATGGAAATGCATCCTAGCCACACATATGTTGAGATCTTGACCCTCCATTGTTTTATATATACCCAACTAGTGCAAGACTTGTCTTCCAACACTTAGAATTATTTCACATTTCTTGTTCTTCATTTAGGGGCTCACGGGTTCACTCATTTTCCCACACAAAATTTTTGTAATTTTGTTCCATTGTTCACAAGACTTAAACCCAAGGTCCCTAAGGGTGTTGTAAGGTTATCTCAATAGAAAGATCCCGGAAAAGTGGCGTTTTCGTATTAGTCGCAAGGCGGAAACTTAAGGAGTTCTTCAACTTTGAAGTTGGGACTTGAAGATGAGTTCTTCATAGGCTTCTAAGGAGTGCTTGGAGCGGATTGGAACCTAAGGAAAGGAGCTAAGAATTGCTAAGGAGCGACTTTGAATCTTGGAAAGATTAAGGGCTTGTAAAGGTATAATTCTTGTCGTTTTAGTAATTAAGATTACTTATTGTTGTAGCTTTGGATATTAGCAAGCATGAGGTATATATTATGAAGTTTGATAAGTGTTTTGACTATTGGAACCCTAATCCGAAAAACTAGTATGTTAGCCCTTAAGATTGCAATTCAAGTTGGTTACTAGTTAAGTTGTCACATGTTATATATAAAGAAGGAATTATAGTTGTTGAAGTTGTTTATGACTATGTAGAATGTTGGAATAACATCTTGTTTTGAAAAAGGAATTGAAAGAGAAGTAGTGTGTTGTAGCCGAGAATTGCATTGTATTGTGGTCTAGTTGGTAGTAATTATGGGGCGGAATTTTACACGTCTTGTAGGGCGTGTAATCCCCTTTGTATTTGCTGAATTGATTGAGCCTTAAATGTGGCGTTTGGTTATTGAATTCGGCCTTGAAAAAGGTGGCAAAGTATGAAGAAACAAAGGAAGTGCTGCCCGATTTTCCGTAGAATTTAGTGACCTTGTACATAGGATATTCTACGAAGAGAGCTAGAGGTTAATAGACATTTTATGACGATTATAGGTTGAAGTACTACGAGTAGCGTATTCTACTTGAAGGGTGGAAAAGGTTAGCAAGGGTATAGTACTTTGGAGCATTTTGCTAATTGTCGATAATCGTCGCGAGGTATGTGAACCTCTTCCTATATCTTCTAGCATGATGTTGTGAACTATGTAGTACGGTAGACGTACGTGTGCTAAACGAATTTTGGTTGGTTTAAAACATAAAGTGTTATAATGGCTTTATGGAAAGTTAGTTATAACGACTTTATGTAAGTAAAAAGAATGGTTGATTGTTTTTAAAAGATAATAGACTTGACTTGATAGGATTTGTTAAGGACTTGAATTGTGTTAAAAAGTTGTGAAACATCATTCGTGAGTAATGAGTACTTGGTTTTTAAAGAGTAATGTTATATTGATTTCGGAAATGGGAATGAATATCGAACAAACCAATGCAGCGTTAATAAAGGAAAAAGTAATGACATTTAATTATATTAAAACAAGTAGAAACCTCCATCTGCATAGAAGCTAAGATAAGACAAAATTGTATTACATTTCCTAGATCATGGTTGCTTTAATAAGATCATTAATAACAAGTATTGGTTTTTCTTAAATTCCAAAGTAAGGAACTTGATTTCTAAAAGAAAGGAGACTTGAGGAATTAAAGTGTTTTGGTTTAAAAGAAAGGCATGGTTTTTGTCTTAAAATGGTTTAAAAAGAAGGCATGGTTTTGTCTTAAAATGGTTTTAAAAGAAGGCATGGTTTTGTCTTAAATTGGTTTAAAAAGAAAGCATGGTATTGTCTTGGTTTATTTCAAAAGAAGGTGTGGAAATGGTTTTTGTTTACTTGAAATAATAATACTCTATTTTTGATACTATGGGTATCGTATGACTTTTGTAAAAAGGAAGGGATCTTTTGAAAGAATTTAAGTACGTAGTACTTTAGGGTTAAAACCCGGATTGTTGGCATAAAATGGGAGTACTTGAGTTTTTACAAATGGTGAATCAATTTACATGTTAATGAAAGTCTAAAAGTATGTTGAACTTGCCTATGCTAGTTGTGATAGCTTTGTTGTGCAAGTATTGTATTTCTATACCACCGCGTCTCGATGGAGGTCGATGACTTGTTGTGAACTTACTTGGGCATGCGGCGGTGGAGGATTCCACGTATGCTTCCATTGTTATTATCACATGGACACGTCACACCGATGAGGATTAGCACGCGACCATGCAATGGGTTAAACTCAGATATTATTATTGTCACATGGGCATGTCTACAGATGAGGATTCCGGGCATGTGACCATTTCTATTATTCCATGGATAGCCCTCCACGAGGTTTCTTGATTCGGCTTTGGTATCTAGTAGTCGGCTCGTCTTGCCCGGCCGTGGTGATTCGACTTTGGTATCTGGTAGTTAGCCTTCGTACTTGCCCCGTTCAGTGTTTGGATGAAGTCTCGTGATTACGACCTTGGTATCTGGTAGTTGGTCCCACGATTTCCCCGCCGCCACGTGTCGCGGTGGATCTGGTAGAGCCGTGCTTGCCCCGTGTCGACCGTGGCGAAGTCTCGTGATCACTTTGGTATCCGTAGTTAGCCTCGTATTTGCCCCCCATCGACGTGACGCGGCTTTGGTATCCGGTAGTTGGATTTCGTGACTTGCCGTGTCGCCGTGGTATGGTTATATAGTATTGTTAGTACCGGCTTTGGTATCGTAGTTGACTTTCGTACTTGCCCGATCGATTGATGATGCGGCTTTGGTATCCGTAGTTAGCCTTCGTACTTGCCCGTGCGGTTTTATGACACAGTGGGACACGGTGTTCAAGTGTACTCGCGTGTTGTTATATCATGCATCGGCGGTGAGGAAGGAATTCCACGCATGATTGATGTTGTGGGCGTGAGACCCATTGTTATATTTGAGTGATGACTTTGAGGCGTGAGTCCTCGACTTGACATATTGCTATGTTGTGTCGTAGTTTGGTTATCATACATGTCTCCTACTTTATATAGACTATTATGATTTCATTTACGTATTTTCGGGCCACATACTGTACCGTTGTCTTGACCTCGCCGGCCGCGTTATCTGCGCAGTAGAGGTACACCGATTGTTGATCCTCGCTCATAGGATCACGCATTCGGTCGGAAGCTCCGTCTCCCGAGGCTTATCTTTCGTATAGTCCTCTGTTGTTGTAGGTACTTACATTCGTGGTATGGCGGGGCCACCCGTCGTAGTTGTGGTTACATTCTTAAGTGCAGTAATCTTGTGTGGCGGGGTTTGTAAAAGGATATAACTGTTCAGGTATATATATATTGCAGAAAGGTAACCGTTTTGGTTAGCCTGTTTCTTATTTTATCTTGTTTCATGTTTAAGTTTTTATTTCCGCTGATTTTCTCTGATGTTGTATCACTAGGGTGCCCGGGGTAAGGCACCAGTCGCGGGCCCGAGGTCGGGTCGTGACAAGAATTGAGTAGAATATATATTGGAAGGATGATTAAAAAGAATTGAACTGTATTTACATCGGACTGTATTTACAGTAGACTTGTAGTATATTGTGGGCAGTGTTGTACACGTCCGGTTAAACGTGTAACCCCCCCCCCCTTTGGAGTTGTTGGCTTGGTAGCAGGCCTTGATAGGGGAGGAGATTTTTGTGGTTACGGGGGGGGAGGTGCTGCCGAATTTTCCGTAGAATAAGGAACCTTGTACTTTGAATTGTTCTACGAAGAGATCTAGAGGTTGATAGACGTTTTGTGACCTTTATAGGTTGAAGTTCTACGAGTAGCGTATTCTACTTGAAGGGTGGAAAAGGCTAGCAGGGTTATAATAGTGTGGAGCGTTTTGCTAATTGTTGATAATCGTCGCGAGGTATGTGAACCTCTTCCTATCCTTTCTAGCATGATTATTGTGAACTATGTAGTACGGTAGACGTACGTGTGCTAAACGAATTAAGTTGGTTTAAAACATAAAGTGTTATAATGGCTTTATGGGAAGTTAATTATAACGACTTTATGTAGGTAAAAGAATGGGTTATTGGTTTTAAAAGATAAGAGACTTGATTTATATTTGACTTAATATAATATGTGAAGAACTTGAATTGTGTAGAAAGTTGTGAAACCTCATTCATGAGTAATGAGTACTTGGTTTTTAAATAATAATGTTATATTGATTTCGGAAAAGGGAAAGAATATCGAACAAGCCAATGCAGCGTTAATAAAGGAAAAGGTAATGACTATTAATTAACTTAAAACAAGTAGAATCTTCCATCTGCATAGAAGCTAAGATAAGACAAAATTGTATTACATTTCCTAGATCATGGCTGCTTTAATAAGATCATTAATAAACAAGTTTTGATTTTCTTAAAAATTACAAAGTAAGGACTTGATTTATAAAAGAGGAAGACTTGAGAATTTGAAGTGTTTTCGTTTAAAAGGAGGCATGCTTTTGTCTTAAAATTGGTTTAAAAATAAGGTAAGGAAATTGTTTTGGTTTACTTAAAAGATAGTTACTCTATTTTGATACTACGGGTATCGTGTGACTTTTGTGGAAGACATGGAACTTTTTAAAAGAATTAAAGTATGTAATACTTTAGGGCTAAAAACCCGGATTTGTTGACATGAAATAAAAGTACCTTGTGTGAGTAACTTGCCTATGCTTTGCCTGTGATAGCCTTGTAATACTTTCTTGTCGGTTTGATAAAGTGAACATGTTATGATGCTACGTGTGTTAGTATCTTGTGATGTTTGTGTAAGGGGGTTATTCTTGTTGTGCTTACGTTGTTTAACGACAAGCCCGTTGTACTGGTATTATATCACATACCCCCCTGACTTGTTATGTTGCGAGGTTAGCTACCCCGATGCGAGAATACCTCATGCGGTCTATGTGACCTATGCAGAGTTGCGGGAGCTCGTGATGATCACTCGGGTGTTACGCCGATCGAGAATACCTCATGCGGTCCGGTGACTATGCGGATTGCGGAGTCGAGTTGATGTCGAGGTTAGCTACCCCGATGCGAGAATACCTCATGCGAGCCTAGGTGGCCCATGCGGAATCATGCGGAGTTCCAGATTAGACGCCACAATGATCTGGCGAGTGGCCCAGCTTCGATCATTTGGCGGTCTAGAAAGACCTCGTGATCTGATTTTATAGCATTGTTAGTAATGCGGTGGGTTCTAGTAGTCGGCTATGCCTTCATACTTACCGTCACGGTTTTATTATGACACGTGGGACACCGTGTTCATGTGTATTCCTTGGTGTTTTTATATCATGGATTGATCACGGTGAGGAAGGAATTCCACGGGCATGATTGATATTGTGGGCATGAGACCCATGGTTATATTTGAGTGATGACTTGAGGGCGTGAGTCCCTGACTTGACATGACTGCTTACATATTGTGTATCGTAGTTTGGTTATCATATATGTCTCCTGTTTTATATAAACTATTATGATTTCATTTACTGTATTTTCAGTTTCACATACTTGGTACCTGTTATCGACCTCCTTGAAGCCGCGTTCATGCCGGTAGAGGTACACGCGATTGTTGATCCTCGCTCATAGGATCACGATTCAGCGTTTTGGGAAGCTCCGTTTCTCGAGGCTTATCTTTGGTATAGTCCTGTCGTTGTAGTACTTACATTCGTGTATGGCGGCCCCGTCCGTCATTGTTGTTATAACATTCTTAGAGGTTTGTAATCTTGTTGTGGCGAGTTTGTAAGGGATATCGCTCAAGTTTTTATATTAAGAAAGGTAACCGTTTTAGTTGCTTTGTTTTCTTATTTCATTATTGTATATCTTGTTTCATGTGTAAGTTTTTATTTCCGCTGATTTTCTCGATGTTATATCACGGGTGCCCGGGTAAAGCACGATCCCGGGCGGAATTCGTCGTGACAAAAGTGGTATCAGAGCAGTTAATCCTCGGAAAGTGTCTACAGGCCGTATCTAGTAGAGTCTTGATTATCGGCGTGTTGTGCACCACACCTATAATCAGGAGGCTGCAGGATATTTAGGATTGGTTTCCATTCTTCTCACTCTGAGATCGTGCCTTAGAGCTGTGTTATTAGAGGTTGATAGACGTTTTGTGACCTTTATAGGTTAAAGTTCTACGAGTAGCGTATTCTACTTGAAGGGTGGAAAAGGCTAGCAGGGTTATAATACTGTGGAGCGTTTTGCTAATTGTCGATAATCGTCCCGAGGTATGTGAACCTCTTCCTATCCTTTCTAGCATGATTATTGTGAACTATGTAGTACGGTAGAAGTACGTGTGCTAAACGAATTAAGTTGGTTTAAAACTGTTACACCCCGCATTTCAGGTCCAGCTTATGAGACCGTACGAGAGGAACTAAGATCAAAAATTGAGAAAAATAGGGTGGTGGACTGTTTCGGACGAGTTTTAGTCAACTTTGAGGAGGTTTATGCCCCGTTACATCAGGAGTTTTTAGGTGTTTCAAAATCCTAGTGTGTAGTCCGTTAAATCTAGTTCCCAACGCAACAAACCGTTCGTCGGTAGGACATCGGAGTCAAAAGTTATGGAAGTTTCAAGTTCGGTGCGCAGTCAGGCATATAGGTATTTTCTGTTACACCCCGTAAATTCAAGGAGTTAGATAAGAACATACCAAGGAATTTAAGATGTGAAAAGTTGATAGATAAGTTGACAACATGTGTTGGACGGATTTTTGAGTTTACCTTGGAGTGTTGTACCCCAGTTGTTAAGAATTTCGAGGTGTTTAAAAGCCTAATGTGTAGTTCGTTAAGTCTAGATCCCAACGCAACAAACCGTTCGTCGATTGGACATCGGAGTCAAAAGTTATGGAAGTTTCAAGTTTGGTGCGCAGTCGGCGGCGATTTGGTTGAAGTGCAGTAGCGCGCGCGAATCTGAGGCAGCGGGTTGTTGTTGATACGTCGCGAGGGTTTGCGGCGCTGCGCGCTGAATCTGGCCTTGTGCTGGCGAATCTGGCGCCAGCGCGCCGATGCGGAAGATTTATTTTTGGAAGTGGCGCGCTGTGGCCGCAGCGCTGAAAGCGGGATTTTGCAGCAGTGATAGTAAAAACAGGGTATTTCGTTTATTACCTATGGGAGGGTGACAAGTGTCCTCCCATCCTTGTTAATGCAGCTGGTCCTATTTTTGCGCCAAGTCTTGAAGACTCGCCATCTCGTCTGTTATCATTGAGTGGTCTGGAGTAGGGCGAGTCTTGGAAAACTTGGCCATCATCCATTCAAAACCCTCTAAGAAAAAACCCTCTCTCTCTCTAGTTTTGGAAGGAAACCTAGCTTTAGAGGAGATTGTTGGAGCGGCAAGAAGAAAAAGTGTGGGTAAACTTGTGGAGTACTTATTTGGTGGGCGATTTTTGACGAAAAGATGTGGAAGAAAAAGGGGCTTTTGTGGGCTATTCCTTAAGGTAAAAGTTTCCCCTTTCTCTTGATTATGAGCCTAAGGCTGTTTTATTTTAGTAGTATAGATGTGAGCCTGGGGCTGTTTTATTTTAGTAGTTTAGAGTTGAGCCTAAGGCTGTTATATTGTAGTAGTATAGAGTTGAGCCTGAGGCTGTTTTATATTGTATAGATTTGGATCTTGTTGTCTTGTTAAAAACTGAAATGGGCATGTTAGCCTTAAGATTGTAACTTCAATTGGTTTTCTAATTGGGACGTCGCATGTTGTAAAGGGAGATTGTAATTGTTAAAGATGTCTAGGGCTAGATATCATGTTAGGCCTAAGAACTTGGATTGGAAAGAATTGAAAGGGATTAAGAATTGGTTTATGGTTGGCCAAGTATGGCATGGAAAGTATTGGGTTATTTTGTATTATTGTGGGGCGTTTGTTATTGAATTCGACCTTGAAAGAGGTGGCAAGTTAGTAGAAACAAAGGAAGTGCCGTCCAAATTGTCGTAGGATTTAGGGACTTTGCACTTAGTTTATTCTACGTTCGAAGCTAGAGATTGATAGACGTTTTATGACCCTTATAGGATTGAAGTACTACGTGTAGCATATTCCTCTTAAGGGAGATAGTCGTGGAGCATTTTGCTTATCGATAGTCGTCGCGAGGTATGTGATTCTTCCTATCCTCTTGACATGACTATTTGTGAAATATATAGTCACGATAGATCTGCGTGTGTTAAAGGAATTAAAATTCCCTTTTGTGCCTTGACTTGATATAAATTGTAAGGGTCTTGATTGTTGAAAGAATAGGAAAATCTTATTCATTAGTAATAAGTACTTGGTTGTTAAAGAATAAGCCCTCTTGATCTCATAAGGGCTTATAGTTGTAATTGGTTGGGTTAAAACATAAAGTGTTATAACGGCTTTATGGGAAGTTGGTTATAACCACTTTATGTAAGTAAAAGAATGTTTTGTTGATTTCAAAGGACAAGTGATTTGACTTAAATGGTGTCAAAAAGTGTGAAACCTAATTCGTGAGAAATGAATACTTGGTTTTAAAGAATAATGTTACAAATTTCGTAAATGGGAATAAGGATCGAACAAGCCAATGCAGCGTCGATAAAGGAAAGAAGTAATGACAATTAATCATATTAAAACCAGTAGAAACCTCCATCTGCATAGAAGCTAAGATAAGACAAAATTGTATTACATTTCCTAGACCATGGCTGCTCTAATAAGAATTATTGTAATCAGGTTTTGATCTTCTTAAAAATTCCAAAGTAAGGAATTCGATTTTCTAAAAGAAAAGAGACTTAAGAATTGGAAGTGTTTTGTTTTAAAAGAAGGGCATGGTTTTGTCTTGTATTGTTTTAAAACATAAAGTGTTATAATAGCTTTATGGAAAGTTAATTATAACGACTTTACGAAAACAAAGGAATGGTTTTTATAATTGGATTTAGATTGGGATACTTGACGTTGTGCTAAAAAGTGTTTAAAGTGCTTGATTTAAACCTGAATGTGTTCGATACTACGGGTGTTAGTATCGGGTGGCGTTTGCGTAGAAAGAGGTCTTGTTTTGAAGGAATGAAAATCGTTGAACCGGCTTTATGCTTGTTGTGATAGCTTTTGTTGTGCAAGTGTTGTATTCTTTGTGCTCTGGCGTCTCGTTGGAGGCGGCTATCTAGTTGATTGGTGGACATGCGACACGTTGGGTAGCCGGGTATGCTTCCACGGTGAGTATTATCTTGTGGTTGATTGATGGACATCTTGACACGTTGGGTAGCCCGGGTATCGTCACGGATGAGTATTATCTGGTTAGTTGTTTGGACATACCGACGCGTTGGGTGGCCGCAGTATCTTCGCGAGTTGTTATCTTGTTGACTCATTTGGGCATACCGACACGCTGGATGGTCCACGGGTATGGGCCCACTAGGGTGGTTCCATGGCCATGCTTATACCGAGGTGAGATGCCGGGGCATGTGGCCATTGTGCGGGTTAAATTCCCGGGTTGTATTTGAGTGATGACTTTATAGGCGTGAGTCCCTGACTTGACGTGAATGTTATGTGTTGTGTACTGTAGTTTGGTTATCATACATGTCTCCTGCTTTATATAGACTATTATGATTTCATTTCTGATATTTCTGATTCACATACTTGGTACTGTTGTACTAACCTCCCGAGTGCGCTCATCTGCGAGTTGAGGTACATAGCTTGCTGATCCACACTCTTAGGATCGTTGTTCGGTTCTCGGAAAGCTCCATATCTCCGGAAGCTTGTCCTGTGGTATGGTTCCCTGAAGTAGTAGGCTTTTGTATATTCAGGGGCATGGCGGGGCCCTATCCCGTCATTATGGTTTCAAAATTCTTAGAGTGCATGCTTTGTGTGGCGAGTTTGTAAGGGATGAAGCTGTTCAAGTTTTAATTTATGTACAAAAGGTAACCGTTGGGTTAGCTTTGCTTTCTTATTTCAGCTTTATATGTTTAAGTTTTTATTTCCATTTGGTTTTCTCGATGTTGTATCACTAGGGTGCGGGGTAAGGCACGATCACGGGCCGGGTTCGGTCGTGACATTTTCGTCGGGAGCCAGCCGCATGCGTCGGAGAGGCACGGCGCCATTGTCTTGGGGTTCACGGGGTTCTGGCGCTTGCCGAATGCAGGAAATTCTAAGAGGTGGAAGCGTCGCGGCGCCAAGGCGGGATTTTTCCGCAGTAAAGGGAGAAAAACAGGGGATATTTTCGAGAAAAGCCTATGGGAGGGTGACAAGTGTCCCTCCCATCTTTTTGACCAAGAAAAGGGTCCTATTTTAGGGCCAAGTCTTGGAAGACTTGGTCATTTCATCTAACCCTCCTAAGAACTCCTCTCTCTTTTCTCTCTATACTTTTGAAGAAAACCTAGCCTAAGGAAAAATTGTTGGAGCGGCGGCAAGAAGGCAAAGTGTTGGTAACTTGTAGGAAGCGCGCGTGGACGAGTTTGACGGGAAAGGAGTTGAAGAAAGAGGGCTTTAGTGGGCTAATCCAAAAGGTAAAAGATTCCCTCTTCTCTTGGAAATAGGTTTTAATACTTGTTATAGTTGATATAGGCCACGTGAATCATGTATTAAAGATTGGTAAGTACTTTGGATTTTGGAAGGCTAGAAATCCGAAAATGACATGATTGAGTCATTTGAATTTGAATTACAATTTGGTCGTTATCTAAAAAGTCGCATGTTATCTACTAGAGGATTGTAGTAGCTTTAATCGATTTCGGCTTGATTACATGTCATACTAAACAACTTGTATTGAAATAGAGATTGAAAGAGAAGTAGTGTTGTTGTAGCCGAGAATTGGAAAGGAGACCTTGTGTTGTTGTCCCTCAAATATGCCGAATTGACATTGTAGTTTAGACTAGTTTGAAATTGTGGGGAAGAATTTTACACGTCTTGTAAGCGTGTAATCCCCTATTGTTAACTACTTTGTTGAGCCTTAAATGTGGCGTGTTTGGTTACTGAATTCGGCCTTGAAAAAGGTGACAAAGTAGGTTGAAACAAAGGAAGTGCTGTCCAAATTTCCATAGAATAAGGGACTTTGCAATTAGAGTATTATACGTTAAAGCTAGGAGCTAATAGACGTATTATGACCATTATAGGGTGAAATACTACGAGTAGCATATTCTACTTGAAGGGTGGAAAAGGCTAGCAAAAGTATAATATCTTGGAACAGTTTGCTACTTGTCGATAATCGTCGCGAGGTATGTGATTCTTCCTATCCTCTTGAGCATGATTATTTGTGAAAATATAGTGCGGTAGACGCACGTGTGTTGAAGGAGTTTGATTTCCCTTTTTGTGCCTTGACTAGATATGAAGTGTAAAGGTCTTGATTGTGTGAAAAAGTAGTAAAATGCTTATAGTTGTAGTTGGTTGGTTTAAAACATAAAGTGTTATAATGACTTTATGGGAAGTTAGTTATAACGACTTTATGTAGGTAAAAGAATGGTTTGTTGATTTCAAAAGATAAGAGACTTGACTTATAATTGACCTAGATGGTGTTGAAGAGTGTGAAACCTCATTCGTGAGTAATGAGTACGTGGTCTTTAAAAGAATAAAGTTTTATTTGATTTCTTGACATTCTAAAGTAAAGAGACTTAAAGGCTTTTTGGAAGGTCATGTAACTTGATTTTGGGAAAAGAGCAGTAACTTGAGTTTAAAAGTATAAGTAACTTGTTTTCAAATATTGAACTCTTCTTGATGGAAAAATATAAGTGGCTTGGTTTTAAAAGGTAGGAGTACCTTGATCCTAAAGGGGTTAGTTACTTGGGTTTTAATGGTATACTTGACGTTGTGCTAAAAAGTGTTTAAAGTACTTGATTTAAACATGAATGTGTTTGGTACTACAGATATTAGTATCGAGTTGTTGTTACGTAAGAAAAGAAGGAGATCTTCTTTTTGAAAGAATTAAAGTATGTAGTACTTTGGGGGTTAAAACCCGGACTTTGACATAAAATGAAAGTACCTTGAGTTGTGTGTAACTTGCCTATGCTTGTTGAGATAGCCTTTGTTGTGCAAGTGTTTGATTTTGTGCTACCGAGTCTCTCGATGGAGGGCCGGCTATCTGTTTGATTGATGGACATACTGACACGTTGGGTGGCCCACGGGTATGCTTCCACAGTGAGTATTATCTTGTTATTGTTTGGACATACTGACACGTTGGGTGGCCCACGGGTATGCTTCCACAGTGAGTATTATCTTGTTATTGTTTGGACATACTGACACGTTGGGTGGCCCACGGGTATGCTTCCACAGTGAGTATTATCTTGTTATTTGTTTGGACATACTGACACGTTGGGTGGCCCACGGGTATGCTTCCACTATGGGTGTCATCTTGTTATCTCCTTTGGGCATACCGACACGTTGGATGGTCCACGAGTATAGGCCCACTAGGACGGTTCCAGGGCCATGCTTATACCGAGGTGAGATGCCGAGCACGCGCCATTGCGAGTTAAATTCGGGTTGTATTTGAGTGATGATTTTACGGGCATGAGTCCCTGACTTGACATGACTGCTTATATGTTGTGTACTGTATTTTGGTTATCATACATGTCTCCTGCTTTTTTTATAGACTATTATGATTTCATTTACAGTATTTTCAGTTTCACATACTTGGTACCTGTTGTACTGACCTCCTTCGGGGGGCTGCGTTCATGCCGCAGGTTGAGGTACATAGTTTGCTGATCCGTACTCTTAGGATCGCTGTTCAGTTCTCGGAAAGCTCCATATCTCTGGAAGCTTGTCTTGTGGTACGGTTCCCTGAAGTTGTAGACTTTTGTACATTCAGGGCCATGGCGGGGCCCTGTCCCGTCATTGTTGTTATAAAATTCTTAAGTGCAGGTCAGAAGATCGCATGGGCAGGGTTTGTAAATGATGTAACTGTTCAAGTTTTCATTTATGTACAGAAAGGTAACCGTTATGGTTAACCTGTTTTCCTATTTCATTGTTTATCTTTCATGAGTTTTTATTTTCGCTGATTTTCTCTGATGTTGTATCACTAGGGTGCCCGAGGTAAGGCACCAGTCGCGGGCCCGAGGTCGGGAATAAAACTTAAGCATGTAACAAGACATAAAGTAAGAAACAGGTCAACCAAAACCGGTCACCTTCCCGTATATATATATAAAAAAAACCGAACAATTAAAATCCTTTACAAACCCTGGCCACAACAGTACTACAGACCTCTAAGAATGTAACAACAACTATGACGGGACAGAGCCCCGCCATACCCCTGAATGTACAAGTACCTACAATGACAGGGGACTATACCAAAAGATAAACCTCCGGAGAAACGAGGCTTCCCAAACGCTGAACTGCGATCCTATGAGCGAGGATCAACAACTGGTGTACTTCTACCTGCGGCATGAACGCAGCTCGGGCGAGGTCAGCAACAATGTACCAAGTATGTGAAATCAAAATACTGTAATGAAATCACATTTCATCATTTTATAAAACCATTTCGCAATAAGTAAACAGTTATGTCAAGTAAGGGGACGCATATCCCCAGAATAATCACTCACACATAACTATGGGTCTCATGCCCATAATATCAATCATGCCCGTGGAACTCATCCTCATCGCTGCAAGACATGATGTAAAACAACACCCATATGTGAACACGAACACTAGATCGTCAAGGCTATCAAACCGATCGCCAAGTAGAATAGCCAACTACCAGTCCAAAAGCTAGTCATAAAACTTCACGGGCAAAGTACGGAAGCCAACTACCAGTCCAAAAGCTATCCACGCAACTGGCCGAGGCAAGTATCTTAAGCTAACGTACCATAGCCTACCGTCTCACGAGATATGACCGAGACAAGTATCTTAAGCTATCTACCAGAGCCTGCCGATACACGAGAAATGACCAGGACAAGTATCTAAAGTGTGCCTGTAACCACATGTACAAATCAAGCCCGTGATCGCTCATCACCGCGGCAAGCTTCATGGATTAGCGGTCCATGGACTAATAACATAACCTGGGAATTTAACCCTCACAATGACCGCATGCCCCGACAACTTACCTCGGTATAAGCATGGCCAGGAAACCATCCTACTGGACGCATACCCGTGGACCATCCATCGTGTCAGTATGTCCAAAGGAAATAACAAGATAATACTCAAAGTGGAAGCATACCCGTGGACCATCCATCGTGTCAGTATGTCCAAAAGAAATAACAAGATAATACTCAAAGTGGACGCATACCCGTGGACCATCCAACGTGTCAGTATGTCCAAGCAATCAATCAGATAGTCGGCCCTCCCCGAGAGACACGGTAGCACAGAAACAGAACACTTGCACATCAAAGGCTATCACAACAAGCATAGGCAAGTTCAACGTACTTTCACTTTATATCAATAATCCGGGTTTCAACCCCAAAATACTACATACGTTCATTCTTTCAAAAAGACCTCTTTTTATGTAAAAGCCACACGATACTAATACTCGTAGTATCAAAAACACGTTTTCTTTTCAAACCAAATTACTTCACCTTCGTAAAAATCTTCACAAGACTTTTAAAATCAAGAACTCTATACTTTTTAAACCAAGTGCTTTTCTTTTAAAACAACATCAAGTATACTCTTTAAAACCCAAATAACTTACTCTTTTCAAAACAAGTAACCTATACTTAAATCAAGTTACTTCTCCTTTTCCGAAATCAAGTCGTTTGGCTTTCAAAATCGAATCTTTCTTTTATCTTCATAAAGTCGTTATAACTAACTTCCCATAAATCCATTATAACACTTTATGTTTTAAACAAACAAAATTCATTTCACACACGTACGTCTACCGTACTATATAGTTCACAACAATCATGCTCAAGAGTATAGGAAGAATCACATACCTCTTCGGCTTAATCCACAAGCCAAGTCGAGTATGCCGCGCGTAGAAAGTCCATCTATAATAACTACAATACATCTATCAACCTCTAGTTCTCTTCGTAGCATATTCTAAGTAAACAGTTCCTTATTCTACGGAAAAATTCGCAAGACCTCCCCGCAATCACATAAATAACCTCTCATAACAAGGCCCGCTATCAATCCAACAACTCATGGATTACACGCCTAACCTGACGTGTACAATTACTGCCACAATAATACTACACAAGTCTCATCAGAATACAGTCGATGTAATTACAGTTCAATCCTTTATAATCATCCTTCCAATATATCTTATACTCAATTCTAAACTACTACAATATGTAATATCTAATTACAATAGGGGGACATAGATCATTACCTCGATAAGCCCAAAATTATCCAAGATTATAAGTCGATCCTGAGCGACGTTTAGCTCCAATTCCTTACGCTCCAAACAGCTCCAAGCCTTAGAAGCTCCTAACCAACTCCTCTTCAAGATCCAACTCCAAAAAGTGAAGAACACTAAGGCTCAACTATGGCAAGTTTCGGCCAAGGTGTATTTATAAGGCTAGGGGTGTGAAATCTTTTCCAACTCTTGGTACACAATCTTCCTAACACCCTAAGGAAGAACACTTATAAGTTTAAGGATTTTTGGACATCTTTTGCTCCTAAAAACAGCCCATGGCCGAGAGCACTACAACAAGGGAGGGAGAATTTTTGCCTTGGAAATTATCTCAAGTGTGGATGAAGAAGTCTTGCTATCAAGGGGGGTATTTATAGAGAAATCAAGGGCCAAGATCAAGGCAAGTGTGTGGTGAGATTGGGGTACAAGTGTGTGTGGGTCCCACCCTCCAAATGGCTACACAAAACACAAGACAAGTGGCTTGCCACTTGTAAGGCCATTTCGGCCACAAGACACATGGCACCACATTTTGGCTACAAGCCACCTAGGGGGGTGACATGTGTCGCCCTCCTACACGTCCAAAATATTTCATCTTCCGAAAATATCCAAAATATCAAAAATCTCGAAAACAAAGTGGGCCCCACAAAATCGTAAATTTCTCCTGTGGGCCCCACGTGACCAATTCCGGAAATAAAATTCCATAATTCTAATATAATCCCGGAAGTCCAAATACCAAATCTGGGAATCCAATTCCCATTAACGAACCTTTTTCCTTCACAAAATCCGGAAACTTTTCCGTCGAAAAATCACATCTTTCTTCCTTTCCAATATTATCACCAGATTCTCGTACGTACGTCCTCACATACATACCCTGGAACTACGGGGTGTAACATTCTTCCCCCCTTAGAAACATTCGTCCCGAATGTTCCTTCTAAGTCTCCAAACATACATGCGCCGGTATAGTCTTCACTACTATACTTACGAAACCAATCATGCCACCAATGGCCATAGTATAACATACGCGCAAAACTCAAATCCAAGCCATCGAGGAATCACATCTAACATCAAAAAAAGGTTCCCACCCAAGGTCTAAAGGATACTCCCCTCGCATCTTCACTTCACAAAAGAAATGGTCACTTCCGATCTCTTAACACATGTTCACTTCCTTTCTTACTCGTCGTACCCTTCTCGTATACCTGAACTCTCTATAGTACACGTACCATACTCGATCATCGCGGTTCAAAACCTTTGGAGTCACTACCTCCAAACTTGGTCATCTTACTAGCCTCAAATTCCTTTAAGGCCATTCCCGTCGTTCACGATCCGCTTCTAGTCGAACACATCCGCAAACTCGTACGATGGTTACCTAAACCTGGGCCTAGCACCCTCGTGACCCTACCACCTAGAGGGACCACCTCGAACTGACCCCACCTTATTCCGGGCTACGGGTTGACCCGCAATATGGCCTCAACCCGACCCACCGTCGCACCAAACTCTCTCGTTTCCCGATCCGGAACAATCTTACTAATTCACGTCATGAAAGCTACCACTTCCATCTCACACTACCCATGGAACTATCCCACAATATATTTCACGCATACCAAGTACTTCGACAAAGACCAACCGTAAAATCATCCACTCAAGATGGCCTTGCATCCAAGGTCCTAACTGTTATAAATTCTAAGGCTCACAATCGTCTCGTCTCCAGACTTACCCTTTTTCACTAACCATGTTTTCTAAATCACAAATATACACAATGCTATCCTTATATAGCACTCAACATGTATCTACCATAACAACATAAACAAGTCTCTTAAGGGCTAAAGGTATCTCTGTAACTACTGCCTTACTTCCTCTTTGTCGCTCTAATCATAATCCTGCCCTGCAGGGCGCTTAGCTATATAAGGCGATGAACCAGCCACCTATCCCGAAGGCTGAGTCTCTACATCTGTGCTACCTCTGGACGGACAAACTCTCACCAAATGGCCCTATTGGCCGCAAGCATAACAATCTCCCCAAACTAGTACGACACCCTGAGGATCATCCTCAGCTCTGTATCCATAGAACTCTGGCGGACTGCAACTCAAGAAATCCCGAAGTCTCAGACTATTGGATCAAGGGTGAATTACTGGTACTGCCGGAACCACCGGCTCCCGTCCATCCTCATTCCCACCACCACTTAGCTAGTAATCGCCATCTCTGAACTCATATCTCGGCCTCGCCGTGGAATCTGAGGCTCGCATCGTGGCCTCGTGAGAAATCATTGTCGCTCTAAACTCTGCTGGGGCTAGCGGCGTCATAAAACTCGTCGTCTGAAGTACTATCTCAGGTAATGATCAGGCATGTGCCCTCGTAACCCTCTGTGTTCTACTCGTAGCTCCCTCTGCTGTCTTGCCCATCTGGGCCCTGGTTGCCTTGCGCGGAGGCATAACTGGTACATACGAATACATCCGAGGGAGTCCAATTTATAACACAACTCTAAGGCACGATCTCAGAGTGAGAAGAATAGAAACCAATCCTAAATATTCCATAGCCTCCTGATTATAGGTGTGGTGCACAACACGGCGATAATCAAGACTCTACTAGATACGGTCTGTAGACACTTTCCGAGGATTAACTGCTCTGATACCACTTTTGTCACGACCCGATCTCGGGCCCGCGACTGGTGCCTTACCCCGGGCACCCTAGTGACACAACATCAGAGAAAATCAGCGGAAATAAAACTTAAGCATGTAACAAGACATAAAGTAAGAAACAGGCCAACCAAAACCGGTCACCTTCCCGTATATATATATAAAAAAAACCGAACAGTTAAAATCATTTACAAACCCTACCCACAACAGTACTACAAACCTCTAAGAATGTAACAACAACTATGACGGGACAGGGCCCCGCCATACCCATGAATGTACAAGTACCTACAATGACAAAGGACTATACCAAAAGATAAGCCTCCGGAGAAACGGAGCTTCCCAAACACTAAACTGCGATCCTATGAGCGAGGATCAATAAGCGGTGTACTCTACCGCGCAGATGAACGCAGCCCCGGGCGAGGTCGATAACAGTACCAAGTATGTAAAACTGAAAATACTGTAATGAAATCACATTTCATCATTTTATAAAACCATTTCGCAATAAGTAAACAGTTATGTCAAGTAAGGGGACGCATATCCCCAAAATAATCACTCACACATAACTATGGGTCTCACGCCCATAATATCAATCATGCCCGTGGAACTCATCCCTCACTGCCGGCAGTACATGATGTAAAACAACACCCATATGTGAACCTGAACACTAGATCCTTCCTCGCTATCAAACCGACGGGCCAAGTAGAATAGCCAACTACCAGTCCAAAAGCTAGTCATAAAACTTCACGGGAAAAGTACGGAAGCCAACTACCAGTCCAAAAGCTAGCCACACAACTGGCCGAGGCAAGTATCTTAAGCTAACGTACCATAGCCTACCGTCTCACGAGATATGACCGAGGCAAGTATCTTAAGCTATCTACCAGAGCCTGCCGATACACGAGAAATGACCAGGACAAGTATCTAAAGTGTGCTCAGAACCACATGTACAAATCAAGCCCGTGATCGCCATCACCGCGCAAGCTTCATGGATTAGCGGTCCATGGACTAATAACATAACCCGAATTTAACCTCACAATGACCGCGTGCCCCAAGAACTTACTCGGTATAAGCATGGCCATGAAACCATCCTACTGGACGCATACCCGTGGACCATCCATCGTGTCAGTATGTCCAAAGGAAATAACAAGATAATCCTCAAAGTGGAAGCATACCCGTGCACCATACATCGTGTCGTGATGTCCAAAAGAAATAACAAGATAATACTCAAAGTGGGCGATACCCGGACCATCCAACGCGGTCGTATGTCCAAGCAATCAATCGATAGCCGCCTCCCCCGAGACACGGTGAGTACGGACGCAGAACACTTGCACATCAAAGGCTATCACAACAAACATAGGCAAGTTCAACGTACTTTCATTTTATATCAACAATCTGGGTTTCAACCCCAAAATACTACATACGTTCATTCTTTCAAAAAGACCTCTTTTTATGTAAAAGCCACACGATACTAATACTCGTAGTATCAAAAACACATTTTCTTTTCAAACCAAAATACTTCACCTTCGTAAAAATCTTTACAAGACTTTTAAAATCAAGAACTCTATACTTTTTAAACCAAGTGCTTTTCTTTTAAAACAACATCAAGTATACTCTTTAAAACCCAAATAACTTACTTTTTTCAAAACAAGTAACCTATACTTAAATCAAGTTACTTCTCCTTTTCCGAAATCAAGTCGTTTGGCTTTCAAAATCAAATCTTTCTTTTATCTTCATAAAGTCGTTATAACTAACTTCCCATAAATCCATTATAACACTTTATGTTTTAAACAAACAAAATTCATTTCACACACGTACGTCTACCGTACTATATAGTTCACAACAATCATGCTCAAGAGTATAGGAAGAATCACATACCTCTTCGGCTTAATCCACAAGCCAAGTCTACTGTAAATACAGTCCAATGTAAATACAGTTCAATCCTTTATAATCATCCTTCCAATATATCTTATACTCAATTCTAAACTACTACAATATGTAATATCTAATTACAATAGGGGGACATAAATCATTACCTCGATAAGCCCAAAATTATCCAAGATTATAAGTCGATCCTGAGCGACGTTTAACTCTAATTCCTTACGCTCCAAACTGCTCCAAGCAACCCTTAGAAGCTCCTAACCAACTCATCTTCAAGATCCAACTCCAAAAAGTGAAGAACACTAAGGCTCAACTATGGCAAGTTTCGGCCAAGGTGTATTTCTAAGGCTAGGGGTGTGAAATCTTTTCCAACTCTTGGTACACAATCTTCCTAACACCCTAAGGAAGAACACTTATAAGTTTAAGGATGTTTGGAAAACTTTTGCACCTAAAAACAGCCCATGGCCGAGAGCACTACAACAAGGGAGGGAGAATTTTTGCCTTGGAAATTATCTCAAGTGTGGATGAAGAAGTCTTTCTATCAAGGGGGGTATTTATAGAGAAATCAAGGGCCAAGATCAAGGCAAGTGTGTGGTGAGATTGGGGTACAAGTGTGTGTGGGTCCTACCCTCCAAATGTCTACACAAAACACAAGACAAGTGGCTTGCCACTTGTAAGGCCATTTCGGCCACAAGACACATGGCACGACATTTTGTCTACAAGCCACCTAGGGGAGTGACACGTGTCGCCCTCCTACTCGTCCAAAATATTTCATCTCCCGAAAATATCCAAAATATCAAAAATCTCGAAAACAAAGTGGGCCCCACAAAACCGTAAATTTCTCCTGTGGGCCCCACGTGACCAATTCCGGAAATAAAATTCCATAATTCTAATATAATCCCGGAAGTCCAAATACCAAATCTGGGAATCCAATTCCCATTAACGAACCTTTTTCCTTCACAAAATCCGGAAACTTTTCCGTCGAAAAATCACATCTTTCTTCCTTTCCAATATTACTGTCATATTCTCGTACGTACGTCCTCACATACATTCCCTGGAACTACGGGGTGTAACAGTGTCGTGAATAAAAGGATTTTATCTTCCACATAGAGGTTCATTTCACATGTTTCGTGTAGCTAAACTTTGCATATTGAGGTTCATCTTCCGGCGCAGTCTAGGAGTTCCGTGAAGATCCTAATGATATTAGTGTCAATATGTAAAAGCCTGAAGGGTAAACACTAAGTCAAATGTTCCGTTGATTGAAGGATGTATTTAGAAAGATATATATATATATATATATATATATATATATATGTTCGGTTGATAACCGGGACATAAGAAATGGGAAAAAGGGCTGAAAATGGGACAGGACCACGATGCCTTGTTTTAGGACCGCGGTGCCAGAAACACGTGCCAGCACCGCAGTGCCACCTCATGGAACCGCGGTGCCGACGTGTATTCTGGCAGTCCATTGTTGTATATTATGGCCGAGAGTGGCATTGGTTATTGAATTACTTGGTATTAATTGTGGGACCGAATTTTACACGTCCTGTAAGGCGTGTAATCCCCTTTGATTGGTTGATGTGTTGAGCCTTAAATGTGGCATGTTTGGTTATTGAATTCGGGCCTTGAAAAAGGTGGAAAAGTACGTAGGAACAAAGGAAGTGTTTTCCGATTTTCCGTAGAATAAGTGACTTTACACTTAGAATATTCTACGTTTGAAGCTGGAAGTTAATAGACGTATTGTCACGACCCGACCTCGGGCCCGCGACTGGTGCCTTACCCCGGGCACCCTAGTGATACAACATCAGAGAAAATCAGCGGAATAAAAACTTAAACATGAAACAAGATATACAATAAGAAACAGGCTAACCAAAACAGTCACCTTTCTACATATATACATAAAACCCGAACAGTTATATCATTTTACAAACCCGACCCACAACAGTACTACAGACCTCTAAGAATTTTATAACAACAATGACGGGACAGGGCCCCGCCATACCCCTGAATGTACAAGAACCTACAATCTCAGGGAATCATACCAAAAGATAAGCCTCCGGAGAAACGGAGCTTCCCAACGCCGAATCGTGATCCTATGAGCGAGGATCAACAACCAGACCTCTACCATGCATGAACGCAGCCCGGCGAGATCAAGACAACAGTATCAAGTATGTGAAATCAAAATATCAGAATGAAATCATAACAAATATATAAAATAAGAGACATGTATGATAACCAAACTACAGTACACAATATATATTAGCAGTCATGTCAAGTCAGGGACTCACGCCCGTAAAGTCATCACTCAAATATAACCCGCACAACGGCCTCATGCCCCGACATCTTACCTCGGTATAAGCATGGCCATGGAACCATCCTAATTGACGCATACCCGTAGACCATCCATCGTGTCAGTATGTCCAAAGGAAATAACAATATAGCACTCATAGTGGAAACATACTCGTGGGCCACCCAACGTGTCAGTATGTCCAAAGAAAATAACAAGATAACACTCCTAATGGAAGCATACCCGTGGGCCACCCATCGTGTCAGTATGTCCAAAGGAAATAACAAGATAACAATCATAATGGAAGCATACTCGTGGGCCACCCAACGTGTCAGTATGTCCAAAGCAAATAACAAGATAACACTCCTAATGGAAGCATACCCGTGGGCCACCCATCGTGTCAGTATGTCCAAAGGAAATAACAAGATAACAATCATAATGGAAGCATACTCGGGCCACCCAACGTGTCAAGATGTCCAAAGCAAATAACAAGATAACACTTAATGGAAGCATACCCGGCCACCAATCGTGTCAGTATGTCCAAAGGAAATAACAAGATAACAATCATAATGGAAGCATACTCGTGGGCCACCCAACGTGTCAGTATGTCCAAAGCATATAACAAGATAACACTCCTAATGGAAGCATACTCGTGGGCCACCCATCGTGTCAGTATGTCCAAAAGGATCGATATAGTGGAAGCATACCCGTGGGCCACCCATCGTGTCAGTATGTCCATCAATCAACCAGATAGCCGGCCCTCCATCGAGAGACGCGGTAGCACAGAAATACAACACTTGCACAACAAAGGCTATCACCACAAGCATAGGCAAGTTCAACATACTTTTAGACATTCATTTTATGACCACAAATCCGGGTTTTTACCCCCAAGGTACTACGTACTTTAACTCTTTAAAAAGATCCATTTCTTTCACAAAAAGTCACACGATGCCCGTAGTATCAAAATAGAGTAACTATTTTTTTTAAGTAAACCAAAACAATTTCCATACCTTCTTTTTAAACCATCTTAAGACAAAACCATGCCTTTCTTTTAAACCAAAACACTTCAAATTCCTCAAGTCTCTTTTCTTTTAGAAAACAAGTTCCTTACTTTGGAATTTAAGAAAAATCAATACTTGTTATTAATGATCTCATTAAAGCAGCCATGATCTAGGAAATGTAATACAATTTTATCTTATCTTAGCTTCTATGCAGATGGAGGTTTCTACTGGTTTTAATATAATTAATTATTTGTCAATACATTTTCCTTTATTAACGCTGCAGTGGTTTGTTCGATACTTATTCTCATTTCCGAAATCAATAAAACATTATCCTTTTAAAGACCAAGTACCCATTACTCATGAATGCGGTTTCACAACTTTTTAACAGAATTCAAGTTCTTAACATTATCACAAGTCAGATATAAGTCAAGTCTCTTGCCTTTTAAAATCAACAAACCATTCTTTTACCTACATAAAGTCGTTATAACAAACTTCCCATAAAGCCGTTATAACACTTTATGTTTTAAACCAACCAAATTGCTTAGCACACGTGACGCTCACCGTACTACATAGTTAACAACAATCATGCTAGAAAAGATAGGAAGAGGTTCACATACCTCGCGACGATTATCGACAATTAGCAAAACGCCCAAAGTATTATAACCGCTAGCCTTTTCCACCCTTCAAGTAGAATACGCTACTCGTAGAACTTCAACCAATAAAGGTCACAAAATGTCTATCAACCTCTAGATCTCTTCGTAGAACAATTCTAAGTACAAGGTTCCTTATTCTAAAAATTCGAAGACTTCCTCCCCGCAACCACATAAATTTCTCCTCTATCAAGGCCCGCTACCAAGCCAACAACCTGGGGGCATACACGTCTAACCGGACGTGTACAATTCTACTCCAAAATAATACTACAAGTCTACTGTAAATACAGTCCAAATGTAAATACAGTTCAATTCTTTATAAACATCCTTCCATATATCTTATACTCAATTCTAAACTACTACAACATGTAATATCCAATTAAAATAGAAGGACTAAGATCATTACCTCGATAAGCCCAAAATTATCCAAGATTAATAAGTCGATCCTGAGCAACGTTTAGCTCCAATTCCTTACGTTCCAACCCGCTCCAAGCGACCCTTAGATGCTCCTAACCAACTCCTCTTCAAGATCCAACTCCAAGAAGTGAAGAACACTTAGGCTACAATTTGGCAATGTTTCGGCCAAGGGGTATATCTAAGGCTAGGGGTGTGAAATCTTTTCCAACTCTTGGTACACAATCTTCCTAACACCCTAAGGAAGAACACTTAAAACTTTAAGAATTTTTGGACAACTTTTGCTCAAGAAATCTACGCAAAGTCGAGAGCACTAACAAAGGGGAGGGAGTATTTTTGTCTTGTAAATTATCACAAGTGTGGATGAAGAAGTCTTGCTATCAAGGGGGGTATTTATAGAGAATTCAAGGGCCAAGATCAAGGCAAGTGTGTGGTGATATTGGGGTACAAGTGTGGTGCCACAAGTCTACACAAGACTTGTGACAAGTGGCTAGACACTTGGCAAGCCATCAAGGACACATGGCACCTATATTTCGGCCATGCCACCTAGGGGGGGTGACACATGTCGCACTCCCACTCGTCCAAAATATTTCATCTTCCAAAAATATCCAAAATATCGAAAAACTCGAAAACAAAGTGGGCCCCACAAAACCGTAAATTTCTCCCGTGGGCCCCACGTGACCATTTCCGAAAATAAAATTCCATAATTCTAATATAATCCAGGAAGTCCAAATACCAAATCTGGGAATCCAATTCCCATTAACGAACCTTTTTCCTTCACAAAATCTGGAACTTTTCCGTCGAAAAATCACATCTTTCTTCCTTTCCAATTTTTGTGTCGCATTCTCGTACGTATGTCCTGACATACATACCCTGGAACTACGGGGTGTAACATTCTTCCCCCCTTAGAAACATTCGTCCCGAATGTTCCTTCTAAGTCTCCAAACATACATGCGTCGGTATAGTCTTCACTACTATACTTACGAAACCAACTATGCCCCACATTGCCATAATATAACATACGCGCGAAACCCAAATCCAAGCCAACGAGGAATCACCTCGAAGATGTAAAACAACACTAACTCTCGCTCCTGGTCCAAAGGATACTCTCTTCGCACCTTCACTTCACAAAAAAAAATGATCACTTCCATTTCTTAGCACATGTTCACTTCCTTCCTTTAAGGCCATTCCCGGCCTTCACGATCCGATTCTAGTCGAACACATCCACGAACTCATACGATGGTTACCTAAACTTGGGCCTAGCACCCTCGTGACCCTACCACATGGCGGGACCACCTCAAACTGACCCCACCTCATTCCGGGCTGCGGGTTGACCCGCGATCTGGCCTCAACCCGACCCGCTATCGCGCCAAACTCTTGTTCCCCGATCCGGAACAATCTTACCAATTCACGTCATGAAAGCTAACACTTCCATATCACACTACCCATGGAATCACCCCACAATATATATCACGCATACCAAGGTCCCAACTGTTATAAATTCTAAGGCTCACAATTGTCTCGCCCCCAGACTTACCCTTTTCAACTATCCATGTTTTCTAATTCACACTTAACACAATGCTATCCGTACATAGCACTCCACATGTATCTACCATGACAACATAAACAGGTCTCTTAAGGGCTGAAGATATCTCTGTAACTACTGCCTCACTTTCCCTTTGTCGCTCTAATCATAATCCTGCCCTGCAGGGCGCCTAGCTATATAAGGCGATGAACCAGCCACCGATCCCGAAGGCTGAGTCTCAACATCCGTGCTACCTCTGGTCGGACAAACTCTCACCAAATGGCCCTGCTGGCCGCAAGCATAACAATCTCCCAAACTAGCACGACACCCTGAGGATCATCCTCAGCTCTCTATCCATAGAACTCTGGCGAACTGCAACTCAAGAAATCCCGAAGTCTCAGACTATTGGATCTAGGGTGAATCACTGGTACTGCCGGAACCACCGGCTCCCGTCCGTCCTCATTCCCAGCCACCAGCCTAGCTAGTAACTGGGCCATCTCCTTGAACTCATATCCTCGGCTCCTGGCCGTGGAACTGGAGGCTCAGGTATCGTGGCCTCAGTAGAAACTGCTGCCGCTCTAAACTCTGCTGGGGCTAGCGGCGTCATAAAACTCATCGTCTGAAGTACTATCTCAGGTAATGACCGGGCCTGTGCCCTCGTAACCCTCTGTGTTCTACTCGTAGCTCCCTCTGCTGCCTTGCCCATCTGGGCCCTGGTTGCCTTGCGTAGAGGCATAACGGGTACATAAGAATACGCCAGAGGGAGTCCAACTTATAACACAACTCTAAGGCACGATCTCAGAGTGAGAAGAATGGAAACCAACCTAAATATCTTGTAGCCTCCTGATTATAGATGTGGTGCACAACACACCGATAATCAAGACTCTACTAGACACGGTCTGTAGACCCTTTCCGAGGATTAACTGCTCTGATACCACTTTTGTCACGACCCGACCTTGGGCCCGCGACTGGTGCCTTACCCCGGGCACCCTAGTGATACAACATCAGAGAAAATCAGCGGAATAAAAACTTAAACATGGAACAAGATATACAATAAGAAACAGGCTAACCAAAACGGTCACCTTTCTGCATATATACATAAAACCCAAACAGTTATATCCTTTTACAAACCCGACCCACAACAGTACTACAGACCTCTAAGAATTTTATAACAACAATGACGGGACAGGGCCCCGCCATACCCCTGAATGTACAAGAACCTACAATCTCAGGGAATCATACCAAAATATAAGCCTCTGGAGAAACGGAGCTTCCTAACGCTGAACGTGATCCTATGGCGAGGATCAACAACCGTGTACCTCTACCTGCGGCATGAACGCAGCCCCGAAGGAGCTCGATAACAGTACCAAGTATGTGAAATCAAAAATCAGAAATGAAATCATAATCATATAAAACAGGAGACATGTATGATAACCAAACTACAATACACAATATATATTAGTAGTCATGTCAAGTCAGGGACTCACGCCCGTAAAGTCATCACTCAAATATAACCCGGGAATTTAACCCGCACAATGGCCGCATGCCCCGACATCTTACCTCAGTATAAGCATGGCCATGGAACCATCCTAATGGACGCATACCCGTGGACCATCCATCGTGTCAGTATGTCCAAAGGAAATAACAATATAGCACTCATAGTGGTAGCATACTCGTGGGCCACCCAACGTGTCAGTATGTCCAAAGAAAATAACAAGATAACACTCCTAATGGAAGCATACCTGTTACGCCCCGCATTTCAGGTCTAGATTATGAGACCGTACGAAAGGAACTAAGATCAAAATTTAGAAAGATAGGGTGATGGACTGTTTCGGACGAGTTTTAGTCGACTTTGGGGCGGTTTATGCCCCGTTACATCAGGAGTTTTAAGGTGTTTCAAAAGCCTAGTGTGTAGTCTGTTAAATATAGTTCCCAACGCAAAAAACCGTTCGTCGATAGGACATCAGAGTCAAAAGTTATGGAAGTTTCAAGTTCGCTGCGTGATCGGGCAAAAAGTATTTCCGACAGTGGCCCACAGTGCATGTGCGGTTATCTTGGGGTTCGCTGAGGTTGCAGCGCCGTGGCGCCAGAATGCAGGGCCGCGGCGCTGGAATGTAGGAAATTCTCAGAAGTGGAAGCGCCGCGGCGCCGGCGGCTGGGCCGCGACGCCAAGGCGGGATTTTTCCGCGGTAAAGGGAGAAAAACAGGGGATATTTTCGAGAATAGCCTATGGGAGGGTGACAAGTGTCCCTCCTATCTTTTTGACCAAGAAAAGGGTCCTATTTTAGGGCCATGTCTTGAAAGACTTGGTCATTTCATCTTAGAACCCTCCTAAGAACCCCTCTCCCTTTTCTCTCTAGATTTTTGAAGAAAACCTAGCCTAAGGAAATTGTTGGAGCGGCGGCAAGAAGGCAAAGTGTTGATAAACTTGTAGGAAGCGCGCGTGGAAGAGTTTGACGGGAAAGGAGTTGAAGAAAAAAGCCTTTAGTGGGCTAATCAAAAAGGTAAAAGATTATATCTTCTCTTGGAAATAGGTTATAATACTTGTTATAGCTGATATAGACCACGTGAATCATGTATTAAAGATTGGTAAGTACTATGGATTTTGGAAGGCTAGAAAGCCGTAAATGACTTGTTGAAGCATTTGAAATTAAAGTACAATTTGGTCGTTATCAAAAATCGTCGCATGTTATCTACTAGAGGATTGTAGTAGTTTTTATCGATTTCGGCTTGATTACATGTCTTACTAAACAACTTGGATTGAAAAGAAATTGGGTAGAAGACTGTTACACCCCGTAGTTCCAGAGTATGTATATGAGGACGTACGTACGAGAATACGACAGAAAAATTGGAAAGGAAGAAAGATGTGATTTTTCGACGGAAAAGTTTCCGGATTTTGTGAAGGAAAAAGGTTCGTTAATGAGAATTGGATTCCCAGATTTGGTATTCGGACTTTTTGGAATATTTGAGAATTATGGAATTTTATTTCCGGAATTGGTCACGTGGGGCCCACGGGGAAAATTTACGGTTTTGTGGGGCCCACTTTATTTTCGGATTTTTGGCATTACGGATATTTTCGGAAGATGAAATATTTTGGACGAGTAGGGGGGCGACACGTGTCACCCCCATGTGGCCGAATTGGTGAAGGACACTTGTCCTTGGACGGTTTGGTAGTGGACAAGTGGCTAGCCACTTGTCCAAATTTTGTGGTGGACATGTGGTTGGTAGAATCCACACCCACATGTCCCCAATCTACACCACACACTTGCCTAGATCTTGGCCATTGATTTCTCTATAAATACCCCTTTGTGCAAGACTAATTCTTCATCCACACTTAAGAGTTTCCAAGGCCAAAATAATACTCCCTCCTTTGTAGTTCTCGTCCACCCCCCCCCCCACTTTGTGTAGAAAATACTTCAAGTATTGTTGTATTATCCCAAATACCTTAGCCTAGTATTCCTAGTAGTATTCCAAAGTTATTTCAATACTAAGAGCCCGGAAATACTACTTTAATCCAATAGTCGCAAAATAAAACCCTAGAAAATCTTCATAGCTTGATGAAGTGTTAGAGAAGTTGTTATACCCCGTATTTCCAGAGTATGTACGTGAGGGCGTACGTGTACAATTTGAGCCTTAAAGTAGGCATAGGTTCGAATTTGTGCACAAGTCTTTGAAAAAGTCGTTTCCGACGAAACGCTTCCACGACTACGTAGGGAAAATTCCGGCTATGTCATTGATAATTTTTGCGGATTTTTCCGAGAGGCGAAACATTTTGGACCACGGAGGGTGACATGTGTCACCCTCACATTGAAGCATTGTGACTGACAAGAGGACGATTTGGAGCTTGTGGTTAGGTAGGATATTTTTGTGTAGTTGGTGTGGTAGATGGATAAGGTGCACATGGCTAAATCTTGACCTTACACTTGCTATACACTTGGAAGAATCTTGGCCATTGGTTGGCCATTTCTTGACCTATAAATACCCACCCTTTGTTGATGAAATTCTTCATCCAAATATTTTCTAAGTGTTAAAAATCCCTCCCTCTCCCTTGTGAAGTTTTCGTCCACCACACCCTCCCTCGAGTGAGCTTGGCCGAGCCACCCCTCCCATCAGAAGTGCCACTAGCCGTGGGGTACACCCCCCCTAGCCTTGTTGTCTCGTATAAATACCCCCCTTTTGTGGTATTGAAATACTCTCCAAGTATTGTTATAATGCCCAAATACCTTGGCCCAAATACCTTGTAGTATTCCCAAAGTTACACTTATACAAAAGCCCAGAAAATACTATTATACTTCCCTCAGTCACAAAAACGAAACCCTAAGTAAATCTTCACCCGTAGTTGAAGTTATAAGTAGAAGTTGGTTAGAACTTCTAAGGGTTGTTTGGAGCGGGTTGGAGCGCCGAGTAGGAGCTAAACCTTGCTCAGGATCGACATATAACTTGGATAATTTTGGGCTTATCGAGGTAAACACTCATGACCTTCTGTTGTAAATGGAAATTACATGTTGTAGGAGTATATAGTTAAGTATACTATATATAGAACTGAACATAGTTGTGCGGCAATGTCTTTTGACTTAAGCCTGAATAATACTTACGGCAATGTCTTGCGACTTAAGCCTGAATTTTAAGAAGTGAACTGAACTGTAATTACATAGGACTGTATTACAGTAGACTTGTGTAGTATTACTGTGAGTAGAATTGTACACGTCCGGTTAGACGTGCAAACCCCCCCTGGTTGGCTTGGTAGCCGGCCTCGATAGAGGAGGAGATTTACGCTGTTGCGGGGGGGGAGGTGCTGCCGAATTTTCTGTAGAATATTCTACATTGAGATCTAGGATGTTAATAGGCGCCTTGTGGCCTCTATAGGTTGAAGTACTACGTGTGGTGCAATCTACGTGGCTTAAGGAGTAGCCGACGGTTTGAAGTACTTGGAGCGTTTTGCTATTAGTCGATAATCGTCGCGAGGTATGTGAACCTCTTCCTATCTGTTCTAGCATGATATGTGTATAACTATGTAGTACGGTAGACGTACATGTGTTTAATGTATTTGATTGGTTTGAAACATAAAGTGTTATAACGGCTTTATGGGAAGTTGGTTATAACAGCTTTATGTAGGTAAGAAAATGCTTTGTGGTTTCAAAGGGTAACTGATTTGACTTATAACGAATTTGATGTGTAGTAATAAAGAACTTGAAGTGTTTCAAAAAGACCTTTTTGAAAGAAGAATAATACTTGGCTTTGAAAGCATAAGAGTTGTACTAGCTTTATGGGAAGTTAGGTATAACGTCTTAAGAGTGATAAAAAGAATGGTTTACTGATTTTTTTGAAGATAAGAGACTTGACTTAATGGTATTGATATGAATTTTGTTAAAAGTGTGAAACCTCATTCATGAGTAATGAGTACTTGGTTTTAAAAGGAATAATGTTTCTTGATTTCTAAATCGAGAATGAGTATCGACAAACCACCGCGGCGTTAATAAAGGAAAATGTATTGAATAATGAAGTATGGTATTAAAACCGGTAGAAACCTCCATCCGCATAGAAGCTAAGATGAGACAAAATGATATTACATTTCCTAGATCATGGTCGCTTAATAAGATTGATTATAAACAAGAATAACCTACTCACATATAAGACATATGTTTCTCAAAACGTTTAAAGGAGAATTATGTTTTAAAGGATTAAAACTATGAACTACGAAACCTTTTCTAAAATGAGAAACTTGAGCATTTGAAAATTAGGCAAACTTGAACGTTTGGAAAACAAGGTTGTTACTTGATTTTACAAAGGAAAGCATTTTGGTTTACTTAACAATGTTAGTCACTCTATTTTTATAATACGGGTATCGGGTGACCTTTGTAAAAGAAATGGATCTTTAAAAGGAATTTAACGTCGTAGTACTTTAGGTTAAAATCTGACTTTGACATAAAATGAAAGTACCTTGAGTTGTGTATAACTTGCCAATGCTTGTTGTTGTGAAACTTGACCATGTTACGTGTGATAGCCTTGTTGTGCAAGTCGTGTTCTACTCGACTCTGGTTCACGGGATGAACAGGAATGTATTTCACTCGACTCTAGGTTCATGGGATGAACCGAATGTATTTCACTCGACTCACCGGTTCATCCGGAATGTATTTCACTCGACTACCGTGCATCCGAATGTATTTCACTCGACTACGGTTCATCCGAATGTATTTCACTCGACTAGGTTCATCCGGAATGTATTTCACTCGACCACGGTTCATGGGATGAACGGAATGTATCCCACACGTTTCTATCTGGGTCCATGAGATGGGCCGAGACATATTATACGTATCACATGATTTGTACCTAGACCGCGGTGAGGAAGAAGTTCAACGGGTATGAGGATGACTTTGAGGCGTGAGTCCACGACTTGACATAATCGCTTTTATGTTGTGAATCGTAGTTTGGTTATCATACATGTCTCCCTTTATATAGACTATTATGATTTCATTTCTGATTTTTCTGATTTCACATACTTGGTACTTGTTATCTTGACCTCCTTCGAAGTGCGTTCATGCCACAGTAGAAGTACCTACCGCCGATCCGCGTTTAGGATCTCATTTCAGCGTCTTGGGAAGCTCCGTCCCTTGGAGGCTTATCTTTGGTATGTTACCACTGAGTGCAGGTCCTTGTACATTCGGGGTATGGCGGGGCCACCTGGTCATAGTTGTTGTATAAATCTTAGAGATGCATGCCTGTTGTGTGGCGGTTGTAAGGATTATGCTCGCTCAAATGTTTATATATATATATGTTGAAAGGCAACCGCTTTGGTTGGCCTATTTTCTTTCATCTTAATCCATGTCTATTTACATGTTTAAGTTTTATTTCCATTGGTTTTCTCGATGTTGTATCACTAGGGTGCCCGGTAAGGCACTATCACGGGCGGTTTGGGTCTTGACAAAAGTGGTATCGAGCGATTAGTCCTCGGAAAGTGTCTACTGCACCGTGTCTAGTAAGTCTTGATTATCGGTGTGTTGTGCACCACATCTATAATCGTGAGGCTATAGGACATTTAGGATTGGTTTCCATTCTTCTCATTCTAAGATCGTGCCTTAGAGTGTGTGATAAGTTGGACCCTGCAGCGTATTCCTTTCCTTTACCGATTATGCCTCGCGTAAAACCTGAGCCCGAATGGGCAAGCGATCGAGGAGCTGTTAGTGAGATCTGAGAGAGATGCGAGCGCGAGCGGTCGATGAGACGAGCAGTGCTTAAACGGCGGGTTTCGCGGCCGCCCGACCAAAGAGTTTAGAGCGCAGCGGTGGGCTGCCGAGACTCTGATACGAGCCTCGATCCCACGGCTGGAGCGAGATGAGATAAGTACAAGAGATGGCGATTCGGCGAGTCGTGGCCGATATGAGGATAGGTGATCAGCGATTCCGATCCAGTAGCACCGTAGTTCACCCCGGCGAGCGATTTGAGACTTGGATTTTACGAGTGTAACGCGAGTTTTATGGGTCGAGGCACGAGGATGATCCGCGGAGTTCATCCGGCGATTCTGATGGTCATGAGAGTGATCAAGGCATCGGATACCGAGTCGGTGGTCTAGGTTCGCATCGGCCGCGTGATACCGCATGATCGTTTTATTCGTGCGAGCTGTCGGGAGAGAATGCACTTCCGCCTATATGGGACGAGTTCTCAAAGGTATTTCTTGCACACTTCTTGCCTCCACGGATGAGGAGGGCTCGGGCGACAGTTTTTGACGTTAAGCGGGGCGGGCGGACGGTTAGAAGTACAATGTGAGTTCGACTCGTTAGCTCGGTATGTCCCAGAGTAGCCGATATGGAGGACAGAGTACACCGCCACGTCACGGGCTAGATGATTACTTGGCGGAGGCTTATGCGGGTGTAGCTCTTCACCGCATGGACATTGCCGCATGCAAGCTCATGCACTAGGATGTGAGGCACGGAGAGGTCGGCGAAATGACCGAGATCGGAGAATAGGGCGGGACAGCGAGGTCCTTTGGTAACTTTCGAGGTGGACGCCTCGGCCGAGTTAGTTATGTACCTCCGCCCGATGCAGTGGTCCTCCGCGCCTTGGGGCGTTCGGGGTATTCGGAGCTGGTCGAGCTCCGGGCTTCGTTCACGGTATACGTGAGTGCTAGCAGAGATTCATGTCCTCGGTGTACGCGATGTGGCAAACATCATCCCGGGAATGTCGTCTTTTTCACGGTGCTTGTTTCACTGCGGCCGTCGAGCCATGTGACGAGGCGTGCTTATAGGAGAGGTGCGGCGGCAGCGCGACCTAGGATCGATGGCGTGTTCATCGCCCACTGCTATGCGCCTGCAGGCGTGCCTATGATTAGAGTGGAGCGGTAGGTTCAGGTATATCCTTAACCCTCTAGAGATTTGTATGCATGATATAATGACCTTCTTATTGTGTGCTACATAGCGTTATGTTGGTTATGAGTTAGAAAGCATGGTTAGTTGAAAGGATATGTATGGGGGCATGGAAAGTGTGAACCTTAGAATATTACAGTTGAGACCTTAGAAGTAAGGCCGTCTTGAGTACAAGACTTTGCAAATGATCCTTGTCGAAGTACATTATATACCTAGGGTGCATTGTGTGATAAGTCCCTGGGTAGTGTGAAATAAAAGTGGTAGCTTTCATGACCTGTATAGGTAAGATTGTTCCGGATCGGGAAACAAGAGTTTGATGCGCAAGTGGGTCGGGTTGGGGCCCTGTTGCGGGCCAACCCGCGGCCAGTGTTGGGGTTGGGTCAGCTCTGGGTGGTCCCGCCAGGTGGTAGGGTCACGAGAGTGCTAGGCCCAAGTTTACATGACCATCGTATGAGTTCGTGGATATGTTCAACCAGAATCGGTTCGCGAAGGCCGGGAATGGCCTTAGAGAGAAGTGAAGCTAGTAAGATGACCAAGTTTGGAGGTGGTGACTCCAAAGTTTTGGGAACAAGCGATGGTCAAGTATGAATGCGTATACTAGAAGAGTTCAAGTGTTCGAAGACACGACGAGTAAGGAAGGAAGTGAACTTGTGCTGAATGATGGAAGAAATCATTTTTGAGAAATGAATGTGCGAAGGGAGTGTCCCTTGGACCAAGAGCGAGAGTTGGTATTGTTTTGCATCATCGAGGTGGTTCCTCGTTGGCCTGGATTTAAGAAATTGCGCGCATGTGTTATTTCGTGGCCAGTTGTGGCGTTGGCAACTTGTTAGAAGAACTTTATCGTTATCCGTCTTGAGAAGGAACATTCGGGACGAATGTTTCTAAGGAGGAGAATGTTATACCCGTATTTCCAGTATGTGCGTGAGGCGTGCGTGTACAATTTGAGCCTTAAAGTAGGCATAGGTTCGAATTTGTGCACAAGTGCGAAAAAGTCGTTTTCCGACTAAACGTTTCCACGACTACGTAGGAAAATTCCGGCTATGTCATTGATAATTTTTGCGGATTTTTCCGAGACGAAACATTTTGGACCAACGGGAGGGTGACATGTGTCACCCTCACATTGGAAGCATTGTGACTGCAAAGAGGCGATTTGGAGCTTGTGGTTAGGTAGGATATTTTGTGTAGTTGGTGTGGTAGATGGATAAGGTGCACATGGCTAAATCTTGACCTTACACTTGCTATACACTTGGAAGAATCTTGGCCATTGGTTGGCCATTTCTTGACCTATAAATACCCACCCTTTGTTGATGAAATTCTTCATCCAAATATTTTCTAAGTGTTAAAAATCCCTCCCTCTCCCTTGTGAAGTTTTCGTCCACCACACCCCCCCCCTTGAGTGAGCTTGGCGAGAGCCACCTCCCTATCAGAGTGCCCTAGCCGTGGGTACACCCCACCTTGTTGTCTCGTATAAATACCCCCCTTTTGTGGTACTGAAATACTCTCCAAGTATTGTTATAATGCCCAAATACCTTGGCCCAAATACCTTGTAGTATTCCCAAAGTTACACTTATACAAAAGCCCAGAAAATACTATTATACTTCCCTCAGTCACAAAAACGAAACCCTAAGTAAATCTTCACCCGTAGTTGAAGTTATAAGTAGAAGTTGGTTAGAACTTCTAAGGGTTGTTGGAGCGGGTTGGGCGCACGGAGTAGGAGCTAAACCTTGCTCAGGATCGACATTTAACTTGGATAATTTTGGGCTTATCGAGGTAAACACTCATGACCTTCTGTTGTAAATGGAAATTACATGTTGTAGGAGTATATAGTTAAGTATACTATATATAGAACTGAACATAGTTGTGCGGCAATGTCTTTTGACTTAAGCTGAATAATACTTACGGCAATGTCTTGCGACTTAAACTCAATTTTAAGAAGTGGTAATCAGTAATTACATAGATCAGTATTCTGAGACTTGTGTAGTATTCTTGTGAGAAGAATTGTACACTTCCGGTTAGACGTGCAAACCCCGCCTATTTGGCTGGGTAGCCGGCCTCGAGAGAGGAGGCGATTTACGCTGTTGCGGGGAGGTCTTCACGAATTTTACGTAGAATATTCTACATTGAGATCTAGGATGTTAATAGGCGCCTTGTGGCCTCTATAGGTTGAAGTACTACGTGTGGTGCAATCGTGGCTTAAGGAGTGGCGACGGTTTGAAGTACTTGGAGCGTTTTTCTATTAGTCGATAATCGTCGCGAGGTATGTGAACCTCTTCCTATCTGTTCTAGCATGATATGTGTATAACTATGTAGTATGGTAGACGTACATGTGTTTAATGTATTTGATTGGTTTGAAACATAAAGTGTTATAACGACTTTATGGGAAGTTGGTTATAACAGCTTTATGTAGGTAAGAAAATGCTTTGTGGTTTCAAAGGGTAATTGATTTGACTTATAACGGATTTGATGTGTAGTAATAAAGAACTTGAAGTGTTTCAAAAAGACCTTTTTGAAAGAAGAGTAATACTTGGCTTTGAAAGCATAAGAGTTGTACTAGCTTTATGGGAAGTTAGGTATAACGTCTTAAGAGTGATAAAAAGAATGGTTTACTGATTTTTTGAAGATAAGAGACTTGACTTAATGGTATTGATATGAATTTTGTTAAAAGTGTGAAACCTCATTCATGAGTAATGAGTACTTGGTTTTAAAAGGAATAATGTTTCTTGATTTGAATCAGAATGAGTATCGACAAACCACTGCAGCGTTAATAAAGGAAAATGTATTGAATAATGAAGTATGGTATTAAAACCAGTAGAAACCTCCATCTGCATAGAAGCTAAGATGAGACAAAATGATATTACATTTCCTAGATCATGGCTGCTTAATAAGATTGATTATAAACAAGAATAACCTACTCACATATAAGACATATGTTTCTCAAAACGTTTAAAGGAGAATTATGTTTTAAAGGATTAAAACTATGAACTACGAAACCTTTTCTAAAATGAGAAACTTGAGCATTTGAAAATTAGGCAAACTTGAACGTTTGGAAAACAAGGTTGTTACTTGATTTTACAAAGGAAAGCATTTTGGTTTACTTAACAATGTTAGTCACTCTATTTTTATACTACGGTATCGGGTGACCTTTGTAAAAGAAATGGATCTTTAAAAGGAATTTAACGTCGTAGTACTTTAGGGTTAAAATCTGACTTTGACATAAAATGAAAGTACCTTGAGTTGTGTATAACTTGCTTATGCTTGTTGTTGTGAAACTTGACCATGTTACGTGTGATAGCCTTGTTGTGCAATCGTGTTCTACTCGACTACGGTTCGTAGGATGAACAGGGAATGTATTTCACTCGACTCACGGTTCATGGGATGAACCGAATGTATTTCACTCGACTACGGCTCATCAGGAATGTATTTCACTCGACCACGGCATCCGGAATGTATTTCACTCGACTCTGGGTTCATCCGAGAATGTATTTCACTCGACTCTGGTTCATAGGATGAACCGAATGTATCCTACACGCTTTCTATCGGGTCCATGAGATGGCGAGACATGTTATCGTATCACATGATTTGTACCTAGATCGCGCCAGCTGAGGAAGAAGTTCCACGGGCATGAGGATGACTTTGAGGCGTGAGTCCCGACTTGACATAATCGCTTTTATGTTGTGAATCGTAGTTTGGTTATCATACATGTCTTACGCTTTATATAGACTATTATGATTTCATTTACTGATATTTCTGATTTCACATACTTGGTACTTGTTATCGACCTCCTTGGGCCGCGTTCATGCCGCAGTAGAAGTACCTACCGCCGATCCGCGTTTAGGATCTCATTTCAGCGTCTTGGGAAGCTCCGTCCTTCGAGGCTTATCTTTGGTATGTTACCTCAGTGCAGGTCCTTGTACATTCGTGGTATGGCGGGCCCCGTCGTCATAGTTGTTGTATAAATCTTAAGTGCATGCCTTTGTTGTGGGCGGGGTTGTAAGGATCAGAATCGCTCAAATGTTTATATATATATATGTTGAAAGGCAACCATTTTGGTTGGCCTATTTTCTTTCATCTTAATCCATGTCTATTTACATGTTTAAGTTTTATTTCCGCTGGTTTTCTCTGATGTTGTATCACTAGGGTGCCCGGGGTAAGGCACCAGTCACGGGCCCGGGTTCGGGTCTTGACAGAAGTTGTCTAGAAACTTCTAAGGGTTGCTTGGAGCGGGTTGGAGCGTGAGGAATTGGAGCTAAACGTTGCTCAGGATCGACTTATAATCTTGGATAATTTTGGGCTTATCGAGGTAATGATCTATGTCCCCCTATTGTAATTGGATATTACATGTTGTAGTAGTTACTTGAGTATATTATATGAGGAAAGAAGATTGATAGAATTGAACTGTATTTACATTGGTGTATTCTGATGAGACTTGTAGTATTATTGTGGGGCGAGGTTGTACACGTCCGTTAGGCGTGTAACCCTCGAGTTGTTTGCTCGTAGCGGGCCTTGTTAGAGGAGGAGATTTATGTGGTTGCGGGGGAGGTCTTTGAATTTTCCGTAGAATATGGAACCTTGTATTTAGAAATGTTCTCTGAAGGGATCTAGAAGTTGATAGACGTTTTGTGGCCTTTATAGGTTGAAGTACTACGAGTAGTGTATTCTACTTGGAGGGTGGAAAAGGCCAGCAGGTTCTGATGATTTTGGAGCGTTTTGCTAATTGTCGATAATCGTCGCGAGGTATGTGAACCTCTTCCTATCTTTTCTAGCATGATTGTTGTGAACTATGTAGTACGGTAGACGTACGTGTGCTAAACGAATTTGGTTGGTTTAAAACATAAAGTGTTATAACGGCTTTATGGGAAGTTCGTTATAACAACTTTATGTAGGTAAAGAGATGGTTTGTGGTTTTAAAAAGATAAGAGACTTAACTTATAAATGACTTGTTGTGAAATATTAAGGACTTGGTTTGTGTTAAAAAGTTGTGAAACCGCTTTTATGAGAAATAGGTAATTGGGTTTTAAAAGGGATAAGTTATATTGATGTCGGAAATGAGAATAAGTATCGAACAAACCACTGCAGCGTTAATAAAGGAAAATGTATTGACTAATTAATTATTATTAAAACCAGTAGAAACCTCCATCTACATAGAAGTTAAGATAAGACAAAATTGTATTACATTTCCTAGATCATGGCTGCTTTAATAAAATCATTAATAACAAGTATTGATTTTTCTTAAATTCCACAGTAAGAAACTTGATTTCTAAAAGAAAAGAGACTTGAGAATTTGAAGTGTTTTGGTTTAAAATAAAGGCATGGTTTTGTCTTAAATTGGTTTAAAACATAAAGTGTTATAATAGCTTTATGGGAAGTTAGTTATAACGACTTTATGAAAACAAAAGGATGGTTTTATTATTGGATTTAAAAATGGTAACTTGACTTTAAAGGGAGAAATGATTTGGTTTAAAAAGAAAGTATGGAAATTGTTTTGGTTTACTTAAAAAGATAGTTACTCTATTTTGATACTACGGGTATCGTGTGACCTTTGTAAAAGAAATGGATCTTTTTGAAAGAATTTATGTACGTAGTACTTTAGGGTTAAAACCCGGATTGTTGGCATAAAATGGGAGTACTTGAGTTTTTATAAATGGTGAATCAATTTACATGTTAATGAAAGTATAAAAGTATGTTGAACTTGCCTATGCTTGTGGTGATAGCCTTTGTTGTGCAAGTGTTGTATTTACGTACCGCGTCTCGTTGGAGCGGCCATTATCCGTTGATTGATGGACATACTGACACGATGGGTGGCCCACGGGTATGCTTCCACTATATCGATCCTTTTGGACATACTGACACGATGGGTGGCCCACGGGTATGCTTCCATTAGGAGTGTTATTCTGTTATTTGTTTTGGACATACTGACACGATGGGTGGCCCACGAGTATGCTTCCACTATGATTGTTATCTTGTTATTTCCTTTTGGACATACTGACACGATGGGTGGCCCACGGGTAGGCTGCCATTAGGAGTGTGATTCGGGTATTTGCTTTGGACATACTGACACGATGGGTGGCCCACTAGTATGCTTCCACTATGATTGTTATCTTGTTATTTCCTTTTGGACGTACTGACACGATGGGTGGCCCACGGGTATGCTTCCATTAGGAGTGTTTTGTGGCGAAGTCTCGTGATTACGGCTTTGGTATATCGTAGTTGTCTTACGTACTTCCCCCGGTCAGCTACGTGATGCAGGGTGGATCTGGTAGAGGCTATCGTACTTGCCGGCCACCGTGATACGCTTATTTAGTATTATTACCGGTAGGTTCGGTAGTTAGCTTACGTACTTGCCCGGTCAATGACGTGATGCAGGTGGATCCGTAGAGGCAATCGTACTTGCCCGGCCACCGTGATACGCTTATTTAGTATTATTGTACGGTAGGTTCGTAGTTGGCTTTCGTACTTGCCCGGCCGATTGATGACGCAGCCGGTTTCGTAGTTATGCCTTCACTTGCCCTTATGGTTTTTAGGACACAGTGGGACACGTGTTCATGTGTACTCGCCCAGTGACATTACATCATAGATCGGCGGTGAGGAAGGTATTCCACGCATGATTGATGTTGTGGGCGTGAGACCCATCGTTATATTTGAGTGATGACTTTGAGGCGTGAGTCCACGACTTGACATATTCGCTTATATATCGATCGTAGTTTGGTTATCATACATGTCTCGCTTTATATAGACTATTATGATTTCATTTACGATATTTTCGCCATATACTTGGTACTGTTATCGACCTCCTTGGGCCGCGTTCATGCCGCAGGTAGAGGTACACTAGTTGTTGATCCTCGCTCATAGGATCACAGTTCAGCGTTTGGGAAGCTCCATTTCTCCGGAGGCTTATCTTTGGTAGAGTCCCCTGTCGTTGTAGGTACTTACATTCAGGGGTATGGCGGGGGCCACACACGTCGTAGTTGTTAGTATAAAATTCTTAGAGTCCTGTAGTACTTTTGTGGCGTGGATTTGTAAAGGATGTAATCGTCGGTTATATATATACGAAGGTGACCGCTTTGGTTAGCCTGCTTTCTTATGTTATATCTTGTTTCTGCTTAAGTTTTTATTTCCGATTTTCTCTCGATGTTGTATCACCAGGTGCCCGGGTAGGCACGATCCACGCCCGACCGTCGTGACAAAAGTGGTATCGAGCGATTAATCCTCGGAAAGTGTCTACGCATCGCGTCTAGTAGTCTTGATTATCGGTGTGTTGTGCACCACATTTATAATCGTGAGGCTACAGGATATTTAGGATTGGTTTCCATTCTTCTCACTCGAGATCGTGCCTTAGAGCCGTGTTATAAGTTGGACTCCTCCGCATATTCTTATGTGCATACGCCTACGCAAGGCAACCAGAGCCTGTGAGGGCAAAGCGTGGAGGCGCGAATAGAGCACAGAGGGTTACGAGGGAGCATGCCTGTTCATTACCTGAGATAGTACTTCAGACGACGAGTTTTATGACGCCGCTAGCCCCAGCAGAGTTTAGAGCGGCAGCAGTTTCTACTGAGGCCACGATACCTGAGCCTCCAGTGCCACGGCCAGGAGCCGAGGATATGAGTTCAAGGATATGGCCCAGTTACTAGCTAGGCTGGTGGCTGGGAATGAGGACGGACGGGAGCCGGTGGTTCCGGCAGTACCAGTGATTCACCCTAGATCCGATAGTCTGAGACTTCGGGATTTCTTGAGTCATTCGCGAGTTCTATGGATAGAGCGAGGATGATCCTCGCGTGTCGTGCTAGTTTGGGAGATTGTTATACCGTGCGTCGGGGCCACGGATGGGAGGATGTCCAAGTAGGAGGGATACAAGAGGGATGACTCAGCCTACCGGGTCAGTTGCAGGTTCAGTTGTTCGGGAGAAGGGGTGTTAGTCAGATGAGGTCACCCCTACCTCGTTGTGGCCGTTGTGATAGACTCCATTATGGGGAGTGTCGTACTACTTCGACAGCTTGTATGCTTGCGGCCAACAGGGCCATTTGGTGAGAGTTTGTCCGACCAGAGGTAGCACAGATGTAGAGACTCAGCCTTCGGGATCGGTGGCTGGTTCATCGCCTTATATAGCTAGGCGCCCTGCAGGGCAGGATTATGATTAGAGCGACAAAGGGAAAGTGAGGCAGTAGTTGCAGAGATATCTTCAGCCCTTAGGAGACGGGTTTATGTTGTTATGGTGGATACATGTTGAGTGCTATGTACGGATAGCATTGTGTTAATTGTGAATTAGAAAACATGGGTAGTTGAAAAAGGGTAAGTCTGGAGACGAGACAATTGTGAGCTTTAGAATTTATAACAGTTAGGACCTCGGATGCAAGGTCGTCTTGAGTGGATGATTTTACGGTTGGTCTTTGTCGAAGTACTTGGTATGCGTGAAATATATTGTGGGATAATTCCATGGGTAGTGTGAGATAGAAGTGGTAGCTTTCATGACGTGAATTAGTAAGATTGTTCCGGACCGGGGAACGAGAGAGTTTGGCGCGATAGCGGGTCGGGTTGAGGCCAGATCGCGGGTCAACCCGCAGCCCGGAATGAGGTGGGGTCAGTTCGAGGTGGTCCCGCCAGGTGGTAGGATCACGAGGGTGCAAGGTACAAATTTAGGTAACCGTTGTACGAGTTCGTGGATGCGTTCGACCAGAATCGGATCGTGAAGGCCGGGAAGGGCCTTAAAGGAATTTGAGGCTAGTAAAATGACCAAGTTTGGAGGTAGTGACTCCAAGGTTTTGGAAACTGAAGCGATGACTGGAGTATGGTACGTGTATGTCACGCCCCGAACCCCGGGCCCGTGACTGGTGCCCTACCTGGGCACCCTTCTACCTTAACAACTAAGCAAACTGCGGAATTTAAATAACACCCTTTTTTTTTTTAAAACCAACATACGTACAAGGGCAAAGCCGACAAGGCTGCCATATAATATACATGAAAAAGACACTACACTGTACATGAGTCCAATCCCACATATGAATACAAACCTCTAAGAGTTATTATGAACTATGACGGGACAAGGCCCCGCCGTACCCATAACTGTACTGAAAGAACTTATACCAAAAGATAAAACTCCCGAACAGAAGGAGCTATCCAAAGACTCTGAGCAGGGTCCTACACCTGCCGATCACCAAACAGCGTACCTAAACCTGCGGCATAAACACAGCCCCCCGAAGGAGGTCAGTACGAAGAATGTACTAAGTATGTGAAGATGAAGATCAGTAATGAAATCATAATGATCTAAACAAACAGAGACATGTATGATAGCCAACCTACAATACACAATACATAACATCATATCAAGTCGTGGACGCGTATGCCTCAAAGTCATTACTAAAATATAACCACGGTCTCACGCCCATAATAACAATCATGCGTGGAATCATTCCTCACCTGGCACCATGATAATCAAATTACAAGATTCGTGCCTTACTAACAATGAGAGTAAATAGTAGTATACTTACAATATAAACTAGGAAGCTCACGATCAAAGCGGGACCACCCGCGCGATGTCATTAAGCAATCCTACTCCGGGACTATTTCACCCGCATTATTCGCGTGGACCCGCGTAGGTATTCCTCGCACGGGACTATTTCACCCGCATAAGCCCTTATGGACTCGCATGAGGTATTCCTCGCATAGGTGGACCGCCCGCACGGGACTATTTCACCGCATAAGCCGCGCGGACTCGCGAGGTATTCCTCGTATCGTGGGTAGCAAATCCACGGAATATGCAAATGCCACAAACCCGGGGAATGACCCCGGAATGAATGATATACCACTAGCACACAACCGACCATTACCAGCACACATAGGCAATTCTCAAATAAACAAGCCAAAGTACTTATCAAGGCACACATGGAATAATTCTCAATTAATCAAGCCAAAGTACTTATCAAGGCACACTTAGACTAATTCTCAATTAATCAAGCCAAAGTACTTATCAAGGCACACTTAGACTAATTCTCAATTAATCAAGCCAAAGTACTTATCAAGGCACACTTAGACTAATTCTCAATTAATCAAGCCAAAGTACTTATCAAGGCACACTTAGACTAATTCTCAATTAATCAAGCCAAAGTACTTATCAAGGCACACTTAGAATAATTCTCAATTAATCAAGCCAAAGTACTTATCAAGGCACACTTAGACTAGTTCTCAATTAATCAAGCCAAAGTACTTATCAAGGCACACTTAGAATAATTCTCAATTAATCAAGCCAAAGTACTTATCAAGGCACACTTAGACTAATTCTCAATTAATCAAGCCAAAGTACTTATCAAGGCACACTTAGAATAATTCTCAATTAATCAAGCCAAAGTACTACGTACGTACATTCTTTTCAAAGACTCCTTTTTATGTAATACCCCAAGATACTAACACCTGTAGTATCAAGGTGTCTCTATTTTTCAAAGTAAGTTACTACACTCTTAGAAAACTCATTTCAAAGCTTGAAATCAAGTAACTTCAAATTTTCACAATCAAGGCAACTTATGCCCATTAATCAAAATAGACAACTTTCTAAACCTTCCATAAAGCCGTTATAACCAACTTCCCATAAAGCCGTTATAACCCTTTATGGTTTTTAGACAATTTCATTTTTTTTATAACCAAGAGACTTATACTTAAAACCAAGTATCACAAACTTTCAAATCAAATTTCTTAACTTTCAAAAATACTTCGAGTCTCTTAATATATAGAAAACAAGTTTCTTCTACTTTTAAACCTTAAGTAACTCACACCTTTAAAACAAGTTACTTCTCTTAAATCATGTTATTTCTCCTCTTTTAAAACAATTAAGTAAATCACTCCTTTGACTCCCCTAAAATCATTATAATGACCTTTAGGTTTTGGAACTAAGGCACTAGCCAAAAGGTTTGGAAACCACTTCCTTTTCAAGACTCTATGTACTTTAAGTAAAATACTTCCACTCTTTAAGAATCCAAACTTCACTAAGGCAATGGATTATACAACTTACAATTTAAACATCAAAGTACAATCAAGGAAGTACATAGAACAAATTCTACTTTAGGCAATCCAAATACAACCAAGGAATGGATCATTTAAGGAGTAGGACATACTTTCTTTATCTTAAGGAATCATGCTAGAAGAGGAGATAGTTCACATACCTTTTCGGCTAAATCCACAAGCTAAGCCGAATACGCCGTACGTAGAAGTGTCAACCTATAATGGTCACAACAAGACTATCAACTTCTAGTCTCTAACGTATAATAATACTAAGTAAGCGGTCTCTAATTCTACGGAAAATCGGGCAGCACTTCCTTTATTTCTACTCACTTTGCCACCTTTTTCAAGGCCGAATACAATAACCAACACGCCACATTTAAGGCTCAAAACAACAACCAAACAAAGGGGATTACACGCCTTACAATACGTGTAAAATTCCGCCCCACAATTAATACGAAGTAGTTCCATATTCAAGCCATTCTCGGCCAACAACAACCAATAATTCAAAGTCTTTTCCAATCCTTTTCCAATTCCAAGTTCTAAGGTCTAACATGTTATATAGTCATAAACAACTTCAACAACTACAGTTTCCTTTTTTATACAACATGCGACGACTTAAACTAATAATCGACTTGAATTGTAATCTTAAAGCTAAACATGCTAGTTTTCGGATTAGGGTTCCAATAGCCAATATACTTATCAACTTCATACAATATACCTCATGCTTGATAATATCCATAACTACAACAATAAGTAAACCTTAATTGCTAAAACGACAAAATTTATACCTTTTCAAGCCCTTAAAATTTCCAAGATTCAAAGTCGCGCCTTAGAAATTATTAGCTCCTTTACTTATGTTCCAATCCGCTCCAAGCACTCCTTAGAAGCCTATGAAGAACCCATCTTCAAGTTCCAACTTCAAATTTGAAGAACTCCTTAGGTTTCCGCCTTGCGACTAATACGAAAACGTCGTTTTTCCGAAATCTTTCTATTGAGATATCCTTACAAAACCCTAAGGGACATTGGGTTAAAGTCTTATGGCTAATGGAGAAAAACTACAATTTTTTTGTGTGGATAGAGCCACAAACCCGAGAGGTCTATAACAACAAGAAAATGTTGTGTAATTTTTCTAAGTGTTTAAGACTAGTCTTGCACTAGTAGTAAGCTTATATAACACATTGGATGGCTTAGATTATAACAATTGTGTGGCTAGGATGAGTTTCACTAGGATTAAGCACAAGTGGCAAGTTGACTTGGTCAACAATCTCAAGCTTAGCAAGACTTATCTTCTACCATGGTCAATGACCATTTTACCCTTACTATATTTCGACCAAGACCATGTGGGGGTGCCATGTGTCGCCCTCTCATTCATCCATAACATTCTGTAACCCTCGTGGGCCCCACAAAATGTAAAATTCCTCGGGTGGGCCCCACATGACCAAATCCGTAAAAATAAATTTCCATAAGGTTAAGAGTTTCATACTATTCAAATAATGCATTTTGAGAATCCAATTCTCAACAACGAACATTTTTCCTTTCCGACGCCCGGAAGATTTTCCGTCGGAAAAACAATTCTTCATTTCGTACCAATTTCCAAGTCTTGATTCTTTACGTACATTCTCTTTTACATGTCCTGGACTTACGGGGTGTAACAGTGTACTAGAGAGAGTTCGGGTGTACGAGAAGGGTATGACGAGTAAGGAAAGGAGTGAACGTGTGTTAACAGAATAAAAGGGATCATTTTGTTGTGAATATGAAGATGTGAAGGGAGTATCCTTTAGACCCTAGGTGGAAGCTTTTGTGATGTTAGAGGTGATTCCTCGTTGGCTTGGATTGGAGTTTTGCGCATGTGTTATACTATGGCCAGGTGTGGCATAAGTGGTTTTGTAAGTATAGTAGTGAAGTCTATACCAGCGCATGTATGTTTTGAGACTTAGAAGGAACATTCGGGACGAATGTTTCTAAGAGGGGAAGAATGTTACACCCCGTAGTTCCAGAGTATGTATATGAGGACGTACGTACGAGAATACGACAGAAAAATTGGAAAGGAAGAAAGATGTGATTTTTCGACAGAAAAGTTTCCGGATTTTGTGAAGGAAAAAGGTTTGTTAATGAGAATTGGATTCCCAGATTTGGTATTCGGACTTTTTGGAATATTTGAGAATTATGGAATTTTATTTCCGAAATTGGTCACGTGGGGCCCACGGGAGAATTTACGATTTTGTGGGGCCCACTTTATTTTCGGATTTTTGGCATTACGGATATTTTCGGAAGATGAAATATTTTGGACGAGTAGGGGGGCGACACGTGTCACCCCATGTGGCCATGTGGCCGAATTGATGAAGGACACTTGTCCTTGGACGGTTTGGTAGTGGACATGTGGTTGGTAGAATCCACACCCACATGTCCCCAATCTACACCACACACTTACCTAGATCTTGGCCATTGATTTCTCTATAAATACCCCTTTGTGCAAAACTAATTCTTCATCCACACTTAAGAGTTTCCAAGGCCAAAATAATACTCCCTCCTGTGTAGTTCTCGTCACCACCCCACTTTGTGTAGAAAATACTTCAAGTATTGTTGTATTATCCCAAATACCTTAGCCTAGTATTCCTAGTAGTATTCCAAAGTTATTTCAATACTAAGAGCCCGGAAATACTACTTTAATCCAATAGTCGCAAAATAAAACCCTAGAAAATCTTCATAGCTTGATGAAGTGTTAGAGAAGTTGTCTAGAAACTTCTAAGGGTTGCTTGGAGCGGGTTGGAGCGTGAGGAATTGGAGCTAAACGTTGCTCAGGATCGACTTATAATCTTGGATAATTTTGGCCTTATCGAGGTAATGATCTAAGTCCCCCTATTGTAATTGGATATTACATGTTGTAGTAGTTACTTGAGTATATTATATGAGGAAAGAAGATTGATAGAATTGAATCAGTATTTACATTGGACCGTATTTCTGAGACTTGTAGTATTATTGTGGGGCGATGTTGTACACGTCCGGTTAGACGGTAACCCTCGAGTTGTTGGCTTGGTAGCGGGCCTTGTTAGAGGAGGAGATTTATGTGGTTGCGGGAGAGTCTTGCGAATTTTCCGTAGAATATGGAACCTTGTATTTAGAAATGTTCTCTGAAGGATCTAGAAGTTGATAGATGTTTTGTGGCCTTTATAGGTTGAAGTACTACGAGTAGTGTATTACTTGGAGGGTGGAAAAGGCTAAGCGAGGTTCTGAGACTTTGGGCGTTTTGCTAATTGTCGATAATCGTCGCGAGGGATGTGAACCTCTTCCTATCTTTTCTAGCATGATTGTTGTGAACCATGTAGTACGGTAGACGTACGTGTGCTAAACGAATTTGGTTGGTTTAAAACATAAAGTGTTATAACGGCTTTATGGGAAGTTCGTTATAACAACTTTATGTAGGTAAAGAGATGGTTTGTGGTTTTTAAAAAGATAAGAGACTTAACTTATAAATGACTTGTGTTGAAATATTAAGGAATTGGTTTTTGTTAAAAAGTTGTGAAACCGCTTTTATGAGAAATAGGTAATTGGGCTTTAAAAGGGATAAGTTATATTGATGTCGGAAATGAGAATAAGTATCGAACAAACCACTGCAGCGTTAATAAAGGAAAATGTATTGACTAATTAATTATTATTAAAACCAGTAGAAACCTCCATCTGCATAGAAGCTAAGATAAGGCAAAATTGTATTACATTTCCTAGATCATGGCTGCTTTAATAAAATCATTAATAACAAGTATTGATTTTTCTTAAATTCCACAGTAAGAAACTTGATTTCTAAAAGAAAAGAGACTTGAGAATTTGAAGTGTTTTGGTTTAAAAGAAAGGCATGGTTTTGTCTTAAATTGGTTTAAAACATAAAGTGTTATAATAGCTTTATGGGAAGTTAGTTATAACGACTTTATGAAAACAAAAGGATGGTTTTATTATTGGATTTAAAAATGGTAACTTGACTTTAAAGGGAGAAATGATTTGGTTTAAAAAGAAATTGTTTTGGTTTACTTAAAAAGATAGTTACTCTATTTTGATACTATGGGTATCGTGTGACCTTTATAAAAGAAATGAATCTTTTTGAAAGAATTTATGTACGTAGTACTTTAGGGTTAAAACCCGGATTGTTGGCATAAAATGGGAGTACTTGAGTTTTTATAAATGGTGAATCAATTTACATGTTAATGAAAGTATAAAAGTATGTTGAACTTGCCTATGCTTGTGGTGATAGCCTTTGTTGTGAAAGTGTTGTATTTCTATGCTACCGCGTCTCTCGTTGGAGGGCCGGCTATCTGGTTGATTGATGGACATACTGACACGATGGGTGGCCCACGGGTATGCTTCCATTAGGAGTGTTATTCTGTTATTTGTTTTGGACATACTGACACGATGGGTGGCCCACGAGTATGCTTCCACTATGATTGTTATCTTGTTATTTCCTTTTGGACATACTAACACGATGGGTGGCCCACGGGTATGCTTCCATTAGGAGTGTTATTCTGTTATTTGCTTTGGACATACTGACACGATGGGTGGCCCACGAGTATGCTTCCACTATGATTGTTATCTTGTTATTTCCTTTTGGACATACTGACACGATGGTTGGCCCACGGGTATGCTTCCATTAGGAGTGTTATGTGGAGAAGTCTCGTGATTACGGCTTTGATATCTGGTAGTTGGCTTACGTACTTGCTCCGGTCAGCGACGTGATGTACGGTGGATCTGGTAGAGGCTATCGTACTTTCCCCGGTCAGCTTCGTGATACAGTTATTTAGTATTATTGGTACGGTAGGTTCTGGTAGTTAGCTTACGTATTTGCCCCGGTCAGCGACGTGATGCAGGGTGGATCTGGTAGAGGCTATCGTACTTGCCCCGGTCAGCTTCGTGATACAGTTATTTAGTATTATTGGTACGGTAGGTTCTGGTAGTTGGCTTTCGTACTTGCCCCGGTCAGTTGATGATGCAGGCTGGTTCTGGTAGCTATGCCTTCGTACTTGCCCCGTACGGTTTTTAGGACACAGGTGGGACCTGGTGTTCATGTGTACTCCTTGGTGACATTACATCATAGACTGCCGGCAGTGAGGAAGGTATTCCACGGGCATGATTGATGTTGTGGGCGTGAGACCCATCGTTATATTTGAGTGATGACTTTGAGGGCGTGAGTCCCTGACTTGACATGACTGTTTATATATTGGACTGTAGTTTGGTTATCATACATGTCTCCTGCTTTATATAGACTATTATGATTTCATTTACAGTATTTTCAGTTTCATATACTTGGTACCTGTTGTACTGACCTCCTTCGGGGGGCTGCGTTCATGCCGCAGGTAGAGGTACACCAGTTGTTGATCCTCGCTCATAGGATCACAGTTCAGCGTTTGGGAAGCTCCGTTTCTCCGGAGGCTTATCTTTGGTAGAGTCCCCTGTCGTTGTAGGTACTTACATTCAGGGGTATGGCGGGCCCCTGTCTCGTCGTAGTTGTTGGTATAAAATTCTTAGAGGTCTGTAGTACTGTTGTGGGCAGGATTTGTAAAGGATGTAACTGTTCGGTTATATATATACATGAAGGTGACCGTTTTGGTTAGCCTGTTTTCTTATGTTATATCTTGTTTCCTGTTTAAGTTTTTATTTCCGCTGATTTTCTCTGATGTTGTATCACTAGGGTGCCCGGGGTAAGACACCAGTCACGGGCCCGAAATCGGGTCGTGACAAAGACCTTGTGTTGTTGTCCCTCAAATGTGCCGAATTGACATTGTAGTTTAGACTAGTTTGATATTGTGGGGCAGAATTTTATACGTCTTGTAGGCGTGTAATCCCCTATTGTTAACTACTTTGTTGAGCCTTAAATGTGGCATGTTGGTTACTGAATTCGACCTTGAAAAAGGTGGCAAAGTATGGAGAAACAAAGGAAGTGTTGCCCAAATTTCCTTAGAATTAGGGGCTTTGCAATTAGAGTATTATACGGTAAAGCTAGGGGCTAATAGACGTATTATGGCCATTATAGGGTGAAGTACTGCGAGTAGCATATTCTACTTGAAGGGTGGAAAAGGCTAGCAAGAGTATAGTACTTTGGAACAGTTTGCTACTTGTCGATAATCGTCGCGAGGTATGTGATTCTTCCTATCCTCTTGAGCATGCTTATTTGTGAAATATATAGTGCGGTAGACGCACGGGTGTTAAAGGAGTTTGATTTCCCTTTTTGTGCCTTGACTTGATATGAAGTGTAAAGGGCTTGATTGTGTGGAAAGGTAGTAAAATCTTATTCGTTAGTAATGGGTACTCAGTTGTAAAAGAATAAGCCCTCTTGGTCTCATAAATGCTTATAGTTGTAATCGGTTGGTTTAAAACATAAAGTGTTATAACGGCTTTATGGGAAGGTTGTTATAACAACTTTATGTAGGTAAAGAAATTTTTTGTGGTTTTTAAAAGATAAGAGACTTGACTTATAAATGACTTGATGTGAAATATTAAGGACTTGGGTTGTGTTAAAAAGTTGTGAAACCGCATTTTTGAGAAATGGGTAATTGGGTTTTAAAAGGAATAAGTTATATTGATTTCGGAAATGAGAATAAGTATCGAAAAAACCACTGCAGCGTTAATAAAGGAAAATGTATTGATTAATTAATTATTAAAACCAGTAGAAACCTCCATCTGCATAGAAGCTAAGATAAGACAAAATTGTATTACATTTTCTAGATCATGGCTGCTTTAATAAGATAATTATAACAAGTTTTGATTTTCTTAAATTTCAAAGTAAGAAGCTTAATTTATAAAAGAGAGAGACTTGAGAATTTGAAGTGTTTTTGTTTAAAAAGAAGGTATGGAAATTGTTTTGATTTACTTAAAAAGATAGTTACTCTATTTTGATACTACGGGTATCGTGTGACTCTTGTGAAAGGAATGGGTCTTTTTAAAGAGTTAAAGTACGTAGTACCTTGGGGTTAGCACCCGGATTCGTTGTAAGAAAATGAAAGTCTATGGGTACGTTGAATTTGTCTATGCTTGTTGAGATAGCCTTTGTTGTGCAAGTGTTTGATTTTGTGCTACCGAGTCTCTCGATGGAGGTCATTATCTGTTTGATTGATGGACATACCGACACGCGTTGGGTGGCCACGTATGCTCCAACTATATCGATCCTCTTGGACATACTGACACGTTGGGTGGCCCACGGGTATGCTTCCACAGTGAGTATTATCTTGTTATTTGTTTGGACATACTGACACGTTGGGTGGCCCACGGGTATGCTTCCACAGTGAGTATTATCTTGTTATTTGTTTGGACATACTGACACTTTGGGTGGCCCACGGGTATGCTTCCACAGTGATTATTATCTTGTTATCTCCTTTGGGCATACCGACACGTTGGATGGTCCACGGGTATGGGCCCACTAGGAAGGTTCCAGGGCCATGCTTATGTTACACCCCGTAGTTCCAGAGTATGTTTACGAGGACGTACGTACGAGAATACGACATTAAAATTGGAAAGGAAGACCGATGTGATTTTTCGAGTGAAAAGTTTCCGGATTTTGTGAAGGAAAAAGGTTCGTTAATGGGAATTGGATTCCCAGATTTGGTATTCGGACTTCTGGGATTATTTAAGAATTTTGGATTTTATTTTCCGGAATTGGTCACGTGGGGCCCGCGGGAGGAATTTACGGTTGTAGGGCCCACTTTATTTTCGAAATTTGTGGCATTACGGATATTTTCGGAAGATGAAATATTTTGGACGAGTAGGAGGGCGACACATGGCACCCCATGTGGCCCTATGGCCGAAAGATAGGGGGCCTTGGACGTTTTTTGAGACATGTGGCTAGCCACATGTCTCATTGTTGTGGTGGACACTTGTCTCAAAGTTGTGGTGGACATTTGGTTGGAAGAACCCACACACACTTGTCCCTAATCCTCACCATACACTTGCTTTGATCTTGACCATTGATTTCTCTATAAATACCCCTTGAGTGCAAGACTAATTTCATCCACACTTGAGATAGTTTCTTAGGCAAAAAAAATACTCCCTCCCCTCTCCTTGTGGTTCTCGGTTTTAAGCCCTCCCCCTTAGCCAAAAGTTGTCCAAAAATCCTTAAACTTATAAGTGTTCTTCCTTAGGGTGTTAGGAAGATTGTGTACCAAGAGTTGGAAAAGATTTCACACCCCTAGCCCTAGAATCCCCCCTTGGCCAAAACTTGCCATGGTTTGAGCCTAAGTGCTCTGCACTTTTTGGAGTTGGATCTTGAAGAGGAATTGGTTAGGAGCGTATAAGGGTTGCTTGGAGCGGTTTGGAGCGTAAGGAATTGGAGCTAAACGTTGCTCAGGATCGACTTATAAATCTTGGATAATTTTGGGCTTATCGAGGTAATGATCTTTGCCCCCTATTGTAATTGGATATTACATACTGTAGTAGTTTAGAATTGAGTATAAGATATATTGGAAGTATAATTATAAAGAATTGAATCAGATTTCTGATGAGACTTGTAGTCTTATTGTGTGGCAGTGTTGTGCACGTCGGGTTCGACGTGTAACCCCCCCTAGGAGTTGTTGGCTTGGTAGCGGGCATTGATAGAGGAGAAGATTTATGTGGTTACGGGGAGGTCTAATTTTCCGTAGAATAAGGAACCTTGTACTTAGAATTGTTCTACGAAGATATCTAGAAGTTAATAAACGTTTTATGGACATTATAGGTTGAAGTACTACGAGTAGCGTATTCTACTTGAAGGGTGGAAAAGGCTAGCAGGGTTATAGTACTGTGTAGCGTTTTGCTAATTGTCGATAATCATCGCGAGGTATGTGAGCCTCTTCCTATCCTTTCTAGCATTATATTTGTGAAATATATATAGTGCGGTAGATGCACGTGTGTTTAAAGGAATTTGATTTTCCTTTTGTGTCCTTGACTTGATTCCAAAGTTAAGTGACTTGTTATGAAATATTAAGGACTTGAATTATGTTAAAAAGTTGTAAAACCTCACTCATGAGTAATGAGTGTGTGGTCTTTTAAAGAATAAAATTATCTTGATTTCGAAAATAAGAATAGTTGTCCTTGGTTGGTTTAAAACATAAAGTGTTATAATAGCTTTATGGGAAGTTATTTATAACGACTTTATGAAAACAAAAGAATGGTTTTATCATTGGATTTAAAATGATAACTTGACATTTAAAAGTTGGAGGTTGGTTTCCTTAAAAGATATGATTTAAAGATTAAGAGCCTGATTTTTGAAAGTAAAGAGACTTGACTTATAAACAACTTGATTTTGGTAAAGGGGAAGTAACTTGATTTAAAGGTATAGGTTACTTGTTTTTAAAAGAGTAAGACACTTGGTTTAAAAAGTATATTGCTACTTGACTTTAAAAAGGAAAAAGTGTCTTTGTTTTAAAGGAAGGCATGGTTTTGTCTTAAAATGGTTTAAAAGGAAGGCATGCTTTTGTCTTAAGATTGGTTTAAAAGAAGGTATGGAAATTATTTTGGTTTACTTAAAGATAGTTACTCTATTTTGATACTACGGTCGTGTGACTTTTGTGTGAGTAACTTGACTATGTTGGCTTGTGATAGCCTTGTAATACTTTCTTGTTGGTTTGATAAGTAAACATGTTATGATCCACGTGTTTTAGTGTCTTGTGACGTTTGTGTAAGGGGTTTTCTTGTTGTTCTTATGGTGTTTAACGATAGCGGTTATCTTGATATTATATCACTTACCCCACGACTTGTTATGTCGAGGTTAGCGCCCCGATGTGAGAATACCTCATGCAGTGCAATGTGACCTATACGAGCTGCGGGAGTTCCGGGATGATCACTCTAAGGTGTGTTACGCCGTCGAGAATACCTCGTGCGATGCGTGTGACTATGCGGACTGCGGGAGTCAAGGATGATGCCGAGGGTTAGCTACCCCCGATGCGAGGAATACCTCATGCGGACCTAGGTGGTCTATGCAGACTGCGGGAGTTCCAGGATTAGGCTCGCATAATGATACTATGGCCGATTGGCCTTGCTTCGATCATTAGAGGCCTAGAAAAGACCAGTTACGTTATATCTATTTTGCTCTTGTTTATGCTGTGGCACTATGTGCAGTTAAATTGGTTTTAAAATGTTATGATTTTATTTCAGTACTTTACAGTTTCACATACTTGGTACCTGTTGTACTGACCTCCTTCGGGGGGTTGCGTTCATGCCGCAGGTAGAGGTACACCAGTCGTCGATCCTCGCTCATAGGATCACAGTTCAGCGTTTTGGGAAGCTCCGTTTCTCCGGAGGCTTATCTTTTGGTATAGTCCCCTGTCGTTGTAGGTACTTACATTCAGGGGTATGGCGGGGCCCTGTCCCGTCGTAGTTATGGTTATATTCTTAGAGGTCTGTAGCACTGTTGTGGGCAGGGTTTGTAAAAGGGATGTAACTGTTCAAGTTTATATATATATATATATATATGCAGAAAGGTGACCGTTTGGTTAGCCTATTTTTCTTATTGTATATCTTGTTTCATGTGTAAGTTTTTATTTCCGCTGATTTTCTCTGATGTTGTATCACTAGGGTGCCCGGGGTAAGGCACCAGTCACGGGCCCGGGGTCGGGTCGTGACAAAAGTGGTATCAGAGCAGTTAATCCTCGGAAAGTGTCTACAGACCGTATCTAGTAGAGTCTTGATTATCGGCGTGTTGTGCACCACACCTATAATCAGGAGGCTGCAGGATATTTAGGATTGGTTTCCATTCTTCTCACTCTGAGATCGTGCCTTGTTTGTGTTATAAGTTGGACTCCTGCAGCGTATTCGTATGTGCTAGTTTTGCCTCTACGCAGCGCAACCAATGCCCGAGAGGGCAAGGCGCGAATGGGCTGCGGCGAGCACGAGAGGGTTCACGAGGCACATGCGATCATTACCCGAGATAGTGCTTCATTCGGGAGTTACTGCGGCGCGCTAGCCCAGAGAGTTTAGAGCGGCAGCAGTAGCTACGAGACCACGATACGGAGTTTTCGGTTCCACTACCGAGCCGAGGATATGAGTTACAAGGAGATGGCGATTACTAGCCGCACTTGGCTAGGAATGAGGTCGACGAGTCGGAGGTTCCGGTAGTACGATGAGTTCACCCTAGATCCGATAGTTGAGATTTCGACTTCTTGAGTTGCAGTCCACCCGAGTTCTATGGATTGAAGCGAGAAGATCTCGAGTTTATTCGATTCGCGGATCATGGAGGTGATCAAGACCTTAGAGGCATTTCCTACGCTTCTTGCCCTCGCATGAGGAGAGCTCGGCGATTAGATTTTTATGTTGTCGAGGCGAGCAGGCGGACGGTTGGAATCTGATGCTCGAGTTTGACTCATTGGCTCGTTATATCCCCGCTTTAGTGGCAGACATGGAGGATAGTGTGCACTGATATGTCACAGGACTTGACGATTATCTAGTGAAAGAAGGTACAAGAGTAACTCTTCAGTCAGGCATGGATGTTGCCCGCGTACAGGCTTATGCGCAGCAGACTGAGGAACGAATAGATCGACGGATTAACCAAGATCAACAGAAGAGGGCCAGAACAGCAGGGTCCTTTGGTAACCTTCGAGGCGGATCTTCTCAGCAGCAGGCTGGTTATGCGCCTCCGCCAGCACAGAGTGGTCCTCCGCGCACTTCGGGGCGTTCGGGTATTTAGGAGTTGGTCGAACTCCGGGGTTTCGTTCGCGATTTACATAGGTTCTAGCGACGATTCGATTTTCCTCAGTGTTCACTATGTGGTAGGCGTCATCCCGGGGAATGTCATCTTTTTACTGGTACTTGTTTTACCAGCGGCCGTCAGGGCCATGTGATGAGAGGATGTCCTAGTAGGAGGGATGTTACGCCCCGTAGTTCCAGGGTATGTATATGAGGACGTACGTACGAGAATACGACAGTAATTTTGGAAAGGAAGCAAGATGTGATTTTTCGACGGAAAAGTTTCCGAACTTTTTGAAGGAAAGAGGTTTATTATTGAGAATTGGATTCTCAACTTTGGTATTTAAGAACTTATAAGAATTATGGAATTTATATTTTACGGATTTGGTCATGTGGGGCCCACCCGAGGAATTTTTCATTTTGTGGGACCCACGAGGGTTACGTAATTTTATGGACGAATGGGAGGACGACACGTGGCGCCTCCCCCACTTGGTGTTGGACGAAAATTTACAAGGGTTGGATGGTCATTTGACCATTGTGGATGAAAGTCTTGCAAGTTGAAGAGCTTGAGTATATTGACTTAGTCAATGGGACCACATAGCTAGATATTTAAGTAAATGCATCCTAGCCACCCATTTGTTTTAATCTTAGCCCTCCATGTTACTATATAGTAGTACTAGTAGTGAGACAAGCATTCTACACTTAGCTAAATTTCAAGAAATTGGATGAACACATTTAAGGGCTCTCGGCTTTGAGCTTTTTGAGACAAGAAAATTTTGCAATTGTTGTCCATTGTTCACAAGACTTAAACCCTAGGTTCCTAAGAGTGTTGTAAGGTTATCTCAATAGAAAGATCCCGGAAAAGTGGCGTTTTCGTATTAGTCGCAAGGCGAAAACTTAAGGAGTTCTTCAACTTTGGAGTTGGAACTTGAAGATGGGTTCTTCATAGGCTTCTAAGGAGTGCTTGGAGCAGATTGGGACATAAGGAAAGGAGCTAAGAATTGCTAAGGAGCGACTTTGAATCTTGGAAATTTTAAGGGCTTGTAAAGGTATAATTCTTGTCGTTTTAGTAATTAAGATTACTACTTGTTGTAGCTTTGGATATTAGCAAGAATGAGGTGTATATTATGAAGTTTGATAAGTATATTGACTATTGGAACCCTTATCCGAAAACTAGTATGTTAGCCCTTAAGTTTGTAATTCAACTTGGTTATTAGTATAAGTTGCCACATGTTATATAAAGAAGGAAATTGTAGTTGTTGAAGTTGTTTATGACTATATAACATGTTTGACTCAAGAACTTAGATTAGAAAAGAATTGGAAGACCTTATGTTGTTGCACCTAGTAGCCGAGAATGGCATTGTATAATTGGATTGTTTTGTATCATTTGTGGGGCGGAATTTTACACGTCTTGTAGGGTGTGTAATCCCCTTTGTATTTGCTGAATTGATTTGAGCCTTAAATGTGGCGTTTGGTTATTGAATTCGGCCTTGAAAAAGGTGGCAAAGTATGTAGAAACAAAGGAAGTGCTGGCCGATTTTCCGTAGAATTTAGTGACCATGTACTTAGAATATTCTACGAAGAGAGCTAGAGATTAATAGACCTTTATAGGTTGAAGTACTACGAGTAGCGTATTCTACTTGAAGGGTGGAAAAGGCTAGCAAGGGTATAGTACTTTGGAGCATTTTGCTAATTGTCGATAATCGTCGCGAGGTATGTGTTATACCCCGTATTTCCAGAGTATGTATGTGAGGACGTACGTACATTTGTACAAACCCTAATTAGATTAATGATGAAATTGTGAACTTTCGACGGAAAAGATTCCGAACCTTGTGAAGGAAATTCTACGTTTTTAATATTTTAACCGATTACGGATTTTTCCGAGAGACGAAATATTTTGGACCAATAGGAGGGCGACATGTGTCACCCTTAATTGGCATGGGTTGGACGAAAATGTTGGCCAAGTGGACAAGGTCAAATGGTCAAGTCTTGGAAGATTTTTCTTTGGGTGAGTGGGGGTAGGTAGGGAAGGTTATGGACGCTTTTTTGGTGCTAGTGGAAGGCCACATGGCTCTTTGTTGTGGGGGACATATGTCCCAAGGTTGTGGTGGACATATGTCCCAACATTGTGGTGGACACTTGGTTGGAAGAACTTATTCTTCACATGGATCCAAATCTTCACCCTCCATTTGTTTTAATCTTGGCCCTTGGTGGTTCAATAAATACCCCTTGTGTGCAAGACTTATTCTTCATCCACACTTGAGAAATTCCAAGGCAAAATCCCTCCCTCCCTTTTAGTAGTTCTCTTCCAAGCTCCCCCTCCCCCTTTGTGAAGCCCTCGGCCGAAACCCACCCCCCCTTTCCTAGTTGTTCTCGTTTAAATACCCCCCCCCCCCGTGGTAGAAAAGTATTCTCCCCGTATTGTTACTATCCCAAAATACCTTAGCCAAATACCTTGTAGTATTCCAAAGTCACCTCTATACTAAAAGCCCAGAAATACTATCTTATATCCATTAGTCACTAAACGAAACCCTGGGGAAATCTTCATAGATGGTTGAAGTATTAAGTAGAAGTTGTTCAGAAACTTCTAAGGGTTTCTTGGAGCTATCGGAGCGTGCAAATTATGAGCTAAACGTTTCTCAGGATCGACATTATATCTTGGAAATTTTGGGCTTGTCGAGGTAAATATCTTGTCCTTCTATTGTAATTGGAAATTACATACTGTAGTAGTATAGAAATGAGTATAAGATATATAGAAGGATGGTATAAAAGAAGAGAATTGAATCAGTGCTTACATAGAATTTGTTTCTGATGAGTCTTGTGTAGTTGACGGGTAGGGAAATGCTGCCCAAATTTCCATAGAATAGAGAACCTTCTGCTTAGAATGTTCTACAGAGTAGTCTAGACGTTGATAGACGTATATGGCCATTATAGGTTGAAGTTCTGCGAGTAGCGTGTTCTACTTGAAGGGTGGACAAGGCTAGCAGGGTTATAGTACGGTGGAGCGTTTTGCTATTTGTCGATAATCGTCGCAAGGTATGTGAACCTCTTCCTATCCTTTCTAGCATGATGTTTGTAAACTATGTAGTACGGTAGACGTACGTGTGCTAAATGAATTGGGTTGGTTTAAAACATATAGTGTTATAACGACTTTATGGGAAATTTGTTATAACAACTTTATGTAGGTAAGAAATGGGTTGTTGATTTTAAGGAAATAAGAGACTTGACTTAATTGGCTTGATATGAATTTTATTAAAAAGTTGTGAAACCTCATTAATGAGTAATTAGTACTTGGTTTTTAACTATAAGTTATATTGATTTCGGAAATGAGAATAAGTATCGAACAATCCACTGCAGCGTTAATAAAGGAAAATGTATTGACAAATAATTAATTAAAACCAGTAGAAACCTCCATCTGCATAGAAGCTAAGATAAGACAAAATTGTATTACATTTCCTAGATCATGGCTGCTTTAATAAGATTGTTATAAACAAGAATAAACTACTCACACATAAGATATATGTTACTCAATTTTGTTAAAAGAAGAATTTACGTTGTTAAGTGATTAGGACTATGAACTATGAAATCTTTCGAAAATAAGAGACTTAAGTATTTAAAAATATGCAACTTGAACTTTTGGAAAAGAATGTTGTTACTTGACCTTAAAAAGGGAAAATGTGTTGGTTTAAAATGAAGGCATGATATTGTCTTAATCATCTTAAAAGAGGTTTAAATGTTATGGGCGATTCTTCATCGAGTCCCGTAGGATGGGCGAGACATGTATTCCACGATTCTTCATCGAGTCCCACGGGATGGCCGAGACATGTATTCCACACGATTCTTCATCGAGTCCCGTAGGATGGGTCGAGACATGTATTCCACGATTCTTCATCGAGTCCCAGGATGAGGCAGACATGTATTCCACACCGATTCTTCATCGAGTCCGTGGGATGGGCCGAGACATGTATTCCACGATTCTTCGAGTCCCGTGGGATGGGCGAGACATGTATTCCACACGATTCCACATCGAGTCCCATGGGATGGGCGAGACATGTATTCCACACGATTCTTCATCGAGTCCCGTAGGATGGGCGAGACATGTATTCACACGATTCCACCTCGAGTCCCATGGGATGGGCCGAGACATGTTATACGTATCATACGATTTATACCTAGACTGTCGGTAGTGAAGAAGGAGTTCCACGGGCATGAGGGATGACTTTGAGGGAGTGAGTCACTGCCTTGACATGACTACTTTTATGTTGTAAACTGTAGTTTGGTCATACATGTCTCCTATTTTATATAAACTATTATGATTTCATTTACAGTATTTTCCAGTTTCACATACTGTACTGTTGTCGACCTCCTTGAAGTGCGTTCATGCCGCAGGTAGAGGTACATCGGTTGTTGATCCTCACTCTTAGGATCACAGTTCAGCGTATTGGGAAGCTCCGTTTTCTCCGGAGGCTTATCTTTTGGTATGTTTCCCCGAGTTTGTAAGTTCTTGTACATTCAGGGGTATGGCGGGGCCCTGTCCCGTCATAGTTGTTGTAAAAATCTTAAGTGCATGTAATCTTTGTGTGGCGAGTTTGTAAAAAGGATGTTCTTGTTGAGTTCAAGTTTTATGTATATATACATGCCGAAAGGCAATCTTCTCTTGATAAACTGTTCTCATTCTATTATTGTTTCATGTCTTGTTTTATATTCCGCTGGTTACTCTGATGTATGTCTACTTGGGTGCCCGGGTAAGGCACCAGTCACGGGCCCGGGTTCGGGTCGTGACAAAAGTGGTATCAGAGCAGTTAATCCTCGGAAAGTGTCTGGACTGTATCTAGTAAGTCTTGATTATCGGTGTGTTGTGCACCACACCAATCGTCGAGGCTATAGGATATTTAGGATTGGTTTCCATTCTTCTCATTACGAGATCGTGCCTTAGAGGCGTGTTATAAGTTGGACCTCTAACGTATTCTTTTATGCGATTATGCCTCACGCAAGGCAATCGGGGCCCGAGAAGCGCAAAGCGTGAGAGGAGTGCGAGTAGAGTAGTGGCGGTCTCTCCGAGACCACGATACTGAGCCTCCATCCCACGGCCGGAGCGGAGAGATGGGTTACAAGGAGATGACCCGATTATTGGCGTGATAGTGGCAAGGCATGAGGATAAGGATCGCGGCAATTCGATGCCGGTAGTACCGTAGTTCACCGGAGGCGGATAGTTTGAGGCTCGGGACTTTCGAGTTGCAGCCGCCAAACGCTTTATGGATCGAGGCACGAGGATGATCCGCAGGAGTTCATCCGATAGTTCTGACGGATCATGAGTGATCAAGCCGGAGACCGAGTCGATGGTCTTAGGTTCGCATCGGTGCGTGATCTGCGATCGGTAGTTAGATCGTGGGAGTTGTCCCGGGAGCATGCTCCTCCGGTATTTGGGACGAGTTCTCGGAGGCATTTCGGCCACTTCTTGCCTCCGCAGATGAGAGAACGCAGGCGACAGTTTACGATCTTGAGGCAGAGAGGCGTGCGGTTGGGAGTACAACGTGAGTTCGACTCGTTGGCTCGGTATGTCCCGCGTTAGTAGGCGATATGGAGGGCGAGTACACCGCTACGCCACCGGGCTCGATGACTACTTGGCGAGCTTGTTGGTGTAGCCGCTTGCCGGCATGGACATTGCCGCATGCGAGCTTATGCGCTTGGATGTGAGGCGGAGAATTCGGCGGAATGACCGAGATCGGCGAAGAGGCGAGCAGCGAGGTCCTTTGGTAACTTTCGAGGCGAACCACCTCGGCGGAGTTAGTTATGCACCTCCGCGGTCTGAGTGGTCCTCCGCGATCTTGGGGCGTTCGGTGTATTCGAGCTGGTGAGCTCCAGGCTTCGTTCACGAGGATACATGGGTTCTAGCCAGTCGGGTTCATGTTTTCCTCAGTGTGCACGATGCGGCAAACGTCATCCCGGGGAGTGTCGTCTTTTTACTGGTGCTTGTTTCACCTGCGGCCGTCAGGGCCATGTGACGAGAGACTGTCCTAGAAGGAGGGATACAGGTAGAATGACGCAGCCTCTAGGGTCGATGTGAGTTCATCGCCTTACATAGCTATGCTTGGCAGGATTAGGATTAAAGCGACGAAGGGAAAATGAAGCAGATGATACAGGTATATTCTTACCCCTCTAGAGACTAGTATGCGTTGATGATATGATGAAGTGCTAAGTATTATGTTCAGATAGCATTATGTTAAAATTGTGTTTAGAAAACATGGTTAGTTAGAAGGGTAAGTTTGGGGACAGGGAAATTGTGAGCCTTAGAATATTATACGTAGAGACCTTCGATGCGAGGTCATCTTGAGTAAAAAATTTATTTTTATGTTGACCTTTATCGGAGTGCATAGTATACGTGGGATATATTTGTGTGATAAGTCCCTGAGTGGTATGAAATGAAAGAGGGTAGTTGAGCTAAGGAGACCACTAGGTTTTCGTGACTTGATTAGTAAGATTGTTCCGGATCGAGGGAACAAGAATTTGGCGCGATAGCGGGTCGGGTTGAGGACCGATCGCGGGTCAACCCGCGGCCTGTAATGTGGTAGGGTCAGTTCGAGGTGGTTCCGCCAGGTGGTAGGGTCACGAGGGCGCTAGGCCCAAGTTTAGATGACCGTTGTACGAGTTCGTGGATGCGTTCGACCAATAGCCGGGCCGATGAGATCAGCCCATCTTGTCTTTCACCAGATCGCATTTACTCGCGGAGGTTATGCGAGATGTTATATATCAGGAAGGTTGTAAGACTGCACGGGGTTCCTACTCTTACTTTAGCACAGGCAGTGGAGCCCAGTTTATGGCTATTTCTTTTTCTGGAGGTTTTACTAGGCGGGGTTAGGAACTCAGGTGAGTCTCAGTATTGCATTCACCCTCGGGCCAGTGTTTTTGATTTCAGGGGTGGCAGCGAGGATTATGTGCCTCTTGTTGAGTGAGTATCACTATAGCTACCACTTCAGTAATCGGATGTCGCCTTATGAAGCCTTGTATGGGCGGAAGTGTAGGTTGTCGGTCGATTGGTTCGATGTTGGCAAGGTTCAGATAGTTGGTCCATACTTGATCCAGCAGGATGTGGATAAGGTGGAGCTTATCCAGAAGAGGTTATTGGCAGCTCAGAGTCAACAACAGTCGTGCGGATAGTCGGCGTCGACACTTGGAGTTCATGTTGACGGTGGGCCTTTTTAGATCGATGAAGAATAGGCCAGGTTGCCTATAAGTTAGCTTTGTCGTCCGACGCAGGAGGCAGTACGACCGGTCTTTCATGTTGCTATGTTCGGAAAAGTATCGGAGATCCATCCAGAGTGTTCCCAGTTAATAATGACCAAGTTGGAGATAGTAACCCCGAGATTTTGGCCAAGCAATAACGGGGAAGGTGGTAAGTTTATTTAGGAAGTGTTCGAGTGTACGAGGAGGGTACGACGAGTAAGAGAATAGAAGGGATCATTACTTTTGTGAAGTAAAGGTGCGAAGGGAATATATTTTAGACATTGGGTGGGAGCTTTTGTGATATTAGAGGTGATTCCTCGTGGACTTGGATTTAAGTATTTGCGCGTGTTGTATTGTGGCCATGTGTGGCATTTGCAAACTGTTTAAGTTATGAGGAACTTTATCGTTATCTGCCTTGAGAAGGAACATTCGGGACGAATGTTTCTAAGGAGGGGAGAATGTTATACCCCGTATTTCCAGAGTATGTATGTGAGGACGTACGTACATTTGTACAAACCCTAATTAGATTAAGGATGAAATTCTGAACTTTCGACGGAAAAGATTCCGAACCTTGTGAAGGAAATTCTACGTTTTTAATATTTTAACCGATTACGGATTTTTCCGAGAGACGAAATATTTTGGACCAATAGGAGGGCGACATGTGTCACCCTTATTTGGCATGGGTTGGACGAAAATGTTAGCCAAGTGGACAAGGTCAAATGGTCAAGTCTTGGAAGATTTTTCTTTGGGTGAGTGGGGGTAGGTAGGGAAGGTTGTGGACGTTTTTTGGTGCTAGTGGAAGGCCACATGGCTCTTTGTTGTGGGGGACATATGTCCCAAGGTTGTGGTGGACATATGTCCCAACATTGTGGTGGACACTTGGTTGGAAGACCTTATTCTTCACATGGATCCAAATCTTCACCCTCCATTTGTTTTAATCTTGGCCCTTGGTGGTTCTATAAATACCCCTTGTGTGCAAGACTTATTCTTCATCCACACTTGAGAAATTCCAAGGCAAAATCCCTCCTCCCTTTTAGTAGTTCTCATCCAAGCTCCCTCCCCTTTGTGAAGCCTCGGTGAAACCCCTTTCCTAGTTGTTCTCGTTGAAATACCCCTTGGTAGAAAAGTATTCTCCAATTATTGTTACTATCCCAAAATACCTTAGCCAAATACCTTGTAGTATTCCAAAGTCACCTCTATACTAAAAGCCCAGAAATACTATCTTATATCCATTAGTCACTAAACGAAACCCTGGGGAAATCTTCATAGATGGTTGAAGTATTAAGTAGAAGTTGTTCAGAAACTTCTAAGGGTTTCTTGGAGCTATCGGAGCGTGCAAATTAGGAGCTAAACGTTGCTCAGGATCGACATTATATCTTGGATAATTTTGGGCTTGTCGAGGTAAATATCTTGTCCTTCTATTGTAATTGGAAATTACATCGTAGTAGTATAGAAATGAGTATAAGATATATAGAAGGATGGTATAAAGAAGAGAATTGAACTGTACTTACATGGGATCAGTATTTCTGAGACTTGTGTAGTTGACTGGGTAGGAAATGCTGCCCAAATTTCCATAGAATAGAGAACCTTCTGCTTAGAATGTTCTACAGAGTAGTCTAGACGTTGATAGACGTATATGGCCATTATAGGTTGAAGTTCTGCGAGTAGCGTGTTCTACTTGAAGTGTGGACAAGGCTAGCAGGGTTATAGTACGGTGGAGCGTTTTGCTATTTGTCGATAATCGTCGCAAGGTATGTGAACCTCTTCCTATCCTTTCTAGCATGATGTTTGTAAACTATGTAGTACGGTAGACGTACGTGTGCTAAATGAATTGGGTTGGTTTAAAACATATAGTGTTATAACGACTTTATGGGAAATTTGTTATAACAACTTTATGTAGGTAAGAAATGGGTTGTTGATTTTAAGGAAATAAGAGACTTGACTTAATTGGCTTGATATGAATTTTATTAAAAAGTTGTGAAACCTCATTCATGAGTAATGAGTACTTGGTTTTTAACTATAAGTTATATTGATTTCGGAAATGAGAATACGTATCGAACAAACCACTGCAGCGTTAATAAAGGAAAATGTATTGACAAATAATTAATTAAAACCAGTAGAAACCTCTATCTGCATAGAAGCTAAGATAAGACAAAATTGTATTACATTTCCTAGATCATGGCTGCTTTAATAAGATTGTTATAAACAAGAATAAACTACTCACACATAAGATATATGTTACTCAATTTTGTTAAAAGAAAAATTTACGTTGTTAAGTGATTAGGACTATGAACTATGAAATCTTTCGAAAATAAGAGACTTAAGTATTTAAAAATATGCAACTTGAACTTTTGGAAAAGAATGTTGTTACTTGACCTTAAAAAGGGAAAATGTGTTGGTTTAAAATGAAGGCATGATATTGTCTTAATCTGTCTTAAAAGAGGGTTTAAATGTTATGGACGATTCTTCATCGAGTCCCATGGGATGGGCCGAGACATGTATTCCACACGATTGTTCATCGAGTCTCATGGGATGGGCCGAGACATGTATTCCACGATTCTTCATCGAGTCCATGGGATGGGCGAGACATGTATTCCACGATTCTTCATCGAGTCCCATAGATGGGACGAGACATGATTCCACACGATTCTTCATCGAGTCCCACGAGATGGGCGAGACATGTATTCCACACGATTGTTCATCGAGTCCCATGGGACGGGCGAGACATGTATTCCACGATTCCACATCGAGTCCCGTAGGACGGGCGAGACATGTATTCCACGATTCTTCATCGAGTCCCATGGGATGGGCGAGACATGTATTCCACGATTCCACCTCGATTCCCGTAGGATGGGCCGAGACATGTTATACGTATCATACGATTTATACCTAGGCTGCCGCGGTGAGGAAGGAGTTCCACGCGTGAGGATGACTTTGAGGAAGTGAGTCCTTCCTCGACATGACTACTTTTATGTTGTAAATCGTAGTTTGGTTATCATACATGTCTCTGTTTTATATAAGTTATGATTTCATTTACGATATTTTCGATTTCATTATCACGACCGAACCGGGCGTGGATCGTGCCTTACCGGGCACCTAGTGATACAACATCGTAGAAAATCACGGAAATAAAAACATGAACATGAATTAAGAGACAAGATAAATAAACAGGCCAACCAAAGCGATTTGCCTTCATCATATATATACATAAATACCCGAACGCTTATCCTTTTTACAAACCCCGCCACAATGATTCTCTGCACTCTAAGATTTACAACAACTATGACGGACAGTGGCCCCGCCATACCACGAATGTACAAGAACCTACAACTCGAACACATACTAAAAGATAAGCCTCGAGAAACGGAGCTTCCCAACACGCCGAATGTGATCCTATAAGCGGGGATCGGCGATCGATGTACCTTTACTGCGGCATGAACGCAGCCCGAAGAGGTCGATAACAGTACCAAGTATGTGAATCAGAAAAATCAGAATCAAATCATAATAGTCTATATAAAGCGGGAGACATGTATGATAACCAAACTACGATTCAACATAAAAGCAATCATGCCAAGTCGAGTGGAATACATTCCGGAATGAACCGTAGTCAAGTGAAATACATTCCGGATGAACCGGTCGTCAAGTGAAATACATTCGGGTGAACCGTAATCAAGTGAGATACATTCGGATGAACCGTCGTCAAGTGAAATACATTCGGGTGAACCGTGAATCAAGTGAGATACATTCGGATGAACCGGCCGTCAAGTGAAATACATTCCCGTGAACCGTAATCAAGTGAAATACATTCCGGATGAACCGGTAATCAAGTGAAATACATTCGGGTGAACCGTAATCAAGTGAGATACATTCGGATGAACGTCGTCAAGTGAACACGATTGCACAACAAGGCTATCACACGTAACATGGTCAAGTTTCACAACAACAAGCATAGGCAAGTTTCACAAACAAGCATAGGCAAGTTTCACAACAACAAGCATAGGCAAGTTTCACACAACTCAAAGTACTTTCATTTTATGCCAAAGTCGGGTTTTAACCCCAAAGTACTACATACGGTAAATCCTTTTAAAGAGATACATTCATTTTATAAATGTCACCCGATACGTAGTATAAAACTAGAGTGATTCACATTATTAAGTAAACGAACACTTTCTTTTTAAACTCAAGTACCAACATTCTTTTCCTAAAGTTCGGTTTGCCTAATTACAAATGCTCAAGTTTCTCATTTTAGAAAAGGTTTAAGTAGTTCATAGTTTTAATCCTTTAAACATAATTCTCCTTTAAACGTTTTGAGAAACATATGTCTTATATGTGAGTAGGTTATTCTTGTTTATAATCAATCTTATTAAGCAGCCATGATCTAGGAAATGTAATATCATTTTGTCTCATCTTAGTTTCTATGCAGATGGAGGTTTCTACTGGTTTTAATACGATACATCATTATTCAATACATTTTCCTTTATTAACGCTGCAGTGGTGCTGCCGATACACATTCGATTTCCAAATCGGAAACATTATCCCCTTAAATAAAACCAAGTACTCATTACTCACGAATGAGGTTTCACACAAACATCCACATTAAAACAAATAAGTTAAGTCTCTTATCTTATAAGATCAAGTCTCTTAACTTCTAACCTCGGTAAAACATTCTTAAGCCGTTATACCTAACTTCCCAAAAAGCTAGTATAACTCTTAAGCTTTCAAAACCAAGTAATACTCATTCTTTCAAAACGATTCATAAATCTTTTGAAATACTTCAAGTTCTTTATTAACACATATCAAGTCAGTTATTATTCAAATCAGTTACCTTTTAAAAACCACAAGGTATTTGCTTATCCACATAAAGCTATTATAACCGACTTCCCATAAAGCCGTTATAACACTTTATGTTTTAAACCAATCAAAAACAATTAGCACATGTACGTCTACCGTATTACATAGTTCACACATATCATGCTAGAAGAGATAGGAAGAGGTTCACATACCTCGCGACGATTATCGACAAAAGCAAAAGCGCTCAAGTACCTTAAAAGCGTCGGCTACACTCTCGTCAAGCAGATCACTACACACGTAGTACTACAACCTATAGATGCCACAAAGCGCCTATTCATATCGTTAGACACAAGTTCCATATTTATACAGAAAATTTGGTAAGACCTCCCCATGGCGTTAATCTCTCCTCTATCGAGGCCTGCCATCAAGCCAACCAGGGGTTATACATCTAACCCTAACGGGTACAATTCTACTCCACGGTACTACTACACAAGTCTACTGTAATACAGTTCAGTTCTCTTATTTAAATTCAGGCTTAAGTCGCAAGACATTGCCGTAAGTATTATTCAGGCTTAAGTCAAAAGACATTGCCGACTACTACGTTCAGTTCTTTATATAGTATACTTCAACTATATATTCAACAATATGTAATTTCCAATTACAATAGAGGGACAAGATATTTACCTCGATAAGCCCAAAATTATCCTAGTTTAAAGTCGCTCCTGAGCAAGGTTTAGCTCAACTCGTGCGCTCCAACCCGCTCCAACTACCCTTAGAAGTTCTAACCAACTTCTACTTACAACTTCAACAACGGTGAAGATTTCCTTAGGGTTTCGTTTTAGTGGTGAGGAAAGTATAACGGTATTTTACGGGCTTGTATCGTGTAACCTTGGGAATACTACAAGGTATTTGGGCCAAGGTATTTGGACATTATAACAATACTAGAGAGTATTTCTACACCACAAAGGGGGTATTATACGAAAGCAACTAGGCTGTGGGGTACCTCACGCAAAACACCACAGTGGAGTGGGGTGGCTCTGCCATGGGCTCTCAAAGGGGAGGGGTGTGGTGGACGAACTACACAAGGGAGGAGGAAGAGAACTTCAAGACTTAGGAAGATTTTTGGATGAAGAAGTCTTCCAAAGTGGGGTATTTATAGGTCAAGCAAAGGCCAACCAATGGCCAAGATGCATCCAAGTGTATAGCAAGTGTAGGGCTAGATTTCCACCATGTGTACCTTATCCATCTACCACACAACTTGCACAAAATATCCTACCAACTAAAGCTCTCTTTTTCGTCCACCATTACCGCCCACTCAAGTGAAATACATTCCCGGGTGAACCGGTAATCAAGTGAAATACATTCCCGGATGAACCGGTAATCAAGTGAAATACATTCCCGGGTGAACCGGTAATCAAGTGAGATACATTCCCGGATGAACCGGTCGTCAAGTGAACACGATTTGCACAACAAGGCTATCCCACGTAACATGGTCAAGTTTCACAACAACAAGCATAGGCAAGTTTCACAACAACAAGCATAGGCAAGTTTCACAACAACAAGCATAGGCAAGTTTCACACAACTCAAAGTACTTTCATTTTATGCCAAAGTCCGGGTTTTTAACCCCAAAGTACTACATACGGTAAATCCTTTTAAAAGAGATACATTCATTTTATAAATGTCACCCGATACCCGTAGTATAAAACTAGAGTGATTCACATTATTAAGTAAACTGTAACACTTTCTTTTTAACTCAAGTACCAACATTCTTTTCCTAAAGTTCCGGTTTGCCTAATTACAAATGCTCAAGTTTCTCATTTTAGAAAAGGTTTCGTAGTTCATAGTTTTAATCCTTTAAAACATAATTCTCCTTTAAACGCTTGAGAAACATATGTCTTATATGAGTAGGTTATTCTTGTTTATAATCAATCTTATTAAGCAGCCATGATCTAGGAAATGTAATATCATTTTGTCTCATCTTAGTTTCTATGCAGATGGAGGTTTCTACTGGTTTTAATACGATACATCATTATTCAATACATTTTCCTTTATTAACGCCGCAGTTGGTCCTGTCGATACACATTCGATTTCCAAATCAAGAAACATTATCCCCTTAAATAAAACCAAGTACTCATTACTCACGAATGAGGTTTCACAAACATCCACATTAAAACAAATAAGTTAAGTCTCTTATCTTATAAGACCAAGTCTCTTAACTTCTAACCTCAGTAAAACATTCTTAAGCCGTTATACCTAACTTCCCAAAAAGCTAGTATAACTCTTAAGCTTTCAAAACCAAGTAATACTCATTCTTTCAAAACGATTCATAAATCTTTTGAAATACTTCAAGTTCTTTATTAACACATATCAAGTCGATTATTATTCAAATCGGTTACCTTTAAAACCACAAGGTATTTGCTTATCCACATAAAGCTATTATAACCGACTTCCCATAAAGCCGTTATAACACTTTATGTTTTAAACCAATCAAAACAATTAGCACGTATGACGCTCACCGTATTACATAGTTCACACATATCATGCTAGAAGAGATAGGAAGAGGTTCACATACCTCGCGACGATTATCGACAAAAAGCAAAACGCTCCAAGTACCTTAAACCGTCGGCTACACTCTCACCAAGATCACTCCACACGTAGTACTACAACCTATAGAGGCCACAAAGCGCCTATTAATATCTTTAGACACAAGTTCCATATTTCTACGTAAAATTTGGCAAGATTTTCCCCGCAACGTTAATCTCCTCCTCTATCGAGGCCGCTATCAAGCCAACCGGGGTTATACATCTAACCCTAACGGGTACAATTCGACTCCACGGTACTACTACACAAGTCTATTGTAATACAGTTCAGTTCTCTTATTTAAATTCAGGCTTAAGTCGCAAGACATCAGTAAGTATTATTCAGCTTAAGTCAAAAGACATCCGACTACTACGTTCGATTCTTTATATAGTATACTTCAACTATATATTCAACAATATGTAATTTCCAATTACAATAGAGGACAAGATATTTACCTCGATAAGCCCAAAATTATCCTAGTTTAAAGTCGCTCCCGAGCAAGGTTTAGCTCAACTCCGTGCGCTCAACCCGCTCCAACTACCCTTAGAAGTTCTAACCAACTTCTACTTACAACTTCAACAACGGTGAAGATTTCCTTAGGTTTCGTTTTAGTGATCGAGGGAAAGTATAACGGTATTTTCTGGGCTTGTATACGTGTAACCTTGGGAATACTACAAGGTATTTGGGCCAAGGTATTTGGACATTATAACAATACTAGGAGAGTATTTCTACACCACAAAGGGGGGTATTATACGAAAGCAACTAGGCTAGGGGGGGGGTACCTCACGGCAAAACACCACAGGGGAGGGGGTGGCTCTCGCCAAGGGCTCTCAAAGGGGAGGGTGTGGTGGACGAACTACACAAGGGAGGGAGGAAGAGAACTTCAAGACTTAGGAAGATTTTTGGATGAAGAAGTCTTCCAAAGCGGGTATTTATAGGTCAAGCAAAGGCCAACCAATGGCCAAGATGCATCCAAGTGTATAGCAAGTGTAGGGCTAGATTTCCACCATGTGTACCTTATCCATCTACCACACAACTTGCACAAAATATCCTACCAACTAAAGCTCTCTTTTTAGGCCACCATTACCGCCACTCAAGGCGATGTGAGGTGACACATGTCACCCTCCCGTTGGTCCAAAATGCTTCGCCTCGGAAAATTCGCAAAATTATAAATGACATAGCCGGAAATTCCCTACGAAAGTCATGGAAAACGCTTTCATTTAAAAACGACTCTAACCGGGTGTTGTGAACAAATAAAATCGGCCAAGCCTAATCCTCAAATTCGAATTTTCTACGTACGTCCTTACGTACATACTCGGGAAATACGGGGTATAACATTCTCCCCTCCTTAGAAACATTCGTCCCGAATGTTCCTTCTCAAGGCGGATAAAGATGAAGTTCTTCTAACAAGTTTCCACTGCCACACATGGCCACAAACATAACACACGTACTCTTCCTTAAGGCCATTCCCGGCCTTCACGATCTGCTTCTGGTCGAACATATCCACGAACTCATACGATGGTTACCAAAACTTGGGCCTAGCACCCTCGTGACCTACCACTGGCGGGACCACCCGCAGCTGACCCACACCGAACAGTGCGGGTTGGCGCAACATGGCCCCAACCCGCCCCATCTGTCGCCAACTCTTGCTCCTCGACACGGAACAATCTTGCTAAATCACATCATGAAAGATACCACTTTCATTTATCCAACCCAGGGACTTATCACACAATACTTTCTAGGCATAAAATGCACTCTGACAAGGATCACTCGCAAAATCTTGTACCCAAGACGGCCTTACATCTAAGGTCTCAACTGTAATATTCTAAGGTTCATCATTCCCTCACCCCCAGGCTTACCCTTTTTCCCCAACCAGGTTCCTAAATCACATTTTAGCAAAAAGCTATCCGAACATAACACCTAACACATTAACATAACATCAAAACATACAAGCCTCTAGAGGGTTAAGGATATACCCAAGCTACCGCTCACTCTAATCGTAAGTCCGCCTGCGCATAATCGTAGAAGGCGATGAACCTGCCACTGATCCGGTAGGCTGCGCCAAGCTGCCGGTACCTCTCCTATAAGCACAGTCTCTTGTCACATGGCCCTGACGCGCAGTGGCAAGCACCCGATAAAAGACGACATTCCGGGATGATGTTTGCCACATCGTGCTGGCGAGGGCGTGAATCGTTGGCTAGAACCCATGTATATCTGTGAACCAGAAGCCCTGGAGCTCTGACCAGCTCCCGAATACCACTGAACGCCCCGACGATCGCGGGGACCACTGCATCTTGGTGGAGGTACATAACTAGCTTTCTTCTTTGGCGGTCGCCTTGAAAGTTACCAAAGGACCTGCCGTCCCTGCCTCTTCTGCTGACCTCGGTCACTCCGTCGATCTCTCCGTGCCTCACATCCTAGTGCATGAGCCTGCATGCGGGCAATGTCCATGCCCGGCTGAAGGGCTACACCCGAACAAGCCTCTGCCAAGTACTCATCCAGCCCGGTGACGTAGCGGTGTACTCTGTCCTCCATATCAGCTACTACAGCGGGGACATACCGAGCTAATGAGTCGAACTCCACATTGTACTCTCTAACCGTCGCGCCCCGCCTCGGCGTCAAAAATCATCGGCCGAGCCCTCCTCATCTGGGGCAAGAAATGTGCAGAAAAGCCCGAGAACTTCGTCCCATACGGTGAGGTGCATGCTCTTCCCGGGACAACTCCCACGAATCAAACCAGTCAACTGCAGTATCACGCAGCTGATGCGAACCTAATACCACCGACTCTGCCCCTGAGGCTCTGATCACTCTCATGATCCAGTGGCTGTCGGATAAACTCCGAGGTCGCCTCGGCTCTCGATCCATAGAACATCGGCGGGCTCTGACTCGTAAAGTCACGTAGCCTCAAATGCGCTCGCCGGGTGAACTACGGGTGCTCACGGCTGAACTGCTGCGTCGGCCGATCCTCATATCTGCCACGACCTCGCCAAGAATCGGGCCATCTCCTTGTACCCGTCTCATCCGCTCCAGTGTGGGGTGGAGGCTCAGTATTGTAGTCTCGGCGACCATCGCTGCGGCTCTAAACTCGCTGGTCTTTGGCGGCGTCACGAAACCCGCCGTCGGGAAGCATCTCTCAGTCTTGGCGGGCTGCGCCCTCGTACTCTCAGATCCCACTAGCGCCTCCTCCGCTGCCTTGCCGTCTGGTGCAGGTTGCCTTACGCGGAGGCATAATCGGTAAAATGAAATACGTCGGAGGGTCCAACTTATCACACGCTAAGGCACGATCTCGTAATGAGAAGAATGGAAACCAATCCTAAATGTCCTATAGCCTCACGATTATAGATGTGGTGCACAACACACCGATAATCAAGACTACTAGACACGATGCTGTAGACACTTTCCGAGGACTAATCGCTCGATACCACTTTTGTCACGACCGAACCGGGCGTGGATCGTGCCTTACCCGGGCACCCTAGTGATACAACATCGAGAAAATCAGGAAATAAAAACATGAACATGAATTAAGAGACAAGATAAATAAGCAGCCAACCAAAACAGCTTGCCTTCATCATATATATACATAAATACCGAGCGCTTATCCTTTTACAAACCACACTTGCAGCTTCTACGCACTTAAGATTTACAACAACTATGACGGACAGGCCCCGCCATACCCCAATGTACAAGAACCTACAACTCGGGAACACATACCAAAAGATAAGCCTCCGAGAAACGGAGCTTCCAACACGCCGAATGTGATCCTATAAGCGGGGATCGACAGTCGATGTACCTTTTACCTGCGGCATGAACGCAGCCCGGCGAGGTCGATAACAAGTACCAAGTATGTGAATCAGAAAAATCAGAATCAAATCATAATAGTCTATATAAAGCAGAGACATGTATGATAACCAAACTACGATTCACAACATAAAAGCGATCATGCCAAGTCGAGTGGAATACATTCCTGAATGAACCTAGTCAAGTGAAATACATTCCGGATGAACCTGCGTCAAGTGAAATACATTCCGGGTGAACCGTAATCAAGTGAGATACATTCGGATGAACGGCCGTCAAGTGAAATACATTCGGGTGAACCGTGTAATCAAGTGAGATACATTCGGATGAACCTGGGTCAAGTGAAATACATTCGGGTGAACCGGTAATCAAGTGAAATACATTCGGATGAACCGTAATCAAGTGAAATACATTCGGGTGAACCGTGTCAAGTGAGATACATTCGGATGAACCTGGTTGGCGAACACAGAACAGCACAATAACAAGGGCTATCACACGTAACATGGTCAAGTTTCACAACAACAAGCATAGCAAGTTTCACAACAACAAGCATAGGCAAGTTTCACAACAACAAGCATAGGCAAGTTTCACACAACTCAAAGTACTTTCATTTTATGCCAAAGTCGGGCTTTAACCCCAAAGTACTACATACGGTAAATCCTTTTAAAAGAGATACATTCATTTTATAAATGTCACCCGATACGTAGTATAAAACTAGAGTGATTCACATTATTAAGTAAACTGAACACTTTCTTTTTAAACTCAAGTACCAACATTCTTTTCCTAAAGTTCGGTTTGCCTAATTACAAATGCTCAAGTTTCTCATTTTAGAAAAGGTTTCGTAGTTCATAGTTTTAATCCTTTAAAACATAATTCTCCTTTAAACGCTTTTGAGAAACATATGTCTTATATGTGAGTAGGTTATTCTTGTTTATAATCAATCTTATTAGCGGCCATGATCTAGGAAATGTAATATCATTTTGTCTCATCTTAGTTTCTATGCAGATGGAGGTTTCTCGGTTTTAATACGATACATCATTATTCAATACATTTTCCTTTATTAACGCCGCGGTGGTCTGTCGATACACATTCGATTTCCAAATCGGAAACATTATCCCCTTAAATAAAACCAAGTACTCATTACTCACGAATGAGGTTTCACACAAACATCCACATTAAAACAAATAAGTTAAGTCTCTTATCTTATAAGATCAAGTCTCTTAACTTCTAACCTCGGTAAAACATTCTTAAGCCGTTATACCTAACTTCCCAAAAAGCTAGTATAACTCTTAAGCTTTCAAAACCCAAGTAATACTCATTCTTTCAAAACGATTCATAAATCTTTTGAAATACTTCAAGTTCTTTATTAACACATATCAAGTCAGTTATTATTCAAATCAGTTACCTTTTAAAAACCACAAGGTATTTGCTTATCCACATAAAGCTATTATAACCGACTTCCCATAAAGCCGTTATAACACTTTATGTTTTAAACCAATCAAAAACAATTAGCACATGTACGTCTACCGTATTACATAGTTCACACATATCATGCTAGAAGAGATAGGAAGAGGTTCACATACCTCGCGACGATTATCGACAAAAAGCAAAACGCTCCAAGTACCTTAAACCGTCGGCTACACTCTCAGTCAAGCAGATCACTCCACACGTAGTACTACAACCTATAGAGGCCACAAAGCGCCTATTAATATCTTTAGACACAAGTTCCATATTTCTACAGAAAATTTGGCGACTCTCCCGCAATGGCGTTAATCTCTCCTCTATCGAGGCTATCAAGCCAACCAGGGGGGGGGTTATACATCTAACCCTAACGGGTACAATTCTACTCCACGGTACTACTACACAAGTCTACTGTAATACAGTTCAGTTCTCTTATTTAAATTCAGGCTTAAGTCGCAAGACATTGCCGTAAGTATTATTCAGGCTTAAGTCAAAAGACATTGCCGACTACTACGTTCAGTTCTTTATATAGTATACTTCAACTATATATTCAACAATATGTAATTTCCAATTACAATAGAGGGACAAGATATTTACCTCGATAAGCCCAAAATTATCCTAGTTTAAAGTCGCTCCTGAGCAAGGTTTAGCTCCAACTCCGTGCGCTCCAACCCGCTCCAACTACCCTTAGAAGTTCTAACCAACTTCTACTTACAACTTCAACAACGGGTGAAGATTTCCTTAGGGTTTCGTTTTGGTAGTGAGGAAAGTATAACGGTATTTTCCTGGCTTGTATCGTGTAACCTTGGGAATACTACAAGGTATTTGGGCCAAGGTATTTGGACATTATAACAATACTAGGAGAGTATTTCTACACCACAAAGGGGGGTATTATACGAAAGCAACTAGGCTAGGGGGTACCTCACAGAAACACCACAGCGGAGGGGGTGGCTCTCGGCCAAGGGCTCTCAAAGGGGGAGGGGGGTGTGGTGGACGAACTACACAAGGGAGGGAGGAAGAGAACTTCAAGACTTAGGAAGATTTTTGGATGAAGAAGTCTTCCAAAGGGTGGGGTATTTATAGGTCAAGCAAAGGCCAACCAATGGCCAAGATGCATCCAAGTGTATAGCAAGTGTAGGGCTAGATTTCCACCATGTGTACCTTATCCATCTACCACACAACTTGCACAAAATATCCTACCAACTAAAGCTCTCTTTTTCGTCCACCATTACCGCCCACTCAAGGCCAATGTGAGGGTGACACATGTCACCCTCCCGTTGGTCCAAATGCTTCGCCTCTCGGAAAATTCGCAAAATTATAAATGACATAGCGGAAATTCCCTACGAAAGTCGTGGAAACGTTTCATCGAAAAACGACTCTAACCGGGTGTTGTGAACAAATAAATTTCGGCCAAGCCTAATCCTCAAATTCGAATTTTCTACGTACGTCCTTACGTACATACTCGGGAAATACGGGGTATAACATTCACATACTTGGTACCTGTTGTACTGACCTCCTTCGGGGGGCTGCGTTCATGCCGCAGGTAGAGGTACATCGGTTGTTGATCCTCACTCTTAGGATCACAGTTCAGCGTATTGGGAAGCTCCGTTTTCTCCGGAGGCTTATCTTTTGGTATGTTTCCCCGAGTTTGTAAGTTTTTGTACATTCAGGGGTATGGCGGGGCCCTGTCCCGTCATAGTTGTTGTAAAAATCTTAGAGGTCTGTAGTACTGTTGTGGGCAGAGTTTGTAAAAGGGATGTAACTGTTCGGGTTCAAGTTTTATGTATATATACATGCCGAAAGGCAATCTTCTCTTGATAAACTGTTCTCATTCTATTATTGTTTCATGTCTTGTTTTATATTCCGCTGGTTACTCTGATGTATGTCTACTTGGGTGCCCGGGTAAGGCACCAGTCACGGGCCCGGGTTCGGGTCGTGACAGTATGTGAACCTCTTCCTATCTTTTCTAGCATGATTTTTGTAAACTATGTAGTACGGTAGACGTACGTGTGCTAAATGAAATTGGTTGGTTTAGAACATAAAGTGTTATAATGGCTTTTGGGAAGTTAATTATAACGACTTTATGTAGGTAAGAGAATGGTTGATTGTTTTTAAAATATAAGAGACTTGACTTATATTTGACTTGATATGAAATGTGAAGAACTTTAATTGTGTTAAAAAGTGGTAAAACCTCATTCGTGAGTAATGAGTACTTGGCCTTTTAAAGAAAAAAGTTTTACTTGATTTCGGAAATGGGAATAACTATCGAACAAGCCATTGCAGCGTTAATAAAGGAAAATGTAATGACAATAATTATATTAAAACAAGTAGAATCTTCCATCTGCATAGAAGCTAAGATAAGACAAAATTGTATTACATTTTATAGATCATGGCTACTTTAATAAGAATCATTACATACAAGAATTAATTTTCTTAAATTCCAAAGTAAGGAACTTGATTTCTAAAAGAAAAGAGACTTGAGAATTTGAAGAGTTTTTGGGTATAAAAGAAAGGCATGGTCTTGTCTTAAATTTGTTAAAAACATAAAGTGTTATAATAGCTTTATGGGAAGTTAGTTATAACGACTTTATGAAAACAAAAGAATGGTTTATTTTATTGGATTTAAAATGGTAACTTGACTTTAAAGGGAGAAGTGATTTGGTTTAAAAAGAAAGTATGGAAATTGATTTGGTTTACTTAAAAAGATAGTTACTCTATTTTGATACTACGGGTATCGTGTGACCTTTGTAAAAGAAATGGATCTTTTTTTAAAAAAAAAAAGTATGTAGTACTTTGGGGTTAAAACCCGGACTTTGACATAAAATAAAAGTACCTTGAGTTGTGTGTAACTTGCCTATGTTTGCGTGTGATAGCCTTGTTGTGCAAGTGTTGTATCCTTATGTTACGTCATCTTCGATGGAGGGCGGTCATGTTATTCTTGATTGATGGACATACCGACACGATGGGTGGCCACGGTATGCTTCCACTAGAGTGTTGTATTGTTATATCCTCGACCTCGACCGCGTTGGGTGGCGGGTATGGTTCAATTAGGATTGTTGTTCCATGGACTAGCTCTCCATGAGGTTTCATCGATTCGGCCTCAGTATCGGTAGCTAGCCCTCGTACTTGCCGGCCGTCATTGATGCAGTTGGTTCGTAGTTGGCTTCGTACTTGCCCCGATCGGTTCTTGATAGTGTCATTCCACGGACCAACATCCACGGGGTTTCCGATTCGCCTTGGTATCCGTGGTTGGCTCTCGTGCTTGCCGGCCGTGGCTGATTCGGCTTTGGTATCGGTAGTTATCCTTCACTTGCCCCGCTCAGTTTTGTGGCGGTCTCGTGATCACGGCCTTGGTATCCGTAGTAAGCCCTCAGACTTGCCCCGCCGACACGTGCGACGCGCTGTATCCGTAGTTGGCTTTCGACTTGCCGTGTCGCCTTCGTGGTATAGTTATATAGTATTGTTGGTACGCTTTGGTATCGGTAGTTGGCTTTCGTATTTGCCCGGCCGGTTGATGATGCGGCTTTGGATCCGTAGCTATGCCTTCGCACTTGCCGCACGGTTTTATGACACAGTGGGACCCGTGTTCATGTGTACTCCTTGGTGTTGTTATATCATAGATCCGCGATGAGGAAGGAATTCACGGGCATGATTGATGTTGTGGGTACGAGACCCATTGTTATATTTGAGTGATGACTTTGAGGCGTGAGTCCTCGACTTGACATATTTATTTATATATCGTGGATCGTAGTTTGGTTATCATACATGTCTCCGCTTTATATAGACTATTATGATTTCATTTACGATATTTCTGATTTCACATACTTGGTATCACAGATCGACTCTCGCCGGCCGCGTTCATGCCGCATGGTAGGTACACGGTTGTTGATCCTCGCCATAGGATCACAGTTCATTTTGGGAAGCTCCGCTTCTCTGAGGCTTATCTTTGGTATAGTCCCCTGTCATTGTAGGTACTTATACATTCAGGGGTATGGCGGGGCCCTGTCCCGTCATAGTTGTGGTTAAATTCTTAGAGGTCTGTAGTACTGTTGTGGGCAGGGTTTGTAAAGGATATAACTGTTCAGGTATATATATGCAGAAAGGTAACCGTTTTGGTTAGCCTGTTTCTTATTTTATCTTGTTTCATGTTTAAGTTTTTATTTCCGCTGATTTTCTCTGATGTTGTATCACTAGGGTGTCCGGGGTGAGGCACCAGTCGCGGGCCCGAGGTCGGGTCGTGACAAAAGTGGTATCAGAGAAGTTAGTCCTCAGAAAGTGTCTACAGACCGTGTGTAGTAGAGTCTTGATTATCGGTGTGTTGTGCACCACATCTATAATCAGGAGGCTACAGGATATTTAGGATTGGTTTCCATTCTTCTCACTCTGAGATCGTGCCTTAGAGCTGTGTTATAAGTTGGACTCCTCCGACGTATCTCTTTGTACCGCCTATGCCTCCACACAAGGCAACGAGCCCGAGAAGGGCAAAGCGTGAGGGAGTCGCGAGTAGAAGCGGCCGGTCTCTACTGAGGCCACAGTACCTGAGCCTCCAGTCCCACGGCCAGGAACAGAGGATATGGGTTACAAGGAGATGACCCAGTTACTAGCTAGGATTGTGGCTAGACACGAGGACAGACGAGAGTCGGAGGTTCCAGTAGCACCCGTAGTTCACCCCAGATCGGATAGTTTGAGACTACGGGACTTTTTGAGCTGCAGCCCACCTGAGTTCTACGGGTCGAGGCCTGAGGATGATCCGCAGGAGTTCATCCGACAATTCTGACGGATCATGAGTGATCAAGGCTTCGGAGACCGAGTCGGTGGTCTTAGGTTCGCATCTGCTGCGTGATACTGCAGTCGACTGGTTTGATTCGTGGGAGCTGTCCCGGGGGGAGCATGCGCCTCCAGCTGTTTGGGATGAGTGCTCTGTCACGACCCGACCGGGACGCGGCGGTGCCCTACCCGCACCCGTTTAGGTATACATCGTAGAATAGCAATGAACATACATAATATAAACACATGTAAACAATAACATCACAAAGCTAGCCGATAAGGCGCCTTCCATAATATAAACATACTCAAAAGTACAATCAGTATAAATCGGTTCTTACTGACCACATATGTGAATATGCACTTAGAATAACAATCGTATGGCGGGACGGGGCCCGCCATACCCCGAATATACATAAATCTACAACATCGTGGAAAGATCAGACTAAAAGAGACAAGCCTCCAGAGAAATGGAGCTTCTGACGTCTGATAAGTGATCCCAAGAATGAGGATTCACCACCTGCTTACCCTTTCCTGCGGCATTTAACGCAGCCCCAGGAAGGGTCGACACAATATGTACTAAGTATGTAAAACTGGAAAATACTGTAATTACATCATAAGTCTAAATCAAAGCCGGAGACATGTATGATAATCAAATTACAGTACACTGTGCCTTACTAACAATGAGAGTAAATAGTAGTATCCTTACAATATAAAATAGGAAGCTCACGATCAAAGCAGGACCACCCGCAGTATCATTTAGCAATCCTACTCCTGGGACTATTTCACCCGCATAGGTCGCGTGGACCCGCGTGAGGTATTCCTCGCATGGGACTATTTCACCCGCATAAGCCTTTACGGGCTCGCATGAGGTATTCCTCGCATAGGCTGGACCCGCCCGCATGGGACTATTTCACCCGCATAAGCCCTTTCGGACTCGCATGAGGTATTCCTCGCATCGTGGGTAGCAAATCCACGGAATATGCAAATGCCACAAACCCGGGGAATGACCCCGTAAAGAATAATATACCACTAGCACAAATCCGGCTATCATACATAACATAAGCACTACCGGCTTATCATACAATACATAAGCAAGTTAAGAAATCCCCTAACTTCTTATTATTCTTGTTTATATACACTCTCATTTTAGTTTACTTAAGGCACTAACATGTCTTTTATAAAAATCCGGGAATTTAACCCAAAGTACTACGTACTTCTACTCTTTAAAACAAATGACTCTTTTTAGTAGAAAACCTCCAAGATAGTATTAACCATAGTATCAAGTCCAAATTACATTTCAAGTCAAGTCACAATACCTTTATAAATAAAGTTAGGTTTCTAAATCAAGTGACTCCTTTTCTTATAAAACCTTAGGCAATCGATGCCTTAAAATCAAATTGTCTTTCATTAAATCAAGCCATTTATCTGTCCATAAAGCCAATATAACCAACTCCCCATAAAGTCGTTATATTCACTTTATACCTTAGTTAAGCACAATTTCCTATCCAAGGGACTTATACGTTTAAAACGAAACAAGTATCACATACTTTAAAACTCTTCAAGTCCCTTAACTTTAATAACACTTAAGACATCCTTAATACTTTCAAAGAAGCGAGTTAATCTCCTAACTCACCCGACTTGACCATTCATAAAACTAGTAAAGGATATCAAGATCTTGTACGTCTATCGTACTATATACGTGCAACTAGTCATGCTCAAAGGATAGGAAAAGTTCTACATACATCGCCGGGTCAAACCACTTGCCAAGTACAAAGTCCCGCCCGTAGTATGTCAACCTATAATATTCACAATACGTCTATTAAAGTCTTACTACAAACGTAGAACATTATAAGTGTAAAGTCTCTAAATTCTACGGAAAATCGGACAACACTTCCTTTGTTTCTACTTACTTTGCCACCTTTTTCAAGGCCGAATACAATAACCAAACACGCCACATTTAAGGCCCAATCAATGCAATCAACAATAGGGGATTACACGCCTACTAGACGTGTAAAATTCCGCCCCACCAACGATATCAAATTAATACAACTTACTAGGCCAATTCGGCTAACTTGAAGTATTACAACATCAATTCTTATCCAATTCCATTTCAATCCAAGTTATTAGCCTAACATGATATCAAGTCGCAAACGATTATAACTACTATAATCTCCAAGTAATTAACATGCGACGATTCTAATAAACGACCAAATTGTAATCCAACTTCACATGGCTTACATTACATTTCGGATTTTTAGGGCTACAAGCAATCCATAATACTTATAAACTTCAACACATACACTTCATGCTAGTAACATGTAAAGCTAACAACAATATAAATAATCTTGTAACACATTCAAGGGACAAGATTATACCTTAACGAATCTTAATCCAACTCCAAGTCCGAAGTCGCTCCTTAGCAACTTAGAGCCTCTTCAAGACGCTTCAATCCGCTACTTGAGACCCTTAGAACAACACCAACAAAGTTCCTTCAAACCTCCAAACAAAACCTAGAAAGACAACTAGGTTTTTCGCCATGACTAACCCAAAAACTATCTTTTTCCGAGATTTTTCTATTGAGGTATGCTTACAATACACTCAAGAACCTTGGTTTAAAGTGGGGAGCTTAATGAACAAGAAACAAATTTTTTTTCTTTTTCTAGAGAGTGAACCCGAGAGCTAGTTGCTCTTGTTCTTCAAATTTTTGTGAAATTTTGGCTAAGTGTTAAGCTTGTCTTGCACTACTAGTATTATATAGTGTATTTGGAGGGTCAAGATATAAACAAATGGGTGGTTTGGATGAGGTCTTAACAAATATCAAGACTATTGTGGGTCCTTTGACTTAGTCAAGAAACTCAAGCTACTAATTGCAAGACTTAGTCATCCAAGACTATGGTCAATGACCATTTTGGCCATGCCTATTTCGACCAAGGCAACCATACGGGGGGGTGACACGTGTCTCCCTCTCATTCGTCACAATAGTATGCTTTCCGACAATTTCATAATTCCGATAAATCTTTACAAGTCTCAAATCTTAACACTTGTGAGTTCTTACGTACGTTCTTAAAACATGTCCTATAAATACGGGGTGTAACATTCTTCCCCCCTTAGAAACATTCGTCCCCGAATGTTCTTTCGGAGTCAAACTTATAATTAGCGACATAGTTTCCTCTCACAACCCCGACATACCAAAAATGCCACACATGGCCACATAATAGCATTTAAGCAAAAGAAATACTTCAATTTAAAACTTGACAAGTAAGGGAAGATGAATTACCTGAAGGTATAGGAAATAAGTGAGGATACTTCCTCAACATGTCCTCCTCCGCTTCCCAAGTCATCTCCTCCGGTTCTCATTCCTCCACGTAACTTTGTGGAAGCTACATCCTTGGTCGCGATCGCGACTGGCGATCGAGTATCGCTATGGGACTCTCCTCATACGATAACCCTTCTGCCACCTGGACCTCACTAGTAGGGAAAACTCTCGCTGGATCTCCGATACACTTCCGCAACATAGAAACATGGAAGACCGGATGTACTGCCTCTAAGTAGGACGGCAGTTCCAACTCATAGGCAACTTTGCCTACTCTACTGACGATCTGGTAGGGCCCAATGTACCTTGGCGGAGTTTCCCTTCACCGAATCTCATCACACCTTCATGGGTGACACCTTCGAAGACCCAATCGCTCACCAAACTCCAAATGCCGACGCCGATTATCCGCGTATGACTTCGCCGACTGAGTCGCTAATAGCCTCACCGATAAGCTTCACCTTATCCACACCACAACCAAATGGGCCAACTAATCGCACTCGCCCACGCCGAACCAACTAATCGGCGATCTACATTTCCGCCCATACAAAGCCTCGTATGGCGCCGTCAGATACTGGAATGATAGATGTTGTTATAAGCAAACTCCAAGAGGCAAATGATCCTCCGGCTACCCACGAAATCAATCACGCAGCTCGCAGCATATCCTCGTTGTCCGGATAAGACGCCGCCGCCGTCGATCCGAGGATGAAATGCATCGAGACTCACTGTGTCCCTAAACCCTTCGAAAGACCTCGAAGTTAGCCGAACCGGGCTCCTATCGGATATAATCGACACCGACACTGCAACCTCACAACCTCTCGATGTACAATGCATAGTACTCGGAAACGCTGTCCCGATCGGAAGGAAATGGACTGATTTTCACACACAACAATAACCCAAATGGAGTCATACTTCCTCTGAGTACGAGGTAACCCAGTAACAAAGTCCATGTTGATCACCTCCCACTTCCAAGTCGGAATCTCAATAGCCTGCAATAATCCATCGGCCTCGGTGCTCGACTGACCTACCGGAAATTAGACATCAGCGTAACAAAACCTGCCACGTCCCTCTTCAGGCCATCCCACCAATACAAACATCTTAGGTCATGATATATCTTGGTCGACCCCAGATGAATAGAATAACGAGCACTGTGTGACTCCCCTAGAATCTGCTGACGAAGTCCTGACACATCGGAAACACACAACCGGCCCTCAAATCTCAGCACGCCATCAGACGCTACCTCGAATAGACTCTTCTCCTCCCGAAGAGCTGCATCTCGATACCGTACCAACACTGGGTCCTCAATCGCCTCTTCACCTCATCAACGATGGAAGACTCGACAACCTCACGAACCGCACTCGCTATCATCGACGATCAATCGAACCCCAGGCTCGCTAATCGGTGGACTGACGGACCGTATCTGCCTCTACGGATGTACCTCGGCGGGCTCCCCATCAATCTACGACTCAAGGCATCAACAACTCCGTTGGCCTTCCCTGGATGGTATAGAATATCAACATCATAATCTTTCTGCAACTCTAACCACCGCCTCGCCGCAAGTTCGACTCCCTGCTCAAGATATACGAGGCTCTTGTGGTGCAATGTCACGACACCGATTCGGGCGTGGTGGTGCCTTACCTCGGGCACCCTAGTGATACAACATCGAGTAATCACGAACATAAAGCGATACAAGACATATTATGAAATATGAAACAATAATCAGAAAAACTTGCCTTTCGCATATATGTAAATAACAACTTTTTCAACATGAACAGTTTAATCCTTTTTACAAACCCCCTACACCAAGCATTACTACAGACCTCTACGAATGATATGACAACAACGACGGACAGGGCCGCCATACCCCGAATGTAAGCACCTACAACAACAGGACTATACGAACAAGCCTCGAGAAACGGAGCTTTCCCAGCTGAGCGTGACCTAAGAGCGAGGATCAACGGCGCGTGTACCTTTACTGCGGCATGAACGCGGCCCCAAGGAGGTCGATAACAGTGCAGAGTATGTGAATCAAAAATCAGAATGAAATCATAGCGATCTATAAAAGCGAGAGACATGTATGATAGCAAAACTACATTCCTGATAAACAAACAAATATATCAAGTCGTGACTCACGCCTCAAGTCATCACTCAAATATAACAATGGGTCTCACGCCCACAATATCAATCATGCGTGGAATACCTTCCTCACTACCGGCGATTTATGATATAAAAGCACCAAGGAACACATGAACACGTGTCCCACTGTGCCATAATGAAAACGCATGCGGTAAGTGCGAAGGCATAGCCGACTACTAACACCAGACCAACAAGGTCATGGCGTATCATAAGATCTGTCTAGACCGTCACATGATCAAAGGCCGCCACTTGCCCGCAGATCTAATGTGCGCGTCTAGCCTCGAACTTTCGCACTCGCGTAGGCCAATCTCATCGCCCGCATGAGGTATTCCCGCATCGGTAGCTACTCCCGGCATCGTCACGGACTTCGCGATCCGCATGGCCACATGGACCGCATGCCCATAAAGGACGCACACTAACACGGAACTCGTAGCTCGCGATAGGCCCCACGGGACTGCGTGAGGTATTCTCGAATCATAAGTCCATCGACCGCCCGAGTCTACCCGCATCGGAGGCAGCTTAACCCTAATCATCTCAAGAGATGAGTGATGTAAAATACTAACACAACAGCTTATCGTTAAGCAACATAAGCACAACAAAGGAAAACCCCTTTACACAACATCACAAGATACTAACACACGTAGCATCCTAGCATGTTTACTTATCAATCAACAAGAAAGTATTACAAGGCTATCACAACCCAACACAATCAAGTTATACACACAAGGTACTTTAAGCTAACAAGTTCGGGTATCTACCCCTAAAGTACTTCATACATTAAATCTTTTAAAAGATCCGTTGCTTTCACATAAGTCACACAATACCCGTAGTATAAAATAGAGTGACTGTATTTTTAAATAAACCAAAACACTTACCTTTGTAAAATCAAGTAACAACATTATTTTCCAAACGTCCAAGTTTGCCTAATTTCAAATGTTTACTTTTCTTATTTTAGAAAGGTTTCGTAGTTCATAGTCTTATTTATTTAAGAATATAATTCTCTTTTAAACAATCTGAGAAACATAAGTCTTATATGTGAGTAGGATATTCTTGTTTATAACAATCTTATTACAGCAGCCGTGATCTAGGAAATATCATTTTGTCTCATCTTAGCTTCTATGCAGATGGAAGTTTCTACTGGTTTTAATAATACTTAATTAGTCAAAACATTTCCTTTTATTAACGCGATGGTTTGTCGATACATTCGATTTCCAAATCGAAGAAACATTCTTAAGCCGTTATACCTAACTTCCCATAAAGCTAGTATAACTCTTAAGTTTTTCAAAACCAAGTATTACTTCTTTCAAAATGATTCAAAAATCGTTGAAATACTTCAAGTTCTTTATTAACAAATAACAAGCGCTTATAGTTCAAATCGGTTACCCTTTAAAGACCAAGTATTTTCTTACCAACATAAAGTCGTTATAACTAACTTCCCATAAAGCCGTTATAACACTTTATGTTTTAAACCAATCAAATACGTTTAGCACGTATCGTCTACCGTACTACATAGTTCATACATATCATGCTAGAAGAGATAGGAAGAGGTTCACATACCTCGCGCAGTATCGACTAATAGAAAAACGCTCAAGTACTTCCAACCGCCGGCTACTCCTAAGCCAAGTAGATCGCGCCACACGTATTACATCAACCTATAAGGCCACAGCGCTTATTAACATTTAGATCTCATCGTAGAACATTCTACCAAAATTCGCACCTCCCCACACATGACAGCGTAAATCTCCTCTATCGAGGCGGCTACCAAGCCAACCAGTGGGGTTATACGCCTAACCCAGTGCAATTCTACTCCACTACTACTACACAAGTCTCACTGTAATACATTATGTAATTACAAATAAGATTCTTCTTTAAATTCGGGCTTAAGTCAAAAGACATTGCGATAACTACGTTCATTCTATATATAGTATACTTCAACTATATATTCTAACAATATGTAATTTCCAATTACAATAGAGGACAAGATAATTACCTCGATAAGCCCATAATTATCCTAGTTAAAGTCGATCCGGGCAATCGTTTAGCTCGACTCAGCGCTCAACCCGCTCTAAACCACCCTTAGAAGTTCTAACCAACTTCTACACAATACTCCAACGGACTATGGAGATTTTCCTAGGGTTTCGGTTTTGTGACTGACGGAAGTATAATAGTATTTCGGGGCATTTTCGTATAGGTATAACCTTAGAATACAACAAGGTATACGGGTCCGGTAAGTTGGGCATTATAACTATACTGTTGAGAGTATTTCTACACCACAAAGGGGTATTATACTAAAGCAACTAGGCTGGGGTACCCCACGGCCACCCGACTAGGCGGGGGGGCGCTACTCTCGGCTAACGGCGCCTCACGAAATGGGGCGGGGGCGCTCTCAAGACTTAGAGATTTTTTTGGATGAAGAAGTCTTCAAAGGGAAGGGGTATTTATAGGTCAAGTGAAGGCCAACCAATGGCCAAGATCTTTCCAAGTGCAAGGCAAGTGTAGGGCCAAGATTCACCCATGTGTCCTTGACCAACTAACACACAAAATATCCTACCAACTACACCTCTCCATTTCGTCCAACTGAGCCCACGTCAATGGGAGGTGCCAAGTGGCGCCTCTTGTTGGCCCAACACGCTTCGCCTCTCGGAAAAATCCAAAAATTAAAAATGACATAGCGGTAATTTCCCCCACGAAAGTTGTGAAAACGTTTCGCCGAAAAACGACTCTAAACGGGTGTTGTGAACAAAATTAATTCGCCAAGCCTTAGTACAAGTTTCAAATTTTCTACGTGCGCCCCACGCATACTCTGAAAATACGGTATAACATTCTCCTCCTTAGAAACATTCGTCCAATGTTCCTTCTAAGTCTCAAACAAACGCGCCAAAGATAGTCTTCACTATACTTACGAGAACAATCACGCCATGCCACGAAGCACTGCGTAAATACTTACATCAAAGTCCACGAGGAAACACCTCTAATCATCACCACAAAACACTCTCACCGGTCTAAAATATACTTCATTCGCACTTCTCTTTACAAAAGAAATGATCACATCTATGCGCCATACATGCTCGCTTCTCTCTTTACTCGTCGTAGATACCACTTTGTCACTTTGCACGAGGCATTAACCTTCTCAGCGACCCAACAAATGGTACCACTTTTGTCACTTTGTCGCGAGCCTTGCTCGACGACCCAACAAATGGTACCGGGCTGCGACCCAGAGGTCATCGTACACTCGAACTCTTACCACGTTACGTCGGCGGTTTCAAGAATCGGGTTACTATCTCTAACGTGGTCATCATTAATCGAATACTGATGGATCTCCGATACTTTCCGAACATAATATCTGAAAGATCGGACGTCTTGCCTCCTAAGTCGGACGGCAAAGCTAACATATAGGCACCGCCTATTCTTCACATGGACACAAGGCCCGAGTAACTCGGGCTAAGTTCCTCTGTATACCAAAACTCGTCACACCCCCCGGGGTGGTACTTTCAAGACCGACCCGTCGGCTGAACTCGAAGGCGTCGCCGATTATCCGCACGATTTCTCGAGCTGCGTAACCTCTTCTAGACGAGCTTTACTCTATCCACATCTGTGGAACAAGCTCAACCAACTATCGAATCTTGCCAACGTCGAACCAATCAACCGAACTTACACTTCCGCCCCTACAAGGCGTCACAAGGCGATATCCAACACCAAATGGTAGCTTAAACACTACCTCCACAGAGACAACAACCCCAACTATCCTCGAAATCCAAACACCGCGGCGAGGCGACGCGATTCGAGACTCACCGAAGTTCTTAACACATGCTTGGCAAAACTTCCAAACAACAAATTTACTCGGGCTCCATCTGTCATAAGGTGAAGGTAGGCACCCCGTGCGAGCCTTACAACCTTCGGATAACTCAACACACCGAGTAAACGGTCGACCGAAGAACACGATGGGCTGCCCCATCGACGACCATCGGGTCGAACGCATCCACGAACTCGTCTGGTTAACTAAACTTGGGCCTAACACCCTCACAACCCTAACACAAGGCGGGACCACCACGACCCCACCACTAAACCTACGCGGGTTGACCCGCGTGGCTCAACCCGACCCAAGGCCGCGCACAATACTAGCTCCCGATTCGAACAATCTCACAAATCATGTTTCAAAACCTAGCGGTCTTCTTAGCTCAACTACCCCTTCATTCCACACTACTAGGGACCTATCCCAAACATAACTCACATGCACTATGCACTTGGATAAGGGTCAAACATAACACTACACCTTTTCTCGAGATGGCCTCACCTCTAAGGTCTCTACGTAAAAGCTCTAAGGCTCACACCTCTATCCCCAAAATCTTACTCGGTTAAACAACCATGATCTAATCACGACTAACACACCGCTATCGAACATAGCACTTAAGGTATACTCACCTTATCACACATACAGATCTCTAGAGGTTAAAGATATATCTATATCTCTCGCTTCACTCCTTAGTCGCTCAAATCAAACCGCCCGTGAGCGCATAGCTAAGGAAGATGACGAACTACCCACCAATCACGAAGGCTAAGTCCTCCTACAAGGACACTCTCTCGACACATGGCCTCGACGCGCAGTACAACAAGTACCAACTAAAGACGACATTCCCGGATGACGTCACATCGTGAACACCGGGAAAACGAATCCGGTGGCCGAACTACGTGTAGCCGTGAACCGGAAGCTCGAGCTCGACCAACTCCTGCATACTCGAACGTCCGATATCCGTGGAAGACCACTGCATCGTGGACGTGCATAATCAAATCTGGCCGTGAGGTGACTCGCCTCGAAAGTTACCAAAGGACTCTTGGCTCGCCTTCTTCTGCTGTCCTTGGTTAACCCGTCGATCTCTACGTTTCTCGGCCTGCTGCGCATAAGCCCGTACACAGGCCATGCTCAAGCCCAACTGAAGAATTTATCTTGCACAACCCTCTTTTTGATAGTCCTCAAGACTCGCGGTACATCGGTATACTCTCTGGTAGCCAAATCTATAGCTAATGTGGTCGCTTTGCAATCTAAATTCTCTGCTCCCGATCGTGGGCGAAGGTTCAAATGTCATGGCCGCAGCAGGAACCGCCCGTGCTAAAACTCTGCTGGGGCTAGTGACGTGCAGAACTCCCGAATGAAGCACTATCCTAGGTAATGATTGGGCACGTGCCCTCGCCACCTCTGAACTCTACTGCGGCTCCTCGCGCCTTGCCCTCACAGGCGGGTTGCCTACGCGGAGTCATAACGGTAAGGGAAAGAAATACGTCAGAGGGTCCAACTTACAACACAGCTCTAAGGCACGATCTCAGAGTGAGAAGAATAGAAACCAATCCTAAATACCCTATAGCCTCTTGATTATTGGTGTGGTGCACAACACACCGATAATCAAGACTCTTGGATCTGATGCGTAGACACTTTCCGAGGATTAATCGCTCGATACCACTTTTGTCACGACCGATTCCGCCCGTGATCGTGCCTACCCTGCACCCTAGTGATACAACATCAGAGTAATCAGCGGAACATAAAACGATACAGGACATATTATGAAATATGAAACAATAATCTGAGAAAAACATGCCTTTCGGCATATATATAAACAACAGCTTTTTCAACATGAACAGTTTAATCCTTTTTACAAACCCTGCCCACAACGATTACTGCACTTACGAATGATATGACAACAACGGACGGGGCCGTCATACCCCGAATGTAAGCACCTACAACAACGGGGACTATACGAACAAGCCTCCGAGAAACGGAGCTTTCCCAAGCGGCTGTGACCTAAGAGCGAGGATCAACGGCGGTGTACCTTTACTGCGGCATGACGCAGCCCGAAGGAGGTCGATCTGACAGTGCAGTATGTGAAATCGAAAATCGTAAATGAAATCATAGCGATCTATAAAAGCAGAGACATGTATGATAGCAAAACTACGATTCACTGATAAACAAACAATCATATCAAGTCGGGGACTCACGCCTCAAGTCATCACTCAAATATAACAATGGGTCTCACGCCCACAATATCAATCATGCGTGGAATACCTTCTCACTACCTGGCTTTATGATATAAAAGCACAAGGAACACATGAACACGTGTCCCACTGTGCCATAATGAAACGTGCGGGGTAAGTGCGAAGGCATAGCCGACTACTAACACCCACGGTACCAACAAGGTCATGAATCGTATCATAAGATCTGTCTGCACCGTCACATGATCAAAGCCGCCACTTGCCCGCGATCTAATGTCGCGCGTCTAGCCCGGAACTTTCGCACTCGCATAGGCCAATCTCATCGGCCGCGTGAGGTATTCCGCATCGAGGGTAGCTACTCCCGGCATCGCCCCGACTTCGCATCCGCGTAGCCACGTGGACCGCATGCCCATAAAGGGCGACACTAACACGGAACTCGTAGCTCGCGCATAGGCCTCGGGACTGCGTGAGGTATTCTCGAATCATAGGTCCATCGACCCGCCTGAGTCTACCCCACATCGGAGGGCAGCTTAACCCCCGGAATCATCTCAAGAGATGAGTGATGTAAAATACTAACACAACAGCTTATCGTTAAGCAACATAAGCACAACAAAGGAAAACCCCTTTACACAACATCACAAGATACTAACACACGTAGCATCCTAGCATGTTTACTTATCAATCAACAAGAAAGTATTACAAGGCTATCACAACCCAACACAATCAAGTTATACACACAAGGTACTTTAAGCTAACAAGTTCGGGTATCTACCCCTAAAGTACTTCATACATTAAATCTTTTAAAAGATCCGTTGCTTTCACATAAGTCACACAATACCAGTAGTATAAAATAGAGTGGTATCTTTTTAAATAAACCAAAACACTTACCTTTGTAAAATCAAGTAACAACATTATTTTCCAAACGTCCAAGTTTGCCTAATTTCAAATGTTTACTTTTCTTATTTTAGAAAGGTTTCGTAGTTCATAGTCTTATTTATTTAAGAATATAATTCTCTTTTAAACAATCTGAGAAACATAAGTCTTATATGTGAGTAGGATATTCTTGTTTATAACAATCTTATTACAGCCGTGATCTAGGAAATATCATTTTGTCTCATCTTAGCTTCTATGCAGATGGAAGTTTCTCTGGTTTTAATAATACTTAATTAGTCAAAACATTTCCTTTTATTAACGCAGTTGGTTTGTCGATACACATTACGATTTCAAATCAAGAAACATTCTTAAGCCGTTATACCTAACTTCCCATAAAGCTAGTATAACTCTTAAGTTTTTCAAAAACCAGTATTACTTCTTCTTTCAAAATGATTCAAAAATCGTTGAAATACTTCAAGTTCTTTATTAACACATAACAAGCCAGTTATAGTTCAAATCAGTTACCCTTTAAAGACCACAAGTATTTTCTTACCAACATAAAGCTGTTATAACCAACTTCCCATAAAGCCGTTATAACACTTTATGTTTTAAACCAATCAAATACGTTTAGCATACGTATCGTCTACCGTACTACATAGTTCACACATATCATGCTAGAAGAGATAGGAAGAGGTTCACATACCTCGCGACGAGTATCGACTAATAGCAAAACGCTCCAAGTACTTCCAACCGTCGGCTACTCCTTAAGCCAATAGATCGCGCCACACGTATTACATCAACCTATAAGGCCACAAGGCGCTTATTAACATTTAGATCTCATCGTAGAACATTCTACCGAAAATTCGGCAGCACCTCCCCATGGCGTAACTCTCCTCCTCTATCGAGGCCGGCTACCAAGCCAACCAGGGGGGGGTTATACGTCTAACCCTAACGGGTACAATTCTACTCCACGGTACTACTACACAAGTCTACTGTAATACAGCCCTATGTAATTATAGTTCAGTATTCTTCTTTAAATTCAGGCTTAAGTCAAAAGACATTGCCGATAACTACGTTCAGTTCTATATATAGTATACTTCAACTATATATTCTAACAATATGTAATTTCCAATTACAATAGAGGAACAAGATAATTACCTCGATAAGCCCATAATTATCCTAGTTAAAGTCGATCCTGGGCAATCGTTTAGCTCCAACTCCGAGCGCTCCAACCCGCTCTAAACCACCCTTAGAAGTTCTAACCAACTTCTACACAATACTCCAACGGACTATGAAGATTTTCCTAGGGTTTCGGTTTTGTGACTGACGGAAGTATAATAATATTTCTGGGCATTTTCGTATAGGTATAACCTTAGAATACAACAAGGTATACGGCTAAGGTAATTTGGGCATTATAACAATACTTTTGAGAGTATTTCTACACCACAAAGGGGGGTATTATACTTAAGCAACTAGGCTAGGGTACCCACGCCACACTACTAGGAGGCGCTACTCGGCCAAGGGGGCCTCACGAAATGGGAGGGGAGCTCTCAAGACTTAGAGATTTTTGGATGAAGAAGTCTTCAAAGGAAAGGGGTATTTATAGGTCAAGTGAAGGCCAACCAATGGCCAAGATCTTGCCAAGTGCAAGGCAAGTGTAGGGCCAAGATTCACCCACGTGTCCTTGACCAACTAACACACAAAATATCCTACCAACTACACCTCCATTTCGTCAATCGAGCCCTTACGTCCGCCAATGGGAGGTGCCAAGTGGCGCCTCTTGTTGGCCCAACACGTTCGCCTCTCGGAAAAATCCGCAAAATTAAAAATGACATAGCGGAAATTCCCTACGAAAGGCGTGAAAAGCGTTTAGTCGAAAAACGACTCTAAACGGGTGTTGTGAACAAAATTAATTCGCCAAGCCTTAGTACAAGTTTCAAATTTTCTCACGTCGTCGCCCTTACGCATACTGCGAAAATACGGTATAACGATCAGTATTGTCACGACCGAACCGGGCGTGGATCGTGCCTTACCCCGCACCCTAGTGATACAACATCGAGAAAACCAATGAAATAAAACTTAAACATATAAAAGCGGTGAAATAAGAAAGCGAGCTAACCCAGTTACCTTTTGTACATAAATTAAAACTTGAGCAGTTACATCCCTTACAAACCGCCACAACAAGACCTCTAAGAATTTTGAAACCATAATGACGGACGTGGTCCCGCCATGCCCTGAATATACAAAAGCCTACTACTTCAGAACTGCACTACCACGTGACAAGCTTAGGAGATATGGAGCTTTAGAGAACCGAACGATCCTAAGAGAGTGGATCGCCAAGCTATATACCTCAACTCGCTGCGGCATGAACGCGGCCCGAAGGAGGTCGATCTGAACAGTACCAAGTATGTGAAATCAGAAAAATCGTAAAAGAAATCATAATAGTCTATATAAAGCAGGAGACATGTATGATAACCAAACTACAGTACACAACACATAATAGTCACATCAAATCAGGGACTCACGCCCGTAAAGTCATCACTCAAATACAACCCGGGAATTTAACCCGCACAATGGCCACATGCCCCGGCATCTCGCCTCGGTATAAGCATGGCCATGGAACCATCCTAGTGGGCCCATACCCGTGGACCATCCAGCGTGTCGGTATGCCCAAAGGAGTCAACAAGATAACAATCCCTGTGGAAGCATACCCGTGGGCCACCCAACGCGTCGGTATGTCCAAACAACTAACCAGATAATACTCACTGTGGACGCATACCCGTGGGCTACCCAACGTGTCAGTATGTCCATCAATCAACCACAAGATAATACTCACCGTGGAAGCATACCCGTGGGCTACCCAACGTGTCAGTATGTCCACCAATCAACCAGATAGCCGGCCCTCCAACGAGAGACGCGGTAGCACAGCAATACAACACTTGCACAACAAAAGCTATCACAACAAGCATAGGCCAGTTCAACGTACTTTCATTCCTTCAAAACAAAGACCTCTTTCTACGCAAACGCCACCCGATACTAACACCCGTAGTATCGAACACATTCAGGTTTAAATCAAGCACTCTAAACACTTTTTAGCACAACGTCAAGTATCCCAATCTAAATCCAATTATAAAAACCATTCCTTTGTTTTCGTAAAGTCGTTATAATTAACTTCCCATAAAGCTATTATAACACTTTATGTTTTAAAACAATACAAGACAAAACCATGCCTTTCTTTTAAAACAAAACACTTCCAATTCTTAAGTATATTTTATTTTAGTATATCGTTTTGATTACTTTGGAATTTTTAAGTGTATCAAAACGTGATTACAATAATTCTTATTAGAGCAGCCATGATCTAGGAAATGTAATACAATTTTGTCTTATCTTAGCTTCTATGCAGATGAAGGTTTCTACTGGTTTTAATATGATTAATTGTCATTACTTCTTTCCTTTATCGACGCTGCATTGGCTTGTTCGATCCTTATTCCCATTTCCGAAATTTGTAACATTATTCTTTTAAAAACCAAGTATTCATTTCTCACGAATTAGGTTTCACACTTTTTGACACCATTTAAGTCAAATCACTTGTCCTTTGAAATCAACAAAACATTCTTTTACTTACATAAAGTGGTTATAACCAACTTCCCATAAAGCCGTTATAACACTTTATGTTTTAACCCAACCAATTACAACTATAAGCCATTATGAGATCAAGAGGGCTTATTCTTTAACAACCAAGCACTTATTACTAACGAATAAGATTTTCCTACTCTTTTCTTCAAACACTCAAGACCCTTACACTTCATATCAAGTCAAGGCACAAAAGGGAAATTTAATTCCTTTAACACACGTGCGTCTACCGCACTATATATTTTACAAATAGTCATGCTGAAGAGGATAGGAAGAATCACATACCTCGCGACGACTGTCGACAATAAGCAAAATGCTCCACAGTACTATCTCCCTTAAGAGGAATATGCTACCGTAGTACTTCAACCCTATAAGGGTCATAAAACGTCTATCAAACTCTAGCTTCGAACGTAGAATAAACTAAGTGCAAAGTCCCTAAATCCTACGACAATTTGGACGGCACTTCCTTTGTTTCTACTAACTTGCCACCTCTTTCAAGGTCGAATTCAATAACAAACGCCCCACAATAATACAAAATAACCCAATACTTTCCATGCCATACTTGGCCAACCATAAACCAATTCTTAATCCCTTTCAATTCTTTCCAATCTAAGTTCTTAGGCCTAACATGATATCTATCCCTAGACATCTTTAACAATTACAATCTCCCTTTACAACATGCGACGTCCCAATTAGAAAACCATTTGAAGTTACAATCTTAAGGCTAACATGCCCATTTCAGTTTTTAACAAGACAACAAGATCCAAATCTATACAAATAAAACAGCCTCAGGCTCAACTTTATACTACTACAATATAACAGCCTTAGGCTCAACTCTAAACTACTAAAATAAAACAGCCTCAGGCTCACATCTATACTACTAAAATAAAACAGCCTTAGGCTCATAATCAAGAGAAAGGGGAAACTTTTACCTTAAGGAATTGTTATACCCCGTATTCTCAGGGTATGTATGCGAGGACGTACGTACGAGAGCACGACAGAAAAATTGGAAAGGAAGAAAGAGGTGATTCTTCCACGGAAAAAGTTTCCGTTTTTTTGTAAGGAAAAATGTTCGTTGAAGGGAATTGGGTTCCCAGATTTGGAATTTGGGCTTCTTAAATTATATTAGAATTTTGAGATTTTATTTTCGGAAATGGTCACGTGGGGCCCACGGGAGAAATTTACGGTTTTGTGGGGCCCGCTTTGATTTTGAGATTTTGGCCATTTTGGATATTTTCGGAAGATGAGTTATTTTGGACAAGTAGGAGGGCGACACGTGTCACCCCCCCTTGGTGGCTTGGCCGAAGTTACCTTTGTGCACAACACCCGGTTAGAGTCGTTTTTCGACGAAACGTTTTGCGTAACTTGCGAAGGGAAAATTCCGGCTATGTCGTTTTGTATTTTTGCGGATTTTTCCGAGCGACGGAACATTTTGGGCCAACAAGAGGGTGACACTTGTCACCCTCAAGTGACGCCAGGGCGGTTTGGCCTTGGCCGATTGGTGCCTTGTTGTGGCATTGTTTTGTGCAATGTTTTGTGCAATGTTTTGTGGCTTGTTTTGTGGAGTAGGGGTTAGGGTGCACTTGGCTTGATCTTGGCCTTACACTTGCCTTGCACATGGCTTGATCTTGGCCATTGGTTGGCCTTTGGTTTTGCTATAAATACCCCCCTAAGCTTGAAGACTTCTTCATCCAAAAATCTTCCAAGTCTTGAGTCCTCTCCTCCCTTTGAGAGTGTCCTCGTCCTACGCCGCCCCCCTCCCCCTGAGAGTGGCCCTGGGGCCGAGAGCCTCCCCTCCCCTTTGTGGTGCTAGCTAGGGTACCCCACTAGCCTAGTTGTTTCGTATAATACACCCCCCTCTTGGTAGAAATACTCTCCGAGTATTGTTATAATGCCCAAAATACCTTAGCCTTTACCTTGTTGTATTCCAAAAGTTACCTCTATACGTAGAGCAGGAAATACTACCTTTTGTCCTTTTAGTCTCAAACCAAAACCACAAGGAAATCTTCATAGTTGGTTGAAGTATTTGAGTAGAAGTTGGTTAGAACTTCTAAGGGTTGTTTGGAGCGGATTGGAGCGCACGAGTAGGAGCTAAACCTTGCTCGGGATCGACATTATAACTTGGATAATTCAGGCTTGTCGAGGTAAATATTCTTATCCCCTTATTGTAATTGGAGATTACATGTTGTAGGAATATATAGTTGAGGTATACTATTTATAGAATGAACATTATTGTGCGGCAATGTCTTTTGACTTAAGCACAATTTAAAGAAAAGAATCCCAGTATTTACATAGGGTGTATTGCGGTAGACTTGTGTTGTATTCTTGAGTAGAATTGTACACGTCAGGTTAGACGTGTAATCCCCCCCCCCCCCGGGTTGGCTTGGTAGCCGGCCTCGATAGATGAGGAGATTTCTGCCATGTGCGGGAGGCTTCGAATTTTACAGAGAAATGGAACCGTTTGTTTAAAGGTTAATAGACGTTTGTGACCTTTTTAGGTGAAAGTACTAAGAGTAGCGTATTCTACTTGAGGAGTGGAAAGGGCTAGCAGGTTGTAGTACTTGGAGCATTTTGCTTATTGTCGATACTGTCGCGAGGTATGTGAACCTCTTCCTATCTGTTCTAGCATGATATGTGTGTAACTATGTAGTACGGTGGACGTACAGGTACTAAGTGTATTTGTTTGGTTTAAACATAAAGTGTTATAACGGCTTTATGGGAAGTTGGTTATAACAGCTTTATGTAGGTAAGAAAATGGTTTACTGATGTTAGAAGTTAAAAGACTTGATCTTATAAGATAAGAGACTTAACTTATTTGTTTTAATGTGGATGTTGTGTGAAACCTCATTCGTGAGTAATGAGTACTTGGTTTTAAAGGGATAATGTTTCTTGATTTGGGAATCAGAATGTGTATCGACAGACCACTGCAGCGTTAATAAAGGAAAATGTATTGAATAATGATGTGTTGTATTAAAACCAGTAGAAACCTCCATCTGTATAGAAGCTAAGATGAGACAAAATGATATTACATTTTCTAGATCATGGCTGCTGTAATAAGATCGTTATAAACAAGAATAAACTACTCACATATATGACATATGTTACTCAATTGTTTTAAAAGAGATTAAGACTATGAGTTATGAACCTTTCTAAAATAAGTGACTTGAGCATTTGAAATTAGGCAAAACTTGAACGTTTGGAAAATAATGTTGTTACTTGATTTTACAAAAGGGGAAGTGTCTTGTTTACTTAAAAAGATAGTCACGATTTTTATACTACGGGTATTGTGTGACTTATGTGAAAGTACTTTGAGTTGTGTGAAACTTGCCTATGCTTGTGATGATAGCCTTTGTTGTACAAGTGTTGTATTTACGTATACCGCGTCTCGATAGAGGCGGTTGACTTGTTGAGAACTTACTTGGACGTCTTTGGCGGTGTGGAGAATTCCACGGGTATGTTTCCATTTTGATTACTGTCTTATTGTGGTTACATGGACATGTCTACACCGAGGTAGAATTCCGGGGGCATGTGGCCATGCGGCAGGGTTGATCACCCAGTATATTGTTGTTGATGTCACATGGACGTGTCTACAGGTAGAATTAGGGGCATGTGGCCATGGGGCATTGGTATTATTGTTGCATCATGGACATGTCTACAGGCGGTCAGGGGCATGCGGCCGTGATGCGAACATGATTGATGTTGTGGGCGTGAGACCCATAGTTATATTTGAGTGATGACTTGAGGCGTGAGTCCACGATCGACATGATCGCTTTTATGTTGTGATCGTAGTTTGGTTATCATACATTTCTACTGCTTTATATAGACTAGTATGATTTCATTTCTGATATTTCTGATTTCACATACTTGGTACCTGTTGTACTGACCTCCTTCGGGGGGCTGCGTTCATGCCGCAGGTAGAGGTACATCGGTCGTGGATCCTCGCTCTTAGGATCACAGTTCAGCGCATTTGAAGCTCCGTTTCTCCGGAGGCTTATCTTTTGGTATGTGTTCCCTGAGTTGTAGGTTCTTGTACATTCAGGGGTATGGCGGGGCCCTGTCCCGTCATAGTTGTTGTAAATCTTAGAGGTGCAGCTGTTGTGGCGGGGTTGTAAAAGGATTAAACTGCTCGTGTTTTATGTATATCTTGAAAACTGTTTTGGTTGGCCTGTTTATTATTATATCTCTTGTTTCATGACTCATGTGTTATGTTCCGCTGATTTTCTCTGATATATGTATCACTAGGGTGCTCGGGGTAAGGCACCAGTCACGGGCCCGAATTCGGGGTGTGACAGGAATAGCCCACAAAATCCCCTTTTTCTTCCACATCTTTCCGTCAAAAATCGCCCACCAGCGTTACCCACAAGTTTACCCACACTTTTTCTTCTTGCCGCTCAACAATCTCATAAAGCTAGGTTTCCTTCCAAAAACTAGAGAGAAGGGAGAGGGTTTTCCATGGAAGGGTTTTGAAATGAAATGACCAAGTCTTCCAAGACTTGGCCCTAAAATAGGCCCTAATCTGGTCAAAAAGGATGGGAGGGACACTTGTCACCCTCCCATAGGTTTTTAACAAAATATCTCATGATTTCAGCCTTTTATCGCGAAAAATCCCGCCTTGGCGCCGCGGCGCTTCCACTTCCGAGAAAATGTTCCAAAGATTCGGCCGCGGCCTGCAACCCCGCGACCCCAGAACAACCGCCGCGCCTCGCATTTCACGCCACTGCACTTCAACCAAATCGTTGCTGCTGCACGCACCAAACTTGAAACTTCCATAACTTTTGACTCCGATGTCCAATCGACGAACGGTTTGTTGCGTTGGGATCTAGACTTAACGAACTACACATTAGGCTTTTAAACACCTCGAAATTCTTAACAACTGGGGTACAACACTCCAAGGTAAACTCAAAAATCCGTCCAACACATGTTGTCAACTTATCTATCAACTTTTCACATCTTAAATTCCTTGGTATGTTCTTATCTAACTCCTTGAATTTACGGGGTGTAACATTCTCCCCCCCTTAGAAACATTCGTCCCGAATGTTCCTTCTAAGTCTCCAAAACGCAGACGCCGGTATAGTCTTCACTACTCCACTCATGAAAGAATCAGTTATGCCACTCATGGACTTATCACCCGAAAAAATACTCCCCATATACTATGTACTTCCGACAAAGATCACTGTAAAATCTTTTACTCTAGCCGGCCTTACCTCTAAGGTCTCGATTGTTATAAAATTCTAAGGTTCAAAACTTTTCTCATCCTCCGACTTACCCTTTTCACTAACCGGGCTTCTAAATCACATTTTTACACGAAGCTATCCGAACATAGCAATTAACACATCACCATAACAACAATGCATACTAGTCTCTAGAGGGTTAAGAATATACCTGTAACTACTGCTTCACTTTCTCTTTCTGCCGTTCTACTCATGTTCCTTCCCTGCACGGCGCACAAAAGGAGGAGATGAATCAGCCACTGATCCCGAAGGCTGAGTCTCTACATCCGCGCTATCTCTGGTTGGACAATTCCTCGCAAAATGGCCCTGCTGGCCGCATGCAAAACAAACCCCCATTCCAGCACGACACTCCCCACCATGGAGCCTACCACAACGGCCACAACGAGGTAGGGGTGGTCCCATCTGACTAACGTCCCTGCTCCCCCAAAAACCTGAAACCTGGGAGCCCTGACCTGCTCCTGAATTTCCTGAACGTCCCGAAGACTGTGATGGAGCACTCTGTACTGGCTGAGGTAAATAACTAGCTCTTCTTGAGGTCGACCTCGAAGGTCACCAGAGGACTCTACTGTCCTGGCCCTCTTCTGCTGATCTTGGTTATTCCGCCGACCTCTCGTTCGCCGGTCTGCGATAGGCTGGATGCGGGCAATGTCCATGCCCGGCTGAAGAGCTACCGCTGTGCATCCCTCCGCTAAATACTCATCGAGTCCGGTGACATAACAGTGCACTCTATCCTCCATATTGGCCACCAAAGCGGGGACATACCGGGCCAATGAGTCAAACTCTACATTGTACTCCCGAACTGTGCGCCCTCTTTGTCTTAGCATCAAAAATTTGTCGGCCCGTGCCCTCCTCATCTGTGGAGGCAAGAAATGGCCAAGGAAAGCCTCTGAGAACTCACCCCAACCAGCTGGAGGTGCATGTTCCCCCCGGGACAGCTCCCACGAATCAAACCGATCATTGCGGTATCACGCGGCGATGTGAACCCAAAACCACCGACTTCGGTCTCCGGCCTTGATCACTCTCATGATCCACAATCGCTTGATGAACTCCTGCGGATCATCCTCAGGCCTCGACCCGTAGAACTCAGGTGGGCTACAACTCAGAAAATCCCGTAGCCTCAAACTATCTGACCTCGGGTGAACTATGGGTGCTACTGGAACTGGAACTGCTGCATCCAGTCTATCCTCGTGCCTGGCCACGATCCTGGCCAATAACTGGGCCATCTCCTTGTAACCCATCTCCTCGCGGTGCGGGTGGAGGCTCGGTGTCGTAGTCTCAGGAGAGACCGCTGCTGCTCTACTCGCACTCCGCCTGCCTTGCCGCCAGGCTAGTTGCCTTGCGTGGAGGCATCACTGGTATACAAAGAACACGTCAGAGGGAGTCCAACTTATAACACCGCTCTAAGGCACGATCTCAGAGTGAGAAGAATGGAAACCAATCCTAAATATCCTATAGCCTCCTGATTATAGATGTGGTGCACAACACACCGATAATCAAGACTCTACTGGATACGGTCTGTAGACACTCTCCGAGGATTAACTGCTCTGATACCACTTTTGTCACGACCCGAACCCGGGCCCGTGACTGGTGCCTTACCCCGGGCACCCTAGTGATACAACATCAGAGAAAACCAGCGGAAATAAAAACTTAAACATATAAAACAGTGAAATAAGAAAGCAGGCTAACCCAACGGTTACCTTTTTGTACATAAATTAAAACTTGAACAGTTACATCCCTTACAAACCTGCCCACAACAGTGCTACAGACCTCTAAGAATTTTGAAACCATAATGACGGGACAGGGCCCCGCCATGCCCCTGAATATACAAAAGCCTACTACTTCAGGGAACCGTACCACAGGACAAGCTTCCGGAGATATGGAGCTTTCCGAGAACCGAACAGCGATCCTAAGAGAGTGGATCAGCAAGCTATGTACCTCAACATGCGGAATGAACGGCCAGAAGGAGGTCAATCTGACAGTACCAAGTATGTGAAAGCGTAAAATCAGAAAAGAAATCATAATAGTCTATATAAAGCAGGAGACATGTATGATAACCAAACTACAGTACACAACACATAACAGTCACGTCAAATCAGGGACTCACGCCCGTAAAGTCATCACTCAAATACAACCCGGGAATTTAACCCGCACAATGGCCACATGCCCCGGCATCTCACCTCGGTATAAGCATGGCCATGGAACCATCCTAGTGGGCCCATACCCGTGGACCATCCAGCGTGTCGGTATGCCCAAAGGAGTCAACAAGATAACAATCCCTGTGGAAGCATACTCGTGGGCCACCCAACGCGTCGGTATGTCCAAACAACTAACCAGATAATACTCACTGTGGACGCATACCCGTGGGCTACCCAACGTGTCAGTATGTCCATCAATCAACCACAAGATAATACTCACCGTGGAAGCATACCCGTGGGCTACCCAACGTGTCAGTATGTCCACCAATCAACGGATAGCGGCCTCCAACGAGAGACGCGGTAGCACAGTAATACAACACTTGCACAACAAAAGCTATCACAACAAGCATATGCCAGTTCAACGTACTTTCATTCCTTTAAAACAAAGACCTCTTTCTACGCAAACGCCACCCGATACTAACACCCGTAGTGTCGAACACATTCAGGTTTAAATCAAGCACTCTAAACACTTTTTAGCACAACGTCAAGTATCCCAATCTAAATCCAATTATAAAAACCATTCCTTTGTTTTCGTAAAGTCGTTATAATTAACTTCCCATAAAGCTATTATAACACTTTATGTTTTAAAACAATACAAGACAAAACCATGCCTTTCTTTTAAAACAAAACACTTCCAATTCTTAAGTCTCTTTTCTTTTAGAAAATCGAATTCCTTACTTTGGAATTTTTAAGAGGATCAAAACCTGATTACAATAATTCTTATTAGAGCAGCCATGATCTAGGAAATGTAATACAATTTTGTCTTATCTTAGCTTCTATGCAGATGGAGGTTTCTACTGGTTTTAATATGATTAATTGTCATTACTTCTTTCCTTTATCGACGCTGCATTGGCTTGTTCGATCCTTATTCCCATTTCCGAAATTTGTAACATTATTCTTTTAAAAACCAAGTATTCATTTCTCACGAATTAGGTTTCACACTTTTTGACACCATTTAAGTCAAATCACTTGTCCTTTGAAATCAACAAAACATTCTTTTACTTACATAAAGTGGTTATAACCAACTTCCCATAAAGCCGTTATAACACTTTATGTTTTAACCCAACCAATTACAACTATAAGCCCTTATGAGATCAAGAGGGCTTATTCTTTAACAACCAAGCACTTATTACTAACGAATAAGATTTTCCTACTCTTTTCTTCAAACAATCAAGACCCTTACACTTCATATCAAGTCAAGGCACAAAAGGAAAATTTAATTCCTTTAACACACGTCTACCGCACTATATATTTTACAAATAGTCATGTCAAGAGGATAGGAAGAATCACATACCTCGCGACGATCGTCGACAATAAGCAAATGCTCCACGACTATCTCCTTAAGAGGAATATGCTACCGTAGTACTTCAACCCTATAAGGGTCATAAAACGTCTATCAATCTCTAGCTTCGAACGTAGAATAAACTAAGTGCAAAGTCCCTAAATCCTACGACAATTTGGACGGCACTTCCTTTGTTTCTACTAACTTGCCACCTCTTTCAAGGTCGAATTCAATAACAAACGCCCCTGATAATACAAAATAACCCAATACTTTCCATGCCATACTTGGCCAACCATAAACCAATTCTTAATCCCTTTCAATTCTTTCCAATCCAAGTTCTTAGGCCTAACATGATATCTAGCCCTAGACATCTTTAACAATTACAATCTCCCTTTACAACATGCGACGTCCCAATTAGAAAACCAATTGAAGTTACAATCTTAAGGCTAACATGCCCATTTCAGTTTTTAACAAGACAACAAGATCCAAATCTATACAAATAAAACATCCTCAGGCTCAACTCTATACTACTACAATATAACAGCCTTAGGCTCAACTCTAAACTACTAAAATAAAACGACCTGTGCTCACATCTATACTACTAAAATAAAACAGCCTTAGGCTCATAATCAAGAGAAAGGGGAAACTTTTACCTTAAGGAATAGCCCACAAAAGCCCCTTTTTCTTCCATCTCTTTCCGTCAAAAATCGCCCACCAGCGTTAAACACAAGTTTACCCACACTTTTTCTTCTTGCCGTCGCTCCAACAATCTCCTCTAAAGCTAGGTTTCCTTCCAAAAACTAGAGAGAAGGGAGAGGGTTTTCCATGGAAGGGTTTTGAAATGAAATGGCCAAGTCTTCCAAGACTTGGCCCTAAAATAGGCCCTAATCTGGTCAAAAAGGATGGGAGGGACACTTGTCACCCTCCCATAGGTTTTTAACAAAATATCTCCTGATTTCAGCCTTTTATCGCGAAAAATCCCGCCTTGGCGCCGCGGCCCCGCCGCCGGCGCCGCGGCGCTTCCACTTCCGAGAAAATGTTCCAGCATTCCGGCGCCGCGGCGCTGCAACCCCCGCGGACCCCCAGTACAACCGGCGCCGCGTTCTCCATTTCAGCGCGCTGCACTTCGAATCAAAACTGCGCCGCTGCGCACCAAACTTGAAACTTCCATAACTTTTGACTCCGATGTCCAATCGACGAACGGTTTGTTGCGTTGGGATCTAGACTTAACGAACTACACATTAGGCTTTTAAACACCTCGAAATTCTTAACAACTGGGGTACAACACTCCAAGGTAAACTCAAAAATCCGTCCAACACATGTTGTCAACTTATCTATCAACTTTTCACATCTTAAATTCCTTGGTATGTTCTTATCTAACTCCTTGAATTTACGGGGTGTAACATGTATAAATATCCACATGAACCCCGTACAAATAATGTCTCCAAATCTTCAAGGCAAGAATAACTGCGGCCAACTCTAAGTCATGGGTAGGGTAATTCCTCTCATGCTTCAGAATCACGGGAAGCATAGGCTATAACCTTGTCGTGCGCATCAAAACACACCTAGCCCGATACCCGAGGCATCACAATAGATCACGCATCTGCCTAACCGCCGGGAAGAGTAAGAACTGAGTTGTAGTCAATCTTTCCTTCAAAGAATCGGAAACCCTTCTCGCAAGCCTCGTCCATGGAACTTGGTCCCTGCGAGTCACCTAGTCAACGGTCTGAAATCGGCAACCGCTCCACAAACCTACGATAATACCTCGCTCTAAGAAAGCTCGCACGGTCGGAGTAGTAGGTCTCGCCAAGACTGATCGCCTCAATCTTTGTCGATCCACCCAACACCATCACCCCAATAATATGCCCCGGGAATGCCAGAGGCCAACCAAAACTCACACTGGAGAACTTGGCGAATAATCACGGCCCGAGGACCCAATCACCGTCGCCAGTGATCTGCATGCTCGCCTCTGTCGCGAATAAACCAGATGTCATCAATGAATACTATCACAAATGTATCCAAAAATGGCTTGAACACCCGGTTCATCAAATCCATAAATACGGCTGAGCGTTGTCAAACCGAAAGACATAACCTCAACTCATAGTGCCCATACCGGGTCCGAATGCGATCTTTGGGATATCTCTCTCGAACTCGAACTCGATGATAACCGCACCGCAGTCTATCTTTGAGAAACACCTCGCATCCTCGCAGGTCAAACAAATCATCAATCACGGGAGGGTACCTATTCTTGATGGTTACCTTATTCACCGTAATCAACACATACGCAGCTGCCCCATCCTTCTTCTTCACAAACGAACCGCGCTCCCGGGAGATACACTAGGCCCGATAAAGCCTTTCTCCAAAGAAATCTTTGGTGGTCCTTCACTCCTCAACTCAAAGAGTGTCATCTGCATGGCGGAATGGAAATAGGTCGAGTGTCCGCAACGTGTCAATACAAAACTCAATCTCCTCTCTCGGGAGGGATACCCAAGATCGTGCGGGAACACATCCGAAACTCCTAACCATCGGCATCGATCAAGAATCGCACCTCACCAGATCAAATACCCGAACGGATGATAGATGTACCGCTTTCGCACCATCTTCCTAGCCTTGAGGTAAGAAATAAACCTACCCTCGGCGACGTGTTGCCGCTTCCACTCGATAATCGCTCGCCAGAAATCGAACCGAACCAACCTGTCCCTACAGTCAACGTTGGCATAACAAGAAGCCAACCAGTCCATACCCATAATGACATCAAAATCTGTCATCTCCAGCTCTATCAAGTCTGCAAGGGTCTGACGACTGTAAATATATACCGGACAACCTCTGTACACCCGCTCAGCTAACACCGAATCTCCCATTGGCGTAGCTACCTCAAAAGGCTCTATCGACTCCGGCTCTATCCCGATTCTACCCGCAATAAGAGGGGACACATAGGACAAGGTAGAACCTGGATCTATCAAAGCATAAACGTCACAGCATGAAATCAATAATGTACCTGTGACGACGTCAGGGGAAACCTCCTGATCCTGGCGGCTGGCTAATGAATATATGCGATTCTGAGGACCGCTAGAACTGGAACCACCACTACGACCTCTACCGCGGCCTGCCGGTCCGTGAGTACCTCGCCTCGGGCGCGTAACCACGTAAGGAGAGGAAGACCCGGAATCGATCTCGGTGCGCTGTACCACTCACGCCTCTCGACAGACAATCTTTCTTCAAATGGCCCAGCTGGCCACAAGAGTAACAAGCTCCTGCAGGAACACGACACTCGCCTGGGTGCGATCTACCGCATCGAGTACACCGAGGTGTGGGTGGCCTCGATCAGCGATGATCTCTGCCTCGCGAAACCCGAAGTCCCGGAGCCACGACCGCTCTGAATGACTGGCCGATCGGACCTCGCGTAAAACCGGACGGAGCACTCTGTGCTGGCTAGAATGTGCACCAGCTCATTCGAGGCCGTCCGCCTCAAAATCGCCTCGAGACCATTGCCTCGACCTCTTGGGCTGGCCTGAGTCAATCTGGTCCTCCCTCTCTCTATCCTCTATCCCCTGCGCATAAGCCTGCATCCTGGCAATGTCCATACCGGGCTGAAGAGCCACCCCAAGCATGCAGTAATCATATGACGGTCTAGCCCCATCACATAATGATGAACCCTATCCGCCATGTCAGCTATAATAGTATGCGCATGTCTGGCCAAGGAGTCAAACTCCAGGCTATACTCCCTGATAGTCCTCCCGTTCTGCCTCAAGGTCAAGAATCTATCTACCCGGGCTCTCCTCATCTCAGGAGGCAAAAAGTGATCCATGAAGGCCTCTGTAAACTCCTCCCAAATAGCTGGAAGGGCATCCTCACCTCTCGAAAGCAACCACGACTCAAACCAGTTCAACGCAATATCGCGTAACCGGTAAGAGGCTAGCGTAACAGACTCTGTCTCTGAAGCCCTAAGAACCTGCATGGTCCGCTGTAGCTGCCGAATGAACTCCTGTGGATCCTCCTCAGACCTCGAACCATAAAACTCAGGTGGATGACAACCCAGAAAATCCCTAATCCGCAAACTGTCGGCCCTAGGGTGGGCTGCCTGCTCCTGTCGGCGCTGCCCGACTACTATACTGGTCAATAACCGGATCTGCTCCCCGTAGTCTCTATACTCAGCACCCGGCTGCGGAACTGGAGGCTCTGGTACCGGAACCTCTGGAGCTACTGCCGCTCTCGGCTCCTCTAATACTGTCGGCGTGGCTGAACTCGCCGACCCGCCTACTACCTCAGGTATAGTCGTACTGAGTCAGTGTAACCTCCTGAGTACCGCTAGCTCCTGCTGCTGCCTTGCCCTTCTGGGCCCTGGTCGCCTTCCGTGGAGGCATAACTGTTTCATAAGAATAGGTCAGAGAGGATTCAACCTAATAAGACAGCTCTATTGCACGATCTCAGAGAGAGAAGAATGGAAATCAATCCTAAATGTCCTGCAGCCTCCTGATTATAGATGTGGTGCACAACACACCGATAATCAAGACTCTACTAGACACGGTCTATAGACACTTTCCGAGGACTAACTGCTCTGATACCACTTTTGTCACGACCCGACCCCGGGACCGCGACTGGTGCCCTACCTGGGCACCCCATTTAGGTATACATCAGAGAATAGCAGCGGAACATACACAATATAAACACATGTGTAAACAATAACATCACAGGCTAGCCGATAAGGCCGCCTTCCATAATATAAACATACTCAAAAGTACAACTGTACAAATCAGTTCTTACAACCCAACCACGTATGTGAATACTGACTTAGGAATAACAATCGTGGCGGGACGGGGCCCGCCATACCACGAATATACATAAATCTACAACATCGTGGAAAGATCAGACTAAAAGAGACAAGCCTCCAGAGAAATGGAGCTTCGACGTCGATAAGTGATCCTAAGAATGAGGATTCACCACCGCTACCACTTTCTGTGGCAGATGAACGCAACCCCAGGAAGGGGTCGAGACACAATATGTACTAAGTATGTAAAGCGGAAAATCGTAATTACATCATAAGTCTAAATCAAAGCCTGAGACATGTATGATAATCAAATTACAAGATTATCAGGCTTACTAACAATGAGTAAATAGTAGTATCCTTACAATATAAAATAGGAAGCTCACGATCAAAGCGGGACCACCCGCGCGATGTCGTTTAGCAATCCTACTCCTGGGACTATTTCACCCGCATAGGTCGCGTGGACCCGCGTGAGGTATTCCTCGCATGGGACTATTTCACCCGCATAAGCCTTTACGGGCTCGCATGAGGTATTCCTCGCATAGGTTGGACCCGCCCGCATGAGACTATTTCACCCGCATAAGCCCTTTTGGACTCGCATGAGGTATTCCTCGCATCGTGGGTAGCAAATCCACGGAATATGCAAATGCCACAAACCCGGGGAATGACCCCGTAAAGAATAATATACCACTAGCACAAATACGGCTATCATACATAACATAAGCACTACCGGCTTATCATACAATACATAATCAAGTTAAGAAATCCCCTAACTTCTTATTATTCTTGTTTATATACACTCTCATTTTAGTTTACTTAAGGCACTAACATGTCTTTTATAAAAATCCGGGAATTTAACCCAAAGTACTACGTACTTCTACTCTTTAAAACAAATGACTCTTTTAGTAGAAAACCTCCAAGATACTATTAACCATAGTATCAAGTCCAAATTACATTTCAAGGCAAGTCACAATACCTTTAGAAATAAAGTTAGGTTTCTAAATCAAGTGACTCCTTTTCTTATAAAACCTTAGGCAATCGATGCCTTAAAATCAAATTGCCTTTCATTAAATCAAGCCATTTATCTGTCCATAAAGCCAATATAACCAACTCCCCATAAAGTCGTTATATTCACTTTATACCTTAGTTAAGCACAATTTCCTATCCAAGGGACTTATACGTTTAAAACGAAACAAGTATCACATACTTTAAAACTCTTCAAGTCCCTTAACTTTAATAACACTTAAGACATCCTTAATACTTTCAAAGAAGCGAGTTAATCTCCTAACTCACCCGACTTGGCCATTCATAAAACTAGTAAAGGATATCAAGATCTTGTACGTCTACCGTACTATATACGTGCAACTAGTCATGCTCAAAGGATAGGAAAAGTTCTACATACATCGCCGGGTCAAACCACTTGCCAAGTACAAAGTCCCGCCCGTAGTATGTCAACCTATAATATTCACAATACGTCTATTAAAGCCTTACTACAAACGTAGAACATTATAAGTGTAAAGTCTCTAAATTCTACGGAAAATCGGACAACACTTCCTTTGTTTCTACTTACTTTTCCACCTTTTTCAAGGCCGAATACAATAACCAAACACGCCACATTTAAGGCCCAATCAATGCAATCAACAATAGGGGATTACACGCCTACTAGACGTGTAAAATTCCGCCCCACCAACGATATCAAATTAATACAACTTACTAGGCCAATTCGGCTAACTTGAAGTATTACAACATCAATTCTTATCCAATTCCATTTCAATCCAAGTTATTAGCCTAACATGATATCAAGTCGCAAACGATTATAACTACTATAATCTCCAAGTAATTAACATGCGACGATTCTAATAAACGACCAAATTGTAATCCAACTTCACATGGCTTACATTACATTTTGGATTTTTAGGGCTACAAGCAATCCATAATACTTATAAACTTCAACACATACACTTCATGCTAGTAACATGTAAAGCTAACAACAATATAAATAATCTTGTAACACATTCAAGGGACAAGATTATACCTTAACGAATCTTAATCCAACTCCAAGTCCGAAGTCGCTCCTTAGAAACTTAGAGCCTCTTCAACACGCTTCAATCCGCTACTTGAGACCCTTAGAACAACACCAACAAAGTTCCTTCAAACCTCCAAACAAAACCTAGAAAGACAACTAGGTTTTCGCTTTGCGACTAACCCAAAAACTATCTTTTCCGAGATTTTTCTATTGAGGTATGCTTACAATACACTCAAGAACCTTGGTTTAAAGTGGGGAGCTTAATGAACATGAAACAATTTTTTTTTCTTTTTCTAGAGAGTGAACCCCAGAGCTAGTTGCTCTTGTTCTTCAAATTTTTGTGAAATTTTGGTTAAGTGTTAAGCTTGTCTTGCACTACTAGTATTATATAGTGTATTGGAGGGTCAAGATATAAACAAATGGGTGGTTTGGATGAGGTCTTAACAAATATCAAGACTATTGTGGGTACTTTGACTTAGTCAAGAAACTCAAGCTACTACTTGCAAGACTTAGTCATCCAAGACTATGGTCAATGACCATTTTGGCCATGCCTATTTCGACCAAGGCAACCATAAGGGGGGTGACACGTGTCGCCCTCCCATTCGTCACAATAGTACGCTTTCCGACAATTTCATAATTCCGATAAATCTTTACAAGTCTCAAATCTTAACACTTGTGAGTTCTTACGTACGTTCTTAAAACATGTCCTGTAAATACGGGGTGTAACATTCTCGGAGGCATTTCTCAGCCATTTCTTGCCTCCGCAGATGAGGAGAGCACGGGCCGACAAATTTCTGATGCTGAGACAGAGAGGGCGTACGGTTCGGGAGTACAACGTGGAGTTCGACTCGTTGGCTCGATATGTCCCTACACTAGTGACAGATATGGAGGACAGAGTGCACCGCTTGGCAGAGGCTTGCTCGGGTGCAGCTCTTCAGCCGGGCATGGACATTGCCCGCATACAGGCTTATGCACAGGGGATGGAGGAACGTAGAGACCAACGTGGGGACCAGGATCAGCATAAGAGGGCCAAGACAGCAGGGTCCTTTGGTAACTTTCGAGGCGGACCGCCTGGCGAGCTAGTTATACACCTCCGTCGATGCAGTGGTCCTCCACGCCTTGAGGCATCCAGGTATTCGGGAGCAGGTCAGGGCTCCCAGGTTTCAGATTTTCAGGGGAGTAGGAGTGCTGCGGATGAGGCCACCCTTATCTCAATGTGGCCTCAGGAAAACTCCATAATGGGAGTGTAGTGCTAGTTTGGGAGATTGTTACACTTGCGGCCGATGGGGCCATTTTGCGAGGATTGTCAGGCAGGTAGAGCAGATGTTAAGACTCATCCTTCAGGATCAGTGGCGGGTCATCGCCTTCTATAGCTATGCGCCAACAGGGAAGGATTATGATTAGAGCGACGAAGGGAAAGTGAAGCAGTAGTTACAGGTATATCCTTAACCCTCTAGAGATTAGTATGTGTGATATGATGATTTTTTTTTATGTTAAGTGTTATGTTCAGATAACATTGTGATAATTGTGATTAGAAAACATGGGCCGTTAAAAAGGTAAGTTTGGGGTCAGGTAATTTTTGAACCTTAGAAGTTATGACAATTGAGACCTTAGATGTAAGGCCGTCTTGAGTAAAAGATTTTGAGGGTGATCTTTGTCGGAGTGCATAGTATACGTGGAGTATTTGTGTGATAATTCCATGGGTAGTTGTGATAGAAGTGGTAGCTTTCATGACGTGAATTAGTAAGATCGTTCCGGATCAGGGAACGAGAGAGTTTGGCGCGATAATGGGTCGGGTTGAGGCCAGGTCACGGGTCAACCTGCAGCCCGGAATGAGGTGGGGTCAGTTTGAGGTGGTCCCGCCAGGTGGTAGGGTCACGAGGGTGCTAGGCCCAAGTTTAGGTAACCATCGTATGATTTCGTGGATGTGTTCGACCAGAATCGGAGCGTGAAGGCTGGGAATGGCCTTAAAGGAATTTGAGGCTAGTAAGATGACTGGGTTTGGGGGTAGTGACTCCAAGGTTTTGGAAACTGAAGCGATGACTGAAGTGTGGTACGTGTAATAGAAAGAGTTCAGGTGTACGAGAAGGGTACGACGAGTAAGGAAAGAAGTGAACGAGTGTTAAGAGAAGGGAAGTGATCATTTTGTGAAGTAACGAGGTGAAGAAAGTATCCTTTAGACCATGGGTGGAAGCTTTACTGTTGTTATACACGTTAGATGTGATTCCTCGTTGGCTTGTATTGGAGTTTTGCGCATGTGTTATATTATGGCCAGGTGTGGCATAAGTGGTTTGGTAAGTATAGTAGTGAAGACTATACCGGCGCATGTATGTTTTGAGACTTAGAAGGAACATTCGAGACGAATGTTTCTAAGGGGGGAAGAATGTTACGCCCCGTAGTTCCAGGGTATGTATATGAGGATGTACGTACGAGAATACGACAGTAATTTTGGAAAGGAAGCAAGATGTGATTTTTTGACGGAAAAGTTTCCGAACTTTGTGAAGGAAAGAGGTTTATTATTGAGAATTGGATTCTCAACTTTGGTATTTAAGAACTTATAAGAATTATGGAATTTATATTTTACGGATTTGGTCATGTGGGGCCCACCCGAGGAATTTTACATTTTGTGGGACCCACGAGGGTTACAAAATTTTATGGACGAATGGGAGGGCGACACGTGACGCCTCCTCCACTTGGTGTTGGACGGAAATTTACAAGGGTTGGATGGTCATTTGACCATTGTGGATGAAAGTCTTGCAAGCTGAAGAGCTTGAGTATATTGACTTAGTCAATGGGACCACATAGCTAGATATTTAAGTAAATGCATCCTAGCCACCCATTTGTTTTAATCTTAGCCCTCCATGTTACTATATAGTAGTACTAGTAGTGAGACAAACATTCTACACTTAGCTAAATGTCACGACCCGATCCCGGGCCCGTGACTGGTGCCTTACCCCGGGCACCCTAGTGATACAACATCAGAGAAAAACCAAAGGAAATAAAAACTCATGAAAGAAAGCAGTGAAATAAGAAAACAGGCTAACCCAAACGGTTACCTTTTTGTACATAAATGAAAACTTGAACAGTTACATCCCTTACAAACTCGCCTGACAAAGCATGCACTCTAAGAATTTTGAAACCATAATGACGGACAGGCCCCGCCATGCCCCCGAATATACAAAAGTCTACTACTTGAGAACTGTACCACGTGACAAGCTTAGGAGATATGGAGCTTTTAGAACCGAACAATGATCCTAAGAGTGCGGATCGCCAGCTATGTACCTCAACTCGCGGCATGAACGCAGCCCCGAAGAGGTCGATCTGACAGTACAAGTATGTGGCGAAAAATCGTAAATGAAATCATAATAGTCTATATAAAGCAGAGACATGTATGATAACCAAACTACAAGACACAACATATAAGCGATATGTCAAGTTAGGACTCATGCCCGTGAAATCATCACTCAAATACATCCCGAATTTAACCCGCACAATGGCGCATGCCCCGATCTCACCTCGGTATAAGCATGGCCTCGAACCGCCCTAGTGGGCCCATACCCGTGGACCATCCAACGTGTCGGTATGCCCAAAGGAGATAACAAGATAACAATCCCTGTGGAAGCATACCCGTGGGCCACCCAACGTGTCGGTATGTCAATCAACTAACAAGATAACACTCACTATGGACGATACTCGGCCACCCAACGCGTGTCGGTATGTCCAAACAAATACAAGATAATACTCACCGTGGACGATACTCGTGGGCCACCTAACGTGTCGATATATCCAAACAAATAACAAGATAACACTCACAATGGAAGCATACCCGGCCACCCAACGTGTCGGTATGTCAATCAACTAACAAGATAACACTCACTGGACGATACTGCGTGGGCTACCCAACGTGTCGGTATGTCCAAGAGGATCGATATAGTGGAAGCATACCCGGCTACCCAACGTGTCGGTATGTCCATCAATCAATGGATAGCCATTCTCCATCGAGAGGCTCGGTAGTACACAATCAAACACTTGCACAACAAGGCTATCACAATAAGCATAGGCAAGTTACACACAACTCAAGGTACTTTAAACACTTCTTAACACAACGTCAAGTATACCAGTAAAACCCAAGTATCTAACCCATTTAAGATCAAGGTACTCCTACCTTTTATAACCAAGCCACTTATGTTTTTCCATCACAAGGAGTTCCATATTTGAAAACAAGTTACTTCTCTATTTCCAAAAAAATAAAGTTACCATTCTAAATCCAATAATGAATCCATTTCTTTATTTTCCATAAAGTCGTTATAACTAACTTCCCATAAAGCTATTATAACACTTTATGTTTTAAAACAATACAAGACAAAACCATGCCTTTCTTTTAAAACAAAACACTTCCAATTCTTAAGTCTCTTTTCTTTTAGAAATCGAGTTCCTTACCTTGGGATTTTTAAGAAGATCAAAACTTGATTACAATAATTCTTATTAGAGCAGTCATGATCTAGGAAATGTAATACAATTTTGTCTTATCTTAGCTTCTATGCAGATGGAGGTTTCTACTAGTTTTAATATGATTAATTGTCATTGCTTCTTTCCTTTATCGACGCTGCATTGGCTTGTTCGATCCTTATTCCCATTTCCGAAATTTGTAACATTATTCTTTTAAAAACCAAGTACTAATTTCTCACGAATGAGGTTTCACACTTTTCAACACCACTTAGGTCAATTATAAGTCGAGCCTCTTATCTTTGGAAATCAACAAACCATCATTTTACCTACATAAAGTGGTTATAACAAACTTCCCATAAAGCCGTTATAACACTTTATGTTTTTAAACCAACTAATTACAACTATAAGCCCTTATGAGACCAAGAGGGCTTATTCTTTAACCACCGAGTACTTATTACTAACGAATAAGATTTTCCTACTCTTTCAACAATCAAGACCTTTACACTTCATATCAAGTCAAGGCACAACAAGGGAAATCAATTTTCTTTAACACACGTGTATCTACTGCACTATATATTTCACAAATAATCATGCTGAAGAGGATAGGAAGAATCACATACCTCGCGACGATTGTCGACAATAAGCAAAATGCTCCACAGTACTATCTCCCTTAAGTAGGATATGCTACTCGTAGTACTTCAATCCTATAAGGGTCATAAAACGTCTATCAATCTCTAGCTTCGAACGTAGAATAACTAAGTGCAAGGTCCCTACATTCTACGGAAAGTCGGACAGCACTTCCTTTGTTTCTACTTACTATGCCACCTCTTTCAAGGCCGAATTTCAATAACCAACGCCACATTTAAGGCACACAATTCAGCTAACCACAAAGGGGATTACACGCCTTTACAGGACGCGTAAAATTCCGCCCCACAATGATACAACAATAAACCAATAATTTCCATGCCATTCTTGGCCAACAATAAACCAATCCTAAACCCCTTTCCAACTCTTTTCCAACCCAAGTTCTTAGGTCTAACATGATATCTAGCCCTAGACATCTTCAACAACTACAATCCCCCTTTACAACATGCGACGACCAAATCAGTAACCAAATTGAAGTTAAAATCTTAAGGCTAACATGCCCATTTTCGGTTTCAACAAGACAACAAGATCCAAATCTATTCAAATATATGACCTCGTGCTCAATTCTAAACTACTAAAATATAACAGCCTCAGGCTCATTTCTAAACTACTAAAATATAACAGCCTCAGGCTCATTTCTAAACTACTAAAACAAGTATAACTCATAACCAAGAGAAGGGGAAACTTTTACCTTTGGAGAAACCCACAAAAGCCCATTTCTTCCACTTTTTTCCACAAACTCGTCTACAGTAACTTCCCACAAGTTTACCCACACTTTTCCTTTTTGTCGCCGCTCCAACAATTTCCTCTTAAGCTAGGCTTTCTTCAAAAATCTAGAGAGAAGGGAGAGGATTTCCTTGGGAGGGTTTTGAAATGAAATGGCCAAGTCTTCCAAGACTTGGCCCTAAAATAGGACCACTTTCTGGTAAAAAGGATGGGAGGGACACTTGTCACCCTCCCATAGGTTTTAAACAAAATATCCCCTGTTTTTCGCCGCTTCTCGCAAAAATCCCGCTCGGCGCGGCGCCCACTTCCAAAAGTTCCAGCATTACGGCCACGCGGCCCTGCATTCCTGTGTCGCGGCGCTGCAACCCCTTCGAACTCCCAAATAACCGCGCCGTGGCCCTCGTTCCGGCCGCGCGCTGCACTGAACCGACAACTTCTGCTTTGCCTGACTGCGCACCAAACTTGAAACTTCCATAACTTTTGACTCCGATGTCCTATCGACGAACGGTTTGTTGCGTTGGGAACTAGATTTAACGGACTACACACTAGGATTTTTAAACACCTCGAAATTCTTAACAACTGGGGTACAACACTCCAAGGTAGACTCAAAATTCGTCCAACACATGTTTGTCAACTTATCTATCAACTTTCAAATCTTATATTCCTTGGTATGTTCTTATCTTAACTCCTTGAATTTACGGGGTGTAACATTCTCCCCCCTTAGAAACATTCGTCCCGAATGTTCCTTCTAAGTCTCCAAAGCACGCCGGTATAGTCTTCACTACTCCACTCACAAAAGAATCAGTTATGCCACTCATGGACTTATCACCCGAAAAATACTCCCCACATACTATGTACTTCCGACAAGGATCACTGTAAAATCTTTTACTCTAGCCGGCCTTACCTCTAAGGTCTCGATTGTTATAAATTTTAAGGTTCAAAATTTTCTCATCCTCAGACTTACCCTTTTCACTAATCAGGCTTCTAAATCACATTTTTAACACAAAGTTATCCGAACATAACACTTAACACATCACCATAACATCAATGCATACTAGTCTCCAGAGGGTTAAGAATATACCTGTAACTATTACTTCACTTCCCTTTTTGTCGTTCTACTCATGTTTCTTCCCTGCACGGCGCACAAAAGGAGGAGATGAACCAGCCACTGATCCCGAAGGCTGAGTCTCTACATCCGCGCTACCTCTGGTTGGACAATTTCTCGCAAAATGGCCCTGCTGGCCGCATGCAAAACAAACTCCCATTCCAGCACGACACTCCCCATTATGGAGCCTACCACAACGACCACAACGAGGTAGGGGTGGTCCCATCTGACTAACGTCCCTGCTCCCCCAAAAACCTGAAACCTTGGAGCCCTGACCTGCTCCTGAATCTCCCGAATGTCCTGAAGACTGTGGTGGAGCACTCCGTACTGGCGGAGGCGCATAACTAGTCTGTTGCTGAGGTTGCCTGCCTCGAAGGTCACCAGAGGACCCTGCTGTCCTGGCCCTCTTCTGCTGATCTTGGTTATTCTGTCGACCCCTACGCTCCTCACACCCAAGTGCATAAGCCTGCATGCGGGCAATATCCATGCCCGGCTGAAGAGCTACTCCCGTGCAACTCTCTGCTAAGTAGTCATCGAGTCCTGTGACATAACGGTGCACTCTATCCTCCATATCTGCCACCAGAGCGGGGACATACCGAGCCAATGAGTCAAACTCTACATTGTACTCCCGAATCAGGCGCCTCTCTTTGTCTCAAAGATCAAAAATCACGGCCGTGTCCTCTCATCCGCGAGGCAAGAAATGGCCAAGGAAAGCCTCGAGAACTCACACCAACCAGGTGAGGTGCATGCTCCCGGGACAGCTCACGAATCAAACCGATCGGCAGATCACGCAACCGATGTGAACCAAAATCACCGACTCGGTCTCCGGCCTTGATCACTCTCGCGATCCGTAGAATCGCGGATGAACTCCTGCGGATCATCCTCGTGCCTCGACCGTAGAACTCGGGTGGGGCAGGCACTCGGAAAATCCCGTAGTCTCAAACTATCGACCTCGGGTGAACCCCGTACTCCGGGCGAACTGCTGCGTCGGCTATCGCCGTGCTAGCCACGATCCTGGCCAATAACTGGGTCATCTCCTTGTAACCCATCTCCTCTGCTCCAGGCTGTGGGACTGGAGGCTCAGGTGCCGTGGTCTCAGTAGAGACCGCTGCTGCTCTACTCGCAGCTCCCTCTGCTGCCTTGCCGCCACGCTCTGGTTGCCTTGCGGGAGGCATCACCGGTATACAAAGAATACGTCGGAGGAGTCCAACTTATAACACAACTCTAAGGCACGATCTCGAGTGAGAAGAATGTAAACCAATCCTAAATATCCTATAGCCTCACGATTATAGATGTGGTGCACAACACACCGATAATCAAGACTACTAGATACGGTGCATAGACACTTTCCGAGGATTAATCGCTTCCGATACCACTTTTGTCACGACCCGATCCGGGCCGTGATCGTGCCTACCCGGCACCCTAGTGATACAACATCGAGAAAAACCAAAGGAAATAAAAACTCATGAAAGAAAGCGGTGAAATAAGAAAAGCGAGCAACCTAAACGGTTACCTTTTGTACATAAATGAAAACTTGAACGATTACATCCCTTACAAACTCTCACTTACAACAGGCATGCACTTAAGAATTTTGAAACCATAATGACGGGATGGGGCCGCCGTACCTGAATATACAAAAGTCTACTACTTGAGGAACCGCACCACGGGACAAGCTTCCAGAGATATGGAGCTTTCCGAGAACCGAACAATGATCCTAAGAGTGCGGATCGGCCAGTTATGTACCTCAACTGCGGCATGAACGCAGCCCGGGGAGGTCGCATAACAGTACCAACTATGTGAAATCGAAAAATCGTAAATGAAATCATAATAGTCTATATAAAGCGGGAGACATGTATGATAACCAAACTACGACACAACATATATAAGCGATCTTGTTGTCACGACCGAAGACGTGGATCGTGCCTTACCCCGCACCCTAGTGATACAACATCGTGAGAAAATCAGCGGAATTAAAACTTGAACATGTAATGAGAGATATAATAAATAAAAAGGCCAAACAAAACATTTGTCTTCTGCATATATTCATACAAACCCGAACAGTTTAATCCTTTTTACAACACCGCCTACAACAAGATTACATGCACTTAAGATTTACAACAACTATGACGGACGGGGCCCGCCATACCCCGAATGTACAAGAACCTACGACTCGTGGAACACATACCAAAAGATAAGCTGCGAAGGAACGGAGCTTCCCAATAAGTGAAGGTGATCCTAAGCGGATCGATGACCGATGTACCTCATGCGGCATGAACGCACTTCCCGAGGTCGATAACAGTACCAAGTATGTGAAACCGTAAATATCAGTAAATGAAATCATAGCGATCATATAAAGCAGAGACATGTATGATAACCAAACTACGATTCACGATAAATAAGCGATCATGTAAGTCGTGACTCACGCCGAGTCATCACTCGCCGTGGAATACCTTTCTCATCGCCGATCTATGATATGATAACAATAAGACAAAGATTCCAAATGGAAGCATACCCGTGCGCTACGATCGTCGTCGATATGTCCAAAGGGAAACAATAAGACAAAGATTCCAAATGGAAACATACCCGCTACGCATCGTCGTGTCGATATGTCCAAAGGGAAACAATAAGGCAGTATCAAAATGGAAGCATACCCTTGCGCTACGCATCGTGTCAGTATGTCCAAAGCGATTAACAAAAGTAACCTATCAAGCGAACGCATGCGTGGAATTTATCCGCCGCCGGTCACGTCCAAGTAAGTTCTCAACAAGTCAACCGACCCTCCATCGAGAGGCGCGGTAGTATAGAAACACAATTCTTGCACAACAAAGGCTATCACGACAAGCATAGACAAGTTTCACAACAACAAGCATAGGCAAGTTTCACAACAACAAGCATAGGCAAGTTTCACAACTCAAAGTACTTTCATTTTTATGCCAAGGTCCGGGTTTTAACCCTAAAGTACTACGTACGTTAAATTCCTTTTAAAGATCCATTCCCTTCTATAAAAGTCACCCGATACCCGTAGTATAAAATGGAGTGACTTATATCTTTTAAGTAGACCAAAACAACTTCCATACTTTCCTTTTTAAAACCAAATTAAGGCAACACTATGCCTTCTTTATAGACCAAAACACTTCTCTTTTTAAAGTCACGTTACCACATTAAAACCAATGATAAAACCCTCCTTTTGTTTTCATAAAGTCGTTATAACTATCTTCCTATAAAGCTGTTATAATACTTTATGTTTTAAACCAATTTAAGACAACACAATGCCTTTCTTTTCCCTAAAGTTCCGGTTGCCTAATTTCAATTACGCAAGTCTCTTTTAGAAAAGTTTCATAGTTCAATGTCTTAATCTCTTTTAAAACAATTGAGTAACGTATGCCATAAAGTAGTAGGTTATTCTTGTTCATAATAAATCTTATTAAGCGGCCATGATCTAGGAAATGTAATATCATTTTGTCTCATCTTAGCTTCTATGCGGATGGAGGTTTCATGGTTTTAATAATACTTCATTATTCAATCTTTATATACCCCGTATTTCCGGTATGTACGTAAGGGCGTGCGTGAAAATTTGAACTTGAGAATTAGGCTTGGCCGAAATTTATTTGTTCACAACACCCGATTAGAGTCGTTTTTCGACGAAACGTTTTAACAGCTTTCGTAGGGGAATTTCCGGCGATGTCATTTTTAATTTTTTCGGATTTTTCCGAGAGACGAAACATTTTTGACCAACAAGAGGGCGCCACATGGCACCTCTCATTGGTGGTAGATTGACGAATGGGCTAGTAAGGCACGTTTTTTGTGCCTTGGCTAAAGTCAAGGGTTGGTAGGATATTTGTGTGTAATAAATCCTAGCCCTACACTTGCCTAACACTTGGTTTAATCTTGGCCTTTGGTTGGCCATCCCTTGACCTATAAATACCCCTCTCCCTTTGATGAATTCTTCATCCTTTCCACAAATCTCTAAGTGTAAAAATCCCCCCCTCTCTTGTTGTGGTTCTCGCCCCTCCCCCTTGTGTGGCCTTGTGGCCGAGACTTCACCCCCCCTCCTAGTGGTGTTGTTCTCGTATAATATACCCCCCCTCTTGGTAGAAATACTCTCAAAAGTATTGTGATAATGCCCAAATTACCTTAGTCAGATACCTTGTTGTATTCTAAGGTTATACCTTTCTGAAAAGCCCGAAAATACTATTATACTTCCCGTCGACCACTAACCAAACCCTAAGGAAAATCTTCACCGTAGTTGAGGTCATAAGTAGAAGTTGGTTAGAACTTCTAAGGGTTGTTTGGAGCGGCCTGAGCGCACTGAGTAGAGCTAAACCTTGCTCAGATCGACATTTAAACTAGGATAATTATGGGCTTATTGAGGTAATTATCTTGTCCTCTATTGTAATTGGAAATTACATGTTGTTAGATTATATAGTTGAAGTATGCTATATATAGTCAACATAGTTATCGACAATGTCTTGCGACTTAAGCCTGAATAAAACTTACTGAATGTCTTGCGACTTAAGCTGAATTTAAAGAAGAATCTTGACCGTAATTACATAGCTGTATTACAGAGACTTGTGTAGTAGTACCGGAGTAGAATTGTACCCGTTAGGGTTAGACGTATAACCCCCCCTCTGGTTGGCTTGGTAGTCGTCCTCGTTAGAGGAGGAGATTTACGCTGTTGCGGGGAGGCCGCTGAATTTTCGTAGAATGTTCTACGGCGATCTAAATGTTAATAAGCGCCTTGTGGCCTTATAGGTTGAAGTACTACGTGTGGCGCGATCTACTTGGCTTAGGAGTAGCCGACGGTTGGAAGTACTTGAACGTTTTGCTATTAGTCGATACTCGTCGCGAGGTATGTGAACCTCTCCTATCTCTTCTAGCATGATATGTGTGAACTATGTAGTACGGTAGACGTACATGTGCTAAATGTATTTGATTGGTTTAAAACATAAAGTGTTATAACGACTTTATGGGAAGTTGGTTATAACGACTTTATGTTGGTAAGAAAATACACGTGGTTTTAAAAGGTAACTAATTTGAACTATAACCGCTTGTTATGTGTTAATAAAGAACTTGAAGTATTTCAAAAGATTTTTGAATCATTTTGAAAGAAGAAGTAATACTTGGTTTTTGAAAACTTAAGAGTTATACTAGCTTTACGGGAAGTTAGGTATAACGCTTAAGAATGTTTTATCGATTTCGAAATCGAATGTGTATCGACAAACCACTGCAAAGATTAATAAAAGGAAATGTTTTGACTAATTAAGTATTATTAAAACCAGAGAAACTTCCATCCGCATAGAAGCTAAGATGAGACAAAATGATATTTCCTAGATCACTACTGTAATAAGATTGTTATAAACAAGAATATCCTACACACATATAAGACTTATGTTTCTCATTGTTTAAAAGAGAATTATAATCTTAAATGAATAAGACTATGAACTACTAAACCTTTCTAAAAGGCAAACTTGAACATGGAAATTAGGCAAACTTGAACATTGGAAAAGAATGTTGCTAATTGATTTTACAAAGAGAAGTAATTGATTTACTTTAAAAAGATAATCACTCTATATACTACGGGTATTGCGTGGTTTTTGTGAAGTAACGATCTTTTAAAGATTTAATGTATGAATTACTTTTGGGATAGATACCCGAAATTGTTAGCATAAAGTACCTTGTGTGAATAGATTGATTGTGTTGGTTAGAGATAGACTTGTAAATACTTTCTTGTTGATGTGATGAGTAAACACGTTAGGATGCTACGTGTGTTAGTATCTTGTGTGATCGTGATGTAAGGAGGTCATTCTTGTTGTGCTTACGTTGTTAAACGTTAAGCCCGTTGTACTGTTATTGTATCACATACCCCCTTGACTTATTATACCGAGGGCTTGCCACCCTTGATGCGGGTCTATACGCCTATGCAGCCTTGTGACTACGCGAGTGCGGTAGCTCAGGATTGATCATTCCGTGTTTAGCCCGACGCGGATTCCCTATGCGGTCCGCTGAGACTATGCGGTCTTTGAGACTATGCGGCCGCGGAGCCTAGGCGGATACCGAGGGTTAGCCGCTTCGACGCGGGTATACCTCAGCGGTGCAGGACCATGATTCGAGGAATACCTACGCGGGTCCGCGCAGTGACCTACGCGAGTCGCGAGAGTTCCGTGGATAGACGCCACATTGATATTGCGGGCGAGTGGCCGCCTTCGATCATGTGGTGCGGTCTAGAAAGACCTCGGGATACGGTTGTGGTATTTTGCATCGCTGGTCTTAGTAGTCGGCTATGCCTTCGCATTTGCCTGCACGGCCAGGTATTGTGATAACTTGGAGGCGTGAGTCCTCGACTTGACATGATCGCTATTTATTGTGAATCGTAGTTTGGTTATCATACATGTCTCCTTCTTTATATAGACTACTATGATTTCATTTACGATCTATTTTCGCCACATACTGTACTTGCCAGACCGACTTCCTTCGGGCTGCGTTCATGCCGCAGTAAAGGTACACCGCCGTTGATCCTCGCTCTTAGGGTCACAGTCAGCTTGGGAAAGCTCCGCTCCGAGGCTTATCTTCGTATAGTCCCCGTCGTTGTAGGTATTTACATTCGTGGTATGACGGGCCCCGTCCCGCCATTGTTGTCGCATCATTTCTTAGAGGTCTCAGTACCGCTGCAAGTGTGGTTTGTAAGAAGGATTAAACTGCTCATTTTGAAAGAGTTGTTATTTATATATGCCGAAGGCAAGTTTCCTCAGACATCGCTTGTACTTCATTTGTTTCATGTATGTGTTTTATGTTCCACTGACACTCGATGTTGTATCACTAGGGTGCCCGGTAAGGCACCGCCACGCCCAGTTCGGTCGTGACAAAAAGTGGTATCGTGAGCGCTTAATCTCTGAAAGTGTCTACGCATCAGATCCAAGAGAGTTCGATTATCGCGTTGTGCACCACACCAATAATCGTGAGGCTATGGTATTTAGGATTGGTTTCTATTCTTCTCACTCCGAGATCGCGCCTTAGAGCCGTTGTAAGTTGGACCCTCCGACAAAATTATTTCCTTATCGCTATGCCTCCGCGCAGGTAACCCGCCCAGAGGACAAGGCGGTGAGGAGCCGCGAAGTTGAGTTCGTAGGTCACGCTGGCACAGCCCAATCATCACCGTGGTGCTTCCTTCGGGAGTTTTGCGACGCCACTAGCCCCAAAGAGTTTAGCACGGCGCGCAGCTTCATCGCGCCATGATATTTGAACCTTCGCCCACGACCGAATAGTGAATATAGATCGCGAGGCGACCTACATTAGCTATGGATTTGGCTACCAGAGAGTATACCGATGTACCGCGAGTCTTGATGACTATCTAAAAGAGGGTTGTGCAAGAGTAATTCTTCAGTTGGGCTTGAGCATGGCCTGTGTACGGGCTTATGCGCAGCAGGCCGAGAAGCGTAGAGATCGACGGGTTAACGGCGACGCAGGAGGCCGAGCAGAAGGTCCTTTGGTAACTTTCGAGGCAAGTCGCCACCAAAGAGATTTGATATGCACCTCCGCCGGCAGAGTGGTCTTCCACGGATATCGTGACGCTCGAGTATGCAGGAGTTGGTCGAACTCCGTGGCTTCCGGTTCACACGATGCACGCCATCCCGGAATGTCGTTTTTAGTTGGTACTTGTTGCACTGCGCGCCGTCAGGCCATGTGTCGAGAGAGTGTCCTCGTAGGAGGACTTAGCCTTCGTGATTGGTGGGTAGTTCGTCATCTTCCTTAGCTATGCGCCTACGGGCAGTTTGATTTGAACGACTGGCGGAGTGAAGAAGAGATATAGATATATCTTTAACCCTCAGAGATCAAGATGTGTGATAAGGTGAGTATACCTTAAGTGCTATGTTCGATAATGTGTTAGTCGTGATTAGATCATGGTTGTTTAACCGAGTAAGATTTTGGGGGATAGAGAAGGTGTGAACCTTAGAGCTTTTACGTAGAGACCTTAGAGGCAAGCGCCATCTCGAGTAAAAGGTGTAGTGTTATGTTTGACCTTATCGGAAGTGCATAGTACACGTGAGTCATGTTTGGGATAGGTCCCTAGTAGTGTGGAATGAAAGGGTAGTTGAGCTAAGAAGACCGCTAGGTTTTCAAACGTGATTTGTGAGATTGTTCAATCGGGAGCTAGTATTGTGCGCGCGGGTCGGGTTGAGGCTACGCCATGGTCAACCCGCGTAGGTTTGGTGGTGGTCAGTTGTGGTGGTCCCGCCTTGTGTTAGGGTTGTGAGGTGTTAGGCCCAAGTTTAGTTAACCAACAGACGAGTTCGTGGATGCATTCGACCAGAATGGGCGGCGAGGTCACCGTTGTCTTCTAGCTAAGACCGCTTACTCGGCAGAGGTTATGCGAGATGATATATCGTAAAAGGTCGTAAGGTCGCACGAGGTGCCTACCTTCACCTTATGTCGCATGTGGAGCCTGTGTTGCGCTGCTTTTCTCGAGGTTTTACCAGCAAGGTTAGAACTCGAGTAAGTCCCGTGATCACATTCGCCTCGGCCGTTGTTTGGATTTCGTGATAGTTGCGAATTGTTGTCTCCGCTGAAGGAGTGTTTAAGCTACCATTTCGTTGTTCGATGTCGCTTTTGAAGCCTTGTAGGGCGGATGTGAGTCGCCACGATTGGTTCGATGTTGGCGTGATTCGATAATTGGTTCAGCTTGTTCCACAGACCGTGGATAGAGTAAAGCTTGTCTAGAAGAGGTTCTCGCACTGTAGAAATCGTGGCGATAATCGACGACGCTAGAGTTCAGTTGACGGTCGGTCTTCTTGAAAGTACCACCCCAAGTGGGTGTGACGAGTTTTTGAAGACAGAGTTAACTTAGCCCGATTTACTTTGGTCCCTTGAGTCAATGTGAAGAATAGGCCAGGTTGCCTATATGTTAGCTTTTGTCGTCCGACTTAGGAGGCAGTATGACCGGTCTTTCGTATTGTTATGATCGGAAAAGTATCGGAGATCCATCCAGAGTGTTCCCAGTTAATGATGACCACGTTAGAGTTAGTAACCCCGAGTTTTGGAAACCGGGCGACGTAAATGTGGTAAGAGTTCGAGTGAACGATGCCTCGTGGATCGCATGTAGTCCGCATCATTTGTTGGGTCGCCGAGTGGCACTAGAACCTCGCGCAAAGTGACAAAAGTGGTATCGGAAGAAGCGAGCATGTATGGCGAGCATTGATGTGATCATTTCTTTGTAAAGAGGCGTGCGAAGGAAGTATATTTTAGACCCCGAGAGAGGTGTTTGTGGTGATGTTAGAGGTGATTCCTCGTGGACTTGGATGTAAGTATTTTGGCGCAGCTTGTTTCGTGGCCATCAGGGCGTGATTGTTTCGTAAGTATGGTAGTAAAGACTATATCGCGCACGTTTGTTTTGAGGCTTAGAAGGAACATTCGGGACGAATGTTTCTAAGGAGGGGAGAATGTTATACCCCGTATTTCCAGAGTATGTACGTAAGGACGTACGTAGAAAATTTGAACTTGAGAATTAGGCTTGGCCGAAATTTATTTGTTCACAACACCCGATTAGAGTCGTTTTTGGACCAAACGTTTTCACAGCTTTCGTAGGGGAAATTACCGCGATGTCAATTTTAATTTTTTCGGATTTTTACGAGAGACGAAACAATTTTGACCAAAAAGAGGGCGCCACATTGCACCCACTCAATGGCGGTAGATTGGACGAAATGGGCTAGTAAGGCACGTTTTTTGTGCCTTGGCTAAAGTCAAGGGTTGGTAGGATATTTGTGTGTAATAAATCCTAGCCCTACACTTGCCTAACACTTGGTTTAATCTTGGCCTTTGGTTGGCCATCCCTTGACCTATAAATACCCCTCTCCCTTTGATGAATTCTTCATCCTTTCCACAAATCTCTAAGTGTAAAAATCCCCTCTCTTGTCATGTGGTTCTCGCCCCTCCCCTCGCCGAGAGCCCTCCCTTGCGTGGCCTTGTGGCCGAGACTTCACCCCCCCTCCTAGTGGTGTTGTTCTCGTATAATATACCCCCCCCTCGTGGTGGAAATACTCTCAAAAGTATTGTTATGATGTCCAATTTCCCTTAGCCAGATACCTTGTCAGTATTCTAAGGTTATACCTTTACGAAAAGCCCGTAAAATACTATTATACTTCCCGCAAATACTAACCGACACCCTAAGGAACATCTTCCCCCGGAGTTGACGTCATAAGTAGAAGTTGGTTAGAACTTCTAAGGGTTGTTTGGAGCTGGTCTGAGCGCACTGAGTAGTGAGCTAAACCTTGCTCAGATCGACATTTAAACTAGATAATTATGGGCTTATTGAGGTAATTATCTTGTCCTCTATTGTAATTGGAAATTACATGTTGTTAGATTATATAGTTGAAGTATGCTATATATAGTACTGAACATAGTTATCGCAATGTCTTGCGACTTAAGCCCAATAAAACTTACGCAATGTCTTGCGACTTAAGCCCGAATTTAAAGAAGAATACCGAATCGTAATTACATAGGTCAGACAAGAGACTTGTGTAGTAGTACCGTGGAGTAGAATTGTACCGTAGGGTTAGACGATAACCCCTCTGGTTGGCTTGGTAGTCGGCCCGTTAGAGGAGAGATTTACGCCATGTTGGGGAGTGCGCCAATTTTCAGAATGTTCTACGAAGTGATCTAAATGTTAATAAGCGCCTTGTGGCCTTATAGGTTGAAGTACTACGTGTGGCGCGATCTACTTGGCTTAAGGAGTAGCCGACGTTGGAAGTACTTGAACGCTTTGCTATTAGTCGATACTGCCGCGAGGTATGTGAACCTCTCCTATCTCTTCTAGCATGATATGTGTGAACTATGTAGTACGGTAGACGCATACGTGCTAAATGTATTTGATTGGTTTAAACATAAAGTGTTATAACGACTTTATGGGAAGTTGGTTATAACGACTTTATGTTGGTAAGAAAATACATGTGGTTTTTAAAAGGTAACTGATTTGAACTATAACTGGCTTGTTATGTGTTAATAAAGAACTTGAAGTATTTCAAAAGATTTTTGAATCATTTTGAAAGAAGAAGTAATACTTGGTTTTGAAAAACTTAAGAGTTATACTAGCTTTACGGGAAGTTAGGTATAACGCTTAAGAATGTTTTATCGATTTCGAAATCGTAATGTGTATCGACAAACCATCGCAAAGATTAATAAAAGGAAATGTTTTGACTAATTAAGTATTATTAAAACCAAGAGAAACTTCCATCCGCATAGAAGCTAAGATGAGACAAAATGATATTTCCTAGATCACTACCAGTAATAAGATTGTTATAAACAAGAATATCCTACACACATATAAGACTTATGTTTCTCGATTGTTTAAAAGAGAATTATAATCTTAAATGAATAAGACTATGAACTACTAAACCTTTCTAAAAGGCAAACTTGAACATGGAAATTAGGCAAACTTGAACATTGGAAAAGAATGTTGCTAATTGATTTTACAAAGAGAAGTAATTGATTTACTTTAAAAGATAATCACTCTATATACTACGTATTGCGTGGTTTTTGTGAAGTAACGTATCTTTTAAAAGATTTAATGTATGAAGTACTTTGGGGATAGATACCCGAACTTGTTAGCATAAAGTACCTTGTGTGAATAGCTTGATTGTGTTGGTTTGAGATAGCCTTGTAAATACTTTCTTGTTGATGTGATGAGTAAACATGTTAGGATGCTACGGGTGTTAGTATCTGGTGTGATCGTGATGTAAGGAGGTCATTCTTGTTGTGCTTACGTTGTTAAACGTTAAGCCCGTTGTACTGTTATTGTATCACATACCCCCTTGACTTATTATACCGAGGGCTTGCCACCCTTGATGCGGGTCTATACGGCCTATGCAGTCCTTGTGACTACGCGAGCGCGGTAGCTCCGGGATTGATCATTCCGGTGTTTAGCCCGACGCGGATTCCTATGCGGTCCGTTGAGACTATGCGGTCTTTTGAGACTATGCGCTGCGGAGCTCAGCGGATACCGAGGGTTAGCCGCCGACGCGGTATACCTCGCGTGTCGGGGACCATGATTCGAGGAATACCTCACGCGGGTCCGCTGTGACCTATGCGAGTCAGCGAGAGTTCCGTGGATAGACGCCAAGACATTGATATTGCGGGCGCAGTGGCCGCCTTCGATCATGGTGCGGTCTAGAAAGACCTGGGATACGCTTGTGGTATTTTGGCATCGGGTCTTAGTAGTCGGCCATGCCTTCAGATTTGCCCCGCACGGTTGTATTGTGATAACTGGAGGCGTGAGTCCTCGACTTGACATGATCGCTTATTTATTGTGAATCGTAGTTTGGTTATCATACATGTCTCCTTCTTTATATAGACTACTATGATTTCATTTACGATCTATTTTCGCCACATACTTGGTACCGTTGATCGACCTCCGGGCCGCGTTCATGCCGCAGTAAAGGTACACCGCCGTTGATCCTCGCCTTAGGGTCACAGTCAGCGTTGGGAAAGCTCCGTTCCTCCGAGGCTTATCTTCGTATAGTCCGCCGTTGTAGGTATTTACATTCGTGGTATGACGGCCCCGTCCCGCCATTGTTGTCGCATCATTTCTTAGAGGTCTGTAGTACTGTTGTGGGCAGGGATTGTAAGAAGGATTAAACTGTTCATTTTGAATGAGTTGTTATTTATATATGCCGAAGGCAAGTTTTCCTCGACATCGTTGTACTTCATTTGTTTCATGTATGTGTTTTATGTTCCACTGACACTGATGTTGTATCACTAGGTGCCCGGTAGGCACCACCACGCCCGTGTTCGGTCGTGACAAATACATTTCCCTTTATTAGCGCTGCAGTGGGTTGTCGATACTCATTATCATTTCCGACATCAGTAAAACATTATTCTTTAGAAACCAAGTACTCATTACTCACGAATGAGGTTTCATACATCTTACAACTTTCAAATCAATTTAATTAAGTTAAGTCTCTTATCTTATAAGATCAAGTCTCTTAACTTCTAAGTTCAAATAGCCATTCTTTTTATCTCTTTTAGACGTTATACCTAACTTCCCATAAAGCTAGTATAACTCTTAAGTTCTCAAAACCAAGTATTACTCTTCTTAAAAAAAAAAAAGGGTTTCTTAAGGAAAGACTTCAAGTTCTTTATTATTACACATCAAGTCATTTATAAGTCAAATCAGTTACCTTTTAACAATCACAAAGCACTTTCTTATATACATAAAGCTGTTATAACCAACTTCCCATAAAGTCGTTATAACCCTTTATGTTTTAAACCAATCAAATACATTTAACACATGTACGTCTACCGTACTACATAGTTATACACATATCATGCTAGAAAGATAGGAAGAGGTTCACATACCTCGCGACGATTATCGACTAATAGCAAAACGCTCCAAGTACCTCAAACCGCTTGGCCACCTTAAGCCAAGCGTATCACGCCACACGTAGTACTTCAACCTATAGAGGCCACACGGCGCCTATTAACATCTTAGATCGCAATGTAGAATATTCTACGTAAAATTCAAAGATTTCTCCCGCAACAACAGAAATCTCCTCCTCTATCGAGGCCTGGCTACCCGACCAACTGTGGGGTTTACACATCTAACCGGACGTGTACAACTCTACTACACATCAATGCTACACAAGTCTCATCGTAATACACCCTATGTAATTACGTCAGCTTCTCTTCTTTAAATTCAGCTTAAGTCGCAAGACATTGCTGTAAGTATTATTCAGCTTAAGTCAAAAGACATTGCCGCACAACTATGTTCACTTCTATATATAGTATACTTTAACTATATATTCCTACAACATGTAATTCCCAATTACAAATGTAAGGTCAAGAGTGTTTACCTCGATAAGCCCAAAATTATCCAAGTTATATGTCGATCCCGAACAACGCTTAGCTCCTACTCCGGCGCCCAATCCGCTCCAACAACCCTTAGAAGTTCTTCGCAACTTCTACTTAAACACTTCAACCGACTATGAAGATTTTCCTTAGGGTTTCGTTTGTGACTGAGGGAAAGTATAATAGTATTTTCTGGGCTTTTGTATAAGTGTAACCTTGGGAATACTACAAGGTATTTGGGCCAAGGTATTTGGGCATTATAAAAATACTAGGAGAGTATTTCTATACCACAACAAGGGGTATTATACGACAACAACAAGGCTAGGGGTGTAACCCACGGCTAGCACCTCTAAGGAGTGGGGATACTTTCGGCTAGTTAGGAGTGGCCTCGGCCGAACCACTTAGGCTAGAGGGGAGAGGGTGTTGGACTAAAGCTCTGGGAGAGGAGGATTTTTCAAGACTTAGAACAATTTAGGATGAAGAAGTTCATCAACTTAGAGGGTATTTATAGGTCAAGCCATGGCCAACCAATGGCCAAGATCACTCCAAGTGTAAGGCAAGTGTAGGGCTAGATTTCAACCATGTACCTTATCCATCTACCACACAACTTGCACAAAATATCCTACCTACTACACAAGACCCAATCGCCCAATATTGCCGCCCAAGTTTCCAATGTGAGGGTGACACATGTCACCCTCCCGCTGGTCCAAAATGTTACGCCTCTAAAAATCCGCAAAAATTATTATTGACATAGACGGAATTTTCCCTACGAAAGTCGTGGAAACGCTTTCATTTAAAAACGACTCTTTTGGTAGTTATGCACAAATTCGAACCTATGCCTACTTTAAGGCTCAAATTGTATACGACGCCTCACGCATATACTACTGAAATACGGTATAACATTCTCCTCTCTTAGAAACATTCGTCCCGAATGTTCCTTCTCAAGACGGATAACGATGAAGTTCTTCTAACAAGTTGCCAACGCCACACCGCCACGAAATATCACACGCTCTTCTTCCTTCCGTCACGACCGAACCTCGCCCGTGGATCGTGCCTTACCCCGGGCACCCAAGTAGCCATACATCAGAGTAATCAGCGGAATAAAACAAGACATCAAAATATTATGAAGTACGAAACAATAATCTGAGAAAACTTGCCTTTTCTAAGATATATAAACAATGTTTTTCAACATGAACAGCTTAATCCTTTTTACAAACCCCGCCACAACAAGATTACAGACTTCTACGAATGATATGACAACAACGACGGGACAGTTCGCCATACCCCGAATGTAAGCACCTACAACAACAGGACCATACCAAGATAAGCCTCCGAGAAACGGAGCTTTCCAAAGTGAACGTGACCCTAAGAGCGAGGATCAACGATCGGTGTACCTTTACTCGGCATGAACGCAGCCCCGAAGGCGAGGTCAAGATAACAGTACCGAGTATGTGAAATCAAAATAACATCAGAATGAAATCATAGTAGTCTATACAAAACAGGAGACATGTATGATAACCAAACTACAGTTTTACAATAAATAAGCAGTCAAGTCAGGGACTCACGCCCTCAAGTCATCACTAAAACATAACAATGGGTCTCACGCCCACAACATCAATCGTGCCCGTGGGACACATTCCTCACTGCCGACAGTCTATGATATGAAAGCACCAAGGAACACATGAACACCGTGTCCCACGTGTTATAATAAAACCGCACGGTAAGTATGAAGGCATAGCCGACTACTAAAGCCCCCGCATCAACAAGGTCATAAATCGTATCATGAGATCTGTCTGCATCGCCACATGATCATACCGCCACCCGCCCGCAGATCTAATGCGCGCGTTCAGCCTCGAACTTCCCGCACCCGCGATAGGCCAAACTCATAGGCTCGCATGAGGTATAACCCCGCATCGAGGGTAGCTACCCTCGCATCCGCTCGACTTCGCAGTTCGCATGGCCACATGGACCGCATGCCCATAAAGGACGCAAACTAACCTGGAACTCTCGTAGCTCCGCATAGGCCCCTGGGACCCGCATGAGGTATTCTCGAATCATAGGTCCATCGACCCGCCTGAGTCTACCCCGCATCGGAGGGCAGCTTAACCTCCGGAACAGTCAAGGTGAGTGGTACAATACCAACATAACGGCTGATAGCGAAACTATTTAGGCGCAATCGAGGGGAAACCCCTACAAACATCACAAGATACTAACACACGTAGCGTCCTAGCATATGTACTTAACAAATCAACAAGAAAGTATTACAAGGCTATCACAACCCAACACAATCAAGTTATACACACAAGGCACTTTCTACTATATGATTAACAAGATCGGGTTTTTATCTCCAAAGTACTTCATACATTAACTCTTTAAAAGATACGTTACTTTCACAAAAACCACACAATACCCGTAGTATATGAAAATAGAGTGATTATCTTTTGAAGTAAATCAAAACACTTACCCTTGTAAAATCAAGTAACAACATTATTTTCCAAACGCCTAAGTTTGCCTAATTTCAAATGTTCACGCTTCTTATTTTGAATGGTTTCGTAGTTCATAGTCTTATTCATTTAAGAATATAATTCTCTTTTAAACCATCTGAGAAACATAAGCCTTATATGTGAGTAGGATATTCTTGTTTATAACAATCTTATTACAGCAGCCATGATCTATGAAATATCATTTTGTCTCATCTTAGCTTCTATGCAGATGGAAGTTTCTACTAATTTTACTCTGTCAAAACATTTCCTTTTATTAACGCTGCAGTGGTTTGTCGATACACATTCGATTTCAAATCAAGAAACATTCTTAAGCCGCTATACCTAACTTCCCATAAAGCTAGTATAACTCTTAAGTTTTCAAAACCAAGTATTACTCTCCTTTTAAAATGATTCAAAAAAATCTTTTGAAATACTTCAAGTTTTTTATTATCACATAACCAACCAGTTATAGTTCAAATAAGTTACCTTTTAAAAACCACGAGTATTTTCTTACATACATAAAGCTGTTATAACCAACTTCCCATAAAACCGTTATAACACTTTATGTTTTAGACCAACCAAATACATTTAACACACGACGCCTACCGCACTACATAGTTACACACATATCATGCTAGAAGAGATAGGAAGAGGTTCACATACCTCGCGACGAGCATCGACTAATAGCAAAACGCTCCAAGTACTTCCAACCGCGCTACTCCTTAAGCCAAGTAGATCGCGCCACACGTAGTACTTCAACCTATAAGGCCACAAGGCGCTTTATTAACATTTAGATCTTATCGTAGAACATTCTACGTAAAATTCGTAAGACTCTCCACCACAACAGAAATCTCCTCCTCTATCGAGGCCGCCATCAAGCCAACCGGGGGTATTATACGAAACAACTAGGCAGTGGGTATACTCTCGGCTCGCACCCCTAGAGGGGGGGTGCTCTCGGCCACAAGGGGGTGGCCCTCGGCTGAACTCAACACAAAGGGGAGGGAGAAGGAGAGCTTTCAAGACTTAGGCAAATTTGTGGATGAATTTGTCTTCCAAAGGGTGGGTATTTATAGGTCAAGTAAAGGCCAACCAATGGCCAAGATCATGCCAAGTGCAAGGCCAGTGTAGGGCCAAGATCTTGCCACGTGCCCCTTAACCAACTAACACACAAATATCCTACATACTCCATGACAAACATGGCCAACTTTCGCCAAGCTTGACCGCCAAGGTGTTCCAATGAGAGGGTGACAAGTGTCGCCTCTTGTTGGTCCAAAATGTTTCGCCTCGGAAAAATCCGCAAAAATAAAATATGGCATAGCCGAAATTCCCTACGAAAAGTCGTGGAAAACGCTTTCACTAAAAACGACTTTACCGTGTCAGGTAATAAAATTAAATCGCCAAGCCTACTGAAGTTCGAATTTCCTACGCACGCCCTCGCAGACATACTGGAAATACGGTATAACATTCTCCTCCTTAGAAACATTCGCCCGAATGTTCCTTCTAAGTCTCAAACAAACGCGCCAAGATAGTCTTCACTACTATACCTACGAATCAATCCCGCCACACCGCCACGTAAACAACTTGCGCAAAATGCTTACATCAAAGTCCACGAGGAAACACCTCTAATCACCACAAAACACTTCTCACCGGTCTAAAATATACTTCCTTCGCACCTTCTCTTTACAAAAGAAATGATCACATCTATGCTCGCCATACATGCTCGCTTCTCTTTACTGTCAGATACCACTTTGTCACTTTGCTCGAGGCATTAACCTTCTCGTGCAACCTAACAAATGGTATCGGCCGCCATGATCCTCGAGGATGTCGATACTCGAACTCTTACCACATTCGACATCGCTCGCTTTCCAAAACTCGGGTTACTATCCCTAACGTGGTCATCATTAATCGAATACTCGATGGATCTCCGATACTTTCCAACATAACAAAACGAAGATCGGACGCATCGCTTCCTACGCCGGACGGCAAATGCTAACATATAGGCAACCCGCCTATTCTCACATGAACTCAAAAGGCCCAAAGTAACTCGCTAAGTTTCTCGCTTTCCAAAGCTCGCCACACCGTCCGGTGGTACTTTCAAGAAGACCGATCACAACTCAACTCTGCCGCCGCCGATTATCCGCATGATTCTCCGAGCCGCCGTAACTTCTTCTAGACAAGCTTCACTATCCACAATCACCGGAACAAGCTCAACTAACTATCCGAACCTTGCCAACCTCGAACCAATCGACCGGCAACTTACACTTCCGCCCCTACAAGGCTTCAAAAGGCGACATCCGAACACTGAGATGGTAGCTTAAACGCTCCCTCCACAGGAGACAACAATCCCCACGACTACCCCTGCAATCCACACACCGCCCGGTGGCGACGCGACTCGAGACTCACCAGTTCTCAACCCCGCCGTAAAACTTCCAAACAAAACAATGCACTGGCTCCACTGTCATAAGGTGAAGGTAGGCACCCCGCACTTTACAACCTTTCTCGTACAACAACATCACGAGTACACGGCCCGATCAAAACACGATGGCTACCCCATCGCCCAACCATCGGTCGAACGCATCCACGAACTCAGACGCTGGTTAACTAAACTTGGGCCTAACACCCTCACAACCCTAACACGAGGCGGGACCACCACAACCTGACCCCACCACCAAAACTACCGCGGGTTGACCCGCAACGGGGCCTCAACCCGACCCGGCAACGCGCACAATACTAGCTCCCCGATCCGGAACAATCTTACTAATCACGTTTCGAAAACCTAGCGGTCTTAGCTCAACTACCCTCTTTCATTCCACACTACTGGGACCTATCCCAAACATAGCTCACGCAAGCACTAGGCACCCCGATAAGGATCAACATAACCATACGTCTTACTCTAGATGACCTTACCTCTAAGGTCTCTACGTAACAAAACTCTAAGGTTCACACCTTCTCTATCCCCCCAAATCTTACTTGGTTAACTAACCAAGATTTCTAATCACAACTAACACATCGCTATCGTAACATAGCACTTAAGGTATACTCACCTTATCACATAAACAAAACTCTGTGAGGTTAAAGATATATCTATATCATCGCTTCACTCCCTTAGTCGTTCTAAACAAACTGCCTGCAGGCGCATAGCTAAGGAAGATGACAAACTACCCACCGATCTCAAGGCTAAGTCCTCCTACTAGGACACTCTTCCGACATCGACTGACGGTCATAGTACAACAAGTACCAATCTAACAAGACGACATTCCCGATGACATCCGCCATACCGGAACCTAAGATCTGGGGCCCACCAACCCTCGTGATACCCCGAACGCCCCGAACCCCGCGAGGACCTCTCTGACCGCGGATGTGCATAATCTAATCATCGCGAGGTGACTCGCCGAAAGTCACCAAAAGGACCTTGCCGCTCGCCCTTCTCGTTGTCCTTCGTTAACCCGCCGATCTCTACGTTTCTGGCCGCGCATAAGCCCGCATAACGTGCCATGCTCAAGCCTAATCAAGGATTACTTGCACAACCTTCTCTTAGGTAGTCATCAAGACTCGCGATACATCGGTATACTCTCGTAGCCAACTCCATAGCTAGTAACAGTGGTCGCTTTGCAATCAAAATTCTCTGCTCCGGCCGTGGAACCGGGCGTTCAAATATCATGGCCGCAGAGGAACCGCCGCCGCAGCTAAACTTTCAAGCAGCTAGTGACGCCGCAGAAATCCTCGAATGAAGCATTACCCTAGGTAATGATTGGGCCTGTGCTCACGCAACCCTTCAGATTTACTCGCAGCCTCCGGCCGCTTTGCCCTCCCGGGCCCGGTTTGCTACGCGAGGCATAATGGTAAGGAAAGAAATACGTTGAGGGTCCAATCTACAACATGCCTCTAAGGCACGATCTCAGAGTGAGAAGAATAGAAACCAATCCTAAATATCCTATAGCCTCCTCGATTATTGGTGTGGTGCACAACACACCGATAATCAAGACTTCATCGATACGGCCTGTAGACACTTTCCGAGGATTAATCGCTTTATACCACTTTTTGTCACGACCGAACCTCGCCCGTGGATCGTGCCTTACCCCGCACCCAAGTAGCCATACATCGAGTAATCAATGAATAAAACAAGACATCAAAATATTATGAAGTACGAAACAATAACTGAGAAAACTTGCCTTTCGGCATATATAAACAAATTTTTTCAACATGAACGCTTTAATCCTTTTACAAACCCCGCCACAACAAGATTTACATGCACTTACGAATGATATGACAACAACGACGGACAGGCCCGCCATACCTCGAATGTAAGCACCTACAACAACAGGACTATACCAAGATAAGCCTCCGAGAAACGAGCTTTCCTAAAAGTCAACCGTGACCCTAAGAGCGAGGATCAACGAATGGTGTACCTTACTGCGCATGAACGCACTTCAAGGAGGTCGATAACAAAAATTACCGAGTATGTGAAATCAAAATAAATATCAGAAATGAAATCATAGTAGTCTATACAAAGCAGAGACATGTATGATAACCAAACTACGCTTACAATAAATAAGCCATGTCAAGTCGTGACTCACACCTCAAGTCATCACTAAAACATAACAACGGGTCTCACGCCCACAACATCAATCGTGCTCGGGACACATTCCTCACTGCCGGCAGTCTATGATATGAAAGCACCAAGGAACACACATGAACACCAGGTCCCACCTGTGTTATAATAAAACCGTACGGGGTAAGTATGGAGGCATAGCCGACTACTAAAGCCCCCAGCACTAACAAGGTCATAAATCAGACATGAGATCTGCCTGCATCGTCACATGATCATACCGCCACCCGCCCGCAGATCTAATGTGCGCGTCTAGCCTCGAACTTCCCCACCCGCATAGGCCAAACTCATAGGCCTGCATGAGGTATAACCCCGCATCGAGGGTAGCTCCTCCCCGGCATCCGCCTGGACTTCCGAGTCCGCATGGCCACAAGGACCGCATGCCCATAAAGGACGCACGCTAACCTGGAACTCTCGTAGCTCCGCATAGGCCCCCAGGACCCGCATGAGGTATTCTCGAATCATAGGTCCATCGACCCGCCTGAGTTTACCCCGCATCGGAGGGCAGCTTAACCCCCGGAATCGCCACGCCCGACTCGGCCCGTGATCGTGCCTACCCTGCACCCAGTGATACAACATCGAGAAAACCAAATGGAAAATAAAACACGAGTCATGAAACAAGAGATATAATAAATAAACAAAGCAACCAAAACAGCTTGCCTTCAGATATACATAAAAACCCGACGCTTATCCTTTTTACAAACCCCGCCACAACAAAGGCATGCACTTAAGATTTACAACAACTATGATGGGATGTGGCTCGCCATACCCCGAATGTACAAGAACCTACAACTCGTGGAAACATACCAAAGATAAGCCTCAAGGAACGGAGCTTTCCAACACGCCAAATGAGATCCTAAGAGCGGGGATCCACGACCGATGTACTTCTCTACTGCAGATTTAACGCAGCCTCAAGGAGGTCAAGATAACAGTACCAAGTATGTGAAATCACAACATCAGAATGAAATCATAATAGCTTAAAAAGCAGAGACATGTATGATAACCAAGATACAATACGCAACATAAAAGTGCTAAGTCGTGACTCACGCCTCAAAGTCACCACTAAATATAACTATGGGTCTCACGCCCACAACATCCATCATGTTCGCATCATGGCCGCATGCCGACATCGTGACGGTGTAGACATGTCCATGATGCAACAATAATAACAAGGCCGCATGGCCACATGCCCGAATCATCGACGGTGTAGACATGCCCATGTAACCTCAATAACAATATATCTGGTGGTCAACCCCGCCGCACGGCCACATGCCCCGGAATCAGACGGTGTAGACACGCCCATGTTGCGCATAACCATATATCGGTAATCAACCCGCCGCACGGTCGCGTGCCCGGAATATCAGATCGGTGTAGACATGCCCATGTGACATCAACAACAAGACAAGAATCAAAATGGAAACATACCCGTGGAATTCTCCATCACCGCCAAAGACGCTCCAAGTAAGTTCTCAATAAGTCAACCTACTCTATCGAGAGACGCGAATACGTAAATACCACACTTGCACAACAAAGGCTATCATCACAAGATAGGCAAGTTTCACAACAACAAGCATAGCAAGTTTCACAACAACAAGCAAAGGCAAGTTTCACAATAACAAGCAAAGGCAAGTTTCACAACAACTCAAAGTACTTTCATTTTATGCCAAAGTCCGGTTTTTAACCCCAAAGTACTACATACGTTAAGTTCTTTTAAAAGAGATCCATTACTTTTATAAAAGTCACCCGATACCGTAGTATTAGAATGACCAACCCACATTCCCTTTTCAAAATCAAGTAACAACATTCTTTTCCTAAGTTCCAGTTGCCTAGTTTCAATTACTCAAGCTTCTCATTTTCAAATGGTTTCATAGTTTCCAAACTTAATCACTTGATTCCTTTTTAGAACAATTGAGTAATATATGTCTCACGAGAGTAGGTTATTCTTGTTTACAACATTCTTATTACAAAGACCATGATCTAGAAAATGTATATCATTTTGTCTCATCTTAGTTTCTACGCAGATGGAGGTTTCATCGATTTTAATACAATTCATCATTATTCAATACATTTTCCTTTATTAACGCGGTGGTCCTGTCGATACACATTCCGATTTCCAAATCAAGAAACATTATCCCTTTAAATAAAACCAAGTACTCATTACTCACGAATGAGGTTTCACACAAACATTCACATTAAAACAAATAAGTTAAGTCTCTTATCTTATAAGATCAAGTCTCTTAACTTCTAATATCAAGAAACCATTTTCTTTACCTCTTAAGACATTATACCTAACTCCCCATAAAGCTAGTATAACTCTTTTTAAAACCTTTTAAAACCAAGTGTTACTCTCCTTCCAAAACGATTTATAAATCTTTTGAAATACCTCAAGTTCTTTATTATAACTAGCCGCTTATAATTCACATCGCTACCTTTAAAACCACAAAGTATTTTCTTACCTACATAAAGTCATATAACCAACTTCCCATAAAGCCGTTATAACACTTTATGTTTTAAGAACAATCAAACACGCTTAACACATGTACGCTCACCGCACTACATAGTTCACACATATCATGCTAGAAGAGATAGGAAGAGGTTCACATACCTCGCGACGATTATCGACATAAGCAAAAAGCTCCAAGTACTACAACCTTGCTAGCCCTTTCCACTCCTCGAGTAGAATACGCTACTCTTAGTACTTTCACCTATAAAGGTCACAAACGCCTATTAACCCCAAAACACAAGTTTCTATCTTTCTACGTAAAATTCGCAGACTTCCCCGCAACAAACAGAAATCTCCTCCTTTATCGAGGTCGGCTACCAAGCCAACCAGGGGGTTAACACGCCTAACCGACGCAGAAATTCTACTACACAAGAATGCAACATAAGTCTACCGAATACGTTCTAGGTAATTACAGTTCGCTTCTTCTCTTTATTATCCTTCTACGTGATTACTGCTCAATTCTTTATTCTTCAGCTTAAGTCAAAAGACATTGCCACAATACTAAGTTCAGTTATATATAGTATACAACAACTATATATTCAACACTTATGTAATTTCCAATTACAATAGAAGGACAGAGTGTTTACCTCGATAAGCCCAAAATTATCCAAGTATAAAGTCGATCCCGAGCAACGCTTAGCTCCTACTCCGAGCGCCCAAACAACCCTTAGAAGTTCTAACTAACTTCTACTTACAACTTCAACAACGGGTGAAGATTTCCTTAGGTTTCGTTTTTGTGGCTAAAGGAAGTATAATCGTATTTTCCTGGCTTCTCAGATAAGTGTAACCTTGGGAATACTACAAGGTATTTGGGGCCAAGGTATTTGGACATTACAACAATACTAGGAGAGTATTTCTATACCACAACAAGGGGTATTATACGAAACAACTAGGCTGTGGGTACTCCACTGCCAGACACCACAAAGGGGAGTGGGGAGGCTCTACCAAAGGCCTTAACCAAGGGGAGGGTTGTTGGACGATTTCAAGGTTGAGGGGAGGAGAGATTTTTAACACTTAGAACAATTTTGGATGAAGAAGTTCATCAACATGGAGGGGTATTTATAGGTGAAGAAATGGCCAACCAATGGCCAAGATTCTTCCAAGTGTATAGCAAGTGTAAGGTCAAGATCAAGCCATGTGTTTGTGGGTCCCACTTGCTCATCAACTACACAAAAATATCCTACCTAACCCTTGACCAAAATTGGGCAACAAAACGTGCCAAGAATGGCCATTTCGCCGCCCCTTTGTTTCAATGTGAGGTGACACATGTCACCTCCCGCTGGTCCAAAATGTTTCGGCTCTCGGAAAAAGCCGAAAAAATTATAAATCACATAGCCGGAATTTGCCCAACAAATGCTGTGGAAACGTTTCGTCTAAACACGACTCTAATCGGGTGTTGTGTACAAATTTCGAAACTTGCCTAACTTAAGGCTCAAATTTTCTACGCACCTCACGACATACTCAAAATACGGGGTATAACATTCTTCCTTAGAAACATTCGCCCCAATGTTCCTTCTCAAGTCTCAACACAAACATGCGCCAAGATAGTCTTCATCGCTATACGCATTTAAAACAATCATGCCACACCGCCATGAAATAACAAATGCACAAAATACGAAATCCCAAGTCCACGAGGAATCACCTCATATCACAAAAGTTCCCATCAAGGTCTAACATATACTCCTCCGCACCTTCATTTCACAAAAGAAACGATCACACTCGCTCACTTCTCCCCTACCTCGTCGCACTGCTCAACACTCGAACTCTTCCCAAGACACGCACCACACTTCACTAACGCTCGTTTCCAACCCTTGGAGTCACTACCTCCAAACTTGGTCATCTTACTAACCTCGATTTCCTCTAAGGCCATTCTCGCCTTCACGAATCGATTCTGGTCGATCGATCCACGAACTCATACGATGGTCATCTAAACTGGGCCTAGCACCCTCGCGGACTCGCCACCCGGCGACCACCCGAGCTGACCCTTCCTCGAACGACGCGGTTGGCCCGCAACATGGCCCCAACCCGACCCATCAGAGCGCCAACTTCCGCCTCCGACACGGAACACTGGGCTACCACTTCCATCTCACACTAACCAGATTTTTTTAATCACACTATAGCACAAAGCTATCCGAACATAACACTTAACACATCATTAACATCAATACATACAAGTATCTACAGGTTAAGGATATACTAAACTAGGCGGTTCAAGGACCGCTAAAATCGAACTTCCACCGCGACTTACCGTGGCCCGCAATCGCTTCTAGTAGTCAGGTTATCCTACCGCTACTTCGCCTGACAGCTTCTCGTCATATGGCCTCGTTGGCCGCAAGAATAACAAGCTCCTCGTACTACGACACTCAAATGCGGTCTACCACATCGACCACACCGAGGTAGGTGATCGATCCGCCAACACCCCTACTCCTCAACATTCAAACCCGGGAGCCCCGACCGCTTCCTCAATATCCCAAGGGTCCCGGCGTCGGAGGACCACTGCAATGGCGGAGGTACATAACTAGTTCACGCCGAGGCGTCCGCCTAAAGTTGCCAAAATATCCGCCGCTTGGCCTTCTTCGCCGAAAGCCGTCCACCTGCTGACTTCGCGCCTCGCACTCCCAAGTGAGCCTCAATGCGGCAATGTCCATGCCCTACCAAGAGAAACACCCAACAACTCTTCGCTAGGTAATCATCGAGCCTCGTAATATACTTGCACTCGATCCTCCATACTAGCTACTAATGCGGAACATACCGCCAATGAGTCGAACTCACATTGTACTTCCCGAATCAGACGCCTGCTCGCCAACATCAAAAATCGCTACCCGAGCCCTCCTCATTTGCGGAGGCAAGAAATGTGCCAGAAGGCCCTCAAAACTCGCCCCAAACGGCCGGAAGGCATGCTCTCCCGAAAGCTCCCACGAAGTCAAAACCAATCGATCGCGTATCACGCACCGATGCGACCAAATGTCACGCACTCACTCAAGCCTTGATCACCCGCATGATCCTTCTCAGAATCGACGGATGAACTCCTCGCGGATCATCCTCCGCCACCAGAAACTCAAAGCGGCTACAACTAAGGAAATACCGTAGCCTCAAATCGTCGCCTCGCGCACTACAAAGCCGCTGAATCGAATCGCCGGCCCACTTATCTCATATCCGCCACAACTCGCCAATAATCGCCATCTCTTGTGACCCATCTCCCGCTTCTGCATCGTGGATCGAGGCTCGTGCATCAGAGGTCTCGCAGCCCACCGCTGCGCTCTAAACTCGCCGTGCCGGGCGGCGCCGCAAAACTCGCCGTCAAGCACTACTCGTGTATCGACCGGCCTCGCGCTCGCATTTCTCTCGACCCACTAGCGCCTCCTCGCCGCTTTGCCCTTCTCGGGCCCCGGTTTTTCGCAGAGGCATAATCGTAAAAACGAAACACGCCGAGGGTCCAACTTACAACACGCCTCTAAGGCACGATCTCGTAATGAGAAGAATGGAAACCAATCCTAAATGTCCTATAGCCTCCTCGACATAGATGGTGCACAACACACCGATAATCAAGACTCTACTAGACACGGTTCAGACACTTTCCGAGGACTAATCGCTCGATACCACTTTGTCACGCCCGACTCCGGCCCGTGATCGTGCCTTACCCCGCACCCTAGTGATACAACATCGTAGAAAACCAAATGGAAAATAAAACACGAGTCATGAAACAAGAGATATAATAAATAAACAGCAACCAAAACAATTGCCTTCAAGATATACATAAAACCCAACAGCTATCCTTTTACAAACCCCGCCCACAACAAAGCATGCACTTAAGATTTACAATAACTATGACGGACAGTGGCCTCGCCATACCCCCGAATGTACAAGAACCTACAACTCAGTGGAAACATACCAAAGATAAGCCTCCAAGGAACTGAGCTTTCCAACACGAAATGAGATCCTAAGAGGGATCCACGATCGACGTACTTCTACCATGCAGATTTAACGCACTTCGGGAGGTCGATAACAGTACTAAGTATGTGAAATCACAACATCAGAATGAAATCATAATAGCTTAAAAAGGTGAGACATGTATGATAACCAAGATACAAGACGCAACATAAAAGTTAGCTGTCGTGGACTCACGCCTCAAAGTCACCACTCAATATAACTGGGTCTCACGCCCACAACATCCATCATGTTCGTGATCATGGCCGCATGCCCCTAATATCAGACGGTGTAGACATGTCCATGATGCAACACAATAATAAGGCCGCACGCCACATGCCCCTAATCGCAGACGGTAGACATGCCCATGTAACCTCAATAACAATATATCAGTGGTCAACCCCGCCGCATGGCCACATGCCCCTGGACATCAGACGGTAGACACGCCCATGTTGCGCAATAACCATATATCGTAATCAACCCGCCGCATGGTCGCGATGCCCCTAACATCAGACGGTGTAGATACGCCCATGTGACATCAACAACAAGACAAGAATCAAAATGGAAACATACCCGCGGAATTCTCCATCACCGCCAAAGACGCCCAAGTAAGTTCTCAATAAGTCAACCGCCTTATCGAGAGACGCCAGAATACGTAAATACCACACTTGCACAACAAAGGCTATCATCACAAGCATAGGCAAGTTTCACAACAACAGCATAGGCAAGTTTCACAACAACAAGCAAAGGCAAGTTTCACAATAACAAGCAAAGGCAAGTTTCACAACAACTCAAAGTACTTTCATTTTATGCCAAAGTCCGGGTTTTTAACCCCAAAGTACTACATACGTTAAGTTCTTTTAAAAGAGATCCATTACTTTTATAAAAGTCACCCGACAACCCGTAGTATTAGAATGACCAACCCACATTCCTTTTCAAAATCAAGTAACAACATTCTTTTCCTAAGTTCCAGGTTGCCTAGTTTCAATTACTCAAGCTTCTCATTTTCAAATGGTTTCATAGTTTCCAAACTTAATCACTTGATTCCTTTTAGAACAATTGAGTAATATATGTCTCACGTGAGAGTAGGTTATTCTTGTTTACAACATTCTTATTACAGCAGCCATGATCTAGAAAATGTATATCATTTTGTCTCATCTTAGTTTCTATGCAGATGGAGGTTTCTACTGGTTTTAATACAATTCATCATTATTCAATACATTTTCCTTTATTAACGCCATGTGGTCCTGTCGATACACATTCTCGATTTCCAAATCAAGAAATCATTATCCCTTTAAATAAAACCAAGTACTCATTACTCACGAATGAGGTTTCACACAAATTCACATTAAAACAAATAAGTTAAGTCTCTTATCTTATAAGATCAAGTCTCTTAACTTCTAATATCAGTAAACCATTTTCTTTACCTCTCTTAAGACATTATACCTACTCCCATAAAGCTAGTATAACTCTTTTTAAAACCTTTTAAAACCAAGTGTTACTCTCCTTCCAAAACGATTTATAAATCTTTGAAATACCTCAAGTTCTTTATTATAACTAGCCGCTATAATTCACATCGCTTACCTTTTAAAACCACAAAGTATTTTCTTACCTACATAAAGTCGTTATAACCAACTTCCCATAAAGCCGTTATAACACTTTATGTTTTAAGAACAATCAAACACGCTTAACACATGTACGCCTACCGCATCACATAGTTCACACATATCATGCTAGAAGAGATAGGAAGAGGTTCACATACCTCGCGACGATTATCGCACAATAAGCAAAAAGCTCCAAGTACTACAACCTTGCTAGCCCTTCCACTCTCGAGTAGAATACGCTACTCTTAGTACTTTCACCTATAAAGGTCACAAACGCCTATTAACCCCAAAACACAAGTTTCTATCTTTCTACGTAAAATTCGGAAGACCTCCCCGCAACAACAGAATCTCCTCCTTTATCGAGGTCGCTACCAAGCCAACCAGGGGGTTAACACGCCTAACCTGACGCGTAAAATTCTACTACACATAAATGCTACATAATTCTACTTTAATACAAATCTAGGTAATTACGTCGCTTCTTCTCTTTATTATCCTTCTATGTGATTACTGCTCAATTCTTTATTCTTCAGGCTTAAGTCAAAAGACATTGCCACAATACTAAGTTCAGTTCTATATATAGTATACAACAACTATATATTCAACACTTATGTAATTTCCAATTACAATAGAAGGACAGTAGTGTTTACCTCGATAAGCCCAAAATTATCCAAGTATAAAGTCGATCCTGAGCAACGCTTAGCTCCTACTCCGAGCGCCCAAACAACCCTTAGAAGTTCTAACCAACTTCTACTTACAACTTCAACAACGGGTGAAGATTTCCTTAGGGTTTCGCTTTTGTGGCTAAAGGAAGTATAATCGTATTTTCCGGGCTTCAGATGTTGTAACTCGGGAATACTACAAGGTATTTGGGGCCAAGGTATTTGGACATTCCAACAATACTAGGAGAGTATTTCTATACCACAACCAGGGCTATTATACGAAACCAACTCGGCTAGGGGGGGGGGTACCCCACGGCTAGACACCACAACGGGGAGGGGGGAGGCTCTCGCCAAAGGCCCTTAACCAGGGAGGGGTGTTGGACGATTTCAAGGTTGAGGGGAGGGAGAGATTTTTAACACCGAGAACAATTTTGGATGAAGAAGTTCATCAACATGGAGGGTATTTATAGGTGAAGAAATGGCCAACCAATGGCCAAGATTCTTCCAAGTGTATAGCAAGTGTAAGGTCAAGATCAAGCCATGTGTTGTGGGTCCCACTTGCTCATCAACTACACAAAAATATCCTACCTAACCCTTGACCAAAATTGGGCAACAAAACGTGCCAAGAATGGCCATTTCGCCGCCCCTTTGCTTCCAATGTGAGGTGACACATGTCACCCTCCCGCTGGTCCAAAATGTTTCGCCTCTAAAAATCCGCAAAAATTATAAATGACATAGCCGGAATTTCCCAACAAAAGTCGTGGAAACGCTTCATTTAAAAACGACTCTAATCGGGTGTTGTGTACAAATTTCGAAACTTGCCTAACTTAAGGCTCAAATTTTCTACGCACGTCCTCACGCATATACCAAAATACGGTATAACAGAACACCAAGGTGAGTGGTACAATACCAACATAACGGCCGATAGCGAAACTATTTAGCGCAATCGGGAAACCCCTACAAACATCACAAGATACTAACACACGTAGGCCCTAGCATATGTACTTAATAAATCAACAAGAAAGTATTACAAGGCTATCACAACCCAACACAATCAAGTTATACACACAAGGCACTTTCTACTATATGATTAACAAGATCGGGTTTTATCTCCAAAGTACTTCATACATTAACTCTTTAAAAGATACGTTACTTTCACAAAAAACCACACAATACCCGTAGTATATGAAAATAGAGTGATTATCTTTTGAAGTAAATCAAAACACTTACCCTTGTAAAATCAAGTAACAACATTATTTTCCAAACGTCTAAGTTTGCCTAATTTCAAATGTTCACGTTTCTTATTTTAGAAGTGTTTCGTATTTACTAGTCTGATTGATTTAAGAAGATAATTCTCTTTAAACCATCTGAGAAACATAAGCCTTATATGTGAGTAGGATATTCTTGTTTATAACAATCTTATTACAACAGCCATGATCTAGGAAATATCATTTTGTCTCATCTTAGCTTCTATGCAGATGGAAGTTTCTACTAATTTTACTCTGTCAAAACATTTCCTTTTATTAACGCTGCAGTGGTTTGTCGATACACATTCTGATTTCCGAAATCAGTAAAACATTCTTAAGCCGTTATACCTAACTTCCCATAAAGCTAGTATAACTCTTAAGTTTTCAAAAACCAAGTATTACTCTCCTTTTAAAATGATTCAAAAAAATCTTTTGAAATACTTCAAGTTCTTTATTATCACATAACCAACCAGTTATAGTTCAAATAAGTTACCTTTTAAAAACCACAAGTATTTTCTTACATACATAAAGCTGTTATAACCAACTTCCCATAAAGCCGTTATAACACTTTATGTTTTAGACCAACCAAATACATTTAACACATGTACGTCTACCGTACTACATAGTTACACACATATCATGCTAGAAGAGATAGGAAGAGGTTCACATACCTCGCGACGAGTATCGACTAATAGCAAAACGCTCCAAGTACTTCCAACCGCGGCTACTCCTAAGCCAAGATCGCGCCACACGTAGTACTTCAACCTATAAGGCCACAAGGCGCTTATTAACATTTAGATCTTATCGTAGAACATTCTACGTAAAAATTGAAGACTCCTCTCTCTTCCGCCACAGACATCTCCTCCTCTATCGAGGCCGGCCATCAAGCCAACCAGTGGGTATTATATGAAAACAACTAGGCTAGTGGGGTATACTTCGCTAGCACCCCTAGAGTGGTGCTCTCGCCACAGCGGGAGGCCTCGCCGAACTCAACACAAAGTGGGAGGGAGAAGGAGAGCTTTCAAGACTTAGGCAAATTTGTGGATGAATTTGTCTTCCAAAGGTGGGTATTTATAGGTCAAGTGAAGGCCAACCAATGGCCAAGATCATGCCAAGTGCAAGGTGTAGGGCCAAGATCTTGCCAAGTGCCCCTTAACCAACTAACACACAAATATCCTACCTACTCAATGACAAAATGGCCAACTTTCGCCAAGCTTGACCGCCTACAGGTCCAATGAGAGGGTGACAAGTGTCGCCTCTTGTTGGTCCAAAATGTTTCGTCTCTAAAAATCCGCAAAATAAAATATGGCATAGCCGAAATTCCCTACGAAAGTCGTGGAAAACGTTTCACTAAAAACGACTCTAACCGTGTTGTGCACAAAATTAAATCGCCAAGCCTACTTGAAGTTCGAATTTCCTACGCACGTCCTCGCATATACCGGAAATACGGTATAACACTTCACTCGTCGCGTTCTTCTGACACTCAACTCCTCTAGTATACGCATTCACACTTCACCATCGCTTTCCCAAAACTTTGAGTCACCACCTCCAAACTTGGTCATCTTACTAGCTTCAATCTCCTTAAGGCCATTCCCGACCTTCACGATCCGCTCGTCGAACATATCCACGAACTCATACGATGGTTATCTAATCGTGGCCTAGCACCTCGTGACCCTACCACCGGGACCACCCAGAGCTGACCCCACTTTGAACAGCCGCTGGTTGGCCTCAACATGGCCCCAACCCGACCCACTTACGCATCACGCTCTTGTTCCGATCCTAACAATCTTACCTCTACAGGTCATGAAAGCTACCACTTCCATTTTTACACTACCCAAGGAAATTTCCCCACAATTACTCTACGTATGATTATACATTCTGACAAAGATCACCCGCAAGATCTTGTACTCAAGACGGCCTTACATCTAAGGTCTCAACTGTAATATTCTAAGGTTCATCATTTCTCACCCCCAGGCTTACCCTTTTTCACTAACCAGGTTTCTAAATCACATTTTAGCACAAAGCTATCCGAACATAACACTTAACACATTATCATAGCATCGATACATACAAGTCTCTAGAGGGTTAAGGATATACCTGAAAGTAGGCGGTTCGAAGGACCGCTAAAACTGGGAACTTCCACCGCGACCTCTACCGTGGCCCGCCGGTGTATGAACATCCTGCCTAGCTGTGGAAGGTGAAGAACCCGCAACTGATCTCGTAGTCTGTGCTATCCTACCAGTGCTACCCCTGGTCGGACAGTTTCTCCCAAAATGGCCCTGCTGGCCGCATGTAAAACAAACTCCCGGACTAGCACGACACTCCCCACTGTGGAGTCTACCACAGCGGTCACAACGAGGTAGGGGTGGCTTCAGCTGGCTAACACCCCTACTCTCCCGAAAATCTGAACCCTTGGAGCCCTGACCTGCTCCTGAATACTCTGGATGCTCTGAAGATTGTGGAGGACCACTCAGATTGGCGGGCGCATAACTAGTCTGGCCGAGGCGGTCCGCCTCGAAGTCACCAAAGGACCTGCGTTCGGCCTCTTCGCGACCTTGGTCATTTCGCCGATTTCTCCGCTCCTCACCTCCAAGTGCATAAGCTCGCGTGCAATGTCCATGCCCGGCTGAAGAGCTACACCCGAACAACTCTCTTCTAGGTAATCATCGAGCCCTGTAACATATTGGTGCACTCGATCCCCATACTAGCTACTAATGCGGGGACGTACCGGGCCAATGAGTCGAACTCCACATTGTACTCCCGAACCGTACGCCCGTTCTGCCGCAACACCAAAAATCTGTCGGCCCGAGCCCTCCTCATCTGTGGAGGCAAGAAATGTGCAAGAAATGCCTCTGAGAACTCGTCCCAAACGGCTGGAAGTGCATGCTCTCTCCCGATAGCTCACGATCAAAACCTTGATCATGCGGTATCACGCAGCCGATGTGAACCTAGGACCACCGACTCGGTCTCCGATGCCTTGATCACTCTCATGATCCGCTGTAACTGTCGGATGAACTCCTGCGGATCATCCTCAGGCCTCGACCCATAAAACTCGGGCGGCCTACAACTCAGAAAATCCCGTAGTCTCAAATGCGCTCGGGGTGAACTATGGTGCTATCGGCTGAACTGCATCAAATTTATCCTCAAGTCTCGCCACAACCCGCCATTAATCGCCATCTCGCTTGTAACCCATCTCCTCCGCCCACTGTAGGGATGGAGGCTCGGTCGCGGTCTCTGTAGAGAGCCGCCATTTCTGCATCGTATCTCCTCTGCCGCCTTGCCCTTCACGGGTTGCCTTGCGCGAGGCATAATCGGTAAAACGAGATACGCCGAGAGGGTCCAACTTACAACACGCCTCTAAGGCACGATCTCGAATGAGAAGAATGGAAACTAATCCTAAATGTCCTATAGCCTCTCGACATAGATGTGGTGCACAACACACCGATAATCAAGACTACTGAACACGGTGCGTAGACACTTTCCGAGGACTAATCGCTGCGATACCACTTTTGTCACGACCTAACCTGGGCGTGGTGCCTTACCCGGCACCCTGGTGATACAACATCGTAGAAAATCAGCGAAAGTAAAACATGAACATGAAATGAGAGATATAATAAATAAACAGCTAACCAAAGCTTGCCTTCAGATATATACATACAAACCCAAATGCTTTAATCCTTTTTACAACATCGCCCACACAGATTACTCTGCACTCTAAGATTTACAACAACTATGACGGACAGGGCCGCCATACCCACGAATGTACAAGAACCTACGACTCAGTGGAACACATACCAAAAGATAAGCCTCCAAGGAACGGAGCTTCCCAATAAGTCGAAAGGTGATCCTAAAGCGGATCGACAAACATGTACCTCTACTGCGACATGAATGCGGCCCAGAAGGAGGTCGATAACAGTACCAAGTATGTGAATCAGAAAAATCAGAATGAAATCATAGCAGTCTATATAAAGCAGGAGACATGTATGATAACCAAACTACAGTTCACGATAAATAAGCAGTCATGTAAGTCAGGGACTCACGCCCTCAGAGTCATCACTCATGCCCGTGGAATACCTTCCTCACTGCCGGCAGTCTATGATATGATAACAATAAGACAACATTCCAAATGGAAGCATACCCGTGCGCTACGCATCGTGTCAGTATGTCCAAAGGGAAACAATAAGACATCATTCCAAATGGAAACATACCCGCGCGCTACGCATCGTGTCAGTATGTCCAAAGGGAAACAATAAGGCAGTATCAAAATGGAAGCATACCCGTGCGCTACGCATCGTGTCAGTATGTCCAAAGCGATTAACAAAAGTAACCCTATCAACAGGAACGTACCCGTGGAATTTATCCGTCACTGCCGGTCACGTCCAAGTAAGTTCTCAACAAGTCAACCGACCCTCCATCGAGAGGCGCGGTAGTATAGAAACACAATTCTTGCACAACAAAGGCTATCACGACAAGCATAGACAAGTTTCACAACAACAAGCATAGGCAAGTTTCACAACAACAAGCATAGGCAAGTTTCACAACTCAAAGTACTTTCATTTTTATGCCAAGGTCCGGGTTTTAACCCTAAAGTACTACGTACGTTAAATTCCTTTTAAAGATCCATTCCCTTCTATAAAAGTCACCCGATACCCGTAGTATAAAATAGAGTGACTTATATCTTTTAAGTAGACCAAAACAACTTCCATACTTTCCTTTTTAAAACCAAATTAAGGCAACACTATGCCTTCTTTTTAGACCAAAACACTTCTCTTTTTAAAGTCACGTTACCACATTAAAACCAATGATAAAACCCTCCTTTTGTTTTCATAAAGTCGTTATAACTATCTTCCTATAAAGTTGTTATAATACTTTATGTTTTAAACCAATTTAAGACAACACAATGCCTTTCTTTTCCCTAAAGTTCCAGTTTGCCTAATTTCAATTACGCAAGTCTCTTTTTAGAAAAGTTTCATAGTTCAATGTCTTAATCTTTTTTTAAAACAATTGAGTAACGTATGCCATAGGCGAGTAGGTTATTCTTGTTCATAATAAATCTTATTAAGCAGCCATGATCTAGGAAATGTAATATCATTTTGTCTCATCTTAGCTTCTATGCAGATGGAGGTTTCTACTGGTTTTAATAATACTTCATTATTCAATACATTTCCCTTTATTAAGCCGCATGGGTTGTCGATACTCATAATCATTTCCTACATCAAGAAACATTATTCTTTAGAAACCAAGTACTCATTACTCACGAATGAGGTTTCATACATCTTACAACTTTCAAATCAATTTAATTAAGTTAAGTCTCTTATCTTATAAGATCAAGTCTCTTAACTTCTAAGATCAAATAGCCATTCTTTTTATCTCTTTTAGACGTTATACCTAACTTCCCATAAAGCTAGTATAACTCTTAAGTTCTCAAAACCAAGTATTACTCTTCTTAAAAAAAAAGGGTTTCTTAAGGAAAGACTTCAAGTTCTTTATTATTACACATCAAGTCAGTTATAAGTCAAATCAGTTACCTTTTAACAATCACAAAGCACTTTCTTATATACATAAAGTTGTTATAACCAACTTCCCATAAAGCCGTTATAACCCTTTATGTTTTAAACCAATCAAATACATTTAACACATGTACGTCTGTACTACATATTTATACACATATCATGCTAGAAAGATAGGAAGAGGTTCACATACCTCGCGACGATTATCGACTAATAGCAAACGCTCCAAGTACCTCAAACCGTCGGCTACACCTTGCCGCGTATCACGCCACACGTAGTACTTCAACCTATAGAGGCCACAAGGCGCCTATTAACATCTTAGATCTCAATGTAGAATATTCTGCAGAAAATTCGCAGACCTCCCCGCATGGCGTAAATCTCCTCTCTATCGAGTAGGCTACCCAACCTAAGGGGGTTTACACGTCTAACCGGACGTGTACAACTCTACTACACATCAATGCTACACAAGTCTACTGTAATACAGTCCTATGTAATTACAGTTCAGTTCTCTTCTTTAAATTCAGGCTTAAGTCGCAAGACATTGCCGTAAGTATTATTCAGGCTTAAGTCAAAAGACATTGCCGCACAACTATGTTCACTTCTATATATAGTATACTTTAACTATATATTCCTACAACATGTAATTCCCAATTACAACAGAAGGTCAAGAGTGTTTACCTCGATAAGCCCAAAATTATCCAAGTTATATGTCGATCCTGAACAACGTTTAGCTCCTACTCGGCGCTCCAATCCGCTCCAACAACCCTTAGAAGTTCTTCGCAACTTCTACTTAAACACTTCAACCGACTATGAAGGTTTTCCTTAGGGTTTCGTTTTGTGACTGAGGGAAGTATAATAGTATTTTCTGGGCTTTTGTATAAGTGTAACCTTGGGAATACTACAAGGTATTTGGGCCAAGGTATTTGGGCATTATAACAATACTAGGAGAGTATTTCTATACCACAAAGGGGTGTATTATACGAAGACAACTAGGCTGGGGTACCCACGGCTAGCACCTCAGGAGGGGATACTTTCGGCTAGGCTAGGGAGGGTCTCGGCTGAACCACTTAGGCTAGAGGGGAGAGGGTGTTGGAAGAAAAGCTCAAGGAGAGGGAGGATTTTTCAAGACTTAGAACAATTTAGGATGAAGAAGTTCATCAACTTAGAGGGTATTTATAGTCAAGCCATGGCCAACCAATGGCCAAGATCACTCCAGTGTAAGGCAAGTGTAGGGCTAGATTTCAACCATGTGTACCTTATCCATCTACCACACAACTTGCACAAAATATCCTACCTACTACACAAGACCCAATCGCCCAATATTGCCGTCAAGCCTTCGATGTGAGGTGACACATGTCACCCTCCGTTGGTCCAAAATGTTACGTCTCTAAAAATCCGCAAAAATTATTATTGACATAGCGAATTTTCCTACGAAAGTCGTGGAAACGTTTCGTCGAAAAACGACTCCTTTTGGTAGTTATGCACAAATTCGAACCTATGCCTACTTTAAGGCTCAAATTGTATACGTACGCCCTCACGTACATACTCTGGAAATACGGGGTATAACACATGTCAAGTTAGGGACTCATGCCCGTGAAATCATCACTCAAATACATCCCGGGAATTTAACCCGCACAATGGCCGCATGCCCCGGCATCTCACCTCGGTATAAGCATGGCCCTGGAACCGTCCTAGTGGGCCCATACCCGTGGACCATCCAACGTGTCGGTATGCCCAAATGAGATAACAAGATAACAATCCTTATGGAAGCATACCCGTGGGCCACCCAACGTGTCGGTATGTCCAATCAACTAACAAGATAACACTCACTATGGATGCATACTCGTGGGCCACCCAACGTGTCAGTATGTCCAAACAAATACAAGATAATACTCACTGTGGACGCATACTCGTGGGCCACCTAACGTGTCAGTATATCCAAACAAATAACAAGATAACACTCCTAATGGAAGCATACCCGTGGGCCACCCAACGTGTCGGTATGTCCAATCAACTAACAAGATAACACTCACTATGGACGCATACTCGTGGGCTACCCAATGTGTCAGTATGTCCAAGAGGATCGATATAGTGGAAGCATACCCGTGGGCTACCCAACGTGTCAGTATGTCCATCAATCAACCAGATAGCCGACCCTCCATCGAGAGGCTCGGTAGTACACAATCAAACACTTGCACAACAAGGCTATCACAATAAGCATAGGCAAGTTACACACAACTCAAGGTACTTTAAACACTTCTTAACACAACGTCAAGTATACCAGTAAAACCCAAGTATCTAACCCCTTTAAGATCAAGGTACTCCTACCTTTTATAACCAAGCCACTTATGTTTTTCCATCACAAGGAGTTCCATATTTGAAAACAAGTTACTTCTCTATTTCCAAAAAAATAAAGTTACCATTCTAAATCCAATAATGAATCCATTTCTTTATTTTCCATAAAGTCGTTATAACTAACTTCCCATAAAGCTATTATAACACTTTATGTTTTAAAACAATACAAGACAAAACCATGCCTTTCTTTTAAAACAAAACACTTCCAATTCTTAAGTCTCTTTTCTTTTAGAAATCGAGTTCATTACCTTGGGATTTTTAAGAAGATCAAAACTTGATTACAATAATTCTTATTAGAGCAGCCATGATCTAGGAAATGTAATACAAATTTGTCTTATCTTAGCTTCTATGCAGATGGAGGTTTCTCCTGGTTTTAATATGATTAATTGTCATTACTTCTTTCCTTTATCGACGCTGCATTGGCTTGTTCGATCCTTATTCCCATTTCCGTAATTTGTAACATTATTCTTTTAAAAACTAAGTACTCATTTCTCACGAATGAGGTTTCACACTTTTCAAAACCACTTAGGTCAATTATAAGTCGAGCCTCTTATCTTTTGAAATCAACAAACCATCCTTTTACCTACATAAAGTGGTTATAACAAACTTCCCATAAAGTCGTTATAACACTTTATGTTTTTAAACCAACCAATTACAACTATAAGCCCTTATGAGACCAAGAGGGCTTATTCTTTAACCACCGAGTACTTATTACTAACGAATAAGATTTTCCTACTCTTTCAACAATCAAGACCTTTACACTTCATATCAAGTCAAGGCACAACAAGGGAAATCAAATTTCTTTAACACACGTGCATCTACTGCACTATATATTTCACAAATAATCATGCTGAAGAGGATAGGAAGAATCACATACCTCGCGACGATTGTCGACAATAAGCAAAATGCTCCACAGTACTATCTCCCTTAAGTAGGATATGCTACTCGTAGTACTTCAATCCTATAAGGGTCATAAAACGTCTATCAATCTCTAGCTTCGAACGTAGAATAACTAAGTGCAAGGTCCCTACATTCTACGGAAAGTCGGACAACACTTCCTTTGTTTCTACTTACTATGCCACCTCTTTCAAGGCCGAATTTCAATACCAACGCCACATTTAAGGCACACAATTCAGCTAACCACAAAGGGGATTACACGCCTTTACAGGACGCATAAAATTCCCCCCCCACAATGATACAACAATAAATTAATAATTTCCATGCCATTCTTGGCCAACAATAAACCAATCCTAAACCCCTTTCCAACTCTTTTCCAACCCAAGTTCTTAGGTCTAACATGATATCTAGCCCTAGACATCTTCAACAACTACAATCCCCCTTTACAACATGCGACGACCAAATCAGTAACCAAATTGAAGTTAAAATCTTAAGGCTAACATGCCCATTTTCGGTTTCAACAAGACAACAAGATCCAAATCTATTCAAATATAACAGCCTCAGGCTCAATTCTAAACTACTAAAATATAACAGCCTCAGGCTCATTTCTAAACTACTAAAATATAACAGCCTCAGGCTCATTTCTAAACTACTAAAACAAGTATAACTCATAACCAAGAGAAGGGGAAACTTTTACCTTTGGAGAAACCCACAAAAGCCCCTTTCTTCCACTTCTTTTCTGTCAAACTCTTCTACCAGCGCTTCCCACAAGTTTACCCACACTTTTCCTTCTTGCCGTCACTCCAACAGTTTCTCCTAAGCTAGGTTTTCTTCAAAAAAAACTAGAGAGAAGGGAGAGGGTTTTTCTTGGGAGGGTTTTGAAATGAAATGGCCAAGTCTTCCAAGACTTGGCCCTAAAATAGGACCACTTTCTGGTAAAAAGGATGGGAGGACACTTGTCACCCTCCCATAGGTTTTAAACAAAATATCCCCCTGCTACCTTCGCGCAAAAATCCCGCCTCGGCGCTTCCACTTCCGAAAAAGTTCCAGCATTCGCCGCGGCGCTGCAACCCCGCGGACTCCCAAGACAACCGCGCCGCGCTGACAGTACTTCAACCGACAATCGCTGCTTTGCCCGATCGCGCACCAAACTTGAAACTTCCATAACTTTTGACTCCGATGTCCTATCGACGAACGGTTTGTTGCGTTGGGAACTAGATTTAACGGACTACACACTAGGCTTTTTAAACACCTCGAAATTCTTAACAACTGGGGTACAACACTCCAAGGTAGACTCAAAATCCGTCCAACACATGTTTGTCAACTTATCTATCAACTTTCAAATCTTATATTCCTTGGTATGTTCTTATCTTAACTCCTTGAATTTACGGGGTGTAACACTAAATTTCAAGAAATTGGATGAACACATTTAAGGGCTCTCGGCTTTGAGCTTTTTGAAACAAGAAAATTTTGCAATTGTTGTCCATTGTTCACAAGACTTAAACCCTTGGTTCCTAAGAGTGTTGTAAGGTTATCTCAATAGAAATATCCCGGAAAAGTGGCGTTTTCGTATTAGTCGCAAGGCGGAAACTTAAGGAGTTAATCAACTTTGGAGTTGGAACTTGAAGATGGGTTCTTCATAGGCTTCTAAGGAGTGCTTGGAGCGGATTGGGACATAAGGAAAGGAGCTAAGAATTGCTAAGGAGCGACTTTGAATCTTGGAAATTTTAAGGGCTTGTAAAGGTATAATTCTTGTCGTTTTAGTAATTAAGATTACTACTTGTTGTAGCTTTGGATATTAGCAAGCATGAGGTGTATATTATGAAGTTTGATAAGTATATTGACTATTGGAACCCTTATCCGAAAACTAGTATGTTAGCCCTTAAGTTTGTAATTCAACTTGGTTATTAGTATAAGTTGTCACATGTTATATAAAGAAGGAAATTGTAGTTGTTGAAGTTGTTTATGACTATATAACATGTTTGACTCAAGAACTTGGATTAGAAAAGAATTGGAAGACCTTATATTGTTGCACCTAGTAGCCGAGAATGGCATTGTATAATTGGATTGTTTTGTATCATTTGTGGGGCAGAATTTTACACGTCTTGTAGGGCGTGTAATCCCCTTTGTATTTGCTGAATTGATTTGAGCCTTAAATGTGGCGTTTGGTTATTGAATTCGGCCTTGAAAAAGGTGGCAAAGTATGTAGAAACAAAGGAAGTGCTGCCCGATTTTCCGTAGAATTTAGTGACCTTGTACTTAGAATATTCTACGAAGAGAGATAGAGATTAATAGACCTTTTATGACCTTTATAGGTTGAAGTACTACGAGTAGCGTATTCTACTTGAAGGGTGGAAAAGGCTAGCAAGGGTATAGTAATTTGGAGCATTTTGCTAATTGTCGATAATCGTCGCGAGGTATGTGAACCTCTTCCTATCTTTTCTAGCATGATTGTTGTAAACTATGTAGTACCAGCGTCGTGTGCTAAATGAAATTGGTTGGTTTAGAACATAAAGTGTTATAATGGCTTTTGGGAAGTTAATTATAACGACTTTATGTAGGTAAGAGAATGGTTGATTGTTTTTAAAATATAAGAGACTTGACTTATATTTGACTTGATATGAAATGTGAAGAACTTTAATTGTGTTAAAAAGTGGTAAAACCTCATTCGTGAGTAATGAGTACTTGGCCTTTAAAAGAATAAAGTTTTACTTGATTTCGGAAATGGGAATAACTATCGAACAAGCCATTGCAGCGTTAATAAAGGAAAATGTAATGACAATAATTATATTAAAACAAGTAGAATCTTCCATCTGCATAGAAGCTAAGATAAGACAAAATTGTATTACATTTTATAGATCATGACTACTTTAATAAGAATCATTACATACAAGAATTAATTTTCTTAAATTCCAAAGTAAGGAACTTGATTTCTAAAAGAAAAGAGACTTGAGATTTTGAAGAGTTTTTGGGTATAAAAGAAAGGCATGGTCTTGTCTTAAATTTGTTAAAAACATAAAGTGTTATAATAGCTTTATGGGAAGTTAGTTATAACGACTTTATGAAAACAAAAGAATGGTTTATTTTATTGGATTTAAAATGGTAACTTGACTTTAAAGGGAGAAGTGATTTGGTTTAAAAAGAAAGTATGGAAATTGTTTTGGTTTACTTAAAATGATAGTTACTCTATTTTGATACTACGGGTATCGTGTGACCTTTGTAAAAGAAATGGATCTTTTTAAAAAAAATTAAAGTATGTAGTACTTTGGGGTTAAAACCTGGACTTTGACATAAAATAAAAGTACCTTGAGTTGTGTGTAACTTGCCTATGTTTGCGTGTGATAGCCTTGTTGTGCAAGTGTTGTATCCTTATGTTACCGCGTCTCTCGATGGAGGGTCGGTCATGTTATTCTTGATTGATGGACATACTGACACGATGGGTGGCCCACGGGTATGCTTCCACTAGGAGTGTTGTCTTGTTATATCCTTGGACCTACTGACACGTTGGGTGGCCCACGGGTATGGTTCCATTAGGATTGTTGTTCCATGGACTAGCTCTCAATGAGGTTTACTGATTCGGCCTTGGTATCTGGTAGCTAGCCCTCGTACTTGCCCCGGTCGTTGCTGATGCAGGTTGGTTCTGGTAGTTGGCTTTTGTACTTGCCCCGATCAGTTCTTGATAGTGTCAGTCCATGAACCAGCCCTCCATGGGGTTTTAATGATTCGGCCTTGGTATCTGGTGGTTGGCTCTCGTACTTGCCCCGGTCGTGGCTGATTCGGCTTTGGTATCTGGTAGTTAGCCTTCGCACTTGCCCCGTTCAGTTTTGTGGCGAAGTCTCGTGATCACGGCCTTGGTATCTGGTAGTTAGCCCTCGTACTTGCCCCCGTCAGCTACGTGACGCGGCCTTGGTATCTGGTAGTTGGCTTTCGTACTTGCCCCGTGTCAGCTTCGTGGTATAGTTATATAGTATTGTTGGTACGGCTTTGGTATCTGGTAGTTGGCTTTCGTACTTGCCCGGTCGATTGATGATGCGCGTTGGATCTGTAGCTATGCCTTCGCACTTGCCGTCACGGTTTTGACACAGTGGGACCTGGTGTTCATGTGTACTCCTTGGTGTTGTTATATCATAGACTGCCGGCAGTGAGGAAGGAATTCCACGGGCATGATTGATGTTGTGGGCGTGAGACCCATTGTTATATTTGAGTGATGACTTTGAGGGCGTGAGTCCCTGACTTGACATGACTGTTTATATATTGTGGACTGTAGTTTGGTTATCATACATGTCTCCTGCTTTATATAGACTATTATGATTTCATTTACAGTATTTTACAGTTTCACATACTTGGTACCTGTTGTACTGACCTCCTTCGGGGGTTGCGTTCATACCGCAGGTAGAGGTACACCGGTTGTTGATCCTCGCTCATGGATCACGCAGCGTTTTGGGAAGCTCGCTTTCTACGGAGGCTTATCTTTAGTATAGTCCCCTGTCATTGTAGGTACTTATACATTCGGGGTATGGCGGTCTGTCCGTCATAGTTGTGGTTAAATTCTTAGAGTGCAGAGTCTTTGTTGTGGGCAGGGTTTGTAAAGGATATAACTGTTCAGGTATACATATGCAGAAAGGTAACCGTTTTGGTTAGCTTGTTTCTTATTTTATCTTGTTTCATGTTTAAGTTTTTATTTCCGCTGATTTTCTCTGATGTTGTATCACTAGGGTGCCCGGGGTAAGGCACCAGTCGCGGGCCCGAGGTCGGGTCGTGACAAGGGATACAGGTGGAATGACTTAGCCTACCAAGTCAGTTGCGGATTCAGTGGTTCGGAGAGGAAGGGGTGTTAGCCAGAGGAGGCCACCCCCACCTCGGTATGGCCGTTGTGGTAGGTGTTCTTATGGGGAGTGTCGTACTACTTCGATAGCTTGTTATGCTTACGACAGCGAGGCCATTTGCGAAATTGTCCACCGCAGGTGGCGCGGATATTCTGACTCACGCCGGGATCGATGGCTGGTTCATCACCTTCTGTAGTTATGCGCCCAGCAGAGCAGGATTTGATTAGAGCGACAAAGGGAAAGTGAGGCAGTAGTTACAGAGATATCTTCAGCCCTTAAGAGACTTGTTTATGTCGTTATGGTAGATGCATGTGGAGTACTATGTGCGGATAGCATGGTGTTAGGTGTGGATTAGAAAACATGGGTAGTTGAAAAGGGTAAGTCTGGGGACGAGAAAATTTTGAGCCATAGAATACAGATAACCATGGAGACCTTAGATGCAAGGCCATTGTCACGACCCGACCGGATCGCGGATCGTGCCCTACCGGCACCCTACAGTAAACATCGAGAAAATCAGCGAACATACATGAAACTTATTAATAAAACATCTAAGTAAAACAAGCAGTTAGCCGATAGGGCTACCTTCCTGAACATATATAAATACAACCGAAGCAGTTGCCTCATTTCTTTTACAAACTGACCCACAAAATGTGAATACAGACCTCTAGGAATAAAAACTGAACAACTGTGGCGGAACAAGGCCCCGCCGTACCCCTGAATATACATAGCCACGACAACTCCGGAACATTGGAGCCATCTCAAAATCTGAACCGTGATCCTAAGCTCGCGGATCCATAATCGCGTAATACCTAAACTGCGGACATGAACGCACTTCGAAGTCGATAACAAAAATTTAATATGGAACAGAAATAACGTCTGATGTGATCATAATCGCATAAAAGAATGACAAGGACAAGTATAAAAATACATACGGATCCTGCGTGTCATTACCACTTATGAACTTAATCGTACATTAATCATTCTTTTCCTTCTTTCAATAGGAATTAACATCATATTCTTACATACATACTTAAGAATTCAATCAAGTTTTTCCACATAACTTACATCAATATCTTTTTCCATTCCATTAAGAGTTATAGTCATATCTTACGTGCTTACTTAGGAGAAGTCATTAAGTTCATTTCTATCTAACTTACTTATCTTTCATAACATAGTCCGGCCTACTACGGAGGGACACATATACTACCCGGCCCAAACTGGGACGCGATCAAGTCACACCAATATCAAAGCATGCCCGTGGAATCCCCCATCACTGTCGACAGCTAAAAGTGTAAAACATAACCATGGGTCTCACGCCCATAATATCAATCAAAACAGGTGGTATAACGTCTGGGGGCTTGCCCCTCATTTATACTCTTACCCTGGAGAAGGTGGTAAAGCAGGGGGTATAACGTCTTGGGGCTTGCCCCTCATTTATACTCTTACCCTGGAGAAGGTGGTATAACGTCTTGGGGCTTGCCCCTCATTTATACTCTTACCCTATCTCGACCGGTCGTCAAATAACACATAAAGCAGGTGGTACAGAGTCTTGGGGATTTACCCCTCACTTATACTCTTACCCTGGAGAAGGTGGTATAACGTCTTGGGGCTTGCCCCTCATTTATACTCTTACCCTAACTCAACCGGCCATCATACATAACATAAGCCCTACCGGCTTATCATACATAACATAAGTACTACCGACTTATCATACATAACATAAGCAAGTTAAGAAATCCCCTAACTTCTTATTAGCTTGTTCATACACACTCTCATTTTTGTTTACTTAAGGCACTAACATGTCATTATAAAAATTCGGGAATTTAACCCAACGTACTACGTGCCTCTACTCCTTTAAAATGATTCTCTTTCAAATAAAACTTCCAAGATACTAATAACCGTAGTATCAAGTCATATCTACTTTTCACGACAAGTCACAATACTTTTTTAGAAATACATTTATAGGCTTCTAAATCTAGTGACTTCTTTCTTTGAAACCTAAAGCAATTGGTACCTTTAAAACAATTTTCCCTTCTTTATTTCAAATCATTTCTTTGCTTACTTTACTGAAGAAAACCATTCTTTTAAATCTTCCTTAATGTTGTTATACCCAACTTCCGATATAGCCGTTATAACTCTTTATTTCTTAGACAAATACATTCATTTTATAACCAAGAAACTTATACTTTCAATTCAAATCGCATAGCTTTCAAAATACTTCAAGTCTCTTAACTTTTAGGAACACAAGTTTCTTAACCTTTTAACACTTTGAGGTCCATAGTCTTAAAACTTCATACGTAAATCCTTATAAATTAAGTAACATATACTTGAGTGCGGTGTGAATAAGTTATACTTATTTATAACTATCTTAATCAAGTAGCCATGATCTAGAAAATGTAATACAATTTTGTCTTATCTTAGCTTCTATGCGGATGGAGAATTCTACTTGTTTTAACATAATTAATGTCATTACATTTTCCTTTATTAACGCCGATGGCTTGTTCGATACTTATTCTCATTTGTGCCGTAAATTAGCCAAGTCAACTTGGCTCCAAATACCCCCTAACGACTCTTACCAACATCCCCCATAAGACTTGGTAAGAACTTAGGACAACTTAGACATAACCTTTACGTAGAGTAAATCAACATACATACCTCTTAACTTCTAAGAGTAGAAGGAATCATGAAATAGTACTACACGTATATTCCATACATAGAATCATGTCAAATGAAGGAAGAGGTTCACATACCTCGCGACGATTGTCGACAAGTAGCAAGATGCTCCAAAGTACTTCAACCTTGAGCTATCACAATCTTCCAGTAGGATACGCTATACTTAGTTCTTCAACCTATCATGGTCACAATACGTCCATTAACCTCTTACTTCAAACGTAGAATATTCTAAGTGCTAAGTCGCCAAATTCTATGGAAAATCGGACAGCACCTCATTTGTTTCTACTCACTTTGCCACCTTTTTCAAGGTCGATTACAATAACCAAATAGCCCCAATTGGCTCACAATTAAGTAGAAGATAGTCCAATACAAATGACTAACTAAACAACCCCAATTGGCTCACAATTAAATAGAAGATAGTCCAATACAAATGACTAACCAACTACTACAAACTACAAGTCCAAAATCGGCCACCTTGAGTTCAACCAAACTAATTCTTATCCAATTTCCATTTCAATCCAAATTGGTAGCATAATAAGATATCAAGTCGAATTTGGTTATTACTACCATAAGCTTCAAGTCAATAACATGCGACGATTCTAACAACGATCAAATTGTAATCCAACTTAACATGGCCTACTGTTATACCCCGTATTTCCAGAGTATATACGTGAGGGCGTACGTATTAATTTTTTTTTTTTGCCTTAAGAATTGGCTTTGGTTCGAAATTTGGGCACAAGTGCCGAATAGAGTCGTTTTCGACGAAAGCGTTTCCCACGACTACGTTGGGAAAATTCGGCTATGTCATTTAGTATTTTTGCGGATTTTTCCGAACAGCGGAACATTTTGGATTAACGGGAGGGTGACACTTGTCACCCTCATTGGGCAAAGAGGAGGCTTGGCCTTGGCGATTGGTCCTCCTTTTGTGCCTTGTTTTGTGGCTTGTTTTGTGGAGTGTTTTGTGGAGTGTTTTGTGGGTGCACTTGGCTTGATCTTGGCCTTACACTTGCCTAACACATGGATGGATCTTGGCCATTGGTTGGCCTTTGCTTGGCCTATAAATAGCTCCCCTTTGTGAAGACTTTATTCATCCACAAATTGTTCCAAGTGATAAATCCCTTCCCTCCTCTTGTAGACTCTCGTCCAAGAGCTCCTCTCCCTCTCTTGTGAGCTAGCGAGAGCCTCCTCCCCCTCTAGTGGTGCTAGCCGTGGGGTACCCCTAGCCTAGTTGTTTTCAGATAATACCCTTGTTGTGGTATAGAAATACTCTAGTATTGTTATAATGCCCAAAATACCTTAGCCTTGTCGCTTGTAGTATTCCAAAGATACCTCTATCGTAGAACCCGAAATACTACCTTTTGTCCTTTAAGTCTCAAACCGAAACCCTAAGGAAATCTTCATTGTTGTTTGAAGTACTTAAGAGAAGTTGGTTAGAACTTCTAAGGGTTGTTTGGAGCGGATTGGAGCACTCGGAGTAGGAGCTAAACCTTGCTCAGGAGCGACATTAAACTCGGATAATTTTTGGGCTTATCGAGGTAAATATCTTGTCCCCCTATTGTAATTGGAAATTACATATGTGTTGAATATATAGTTGTTGTATACTATATATAGAACTGAACTTGGTATTGTGGCAATGTCTGTTGACTTAAGCCTGAAGAATGAAGAATTGAACAGTAATCATAGAAGGTTAATAAAGAGAAGAACTGAACTGTAATTACCTAGGGTTGTATTACAGTAGACTTATGTAGCATTACTGTGTAGTAGAATTGTACGCGTCCGGTTAGACGTGTTAACCCCCCCCCTGGTTGGCTTGGTAGCCGACCTCGATAGAGGAGGAGATTTACGTTGCGGGGAGTCTTTGCCAATTTTTACGTAGAAAGATAGAAACTTGTGTTTTGGGGTTAATAGACGTTTGTGACCTTTATAGGTGAAAGTACTAAGAGTAGCGTATTCTACTCGAGGAGTGGAAAGGGCTAGCAAGGTTGTAGTACTTGGAGCATTTTGCTTATTGTCGATAAATCGTCGCGAGGTATGTGAACCTCTTCCTATCTCTTCTAGCATGATATGTGTGAACTATGTAGTACGGTAGACGTATACGTGTTAATCGTGTTTGATTGTTCTTAAAACATAAAGTGTTATAACGGCTTTATGGGAAGTTGGTTATACGACTTTATGTAGGTAAGAAAATACTTTGTGGTTTTAAAAGGTAATCGATGTGAATTATAATCGCTAGTTATAATAAAGAACTTGATGTATTTCAAAAGATTTATAAATCGTTTTGAAGGAGAGTAACACTTGGTTTTAAAGGTTTTAAAAAGAGTTATACTAGCTTTATGGGAGTTAAGTGTAAAGTCTTAAGAGGTAAAGAAAATGGTTTACTGATGTTAGAAGTTAAGAGACTTGATCTTATGAGATAAGAGACTTAACTTATATTGTTTTAATGTGAATGTTGTGTGAAACCTCATTCGTGAGTAATGAGTACTTGGTTTTATTTAAAGGGATAATGTTATACCGATTTCTAAATCGAATGTGTATCGACAGCACCAAATGCAGCGTTAATAAAGGAAAATGTATTGAATAATGATGTATCGTATTAAAACCAGTAGAAACCTCCATCTGCATAGAAACTAAGATGAGACAAAATGATATTACATTTTCTAGATCATGGCTTTTCTAGATCATGGCTGCTGTAATAAGAATGTTGTAAACAAGAATAACCTACTCTCACGCGAGACTTATATTACTCAATTGTTCTAAAAAGAAATCAAGTGATTAAGTTTATGAACTATGAAACCATTTGAAATGAGAAGCTTGAGTAATTGAAACTAGGCAAACTGGAACTTAGGAAAAGAATGTTGTTACTTGATTTTGAAAAGGGATGTGGGTAGGTCATTCTTATACTACGGGTATCGGGTGACTTTTATAAAAGTAATGGATCTCTTTTAAAAAGAACTTAACGTATGTAGTACTTTGGGGTTAAAAACCCGGACTTTGGCATAATATGAAAGTACCTTGAGTTGTGTGAAGCTTGCCTATGCTTGTTGTTGTGAAACTTGCCTATGCTTGTGATGATAGCCTTTGTTGTGCCAGTGTGGTATTTCTGTGTTACCGTGTCTCTTGATAGAGGGCCGGTTGACTTGTTGAGAACTTACTTGGACGTCTTTGGCGGTGATGGAGAATTCCACGGTATGTTTCCATTTTGATTACGCTTGTTGTTGATGTCACATGGACACGTCTACACCGTCTGATTCCGGGGCATGTGGCCATGCGCGGGGTTGACCACCCAGTATATTGTTATTTAGGAAACATGTACATGTCTACCGTCGTGATTCCGGGGGCATGTGGCCATGCGGCCTTGTTATAGTCGCAACATGGACGTGTCTACACCGATGCAGTATTCCGGGGGCATGTGGCCATGCGGCAGGGTTGACCAGTATATTCTTATTGAGGCAACATGGACGTGTCTACACCGATGCAGTATTCCGGGGGCATGTGGCCATGCGGCCTTGTTATTATTGTTGCATCATGGACATGTCTACACCGAGGCAGTATTCCGGGGGCATGCGGCCATGATGCGAACATGATGGATGTTATGGGCGTGAGACCCATAGTTATATTTGAGTGGTGACTTTGAGGGCGTGAGTCCCTGACTGGACTGTTTTTATGTTGCGTACTGTATTTTGGTTATCATACATGTCTCACTTGTTAAGCTATTATGATTTCATTTACTGATTTGTGATTTCACATACTTGGTACTGTTGTCTCGACCTCCTTGAAGTGCGTTCATGCCGCGGTAGAGGTACATCGGCCGTGGATCCTCGCTCTCGTGATCTCGGTTAGCGTTTTGGGAAGCTCCGTTTCTCCGGATGCTTATCTTTTGGTTTGTGTTCCATGAGTTGTAGGTTCTTGTACATTCTTGGGTATGGCGGGGCCCTGTCCCGTCATAGTCTTTGTAAATCTTAAGTGCAGAACTGTTGTGGCGGGGTTGTAAAAGGATTAAAGCTGTTCGGGTTTTATGTATATCAAGGCAACTGTTTTGGTTGCTTCGCCTATTTATTACATCTCTTGTTTCATGATTCATGTTTTATTTTCCGGTTTTCCTCGATGTTGTATCACTAGGGTGCCCGGTAAGGCACGAACGGGCCGTTCGGGCGTTACAAAGTGGTATCGAGCGATTAGTCCTCGGAAAGTGTCTGACCGTGTCTAGTAGAGTCTTGATTATCGGTGTGTTGTGCACCACATCTATAATCGAGGCTATAGGACATTTAGGATTGGTTTCCATTCTTCTCATTACGAGATCGTGCCTTAGAGGCGTGTTGTAAGTTGGACCCCTCGACGTGTTTCGTTTTTACGATTATGCCTCTGCGAAAGGCAACCAGGCCTGAAGGGCAAGGCAGCCGAGGAGGCCGCTAGTGGGATTCAGAGAGTACGAGCGCGAGCGATCAAGACTGAGGTAGTGCTTGACGGCGAGTTTTGCGACGCCGCCCGGCCAGCGAGCTTAGAGCCGCAGCGGTGGCTGCCGAGACTCTGATACACTGAGCCTCGGTCCACATGCCGAGCGGGAAGATGGATCACAAGAGATGGCGATTATTGGCGAGGTTGTGGCGAATATGAGGATAGGCCGGACGCAGTTCGATTCAGCCTGGCAAGAAGACTGCGCGAAAGCGGCGATTTGAGGCTACGGGATTTCCTTAGTTGTAGCCGCTTTGAGTTTTCTGGTCGGCGGAGGATGATCGCAGGAGTTCATCCGTCGATTCTGAAGGATCATCACGGGTGATCAAGGCTTGAGATCGAGTCGGTGACATTTGGTTCGCGTCGGTGCGTGATACCGCAATCGATTGGTTTGACTCGTGGGAGCTTTCGGGAGAGCATGCACTTCCGGCCGCTTGGGGCGAAGTTTTGGGGCCTTCCGGCACATTTCTTGCCTCCACAAATGAGGAGGGCTCGGTAGGCAGATTTTTGATGTTGAGGCGAAGCAGGCGCTGATTCGGGAGTACAATGTGGAGTTCGACTCATCGGCGGTATGTTCCGCATTAGTAGCTAGTATGGAGGATCGAGTGCACCGATATGTTACGAGGCTCGATGATTACCTAGCGAGTTGTTCGGTGTTTCTCTTCACGGCATGGACATTGCCGCATTCGTGCTCATGCACTTGGAGTGCGAGGAGCGCGGTCGACGCAGGTGGACGGCTTTCGTAAGAAGGCAACGGCCGGATATTTTGGCGACTTTCGAGGCGGACCGCCTCGGCCAGACTAGTTATGTACCTCCGCCATTGCAGAGTGGTCCTCCGCAGCCGGGACCCGCAGGATATTCGGGAGCGGTCGTGGCTCCCGTGTTTGAATGTTCGAGGAAGTAGGGGTGTTGGCGACGCGATACCCCTACCTCGGTGTGGTCGATGTTGTAGACCGCATTTCGGTGAGTGTGGTAGTTCCAAGGGAGGGTGTTATTCTTGCGGCCAACAGGGCGATATGTCGAGAGACTGTCAGGCGAGTAGCACTGGTAGGATAGCCTGCATTACTAGAGCGATTGCGGGCCACGGTAGGTCGCGGTGGAAGTTCCGTTTAGCGGTCCTTCAACCGCCTAGTTTGAGTATATCCTTAACCTCTAGAGTTTTGTGTGTATTGATGTTGTCGATGTGTTTAATGATATGTTTGGATAGCTTTGTGCTAAAATGTGATTTAGAAACATGGTTAGTGAAAAGGGTAAGTCCCTGGGTAGTGTGAAATGGAAGTGGTAGCTTTCATGACCTGTAGAGGTAAGATTGTTCGGATCTAGAAACTAGAGAGTTGGCGCTACATTGGGTCGGGTTGGGGCCATGTTGCGGGCCAACCCGCGTCCCGTTTTGAGGAAGGGTCAGCTCAGGTGGTCGCCGGTGGCGGTCACGAGTGCTAGGCCTAAGTTTAGATGACCATCGATGAGTTCGTGGATACGTTCGATCGTAATCAGTTCGTGAAGGCGGGAATGGCCTTAAGGAAATTGAGATTAGTGAGATGACCAAGTTTGGAGGTAGTGACTCGAGGTTGGAAACGGCGTTGGCGAAGTGTGGTACTGACACTAGAACGAGTTCGAGTGTTCGTGGCAGTATTCGGTGAGGAGAAGTGAACGTGTGTTTTTGTGGCAGTGTGGCATGATTGTTTTTAAATGCGATAGCGGTGAAGACTATACCGACGCCGCTTGTTTGAGACCTTGAAGGAACATTCGGGACGAATGTTTCTAAGGGGGGAAGAATGTTATACCCCGTATTTCCTGAGTATATACGTGAGGGCGTACGTATTAAATTTTTTTTGCCTTAAGAATTGGCTTTGGTTCGAAATTTGGGCACAAGTGCGAATAAGTCGTTTTTACGACGAAACGTTTCCACGACTTACGTTGGGAAAATTCGGCTATGTCATTTAGTATTTTTGCGGATTTTTCCGAGCAACTAACATTTTTGGACCAACGGAGGGTGACACTTGTCACCTCATTGGACAAAGAGGAGGCTTGGCCTTGGCGATTGGTCCCTCCTTTTGTGCCTTGTTTTGTGGCTTGTTTTGTGGAGTGTTTTGTGGAGTGTTTTGTGGGTGCACTTGGCTTGATCTTGGCCTTACACTTGCCTAACACATGGATGGATCTTGGCCATTGGTTGGCCTTTGCTTGGCCTATAAATAGCTCCTTTGTGAAGACTTTATTCATCCACAAATTGTTCTAAGTGATAAATCCCTTCCCCTCCTCTTGTAGACTCTCGTCCAAGAGCTCCTCTCCTCTCTTGTGAGCTAGCCGAGAGCCTCCCCCCCTCTAGTGGTGCTAGCCGTGGGGTACCCCCCCCCTAGCCTAGTTGTTTTCGTATAATACCCCTTGTTGTGGTATAGAAATACTCCCCTAGTATTGTTATAATGCCCAAAATACCTTAGCCTTGTACCTTGTAGTATTCCAAGGATCCCTCTATCATTAGAACCGGAAATACTACCTTTTGTCCTTTTAGTCTCAAACCGAAACCCTAAGGAAATCTTCATAGTTGTTTGAAGTACTTAAGAGAAGTTGGTTAGAACTTCTAAGGGTTGTTTGGAGCGGATTGGAGCACTCAGAGTAGGAGCTAAACCTTGCTCAGGAGCGACATTAAACTCGGATAATTTTTGGGCTTATCGAGGTAAATATCTTGTCCCCCTATTGTAATTGGAAATTACATATGTGTTGAATATATAGTTGTTGTATACTATATATAGAACTGAACTTGGTATTGTGGCAATGTCTGTTGACTTAAGCCTGAAGAATGAAGAATTGAGCGATGTCATAGAAGGTTAATAAAGAGAAGAATCGAATCAGAATTACCTAGTGTATTCAATGAGACTTATGTAGCATTCTTGTGTAGTAGAATTATGCGCGTCCGGTTAGGCGTGTTAACCCACCAGTTGGCTTGGTAGAGCCTCGATAAAGGAGGAGATTTACGCTGTTGTTGCGGGGAGGGTCTTTCTGTAGAAAGATAGAAACTTGTGTTTTGGGGTTAATAGACGTTTGTGACCTTTATAGGTGAAAGTACTAAGAGTAGCGTATTCTACTCAAGGAGTGGAAAGGGCTAGCAAGGTTGTAGTACTTGGAGCATTTGCTTATTGTCGATAAATCGTCGCGAGGTATGTGAACCTCTTCCTATCTCTTCTAGCATGATATGTGTGAACTATGTAGTACGGTAGACGTACATGTGTTAACTGTGTTTGATTGTTCTTAAAACATAAAGTGTTATAACGGCTTTATGGGAAGTTGGTTATAACAGCTTTATGTAGGTAAGAAAATACTTTGTGGTTTTAAAAGGTAACTGATGTGAATTATAACTGGCTAGTTATAATAAAGAACTTGATGTATTTCAAAAGATTTATAAATCGTTTTGAAGGGAGAGTAACACTTGGTTTTAAAGGTTTTAAAAAAGAGTTATACTAGCTTTATGGGGAGTTAAGTGTAAAGTCTTAAGAGAGGTAAAGAAAATGGTTTACTGATGTTAGAAGTTAAGAGACTTGATCTTATGAGATAAGAGACTTAACTTATATTGTTTTAATGTGAATGTTGTGTGAAACCTCATTCGTGAGTAATGAGTACTTGGTTTTATTTAAAGGGATAATGTTATACTGATTTCGGAAATCAGAATGTGTATCGACAGACCACTGCAGCGTTAATAAAGGAAAATGTATTGAATAATGATGTATCGTATTAAAACCAGTAGAAACCTCCATCTGCATAGAAACTAAGATGAGACAAAATGATATTACATTTTCTAGATCATGGTCTTTGTAATAAGAATGTTGTAAACAAGAATAACCTACTCTCACGCGAGACTTATATTACTCAATTGTTCTAAAAAGAAATCAAGTGATTAAGTTTATGAACTATGAAACCATTTGAAATGAGAAGCTTGAGTAATTGAAACTAGGCAAACTGGAACTTAGGAAAAGAATGTTGTTACTTGATTTTGAAAAGGGATGTGGGTTGGTCATTCTTATACTACGGGTATCGGGTGACTTTTATAAAAGTAATGGATCTCTTTTAAAAGAACTTAACGTATGTAGTACTTTGGGGTTAAAAACCCGGACTTTGGCATAATATGAAAGTACCTTGAGTTGTGTGAAGCTTGCCTATGCTTGTTGTTGTGAAACTTGCCTATGCTTGTGATGATAGCCTTTGTTGTGCCAGTGTGGTATTTCTGTGTTACCGTGTCTCTTGATAGAGGGCCGGTTGACTTGTTGAGAACTTACTTGGACGTGCTGGCAGTGATGGAGAATTCCACGGGTATGTTTCCATTTTGATTACGGTCTTGTTGTTGATGTCACATGGACATGCCTACACCGATGCAGTATTCCGGGGGCATGTGGCCATGCGGCAGGGTTGACCAGTATATTCTTATTGAGGCAACATGGACGTGTCTACACCCGTCTGATTCGGGCATGTGGCCATGCGGCCTTGTTATTATTGTTGCAACATGGACGTGTCTACACCGATGCAGTATTCCGGGGGCATGTGGCCATGCGGCAGGGTTGACCAGTATATTCTTATTGAGGCAACATGGACGTGTCTACACCGATGCAGTATTCCGGGGGCATGTGGCCATGCGGCCTTGTTATTATTGTTGCATCATGGACATGTCTACACCGAGGCAGTATTCCGGGGGCATGCGGCCATGATGCGAACATGATGGATGTTATGGGCGTGAGACCCATAGTTATATTTGAGTGGTGACTTTGAGGGCGTGAGTCCCTGACTGGACTGTTTTTATGTTGCGTACTGTATTTTGGTTATCATACATGTCTCCTGCTTGTTAAGCTATTATGATTTCATTACGATTTGACGTTTCACATACTGGTACCAGATCGACCTCCTTCGGGCCGCTCATGCCGCAGTAGAGGTACATCGGCCGTGGATCCTCGCCTCGTGATCTCGCCAGCGTTTTGGGAAGCTCCGCTTTCTCCGAGGCTTATCTTTTGGTATGTGTTCCACGAGTTGTAGGTTCTTGTACATTCTGTGGTATGGCGGCCCTGTCCCGTCATAGTCGTTGTAAATCTTAAGGTCTGTAGAATCATGTAAGCGTGGTTGTAAAAGGATTAAACTGCTCGGGTTTTATGTATATACCAAGGCAATCGCTTTTGGTTGGCCTGTCTATTTATTACATCTCTTGTTTCATGATTCATGTTTTATTTTCCGCTGGTTTCCTCTGATGTTGTATCACTAGGGTGCCCGGGGTAAGGCACCAGTAACGGGCCCGGGTTCGGGGCGTTACAAAGTGGTATCGAGCGATTAGTCCTCTGAAAGTGTCTATGCACCGTGTTCAGTAAGTCTTGATTATCGGTGTGTTGTGCACCACATCTATAATCAGGAGGCTATAGGACATTTAGGATTGGTTTCCATTCTTCTCATTCTGAGATCGTGCCTTAGAGCTGTGTTGTAAGTTGGACCCCTCTGACGTGTTTCGTTTTACCAGTTATGCCTCTGCGAAAGGCAACCAGGGCCCAGAAGGGCAAGGCAGCGGAGCTGCTAGTGGGATTCGAGGAGTACGAGGGCGCAGCCCTGGCCAAGACTGAGGTAGTGCTTCAGACGGCGAAGTTTTGCGACGCCGCAAAGACCAAAGAAGTTTAGAGTCGCAGCAGGGTCGCCGAGACTACAAGACTGAGCCTCCAGCCCACACCGAGCGGGAGAGATGGATCACGCGAGATGGCCGATTATCGCCGTGGTGTGGCCGATATGAGGATAGGCCGGACGCAGTTCGCCTAGCTCCAAAGAGACTGGTGCACCCGAGGCGCATGATTTGAGGCTACGGATTTCTTAGTTGTAGCCCGCTGAGTTTTACTGGTCGAGGCCGAGGATGATCCGCAGGAGTTCATCCGTCGATTCAGAGGATCATGCGGGTGATCAAGGCTTCGCAGACCGAGTCGGTGACATTTGTTCGCGACGGCCGCGTGATACCGCAATGATTGGTTTGACTCGTGGGAGCTTTCCGGAGAGCATGCACTTCCACCGTTTGGGACGAAGTTTTGAGGCCTTCCGCACATTTCTTGCCTCCACAAACGGGAGGGCTCGCCGACGATTTTTGATGTTGAGGCGTAAGCAGGCGCATTCGGGAGTACAATGTGGAGTTCGACTCATCGTCTTGTATGTTCCCGCATTAGTAGCTAGTATGGAGGATCGAGTGCACCGATATGTTACGTGGCTCGATGATTACCTAGCGAGAGTTGTTCGGTGTTTCTCTTCACCGGCATGGACATTGCCCGCATTCGTGCTCATGCACTTGAGTGCGGCGAGCGCAGATCGACGCAGGTGGACCGCCACAGAAGGCCAAGACGGCCGGATATTTTGGCGACTTTCGAGGCGGACCGCCAAGAAGAGACTAGTTATGTACTCCGCCATTGCAGTGGTCCTCCGCAGCCTTCGACCTTGGGATATTCGGGAGCAGTCGTGGCTCCTGTGTTTCGATGTTCGGGAAGTGGTGTTGCCGACGCAGCCACCCCTACCGCGGTCGATGTGGTAGACCGCATTTCGGGAGTGTCGTAGTACCAAGGGAGCTTGTTATTCTTGCGCCAACAGGCCATATGACGAGATCGTCCGACTGGGGTAGCATCGTAGGATAGCACGATTACTAGAGCGCCATGCGGGCCACGGTAGAGGTCGCGGTGGAAGTTCCAGCTTTAGCGGTCCTTGAACCGCCTAGTTTCAGTATATCCTTAACCTCTGAGTTTTGTGTGTATTGATGTTGTCGATGTGTTTAATGATATGTTTGGATAGCTTTGTGCTAAAATGTGATTTAGAAACACGTTAGTGAAAAAGGGTAAGTCCTCGGGTAGTGTGAAATGGAAGTGGTAGCTTCGCGACCAGAGGTAAGATTGTTCGGATCTAGAAACTAGAGAGTTGGCGCTACAGATGGTCGGGTTGGGCCATGTTGCGGGCCAACCCGCCCCGCTTGAGGAAGGGTCACTCGGGTGGTCCCGCGGTGGTCACGAGTGCTAGGCCTAAGTTTAGATGACCATCGTATGAGTTCGTGGATACGTTCGATCGAATCAGTTCGTGAAGGCCGAATGGCCTTAGGGAAATTGAGATTAGAGATGACCAAGTTCGAGGTAGTGACTCAAGGGTTGGAAACAAGCGTTGATGAAGTGTGGTACGGACACTAGAACGAGTTCGAGTGTTCGTGACGCAGTACTCAGTGAGGAGAAGTGAACGTGTGTTTTGTGGCGGGTGTGGCATGATTGTTTTCAGACGATAGCAGTGAAGACTATACTGACGCCTGTTGTTTTGAGACCTTGAAGGAACATTCGGGACGAATGTTTCTAAGGGGGGAAGAATGTTATACCCCGTATTTCCAGAGTATGTACGTGAGGGCGTACGTATTAAATTTTTTTTTGCCTTAAGAATTGGCTTTGGTTCGAAATTTGGGCACAAGTGCCGAATAGAGTCGTTTTCTGACGAAACGTTTCCACACCTTACGTTGGGAAAATTCCGGCTATGTCATTTAGTATTTTTGCGGATTTTTCCGAGCAACCGAACATTTTTGGATTAACGGAGGTGACACTTGTCACTCATTGACTGCAAAGAGGAGGCTTGGCCTTGGCCGATTGGTCCCTCCTTTGTGCCTTGTTTTGTGGCTTGTTTTGGAGTGTTTTGTGGAGTGTTTTGTGGGTGCACTTGGCTTGATCTTGGCCTTACACTTGCCTAACACATGGATGGATCTTGGCCATTGGTTGGCCTTTGCTTGGCCTATAAATAGCTCCCCTTTGTGAAGACTTTATTCATCCACAAATTGTTCTAAGTGATAAATCCCTTCCCTCCTCTTGTAGACTCGTCCAAGAGCTCCTCTCCCCCTCTCTTGTGAGCTAGCCGAGAGCCTCCTCCCCTCTAGTGGTGCTAGCAGAGGGTACCCCTAGCCTAGTTGTTTTCAGTATAATACCCTTTGTGGTGGTATAGAAATACTCTCCTAGTATTGTTATAATGCCCAAAATACCTTAGCCTTGTACCTTGTAGTATTCCAAAGATACCTCTATACGTAGAACCCGGAAATACTACCTTTTGTCCTTTTTAGTCTCAAACCGAAACCCTAAGGAAATCTTCATTGTTGTTTGAAGTACTTAAGAGAAGTTGGTTAGAACTTCTAAGGGTTGTTTGGAGCGGATTGGAGCACTCGGAGTAGGAGCTAAACCTTGCTCAGGAGCGACATTAAACTCGGATAATTTTTGGGCTTATCGAGGTAAATATCTTGTCCCCCTATTGTAATTGGAAATTACATATGTGTTGAATATATAGTTGTTGTATACTATATATAGAATGAACTTGGTATTGTGGCAATGTCTCATTGACTTAAGCTCAAGAATGAAGAATTGAAAGAATCATAGAAGGTTAATAAAGAGAAGAATCGAATCAGAATTACCTAGGCTGTATTACATGAGACTTATGTAGCATTACGTGTAGTAGAATTGTACGCCCGTTAGGCGTGTTAACCTCGGTTGGCTTGGTAGCCACTCGATAAAGCGAGGAGATTTACGCCATGTGTGAGGTGCCGAATTTTCTCAGAGAAAGATAGAAACTTGTGTTTTGGGGTTAATAGACGTTTGTGACCTTTATAGGTGAAAGTACTAAGAGTAGCGTATTCTACTCAAGGAGTGGAAAGCTATGCGTTGTAGTACTGGAGCATTTGCTTATTGTCGATAAATCGTCGCAGGTATGTGAACCTCTTCCTATCTCTTCTAGCATGATATGTGTGAACTATGTAGTACGGTAGACGCATACGTGTTAATCGTGTTTGATTGTTCTTAAAACATAAAGTGTTATAACGGCTTTATGGGAAGTTGGTTATAACAAACTTTATGTAGGTAAGAAAATACTTTGTGGTTTTAAAAGGTAACTCATGTGAATTATAACTGGCTAGTTATAATAAAGAACTTGATGTATTTCAAAAGATTTATAAATCGTTTTGAAGGGAGAGTAACACTTGGTTTTAAAGGTTTTAAAAAAGAGTTATACTAGCTTTATGGGGAGTTAAGTGTAAAGTCTTAAGAGAGGTAAAGAAAATGGTTTACTGATGTTAGAAGTTAAGAGACTTGATCTTATGAGATAAGAGACTTAACTTATATTGTTTTAATGTGAATGTTGTGTGAAACCTCATTCGTGAGTAATGAGTACTTGGTTTTATTTAAAGGGATAATGTTATACTGATTTCGGAAATCAGAATGTGTATCGACAGCACTCATCGCAGCGTTAATAAAGGAAAATGTATTGAATAATGATGTATCGTATTAAAACCAAGAGAAACCTCCATCCGCATAGAAACTAAGATGAGACAAAATGATATTACATTTTCTAGATCATGGTCATTGTAATAAGAATGTTGTAAACAAGAATAACCTACTCTCACGCGAGACTTATATTACTCAATTGTTCTAAAAAGAAATCAAGTGATTAAGTTTATGAACTATGAAACCATTTGAAATGAGAAGCTTGAGTAATTGAAACTAGGCAAACTGGAACTTAGGAAAAGAATGTTGTTACTTGATTTTGAAAAGGGAGGTGGGTAGGTCATTCTTATACTACGTATCGTGACTTTTATAAAAGTAATGGATCTCTTTTAAAAGAACTTAACGATGTAGTACTTTGGGGTTAAAAACCCGGACTTTGGCATAATATGAAAGTACCTTGAGTTGTGTGAAACTTGCCTATGCTTGTTGTTGTGAAACTTGCCTATGCTTGTGATGATAGCCTTTGTTGTGCCAGTGTGGTATTTCTGTGTTACCGTGTCTCTTGATAGGCGGTTGACTTGTCGAGAACTTACTTGGACGTCTTTGCGGTGATGGAGAATTCCACGTATGTTTCCATTTTGATTACGGTCTTGTTGTTGATGTCACATGGACACGCCTACACCGATGCAGATTCGGGCATGTGGCCACGCGCGGGTTGACCACCCAAAGATATGTTATTGAGGTAACATGGACATGTCTACACCGTCGCAGATTCCGGTACGCCATGCGCCTTGTTATTATTGTTGCAACATGGACGTGTCTACACCGATGCAAAGATTCGGCATGTGGCTACGCGCGGTTGACCGAGATATTCTTATTGAGGCAACATGGACGTGTCTACACCGGCGCAGATTCCTCGGTACGGCCATGCGGCCTTGTTATTATTGTTGCATCATGGACATGTCTACACCGAGGCAGTATTCCGGGGGCATGCGGCCATGATGCGAACATGATGGATGTTATGGGCGTGAGACCCATAGTTATATTTGAGTGGTGACTTTGAGGGCGTGAGTCCCTGACTGGACTGTTTTTATGTTGCGCATCGTATTTTGGTTATCATACATGTCTCCTGCTTTTTAAGCTATTATGATTTCATTTACAGTATTTGACAGTTTCACATACTTGGTACCTGTTGTACTGACCTCCTTCGGGGGGCTGCGTTCATGCCGCAGGTAGAGGTACATCGCCGTGGATCCTCGCCTCGTGATCTCGCCGTTTTGGGAAGCTCCGCTTCTCCGAGGCTTATCTTTTGGTATGTGTTCCCGAGTTGTAGGTTCTGTACATTCGGGGTATGGCGGGCCCGCCCCGTCATAGTCGTTGTAAATCTTAGAGGTCTGTAGAATCACAAGTGTGGGCGGGGTTGTAAAAGGATTAAACTGTTCGTTTTATGTATATCAAGGCAAATCGTTTTGGTTGGCCTGTCTATTTATTACATCTCTTGTTTCATGATTCATGTTTTATTTTCCGCTGGTTTCCTCTGATGTTGTATCACTAGGGTGCCCGGGGTAAGGCACCAGTAACGGGCCCGGGTTCGGGGCGTTACACCTACATTTCATTTCGAATTTCAAAGACTACAATCGATCTATAATCCTTATAAACTTCAACATATACTTCATGCTAGCAACAAGTAAAGCTAACAACAAAATAAATAATTTTGTAATACTTTCAAAGAACAAGATTATACCTCAACGCTTTTTAATCCAATCTTCAAAACCGAAGTTGCTCTTTAGCAACCTAGAGCCTCTTTAAGACACCTCAATCCGCTTGTTGGGACCCTTAGAACAATACCAACAATTATCCTTCAAACTCCAAGTAAAACCTAGAAAGACCCTTTAGGTTTTTGTTTGCGACTAACATGAACAATCTTTTTCCAAGATTTTTCTATTGAGAAATGCTTACACTACCCTCAAGAACCTAGGTTTAAAGTGTGGAATCAGATGGACAAGAAACGAATTTTTTTTTCTTTCTTCTTGTTGCTAAAGTCGAGAGCACCTATGTGATGTTCTTCCAATTTTTGTAATTTGGCTAAGTATGGAACTTGTCATACTACTACTAGTATTAAATAGGGACATGGAAGGTCAAGATACACACAAATGGGTGGTGTGGATGAAGTCTTAATAAAAACCAAGACTAATGGACCCTTGACTTAGTCAAAATTCTCATGCTAACAAGTTGCAAGACTTTGTCATCCCACCAAAGGTCAAATGACCCTTTAGTCCATGGCATTTCGTCCAAGCTCACTATAAGGGGGGGTGACACGTGTCGCCCTCCCATTCGTCACAATAATACTTTTCCCGACAATTTCATAATTCCGCTAAATTTTACAAGTCTCAAATCTTGACACTTTAGAGTTCTTACGTATGTTCTTAAAACATGTCCTGTAAATACGGGGTGTAACATTCTTCCCCCCTTAGAAACATTCGTCCCCGAATGTTCTTTCGGAGTCAATCTTTAGAATTTATGACATAGTTCCTTTCACAACCCCGTCATACCAACAATGCCACACATGGCCCTAATACCTTGTACACGCATACTCGTCCATCTTAAGCCCAAAAGAGATTATCTTTTCATACTTCCAACTCATACTAGCATACATACATAACTTCCATACCGATTCTGGCCTCAAATCTTTGGAGTAACTCTATAAAACAATATAAGGCCATTTCCGGCTTTCATGACCTGGTTCCGGTGGAACGCGCCCACGAACCCGTAAAATAATTAACTAGACTTGGGCCTAGCGCCTCGTGACCGTCACGTAGGAACTACTACCAACCGACCCCGCAACATTCCAGATATGGGAGACCCGTGCGAGTCCTCGACCCTACTCGGCCGCACTTAACTCTTATCCTTGGTCCGACTTAAAATCTTATTGCAGAGAAAGCCTTATACATCTAAGGTCTCATGCTATCAATATTCTTAGGCTCGCAATTTCCATGCTCCAAGCCTACCTTACCAATCCCCAATAACGGGTATAAAACTTCTCATAAAATCATAACCATGTTGTCTCGATCACAACAACCATTACTTACTCTATACAGCCTCATCCGTATAATTCTCTTAAGCATACTACGCAGCCTTAATCTATTAACATGACATTCCATTAGGTTCCTTAATATGGCTTCTGGGTTCACTACCCTATCAGACATTTCATCCTTTCCCAATAATCTCAAAATAAACCACAAGACCTTGGCGAAATTTCATTAACTATTCCATACCTTCCTTATCTAGTTAGTCTTTACCGATCCTCGTAATCTAAAATCATTCTAGGCAACACGCTGCCCAACTCATACATAACTCCGTATAGATGTATGTCACAATACCAACTATACTATAATCAATACCAACTGGATACGCAATCCACATAGTCATTCCCGGTCATCACGCTTTCTCGTGTTGCAATCAACATAACTCGTTAGGGAGAGACGACCCTAACAACATACTCTATGGCACGATCTCGGAGTGAGAAGAATGGAAACTAATCCTAAATGTCCTGCAGCCTCACGATTATAGATGTGGTGCACAACACACCGATAATCAAGACTTACTAGACACGGCCCAGACACTTTCCGAGGACTAATCGCTCGATACCACTTTTGTCACGACCGACCGGGATCGCGATCGTGCCCTACACAGGCACCCTTACGTAAACATCGTGAGAAAATCAGCGGAACATACATGAAACTTATTAATAAAACATCGGAAGTAAAACAACAAAGTTAGCCGACAAGCTACCTTCCCAACATATATAAATACAACCAAGCGGTTTCATTTCTTTTACAACCGACCCACAAAATGTGAATACTGCACTCTAGGAATAACAATCGAACAATCGTATGACAAGGCCCCGCTGCACTTCGAATATACATAGCCACGACAACTCCGAACATTGAGCCATCTCAAAATGTGAACCGAGATCCTAAGCTCGCGGATCCATAATCGGTACCTAAACTGCGGACATGAACGCAGCCCCGGCGGGTCGATAACAGTACAATATGGAATGTAAATAACGTAAGAAATGTGATCATAATCAGATAAAAGAATGACAAGGACAAGTATAAAATACATACCGATCCTGCCGTGTCATTACCACTTATGAACTTAATCGTACATTAATCATTCTTTTCCTTCTTTCAATAAGAATTAACATCATATTCTTACATACATACTTAAGAATTCAATCAAGTTTTTCCACATAACTTACATCAATATCTTTTTCCATTCCATTAAGAGTTATAGTCATATCTTACGTACTTACTTAGGAGAAGTCATTAAGTTCATTTCTATCTAACTTACTTATCTTTCATAACATAGTCCGGCCCACTACGGAGGGACACATATACTACCCGGCCCAAACTGGGACGCGATCAAGTCACACCAATATCAAAGCATGCCCGTGGAATCCCCCATCACTGTCGACAGCTAAAAGTGTAAAACATAACCATGGGTCTCACGCCCATAATATCAATCAAAACAGGTGGTATAACGTGCAGGCTTACCCTCATTTATACTCTTACCCCGGAAGGTGGTAAGCGGGTATAACGTCTTGGGCTTGCCTCATTTATACTCTTACCCTATCTCGACGTCGTCAAATAACACATAAAGGTGTGGTACAGCCTGGGATTTACCCGTCACTTATACTCTTACCCTGGAGAAGGTGGTATAACGTCTTGGGGCTTGCCCCTCATTTATACTCTTACCCTAACTCAACCGGCCATCATACATAACATAAGCCCTACCGGCTTATCATACATAACATAAGTACTACCGACTTATCATACATAACATAAGCAAGTTAAGAAATCCCCTAACTTCTTATTAGCTTGTTCATACACACTCATTTTGTTTACTTAAGGCACTAACATGTCATTATAAAATCCGAATTTAACCCAACGTACTACGTGCCTCTACTCCTTTAAAATGATTCTCTTTCAAATAAAACTTCACAGATACTACTAACCGTAGTATCAAGTCATATCTACTTTTCACGACAAGTCACAATACTTTTTTAGAAATACATTTATAGGCTTCTAAATCTAGTGACTTCTTTCTTTGAAACCTAAAGCAATTGGTACCTTTAAAACAATTTGCCCTTCTTTATTTCAAATCATTTCTTTGCTTACTTTCTTGAAAACCATTCTTTTAAATCTTCCATAAAGTTGTTATAACCAACTTCCCATAAAGCGTTATAACTCTTTATTTCTTAGACAAATACATTCATTTGACAACCAAGAAACTTATACTTTCAATTCAAATCGCATAGCTTTCAAAATACTTCAAGTCTCTTAACTTTTAGGAACACAAGTTTCTTAACCTTTTAACACTTTGAGGTCCATAGTCTTAAAACTTCATCGTAAATCCTTATAAATTAAGTAACATATACTTGTGCGGTGTGAATAAGTTATACTTATTTATAACTATCTTAATCAAGTAGCCATGATCTAGAAAATGTAATACAATTTTGTCTTATCTTAGCTTCTATGCGGATGGAGAATTCTACTTGTTTTAACATAATTAATGTCATTACATTTTCCTTTATTAACGCCGCAATGATGCTTGTTCGATACTTATTCTCATTTGTCAGTAAATTAGCCAAGTCAACTTGGCTCCAAATACCCTAACGACTCTTACCAACGTCCCCATAAGACTTGTAAGAACTTAGGACAACTTAGACATAACCTTTCGTGAGTAAATCAACATACATACCTCTTAACTTCTAAGAGTAGAAGGAATCATGAAATAGTACTACACGTATATTCCATACATAGAATCATGTCAAAAGAAGGAAGAGGTTCACATACCTCGCGACGATTGTCGACAAGTAGCAAGATGCTCCAAAGTACTTCAACTTTGAGCTATCACAATCTTCCGATGGGATACGCTATACTTAGTTCTTCAACCTATCATGGTCACAATACGCCCATTAACCTCTTACTTCAAACGTAGAATATTCTAAGTGCTAAGTCACCAAATTCTATGGAAAATCGGACAAAGCCTCCTTTGTTTCTACTCACTTTGCCACCTTTTCAAGGTCGATTACAATAACCAAACAGCCCCAATTGGCTCACAATTAAGTAGAAGATAGTCCAATACAAATGACTAACTAAACAGCCCCAATTGGCTCACAATTAAATAGAAAATAGTCAATACAAATGACTAACCAACTACTACAAACTACAAGTCCAAAATCGCCACCTTGAGTTCAACCAAACTAATTCTTATCAATTTCCATTTCAATCCAAATTGGTAGCATAATAAGATATCAAGTCGCATTTGGTTATTACTACCATAAGCTTCAAGTCAATAACATGCGACGATTCTAACAACGATCAAATTGTAATCCAACTTAACATGGCCTACATTTCATTTCGAATTTCAAAGACTACAATCGATCTATAATCCTTATAAACTTCAACATATACTTCATGCTAGCAACAAGTAAAGCTAACAACAAAATAAATAATTTTGTAATACTTTCAAAGAACAAGATTATACCTCAACGCTTTTAATCCAATCTTCAAACCGAAGTTGCTCTTTGCAACCTAGAGCCTCTTTAAGACACCTCAATCCGCTTGTTGGGACCCTTAGAATAATACCAACAATTATCCTTCAAACTCCAAGTAAAACCTAGAAAGACCCTTTAGGTTTTGTTTTGCGACTAACCATGAACAATCTTTTTCCAAGATTTTTCTATTGAGAAATGCTTACACTACCCTCAAGAACCTAGGTTTAAAGTGTGGAATCGGATGGACAAGAAACTAAATTTTTTCTTTCTTCTTGTTGCTAAAGCCAGAGCACCTATGTGATGTTCTTCCAATTTTTGTAATTTGGCTAAGTATGGAACTTGTCATACTACTACTAGTATTAAATAGGGACATGGAAGGTCAAGATACAAACAAATGGGTGGTGTGGATGAAGTCTTAATAAAAACCAAGACTAATGGACCCTTGACTTAGTCAAAATTCTCATGCTAACAAGTTGCAAGACTTTGTCATCCCACCAAAGGTCAAATGACCCTTTAGTCCATGGCATTTCGTCCAAGCTCACTATAAGGGGGGGTGACACGTGTCGCCCTCCCATTCGTCACAATAATACTTTTTCCGACAATTTCATAATTCCGCTAAATTTTACAAGTCTCAAATCTTGACACTTTAGAGTTCTTACGTATGTTCTTAAAACATGTCCTGTAAATACGGGGTGTAACAGCCATCTTGAGTAAAGGATTGTACGTTTGATCGTTGTCAGGGTACATTGTATACGTGGAGTATTTTCAGGTGATAAGTCCATGAGTGGTGTGACAGGGAAGTGGGTAGATGGGCTTAGAAGACCACTAGGTTCCCATGACTTGAATAGTGAGATTGTTCCGGACCAGGAACGAGAGTTTAGTACGAAGTGGGTCGGGTTGAGGCCATATCGCGAGTCAACCCACAGCCCGGAATGTGGTGGGGTCAGTTTGAGGTGGTCCCGCTAGATGATAGGTTCACGAGGGTGTTAGGCCCAAGTTTAGGTAACCATCGTACGAGTTTGTGGATGCGTTCGACCAGTAGTAGGGCCGATGGGGTCAGCCCATCTTGTCTTTTAGTCGGGGTATTTACTCGGCGGAGGGTTATGCGAGATGTTGTATATCGGGAAGGTTGTAAGTGCAGAGTTCCTACTTTTATTTTATGACGGGTAGTGGAGCCGGTTTATGGCTATTTCTTTTCGGAGGTTTTACGGCGGGGTTAGGAACTCAGTGAGTCTCGATTGCATTCACCTCGGGCGGACAAACAACGCGTTTTATCCGGACATTTGAGGATAGGTTCTGGTAGGTGTTTTGATTTGTGGTAGTTGTGAGATTATTTGCCTCTTGTTGAGTGAGTATTATACTAGCTACCATTTGTTGTCACGACCCGATCCGGGCGTGGATCGTGCCTTACCCCGCACCTAGCGATACAACATCGGAGAAAATCAGCGGAAATAAAAACTTAAACATGAAACAAGAGATAAAAATGCAAACAGTGACCAAAACGGTCACCTTCCTGAATATATACATATATATATCAACCTGAACAGTTAAATCCTTTTACAAACTCTGCCCACAACAGTACTACAGACCTCTAAGAATATAACCATAACTATGACGGGACAGGGCCCCGCCATACCCCTGAATGTACAAGTAACTACACTGACAGGGGACTACACCAAAGATGAGCCTCCGGAGAAACGGAGCTTCCCAAAACGCTGAACTGTGATCCTAAGAGCGAGGATCCACAACCAATGTACCTCTACCTGCGGCATGAACGCAGCCCCCCGAAGGAGATCAGTACAACAGGTACCAAGTATGTGAAACTGTAAAATACTATAAATGTAATCATAATTGTCACGACCGAACCGGGCGTGGATCGTGCCTACCGGGCACCCTAGTGATACAACATCAGAGAAAATCAGCGGAAATAAAACATGAACATGAAATGAGAGATATAATAAATAAACAGGCCAACCAAAATGGTTGCCTTCTGTACATACATAAAAAAAAAACCGAACAGTTATCCTTTTACAAACTACGCCACAATTGCTCTGGACCTCAAGAGTTTTATAACAACAACTATGACGGGACAGGCCCCGCCATACCCCTGAACGTACAAGAACCTACAGACTCAGGGTAACATACCAAAAGATAAGCCTCCGAAGAAACGAGGCTTCCCAACACGTTGAACTGTGATCCCAAGAGCGAAGATCCACAACCGATGTACCTCTACCTGCGGCATGAACGCGGCCGAAGGAGTCGATTACAATGTACCAAGTATGTGAAATCGTAAAATCAGTAAAGGAAATCATAATAGTCTATATATAGCCGGAGACCTGTATGATAACCAAACTACGATTCACAACATAAGCGAATATGTCAAGTCGAGGACTCACGCCTCAAAGTCATCCTCATGCCCGTGGAACTCCTTCCTCAGCTGGCGATCTAGGTACAAATCATGTGATACGTATAACATGTCTCGGCCCATCTCATGGACCCAGTATAGAAACGTGTGGAATACATTCCCGGTTCATCTCATGAACGCGGTAGTCAAGTGAAATACATTCCCGGTTCATCTCATGAACGCGGTAGTCAAGTGAAATACATTCCCGGTTCATCCCATGAACGCGGTAGTCGAGTGAAATACATTCCCGGTTCATCCCATGAACACGGTAGTCGAGTGAAATACATTCCCGGTTCATCCCATGAACACGGTAGTCGAGTGAAATACATTCCCGGTTCATCCCATTAACACGGTAGTCGAGTGAAATACATTCCCTGCACACAAGTCTATCACACGCAAACATAGGCAAGTTACACACAACTTAAAGTACTTTCATTTTATGACAAAGTCCGGGTTTTAACCCTAAAGTACTACATACGTTAAATCCTTTTAAAAGATCCATTCCTTTTTCAAAAGTCACCCGATACCCATAGTATAAGAATAGAGTGACTCACATTTTTAAGTAAACCAACCCACATTCTTTTTAAAGTCAAGTAACAACATTTCTTTTTCCTAAAGTTCCAGTTTGCCTAGTTACAGTTACTCAAGTCCCATTTTTGAAAGATTTCATAGTTCATACTCTTAATCCTTTAAAACATAATTCTCTTTTAAACGATTTGAGAAACATATGCCTTATATGTGAGTAGGTTATTCTTGTTTATAATCAATCTTATTAAGCATCCATGATCTAGGAAATGTAATATCATTTTGTCTCATCATAGCTTCTATGCAGATGGAGGTTTCTACTGGTTTAAATATAATACTTCATTTATTCAATACATTTTCCTTTATTAACGCTGCGGTGGTTTGTCGATACACATTCGATTTCCAATCGGAAACATTATTCCTTTTAAAACCAAGTACTCATTACTCACGAATGAGGTTTCACACAAAACTCATATTAATTCATTCAAGTCAAGTCTCTTATCTTTTAAGATCAAGTCTCTTAACTTTTAAAATCAATAAACCATTCATTTTACCTCCCTTAAGACGTTATACCTAACTTCCCATAAAGCTAGTATAACTCTTATGTTTTCAAAACCAAGTATTACTCTTCTTTCAAAAAAAGGATTCTTAATCTTTTGAAATACTTCAAGTTCTTTATGGTCACACATTAAGTCGCTTATAAGTCAAATCGATTGTCTTTTAAAACCACAAAACATTTTCTTACTTACAAAAAGCTGTTATAACCAACTTCCCATAAAGTCGTTATAACACTTCCTGTTTTAAAACAACCAAATACAGTTAACACATGTACGTCTACCGTACTACATAGCTCACACATATCACGCTAGAAAAGATAGGAAGAGGTTCACATACCTCGCGACGATTTTCGACTAATAGCAAAACGCTCCAAGTACCTCAAACCGTCGGCTACTCCTTAAGCCAAGTAGACCACGCCACACGCAGTATTTCAACCTATAGAGGCCACAAGGCGCCTATTAACATCTAGATCTCATTGTAGAATATTCTACAGAAAATTCGGCAGCACCTCCCCACATGGCAGCGTAAATCTCCTCTCGCCGAGGCTCGCCAAGCCAACCTGGGGTTTACGCCTAACCGGACGTGTACAATTCTACAACACAGTAATGCTACACAAGTCTACTGTAATACAGTCCTATGTAATTACAGTTCAGTTCTCTTCTTTAAATTCAGGCTTAAGTCAAAATACATTGCCGCACAACTATGTTCAGTTCTATATATAGTATACTTCAACTATATAATCCTACAACATGTAATTTCCAATTACAATAGAAGGTCAAGAGTGTTTACCTCGATAAGCCCAAAATTATCCAAGTTTAAATGTCGATCCTGAGCAAGGTTTAGCTCCTACTCCGTGCGCTCCAACCCGCTCCAAAAAACCCTTAGAAGTTCTAACCAACTTCTACTCAACTACTTCAACTATCAATGAAGATTTCCTTAGGGTTTCGTTTTTGTGACTGAAGGAAGTATAATAGTATTTTCTGGGCTTTTGTATAAGTGTAACCTTGGGAATACTACAAGGTATTTGGGCCAAGGTATTTGGGCATAATAACAATACTTGGAGAGTATTTCTATACCACAAAAGGGGGGTATTTATATGAGAAAACTAGGCTGTGGGGTACCCTCGGCCAAGCCTCACTCGAGGGAGGCTCTCGGCCAAGGGCTCTCAAAGGGGAGGGTGTGGTGGACTAAAGCTCTCTAAGAGGAGGAGGAATTTAACACTTAGAACAATTTTGGATGAAGAAGTTCATCAACATAGAGGGGTATTTATAGGTCAAGCAATGGCCAACCAATGGCCAAGATTAATCCATGTGTTAGGCAAGTGTAAGGCCAAGATCAAGCCAAGTACACCTTATCCATCTACCACCAAAATATCCTACCAACTACTTGACAAAAACAAGCCACAATTCTCGTCCACTTTGCCGCCCAACCTCTTCCAATGTGAGGGTGACACATGTCACCCTCCCGTTGGTCCAAAATGTTTCGTCTCTCGGAAAAATCCGCAAAAATTATAAATGACATAGCCGGAATTTTCCCTTCGCAAGTTTAGTAAAACGTTTCGTCGAAAAACGACTCCTTTTGGCACTTGTGCCCAATTTCGAACCTTGCCTAATCTTAAGGCTTGAATTTTTTTATACGTACGCCCTCACGTACATACTTTGGAAATACGGGGTATAACATTCTCCCCTCCTTAGAAACATTCGTCCCGAATGTTCCTTCTCAAGACGGATAGCGATAACGTTCTTCTAACAAGTTGCCAACGCCACACCTGGCCACGAAATAACACACGTTCTCTACCTTCCTTACTCGTCGTGCCCTTCTCGAACACTTGAACTCTTCTAGTATACGTACCACACTTCAGTCATCGATTCAGTTCCCAAAACTTTGGAGTCACCACCTCCAAACTTGGTCATCTACTAGCCTCAACCTCCCTTAAGGCCATTCCCGGCCTTCACGGTCTGCTTCTGGTCGAACACATCCACGAACTCATACGCTGGTCATCTAAACTTGGGCCTAGCACCCTCGTGACCCTACCACCCAGAGCTGACCCCATCTCCAAAAAGGCCGCGGGTTGGCCCTCAACATGGCCCCAACCCGACCCACCGTCGCGCCAACTCTTGTTCCTCGATACGGAACAATCTTACTAATTCACATCATGAAAGCCACCACTTTCATTTTACACAACCCATGGACTTATTACACAAAAATCTCCCACGTATACTACGCATTCTGATAAAGGTCAAACATAAAATAAATCTTTTTGCTCCAGACGACCTTACCTCTAAGGTCTCAATCGTGAAATATTCTAAGGTTCACACCTACCATGCCCCCATACTTATCCTTCCAACTAACCATGTTTTCTAACTCACAAATAACACAACGCTATCCGTACATAGCACACAATAATAAGGTCATCCTATCACGCATACAAATCTCTAGAGGGTTAAGGATATACCTGAAGCTACCGCTCCACTCTAATCATAGGCCTGCCCTGCAGGGCGCATAACTGTAGAAGGCGATGAACCCGCCACTGATCCGGTAGGCTGCGTCATGCTGCCTGTACCCCTCCTATAAGCACAGTCTCTCGTCACATGGCCCTGACGGCCGCAGGTGAAACAAGCACCAGTAAAAAGACGACATTCCCCGGGATGACGTCTGCCACATCGTGCACACTGAGGGGGACATGAATCCTGCTGGCTAGAACTCACGTATACGCGGAACGGAAGCCTGGAGCTCGACCAGCTCGAATACCGAACGTCACGAAGGCGCGGAGGACCACTCTGTACTGGCGGAGGTACATAACTAGTCTGCTGCTGAGGCGGTCCGCCTCGAAAGTCACCAAAGGACCCTGCTGTCCTGGCCCTCTTCCGTTGATCTCGGTCATTCCGTCGACCTCCGTGCCTCACATCCTGGTGCATGAGCTGCGCATGCGGGCAATGTCCATGCCCGGCTGAAGAGCTACACCCGAACAAGCCTCTGCCAAGTAATCATCTAGCCCGGTGACGTAGCGGTGTACTCTGTCCTCCATACTAGCTACCAACGCGGGGACATACCGAGCCAATGAGTCGAACTCCACATTGTACTCTCTAACCGTCCGCCCGTCCTGCTTCAACGTCAAAAATCTGTCGGCCCGAGCCCTCCTCATCTGTGGAGGCAAGAAATGTGCAAGAAATGCCCTCGAGAACTCGTCCCAAACTGCTGGGAGCGCATGCTCACCTCGGGACAGTTCCCATGAATCAAACCGGCCGATCGCAGATCGCGGCCGATGCGAACCGAAGGTCACTGACTCGGTCTCTGAAGCCTTGATCACTCTCATGATCCGCTGTAACTGTCGAATGAACTCCTGCGGATCATCCTCAGGCCTCGACCCATAAAACTCTGGCGGGTTACATCTCAGAAAATCCGTAGTCTCAAACTGTCTGCTCGGGGGTGAACTACGGGTGCTACTGGGGCTGGAACTGCTGCATCCAGCCTATCCTCATATCTGGCTACGACCCTGGCCAGTAACTGGGCCATCTCCTTGTACCCCATCTCATCTGCTCCGGTGTGGGGTGGAGGCTCGTATCAGTAGTCTCAGCCCATCGCCGCGCTCTAAACTCTTTGGTCTTGGCGGTGTCGCAAAACTAGCCGTCAAGCACTATCTCGTGCATCGACCGGGCTCGCCTCTCCTCAATCACACTAGCGCTCCTCACCGCTTTGCCTTGCCTTCTGGCCGGTCGCTGCGCGGAGGCATAATCGGTAAAGGAAAGGAATACGTCGGAGGGTCCAACTTATCACACTCTACAGGCACGATCTCGGAATGAGAAGAATGGAACCCAATCCTAAATGTCCTATAGCCTCCGATTATAGATGTGGTGCACAACACACCGATAATCAAGACTACTAGACACGGTGCGTAGACACTTTCCGAGGACTAATCGCTCACGATACCACTTTTGTCACGACCGAACCGGGCGTGGTCGTGTCTACCGGGCACCCTAGTGATACAACATCGGAGAAAATCAGCGAAATAAAACATGAACATGAAATGAGAGATATAATAAATAAGCAAACCAACCAAAGCGGTTGCCTTACGTACATAAAAAAAAAAAACGAGCTTATCCTTTTACAAACTCGCCTGGCAAGTGCTACAAACCTCTAAGAGTTTTATAACAACAACTATGACGGGGCGGGGCCCGCCATACCCCGAGCGTAAGAACCTGCGGACTGTGGTAACATACCAAAAGATAAGCCTCAAGAAAGCGGGACTTCCCAACGCTGAACGGTGATCCCGAGCGAGGATCCACAACCGATGTACCTAATCATGCGGCATGAACGCGGCCCGAAGGAGTCGATAACAGTACCAAGTATGTGAAATCAGAAAAATCAGAAATGAAATCATAATAGTCTATATATAGCAGAGACATGTATGATAACCAAACTACGATTCACAACATAAAAGCGATCATGTCAAGTCGAGGACTCACGCCTCAAAGTCATCCTCATGCCCGTGGAACTCCTTCCTCACCGCGTAGTCTAGGTACAAATCATGTGATACGTATAACATGTCTCGCCCATCTCATGGACCCGAGATAGAAACGTGTGGAATACATTCCGGTTCATCATGAACGCGTAGTCGAGTGAAATACATTCTCGGTTCATCCTACGAGCCGTAGTCAGTGAAATACATTCCCGGCTCATCCCGAACGCGGTAGTCGAGTGAAATACATTCGGTTCATCCCATGAACGGTAGTCGAGTGAAATACATTCGGTTCATCCCACGAACGCGGTAGTCGAGTGAAATACATTCGGTTCATCCATGAACGCGGTAGTCGAGTGAAATACATTCCCGGTTCATCCCATGAACACGGTAGTCGAGTGAAATACATTCCCGGTTCATCCCATGAACACGGTAGTCGAGTGAAATACATTCCCGGTTCATCCCATGAACACGGTAGTCGAGTGAAATACATTCCCTGCACACAAGTCTATCACACGCAAACATAGGCAAGTTACACACAACTTAAAGTACTTTCATTTTATGACAACGTCCGGGTTTTAACCCTAAAGTACTACATACGTTAAATCCTTTTAAAAGATCCATTCCTTTTTCAAAAGTTACCCGATACCCGTAGTATAAGAATAGAGTGACCCACATTTTTAAGTAAACCAACCCACATTCTTTTTAAAGCCAAGTAACAACATTCCTTTTTCCTAAAGTTCCAGTTTGCCTAGTTTCAGTTACTCAAGTCCCATTTTTGAAATATTTCATAGTTCATAGTCTTAATCCTTTAAAACATAATTCTCTTTTAAACGATTTGAGAAACATATGCCTTATAAGTGAGTAGGTTATTCTTGTTTATAATCAATCTTATTAAGCAGCCATGATCTAGGAAATGTAATATCATTTTGTCTCATCTTAGCTTCATGCGGATGGAGGTTTCTCTTGTTTAAATATAATACTTCATTTATTCAATACATTTTCCTTTATTAACGCTGCAGTGGTTTGTCGATACACATTCTGATTTCCGAATCAGTAAAACATTATTCCTTTTAAAAACCAAGTACTCATTACTCACGAATGAGGTTTCACACAAAACTCATATTAATTCATTCAAGTCAAGTCTCTTATCTTTTAAGATCAAGTCTCTTAACTTTTAAAATCAATAAACCATTCATTTTACCTCCCTTAAGACGTTATACCTAACTTCCCATAAAGCTAGTATAACTCTTATGTTTTCAAAACCAAGTATTACTCTTCTTTCAAAAAAAGGATTCTTAATCTTTTGAAATACTTCAAGTTCTTTATGGTCACACATTAAGTCAGTTATAAGTCAAATCAGTTGTCTTTTAAAAACCACAAAACATTTTCTTACTTACATAAAGCTGTTATAACCAACTTCCCATAAAGTCGTTATAACACTTCCTGTTTTAAAACAACCAAATACAGTTAACACATGTACGTCTACCGTACTACATAGCTCACACATATCATGCTAGAAAAGATAGGAAGAGGTTCACATACCTCGCGATGATTTTCGACTAATAGCAAAACGCTCCAAGTACCTCAAACCGTCGGCTACTCCTTAAGCCAAGTAGACCACGCCACACGTAGTACTTCAACCTATAGAGGCCACAAGGCACCTATTAACATCTAGATCTCATCGTAAAATATTCTACGTAAAATTGGCGACTTCCCCATGACAGTAAATCTCCTCCTCTCGCCGAGGCTGCTACCAAGCCAACCGTGGGGTTTACACGTCTAACCGGACGTGTACAATTCTACAACACAAGAATGCTACAAGTCTCTCAGAATACAGTCCTATGTAATTACAGTTCAGTTCTCTTCTTTAAATTCAGGCTTAAGTCAAAAGACATTGCCGCACAACTATGTTCAGTTCTATATATAGTATACTTCAACTATATAATCCTACAACATGTAATTTCCAATTACAATAGAAGGTCAAGAGTGTTTACCTCGATAAGCCCAAAATTATCCAAGTTTAAATGTCGATCCTGAGCAAGGTTTAGCTCCTACTCCGTGCGCTCCAACCCGCTCCAAATAACCCTTAGAAGTTCTAACCAACTTCTACTCAACTACTTCAACTATCAATGAAGATTTCCTTAGGGTTTCGTTTTTGTGACTGAAGGAAGTATAATAGTATTTTCTGGGCTTTTGTATAAGTGTAACCTTGGGAATACTACAAGGTATTTGGGCCAAGGTATTTGGGCATAATAACAATACTTGGAGAGTATTTCTATACCACAAAAGGGGGGTATTTATACGAGACAACTAGGCAAGGGGGGGGGTACCCTCCCGGCCAAGCCTCACTCAAGGGGGGGAGGCTCTCGGCCAAGGGCTCTCAAAGGGGAGGGTGTGGTGGAAGCTCTCTAAGAGGGGAGGGAGGAATTTAACACTTAGAACAATTTTGGATGAAGAAGTTCATAAACATAGAGGGGTATTTATAGGTCAAGCAATGACCAACCAATGGCCAAGATTAATCCATGTGTTAGGCAAGTGTAAGGCCAAGATCAAGCCAAGTACACCTTATCCATCTACCACCAAAATATCCTACCAACTACTTGACAAAAACAAGCCACAATTCTCGTCCACTTTGCGCTGACCTCTTCCAATGTGAGGGTGACACATGTCACCCTCCCGTTGGTCCAAAATGTTTCGTCTCTCGGAAAAATCCGCAAAAATTATAAATGACATAGCCGAAATTTTCCCTTCGCAAGTTTAGTAAAACGTTTCGTCGAAAAACGACTCCTTTTGGCACTTGTGCCCAATTTCGAACCTTGCCTAATCTTAAGGCTTGATTTTTTTTATACGTACGCCCTCACGTACATACTTTGGAAATACGGGGTATAACAATAATAGTCTATATAAAGCAGGAGACATGTATGATAACCAAACTACAGTCCACAATATATAAACAGTCATGTCAAGTCAGGGACTCACGCCCTCAAAGTCATTACTCAAATATAACAATGGGTCTCACGCCCACAACATCAATCATGCCCGTGGAATACCTTCCTCAATGCCTATCTATGATATAATCACACCAAGAAGTACATGAACACCAGTCCCACTGAGTCATAAAACCGTGACGGAAAGTAAGGCTAACTACCAGATACCAAGCCGCATCATCAACTGACCGGGGCAAGTACGAAAGCCAACTACCAGATACCAAAGCCGAACCAACAAACCGATATAACCAAACCACGAAGCTGACTCGTGGCAAGTCACGAAGCCAACTACGGATACCAAGCTGCGCCACGCACTGGTCGGCAAGTACGAAGACTAACTACCGGATACCGTCGAAACAGCCGACTTCGGCAAGTACGAGAGCCAACTACCAGATACCAAGCCGAATCAGTAAAACCTCATGGAGAGCTAGTCCATGGAATAATAATCCTAATAGAACCATACCCGTGAGCCACCCAACGTGTCAGTAGGTCCATCAATCAAGAAAAACATGACCGGCCCTCCATCGAGAGATGCGGTAACATAAGGATACAACACTTGCACAACAAGGCTATCACACGCAAACATAGGCAAGTTACACACAACTCAAGGTACTTTCATTTTATGACAAAGTCCAGGTTTTAATCCCCAAAGTACTACATACGTTAAATTCTTTTTAGAAGATCCATTTCTTTTACAAAAGTCACCCGATACCCGTAGAATCAAAATAAAGTGACTAACATTTTAATTAAACCAAAACAACTTCCAGACTTTCCTTTTTAAACCAAATTAAGACAATATCATGCCTTCTTTTTAGACTAAAACACTTCTCCTTTTAAAGTCAAGTTTCTTATCTTTCAAGATCAAGTCTCTTAACTTTCAAAATCAATAAACCATTCTTTTACCTACATAAAGTCGTTATAACTAACTTCCCATAAAGCTATTATAACACCTTATGTTTTAAACCAACCAAATCACTTAGCACGTATGCGTCACCGTACTACATAGTTCACAACAATCATGCTAGAAAAGATAGGAAGAGGTTCACATACCTCGCGACGATTATCGATAATTAGCAAAACGCTCCACAAGATCAGAACCACGCTAGCCGTTTCCACTCTTCAAGTAGAATACGCTACTCGTAATCTGCGCAACCTATAAAGGCCACAAAACGTCTATCAACTCCTAGATCTCCTCGTAGAATATTCTAAATGTAAGATTCCCTTTTCTACAGAAAATTCGGCAACACCTCCCCCCCCCCCCCCCGCTATCACAGAAAATGTAAGAACTCTTCATCTTAAGGGGGGTATTTATAGGTTAAGAAATGGCCAACCAATGGCCAAGATGATGCCAAGTGCAAGGCAAGTGTAGGGTGAGGATTTAGGCAAGTGTCCTTATCCATCTACTACACAAATATCCTACCAACTCCTTGACTTGTGTAAAGGCACAAAAAACGTGCCATCTATGCCCATTTTTGCCGTCCAATGAGGGTGACAAGTGTCACCCTCCCGTTGGTCCAAAATGTTTCGTCTCTCGGAAAAATCTGCAAAAATAATAAAAGTCATAGCCGGAATTTACCCTACGCGAGTTTAGTAAAACGTTTCGTCGAAAAACGATTCTTTTAGTGAGTTGTGCACAAACTTTTTCGTCCATAATGCCTAACTAAGGCTAAGCTTTTGTACGTACACTCTCACGTACATACTCTGGAAATACGGGGTATAACATTCTCCCCTCCTTAGAAACATTCGTCCCGAATGTTCCTTCCCAAGACAGTTAACGATAAGGTTCTTCATAACTAAAACAGTTTACAAATGCCACATACGGCCACAAAACAACACTTAGGCATATATGACAATGAAAATTTACAAGTAGGAAAGTGAATTACCTGGAGGTGTGGGGAATAAGTGAGGATACTTCTGCCTCATGTCCTCCTCAGCTTCCCACGTCATCTCCTCCCTGAGCTCGTTCCGCCACAGAACTTTGACGGAAGCCACGTCCTTGGTCCGCAGACGCCTAACCTGACGATCGATTATCGCTATGGGAATCTCCTCATACGATAACCCCGGTCACTGGACATCGTCAATCGGGTGTACCTAGATGGATCCCGATACATCTCCTCAAGATAGAAACGTGAAAAACCGGATGCACGCCTCCGGACGGACGGCAGATCCAACTCATAGGCAACCATGCCTACCTGCGGACAATCGACACGGCCAATGTACTGGCCGAGTTTCCCTTTTTTCCCGAATCTCATCACACCCTTCATGGGTGACACCTTCAGAAAAACCCAATCATCAACTGCGAACTCCAGATGCCGACGACGATGATCTGCATATGATTTCTGTCGACTCTGAGCTGTCAGCAACCTCTCCTGGATAAGCTTCACCTTATCCACTGCCTGCTGCACCAAATCTGGTCCCACTAACTGTACCTCGCCTACATCAAACCAACATATCAGCGATCTGCACTTCCTCCCATACAAGGCCTCATAAGGCGACATCTGAATACTGGAGTGGTAGCTATTATTATATGCAAACTCAACTAGAGGCAAATGATCCTCCTACCACAGGTCAATAACACTGCTCGCATATCCTCAAGAGTGCGGATAGTGCGCTCGGCTTTGTCACGTCAGCGTGTGGATGGAATGCGATGCTCGAGCTCACCTGCGTCCCCAAACCCTTCTGGAAAGACCTCCAGAAGTTGGCCGTAAACTGGGCTCCTCTGTCTGATATGATCGAAATAGGGACTCCATGCAGTCTGACGATCTCTCGGATGTATAGTCTGGCATAATCCTCAGCCGAAAAAGTCGTCCTGACGGGAAGGAAGTGGGCTGATTTCGTCAGCCTGTCGACGATAACCCATATAGAATCATGTCTCCTCTGACTGCGAGGTAATCCAGTGATAAAGTCCATGTTGATTACCTCCCACTTCTAGGTCGGGATCTCTATCGTCTGTAACAAACCACTAGGCCTCTGGTGCTCTATCTTCACCTGCTGACAACATGGTGTTATACCCCATATTTCCAGAGTATGTACGTAAGGACGTACGTAGAAAAGTTTGTGCCTTGAAGTGGCTTGGCCGATTTTACCTTGTTTACAACACCCGATTAGAGTCGTTTTTGACTAAGCGTTTTTACAACTCGCGTAGGGTAAATTCCGGCTATGCCATTTCTAATTTTTGCGGATTTTTCCGAGAGACGAAACATTTTGGACCAACGAGAAGGCGACACTTGGCACCCTCTCATTGGTGGACCTTGGGGCGGTAAAGTGGACGAATGGAGAGTGGGAGTAGGTAGGATATTTTGTGATATTTGTGTGGTAGATGGATAAGGTACACATGGAGGAATCTTGACCCTACACTTGCCTTGCACTTGGCATGATCTTGGCCATTGGTTGGCCTTTGCTTGACCTATAAATACCCCTCCCCTTTGAAGACTTCTTCATCCAAAATTATTTCCTAAGTCTAAAATCCTCCCCCCCTCTCTTGTTGTGTTCTCGTCCCTCCCCCTTGGTGAGGCCCTTGGCGAGAACCCTTCCCCTTGGCAGAGTACCCCCTCACAGTGGGGTTGGCGAGAATTATACACCCCTCCTTGTGGTGTTGTCTCGTATAAATACCCCCCTTTTGTGGTATAGAAATACTCTCCAAGTATTGTTATAATGCCCAAATACTTTAGCCCATATACCTTGTAGTACTTTCCAAAATTACCTCTATACGAAAAGCCCAGAAATACTATTATACTTCCCGTCAGTCACAAAAACGAAACCCTAAGGAAAATCTCCATAGTTAGTTGGAGTATTAAGTAGAAGTTGGTTAGAACTTCTAAGGGTGGTTTGGAGCGGGTTGGAGCGCACGGAGTTGGAGCTAAACGTTGCTCAGGAGCGACATTAAACTAGGATAATTTTGGGCTTATCGAGGTAAATATTCTTGTTCCCCCTATTGTAATTGGAAATTACATGTTGTAAGATTATATAGTTGAAGTATACTATATATAGAACTGAACCTAGCTTTGCGGCAATGTCTTTTGACTTAAGCCTGAATATAAAGAAAGAGAACTGAACTGTAATTACATAGGACTGTATTACAGTAGACTTGTGTAGCATTACTGTGAAGTAGAATTATACACATCCGGTTAGATGTATAAACCCCCCCCCCCTGGTTGGCTTGATAGCCGTCCTCGATAGAAGAGGAGATTTACGCGGTTGCGGGGAAAATCTTTGCGAATTTTACGTAGAATGTTCTACGATAAGATCTAGATGTTAATAAGCGCCTTGTGGCCTTATAGGTTGAAGTACTATGCGTGGCGCGATCTACTTGGCTTAAGGAGTAGCCGACGGTTTGAGGTACTTGGAGCGTTTTGCTATTAGTCGATAATCGTCGCGAGGTATGTGAACCTCTTCCTATCTTTTCTAGCATGATATGTGTATAACTATGTAGTACGGTAGACGTATATGTGTTAAATGTATTTGATTGATTTAAAACATAAAGTTTTGTAACGGCTTTATGGGAAGTTGGTTATAACAGCTTTATGTAAGTAAGAAATGCTTTGTGGTTTTTAAAAAGATAACTGATTTGACTTATAACTGACTGGATGTGTGATAATAAGAATCTTGAAGTATTTCAAAAGAATTAAGAAACCTTTTTGAAAGAAGAGTAACACTTGGTTTTAAAAGCTTAAGAGTTATACTAGCTTTATGGAAAGTTAGGTATAACGACTTAAGAGAGATAACAAGAATGACCTGCTCACATATAAGGCATATGTTTCTCAAACTGTTTAAAAGAGAATTATGTTTTAAAGGATTAAAATTATGAACTACAAAACCTTTCGAAAATGAGAAACTTGAGTAATTGAAATTAGGCAAACTTGAACGTTTGGAAAAGAATGTTGTTACTTGATTTTACGAAGAGAAGTGTCTTGATTTACTTCAAGAGATAATCACTCTATTTTCTTATATACTACGGGTATTGTGTGACTTTTGTGAAAGTAACGTATCTTTTAAAGAATTAATGTATGAAGTACTTTGGGTGAATAACTTGATTGAGTTGATTTATGATAGTCTTGTAATACTTTCTTGTTGATTTAATAAGTAAACATGTTAGGATGCTACGTGTGTTGGTATCTTGTGATGTTTGTGTAAAGGGGTTTCCCTTGATGTGCTTATGTTGTTTAACGATAAGTTGTTATGTTAGTCAAGATACCGGGGTTTAAGCTGCCCTCCGATGCGGGGTATACCTCAGGCAGTCTGTGTGACTATGATGCGAGGATACCTCATGCGGTGCAGTGACCCGTGCGAGCTAGAGTTCGAGTTAGTGTGCGGCCTTTATGGTCATGCGGTCTGTGTGGCCATGCGGACTGCGAGTCCAGGATGTTGTCGGGGAGTAGCTGCCCTCGATGCGAGGAATACCTCATGCGGGCCTATGAGGTTGGCCCATGCGAGTGCGGGAAGTTCGGGGCTAGACAGCGCGCATTAGATATCTGCGAGCGAGTGGCGGCTTTGATCATGTGACGGTCTAGACAGATCTCATGATACGCTTTATGACCTTGTTAGTCGTGGGTTTTAGTAGTCGGCTATGCCTTCGCACTTACCGTGCGGTTTTATGATGACACGGGTGGGACACGGTGTTCATGTGTATTCCTTGGTGCTTTTATATATCATGAAGCTGCGGTGAGAAGGCATTCCACGGGCATGATTGATGTTATGGGCGTGAGACCCATAGTTGTAATTGAGTGATGACTTTGAGGGCGTGAGTCCCTGACTTGACATGATTGCTTATTTATTGTGAACTGTAGTTTGGTTATCATACATGTCTCCTGTTTTATATAGACTGCTATGATTTCATTTCTGATATTTTGATTTCACATACTTGGTACTGTTGTCTTGACCTCCTTCGAAGTGGCGTATAAAGAGGCCAGAGCCTCTACCACGGGAACAGACCCGAACCGTGGCTCTCCGTATGGCACGTCCTGAGAAGGGTTGTACCTCAGGGATCGCATGCAGCCCGGTACCATTTGTTGGGTCGCCGGAGTGACACTAGAACCTCGCGGCAAAGTGACAAAAGTGGTATCAGAGCAGTTAATCCTCGGAAAGTGTCTACAGACCGTATCCAGTAGAGTCTTGATTATCGGTGTGTTGTGCACCACACCAATAATCAGGAGGCTATAGGATATTTAGGATTGGTTTCCATTCTTCTCACTCTGAGATCGTGCCTTAGAGCTGTGTTGTAAGTTGGACCCTCTAACGTATTTCTTTCTCTTACCGTTATGCCTCCGCGTAGGGCAAACCCGGGCCCAGGAGGGCAAGGCAGCCGAGGAGGCTGAGTCGAGTCTGAGAGGGTTACGAGGGCACAGCCCAACCATCACCGAGTTAGGTGCTTCATTCGGGAGTTCTGACGTCACTAGCCCCGCAGAGTTTAGCACGGCGGCGGCGGTTCCTCTGCGGCCATGATATTTGAACCTTCGCCCACGGGAACGAGAATATAGATTGCAAAGGCGACCACATTAGCTATGGATTTGGCTACAGAGAGTATACCGATGTACCACGAGTTTTGATGAATATCTTAGAAAGGGTTGTGCAAGAGTAATTCTTGATTGAGGCTTCGAGCATGGCACGTATGCGGGCTTATGCGCAGCGAGCCAAAACGTAGAGATCGACGGGTTAACGAAGGGCGGCGAGAAGAGGCGAGCAGGTCCTTTGATAACTTTCGAGGCGACTTGCCTCGCGTGATCGATTATGCACATCCACCAATGCAGTGGTCCTCTACGGGGTTCGGGGCGTTCGGGTATGAAGGAGTTGGTCGAGCTTCCGTTCACGCTACACGTAGGTTCCGCCCGGCGGATTCGATTTTCCTCGGTGTTCACGATGTGAGACGTCATCCCGGGAATGTCGTCTTTTAGTTGGTACTTGTTGTACTGCGGCCGTCGAGGGCCATGTGTCGAAAGGATGTCTAGTAGGAGGACTCACCCGGGATCGGTGGGTAGTTCGTCATCTTCCCTAATGCTGCGCCTACGGGTAGATTTTGATTAGAACAACTAAGGGGAGTGAAACAGTAGAGACAAGTATATCCTTAACCCTCTAGAGATTAGTACGTATGATGAGATGAGTATATCTTAAGTGTTATGTTCAGCTAACATAAGTGTATTGTGATTAGAATCATGGTTAGTAACCGGGAAAAGGTTGGGGGATAGAGAAATTGTGAGCCTTAGAATGTTATACGTGGAGACCTTAGAGGCGAAGCAATCTCGAGTAAAGAAGTATTTTATGTTTGACCCTTGTCGGAGTGCATAGTGCACGTAAGCTATGTTTGTGGGGTAAGTCCCTGAGTAGTGTGAAATGAAAGAGGGTAGTTGAGCTAAGAAAACCGCTAGGTTTTCGTAACGTGATTAGTAAGATTGTTCCGGATCGGGGAACTAGTGTTTTGCGCGTTGTCGGGTCGGGTTGAGGCCATGTTGCGGGTCAACCCGCGTCCTATTTGGTGGTGGGGTTAGTTTGTGGTGGTCCCTCCTTGTGATAGGGTCATGAGGGTGTTAGGCCCAAGTTTAGTTAACCAGCGTGCGAGTTCGTGGATGCATTCGACCAGTAGTCGGGCCGATGAGGTCAGCCCGTCTTATCTTTTAGTCCAAACCATGTACTCGGTAGTATGTTGCGAGACGTTATATCAGAAAGGTTGTAAGGCTGCACGGGGTGCCTACCTTCACCTTATGACAGACAATGGAGCCCAGGGTACGGCTGTTTCTTTTTCTTCTGAAAGTTTTTACCAGGCAGGGTTAGGAACTCAGGTGAGTCTCAGAATCACATTCGCCCTTGGGCCAGTGTTTGGATTTCAGGGGTAGTTGCGAGGATTGTTGTCTCCTGTTGAAGGAGTGTTTTTAGCTACCATTTCAGTGTTCGGATGTCGCCTTATGAAGCCTTGTAGGGGCGGAAGTGTAAGTTGCCGGTTGATTGATTCGATGTAGCAAGGTCCAGATAGATGGTTCATCCTTGTTCAGCAGAATGTGGATAGAGTGAAGCTTATCCAGATGAGGTTATTGGCAGCTCAGAGTCAACGGAAGTCGTGCGGATAATCGGCGTCGACACTTGGAGTTCAGGTTGACGGTCGGTCTTCTTGAAGGTACCACCCCGGGATAGGGTGTGACGAGTTTTGGAAAACAGAGGAAACTTAACCCGAGTTACTTTGGGCCCTTTCAGATCATGTGAGGGATAGGCCAGGTTGCCTATATATTAGCAATTACCGTCCGACTTAGGAGGCAGTGCGCCCAGTCTTTCGTGTTATGTTCGAGAAGGAAATCGGAGATCCATTCAGAGTGTTCCCAGTTAATGATGACCAAATTGGAGATAGTAACCGGCAGATTTGAACTAAGCGAGAACAAATATGGTAAGTTACGAGAAAGAGTTCAAATGTACGAGAAGGGTACGACGAGTAAAAGAAGAAGCGAGCATGTATTACGAGCATAGATGTGATCATTACTTTGGTAATATTAGAGGTGTTTCCTCGTGGGCTTGGATGTAAGAATTTGCGCAGGTGTTTCTGTGGCCAGGTGTGGCAGGATTGTTTTCGTAAGTATAGCAGTGAAGACTATACTGGAGCATGTTTGTTTTGAGACTTAGAAGGAACATTCGGGACGAATGTTTCTAAGGATGGGAGAATGTTATACCGTATTTCGGTATATGCGTAGGGCGTGCGTAGAAAAGTTGTGCCTTGAAGTGGCTTGGCCGATTTTACCTTGTTTACAACACCCGATTAGAGTCGTTTTTCGACGAAACGTTTTACACAACTCGCGTAGGGTAAATTCCGGGTATGCCATTTCTAATTTTTGCGGATTTTTTCGAGAGACGAAACATTTTGGACCAACGAGAGGGCGACACTTGGCACCCTCTCATTGGTGGACCTTGGGGCGGTAAATTGGACGAATGGAGAGTGGGAGTAGGTAGGATATTTTGTGATATTTGTGTGGTAGATGGATAAGGGACACATGGAGGAATCTTGACCCTACACTTGCCTTGCACTTGGCATGATCTTGGCCATTGGTTGGCCTTTGCTTGACCTATAAATACCCCTCCCTTTGAAGACTTCTTCATCAAAATTATTTCCTAAGTCTAAAATCTTCCCCCCTCTCTTGTTGTGTTCTCGTCCCTCCCCTTGGTGAGGCCCCCTCGGCGAGAACCCTTCCCCTGGCCGAGTACCCTCCTAGTGGGGTTGGCCGAGGGGTATACACCCCCCCCTTGTGGTGTTGTCTCGTATAAATACCCCCTTTTGTGGTATAGAAATACTCTCCAAGTATTGTTATAATGCCCAAATACTTTAGCCCATATACCTTGTAGTACTGTCCAAAATTACCTCTATACTAAAAGCCGTAAATACTATTATACTTCCGTCGATCCAAAAACGAAACCCTAAGGAAAATCTCCATAGTTAGTTGGAGTATTAAGTAGAAGTTGGTTAGAACTTCTAAGGGTGGTTTGGAGCGGGTTGGAGCGCACGGAGTTGGAGCTAAACGTTGCTCAGGAGCGACATTAAACTAGGATAATTTTGGGCTTATCGAGGTAAATATTCTTGTTCCCCCTATTGTAATTGGAAATTACATGTTGTAAGATTATATAGTTGAAGTATACTATATATAGAATCAACCTAGCTTTGCGGCAATGTCTTTTGACTTAAGCCTGAATATAAAGAAAGAGAACTGAACTGTAATTACATAGGACTGTATTACAGTAGACTTGTGTAGCATTACTGTGAAGTAGAATTGTACACGCCGGTTAGATGTATAAACCCCTGGTTGTCTTGATAGCCGCCTCGATGTAAGAGGAGATTTCTGTGATTTGCGGGAGAGTCCGAATTTTTACGTAGAATGTTCTACGATAAGATCTAGATGTTAATAAGCGCCTTGTGGCCTTATAGGTTGAAGTACTATGCGTGGCGCGATCTACTTGGCTTAAGGAGTAGCCGACGGTTTGAGGTACTTGGAGCGTTTTGCTATTAGTCGATAATCGTCGCGAGGTATGTGAACCTCTTCCTATCTTTTCTAGCATGATATGTGTATAACTATGTAGTACGGTAGACGTACATGTGTTAAATGTATTTGATTGATTTAAAACATAAAGTGTTGTAACGGCTTTATGGGAAGTTGGTTATAACAGTTTTATGTAAGTAAGAAATGCTTTGTGGTTTTTAAAAAGATAACTGATTTGACTTATAACTGACTGGATGTGTGATAATAAGAATCTTGAAGTATTTCAAAAGAATTAAGAAACCTTTTTGAAAGAAGAGTAACACTTGGTTTTAAAAGCTTAAGAGTTATACTAGCTTTATGAAAAGTTAGGTATAACGACTTAAGAGAGATAACAAGAATGACATGCTCACATATAAGGCATATGTTTCTCAAACTGTTTAAAAGAGAATTATGTTTTAAAGGATTAAAATTATGAACTACAAAACCTTTCGAAAATGAGAAACTTGAGTAATTGAAATTAGGCAAACTTGAACGTTTGGAAAAGAATGTTGTTACTTGATTTTACGAAGAGAAGTGTCTTGATTTACTTCAAGAGATAATCACTCTATTTTCTTATATACTACGGGTATTGTGTGACTTTTGTGAAAGTAACGTATCTTTTAAAGAATTAATGTATGAAGTACTTTGGGTGAATAACTTGATTGAGTTGATTTATGATAGTCTTGTAATACTTTCTTGTTGATTAAATAAGTAAACATGTTAGGATGCTACGTGTGTTGGTATCTTGTGATGTTTGTGTAAAGGGGTTTCCCTTGATGTGCTTATGTTGTTTAACGATAAGCTGTTATGTTAGTCAAGATCTGGGGTTAAAGGCCCTCCGATGCGGGTATACCTCGTGCGATCAGGTGACTATGATGCGAGGATACCTCACGCGGTGCGTGTGACCCACGCGAGCTACGAGTTCGTGTTAGTGTGCGGCCTTTATCGTCATGCGGTCTGTGTGGCCATGCGGACTGCGAGTCCAGGACGTTGCCGGGGAGTAGCTACCCTCGATGCGAGGAATACCTCATGCGGGCCTATGAGGTTGGCCCATGCGGAGCTGCGGGAAGTTCGTGGCTAGACGCGCACATTAGATCTGCGCGCGAGTGGCGGCTTTGATCATGTGACGGTGCAGACAGATCTCATGATACGATTTATGACCTTGTTAGTACGTGGGTTTTAGTAGTCGGCTATGCCTTCGCACTTACCGCACGGTTTTATGATGACAGGTGGGACACGTGTTCATGTGTATTCCTTGGTGCTTTATATATCATAGGCTCGCGGTGAGGAAGGCATTCCACGCATGATTGATGTTGTGGGTGTGAGACCCATAGTTGTAATTGAGTGATGACTTTGAGGCGAGTCCACTTGACTTGACATATTTATTTATCAGGAATCAGAGTTTGGTTATCATACATGTCTCCTGCTTTATATAGACTGCTATGATTTCATTTACAGTATTTTCAGTTTCACATACTTGGTACCTGTTGTACTGACCTCCTTCGGGGGGCTGCGTTCATGCCGCAGGTAAAGGTACACCAGTCGTTGATCCTCGCTCTTAGGGTCACAGTTCAGCGTTGGGAAAGCTCCGTGTCTCCGGAGGCTTATCTTGGTATAGTCCCCTGTTGTTGTAGGTGCTTACATTCAGGGGTATGACGGGGCCCTGTCCCGTCGTTGTTATCATGTCATTCTTAGAGGTCTGTAGTACTGTTGTGGGCAGAGTTGGATGGGATGTAACTGTTCGGTGTTCAAATTGTTATTTATATATATACTGAAGGTAACCATTTTGGTTGCTTTGCCTTCTTATTTCAACCGTCTTATTACAATCGTTTCATGTATTGTCTTTATGTTCCGATTACTACGATGTATGTCTACTTGGGTGCCCGGGTTAAGGCACGATCCGCCCGGTTCGGTCGTGACACATAGGCCGAGCTACAAACTCGCAACGCGTCCTCTTCAAGCCATCCCACCAATACACGATCTAAGCGTCGTGGTACATCTTGGTCGACCCGGATGGATAGAGTAACGCGTACCGTGCTTCCCAGAACTCCGCCAAGTCTCAAACATCTGGAACACACAACCTGCCCTCAAACCTTAGCACCCCATCAGGTGCTACCTCAAAGGACTCTTCCCTTCACGAAGAGCCGTATCACGATAACGTGTCAAAACTGGATCCTCGAACTGTTGCCTCTTCACCTCCTCGACGATGGAAGACTCGGCAACCCCACGAACTCGAACCCACCGCTATCGTAATCAATCAAACGGACACCAAGGCTCGCTAATCGATGCAAATCACGAACCATGTCCCTCCTCTCTGCTGCACATCGATAGGCCCCATCGACCTACGACTAAGAGCATCCGCCACAACATTGGCCTTCCTCGTGGTACAGATATCAACATCGTAATCCTTAAGCAATTATAACCACCGTCTCGCCGTAAGTTCACTCCTCAGCGGAAGATATACTGGAGGCTCTTGTGGTCTGTATAAATATCCACATGAACCCCATACAAATAGTGCCTTCAGATCTTCAAGGCGTGAATCACCGCTGCCAACTCCAAATCATGAGTGGGGTAGTTCCTCTCGTGTTTCTTCAGCTGTCGGGATGCATACGCTATAACCTTGCCCTGCTGCATCAACACACATCCCAACCCGATGCCTGACGCATCACAATACACGACATAACTGTCTGGACCCTCTGGAAGAGTAAGAACGGGAGGTCGTCGATCTCCTTCAAGAATCGAAACCCCGACCACACGCATCAGTCCACTGAAACTTAGCTGCCTTCTGAGTCAGCCTAGTCAATGGTGCAGAGATAGAAGCAAACTTCTCTACGAACCGCCGATAATAACCTGCAAGGCCCAGAAAGCTGCGCACCTCTGTCGGAGTAGTAGGTATAGGCCAAGTCCTGACTACCTCGATCTTGGCCATATCCACCTGAATACCATCGGCCCCGATAATATGCCCAAGAAAAGCCACCGAAGCTAACCAAAACTCACATTTGGAAAACTTGGCGTATAACTGCTGGTCCCGAGAACCTCGGACAGATCCTCAAATGCTCGCATGCTCCTGCTCTGAGCGAGAATAAACCAAGATATCATCGATGAACACTATCACAAACGTGTCCAAAAATGGTTTGAACACTCGGTTCATCAAATCCATGAATACCGTCGGAGCATTGGTCAACCCAAAAGACATGACCCTGAACTCATAATGCCCGTCTCGTCCGAATCATGTCTAGGGACATCCGCCTCTCTGACTCGTACCTGATGATAGCCCGATCGCAGATCAATCTTGGAGAAACATCTCGCACTGCGGTGGTCGAACAAATCATCAATCTCAGGAAGGGTATCTGTTTAATGGTCACCTTGTTCACCGTCTGTAATCAACACACATGCGCAAGGCCCGCCCTTCTTCTTCACGAACAATCTGGCGCTCCCGGGAGAAACACTAGGTCGATGAAGCCCTTCTCCAAAGAAATCTCTCGGGGTCCTTCAACTCTCTCAACTCGGCAGTGCCATTCTCGTATGGCGGAATGGAAATAGGCGAGTGTCCGCAAAGACATCAATACAAAACTCTATCTCCTCTCGGGAGGATACCGGGAGGTCGTCGAAACACGTCGGGAACTCGACTCATCGAATCGGTCAAAATCGTGTACCGCAACCTCGATATTAAACACCCGAATGAGATGGTAGATATACCCCTTCTGCACCATCTTCCTAGCCTTGAGGTAGGAAATAAACCTACCCCTCGGCGATACAGTGTTCCCCTCCCACTCAATAATCGGCTCCCCAGGAAACTGGAACCGTACCACTCTCTCCCTGCAGTCTACATTGGCATAGCAAGAAGCTAGCCAATCCATGCTCATGATCACGTCGAAATCAGTCATGTCCAGCTCTATCAAGTTCAAGCTGGGTCGGCTGCATAAAGTCACCGACAAGCTCTAAATACCGCGAGCTACCACCGAATCACCCACTGGCGTAGCTACCTCGAAAGGGTCTATGGACTCAGGCTCTATCCCTATCCTACTAGCAACAAGGGGAGATATATAGGACAGAGTAGAACCCGGATCTATCAAGGCATAAACATCATAATCGGAGACTGATAAGGTACCTGTGACGACATCAGGTGAGGCCTCCTGGTCCTGCCGGCTGGACAAGGCATAAATGCGGTTCTGAGGACCGCTAGAATCGACCGCGCCATGGCCTCTGCGCGACCTGGCCCATGAGTACCACGCCCTCGGGCGAGTAATCAGAGAGACGATGAACCGTGCAGATCTCGTAGGTGAGCCCTACCACTGGCGTTGCCCGGCTTCTGACAAGCCTCGCAAATGACCCGATCGCGCATCGTAATAAACTTTTGGAGGAGTACCACAATTCCCGAAATGGGATCTACCGCATCGGCCACACTGAGGGGGGGTGGTCCCGACCGGCCAACACCTCTATGCCCAGGTTATACCGGATGTTGTTCCACAGTCGGCGAGTTCTTCTTCGCCAGGTTTTGAGGCCCCAACACCAGAGCCTCCAGTTCCTCAGTTAGGGGAAGACTTTAGGGTCATGAAGGAAGTCATTATGTTATTGACCAAGATAGCAGTGCTACAATTTCTTCAACAGGAGGTTATTCGGCCAGTACAGACAGGTGTACAGGGGTAGAGGGCCAGCGCGGAGATCAGCGTAAGAGGGCTAGACCGGTTGGTTATTCCGATGAGTTTATGGACGAGCAGCCTCAGAATGAGTGAGATATTCGTCGGCTACCCAGACATACCCCGCACTCACAGTGGGAGATTTGAGCCCACGAGGTATTTAGGAGCGGTCAAGCTCCGTGGATCGAGGTTCGGAGGAGCGAGGATTTTCTCAATGAGGCCACTTATTCCTCGATGTTCCAGATGTGGTAAGCGTCATTCGGGGAAATGTCGTTATGGCACAGGTGTTTGTTATTATTGTGGCCGTCCGGGCCATATTCTGAGGGTATGTCCTTTTAGAAGGAGCACCGGTGGGGTGGCTCAGCTTATGAGGCGATGGTTGATTCCCTTTCCACGCGGTGTCGTCCCCGAGCGAGTGTTGGATGTCAGCCAGTCGTGGTAGAGGTCAGGGTGAAGTTTATAGTTCTGGCGGTCATTCGAACCGCATAGATGACGTGACTACTGGACAGGATCATGAGGCAACATCTCATGGGGTTACAGGTATTTTTCGATTCTTTTGAATCATGCGTGCATTGATAGATTCAGATTTCGCCCTAGCATATATGTTTTCCCTTTGTTGCTAGTAGTTGTAAGTGATAGTACCCCAGAGGTAGGGATACCTTGATTAGTAAAGTGAGGAGTTAAGAATGTTGACAAGAATGATAAGTGAATTGATACTATAGTTGTGTAGAGTTCACAGGTTGTAGTTACCCCATAATAAGTGTAAGACCGATAGGGAAGAATGTGCAATAGGAATACTTTGGCTTATGTGACAAACCTCTAGTGAATGGGAGGATAGGGTAAGAAGTACCTTGAGATAAGAGAGAGAAATTTATTTCAAACTAAGAATGAAAAGTTAAGTGTGACGATGAGTCGGGTTATGGACTCATTTCGGGTTAGCCGGTAGTATGGATTGGGGTGATGTCAGCTAGAAATGGTTCCGTTATGTGATAGGGTCCCGAGGATGCCAGGCCCAAGTTTAGTAAATTGTTGTACGAGTTTGTGGACGCGTTCCACCGAAACTAGGTCGTAAGGACCGAGAAAAGCCTTAACGGGAATGTAAGTAACAATATGGCCAAGTTGGTTAGTAACTCCATGATTGAGAACAAACAAAATTTGAAGATTTTGTACGTGTACTAGATGAGTTTGAAAGTACGAGAAAGTATGACAAGTAAGGAAAGAAAGGAACCTTTAAGGATCCCGTGTTTGGGAAGACTGTAACCTTCGAGTTTTGTGAGAAGGAACCACGAACGGAAGGTCCATTGTTATGTTTACGTATGTTGTGGTGGCTATGTGTGGCATCGTTGGTCTTGTGCAGTTTTGATTGATAGGCATGGTATAGAGTTCATGCCGGAGCTGGTAAAGCTTGACAACCGACTAAGAACATTCGAGGACGAATGTTTCTAAGGGGGGAAGAATGTTACACCCCGTAAGTCCAGTACATGTATAAGAGAATGCACGTAAGGAAACAAGACTTGGAAATTAGTACGAAAGGAAGAATTGTTTTTCTAACGGAAAATCTTCCGGACGTCGGAAAGGAAAAATGTTCGTTGTTGAGAATTGGATTCTCAAAATGCATTATTTGAATAGTATGGGACTTAGTAATATTATGGAAATTTATTTTTTACGGATTTGGTCACGTGGGGCCCACCCGAGGAATTTTACGTTTTGTGGGGCCCACGAGGGTTACGGAATTTTATGGACGAATGAGAGGGCGACACATGGCACCCCCACATTGCTTGGTCGAAATTTATGCAAGGGTAAAATGTTCATTGACCATGGTAGAAGATAAGTCTTCCAAAGCTTGATATTGTTGACAAGTCAACTTGTCCACCTAGGCTTGATCCAAGTGAAACTCATCCTAACCTCACATTTGTTTAAGTCTAAGCCCTCCATTGTGTTATAAGTATACTACTAGTGCAAGACTAGCTCATTAACACTTAGAAAATTTTAGAGAAACTCTTGTGCTTCACAATGAGCTCTCGGCTTTGTCCAACTTTCCCACACAAAATTTTGTAGTTTTGATCCATTAGCCACAAGAATTTAACCCAATGTCCCTTAGGGTATTGTAAGGATATCTCAATAGAAAGATTTCAGAAAAAACGCATTTTCACGTAAGTCGCAAGGCGAAAACTATGGGAGTTCTTCAACTTTGAAGTTGGAACTTGAAGATGGGTTCTTCATAGGCCTCTAAGGAGTGCTTGGAGCGGATTGGAACTTATGAAAAGGAGCTAAGAATTTCTAAGGCGCGACTTTGGATCTTGGAAATTTTAAGGGCTTGGAAAGGTATATATTTTGTCGTTTTAGTAGTTAAGACTTACTTATTGTTGTAGCTATGGATTTTAGCAAGCATGTGTTATATAGTATGAAGTTTGATATGTTTATGGGCTATTGGAACCCTAATCCGAAAACTAGCATGTTTAGCTTTAAGATTGGAATTCAAGTTGATTATTAGTTTAAGTCGTCGCATGTTGAATAAAGAAGGAAATTGTAGTTGTTGAAGTTGTTTATGACTAAATAACATGTTGACCTAAGAACTTGAAATTGGAAAATGATTGGAAAATACGTAGTGTTATTGGTTATATGTTGGCCGAGAATGGCTAGTGAAGTATTATACTATTTGGTATGAATTGTGGGGCGGAATTTTACACGTATTGTAAGGCGTGTAATCCCCTTTGTTTGGATGTTGTTTGGAGCCTTAAAATGTGGCTTGTTGGTTATTGTATTCGGCCTTGAAAAAGGTGGCAAAGTGAGTAGAAACAAAGGAGGTGCTGCCCGATTTTCCGTAGAATTAGAGACCGTATACTTAGTATTATTCTACGTTAGAGACTAGAAGTTGATAGTCTTGTTGTGACCATTATAGGTTGACACTTCTACGTGCGTATTCGGCAGCTTGTGGATTTAGTGAAAGGTATGTGAACTATCTCCTCTTCTAGCATGATTCCTTAAGATTTAGAAAGTATGTTCTACTCCTTAAATGATCCATTCCTTGGTTGTATTTGGATTGCCTAGAACAGAATTTGTGCTATGTACTTCCTTGATTGTACTTGGATGTTTAAATTGTAAGTTGTAAAATCCATTTTCTTAGTGAAGTTTGGATTCTTAAAAGTGAAAGTATTTTACTTAAAGTACATAGAGTCTTGAAAAGGAAGTGGTTTCCAAATCTTTTGTCTAGTGCCTTAGTTCCAAAATCTAAAGGTCATTATAATGACTTTAGGGGAGTCAAAGGAGTGATTTACTTAATTGTTTTAAAAGAGGAGAAATGACATGATTTAAGAGAAGTAACTTGTCTTAAAGGTGTGAGTTACTTGAGGTTTAAAAGTAGAAGAAACTTGTTTTCTATATATTAAGAGACTTGAAGTGTTTTGAAAGTTAAGAACTTGATTTGTAAGTATGTGATACTTGGTTTTTAATAGTATAAGTCTCTTGTTTATAAAAGGAATGGATATGTCTAAAACCATAAAGGGTTATAACGGCTTTATGGGAAGTTGGTTATAACGACTTTATGGAAGGTTTAAAAAAGTTGTCTATTTTGAGTATTAGGCATAAGTTGCCTAGATTGTGAAAATTTGGAGTTACTTGATTTCAAGCTGTGAAATGAGTTTTTAAAAGTGTAGTAACTTACTTTGAAAAATAGACACGCCTTGATACTACGGGTGTTAGTATCGTGGGGCTTTACATAGAAGGAGTCTTTTATAAAAGAATGTGCGTACGTAGTACTTTGGCTTGTTTAATTGAGAATAATTCTAAGTGTGCCTTGATAAGTACTTTGGCTTGATTAATTGAGAATTATTCCATGTGATGCCTTGATAAGTACTTTGGCTTGTTAATTGAGAATTATTCTATTTGTGCCTTGATAAGTACTTTGGCTTGATTAATTGAGAATTAGTCTAAGGGTGCCTTGATAAGTACTTTGGCTTGTTAATCGAGAATTATTCTATTTGTGCCTTGATAAGTACTTTGGCTTGATTAATTGAGAATTAGTCTAAGTGTGCCTTGATAAGTACTTTGGCTTGATTAATTGAGAATTATTCCATGTGATGCCTTGATAAGTACTTTGGCTTGTTAATTGAGAATTATTCTATTTGTGCCTTGATAAGTACTTTGGCTTGATTAATTGAGAATTAGTCTAAGGGTGCCTTGATAAGTACTTTGGCCGCTAAATGAGAATTATTCTATGTGTGCCTTGATAAGTACTTTGGCTTGTTTAGTTGAGAATTGCCTATGTGTCCGGAAATAGCCGTTGTGTGCTATTGGTATATCGATCGTTTGGTCATTCCGGGTTTGTGGCATTTGGATATTCCGTGGAATTGCTACCCACGATCGCGAGGAATACCTCGTGCGGGTCGTAAGGACTTATGCGGTGAAATAGTCCCACGCGGCGGGTCCGACCTATGCGAGAATACCACGCGAGTCCGTAAGGGCTTATGCGGGTGAAATAGTCCCGTGCGAGGATACCTCACGCGGGTCCACGCGCCTATGCGGTGAAATAGTCCCGAGTAGGATGGCTAAATGATCTGCGGGCGGATGGTCTTGTTTTGATCATGAGCTTCCTATTTTATATTGTAAGGATACTCTGCTTACTCTCATTGTTAGTAAGGCACAATGTGTTGTAATTTGATTATCATATATGTCCCGGATTTGTTTGTGTTACCTATGGTCATGCTTTTGATGTGGGATTCCGGCATGAGACCACGTGGTATTTAGGACACGTGGGACTTGGTGTTCATGTATCCTTATTGATGTTATTACATCATGGATCGCCGCGATGAGGAAGGATTCCACGCATGATTGATATTATGGGCGTGAGACCCAGTTATATTTGAGTAGTGACTTTGAGGGCTGCGTCCCGACTTGATATGACCTTATGTATTGTGTCTCGTAGGTTGGCTATCATACATGTCTCCCGCTTTGTTTAGACCGTTATGATTTCATTCACATTTACTGTTCACATACTTGGTACATTCTTCGTACTGACCTCCTTCGGGGGGCTGCGTTCATGTCGCAGGTTTAGGTACGCAGTTTGGTGATCGGCAGGTGTAGGACCCTGCTCAGAGTTTTTGGATAGCTCCCTCTGTTCAGGAGTTTATCATTTTGGTATAGTTCCTCGATGTGCTTTTATCTGATTATGGGTATGGGGCCTTGTCCGTCATATTTGAAAAAACTCTTAGAGGTCTGTATTCATATGTGGGATTGGACTCATGTACAGTGTAGTGTCTTTTATTATGTATACTATATGGCAGACTTGTCGGCTTTGCCTTGCACGTACGATGGAAAAAAAAATGAGGTGTTATTTAATTTCCGCAGTCTACTTGTGTTGTTAAGGTAGAAGGGTGCGTGTAGGGCACCATCCACGGCCCGGTTCGGGTGTGACACTCGCCACCGAAAGTCTGAAGTCTGGGGCCCGACACCCTCAATACTCTGCCGTCTTGAGGCGGTGCGAGTACTGAAAGGGTGTGGTGCGAATCTAGGCTAGCCGAGGCCGTCCACACGATAACTACAAAGGACCTGCGTCGCCGTCTCTTCTCTTCTTTGTCACAACGTCGGCCTCGGCGCTCGCCGCATCGGTCGTGAGCTGCATACGGGTAATATCCATGCTCGGAAGAGCCACACCGCACAAGACTTCGCCATATAATCATCTAGCGGTGACGTAGCGATGCACTCGCCCTCCATATCCGCTACCAATGCGAGGACATATCGAGCCAAAGAATCGAACTCGACATTATACTCCCTATCGTGCGTCTCTCTGTCTCAAGAACAAAAATCTGTCGGCCGCCCTCGCCGTCTTTGGAGGCAAGAAGTGAGTGAGAAAGCCTCAGAACTCATCCCAGTAGGCGGGACGTGTGCTCTCCGGGATAACTCCGAATCAAACCAATCGATCGTGGTATCACGCGGCGATCGCGAACCAAGATCACGCACTCGGTCTCGACGCCTCGATCACTCTCATAATCCTCATGGTAGCGGATGAACTCCTGCGGATCATCCTCGGCCTCGACCGTAAAACTCGCGGCTCTGACTCAGAAATCTCGTAGCCTCAAACTATCGCCTCGGGTGAACCACGGGTACTACTGGGGCAGGCTGGAACTGTCCTGCATCCCGTTGTCTGCCACGATGCATCGCCAATAGTCCCATCTCCTTGTACCCTAACTCTCCGCCCAGCCGTGGGGGCGAGGTGTGGAGTGCTGTGGTCTCTTCGCTGGGCCGGGCGGCGTCATGGAACTCGCCGTCGAGGTATAGGCCTGAGCACGAGCCCTCGTAACTCTCGGTGTCTACTAGCGCCGCCACGGGTTGCCTTGCTTTACGAGGCATAATGGAGCATAAGCTAAAAGGAATACGTTAGAGGGTCCAACTTATAACACGCCTCTAAGCACGATCTCGGAGTGAGAAGAATGGAAACCAATCCTAAATATCCTATAGCCTCACGATTATTGGTGTGGTGCACAACACCGATAATCAAGACTTACTAGATACGGTGCGTAGACACTTTCCGAGGATTAACCGCTCGATACCACTTTTGTCATGACCCGTTCGGGGCGTGGATCGTGCCTTACCCGCACCCAAGTAGTCATACATCGAGTAATCGGAATATAAAAACAAGACATGAAACGATTGTAAAATGAGACACAATTTTATGTGAGAAAAATGCGCCTTTCGGCATATATAAATAAACATAGTTTTGCGCTACATCCCAGCATAATAGGACTACTGCATCTATAAGAAGATAAACAACTATGGCGGGGACGGGGCCGCCATACCTATCAGACAAAACTATCTACAACAGAGATCATACCCAAAGTCGAGCCTCGGGAGAAGATGGAGCTCACACCAACGCAGAGATCCTAAGGAAGTGGATCTAGCACTACTTGCCCTTACTGCGGCATGAACACGGCCCAAGGAGGTCGACACAACAGTACTAAGTATGTGAAATCAGAAAGTACTTAAATGAAATCATATCATTTTAAAACCAATTTTATAAATATGCGAAACAACCAATGTAACCGCATAGTGCCACATCATAAACAAGAGCAACAATAGGTAAACAGTAATGTCTTTTCTAGGTGAATGATCGGCGGGGCCAATCGCCCGTAGTATCACTATGCAAGTCTAATCTCGACTCCGTAGTCCGCATAGGCCACTCACATAGGCTGCGCAGGGTATAACCCGCATCGGGTAGCTACTCCTCGGCATCGCCCCGACTCGTAGTCCGCATGGCCACATAGACCGCATGAGGTATAACCCCGCACACTAACCTGGAACTCTCGTAGCTCCGCATAGGTCCCCTGGACCCGCATGAGGTATCCTCGCATCATAGTCACACAGACTGCCTGAGGTATACCCCGCATCGGAGGGCAGCTTAACCCCCGGTATCATGTAGGTGAGTGATATAATACTAACATAACAGCTTATCGTTAAACAACATAAGCACAACAAGAATACCCTTTTACACAAACGTTACAAGACACTAACACTCATAGTATTATATCAAACCATCTTATTATGCTTTCCAGAAATCAATATACGTCTTTTATAAACACATAAGTAAACCGTTCCTTTTATCTTTCTTAAGTTGTTATACCTAACTTCCCATAAAGCTAGTATAACTCTTAAGCTTTTTGTTTAAAAACCAATTAGTTCTCTTCTGTTAAAAATGATTCAGTATTCTTTTGAAATGCATCAAGATTCTTATTATTCAAGCTTAAGTCAAAAGACATTGCCGTAATTATTATTCAGGCTTAAGTCAAAAGACATTGTCGTAATTATTATTCAGTTAACACATGTACGTCTACCGTACTATATATATATATATATATATTAAAATATCATGCTTAGGAAGAATCACATACCTTCTCGGCGAAATCCACCTGCCAAGTCGAATATGTCGCGCGCAGAGAATCAACCTATAATAGTCGACACGCCTATCAACGCCCGCACTACTCGTAATGATTCTAGCGGAGGTTCTCTATCGTGCGGAAAATTGGGCGATCTTCCCTACCGTAAGCTACCCAAGTCTACTGTAAAAACAGTCCTATGTAAGTACAGTTCAATTATTCTTCATTTATACCCTTCTACTGTGATAACAGTTCAATTCTATTCTTTAATATCCTTCTAAGTATTTAATACTTATTCCTATACTTCTACAGTATGTATTCTCTAATTACAAAGGAAGGATAAGATTATTTACCTCGATAAGCCCAAAAATTATCCAAGTTAAAAGTCGCTCTGAGCAAGGTTTAGCTCCTAATTTATGCGCTCCGATAGCTCAAGAACCCTTAGAAGTTCTTCACAACTTCTACTAAGTACTAAGGGATTTGGGCTAGGGTATTTAGGAATAGTAACTATACTTGGAAGACAACATTTCTACCAAAGGAGGGGGGGGGGGGTAGGTTTTGGCTAGGCTAGAGGGTTGCTTCGGCTAAGCTTCACTCAGGGGAGAGGAGGCTTTGGACGAAAAACACAACAAGAGAGGAGGGATTTTTCAAGACTTGAAATTGATTTGTGGATGAAGAACTCTTCAACTTAAGGGGGGGTATTTATAGGTCAAGAAATGGCCAACCAATGGCCAAGATGATGCCAAGTGCAAGGCAAATGTAGGGTGAGGATTTAGGCAAGTGTCCTTATCCATCTACTACACAAATATCCTACCAACTCCTTGACTTGTGCAAAGGCACAAAAAACGTGCCATCTATGCCCATTTTTGCCGTCCAATGAGGGTGACAAGTGTCACCCTCCCGTTGGTCCAAAATGTTTCGTCTCTCGGAAAAATCCGCAAAAATAATAAATGTCATAGCCGGAATTTACCCTACGCGAGTTTAGTAAAACGTTTCGTCGAAAAACGATTCTTTTAGTGAGTTGTGCACAAACTTTTTCGTCCATAATGCCTAACTAAGGCTAAGCTTTTGTACGTACACTCTCACGTACATACTCTGGAAATACGGGGTATAACAATATTAAGGACTTGAATTATGTTAAAAAGTTGTAAAACCTCACTCATGAGTAATGGGTGTGTGGTCTTTTAAAGAATAAAGTTATCTTGATTTCGAAAATAAGAATAGTTGTCCTTGGTTGGTTTAAAACATAAAGTGTTATAATAGCTTTATGGGAAGTTATTTATAACGACTTTATGAAAACAAAAGAATGGTTTTATCATTGGATTTAAAATGATAACTTGACATTTAAAAGTTGGAGGTTGGTTTCCTTAAAAGATATGATTTAAAGATTAAGAGCCTGATTTGTCACAACCCGAACCCCGGGCCCGTGACTGGTGCCCTACCTGGGCACCCTTCTACCTTAACAACTAAGTAAACTGCGGAAATTAAATAACGCCTCATTTTTTTTTAAAACCAACGTACGTGCAAGGGCAAAGCCGACAAGACTGCCATATAATATACATAAACAAAAGACACTACACCGTACATGAGTCCAATACCACCTATGAATACAGACCTCTAAGAGTTTACAGAAACATGACGGGACAAGGCCCCGCCGCACCCATAACCGCATAAAAGCCTGCATCAAGGAACTATACCAAAAGATAAACTCCCAATGTAAGGAGCTATCCAAAACTCGAGCAGGTCCTACACTGCAGATCACCAAATCAAGGCACCTAAACTCAAGCAGATTTAACGCAGCCCCAAGGAGGTCAAGACGAAGAATGTACCAAGTATGTGAACATTAAATCAGAATGAAATCATACGATCTAAACAAAACAGGAGACATGTATGATAGTCAACCTACAGTACACAATACATAAGCAGTTATATCAAGTCAGGGACGCATGCCCTCAAATTCACTACTCAAATATAACCATGGGTCTCACGCCCATAATATCAATCATGCCCGTGGAATCCTTTCTCACTGCCGGCAGTCCATGATATAATATAGCACCAAGTCATAATAGCAAGATCCTCGCGTCGCACGCCTAATCCCACATCGTATAAGCATGACCATGGGGTAATACAAACAAATCCGGGAGTCTAACCCGCCTCCTGGTCACATGCCCCGGAATCCCACATCGTATAAGCATGTCCAAGGAGTAACAATATCCCACGTGGTCGCATGCCCCGGAATCCCACATCGTATAAGCATGACCATAGGGTAATACACACAAATCCGGGATTCTAACCCGCCTCCTGGTCACATGCCCCGGAATCCCACATCGTATAAGCATGTCCAAGGAGTAACAATATCCCACGTGGTCGCATGCCCCGGAATCCCACATCGTATAAGCATGACCACGGGTAATACAAACAACCGAATCTCACCCGCCTCGGTCACACGCCCGAATCCTACATCGTATAAGCATGTCCATGAGTATCCTCGTGGTCGCACGCCCGGCATCCCACATCGTATAAGCATGACCATAGGGTATCCTCGCGTCGCATGCCCCCGATCTCACATCGTATAAGCATGACCGTAGGTAACACAAATAATAAGCATACCCGTAATCCCACCTCATTGTCGGACATCCAAGTAAACTTACAAACAAGGCAACCCTCCAACCGAGAGTCGCGGCAACGTAATAAAACATAATACTTGCACTCAAAGGCTATCACCAGCACATATAGGCAATTCTCAATTAATCAAGCCAAAGTACTTATCAAGGCACACATAGAATAATTCTCAATTAATCAAGCCAAAGTACTTATCAAGGCACACATAGAATAATTCTCAATTAAACAGGCCAAAGTACTTATCAAGGCACACATAGAATAATTCTCAATTAAACAGGCCAAAGTACTTATCAAGGCACACATAGAATAATTCTCAATTAAACAGGCCAAAGTACTTATCAAGGCACACATAGAATAATTCTCAATTAAACAGGACAAAGTACTTATGAAGGCACACATAGAATAATTCTCAATTAAACAGGCCAAAGTACTTCGTACGTGCATTCTTTTCAAAAGACTCCTTTTTATGTAAAACCCAAAGATACTAACACCCGTAGTATCAAGGTATGTCTATTTTTCAAAGTAAGTTACTACACCTTTAGAAAACTCATTTCAAAGCTTGGAATCAAGTAACTTCAAATTTTCACAATCTAGGCAACTTATGCCTAATAATCAAAATAGACAACTTTCTTAACCTTCCATAAAGCCGTTATAACCAACTTCCCATAAAGCCGTTATAACCCTTTATGGTTTTAGACATATTCATTCCTTTTTATAACCAAGAGACTTATACTTAAAACCAAGTTCTTAACTTTCCAAAATACTTCAAGTCTCTTAATATTTAGAAAACAAGTTTCTTTTCTTAAATCATGTCATTTCTCCTCTCTTAAAACAATTAAGTAAATCACTCCTTTGACTCCCCTAAAGTCATTAAACGACCCTTAGGTTTTGGAACTAAGGCACTAGCCAAAAGATTTGGAAACCACTTCCTTTTCAAGACTCTATGTACTTTAAGTAGAATACTTTCACTTTTAAGAATCCAACTTCACTAAGGCAATGGATTATACAACTTACAATTTAAACATCAAAGTACAATCAATGGAAGTACATAGAACAAATTCTACTTTTAGGCAATCCAAGTACAACCAAGGAATGGATCATTTAAGGAGTAGGACGTACTTTCTTTATCTTAAGGAATCATGCTAGAAGAGAGATAGTTCACATACCTTTCGCTAAATCCACAAGCTAAGCCGAATACGCCGTACGTAGAAGTGTCAACCTATAATGGCCACAACAAGACTATCAACTTCTAGTCTCTAACGTAGAATAATACTAAGTATACGGTCTCTAATTCTACGGAAAATCGGGCAGCACTTCCTTTGTTTCTACTCACTTTGCCACCTTTTCGAGGCCGAATACAATAACCAACACGCCACATTTAAGGCTCAAAATAACAACCAAACAAAGGGGATTACACGCCTTACTATACGTGTAAAATTCCGCCCCACAATTCATACGAAGTAGTTTAATGCTCACTAGCCATTCTCGGCCAACTTACATAACCACAATTCAAAGTCTTTTCCAATCCTTTTCCAATTCCAAGTTCTAAGGTCTAACATGTTATATAGTCATGAACAACTTCAACAACTACAATTTCCTTCTTTAAACAACATGCGACAACTTAAACTAATAATCGACTTGAATTGTAATCTTAAAGCTAAAAATGCTAGTTTTCGGATTAGGGTTCCAATAGTCAATATACTTATCAAATTTCATACTATATAACTCATGCTTGCTAAAATCCATAGCTACAACAATAAGTAAGTCTTAACCACTAAAACGACAAAATTTATACCTTTATAAGCCCTTAAAAATTCCAAGATTCAAAGTCGCGCCTTAGCAATTCTTAGCTCCTTTCCTTAAGTTCCAATCCACTCCAAGCACTCCTTAGAGGCCTATGAAGAACCCATCTTCAAGTTCCAACTTCAAAGTTGAAGAACTCCTTAAGTTTCCGCCTTGCGACTAATACGAAAACGCCGTTTTTCCGAAATCTTTCTATTGAGATAACCTTACAACACTCTTAGGAACCTTGGGTTTAAGTCTTGTGGCTAATGGATCAAAACTACAAAATTTTCTTGTTGGAAATAGCCCAAACCCGAGAGCACATATGCTAGCACAAAGTGTTTGTGAAATTTTTCTAAGTCTTCAAGACCTTGTCTTGCTACTAGTATGTATTTATACCACATTGGAGGGTCTAGACTTAAACAAATGGGTGGCTAAGATGAGTTTCACTCGGATCAAGCCCATGTGGACAAGTTGACTTTGGTCAAATATATCAAGCTTTGAAGACTTATCTTCCAAGATGGTAAATGACCATTTTACCCTTACTAATTCGACCAAGACCATACGTGGGGTGCCACGTGTCACCCTCTTATTCGCCCATAAAATTCAGAACCTCGTGGCCCCACAAAATGTAAAATTTCTGGGCCCCACATGACCAAATCCGTAAAAAAATAAATTTCCATAAGGTTAAGAGTTCCATACTCTTCAAATAATGCATTTTGAGAATCCAATTCTCAACAACGAACATTTTTCCTTTCCGACGTTCGAAGATTTTCCGTCGGAAAAACAATTCTTTCTTTCGTACCAATTTCCAAGTCTTGATTCCTTACGCACATTCTCTTATACATGTCCTGGACTTACGGGGTGTAACATTCTTCCCCCCTTAGAAACATTCGTCCCCGAATGTTCTTAGTCGGTTTTCAATCTATACAAACTCCGGCATAAACTCTATACTATGCCTATCAATCAAAATTGCACAAGACCAACGATGCCACACAAGGCCACCATATAACATACGTACAAAATCTCAATATTGTTTCTTGTTCCCCAATCCTTGGATTTACTATCCAAACTTGGCCATTATGTCACTTGAATTTCCGCTAAGGCTCTTCTCGGTCCTTACGACCTAGCCCGTGGAACGATCCACGAACTCGCATAACGATCAACTAGACTTGGGCCTTGCATCCCCGGGACCCTATCACATAGCGGGACTATTACCAACTAACATCACCCAATTCCATACTATCAGTTGACCCGAAATGAGTCCATAACCCGACCCATCATCACACTTAACTTCTCATTCTTAATCTGAAGTAAATCTCTCTCTTATCTCAAGGTACTTCTCACCCTATCCCCCTATTCACTAGAGGTTCGTCACATAGGCCAAAGTATTTCTACTGCATATCTCTCCCTATTGGTCTTACATCACATGGGCACTACAACTTGTGAACTCTACACAACTATAGTCTCACCACTTACCATTTTGTCAACATCCTTAACTTTTCACTTTACTAATCAAAGTATTCCTACCTCCGGGTACTATCACTTACAACTTCTAGCAACAAAGGGAAAACATATACGCTAGGCAAATCGAATCTAACAATGCTCGTAAGATTCAAAGAATCGACATATACCTGTAACCCCATGCGATGTCTCCTCCTGATCCTGTCCCGTAGTCACGTCATCTACGCGGTTCGAAGGACCGCCAGAACCATAAACTCCACCCTGACCTCTACAACGACCGGTCGACATCCAACACCTCGCTCGGGGCGATACCGCGAGGAGGAAAGAGAATCAACCATCACCGATAGTCGAGCCACCTTACTGCAGGCTCTTTCTAACAGACATTCCCACTTCGTGGTCGGACGGTCACAATAATAACAAACACCGCGCGTGAAGGCATTTTCCCAAATGACGCTTACTACAATGGAAACACCGAGAATATGTGGCCTCGATCGAGAAAATCCGCTTCCTCTCGGTAACTTCGACTCTGGAGCTGGACCGCTCCTAAATACCTCGTGGGGTCAAATCTCCCACCCGTGAGTCGCGGGGTACGTGATCGTAGGTGGGATGAATATCTCACTCGTTACAGAGCACTGCCCAAAAACTCACCGATAACCAACCGCCTAGCCTCTTACGCCGATCTCCGCTGCCTCTATCCTCTGTACACCTTGTTTGTACTGGCCGAATAACCTCCCGCTGAAGAAACTGTAGCACCGCTATCTTGGTCAATAACATAACTGCTTCCCTTATGACCCTATAGTCTTCTCCAACCGAAACCGAGGCTTTGGTGTTGGGGCCTCAAAACTCGCGCAGTAAGAACTCGCCAATCGTGGAGCAACATCGTATACCCTCGCATAAGCCCTATCAACTCTCGAGTCCGACTAGTAGCTCCTCGCTACTCCTTTGCCCTTCGGGCGGCCGTTCTCCTCGAGGCATAAATGTAACACAAAATTACGTCGAGAGGAATTATCTTACTAACACATCTCTACGGCACGATCTTAGAGTGAGAAGAATAGAAACCAACTCCAAAGTCCTGTAGCCTCGCTTATGGGTGTGGCGCGCAACACACCGATAATCAAGACTCTACTAGACACTGTATGTAGACATTCCGAGGGATCGCTCGATACCACTCTGTCACCCGAACCCGGGCGTGGTGGTGCCTACCCGCACCCTTCTACCTTAACAACTAAGTAAATCATGCGGAAATTAAATAACGCCTCATTTTTTTAAAACCAACGTGCGTAAAGGCAAAGCCGACAAGACCGCCATATAATATACATAAACAAAAGACACTACACCGCATACGGAGTCCAATCCTACATATGAATACGGACTTAAGAGTTTACGAAACATGACGACAAGGCCCCATGCACTACATAACCGCATAAAAGCCTGAAGGAACTATACCAAAAGATAAACTCCGAATGAAGGAGCTATCCAAAACTCGAAGGTGGTCCTACACTGCAGATCACCAAATCTGCATTACCTAAACTGCGGCGTTAACGCAGCCGCGAGGTCGAGACGAAGAATGTACCAAGTATGTGAGCGATGAAATCTTGTAATGAAATCATAACAGTCTAAACAAAACAGGAGACATGTATGATAGCCAACCTACAGTACACAATACATAAGCAGTTATATTAAGTCAGGGACGCATGCCCTCAAATTAGTTATATCAAGTCAGGGACGCATGCCCTCAAATTCACTACTCAAATATAACCATGGGTCTCACGCCCATAATATCAATCATGCCCGTGGAATCCTTTCTCACCGGCGATCCATGATATAATATAACACCAAGTCATAATAAGATCCTCGCGTCGCATGCCCTAATCCCACATCGTATAAGCATGACCATGGCGTAATACAAACAAATCCGAGTCTAACTCCGTCATCACATGCCCTAATCCCACATCGTATAAGCATGTCCAAGGAGTAACAATATCCCACGCGTGGTCGCCTGCCTAATCCCACATCGTATAAGCATGACCATAGGTAATACACACAACCGGATTCTAACCCTCCCGGTCACATGCCCTAATCCCACATCATATAAGCATGTACAAGGAGTAACAATATCCCACGTGGTCGCATGCCTCGGAATCCCACATCGTATAAGCATGACCATAGGGTAATACAAACAAATCCGGGAATTCACGCCTCCCGGTCACATGCCCTAATCCCACATCATAAGCATGTCCATGAGTATCCTCGTGGTCGCACGCCCAAGATCCCACATCGTATAAGCACGACCATGGTATCCTCGCGGCCGCATGCCGGCCCCAGATCCCACATCGTATAAGCAAGACCATAGGGTAACACAAATAATGGAAGCATACCCGAATCTCACCTCATCACAAGACGCCCAAGTAAACTTACAATAAGGCAAATTACTCTCCAACCGAGAGTCAAACGTAATAAAACATAATACTTGCACTCAAAGGCTATCACAAAGACATATAGGCAATTCTCAATTAATCAAGCAAAAGTACTTATCAAGGCACACATAGAATAATTCTCAATTAATCAAGCCAAAGTACTTATCAAGGCACACATAGAATAATTCTCAATTAAACAGGCCAAAGTACTTATCAAGGCACACATAGAATAATTCTCAATTAAAACCAAAGTACTTATCAAGGCACACATAGAATAATTCTCAATTAAACAGGCCAAAGTACTTATCAAGGCACACATAGAATAATTCTAAATTAAACAGGCCAAAGTACTTATCAAGGCACACATAGAATAATTCTCAATTAAACAGGCCAAAGTACTTATCAAGGCACACATAGAATAATTCTCAATTAAACAGGCCAAAGTACTTATCAAGGCACACATAGAATAATTCTCAATTAAACAGGCCAAAGTACTTCGTACGTGCATTCTTTTCAAAAGACTCATTTTTATGTAAAACCCCAAGATACTAACACCCGTAGTATCAAGGTGTGTCTATTTTTCAAAGTAAGTTACTACACCATTAGAAAACTCATTTCAAAGCTTGGAATCAAGTAACTTCATATTTTCACATTCTAGGCAACTTATGCCTAATAATCAAAATAGACAACTTTCTTAACCTTCCATAAAGCCGTTATAACCAACTTCCCATAAAGTCGTTATAACCCTTTATGGTTTTAGACATATTCATTCCTTTTTATAACCAAGAGACTTATACTTAAAACCAAGTTCTTAACTTTCCAAAATACTTCAAGTCTCTTAATATTTAGAAAACAAGTTTCTTCTCTTAAATCATGTCATTTCTCCTCTCTTAAAACAATTAAGTAAATCACTCCTTTGACTCCCCTAAAGTCATTAAACGACCTTTAGGTTTTGGAACTAAGGCACTAGCCAAAAGATTTGCAAACCACTTCCTTTTCAAGACTCTATGTACTTTAAGTAGAATACTTTCACTTTTAAGAATCCAACTTCACTAAGGCAATGGATTATACAACTTACAATTTAAACATCAAAGTACAATCAATGGAAGTACATAGAACAAATTCTACTTTTAGGCAATCCAAGTACAACCAAGGAATGGATCATTTAAGGAGTAGGACGTACTTTCTTTATCTTAAGGAATCATGTTAGAAGAGGAGATAGTTCACATACCTTTTCGGCTAAATCCACAAGCTAAGCCGAATACGCCGTACGTAGAAGTGTCAACCTATAATGGCCACAACAAGACTATCAACTTCTAGTCTCTAACGTATAATAATACTAAGTATACGGTCTCTAATTCTACGGAAAATCGGGCAGCACTTCCTTTATTTCTACTCACTTTGCCACCTTTTTCAAGGCCGAATACAATAACCAACACGCCACATTTAAGGCTCAAAACAACAACCAAACAAAGGGGATTACACGCCTTACTATACGTGTAAAATTCCGCCCCACAATTCATACGAAGTAGTTTAATGCTCACTAGCCATTCTCGGCCAACTTACATAACCACAATTCAAAGTCTTTTCCAATCCTTTTCCAATTCCAAGTTCTAAGGTCTAACATGTTATATAGTCATGAACAACTTCAACAACTACAATTTCCTTCTTTAAACAACATGCGACAACTTAAACTAATAATCGACTTGAATTGTAATCTTAAAGCTAAACATGCTAGTTTTCGGATTAGGGTTCCAATAGTCAATATACTTATCAAATCTCATACTATATAACTCATGCTTTCTAAAATCCATAGCTACAACAATAAGTAAGTCTTAACCACTAAAACGACAAAATTTATACCTTTATAAGCCCTTAAAAATTCCAAGATTCAAAGTCGCGCCTTAGCAATTCTTAGCTCCTTTCCTTAAGTTCCAATCCGCTCCAAGCACTCCTTAGAGGCCTATGAAGAACCCATCTTCAAGTTCCAACTTCAAAGTTGAAGAACTCCTTAAGTTTCCGCCTTGCGACTAATACGAAAACGCCGTTTTTCCGAAATCTTTCTATTGAGATAACCTTATAACACTCTTAGGAACCTTGGGTTTAAGTCTTGTGGCTAATGGATCAAAACTACAAAATTTTCTTGTTGGAAATAGCCCAAACCCGAGAGCACATATGCTAGCACAAAGTGTTTGTGAAATTTTTCTAAGTCTTCAAGACCTTGTCTTGCTACTAGTATGTATTTATAACACATTGGAGGGTCTAGACTTAAACAAATGGGTGGCTAAGATGAGTTTCACTAGGATCAAGCCCATGTGGACAAGTTGACTTTGGTCAAATATATCAAGCTTTGAAGACTTATCTTCCAAGATGGTAAATGGCCATTTTACCCCTTACTAATTCGACCAAGACCACATGTGGGGGTGCCACGTGTCGCCCTCTCATTCGTCCATAAAATTCCGTAACCCTCGTGGGCCCCACAAAAAAGTAAAATTCCTCGGGTGGGCCCCACATGACCAAATCCGTAAAAAAAAAATTCCATAAGGTTAAGAGTTCCATAATCTTCAAATAATGCATTTTGAGAATCCAATTCTCAACAACAAACATTTTTCCTTTCCGACGTTCGGAAGATTTTCCGTCGGAAAAACAATTCTTCCTTTCGTACCAATTTCCAAGTCTTGATTCCTTACGCACATTCTCTTATACATGTCCTGGACTTACGGGGTGTAACATGATTTTTGAAAGTAAAGAGACTTGACTTATAAACAACTTGATTTTGGGAAAGGGGAAGTAACTTGATTTAAAGGTATAGGTTACTTGTTTTTAAAAGAGTAAGACACTTGGTTTAAAAAGTATATTGCTACTTGACTTTAAAAAGGAAAAAGTGTCTTTGTTTTAAAGGAAGGCATGGTTTTGTCTTAAAATGGTTTAAAAAGGAAGGCATGCTTTTGTCTTAAGATTGGTTTAAAAAGAAGGTATGGAAATTGTTTTGGTTTACTTAAAAGATAGTTACTCTATTTTGATACTACGGGTATCGTGTGACTTTTGTGTGAGTAACTTGACTATGTTGGCTTGTGATAGCCTTGTAATACTTTCTTGTTGGTTTGATAAGTAAACATGTTATGATGCTACGTGTGTTAGTGTCTTGTGACGTTTGTGTAAGAGGGTTTTCTTGTTGTGCTTATGTTGTTTAACGATAAGCAGTTATGCTGATATTATATCACTTACCCCCTGACTTGTTATGCCCGAGGGTTAGCCGCCCCCGATGCGAGGAATACCTCATGCGGTGCAGGTGACCTATGCGAGTCGGGAGTTCCGGGATGATCACTCCGGTGTGTTACGCCGATGCGAGAATACCTCACGCGATGCGTGTGACTATGCGGTGCGGGATTCGAGATTGTTATACCAGTATTTCAGTATGTATGCGTGGGGAATACGCATAAAAAGTTTGGCCTTAAAGTTAGCCTTGGGCGTTTTTATTTGTGCACAACTCACTAAAAGAATCGTTTTCCGACGAAAGCGTTTCCACTTTCGTAGGAAAATTCGGCTATGTCATTTAGTATTTTTGCGGATTTTTCCGAGACGAAACATTTTGGACCAACGGGAGGGCAACACTTGTCACCCTCCAATTGGTGGACTTAAAACGTCCATTTGGACGAATTGGACTAAGCTTGGCACGTTTTTTGTGCCTTGCACAAAGTCAAGGAGTTGGTAGGATATTTGTGTGTAGTAAATTTTCACCCTACACTTGCCTTGCACTTGTCTTCATCTTGGCCATTGGTTGGCCATGGCTTGAGCTATAAATACCCCCAAGATGAAGAGTTCTTCATCCACAAATTACTTCCAAGTCTTGAAAAATCCTCTCCTCTCCCTTAAGCCTTTTCGTCCAACACCTCCCCTTTGAGTGAGTTTGGCCGAGGCCTACCCTCCTAGCCTAGCCGAAATCTACCCCCCCTCCCTTGGTAGAAAAGTTGTCTTCTAGTATTGTTATAATGCCCAAAATACCCTAGCCCAAATCCCTTAGTCCTTTGTAGAAGTTGTGAAGAACTTCTAAGGTTTCTTGGAGCTACCGGAGCGTATAACTTAGGAGCTAAACCTTGCTCAGGCGCGACTTTATCTAGGATATTATTGGGCTTACCGAGGTAACTAATCCTAACCCTCTTTTGAATTAGAGAATACATACTGTAGTAGTATAAGAATAAGTATAAATACTTAGAAGAATATCACAGAATAGAATTGAATCAGATTTCAAAGGATTGTTTTCACAATGAGACTTATATAGCTCACTGTAGGGTTGTGCTGCCCGACTTTCCGTAGAATTGTGAACCCTCTGCTTAGAATGACCTTCGAGTAGTCTAGACTTTGATAGATGTCTGTGACTATTATAGTCGATTCTTCTGCGGCATATTCAACTTGGCGGGAGGTTTTCGAGAAGGTATGTGATTCTTCCTAAGCATGATATTTTAACACATATATATATGCGGTGACGATACGTGTTAATCGAATAATAACTATGGCAATGTCGTTTGACTTAAGCCTGAATAATAACTACGGCAATGTCTTTTGACTTAAGCCTGAATAATAAAGAATCCTGATGCATTTCACAAGAACTACTGAATCATTTTTTAACAGAAGATAAATATTTGGTTTTTAAAACAAAAGCTTAAGAGTTATACTATCTTTATGGGAAGTTAGTTATAACAACTTAAGAAAGATAAAATGGAACTGTTTACTTTTTTGTTTATAAAAGCCTTGTATTGAGTTCTGTTAAGTGTAGTAAGATTTGTTTGATAAGTAGACATATTATGATGCTAAGTGTGTTAGTGTCTTGAAATCTTTGTGTAAAGGGTCATTCTTTACGTGCTTACGTTGCTAACCGTAAGTCCGTTGTCGCTATTGTACCACCTACCCCTTGATCGTTATACCGAGGGCTTGCCCCTGATGTGGGTCTATACGGCCTATGCGTCTGTGAGACTATCGAGCAGCGGTATGCTCCGTGATTGATCATTAGGGTGTTTAGCCTGATGCGGGGATTCCTGCGTCCGCTGAGACTACGCGGTCTTTTGAGGCTATGCGGGTGCGGGAGCCTAGGCGGATCTGGGGTTAGCTGCCCCGTCGCGAGGAATACCTCATGCGCGGTGCGTGTGACCTATGCGGATCGCGGAAGTCGGGACTAGGCACGCAGAATGATACTATGGGCGATTGGCCTTGCTTCGATCATTCGCGCCTAGAATAGACACATTCTGATTTTCCTATTCTTGTTGTTGTTTGTGATGTGGCACTATGTGCAATTGAACTGATTGTATTTGTGAAAAGGTTTTAAATACTTTGATTTCATTTCAGTTCTTTATAGTTTCACATACTTGGTACCTGTTGTACTGACCTCCTTCGGGGGGCTGCGTTCATGCCGCAGGTAAAGGCAAGCAGGTGCTAGATCCGCATCCTTAGGATCCTTTGCGTTGGTGTCGAGCTCCATCTTCTCCGAGGCTCTACTTTTGGGTATGATCTCCTGTTGTAGATAGTTTTGTATGATCGAGGTATGGCGGGCCTGTCTCCGCCATAGTTGTATATTTTCCTTAGAGGTGCAGAGTCATGTTGTGCGATTTGGATGTATCTTTGAACCATGTTTTTATATATAGATATGCCGAAAGGCGACGATTTCTCACATAACTGTGTCTTATTTTACAAACTGTTTCATGTCTTGTTTTATATTCCACTGATTACTCTGATGTATGACTACTAGGGTGCCCCGGTAAGGCACGATCCACGAACCCGAATGGGTCGTGACAAAAGTGGTATCGAGCGATTAAGCCTCGGAAAGTGTCTACAGCATCGTATCTAGTAGAGTCTTGATTATCGGTGTGTTGTGCACCACACCAATAATCGTGAGGCTATAGGATATTTAGGATTGGTTTCCATTCTTCTCATTACGAGATCGTGCTTTAGAGTCGTGTTATAGGTTGGACCCTCTAACGTATTCCTTTCTGTAGATTATGCCTCCACGTAAGGCAACCCGGCCCGAGCAAGGCGGCGAGGAGGCGCTAGCGAGACACCCCGAGTCACGAGGGCTCGTGCCCGGTCTATACCGAGACGGCGAGTTCTATGACGCCGGCCCCAAAGAGACCACAAGCACCACACCTCCCGTCCCACACCGCTGGCGGAGGTTAGGTACAAGGAGATGGCCAGCCTTTGGCTAGAGTTGTGGCGGAATCGAGGATAAGTGGATCGGCGGTTCGGCTCGGCTCGGCCGCACCGTGGTGCACACATCACGACCGAAACCGGGCCGCGGTGCCTTACCCGGCACCCAAGTAGTCAAACAACATCGAGAAAATCAGCGGAAATTAAAACTCATACATGATAACCAATGAAAAGAAAGCAGCTAACCAAGCGGTTACCTTTTACGAAAAATAACTAACACTGAACAGTTACAATCCTCGCCACATCGCATTACGGACACTCTAAGAATTTTTATAACATCTCCGACGACGGGGCCCCGCCATACCACGAATGTACAAAAGTTCTACAACTTCAGGAACCGTACCAAGTGACAAAGTCTCCGGCGAATGGAGCTTTCGAGAACGAGCCGATCCAAAGTGCGGATCAACAAGCGATGTATCTCAACTGCGGCATGAACGCAGCCCGGAAGGGTCGATAACAAAAGTGCGAGTATGCGAAGCAGAAAATAATCAGAAATGAAATCATAATAGTCTATAAGGAAAGCAGAGACATGTATGATAACCAAACTACAAGACACCACGTATATCTGATTCGATCAAATCAAATCACATCAAGTCGGGGACTCGCCCAAAGATCATTACTCAAAGTGGGCGATACTGGCTACCCAACGTGTCGGTATGTCAACCCAATAACAAGATAGTACTCACGGTGGACGATACTCGTGGGCTACCCAACGTGTCAGTATGTCCCAACCAATAACAAGATAATACTCACTGTGGACGCATACTCGTGGGCTACCCAACGTGTCAGTATGTCCAAACAAATACCCAGATAATACTCACTGTGGACGCATACTCGTGGGCTACCCAACGTGTCAGTATGTCCCAACCAAATACCCAGATACTACTCACTGTGGACGCATACTCGTGGGCTACCCAACGTGTCGGTATGTCCAACCCAATAACAAGATAGTACTCACAGTGGACGCATACTCGTGGGCTACCCAACGTGTCAGTATGTCCCAAAGGATCAATATAGTGGAAGCATACCCGTGGGCTACCCAACGTGTCGATATGTCCATCATACCACCCGATATCCGGCCCTCCGTCGAGACTCGGTAGCAAAGTCAAACACTTGCACAACAACAAAACTATCACCACAAGCAAGTTACACTGACTCAAAGTACCTTCGTTTAAGTCGACAAACCGGGTTCCAACCCCAAAATACTACATTCTTTCCTACCTTCAAAGACCTCTCTTTACGTAGAAACCATACGATACTATCACACGTAGTATCACACATTCATGTTTAAAACACGTCTTCAAACACAATTAACATAACGTCAAGTATACCTTTTAAAAGTCCAAGTAATTAACTCCTTTAAGGTCAAGTATTCCTACCTTTTAAAACCAAGTCATTTACTTTTCCCTTAAGAAAAGTTCGATATTTGAAAACAAGTGATTTATACTTTCAAACTCAAGTTACTTCTCTTTTCCAAAATCCAGTACATTATCCTTTGCAATCCATTAAGTTCATTCTTTGGAATTTTAAGAAAAGTCAGAACTTGTTATCAATGATTCTCATTTAAGCAGCCATGATCTAGGAAATGTAATATCATTTTGTCTTATCTTAGTTTCTATGCGGATGGAGGTTTCTACTGGTTTTAATATAATCAATTAGTCGAAACCATTTCCTTTATTAGTAGCCAAGATGGTGTGTTCGATACTTGTTCCCACTTTCGAAATCCATTTCACATTCTTATGCCGTTATACCTAACTTTACATAAAGCTAGTATAACTCTTAAGTTTTCAAAAACCAAGTATTACTCATTACTCACGAATGAGGTTTTACAACTTTTGAATACATTACAAAACTTTCACAATTCTAAGTTAAGTCTCTTATCTTACAAGATCAAGTCTCTTAACTTCCACCAATCAACAACCGTTCTTTTACTCACATAAAGTTGTTATAACTAACTTCCCATAAAGCCGTTATAACCCCTTTATGTTTTAAACCAACCAATTACCACATAAACATTTATGAGACCAAGAGGACTCATTCTTTAAGCACCGAGTGCCCATTACTAACGGATAAGACTTACTACTCTTACACATAATGAAGCCCTTTACACTTCATAACAAGTCAAGACACAATTTGGAAAATCAATTTCCTTTAACACACGTGCGTCAACCGCACTATATATTTCACAAATAGTCATCTTTGAAGAGGATAGGAAGAATCACATACCTCGCGACGATTGTCGACACTAAGCAAAATGCTCCACAATCTTATCTCCCTTAAGAAGAATATGCTACACGTAGTACTTCAATCCTATAAGGGCCATAAAACGTCTATCAAACTCTAGTTTCGAACGTAGAGTAAACTAAGTACAAGGCCCCTACATTCTACGGAAATTGGACAGAACTTCCTTTGTTTCTATAAACTTGCCACCTTTCACAAGGCCGAAATCAACAAGGCTACAAGATCCAAATCTAAGCCAACATAACTATAACAGCCTCAGGCTCACAAATCTATACAAACTTAACTATAACAGCCTCAGGCTCACAAATCTATTTTCCAACAATAATATAACAGCCTTGGGCTCACCTCTAAACTACTATCATAAGTAAAAACTCAAATCCAAGAGGAAGGGAAACTTTTACCTTTTGGAAAAGCCCACAAGCCCTTTTCTTCCACTTTCTTTCCGTCAAACTCGTCCACCAGTGCTTCCCACAAGTTTACCAACACCTTTTTCCTCTGCGCCTGCTCAGCGGTTCCCTAAGGCGGTTTCTCAAAAACCTAGAGAGAAGGGAGAGGGTTTTCACTTGGGAGGGTTTGAAATGAAATGGCCAAGTCTTCCAAGACTTGGCCTAAAATAGGCTTCTATCATTTGGTCAAAGGATGGGAGGACACTTGTCACCCTCCCATAGGCTCCTATAAAATATCCACGATTTTTCTCCTTTACCGCGAAAATCCGCCTCGGCGCGCAGCCCGCCCGGCGCCGCCGGCGCTAACTTCGAAAAATAATTGCAGCGTCTGCACGCGCGTGCCCGCATTCGGCGCGCGGCGCCAACACCCGCAGACCCTCCGTACAATCGGCGCCGCGGCCCTGCTCTCCGGCGCCGCGGCGCTGAACCCTGAATCAAGTCATCTGCTTTGATCACGCCAAACTTGAAACTTCCATAACTTTTGACTCGTTGTCCAATCGTCGAACGGTTGGTTGCGTTGTGACCTAGATTCAACGGACTACACACTAGGCGTTTTAAACACCTTAAAATACTTAACACCTGGGGTGCAACACTCAAAGGTAACTCAAAGTCCTTCCAACACATGTTGTCAACTTATCTATCTTCTAGAATTTACGGGGTGTAACATTCTTCCCCCCTTAGAAACATTCGTCCCGAATGTTCCTTCTAAGTCTTCAGAACACATGCGCGGTATAGTCTTCATTACTATACCTACAAAAACTCATTTATGCCTCTCATGGCCATAATATGAAATCACGCATCTCAATTCCACTAACGGAAATCACCTCTGCGTGCAAACATCACTATTTTCTCCTCCCTTGGTCTAAAGGATACTCTCCTTACTCGGCGTACCTTCCTTGTACACTCACACCTCTCTAGTACACGTTCACAATTCGATCAACGCTTGCTTTCTACCACCTTCGAGTCACTACCTCAACTCGTCCATCTTACTAATCCACGTCATGGAAGCTACCACTTCCATCGCAAACTACCCATGGAATCATCACACAAAACTCCATGTATACCATACACTCAGGCAAGGATTATGATGAAGGCTTCTACCCGAGCGGCCTTACATCTAAGGTCTCAATCATATAAATTCTAAGGTTCAAAATTTTCTCATCCCCAAACTTACCCTCTTTATTAACCATGCTTCCAAAACACATTATATCTGTACAAAGCTACCGAACATAGCACTCGACATATCACCACAACATCAAAGCATACAATACTCTAGAGGTTAAGAACATACCTGTCACTATTGCTTCACCTCCTTCTTGTCGCTCTACTCATGTTCTTTCCGACACGACGCACAAAGGAGGAGGTGAATCGCCCACCGATCCGAAGGCTGAATCTCAACCTCGCGCTATCTCGGTGGGACAATTCCTTGCAAAATGGCGGTGGCCGCATGTAAAACAGATTCCCTATTAGCACGACACTCCCCATCGTGGAGCCTACCAATGGTCACAACGAGGTAAGGGTGGTCCCATCCGACTAACATCCACGATCCCCAAAACCGAAACCTTGGAGCCACGACTGCTCGCGAATTTCTCGAACGCCCCGACGGCGAGGTGGAGCACTCCGTCTTGGAGGCGCGTAACTAACTCTTCTTTGGCTGCACCGAAGGTCACCAAGGACCTGCGCCTTGGCCTACTCTGGCGATCTTGGTCATTCCGCCGACTCTCGTGCCTCGCATCCAAGTGCATGAGCTGCGTGCGGGCAATGTCCATGCGGTGAAGAGCTACTCGAGCAACTCTACGCCAAATAGTCATCAAGCCCTGTGACATAGCGGTGCACTCGTCCTCCATGTCGGCTACTAGCGGGGGCGTCTGAAGCTAGTGAGTTAAACTCCACGTTGTACTCTGAACCGTCGCGGATTACGCCTCAACATCAAAAATGCCGGCCCGAGTCCTCGCCGTACGTGGAGGCAAGAAATGTGCAAGAAATGCCTCCAAAACTCGTCCCGTCTATTTGGAAGTGCATGCCCTCCCGGGACAGCTCACGAATCAAACGATCGGCTGCGGTATCACGCGCGGCCGATGCGAACCTAGGACCACCGACTCGGTCTCCGATGCCTTGATCACTCTCATGATCCGTCAGTGGCTTCGGATGAACTCCTGCGGATCATCCTCGTGCCTCGACCGTAGAACTGCGGCGGGCCTGACTCGAAAGTCCGCACCTCAAACTATCCGATCTCGGGTGAACCGCGGTGCTCTTTGGGCTGCTGCGTCCGGCCTATCCTCGTGTCGGCCAACCACGGCGATAATCGGGCAACTCGCGTAACCCGTCTCTCTGCTCCGGGCCGTGGGGTGGAGGCTCGGTCTTGTGGTCTGTGAGGCGCCATTTGCTCTGCTCGCGGCTCACTGCTGCTGCCTTGCCGCCGGGCCACTGGTTGCCTTTCGCGAGGCATAGCGGTAAAAGCGAAACACGTCGGAGGGTCGACTTACAACACGGCTCTAAGGCACGATCTCGAATGAGAAGAATAAACCAATCCTAAATGTCTCATGACCTCGATTATAGATGTGGTGCCAATACATCGATAATCAAGACTACTTAGACACGATGCTGTAGACACTTTCCAGGACTAATCGCTCGATACCACTTACGCCACGACCGGCAGGGCGGCTCGGTGCCTTACGGGCACCAGTAGTCAAACAACATCGAGAAAATCAGCGGAAATTAAAACTCATACATGATAACCAATGAAAAGAAAAGCAGGCTAACAGCGGTTACCTTTTACGAAAAAATAACTAACACTGAGCCATTACAATCCACCTACATCGATTACTCTGCACCTCTAAGAATTTTTATAACATCTCTGGCGGGGCGGGGCCCATACCCACGAATGTACAAAAAGTTCTACAACGTGGAACCGTACCAAGTGACAAAGTCTCGAAGGAATGGAGCTTTACGAGGCGAACAGCGATCAAAGTGCGGATCAACAAGCGATGTATCTCGACTGCGGCATGAGCGCAGCCCGAAGAAGTCGATAACAGTGCAAGTATGCGAAAGCAGAAAATATCGTAAATGAAATCATAATAGTCTATAAGGAAAAGCGGGAGACATGTATGATAACCAAACTCTGATACACCACGTATATCTGATTCGGTCAAATCAAATCACATCAAGTCGGGGACTCTGCCGAAAGATCATTACTCAAAGTGGGCGATACTCGTGGGCTACCCAGCGTGTCGGTATGTCGACCCAATAACAAGATAGTACTCACGGTGGGCGCGTACTCGTGGGCTACCCAACGTGTCAGTATGTCCCAACCAATAACAAGATAATACTCATTGTGGACGCATACTCGTGGGCTACCCAACGTGTCAGTATGTCGAACAAATACCCGGATAATACTCACGTGGGCGCGTACTCGTGGGCTACCCAACGTGTCGGTATGTCCCAACAAATACCCATATAATACTCACTGTGGGCGCATACTGCGTGGGCTACCCAACGTGTCGGTATGTCAACCCAATAACAAGATAGTACTCACGGTGGGCGCGTACTCGTGGGCTACCTAGCGTGTCGGTATGTCCCAAAGGATCAATATAGTGGAAGCATACGTGGGCTACCCAACGTGTCGATATGTCCATCATACCACCCGATATCCGGCCCTCCGTCGAGAGACTCGGTAGCACAAAGTCAAACACTTGCACAACAACAAAACTATCACCACAAGCGCAGGCAAGTTACACACAACTCAAAGTACCTTCGTTTAAGTCGACAAACGGGTTCCAACCCCAAAATACTACATTCTTTCCTACCTTCAAAGACCTCTCTTTACGTAGAAACCATACGATACTATCACACGTAGTATCACACACATTCATGTTTAAAACACGTCTTCAAACACAATTAACATAACGTCAAGTATACCTTTTAAAAGTCAAGTAATTAACTCCTTTAAGGTCAAGTATTCCTACCTTTTAAAACCAAGTCATTTACTTTTCCCTTAAGAAAAGTTCGATATTTGAAAACAAGTGATTTATACTTTCAAACTCAAGTTACTTCTCTTTTCCAAAATCCAGTACATTATCCTTTGCAATCCATTAAGTTCATTCTTTGGAATTTTAAGAAAAGTCAGAACTTGTTATCAATGATTCTCATTTAAGCAGCCATGATCTAGGAAATGTAATATCATTTTGTCTTATCTTAGTTTCTATGCAGTTGGAGGTTTCTTTGGTTTTAATATAATCAATTAGTGAAACCATTTCCTTTATTAGCGACTGATGGTGTGTTCTATACTTGTTCACACTTTCTAAATCCATTTCACATTCTTATGCCGTTATACCTAACTTTACATAAAGCTAGTATAACTCTTAAGTTTTCAAAAACCAAGTATTACTCATTACTCACGAATGAGGTTTTACAACTTTTGAATACATTACAAAACTTTCACAATTCTAAGTTAAGTCTCTTATCTTACAAGATCAAGTCTCTTAACTTCCACCAATCAACAACCGTTCTTTTACTCACATAAAGTTGTTATAACTAACTTCCCATAAAGCCGTTATAACCCCTTTATGTTTTAAACCAACCAATTACCACATAAACATTTATGAGACCAAGAGGACTCATTTTTTAAGCACCGAGTGCCCATTACTAACGGATAAGACTTACTACTCTTTACATAATGAAGCCCTTTACACTTCATAACAAGTCAAGACACAATTTGGAAAATCAATTTCCTTTAACACCGTCGTCGTCAACCGCACTATATATTTCACAAATAGTCATCTTTGAAGAGGATAGGAAGAATCACATACCTCGCGACGATTGTCGACACAAGCAAAATGCTCCACGATCTTATCTCCGCCCAAGAAGAATATGCTACACGTAGTACTTCAATCCTATAAGGGCCGTAAAGCGTCTATCAAACTCTAGTTTCGACGTAGAGTAAACTAAGTACAAGGCCCACATTCTACGGAAATTGGACAGAACTTCCTTTGTTTCTATAAACTTGCCACCTTTCTGGCCGAAATCAACAAGGCTACAAGATCCAAATCTAGGCCAACATAACTATAACAGCCTCAGGCTCACAAATCTATACAAACTTAACTATAACAGCCTCAGGCTCACAAATCTATTTCCCAACAATAATATAACAGCCTTGGGCTCACCTCTAAACTACTATCATAAGTAAAAACTCAAATCCAAGAGGAAGGAAACTTTTACCTTTTGGAAAAGCCCACAAGACCCTTTTCTTCCACTTTCTTTCCGTCAAACTCGTCCACGGTGCTTCCCACAAGTTTACCAACACCTTTTTCCTCCTTGCGCCGCTCAGCGGTTCCCTAAGGCGGGTTTCTCAAAAACCTAGAGAGAAGGGAGAGGGGTTTTCACTTGGGAGGTTTGAAATGAAATGGCCAAGTCTTCCAAGACTTGGCCTAAAATAAACTTCTATCATTTGGTCAAAGGATGGGAGGACACTTGTCACCCTCCCATAGGCTCTTATAAAAATATCACGATTTTTCTCCTTTACATGAGAAAATCCGCCTCGCGCGCCGCGCCGGCGCCAGCTAACTGCTCGAGAAAAATAATTGCAGCGTCTGGCGCGCGGCCTGCATTCGGCGCGCGGCCATGCAACCGCAGACCCTCGATAATCGGCGCGCGGCCACGCTCTCCGCGCGTACTGAACCCTGGCGAAGTCAGCTGCTTTACTTGCGCGCCAAACTTGAAACTTCCATAACGACTCCGTTGTCAATCGACGAGCAGTTGGTTGCGTTGGGACCTAGATTCAACGGACTACACACTAGGCCTTTTAAACACCCTACAATCCTTAACAACTGGGGTCCAACACTCAAAGGTAACTCAAAGTCCTTCCAACATGTTGTCAACTTATCTATCTTCTAGAATTTACGGTGTAACACACCCGAGGCGATAGTTTGAGACTACGGGATTTCCTTAGTTGTAGCCCGCGAGTTTTACTGGTCGGCGGGAGGATGATCGCGGGAGTTCATCCGTCACCGCGAGAGATCATGCGGTATTGAGCTTCGAGATGCCGTGACATTCGGTTCGCATCGGTGCGTGATACTGCGATCGATTGGTTTGATTCATGGGAGCTTTCGGGAGAGCATGCACCTCAACGGTATGGGATGAGTTTTGAGGCTTTTCTCACACACTTCTTGCCTCCGCATGGATGAGGAGAGCACGGTGATAGATTCTTGTTCTTTGAGAGCGAGGAGGGCCGCAGTGAGGAGTACAATGTCGAGTTTGATTCTTTGGCTCGATATGTCCACTGCTGTAGCGAGATATGGAGGACCGGGTGCATCGCTATGTCATGGACTAGATGATTACATGGCGAGTCTTGTGCGGTGTGTCCTTCAGACGAGCATGGACATTACCGTATGCGAGCTCGTGCACTAGGATGCGAGCGTAGAGACCCGGGTAAGCGATATCAGCGAGAAGAAGGCCAAAGGCGGTTCTTTTGGTGGTTCTCGGGGTGGCGGCATCGAAGTCGGTGCACGGCCCGGTAGAGCGCTCCTACCTCATTTCGGTCGGCCCGGGCGATCGAGCGGTCGGGGCCCGGGACTTGATTTCGAGTAGCGAGTGCTAACCGTTCGAGGTGCTCGGTGTGCCGTTGTGGTAGATACCATTACGGGCGTACTCGGAGCTGCTATACTTGTGGCGGCGAGTCATTTCGCGAGTTTGTCCGAAGGCGGCGCGGTAGTAGGGCCCGATGCAGTGCGGCTTCTTCATCCCCAGCGATTACTCGCCGGAGAATTTCTCGTACTGGACCAGCGGTCGCGGCGGTCGTGGCGGGTCCCAGTTCTAGCGGTCCTCGAGCGCATTTATGCTTTGTCCGGTAAGCGGGATCGGAGGCCTCACGATGTCGTCAGGTACCTTATCTTCTCGGGTTTGATGTGTATGCTTTGATAGATCTGGTTCTACTCTGTCTATATATCTCCCCTTGTTGCTAGTAGGATAGGGATAGAGCACGAGTCCATAGACCACTTTCGAGGTAGCTACACCGGTGGGTGATTCGGTGGTAGCTCGGCGGGTATATAGAGCTTGTCTGTGACCGTTCTGATCGTCGAACCTAGCCGACTTGATAGAGTTGGAGATGATTGACTTGGCGTGATCATGGGGATGGATTGGCTGGCTTGCTACGCCAATGTAGGCTGCGAGAGAAGTAGTACGATTCGGTTTCTGAGGCGGTTGTTGAGTGGGAGAGCACGCGGTATCGCCGAGGGTAGGTTTATTTCCTACCTCAAGGCTAGGAAGATAGTGCGAGAAGGGTATATCTACCATCTCGTTCGGGTGTTTGATCTTTGAAGGCTGCGGTACAGTTTTCGATCGATTCGATGGTCGAGAATTCCCAGGCGTGTTTCAGACGACCTCCGGGTATCCCTCACGAGAGGAGATCGAGTTTTGTATAGATGTGTTGCGGACACTCGGCCTATTTCCATTCGCCATCTGAGAATGGCACTGCCGAGTTGAGAGAGCTTAAGGACCGGTGAGAGATTTCTTTGGAGAAAGGGTTTATCGGACCTAGTGTTTCTCGCAGGGCGCGGTATTGTTCGTGAAGAAGAAGGGCGGACTGCGCATGTGTGTTGACTCTGACGGTGAACAAGGTGACCATTAAAACGAATACCGCTTCCCGGGATTGATGATTTGTTCGACGATTGCGAGCGAGATGTTTCTCGAGATTGATCTGCGATCGGGCTATCATCGAGTTCGTGTCGAGAGGTGGATGTCCCTAGGATGCATTCGGACCGTGCGGGCATTATGAGTTCGGTCATGTCTTTTGGGTTGACCCGATGCTCGTGTATTCATGGATTTGATGAGCGAGTGTTCAAACCATTTTTGAACCACGTTTGTGATAGTGTTCATTGATGATATCTTGGTTTATTCGCTCGAGTAGGAGCGTGCGAGCATTTGAGGCTGTCTTGTGATTCTCGGGACCAGCGATTATCGCCAAGTTTTCCAAATGTGAGTTTTGGTTAGCCGGTGGCTTTTCTTGGGCATATTGTCGGGTGATGGCATTCAGTGGATCGGCCAATCGGCGATCGAGGACTTGGCCTAGACCTCTTACTCAGCGAGAGGTTCGCGATTTTACGGGCCTTGCGAGTTATTATCGGCGGTTCGTAGAAGTTTGCTTCTATCTGCACCATTGACTAGGTGACTCGGAAAGCGGCCAAGTTTTGATGGTGATGCTTGTGGCGGGGTTTCGATTCTTGAAAGAAGACCGGCCGCCCAGTTCTTACTCTTCGGAGGGTCGGATGGTTATGTCGTGTATTGTGATCGTCGAGCATCGGGTTGGGATGTGTGTTGATGCGGCATGGCGGGTTATACCATATGCATCCGACAATCAAGAAACACGAGAGGAACTACCCGCCCATGATTTAGAGTTGGCGGTGTGATTCACGCTTTGAAGATCTGGAGGCACTATTTGTATGGGGTTCACGTGGATATTTATATAGACCAAAAGAGCCTCGGTATATCTTGACGAGAGGAGTGAACTTACGGCGAGCGGTGGTTAGAGTTGCTTAAGGATTACGATGTTGATATCTGTACCACCGGGAAGGCGATGTTGTGGTAGATGCTCTTAGTCGTAGGTCGATGGGGAGCCTATCAGATGTGCAGCTAGAGAGAAGGGACATGGTTCATGATTTGCACCAGTTAGCGTGCCTTGGTGTCCGTTTGATTGATTCTGATAGCAGTGGGGTTAGAGTTCGTGAGGTTGCCGAGTTTTCCATCGTCGAGAGGTGAAGAAACGGTTCGAAGATCGACTTTGATTCGATATCGTGATCTGACTCTTCGTGAGGGCAAGGGTCCTTTTGAGGTAGCACGATGGGGTGCTAAGGTTTGAGGAGGTTGTGTGTCCCGGATGTTTGAGGACTTGGCGAGTTCTTGGGGAAGCACACTGCGGCGTTACTCTATCCATCGAGTGCGACCAAGATGTACCACGACCTTAGATCGTGTATTGGTGGGATGGCGAAGAGGGCGTTGCGAGTTCGTAGCTCGATGCGTGTTGTCGGCGGTGAAGGTAGAGCACGAGGCACGGTGGTTTATTCTGCGATAGAGATCCGACCGGAAGTGGGAGGTAATCAACATGGACTTCATCACGGGATTACCTCGCACTCGGATGAGACATGATTCTATATGGGTTATCGTCGGCGGTGTGAAATCAGCCACTTTCTTCCGTCGGGACGACTTTTTGGTGAGATTATGCGGACTTTACATCCGAGATCGTCGATCGCATGGAGTCCCTATTTCGATCATATCGACGGAGGAGCCCGGTTTACGGCTAACTTGGAGGTCCTTCGAGAGGGTTTAGGGACGGTGAGCACAGTCGCATTTCATCCACGAGCAGACGGACAGGCGAGCGCACTATCCGCACTCTTGAGGATATCTGCGAGCTGTGTTATTGACCGATGGTAGTTGGGAGGATCATTTGCCTCTAGTTGAGTTTGCGTATAATAATAGCTACCACTCCAAAGTATTCGAATGGCGCCATGAGGCCTTGTATGGGAGGAAGTGCGGTCGCCTATAGGTTGGTTCGATGTGGACGAGTGCGGCTAGTGGGGCGGTTGGTGCAATGAGCGGTGGATAAGGTGAAGCTTATCCGAGGCGGCTATTGGCGGCTGAGTCGGCCAAGTCGTATGCGGATCATCGTCGTCGGCATCTTGAGTTCGAGTTCATGATTGGGTTTTCCTAAAGGTGTCACCCATGAAGGGTGTGATGAGATTCGGGAAGAAGAAACTTCGGCCAAGGTACATTGGGCGTTTGATTGTCCGCGAGGTAGGCAAGGTTGCTATGAGTTGGATCTGCGTCCGATCCGGAAGCGGTGCATCGGTTTTTCACGTATCTATCTTTGAGGAGATGTATCGGGGATCCATCTAGGGTACATCCGATTGACGATGTCCAGGTGACCGAGGGGTTATCGTATGAGGAGATTCCAATAGCGATAGTCGATCGTCGAGTTAGGCGTCTGCGGACGAGGCGTGGCTTCCGTCAAAGTTACGTGGCGGAACGAGCTCGAGAGGAGATGACGTGGGAAGGCGAGGTGGACATGAGGCGAAGTATCCTCACCTATTCCCACCTCCGGGTAATTCACTTTCCTACTTGTAAATTTCCATTATCATATATGCCTAAGTGTTATTTTTGTGGCCATGTGTGGCACTTACAAACTGTTTAAGCTTCATCGATGACTGTCTTGAGAAGGAACATTCGGGACGAATGTTTCTAAGGAGGGGAGAATGTTATACCCCGTATTTCAGAGTATGTACGTGAGGAATACGTCAAAAGTTGGCCTTAAAGTTAGCCTTGGGCGTTTTTATTTGTGCACAACTCACTAAAAGAATCGTTTTCCACGAAGCGTTTCCACGACTTTCGTAGGGAAAATTCCGGCTATGTCATTTAGTATTTTGCGGATTTTTAGAGAGGCGAAACATTTTGGACCAACGGAGGGCAACACTTGTCACCCTCCAATTGGTGGACTTAAAGCGCCCATTTGGGCCGAATTGGACTAAGCTTGCACGTTTTTGTGCCTTGCACAAAGTCAAGGAGTTGGTAGGATATTTGTGTGTAGTAAATCTTCACCCTACACTTGCCTTGCACTTGTCTTCATCTTGGCCGTTGGTTGGCCATGGCTTGAGCTATAAATACCCAAAGATGAAGAGTTCTTCATCCACAAATTACTTCCAGTCTTGAAAAATCCTCTCCTCCCTTAAGCCTTTTCGTCCAACACCTCCCCCTTTGAGTGAGTTTGGCGGGGCCTACCCACTAGCCTAGCCGAAATCTACCCCCTCCTTGGTAGAAAAGTTGTCTTCTAGTATTGTTATAATGCCCAAAATACCTAGCCCAAATCCATTAGTCCTTTGTAGAAGTTGTGAAGAACTTCTAAGGTTTCTTGGAGCTACTGGGAGCGTACAACTTAGGAGCTAAACCTTGCTCGAGTAGACTTTATCTAGGATATTATTGGGCTTACTGAGGTAACTAATCCTAACCCTCTTTTGAATTAGAGAATACATCGTAGTAGTATAAGAATAAGTATTAAATACTTAGAATAAAATTACGGAATAGAATTGAACAGTACTCACAAATTTGTTTTCACAGATGAACTTATATAGCTCATAGGGTAGGGTTGTCTTTGTGACTTTCCGTAGAATTGTGAACCCTCTGTTTAGAATGACCTTGAGTAGTCTAGACTTTGATAGATGCTGTGACTATTATAGGTTGATTCTGCTTGCGGCATATTGACTTGGCGGGAGGTTTTCGTAGAGAAGGTATGTGATTCTTCCTAAGCATGATATTTTAACACATATATATGATGCGGTAGGCGTGCATGTGTTAATCGAATAATAACTACGGCAATGTCGTTTGACTTAAGCTGAATAATAACTACGGCAATGTCTTTTGACTTAAGCTGAATAATAAAGAATCCTGATGCATTTCACAAGAACTACCGAATCATTTTTTTAACAGAAGATAAATATTTGGTTTTTAAAACAAAAGCTTAAGAGTTATACTAGCTTTATGGGAAGTTAGGTATAACAACTTAAGAGAGATAAAAAGAATGGTTTACTTGTTTGTTTATAAAAGCCTTGTATTGATTTACGTTAAGTGTAATAAGATTTGTTTGATAAGTAGACATATTATGATGCTACTGTGTTAGTGTGTTGAAATCTTTGTGTAAGGGGTCATTCTTCTTTGTACGTTGCTACTTGGTAAGTCCGGTGTCTTCGTTATTGTATCACCTACCCCAGATTGTTATCTGTGGCTTGCCCGCGATCTTGGTCTATCGGCCCTGCGATGCTGTGAGACTATGCGGGCAGCGGTATGCTCGAGTTGATCATTCAGGTGTTTAGCCCGATGCGGGGATTCCTATGCGGTGCTGTTGAGACTATGCGGTCTTTTGAGGCTATGCGAGCTGCGGGAGCCTAGGCGGATCTTGGGGTTGCTGCCGTCGAGAATACCTCATGCGGAGTGTGACCTATGCGGATGCGGAAGTCGAGACTAGGCACGCAGAATGATACTATGGGCGATTAGCCTTGCCGATCATTCGCGGCCTAGAATAGACACATTCTGATTTTCTATTCTTTGTTGTTGTTTGTGATGTGGCACTATGTGCAATTGGCGATTGTATTTGTGAAAAGGTTTTAAATACTTTGATTTCATTTCATTCTTTATAGTTTCACATACTTGGTACTGTTATCTTGACCTCGCCCGGGCTGCGTTCATCTGCATGGTAAAGGCGGCAGTGCTAGATCCGCATCCTTAGGATCATTTGCGTTGGTGTCGGAGCTCCATCTTCTAGGAGGCTCTACTTTGGGTATGATCTCCTGTTGTAGATAGTTTTTATGCAGTCGAGGTATGGCGGGCCCTGTCGCCATAGTTGTATATTTTCCTTAGAGTGCAGTAGTCATGTTATGCGCTTTGGATGTAGCTTTGAACCATGTTTTTATATATATATATGCCGAAAAGCGCGTTTTCTCACATAATCGTGTCTTATTTTACAAAGCTGTTTCATGTCTTGTTTTATATTCCGATTACTCGATGTATGACTACTTGGGTGCCGGTAAGGCAGTCCAGATCGGAATGGGTCGTGACAAGGATGATCTTAGAGGTTAGCTACCGTCGAGGAATACCTCATGCGGACCTAGGTGGTACATGCGGTGCGGGAGTTCGAGATTAGGCTCGCATAATGATACTATGGGCGATTGGCCTTGCCCGATCATTAGCGGCCTAGAAAAGACCGATTATGTTATATCTATTTTGCTCTTGTTTATGTTGTGGCACTATATGCGATTAAATTAGTTGTTAAATGCGTATTTGTAATTGGTTTTAAAATGTTATGATTTTATTTGATACTTCTGATTTCACATACTTGGTACACATGTCTTGACCTCCTTGGAAGTGCGTTCATGCGGTAGAGTACACGATCGTCGATCCTCACTCATAGGATCACAGTTCAGCGTTTTGGGAAGCTCCGTTTCTCCGGAGGCTTATCTTTTGGTATAGTCCCCTATCGTTGTAGGTACTTACATTCAGGGGTATGGCGGGGCCCTGTCCCGTCGTAGTTATGGTTATATTCTTAGAGGTCTGTAGCACTGTTGTGGGCAAGGTTTGTAAAAGGGATGTAACTGCTACAAAGGGAAGTGTTTTGATTTACTTAAAAAGATAGTCACTCTATTTTTATACTACGGGTATTGTGTGACTTTTGTAAAAGAAACGGATCTTTTAAAGAGTTAATGTATGAAGTACTTTGGGGATAAAACCCGAACTTGTTAACATAAAGTAGAAAGTACCTTGTGTGAATAAACTTGATTGTGTTGGTTTGTGATAGCCTTTTAATACTTTCTTGTTGATTTGATAAATAAACATGTTAGGATGCTACGTGTGTTAGTATCTTGTGATGTTTGTGTAAAGGGGTTTCCCTTGATTGTGCTTATGTTGTTTAAATGATAAACTGTTATGTTAGTATTATATCACTCACCTTGACTTGATCCGGGGTTGTGTCCTCCGTCTGGGGTAGACTCAAAGTGTCTGTGTGACCTATGATTCGAGAATACCTCGTGCGGGTCGAGGGCTATGCGAGCTACGAGAGTTCGAGTTAGTGTGCGGAGTTATACCTCATGCGATCTATGTGTCCATGCGGATCGCGAGTCGAGGCGTTGCGGGAGTAGCTACCCTCGATGCGAGGAATCCGTCATTCGGGCCATTGGAGTTGCCTATCGCGAGTGGGAAGTTCGGGACTAGGCGCGCACATTAGATCTTTGCGAGTGGCGGCCGATCATGTGGCGGTCTAGACAAATCTCATGATACGATTTATGACCTTGTTGGTGCGTGGGTTTTAGTAGTCGGTTATGCCTTCGTACTTACCGTGCGGTTTTAGTATGACACTGGTGGGACACGGTGTTCATGTGTATTCCTTGGTGCTTTTATATCATAGGCTGGCGGTGAGGAAGGTATTCCACGGGCATGATTGATGTCGTGGGCGTGAGACCCATAGTTGTATTTGAGTGATGACTTTGAGGCGTGAGTCACGACTTGACATATTTGCTTATTTATTGTGAATCGTAGTTTGGTTATCATACATGTATCCGCTTTATATATAGACTACTATGATTTCATTCTGATATTTTCAGTTTCACATACTTGGTACTGTTATCGACCTCCTTCGGGCTGCGTTCATGCCGCGGTAAGTACACGATCATCGATCCTCGCTCTTAGGAGCCTGATTCAGCGTTTTGGGAAGCTCCGTTTCTCGGAGGCTTATCGGTGGTATAGTCCACATCGTTGTAGGTATTTACATTCAGAGTATGGCGGGGCCTGTCCGCCATTGTTGTTATCATTCTTAGAAGTGCATGTAATCTTTGTTGTGGCGAGTTGTAAAAAGGGATGTAATTGTTCTAATTGTTATATATATGCCGCAAGGCAGGTTTTCTCAGATGAACTGTTTTATTTCATGTCTTGTTTTATATTCCGCTGATTACTCTGATGTTGTATCACTAGGGTGCCCGGGGTAAGGCACGATCCACGGGCAGGTTGGTCGTGTGATGTCATTATGCGAGCCTAATCCTCGAACCTGCGATCCTCATGACCGCTAGGTCGCGTGAGGTATTCTCCGCATCGGGGTAGCTAACCCTCGGCATCAACTGACTCGCAATCCGCATAGTCACACAGACCGCATGAGGTATTCCTCGCATCGGCGTAACACACCCGGAGTGATCATCCTGGAACTCCCGCAGCTCCGCATAGGTCACACAGACCCGCATGAGGTATTCCTCGCATCGGGGGCGGCTAACCCTCGGCATAACAAGTCAGGGGGGTAAGTGATATAATATCAGCATAACTGCTTATCGTTAAACAACATAAGCACAACAAGAAAACCCCCTTACATAAACGTCACAAGGCACTAACACATGTAGCATCATAACATGTTTACTTATCAAACCAACAAGAAAGTATTACAAGGCTATCACAAGCCAACATAGTCAAGTTACTCACACAAAAGTCACACGATACCCGTAGTATCAAAATAGAGTAACTATCTTTTAAGTAAACCAAAACAATTTCCATACCTTCTTTTTAAACCAATCTTAAGACAAAAGCATGCCTTCCTTTTTAAACCATTTTAAGACAAAACCATGTCTTCCTTTAAAACAAAGACATTTTTTCCTTTTTAAAGTCAAGTAGCAATATACTTTTTAAACCAAGTGTCTTACTCTTTTAAAAACAAGTAACCTATACCTTTAAATCAAGTTACTTCTCCTTTCCCAAAATCAAGTTGTTTATAAGTCAAGTCTCTTTACTTCCAAAAATCAGGCTCTTAATCTTTAAATCATATCTTTTAATGAAACCAACCTCCAACTTTTAAATGTCAAGTTATCATTTTAAATCCAATGATAAAATCATTCTTTTGTCTTCATAAAGTTGTTATAAATAACTTCCCATAAAGCTATTATAACACTTTATGTTTTAAACCAACCAAGGACAACTATTCTTATTTTCGAAATCAAGATAACTTTATTCTTTAAAAGACCACACACCCATTACTCATGAGTGAGGTCTTACAACTTTTTAACATAATTCAAGTCCTTAATATTTCATAACAAGTCACTTAACTTTAGAATCAAGTCAAGGACACAAAAGGAAAATCAAATTCCTTTAAACACACGTGCGTCTACCGCACTATATATATTTCACAAATATCATGCTAGAAAGGATAGGAAGAGGTTCACATACCTCGCGACGATTATCGACAATAAGCAAAATGCTCCAAGTACTATAACCCTGCTAGCCTTTTCCACCCTTCAAGTAGAATACACTACTCGTAGTACTTCAACCTATAATGGCCATAAAACGGTTATTAACTTCTAGATCCCTTCGTAGAATATTTCTAAGTACAAGGTTCCTTATTCTACGGAAAATTCGGAAGAACCTCACTCCCCGTAACCACAAAACTCTCTCCTCTATCAAGGCCCGCTACTGAGCCAACAACTCCAGCGGTGTTACCGCCTAACCGGACGTGTACAACATCGCCATGATAATACTACAAGTCACGTAAATGAATACCAAATGTAAATACAGTTCAATTCATTATAATAATTCTTCCAATATATCTTATACTCAATTCTAAACTACTACAATATGTAATATCCAATTACAATAGGGGGACAAAGATCATTACCTCGATAAGCCCAAAATTATCCAAGATTTATAAGTCGATCCTGAGCAACGTTTACCTCCAATTCCTTACGCTTCAAACCGCTCCAAGAAACCCTTATACGCTCCTAACCAATTCCTCTTCAAGATTCAACTCCAAAAAGTGAAGAGCACTTAGGCTCAAACCATGGCAAGTTTCGGCCAAGGGGGGATTCTAGGGCTAGGGGTGTGAAATGTTTTTCAACTCTTGGTACACAATCTTCCTAACACCCTAAGGAAGAACACTTATAAGTTTAAGGATTTTTGGACAACTTTTGGCTAAGGGGGAGGGCTTAAAACCGAGAACCACAAGGAGAGGGGAGGGAGTATTTTTTTGCCTAAGAAACTATCTCAAGTGTGGATGAAATTAGTCTTGCACTCAACGGGTATTTATAGAGAAATCAATGGTCAAGATCAAAGCAAGTGTATGGTGAGGATTAGGGACAAGTGTGTGTGGGTTCTTCCAACCAAATGTCCACCACAACTTTGAGACAAGTGTCCACCACAACAATGAGACATGTGGCTAGCCACATGTCTCAAAAAAAACTCCCAAGGCCCCCTATCTTTCGGCCATAGGGCCACATGGGGTGCCATGTGTCTCCCTCCTACTCGTCCAAAATATTTCATCTTCCGAAAATATCCGTAATGCCACAAATTTCGAAAAATAAAGTGGGCCCTACAACCGTAAATTCCTCCCGCGGGCCCCACGTGACCAATTCCGGAAAATAAAATCCAAAATTCTTAAATAATCCCGGAAGTCCGAATACCAAATCTGGGAATCCAATTCCCATTAACGAACCTTTTTCCTTCACAAAATCCGGAAACTTTTCCGTCGAAAAAATCACATCTTACTTCCTTTCCAATTTTAATGTCGTATTCTCGTACGTACGTCCTCGTAAACATACTCTGGAACAACGGGGTGTAACATTCTTCCCCCCTTAGAAATATTCGTCCCGAATGTTCGTTCTAAGTCTCCAAACATGCTTGCGCCGGTATAGTATTCCCTACTATACTTATGAAACCAATTATGCCACACATGGCCATAATACAACATACTCGCAAAAACTCACATCCAATCCAACAAAGGATCATCTCTAAAGTGTATAACAATACTAATAGCTCCACCCAAGGTCCAAAGGATACTTTCTTCACATCTTTACCTTATAAAAAGGACACTTCCATCTTCTTAACATATCTTCGCCTCTTTTCTTACTTGTCATACCCTCCTCGTACACTCGAACTCTTCCTAATATACGTACCACATTTCTGTCATTGCTTCAGTTTCCAAAATCTCGGGGTTACTATCTCCAACTTGGTCATCATTAACTGGGAACACTCTGGATGGATCTCCGATACTCTTCCGAAACATAACAACATGGAATATCGGACGTCGCCTCTAAGTCGGACGGCGTGCTAACTTATAGGCAACCCGCCTATTCTACAACGATCCAAAAGGCCTAAAGTACCTCGGGCTAAGTTTCCCTACTTTCCAAATCTCGTCACACCCTTCCGGGTGGTTCCTTCAAGAAGACCTACGTCAACTGAACTCCAAGTGTCGACGATTATCCACACGACTTACTGACTCGAGTGCTAATAACCTCTTCTGGATAAGCTTCACCTTATCCACATCCTGCCGAAACAAGTAGGGACTAACTATCTGAACCTTGCCAACATCGAACCAATCGATCGGCAACCTACACTTCCGCCCATACAAGGCTTCATAAGGCACCATCCGAATCGAAATGGTAGCTAGTATAATACTCACTCAACAAGAGGCAAATAATCCTCACAACCCACGAAATCAAAACACGCCCGTAACCTATCCTCAAATATGCGGATAAAACGCGTTGTTCGTCCGTCGGCAGGGTGAATGCACATCGAGACTCACCGAGTTCCTAACCCGCTGGTAAAACCTCTCGAAAGAAATAGCCATAAAGCGGGCTCCAATGCTCATAAAATAAAAGTAGGAACCCGTACGCACTTACAACCTTCCCGATATACAACATCTCGCATAACCTCCGCCGAGTAAATATCGACTAAAAGACAAGATGGGCTGACCCCATCGGCCCTACTACTGGTCGAACGCATCCACAAACTCGTACGATGGTTACCTAAACTTGGGCCTAACACCTTCGTGACCCTATCATCTAGCTGTTATACCCCGTATTTCCAGAGTATGTACGTGAGGACGTACGTAAAAAAGTTTAAGCCTTAAGTTAGGCAAGGGACGAAAATTTGTGCACAACCCCCTAAAAGAATTGTTTTTCGACGAAACGTTTTCCGGACTTTGCGAGGGGAAAATTACAGTTGCGACATTAATAATTTTTGCGGATTTTTCCGAGAGATGAAATATTTTGGACCAACGAGAGGGCGACACTTGTCACCCTCAAGTGGGCGGTCTTGTGGCCGAAAGTGAGCACGTTTCTTGGCATGTTTTGTGGCCTAAAACTTGGGTCAATGTTTGGAGTGATTTGTGGAGTAGATGGCTAGGGTGCACTTGTGCAAATCTTCACCCTCCACTTGCCCACCACTTGTCTTGATCTTGGCCATTGAAGGCCCTATAAATACCCCCCCTTAGTTGAAGACTTCTTCATCCACAACACAACTTCCAAGTCTCAAAAACTCCTTCCCCCTCTCTCTCGTTTGCGTCCAAGCCTCCCCCTCCCCCTTTGTGAGGCCCTGGGCCGCGAAATACCCCCCCCCCCTTCCTACGTGGTGCTAGCCAGAAAGTACCTCTCTCTTGAGTGTTGTTCTTGTGAAACACCCCCTTTGATGAAAAATACTCTCCAAGTATTGTTACAATTCCAAAATACCTTAGCCTTATACCTTGTAGTATTCCAAAGTTACCTCTATACGTAGAGCCCGGAAATACTACCTTATGTCCTTTTAGTCTCAAAACGAAACCCTAAGTAAAATCTTCATAGTTGGTTGAAGTGCTAAGTAGAAATAGTTTGGGAACTTCTAAGGGTTTTTTGGAGCGGGTTGGAGCGCCCAGAGTAGGAGCTAAACGTTGCTCAGGATCGACATTAAATCTTGGATAATTTTGGGCTTATCGAGGTAAATATCTTGTCCCCCTATTGTGTTTAGAGTTTGCATACTGTTGGAGTATAAGAATTAAGTATAAGGTATATACAAGGAAGGTATATAAGAAGGGAATTGAACTGTACTTACATAGGGTGTATTCTGATAGACTTGTGTAGTTTGACTGGGTAGGAAGTCTTGCCCAATTTTCCGTAGAATCTTGTATCTAGATTTATTCTCTGAGTAGTCTAGACATTGATAGACTTATATAACCGTTATAGGTTGAAGTCTGCAGTGGCGTATTCTACTCGAAGGGTGGAAAAAGGCAAGCGTGATTACGATACTTTGGGCGTTTTGCTAATTGTCGATAATCGTCGCGAGGTATGTGATTCTTCCTATCCTCTTGAGCATGATATTTTAAAAGAATATATATAGTACGGTAGACGTACGTGTGTTAACTGAACGTGGTTTTACTGCGATGTCTTTTGACTTGAGTCTAATAATAAGAATCTTGAAGTAGTTCAAAAGAATTAAGAATCATTTTTGAAAGAAGAGTAATACTTGGTTTTAAAAGCTTAAGAGTTATACTAGCTTTATGGGAAGTTAGGTATAACGAGTTAAGAGAGATAAAAGGCAGTTTACTTAATTGTTTTATGAAAGCCTTGTATGGATTTCAAATGAGAATAAGTATCGAACAAACCATCTGCGCTAATAAAGGAAATGTATTGACTAATTAAGTATTATTAAAACCAATGAAACCTCCATCCGCATGAAGCTAAGATGAGACAAAATGATATTACATTTCCTAGATCATGGCTGCTTTAATAAAATTGTTATGAACAAGAATAACCTACTCACACATAAGGCATATGTTTCTCAAATTGTTTTAAAAGAGAATTATATTATTAAGTGATTAAGACTATGACCTACGAAACCTTTCGAAAATGAGAAACTTGAGCATTTGAAATTAGGCAAACTTGAACGTTTGGAAAAGAATGTTGTTACTTGATTTTACAAAAAGAAGTGTTTTGGTTTACTTAATAGTCACTCTATTTTTTTACTACGGGTATTGTGTGACTTTTGTGAAAGAAACGGATCTTTTAAAGAGTTAATGTAGGAAGTACTTTGGGGATAAAAAACCCGAACTTGTTGACATAAAGTAGAAAGTACCTTGTGTGAATAACTTGATTATGTTGGTTGGTGATAGCCTTGTAATACTTTCTTGTTGGTTTGATAAAGTAAACATGTTAGGATGCTACGTGTGTTAGTGTCTTGTGATGTTTGTGTAAGGGGGTTTCCCTTGTTGTGCTTATGTTGTTTAACGATAAGCCGTTGTGCTAGTATTATATCACTCACCTCTTGACATGATATACCGGGGGTTAAGCTGCCCCCCGATGCGAGGTACACCTCAGGCAGTCTGTGTGACTATGATTCGAGAATACCTCATGCGGGTCCAGTGGGCCTATGCGGAGCTACGAGAGTTCCAGGTTAGTGTGCGGTCTATGTGGCCATGCGGTCTATGTGGCCATGCGGACTGCGAGTCCAGGACGATGCCGGGGAGTAGCTACCCTCGATGCGGGGAATACCTCATGCGGGCCTATGTGTGTGGCCTATGCGGAGCTGCGGGAAGTTCCAGGATTAGACGCGCGTTTGATATCGAGGCGAGTGGCGGCCGATCATGTGGCGGTCTAGAAAGACCTTGTGATACAGTTTTATGGCATTGTTGGTACTGTGGGTTTTAGTAGTCGGTTATGCCTTCGTACTTACCCCGTACGGTTTTATTATGACACAGGTGGGACCTGGTGTTCATGTGTATTCCTTGGTGCTTTTATATCATAGACTGCCGGCAGTGAGGAAGGTATTCCACGGGCATGATTGATGTTGTGGGCGTGAGACCTATAGTTATATTTGAGTGATGACCTTGAGGGTGTGAGTCCCTGACTTGACATGACTGCTTATTTATTGTGAACTGTAGTTTGGTTATCATACATGTCTCCTGCTTTATATAGACTACTATGATTTCATTTACGATATTTTCATTTCACATACTTGGTACTGTTATCTTGACCTCGCCCGAAGTGCGTTTATCTGCCGCAGTAGAAGGTACACCGATCGTCGATCCTCGCTCTTAGGATCACGATTCGCGTTTTGGGAAGCTCCTGTTTCTCCGAGGCTTATCTTTGGTATAGTCCCTGTCATTGTAGGTACTTATATTCGGGGTATGGCGGGGCCACTGTCCGTCGTTGTTATTATAAAACTCTTAGCAGTGCATGTAATGCTTGTTGTGGCGAGTTTGTAAAGGGATATCGCTGTTCAAGTGTATGTTTATATATGCGAAAGGCAACTTTTCGCATGAATAAAGCTTTTCACTTCATTTTGTTTCATCTTTTGTTTTATATTCGATTACTCGATGTATGTCTACTTGGGTGCGGGTAAGGCACGATCCACGAGCCGAACGGTCGTGACAAAAGTGGTATCGAGCGATTAATCCTCGGAAAGTGTCTACGAGGCGTATCTAGTAAGTCTTGATTATCGGTGTGTTGTGCACACCAATAATCGTGGAGGCTATAAGATATTTAGGATTGGTTTCCATTCTTCTCACTCGAGATCGTGCCTTAGATTTGTGTTATAAGTTGGACCCTCTAACGTATTTATTTCCCCTACGATTATGCCTCCGCGTAAAAACCGCCAAGAAGAGCAAAGCGGCGAGAAGGCTGAAGTAGAAACCGAGAGGTTACGAGGCACAGCCCAACCATCACGAGGTGGTGCTTCATTCGGGAGTTACTGCGCCGCGGTCCAGCCGAGTCTAACCGCGGCGATTAGCTCTGCGGCCATGATATTTGAACCTTGATTCCACGACCCGATGGCAGTATGGATTGCAAAGGCGACCACATTACTAGTTATGGATTTAGCGACCGGGAGTATATTATGTACCGACCGAGTCTAGCACACGTCTGAGCTTATGCGCAGGCGAGAAACGTGAGATCGACGGGTTAACCAAGATCGTGAGAAGAGGCGAGCGAGGTCCTTTGGTAACTATCAAGGCGGACCTTCGGCCAGTTGGTTATGCGCCTCCGCCCGGTCAGTGGTCCTCCGCGCACTTCGGGGCGTTCGGGGTATCACGGAGTTGGTCGTAACTCGGGGCTTCGTTCACGGCTATCGTAGGTTCCAGGCCCGGTCAGTTTTCTCGGTATTCACGGTGTGGCGGCGTCGTCGAGGAATGGCGTCTAGTTGTTGGTGCTTGTTTTACTCGCGGCCGTGGGCCGTATGCGAAAGGTGTCCTAGTAGGAGGATGCAAGTAGGAGGACTCGGCCTACGGTCGATTGCGGATTGATGGCTCGAGAGGAAGGGGTGTTAGCCAGAGGAGGCCACCCCCACCTCGGTGTGGCCGTTGTGGAAGATGTCATTGTGGGGAGTGTCGTACTTCTTCGACAGTTTGTTTTGCTTGCGACCAGCAGGGCCATTTTGCGAGAAATTGTCCGACCAGAGGTGGAGCGGATGTATAGACTCAGCCTTCAGGATCAACGGCTAGTTCATCACCTCCCCTAGCTATGCGCCCAACAGGGCAGGATTGATTAGAACGACAAAGGGGAGTGAAACAGTAGATACAGGTATATCTTTAACCCTCTAGAGATTAGTATGTGTGATAAGATGAGTATATCTTAAGTGTTATGATAGCATTGTATTAATTGTGATTAGAAATCATGGTTAGTTAAAAGGGTAAGATTGGGGATAGGGAAAGTGTGAGCCTTAGAATGTTATACGTGGAGACCTTAGAGGCAGGGCCATCTCGAGTAAAAGATTTATTTTATGTTTGACCCTTATCGAAGTGCATAGTACACGTGAGATATGTTTGTGTGATAAGTCTCTGAGTAGTGTGAAATGAAAGAGGGTAGTGGAGCTAAGAATGACCACTAGGTTTTCGTAACTTGATTAGTGAGATTGTTCCGGATCGGGGAACAAGTGTTTGGCGCGATAGCGGGTCGGGTTGAGGACCGATCGCGGGTCAACCCGCGGCCTGTAATGTGGTGGGGTCAATTCGAGGTGGTCCCTCCAGTGTTATACCCCATATTTCCAGAGTATGTACGTGAGGGCGTACGTATAAAAGTTTAAGCCTTAAGTAGGCAAAGGGACGAAATTTCTGCACAACTACCGAAAAGAATTGTTTTCCGACGAAACGTTTTCCAAACTTTGCGAAGGGAAAATTACGGTTGCAACATTTATTATTTTTGCGGATTTTTCCGAGAGATGAAATATTTTGGACCAACGGGAGGGTGATATGTGTCACCCTCAAAGTGGACGGCAAAGGGCTTGTGTTGGCACGTTTTTTGTGTTAAGACTTTGGTCAAGGAGTTGGTAGGATATTTGTGATATTTTGTGTGGTAGATGGATAAGGTACACTTGCCCAAATCCTCACCCTCCACTTGCCCACCACTTGTCTTAATCTTTGCCATTGATTTCCCTATAAATACCCCCCTTGAGTTGAAGACTTCTTCATCCCTAAAACATTTTCTAAGTCTTGAAAATCCCTCCCCTCTTCTTGTTGCTCTCGTCCAAGAGCACCCCTCCCCCTTTGTGAGCCTTGGCCGAAACATCCTCCCCCCCCTCTTGAGTGTTGTCTCGTAAAAAATACACCCCCCTTGGTAGAAAAGTATTCTCCAAGTATTGTTACTATTCCAAAATACCTTGGCGCAAATACCTTGTAGTATTCCAAGGTTACCCCTATACTAAAAGCCCGTAAATACTATACTTCCCTTCATCACAAAAGCGAAACCTCAAGGAAAATCTTCACAGTTGGTTGAAGTATTAAGAAGAAGTTGCGTAGAACTTCTAAGGGTTGTTTGGAGCGGGTTGGAGCACCCAGAGTAGGAGCTAAACGTTGCTCAGGATCGACATTTAAACTTGGATAATTTTGGGCTTACCGAGGTAAATACTCTTGTCCTTCTATTGTAATTGGAAATTACATACTGTAGTATAGAAATGAATATAAGATACATAGAAGGATATTACAGAAGAGAATTGAACTGTAATAGAAGGATATTACAAAAGAGAATTGAACTGAAATCACGTCAGAAGAATATTAAAGAAGAATATTGAACTGTACTTACATAGATGTATTCTGATGAACTTGTGTAGTTTGACTGGTAGGGAAGTCTTTGCCCGATTTTCCGTAGAATAGAGAACCCTCTGCTTAGAATATTCTACAGAGTAGTCTAGACGTTGATAGACGTATATGGCCTTTATAGGTTGAAAGTTCTGCGAGTAGCATGTTCTACTTGAAAGGTGGACAAGGCTAGCCGGGTTATGGCCGTGGAGCGTTTTGCTAATTATCGATAATCGTCGTGAGGTATGTGATTCTTCCTATCCTCTTGAGCATGATATTTTAAAAGAATATATATAGTACGGTAGACGTACGTGTGTTAACTGAATGTGGTTTTACTCCGATGTCTTTTGACTTGAGTTTTAAATAATAAGAATCTTGAAGTATTTCAAAAGAATTAAGAATCGTTTTTGAAAGAAGAGTAATACTTGGTTTAAAAGCTTAAGGTGTTATACTAGCTTTATAGGAAGTTAGGTATAACGACTTAAGTGAGATAAAAGGAACGGTTTACTTAATTGTTTAGGAAAGCCTTATATTGATTTCAGAAATGAGAATAAGTATCGAACAAACCACAGCAGCGCTAATAAAGGGAAATGTATTGACTAATAAAGTATTATTAAAACCAGTAGAAACCTCCATCTGCATAGAAGCTAAGATGAGACAAAATGATATTACATTTCCTAGATCATGGCTGCTTTAATAAGATTGTTATGAACAAGAATAACCTACTCACATATAAGGCATATGTTTTTCAGATTGTTTTAAAAGAGAATTATATTATTAAGTGATTAAGACTATGAACTACGAAACCTTTCGAAAATGAGAAACTTGAGCAGTTGAAATTAGGCAAACTTGAACGTTTGGAAAATAATGTTGATTACTTGATTTTACAAAGGGAAGTGTTTTGGTTTACTTAAAAAGATAGTCACTCTATTTTTATACTATGGGTATTGTGTGACTTTTGTGAAAGAAACGGATCTTTTAAAGAGTTAATGTATGAAGTACTTTGGGGATAAAAACCCGAACTTGTTGACATAAAGTAGAAAGTACCTTGTGTGAATAACTTGATTATGTTGGTTTGTGATAGCCTTGTAATACTTTCTTGATTGGTTTGATAAGTAAACATGTTAGGATGCTACGTGTATTAGTGTCTTGTGATGTTTGTGTAAAAGGTTATTCTTATTGTGCTTATGTTGTTTAACGATAAGCCGTTGTGCTAGTATTATATCACTCACCTCTTGACATGATATACCGGGGGTTAAGCTGCCCCGATCGAATACACCTCGGGCGATGTGACTATGATTCGAGATACCTCATGCGGGTCCGGTGGCCTATGCGAGCTACGAGTTCGGGTTAGTGTGCGGTCTATATGGCCACGCGGTCTATGTGGCCACGCGGACCACGAGTCGAGGAAGATGCGAGAGTAGCTACCCGTCGGGGAATACCTCATGCGGGCCTATGTGTGGCCTATCGCGGGCTGCGGAAGTTCGATTTGGCACATTGATCGAGGCGAGTGGCGTTTCGATCATATGGCGCGATCTAGAAAGACCTCGTGATCTGATTTTATAGCATTGTTGATGCGTGGGTTTTAGTAGTCGGCTATGCCTTCGTACTTACCCGTGCGGTTTTATTATGACACAGTGGGACACGGTGTTCATGTGTATTCCTTGGTGCTTTTATATCATAGGCAACGGCCGGTGAGGAAGGTATTCCACGGGCATGATTGATGTTGTGGGCGTGAGACCCATAGTTATATTTTGAGTGGTGACTTTGAGGGCGTGAGTCCCTGACTTGACATGACTGCTTATTTATTGTGAACTGTAGTTTGGTTATCCTACATGTCTCACTTTATATAGACTACTATGATTTCATTTTCAGTATTTTGATTTCACATACTTGGTACTGTTATCGACCTCGCCGAGGCTGCGTTCATCTGCGCAGTAGAGGTACACCGATGCGTCGATCCTCGCTCTTAGGATCACAGTTCAGCGTTTTGGGAAGCTCCGTTTCTCCGGAGGCTTATCTTTGGTATAGTCCCCTGTCATTGTAGGTACTTACATTCAGGGGTATGGCGGGGCCCTGTCCCGCCATTGTTGTTATATCATTCTTAGAGTGCAGCAATCTTGTTGTGCGAGTTTGTAAAAGGGATGTAACTATTCGGATTCATGTTTTTATATATATGCCGAAAGGCAACTTCTCTCAGATAAACTGTTTTCACTTCACATTTGTTATACCCCATATTTCCAGGGTATGTACGTGAGGACGTACGTACGAAAGTTTAAGCCTTAAGATTAGGCAAGGGACGAAAATATTTGTGCGCAACTACCAAAAAGAATTGTTTTCCGACGAAACGTTTTCCAAACTTTGCGAAGGGAAAATTACTGTTGCAACATTTATTATTTTTGCGGATTTTTCCGAGATGAAATATTTTGGACCAACGGGAGGGTGACATGTGTCACCCTCAAAGTGGACGACAAAGGGCTTGTCTTGGCACGTTTTTTGTGTTGAAATTTTGGTCAAGGTTAGGTAGGATATTTTGTGTAGTTGATGAACAAGTGGGACCCACAAACACTTGTCCAAATCTTGACCCTCCACTTGCCCCCCACTTGTCTTGATCTTGGCCATTGATTGGCCTATAAATACCCCCCCTTTGTTGAAGACTTCTTCATCCACAAAAATTTCTAAGTCTTGAAAACCCTTCCCCCCTTTGGAGAGGTTCTCGTCCAAGCCTCCCCCTCCCCCTTTGTGAGGCCTTTTGGCCGAGGTACCCCTTCCTAGTGGTGCTAGCCGAGAGTACCCCCCCTACCTTGAGTTGTTCTCATAAAATACACCCCCCCCCTTGGTAGAAAAGTATTCTCCAAGTATTGTTACTATTCCAAAATACCTTGGCCCCAAATACCTTGTAGTATTCCAAGGTTACACCTATACTAAGAGCCCAGAAATACTACTAAACTTCCCTTCAGTCACAAAAACAAAACCCTAAGGAAAACCTTCACAGTTGGTTGAAGTATTAAGAAGAAGTTGCATAGAACTTCTAAGGGTTGTTTGGAGCGGGTTGGAGCGCCCAGAGTAGGAGCTAAACGTTGCTCAGGATCGACATTTAAACTTTGATAATTTTGGGCTTATCGAGGTAAATACTCTTGACCTTCTGCTGTAATTAGAAATTACATACTGTAGTAGTATAGAAATGAATATAAGATACATAGAAGGTTATTACATAAGAGAATTGAACTGTAATAGAAGGATATTACAGAAGAGAATTAAACTGAAATCACATCAGAAGAATATTAAAGAAGATTAAACTGTACTTACATAGGACTGTATTTACAGTAGACTTGTGTAGCTTAACGGGTAGGGAAGTTCTGCCCGATTTTCCGTAAAATAGAGAACCTACTGCTTAGAATATTCTACAGAGTAGTCTAGACGTTGATAGACGTATATGGCCTTTATAGGTTGAAAGTTCTGCGAGTAGCATGTTCTACTTGAAAGGTGGACAAGGCTAGCCGGGTTATAGCCGTGGAGCGTTTTGCTAATTGTCGATAATCGTCGCGAGGTATGTGATTCTTCCTATCCTCTTGAGTATGATATTTTAAAAGAATATATTATATAGTACGGTAGACGTACGTGTGTTAACTGAACGTGATTTTACTCCGATGTCTTTTGACTTGATGTTTGTGTAAAGGGGTTTCCCTTAATTGTGCTTATGTTGTTTAACGATAAGCTGTTATGTTAGCATTATATCACTCACCTCTTGACATGATACCGGGGGTTAAGCTGCCCTCCGATGCGGGGTATACCTCAGGCGGTATGGGACCATGATTCGAGAATACCTCATGCGGGCCCAGGGGACCTATGCGGAGCTACGAGAGTTCCAGGTTAGTGTGCGGCCTTTGTGGTCATGCGGTCTATGTGGCCATGCGAACTGCGAGTCCAGGACGATGCCGGGGAGTAGCTACCCTCGATGCGAGGAATACCTCATGCGGGCCTATGTGTGGGGCCTATGCGGAGCTGCGGGAAGTTCCAGGACTAGACGCGCACATTTGATCTTCATGCGAGTGGCGGCCGATCATGTGGCGGTCTAGGACAGACCTCGTGATACGATTTATGACCTTGTTGATGCGTAGGTGTTAGTAGTCGGCTATGCCGTACTTACCGTGCGGTTTTATTATGACACAGGTGGGACCTGGTGTTCATGTGTATTCCTTGGTGCTTTTATATCATAGACTGCCGGCAGTGAGGAAGGTATTCCACGGGCATGATTGATGTTGTGGGCGTGAAACCCATAGTTATATTTGAGTGATTACTTTGAGGGCGTGAGTCCCTGACTTGACATGACTGCTTATTTATTGTGAACTGTAGTTTGGTTATCATACATGATTGATGTTGTATAGACTACTATGATTTCATTTACAGTATTTTCAGTTTCACATACTTGGTATCTTGACCTCCGGCTGCGTTCATGCGCGGTAGAGGTACACCGGTGTTGATCCTCGCTCGTAAGTCATTCAGCGTTTGGGAAGCTCCGTTTCTCGGAGGCTTATCTTGGGTATAGTCCTGTCGTTGTAGGTACTTACATTCAGGTATGGCGAGCCTGCCACGCCATTGTTGTTATATCATTCTTAGAAGTGCAATCTTTGTTATGGCGAGTTTGTAAAAGGATGTATGTTCGGATTTAAGTTTTATATTTATATATGCGAAAGGCAACTTTTCTCGAATAAGCTTTCACACTTCATGTTATTTCATGTCTTGTTTTATATTCCGCTGATTACTCTGATGTATGTCTACTAGGGTGCCCGGGGTAAGGCACCAGTCACGGGCCCGAGTTCGGGGCGTGACAACATTATTTTCATGTCTTGTTTTATATTCCGCTGATTACTCTGATGTATGTCTACTTGGGTGCCCGGGTAAGGCACCAGTCACGGGCCCGGGTTCGGGTCGTGACAAAAGTGGTATCAGAGCAGTTAATCCTCGGAAAGTGTCTACAGACCGTATCTAGTAGAGTCTTGATTATCGGTGTGTTGTGCACCACACCAATAATCAGGAGGCTATAGGATATTTAGGATTGGTTTCCATTCTTCTCACTCTGAGATCGTGCCTTAGAGCTGTGTTATAAGTTGGACCCCTCTAACGTAATTCTTTCCCTTACGATTATGCCTCGCGTAAGGCAACCCGGGCGAAGGGCAATGGCGAGGTCTTTGCGAGTAGAGCACAGAGGGTTACGAGGGCACATACCCAATCATCACCTGGGGTGGTGCTTCATTCGGGGAGTTCTGCGACGTCGCCAGCCCCAACAGAGTTTAGCACAGCGGCAGCAGTTCCTACTGCGGCCATGATATATGAGCCTTCAGTTCCACGACCAGTAGTAGAAAGTATAGATTGCAAAGAGACGACCCTGTTACTAGCTAGGGAGTTAGCAACCAGAGAGTATATTATGTACCGATTTATCACGGGTCTTGATGACTATCTAAGAGAGGGTTGTGCAAGAGTAGCTCTTGATCGAGCTTGAGCATGGCACGTATGCGGGCTTATGCGTGGCCAGAAAGCGTGAGATCGGCGAGTTAACCAAGATCAGCGAGAGGCGGTCGGCGGGGTCCTTTGGTAACTTTCGAGGCAAATCGCCTCGGCCAGTGACGGATATGCACCTCGCCCGGTCGAGTGGTCCTCGCGGGGTTCGGGGCGTTCGAGGCATTCCGAGTTGGTCGAGCTCGTGGCTTAGGTTCACGCCTATCGTAGGTTCTAGCGGCTGGTTGATTTTCCTCGGTGTTCCGCAGTGGCGGCGTTATCACGACCGATCCGGGCGTGGCGTGCCTTACCGGGCACCCTAGTGATCTGACATCGAGAAAATCGGAAATGAAAACATGAACATAAATCAATAGACATGATACATAAGCAGCAACCAAAAGCGATTTGCCTTGGTATATTAATACATAAAACTCGAGCGATCTAATCCTTTTACAACCCCGCCACAAGATTACTCTGCACCTCTAAGATTTACAACAACTATGGCCAGACGGGGCCGCCATACCACGAATGTACAAGAACCTACAACTCGGGGAACACATACCAAAGATAAGCCTCAAGGAAGCGGACTTCCCAATCTGTTGAAAGGTGATCCTAAGCGGGGATCGACGCCAATGTACTTCTACTGCGGCATGAGCGGCCCCGAAGGAGGTCGATTACCACAGTACCAAGTATGTGGCGAAAATCTGCGGTTAAATCATAACGATCTATATAAAGCGAGACATGTATGATAACCAAAATACGATGCAACATAAAGCGATCAAGTCGGGACTCACGCCTCAAAGTCATCACTCAAATATAACTATGGGTCTCACGCCCACCATCAATCATGTTCGCGTCATGGCCACGTGCCCCGAGTCTGCATCGGTGTAGACATGTCCATGATGCAATAATAACAATGCCGCGTGCCACATGCCCCGAATCGGTGTAGGCACGTCCATATAACATCAACAACAATATATCGGGTGATCAACCTGCGCGTAGCCACATGCCCCGAGTCTGCATCGGTGTAGACATGTCCATGTAACCACAATAACAATATATCGAGTAATCAACCTGCCGCATGGCCCGAATTGCGTGATCGGTGTAGGCGTGTCCATGTAAGTTCTCAACAAGTCAACCGCCTCCAACGAGCGCGGTAGTATAGAAACATAATTCTACAATCAAAGGCTATCACAACAAGCATAGGCGAGTTACAACAACAAGCATGCAAGTTATACAAAAACAAGCGTAGGTAAATTATACACAACTCAAGGTACTTCCATTTTATATCAAAGTCCGGGTTTTAACCCTAAAGTATTACGTACGTTAAATTCCTTTTAAAGAGATCCAGCCCTTTTATAAAAGTCACCCGATACCCGTAGTATAAAATAGAGTGACTCACTTTTTTTTAGCAAACCAAAACACTTCTCTTATTAAAGCCAAATTATCACATTAAAACCAATGATAAAACCCTTCTTTTGTTTTCATAAAGTCGTTATAACTAACTTCCCATAAAGCTGTTATAACACTTTATGTTTTAAACCAATTTAAGACATAACAATGCCTTTCTTTTTCCTAAGGTTCCAGTTTGCCTAATCCTAATTACTCAAGTCTTTTTTTTAGAAAAGTTTCATAGTTCAATGTCTTAATCTCTTTTAAAACAATTGAATAACATATGCCATATGTGTGAGTAGTTTATTTTATAACCATCTTTATTAAAGCAGCCATGATCTAGGAAATGTAATATCATTTTGTCTCATCTTAGCTTCTATGCAGATGGAGGTTTCTACTGGTTTTAATAATACTTCATTATTCATTACATTTTCCTTTATTAATCTTTGCGATGGTTTGTCGATACTCATTCGATTTCCGAAATCAGTAAACATTATTCCTCTTTAAAACCAAGTACTCATTACTCACGAATGAGGTTTCACAAAACTCATATTAATTCATTTAAGTTAAGTCTCTTATCTTATAAGATCAAGTCTCTTAACTTCTAACAATCAGTAAACCATTCTTTTAATCTCTCTCAAGACGTTATACCTAACTTCCCATAAAGCTAGTATAACTCTTATGTTTTCAAAACCAAGCATTACTCTTCTTTCAAAAAGGTTTCTTAATTCTGTTGAAATACTTCAAGATTCTTTATTATTCAGGCTTAAGTCAGAAGACATTGCCATAATACTACATTCAGTTAACACACGTACATCTACCGTACTATATATATGTTCCTTTAAAATATTTCAAGGTCCTTATTATTCAGGCTTAAGTCAAAAGACATTGCCGTACAATTATATTTAGTTAGCACACGTACGCCTACCGTACTACATATATATATTATTCAGGCTTAAGTTAAAAGACATTGCCACACGTACGTCTACCGTACTATATATATATACTTTTAAAATACTTCATGCTCAAGAGTATAAGAAGAATCACATACCTCGCGACGATTTTCGACTATAAGCAAAACGCTCCACGGCTATAACACGGCTAGCCTGGTCCACCTTCTAAGTAGCCCATGCTACTTGCAGAACATTCAACCAATAAAGGTTATCGATCTCTTTGTATATACGATCTATGTAAATGCAGTTTAACTTACTTATATTACGAAGTGAATTGATTCGATCCTTTTTGTAATATCCTTACATTACAGTTCAATTCTCTTCTATGAATCTTATATTCATTTCTACTACGACAATATGTAATTTCCAATTACAATAGAAGGACAGTAGTATTTACCTAGATGAGCCCAAAATTATCCGAGTTTAAAGTCGCTCCTGTGCAACGCTTAGCTCCTACTCCGAGTGCTCCAATCCGCTCCAAACAACCCTTAGAAGTTCTAACCAACTTCAACTTAAATACTTCAACTATCAATGAAGATTTTCCTTAGGGTTTCATTTAGTGGCTAAAGAAGGTATAATAGTATTTTTACGGGCTTTTTGTAAGTGTAACCTTGGGAATACTACAAGGTATTTGGGCGAGTATTTGGGCATTATAACAATACTTGGAGAGTATTTCTATACCACAAAGAGGGTATTTATACGAGACAACTAGGCTGGGGTACCCTCGGCGAGCTTCACAAGGGGAGGGTGGGGTGGCTCTCGGCCAAGCACAACTAGGAGGGAGGTGCCCTTGGACGAAAATATAAAGAGGGAGGGAGTATTGTGAGACTTAGAAAGATTGCTCAAGTTTTGGATGAAGAAAGTCTTCAACTTAGAGGGGTATTTATAGGTCAAGAAATGGCCAACCAATGGCCAAGATTAATCCAAGTGTTAGGCAAGTGTAGGGCTAGGATTCCACCATGTGTACCTTATCCATCTACCACACCACTTGCACAAAATATCCTACCTAACCCCTTGACCCCTTTGCCGTCCACTCAAGCCCAATGTGAGGGTGACACTTGTCACCCTCCCGTTGGTCCAAAATGTTTCGTCTCTCGGAAAATCCATAAAATTATAAATGACATAGCGAATTTTCCGCCCGAAGTTTAGTAAAACGTTTCGTCGAAAAACGACTCTTTTCGGTACTAGTGCACAAAATTTTTGAACCTTGCCAACTCTTTAAGGCTCAAATTTTATATGTACGCCCTTACGTACATACTCTGGAAATACGGGGTATAACATTCTCCTCGCAGAAACATTCGTCCGAATGTTCCTTCTCAAGACGGATAACGATGAAGTTCTTCTAACAAGTTGCCAACGCCACACCGCGCAAAATAACACGTTCTCTTCGCCCTTACTCGTCGTGCCGCTTCCGAACACTTGAACTCTTCTAGTATACGTACCACACTTGATCATTGCTTGATTCCCAAAACTTTGGAGTCACCACCTCGAACTTGGTCATCTTACTAGCCTCAATCTCGCCTTAAGGCCATTCCGAGCCTTCACGATCGCTCGGTCGAACACATCCACGAATTCATCGATGGTCATCTAAACTTGGGCCTAGCACCCTCGTGACCCTACCACGTGGCGGGACCACCGAGTTGACCCCACACCGAAAGCAGTCGCGGGTTGGCCCTCAACATGGCTGACCCGACCCACTTAACGCACCACGCTCTTGTTCCCGATCCGAACAATCTTACCTCTGGTCATGAAAGCTACCACTTCCATTTACACTACCCAGGAAATTTTTCCCACAATTACTCCACGTATACCTATACGTTCGACAAGATCACTGCATGAACACTTGTACTCAAGCGGCCTTACATCTAAGGTCTCAGTGTAATATTTTAAGGTTCATCATTTCCTACTTTGAGCTTACCGTTTACACTAACGAGTTTCTAAATCACATTTTAGCACAAGCTATCCGAACATAACACTTAACACGGTATCATAGCATCAATTACATACAAGTCTCTAGAGGTTAAGGATATACCGTCTCTACCGCTTTTCTAATCACGGTCACGCCTGCGGCGCTAGTGAAGGCGATGAACGACCACCGATCCTGAAGGTGAGTCGTAACATCCGTGCTACCCGCCGGTGACGGTTCCTTGCAAAATGGCCCGTATCGCAAAATAACAAGCTCCTTCGCACCACGACATTCCCGAACGCGGTCTACCACATCGACCACACCGAGGTAGGGGTATTGCGCTGGCAACACCCCTACTCGCAGAAACTGAACCCGTGGAGCTCGACGCTTACAATACTCTGGATGCTCTGAAGATTGTGGAGGACCACTCCGTACTGGCGGAGGTACAAAACTAGCCTGCTGCTGGGGCGGTCCGCCTCGATAGGCACCAAAGGACCCTGTTGTTACGGCTCTTACTGCTGATCACGCATTCAGTCGATTTCTCGCTCTCACCTCAGTGTATATGCTGCGTGCGGGCAATGTCCGTGCCGGTGAAGGGCTACACCCAACAACTCTGCTAGGTAATCATCAAGCCACTGTAATATATCGGTGCACTCGATCCTCCATATTAGCTACTAATGCGGAAACATCCAAGGCGATGAGTCGAACTCACATTGTACTCTCGGCTATGCGCGGGTACGCCTCAACATCAAAAATCGCCGGCCCGAGCCTCGCCGTCTGTGGAGGCAAGAAATGTGCGAAGGCCCCGAAAACTTCGTCCCAAGCGGTGGAAGTGCATTCTCTCCCGGGGCGGCTCGCGAATCAAACCCGATCATTGCGGTATCACGCGCGGCCGATGCGAACCCAAGACCACTGACTCGGTCTCCGAAGCCTTGATCACTCTCATGATCACTGTAACTGTCGGATGAACTCCTGCGGATCATCCTCAGGCCTCGACCCGTAGAACTCTGGCGGGCTACATCTCAGAAAGTCCTGTAGCCTCAAACTATCCGATCTAGGGTGAACCGCTGGCACTACTGGAACTGCTGTGTCCAGCCTATCCTCATATCTGGCCACGACCACGGCGATGGCGGGCCATCTCCTTGTAACCCATCTCTTACGCCTGGACCGTGGGGTGGAGGCTCAGTCTTGTAGTCTCGGCCACCGGCTGCTGCGGCTCTAAACTCTGCTAGTCTTTGGCGGCGTCATGGCTTCGCCGTCGGAAGCACTGCTCAGTCTTGGCCAAGGCTGCGCCCTCGTACTCCTCTGTATCCCACTAATAGCTCCTCATTGCCTTGCCCATGGGCACAGGTTGCCTACGCGGAGGCATAATCGGTAAAGGAAGGAATACGTCGGAGGGTCCAACTTATCACACCGACTCTAAGGCACGATCTCGGAATGAGAAGAAATGGAAACCAATCCTAAATGTCCTATAGCCTCACGATTATAGATGTGGTGCACAACACCGATAATCGGGACTACTCTGAACACGATGCGTAGACACTTTCAGAGATTAAGCGCTCGATACCACTTTTGTCACGACCGATCCGGGCGTGTGGTGCCTTACCGGGCACCCTGGTGATACAACATCGAGAAAATCAGTGAAATGAAAACATGAACATAAATCAATAGACATGATACATAAAGCGAGCCAAAAAGCGATTGCCTTGGTATATTAATACATAAAAACTCGAACAGCCTAATCCTTTTACAATCCACGCCAACGGTACTACTGGACCTCTAAGATTTACAACAACTATGACGGACGGGGCCGCCATACCACGAATGTACAAGAACCTACAACTCGGGAACACGTACCAAAAGATAAGCCTCGAAGGAACGGAGCTTCCAATCTGTTGAAAGGTGATCCTAAAGCGGGGATCGACGACGATGTACTTCTACTGCGGCATGAACGCGGCCCGAAGGAGGTCGGTACTGCAGTACCAAGTATGTGAAGCGAGAAAATCTGCGGTTAAATTATAACGATCTATATAAAGCGGGAGACATGTATGATAACCAAAATACAAGATCGCAACATAAAAGCGGTCAAGTCGGGGACTCACGCCCAAAGTCATCACTCAAATATAACTATGGGTCTCACGCCGCCACATCAATCATGTTCGCATCATGGCGCATGCCCGGTCTGCATCGGTGTAGACATGTCCATGATGCAACAATAATAACAATGCGCGTGGCCACATGCCGGAGTCTGCATCGGTGTAGACACGTCCGTATAACATCAACAACAATATATCGGGTGATCAACCTGCGCGTAGCCACGTGCCCCGAGTCTGCGCCGGTGTAGACATGTCCATGTAACCCGCAATAACAATATATCGGGTAATCAACCTGCGCGTAGCCCACATGCCGACTCTGCGTCGGTGTAGGCGTGTCATGTAAGTTCTCAACAAGTCAACCGGCCCTCCAACGAGAGGCGCGGTAGTATAGAAACATAATTCTACAATCAAAGGCTATCACAACAAGCATAGGCGAGTTACACAACAACAAGCATAGGCAAGTTATACAAAAACAAGCGTAGGTAAATTATACACAACTCAAGGTACTTCCATTTTATATCAAAGTCCGGGTTTTAACCCTAAAGTATTACGTACGTTAAATTCCTTTTAAAGAGATCCAGCCCTTTTATAAAAGTCACCCGATACCCGTAGTATAAAATAGAGTGACTCACTTTTTTTTAGCAAACCAAAACACTTCTCTTATTAAAGCCAAATTATCACATTAAAACCAATGATAAAACCCTTCTTTTGTTTTCATAAAGTCGTTATAACTAACTTCCCATAAAAAGTTATAACACTTTATGTTTTAAACCAATTTAAGACATAACAATGCCTTTCTTTTTCCTAAGGTTCCAGTTTGCCTAATCCTAATTACTCAAGTCTTTTTTTTAGAAAAGTTTCATAGTTCAATGTCTTAATCTCTTTTAAAACAATTGAATAACATATGCCATATGTGTGAGTAGTTTATTTTATAACCATCTTTATTAAGCGACCATGATCAGGAAATGTAATATCATTTTGTCTCATCTTAGCTTCTATGCGGATGGAGGTTTCTCTTGGTTTTAATAATACTTCATTATTCATTACATTTTCCTTTATTAATCTTTGCGATGGTTTGTCGATACTCATTCTGATTTCCGAAATCAGTAAAACATTATTCCCTCTTTAAAAACCAAGTACTCATTACTCACGAATGAGGTTTCACACAAAACTCATATTAATTCATTTAAGTTAAGTCTCTTATCTTATAAGATCAAGTCTCTTAACTTCTAACAATCGATAAACCATTCTTTTAATCTCTCAAGACGTTATACCTAACTTCCATAAAGCTAGTATAACTCTTATGTTTTCAAAACCAAGCATTACTCTTCTTTCAAAAGGTTTCTTAATTCTGTTGAAATACTTCAAGATTCTTTATTATTCGGGCTTAAGTCGTAAGACATTGCCATAATACTACATTCGATTAACACGTACATCTCTAGTACTATATATATGTTCCTTTAAAATATTTCAAGGTCCTTATTATTCAGGCTTAAGTCAAAAGACATTGCCGTACAATTATATTTAGTTAGCACACGTACGCCTACCGTACTACATATATATATTATTCAGGCTTAAGTCAAAAGACATTGCCACACGTACGTCTACCGTACTATATATATATACTTTTAAAATACTTCATGCTCAAGAGTATAAGAAGAATCACATACCTCGCGACGATTTTCGACTATAAGCAAAACGCTCCACGGCTATAACACGGCTAGCCTGGTCCACCTTCTAAGTAGCCCATGCTACTTGCAGAACATTCAAGCAATAAAGGTTATCGATCTCAGATATACTGATCCTATGTAAATCTGATTTAACTTACTTATATTCTTACGAAGTGAATTGATTCAATCCTTTTTGTAATATCCTTCTATTCAGATTCAATTCTCTTCTATGAATCTTATATTCATTTCTACTACGACAATATGTAATTTCCAATTACAATAGAAGAATGATAGTATTTACCTCGATGAGCCCAAAATTATCCGAGTTTAAAGTCGCTCCGTAACGCTTAGCTCCTACTCCGAGTGCTCCAATCCGCTCCAAACAACCCTTAGAAGTTCTAACCAACTTCAACTTAAATACTTCAACTATCAATGAAGATTTTCCTTAGGGTTTCATTTAGTGGCTAAAGAAGGTATAATAGTATTTTCTGGGCTTTTTGTAAGTGTAACCTTGGGAATACTACAAGGTATTTGGGCCAAGGTATTTGGGCATTATAACAATACTTGGAGAGTATTTCTATACCACAAAAGGGGGGTATTTATACGAGACAACTAGGCTAGTGGGTACCTCGCCAAGGCTTCACAAGGGGGAGGGTGGGGTGGCTCTCGGCCAAGCACAACTAGGAGGGGGGGGGGGGGGAGGTGCCCTTGGACGAAAATATAAAGAGGGAGGGAGTATTGTGAGACTTAGAAAGATTGCTCAAGTTTTGGATGAAGAAAGTCTTCAACTTAGAGGGGTATTTATAGGTCAAGAAATGGCCAACCAATGGCCAAGATTAATCCAAGTGTTAGGCAAGTGTAGGGCTAGGATTCCACCATGTGTACCTTATCCATCTACCACACCACTTGCACAAAATTTCCTACCTAACCCCTTGACCCCTTTGCCGTCCACTCAAGCCCAATGTGAGGGTGACACTTGTCACCCTCCCGTTGGTCCAAAATGTTTCGTCTCTCGGAAAAATCCGCAAAAATTATAAATGACATAGCCGGAATTTTCCCTTCGCAAGTTTAGTAAAATGTTTCGTCGAAAAACGACTCTTTTCGGCACTAGTGCACAAAATTTTTGAACCTTGCCAACTCTTTAAGGCTCAAATTTTATACGTACGCCCTTACGTACATACTCTGGAAATACGGGGTATAACATTCTCCCCTTCTTAGAAACATTCGTCCCGAATGTTCCTTCTCAAGACGGATAACGATGAAGTTCTTCTAACAAGTTGCCAACGCCACACCTGGCCACAAAATAACACACGTTCTCTTCCTTCCTTACTCGTCGTGCCCTTCTCGAACACTTGAACTCTTCTAGTATACGTACCACACTTCAGTCATTGCTTCAGTTCCCAAAACTTTGGAGTCACCACCTCCAAACTTGGTCATCTTACTAGCCTCAATCTCCCTTAAGGCCATTCCCGACCTTCACGATCCGCTTCTGGTCGAACACATCCACGAATTCATACGATGGTCATCTAAACTTGGGCCTAGCACCCTCGTGACCCTACCACATGGCGGGACCACCCAGAGCTGACCCCACCTCGAAACAGGCCGCGGGTTGGCCCTCAACATGGCCCCAACCCGACCCACTTAACGCACCACGCTCTTGTTCCCCGATCCGGAACAATCTTACCTCTACAGGTCATGAAAGCTACCACTTCCATTTACACTACCCAAGGAAATTTTTCCCACAATTACTCCACGTATACCTATACGTTCTGACAAGGATCACTCGCAAAAACTTGTACTCAAGACGGCCTTACATCTAAGGTCTCAACTGTAATATTTTAAGGTTCATCATTTCCTCACCCTGTGCTTACCCGTTTACACTAACCAGGTTTCTAAATCACATTTTAGCACAAGCTATCCGAACATAACACTTAACACAGTATCATAGCATCAATTACATACAAGTCTCTAGAGGGTTAAGGATATACCTGTCTCTACCGCTTTTCTAATCACGATCACTGCCTGTATGCGATAGCTAGTGAAGGCGATGAACCAACACCGATCACGAAGGTGAGTCGTAACATCCGTGCTACCCTTGGTCGGACAGTTCCTTGCAAAATGGCCCCGCTGGCCGCAAAAATAACAAGCTCCCTTAGCACCACGACATTCCCCGAAATGCGGTCTACCACATCGACCGAGGTAGGGGTGACCGCACTGCCAACACCCTACTCCGCGGAAACTGAACCCATGGAGCTCGACCGCTTCAATACTCTGGATGCTCTGAAGATTGTGGAGGACCACTCCGTACTGGCGGAGGTACAAAACTAGCCTGCTGCTGGGGCGGTCCGCCTCGATAGGCACCAAAGGACCCTGTTGTTCTGGCTCTCTTCTGCTGATCCTGGTCATTCCGTCGATTTCTCCGCTCCTCACCTCCAAGTGTATATGCCTGCATGCGGGCAATGTCCATGCCCGGCTGAAGGGCTACACCCGAACAACTCTCTGCTAGGTAATCATCAAGCCCTGTAATATATCGGTGCACTCGATCCTCCATATTAGCTACTAATGCGGAAACATACCCAATGAGTCGAACTCACATTGTACTCCCGATCAGACGCGCGGATTACGCCTCAACATCAAAAATCGTCGGCCCGAGCCCTCCTCATCCGTGGAGGCAAGAAATGTGCCGGAAGGCCCCAAAACTCGTCCCAAACGGTGGAAGTGCATTCTCCCGGGGCGGCTCACGAATCAAACCGATCATTGCGGTATCACGCAGCCGACGCGAACCTAGGACCACGGACTCGGGCTCCGAAGCCTTGAACACACTCATGATCCGAGGTAAAGGTCGGATGAACTCCTGCGGATCATCCTCACGCCTCGACCCCTAGAACGCGCGGCTACATCTCGAAAGTCCTGTAGCCTCAAACTATCCGATCTAGGGTGAACCATGGCGCTCGAACCGGGCTGTGTCAACTTATCCTCATATCGGCCACGACCACGGCGATGGCGCCATCTCCTTGTAACCCATCTCTTCGCCCCTGCATCGTGGGGTGGAGGCTCGTCTTGTAGTCTCGGCGGCCATCGCTGCGGCTCTAACTCTCTGGTCTTTGGCGGCGTCGAAACTCGCCGTCGGAAGCATCGCTCGAGTCTTGCCAGACTGCGCCCTCGTACTCCTCTGTATCCACTAATAGCTCCTCGATCGCCTTGCCCATCGGGCTCGCTGCCTTACGCGGAGGCATAACTCGTAAAGGAAAGGAATACGTCAGAGGGGTCCAACTTATCACACTCTAAGGCACGATCTCGTAATGAGAAGAAATGGAAACGATCCTAAATGTCTATAGCCTCACGATTATAGATGTGGTGCACAACACACCGATAATCGAGGACTCTAGACACGGATGCGTAGACACTTTCCGAGGATTAATCGCTCGATACCACTTTTGTCACGACCGATCCGGGCGTGGTGATCGTGCCTACCGGGCACCCTAGTGATACAACATCAGAGAAAATCAGCGGAAATGAAAACATGAACATAAATCAATAGACATGATACATAAACAGGCCAACCAAAACAGTTGCCTTCAGTATATTAATACATAAAAACTCGAACAGTCTAATCCTTTTTACAATCCTGCCCACAACAGTACTACAGACCTCTAAGATTTACAACAACTATGACGGGACAGGGCCCCGCCATACCCCTGAATGTACAAGAACCTACAACTCAGGGAACACATACCAAAAGATAAGCCTCCGAAGGAACGGAGCTTCCCAATACTGAAAGGTGATCCTAAGCGGGGATCGACAGCGATGTACTTACTGCGGCATGACGCAGCCCGAAGGAGGTCGATCTACGGTACCAAGTATGTGAAGCAAAATCTGCGATTAAATTATAACAGTCTATATAAAGCAGGAGACATGTATGATAACCAAAATACAGTACGCAACATAAAAGCAGTCAAGTCAGGGACTCACGCCCTCAAAGTCATCACTCAAATATAACTATGGGTCTCACGCCCACCACATCAATCATGTTCGCATCACGCCACACGTGCCCGGTCTGCGCCGGTGTAGACATGTCCATGATGCAACAATAATAACAATGCCGCATGGCCACATGCCCCCGGAATTCTGCATCGGTGTAGACACGTCCATGTAACATCAACAACAATATATCGGGTGATCAACCCTGTCGCATGACCACATGCCCCCGGAATTCTGCATCGGTGTAGACATGTCCATGTAACCACAATAACAATATATCGGGTAATCAACCTGCGCGTGGCCATGCCGGCTGCATCGGTGTAGACATGTCCATGTAAGTTCTCAACAAGTCAACCGGCCTCCGGCGAGGCGCGGTAGTATAGAAACAAAATTCTACAATCAAAGGCTATCACAACAAGCATAGGCGAGTTACACAACAACAAGCATAGGCAAGTTATACAAAAACAAGCGTAGGTAAATTATACACAACTCAAGGTACTTCCATTTTATATCAAAGTCCGGGTTTTAACCCTAAAGTATTACGTACGTTAAATTCCTTTTAAAGAGATCCAGCCCTTTTATAAAAGTCACCCGATACCCGTAGTATAAAATAGAGTGACTCACTTTTTTTTAGCAAACCAAAACACTTCTCTTATTAAAGCCAAATTATCACATTAAAACCAATGATAAAACCCTTCTTTTGTTTTCATAAAGTCGTTATAACTAACTTCCCATAAAGCTGTTATAACACTTTATGTTTTAAACCAATTTAAGACATAACAATGCCTTTCTTTTTCCTAAGGTTCCAGTTTGCCTAATCCTAATTACTCAAGTCTTTTTTTTAGAAAAGTTTCATAGTTCAATGTCTTAATCTCTTTTAAAACAATTGAATAACATATGCCATATGTGTGAGTAGTTTATTTTATAACCATCTTTATTAAAGCGACCGTGATCTAGGAAATGTAATATCATTTTGTCTCATCTTAGCTTCTATGCAGATGGAGGTTTCTACTGGTTTTAATAATACTTCATTATTCATTACATTTTCCTTTATTAATGCTGCAGTGGTTTGTCGATACTCATTCTGATTTCCGAAATCAGTAAAACATTATTCCCTCTTTAAAAACCAAGTACTCATTACTCACGAATGAGGTTTCACACAAAACTCATATTAATTCATTTAAGTTAAGTCTCTTATCTTATAAGATCAAGTCTCTTAACTTCTAACAATCAGTAAACCATTCTTTTAATCTCTCTCAAGACGTTATACCTAACTTCCCATAAAGCTAGTATAACTCTTATGTTTTCAAAACCAAGCATTACTCTTCTTTCAAAAAGGTTTCTTAATTCTGTTGAAATACTTCAAGATTCTTTATTATTCAGGCTTAAGTCAGAAGACATTGCCATAATACTACATTCAGTTAACACACGTACATCTACCGTACTATATATATGTTCCTTTAAAATATTTCAAGGTCCTTATTATTCAGGCTTAAGTCAAAAGACATTGCCGTACAATTATATTTAGTTAGCACACGTACGCCTACCGTACTACATATATATATTATTCAGTCTTAAGTTAAAAGAGATTGCCACAATTACTTCTACCGTACTATATATATATATTTTTAAAATTCTCATGCTCAAGAGTATAAGAAGAATCACATACCTCGCGACGATTATCGACTATAAGCAAAACGCTCCACGGCTATAACATGGCTAGCCTGGTCCACCTTCTAAGTAGCCCATGCTACTTGCAGAACATTCAACCAATAAAGGTTATCGATCTCATATATACGATCTATGTAAAATGCAGTTTAACTTCTACTTATATTCTTCAAGTGAATTGATTCAATCCTTTTTGTAATATCCTTCTATTACGGTTCAATTCTCTTATGAATCTTATATTCATTTCTACTACGACAATATGTAATTTCCAATTACAATAGAAGGACGATAGTATTTACCTCGATGAGCCCAAAATTATCCGAGTTTAAAGTCGCTCTTGTGCAACTTAGCTCCTACTCAGAGTGCTCGATCCGCTCCAAACAACCCTTAGAAGTTCTAACCAACTTCAACTTAAATACTTCAACTATCAATGAAGATTTTCCTTAGGTTTCATTTAGTGGCTAAAGAAGGTATAATAGTATTTTACGGGCTTTTTGTAAGTGTAACCTTGGGAATACTACAAGGTATTTGGGCGAGTATTTGGGCATTATAACAATACTTGAGAGTATTTCTATACCACAAAGGGGTATTTATACGAGACAACTAGGCTAGGGGTACCCTGGGCCAAGGCTTCACAGGGAGGGTGGGGTGGCTCTCGGCCAAGCACAACTAGGAGGGGAGGTGCCCTTGGACGAAAATATAAAGAGGGAGGGAGTATTGTGAGACTTAGAAAGATTGCTCAAGTTTTGGATGAAGAAAGTCTTCAACTTAGAGGGGTATTTATAGGTCAAGAAATGGCCAACCAATGGCCAAGATTAATCCAAGTGTTAGGCAAGTGTAGGGCTAGGATTCCACCATGTGTACCTTATCCATCTACCACACCACTTGCACAAAATTTCCTACCTAACCCCTTGACCCCTTTGCCGTCCACTCAAGCCCAATGTGAGGGTGACACTTGTCACCCTCCCGTTGGTCCAAAATGTTTCGTCTCTCGGAAAAATCCGCAAAAATTATAAATGACATAGCCGGAATTTTCCCTTCGCAAGTTTAGTAAAATGTTTCGTCGAAAAACGACTCTTTTCGGCACTAGTGCACAAAATTTTTGAACCTTGCCAACTCTTTAAGGCTCAAATTTTATACGTACGCCCTTACGTACATACTCTGGAAATACGGGGTATAACATTCTCCCCTTCTTAGAAACATTCGTCCCGAATGTTCCTTCTCAAGACGGATAACGATGAAGTTCTTCTAACAAGTTGCCAACGCCACACCTGGCCACAAAATAACACACGTTCTCTTCCTTACTCGTCGTGCCTTCTCGAACACTTGAACTCTTCTAGTATCGTACCACACTTCATCATTGCTTCAGTTCCCAAAACTTTGGAGTCACCACCTCCAAACTTGGTCATCTTACTAGCCTCAATCTCCCTTAAGGCCATTCCCGACCTTCACGATCCGCTTCTGGTCGAACACATCCACGAATTCATACGATGGTCATCTAAACTTGGGCCTAGCACCCTCGTGACCCTACCACATGGCGGGACCACCCAGAGTTGACCCCACCTCGAAACAGGTCGCGGGTTGGCCCTCAACATAGCTGACCCGACCAGCTTAACGCGCACGCTCTTGTTCCCCGATCCGGAACAATCTTACCTCTACAGGTCATGAAAGCTACCACTTCCATTTACACTACCCAAGGAAATTTTTCCCACAATTACTCCACGTATACCTATACGTTCTGACAAGGATCACTCGCAAAAACTTGTACTCAAGACGGCCTTACATCTAAGGTCTCAACTGTAATATTTTAAGGTTCATCATTTCCTCACCCCCAGGCTTACCCGTTTACACTAACCAGGTTTCTAAATCACATTTTAGCACAAGCTATCCGAACATAACACTTAACACAGTATCATAGCATCAATTACATACAAGTCTCTAGAGGGTTAAGGATATACCTGTCTCTACCGCTTTTCTAATCACAGTCCTGCCCTGCAGGGCGCATAGCTAGTGAAGGCGATGAACCAGCCACTGATCCTGAAGGCTGAGTCGTAACATCCGTGCTACCCTTGGTCGGACAGTTCCTTGCAAAATGGCCCCGCTGGCCGCAAAAATAACAAGCTCCCTTGGCACCACGACATTCCCCGAAATGCGGTCTACCACATCGACCACACCGAGGTAGGGGTGACCGCGCCAACACTACTCTCGCAGAAACTCGAACCCACGGAGCTCGACACCTTACGAATACTCTGGATGCTCTGAAGATTGTGGAGGACCACTCCGTACTGGCGGAGGTACAAAACTAGCCTGCTGCTGGGGCGGTCCGCCTCGATAGGCACCAAAGGACCCTGTTGTTCTGGCCCTCTTCTGCTGATCCTGGTCATTCCGTCGATTTCTCCGCTCCTCACCTCCAAGTGCATATGCCTGCATGCGGGCAATGTCCATGCCCGGCTGAAGGGCTACACCCGAACAACTCTCTGCTAGGTAATCATCAAGCCCTGTAATATATCGGTGCACTCGATCCTCCATATTAGCTACTAATGCGGGAACATACCGGGCCAATGAGTCGAACTCCACATTGTACTCCCGAACTGTACGCCCGTTCTGCCTCAACATCAAAAATCTGTCGGCCCGAGCCCTCCTCATCTGTGGAGGCAAGAAATGTGCCAGGAAGGCCCCCGAAAACTCGTCCCAAACGGCTGGAAGTGCATTCTCTCCCCGGGACAGCTCCCACGAATCAAACGATCATTGCGGTATCACGCGGCCGTCTGAACCTAAGACCACCGACTCGGTCTCCGAAGCCTTGATCACTCTCATGATCCGCTGTAACTGTCGGATGAACTCCTGCGGATCATCCTCAGGCCTCGACCCGTAGAACTCTGGCGGGCTACATCTCAGAAAGTCCTGTAGCCTCAAACTATCCGATCTAGGGTGAACCACTGGCGCTCGACCAGGCTGCGTGTCGGCTATCCTCATATCTCGGCCACGACCACGGCGATGGCGCCATCTCGCGTAACCCATCTCTTACGCCTGCATGGGGATGGAGGCTCAGTGCGTAGTCTCGTGACCACTGCTGCGACTCTAAACTTCTGCTGGTCTTTGCGGCGTCGCGAAACTTCGCCGTCGGAGCTTGTCTCAATCTTGGCCAGGGCTGCGCCTCGTACTCCTCTGTATCCCACTAATAGCTCCCTCGACTGCCTTGCCCGTGGGCTGGGTTTGCACGCGGAGGGCGGTAAGGAAAGGAATACGTCGGAGGGTCCAACTTATCACACGACTCTAAGGCACGATCTCGTAATGAGAAGAAATGGAAACCAATCCTAAATGTCCTATAGCCTCACGATTATAGATGTGGTGCGGCAACACCGATAATCGGACTCTACTGGAACTGCGGTGCGTAGACACTTTCAGGATTAATCGCTGCGATACCACTTTTGTCACGACCGATCCGGGCGTGGTGGTGCCTACCGGGCACCTAGTGATACAACATCGAGAGAAAATCGCGGAAATGAAAACATGAACATAAATCAATAGACATGATACATAAGCAGGCCAAGCGATTTGCCTTGGTATATTAATACATAAAAACTCGAGCAGTCTAATCCTTTTTACAATCACGCTTGGCGATTTCTGGACCTCTAAGATTTACAACAACTATGGCGGGACGGGGCCGCCATACCACGAATGTACAAGAACCTACAACTCGGGAACACATACCAAAAGATAAGCCTCGAAGAACGGAGCTTCCAATCTGGAAAGGTGATCCTAAGCGGGATCGGCGACGATGTACTTCTACTGCGGCATGAGCGGCCCCGAAGGAGGTCAGTACCACAGGTACCAAGTATGTGAAACAGAAAATACTGCAGTTACATTATAACAGTCTATATAAAGCAGGAGACATTTATGATAACCAAAATACGATGCAGCGACATAAGCGATCAAGTCGAGGACTCACGCCTCAAAGTCATCACTCAAATATAACTATGGGTCTCGCCCACCACATCAAGCGTGTTCGCCTCATGGCCACGTGCCGGAATCTCGGTGTAGACATGTCCATGATGCAACAATAATAACAATGCCGCGTGGCCACATGCCCGAATTCTGCGCCGGTGTAGACACGTCCATGTAACATCAACAACAATATATCGGGTGATCAACCTGCGCGTGGCCACATGCCCCGAATTCTGCGTGGTGTAGACATGTCCATGTAACCACAATAACAATATATCGGTAATCAACCTGCGTGGCCACGCATGCCGGAATTCTGCATCGGTGTAGACATGTCCATGTAAGTTCTCAACAAGTCAACCGCCCTCCAACGAGGCGCGGTAGTATAAAACACAATTGTACAATCAAAGGCTATCCAACAAGCATAGGCGAGTTACAACAACAAGCATAGGCAAGTTATACAAAAACAAGCGTAGGTAAATTATACACAACTCAAGGTACTTCCATTTTATATCAAAGTCCGGGTTTTAACCCTAAAGTATTACGTACGTTAAATTCCTTTTAAAGAGATCCAGCCCTTTTATAAAAGTCACCCGATACCCGTAGTATAAAATAGAGTGACTCACTTTTTTTTTAGCAAACCAAAACACTTCTCTTATTAAAGCCAAGTTATCACATTAAAACCAATGATAAAACCCTTCTTTTGTTTTCATATAGTCGTTATAACTAACTTCCCATAAAGCTGTTATAACACTTTATGTTTTAAACCAATTTAAGACATAACAATGCCTTTCTTTTTCCTAAGGTTCCAGTTTGCCTAATCCTAATTACTCAAGTCTTTTTTTAGAAAAGTTTCATAGTTCAATGTCTTAACCTCTTTTAAAACAATTGAATAACATATGCCATATGTGTGAGTAGTTTATTTTATAACCATCTTTATTAAAGCAGCCATGATCTAGGAAATGTAATATCATTTTGTCTCATCTTAGCTTCTATGCAGATGGAGGTTTCTACTGGTTTTAATAATACTTCATTATTCATTACATTTTCCTTTATTAATGCTGCAGTGGTTTGTCGATACTCATTCTGATTTCCGAAATCAGTAAAACATTATTCCCTCTTTAAAAACCAAGTACTCATTACTCACGAATGAGGTTTCACACAAAACTCATATTAATTCATTTAAGTTAAGTCTCTTATCTTATAAGATCAAGTCTCTTAACTTCTAACAATCAGTAAACCATTCTTTTTATCTCTCTCAAGACGTTATACCTAACTTCCCATAAAGCTAGTATAACTCTTATGTTTTCAAAACCAAGCATTACTCTTCTTTCAAAAAGGTTTCTTAATTCTGTTGAAATACTTCAAGATTCTTTATTATTCAGGCTTAAGTCAGAAGACATTGCCATAATACTACATTCAGTTAACACACGTACATCTACCGTACTATATATATGTTCCTTTAAAATATTTCAAGGTCCTTATTATTCAGGCTTAAGTCAAAAGACATTGTCGTACAATTATATTTAGTTAGCACATGTACGCCTACCGTACTACATATATATATTATTCAGGCTTAAGTCAAAAGACATTGCCACACGTACGTCTACCGTACTATATATATATACTTTTAAAATACTTCATGCTCAAGAGTGTAAGAAGAATCACATACCTCGCGACGATTTTCGACTATAAGCAAAACGCTCCACGGCTATAACACGGCTAGCCTGGTCCACCTTCTAAGTAGCCCATGCTACTTGCAGAACATTCAAGCAATAAAGGTTATCAGTCTACTGTATATACAGTCCTATGTAAGTACAGTTTAACTTCTACTTATATTCTTCTGAAGTGAATTCAGTTCAATCCTTTTTTGTAATATCCTTCTATTACAGTTCAATTCTCTTCTATGAATCTTATATTCATTTCTACTACGACAATATGTAATTTCCAATTACAATAGAAGGACAGTAGTATTTACCTCGATGAGCCCAAAATTATCCGAGTTTAAAGTCGCTCCTGTGCAACGCTTAGCTCCTACTCCGAGTGCTCCAATCCGCTCCAAACAACCCTTAGAAGTTCTAACCAACTTCTACTTAAATACTTCAACTATCAATGAAGATTTTCCTTAGGGTTTCATTTAGTGGCTAAAGAAGGTATAATAGTATTTTCTGGGCTTTTTGTAAGTGTAACCTTGGGAATACTACAAGGTATTTGGGCCAAGGTATTTGGGCATTATAACAATACTTGGAGAGTATTTCTATACCACAAAAGGGGGGTATTTATACGAGACAACTAGGCTAGGGGGGGGGTACCCCTCGGCCAAGGCTTCATGAGGGGAGGGGGGGGTGGCTCTCGGGCAAGCACAACTAGGAGGAGGAGGAGGTGCCCTTGGACGAAAATATAAAGAGGGAGGAGTATTGTGAGACTTAGAAAGATTGCTCAAGTTTTGGATGAAGAAAGTCTTCAACTTAGAGGGTATTTATAGGTCAAGAAATGGCCAACCAATGGCCAAGATTAATCAGTGTTAGGCAAGTGTAGGGCTAGGATTCCACCATGTGTACCTTATCCATCTACCACACCACTTGCGCAAAATATCCTACCTAACCCCGGCCCCTTTGCGTCACTCAAGCCCAATGTGAGGGTGACACTTGTCACCCTCCCGTTGGTCCAAAATGTTTCGTCTCTCGGAAAAATCCGCAAAAATTATAAATGACATAGCCGGAATTTTCCCTTCGCAAGTTTAGTAAAACGTTTCGTCGAAAAACGACTCTTTTCGGTACTAGTGCACAAAATTTTTGAACCTTGCCAACTCTTTAAGGCTCAAATTTTATATGTACGCCCTTACGTACATACTCTGGAAATACGGGGTATAACAGGCGTCATCCCGGGGAATGTCATCTTTTTGTTGGTACTTGTTTTACCTGCGGCCGTCAGGGCCATGTGTCGAAAGGGTGTCCTAGTAGGAGCGATGCAAGTAGGAGGACTCAGCCTACTAGATCAGTTGCGGATTCAGTGGCTCGGAGAGGAAGGGGTGTTAGCCAGAGGCCACCGCTCGGTGTGGCCGTTGTGGTAAGTGTCATTGTGGGGAGTGTCGTACTTCTTCGACAGTTTGTTATGCTTGCGGCCAGCAGGGCCATTTTGCGAGAAATTGTCCGACCAGAGGTGGCGCAGATATAGAGACTCAGCCTTCAGGATCAGTGGCTAGTTCATCACCTCCCCTAGCTTTGTGCCCAACAGGGCAGGATTGATTAGAACGACAAAGGGGAGTGAAACAGTAGATACAGGTATATCTTTAACCCTCTAGAGATTAGTATGTGTGATAAGATGAGTATATCTTAAGTGTTATGATAGCATTGTGTTAATTGTGATTAGAAATCATTGTTAGTTAAAAGGGTAAGATTGGGGATAAGGAAAGTGTGAGCCTTAGAGTTTTATACGTGGAGACCTTAGAGGCGAGGCCATCTTGAGTAAAAGATTTATTGTTATGTTAACCTTTATCGGAGTGCATAGTACACGTGAGATATGTCTGTGTGATAAGTCCCGGAGTGGTATGAAATGAAAGAGGGTAGTTGAGCTAAGAAGACCACTAGGTTTTCGTGACTTGATTGGTGAGATTGTTCCGGATCGGGGGAACAAGAGTTTTGCGCGATAGCGGGTCGGGTTGAGGACCGATCGCGGGTCAACCCGTGGCCTGTAATGTGGTGGGGTCAGTTCGTGGTGGGGTCACGAGGGTTTTAGGCCCAAGTTTAGTTAACCATCGTACGAGTTCGTGGATGCGTTCGACCAGTAGTCGGGCCGATGAGGTCAGCCCATCTTGTCTTTTAGTCAAGACCGTTTACTCGGCAGAGTGTTATGACAGATGATTATATCAGGAAGGTTGTAAGGCTGCACGAGGTGCCTACTTTCACCTTATGGCGGGCAGGGGAGCCCATGTTACGACTATTTCGTTTTCTGGAAGTATTACCAGGCAGGGTTAGAAACTCAGGTGGGTCTCAGTATCGCATTCGCCCTCGGGCCAGTGTTTGGATTTCAGGGGTAGCTGTGAGGATTGTTGTCTCCTGTTGAGGGAGTGTTTTATAGCTACCATTTCAGTATTCGGATGTCGCCTTATGAAGCCTTGTATGGGCGGTAGTGTAGGTTGTCGGTCGATTGTTTGATATTGGCAAGGTTCAGATAGTTGGTTCATACTTGTTTCGGCAGGATGTGGATAGGGTGAAGCTTATTCAAAAGAGGTTATTGGCAGCTCAGAGTCAACAGAAGTCGTGCGGATAATCGGCGGCAGCTTGGAGTTGAGTTGACGGTGGAGTCTTGAAGGTACCACCCCGGAAAGGGTGTGACGAGTTTTGAAAACAGAGGAAACTTAGCCCGAGTTACTTTGGGCCTTTTTAGATCATGTGAAGAATAGGCCAAGTTTCCTAGAGGTTAGCACTGACGTCCGACGTAGGAGGCAGTATGTCCGGTCTTCCTGTTGCTATGTGCGGAAAAGTATTGGAGATCCATCCAGAGTGTTCCCAGTTAATGATGACCTAGTTGGAGATAGTAACCCCGAGATTTTGGAAACTGAAGCAGTAACAGAAATGTGGTAAGTTATGAGAAAGAGTTCGAGTGTACGAGAAGGGTACGACGAGTAAGGGAAGAAGCGAGCATGTGTTAAGAACATAGATGTGATAATTTCTTTTGTAAAGTGAAGGTGCGAAGGAGGTATATTTTAGACCTCGTGTGGGAGATTTTGTAGTGATGGAGGTGATTCCTCGTGGACTTGGATGTAAGTATTTGCGCGTGTTATATTGTGGCCAGGTGTGGCATGATTGTTTTCGTAAGTATAGCAGTGAAGACTATACTGCCGCATTTTTGTTTTGAGACTTAGAAGGAACATTCGGGACGAATGTTTCTAAGGAGGGGAGAATGTTATACCCCGTATTTCCAGAGTATGTACGTGAGGGCGTACGTTTAAAAGTTTAAGCCTTAAGTAGGCAAAGGGACGAAATTTGTGCACAACTACCGAAAAGAATTGTTTTCCGACGAAACATTTTCCAAACTTTGCGAAGGGAAAATTACGGTTGCAACATTTATTATTTTTGCGGATTTTTCCGAGAGATGAAATATTTTGGACCAACCGGAGGGTGACATGTGTCACCCTCAAAGTGGACGGCAAAGGGCTTGTGTTGGCACGTTTTTTGTGCTAAGACTTTGGTCAACGAGTTGGTAGGATATTTGTGATATTTTATGTGGTAGATGGATAAGGTACACTTGCCCAAATCCTCACCCTCCACTTACCAACCACTTGTCTTAATCTTGGCCATTGATTTCCCTATAAATACCCCCCTTGAGTTGAAGACTTCTTCATCCCTAAAACATTTTCTAAGTCTTGAAAATCCCTCCCCTCTTCTTGATGCTCTCGTCCAAGAGCACCCCTCCCCCTTTGTGAGCCTTGGCCGAAACATCCTCCCCCTCCTCTTGAGTGTTGTCTCGTAAAAAATACACCCCCCCTTGGTAGAAAAGTATTCTCCAAGTATTGTTACTATTCCAAAATACCTTGGCCCAAATACCTTGTAGTATTCCAAGGTTACCCCTATACTAAAAGCCCAGAAATACTACTATTCTTCCCTTCAGTCACAAAACGAAACCCTAAGGAAAATCTTCACAGTTGGTTGAAGTATTAAGAAGAAGTTGCGTAGAACTTCTAAGGGTTGTTTGGAGCGGGTTGGAGCACCCAGAGTAGGAGCTAAACGTTGCTCAGGATCGACATTTAAACTTGGATAATTTTGGGCTTATCGAGGTAAATACTCTTGACCTTCTGTTGTAATTGGAAATTACATACTGTAGTAGTATAGAAATGAATATAAGTTACATAGAAGGATATTACAGAAGAGAATTGAACTGTAATAGAAGGATATTACAGAAGAGAATTAAACTGAAATCACATCAGAAGAATATTAAAGAAGATTAAACTGTACTTGAAAGGTGGACAAGGCTAGCCGGGTTATAGCCGTGGAGCGTTTTGCTAATTGTCGATAATCGTCGCGAGGTATGTGATTCTTCCTATCCTCTTGAGCATGATATTTTAAAAGAATATATTATATAGTACGGTAGACGTACGTGTGTTAACTGAACGTGGTTTTACTCCGATGTCTTTTGACTTGATGTTTGTGTAAAGGGGTTTCCCTTAATTGTGCTTATGTTGTTTAACGATAAGCTGTTATGTTAGCATTATATCACTCACCTCTTGACATGATACCGGGGGTTAAGCTGCCCTTCGATGCGGGGTATACCTCAAGCGGTCTGGACCATGATTCGAGAATACCTCATGCGGGCCCGGGGACTATCACGAGTTACGAGTTCCGGGTTAGTGTCGCGCGCCTTTGTGGTCATGCGGTCATGTGGCCATGCGGATGCGAGTCGGGGCGATCTTGGGAGTAGCTACCCTCGATGCGAGGAATACCTCATGCGGGCCTATGTATTACACCCCGTAATTTCAGGACATGTTTTAAGAACATAAGTAAGAACTCACAAGTGGTAAGATTTGAGACTTGTATGTTTATCGGAAATTTTGGAATTTGTCGGAAAATGTATTATTGTGATGAATGGGAGGGCGACACGTGTCACCCCCCTTTTGTGATTCCTTGGTCGAAATGTGCAAGGGCAAGAGGGTCATTGGACCTATGTTGCAAGACAAGTCTTGCAACATGTGTAGCATGAGAAATTTGACTTAGTCAAAAGGTCAATAAGTCTTGATCTTTTGTAAGACCACATCCAAGCCTCACATTTGTGTTTATCTTGACCATCCAATTCTCTTTATAATACTAGTAGAGAGGGAGCTTAACACTTAGAAAATATTTCACAAAAATTGAAGACCACACTTAGGGAGGCTCTCGGGTTTCACTACAAGAAAGGAGAAAAAAATTTGTTTCTTGTTCATTCAACTCCCCACTTTAAACCAAGGTTCTTAGGTGTATTGTAAACACATCTCAATAGAAAAATCTTGGAAAAAGATTGTTTTCGGGTTAGTCATGGCGAAAACCTAATGGTCTTTCTAGGTTTTGTTTGGTGATTTGAAGGATAATTGTTGGTATTGTTCTAAGGGTCTCAACAAGCGGATTGAGGTGTCTTGGAGAGGCTCTAAACTACTAAGGAGCGACTTCGGATTGGAGTTGGATTAAGAATCGTTAAGGTATAATCTTGTCTTTTAAAGGTGTTACAAGATTACGTATTTATATTGTTGTTGTTAGCTTTACTTGTTGCTAGCATGAAGTTGATAGGTTGAAGTTATAAGTATTATGTATTTCTTGTAGCTAAATCCGAAATGTTATACAAGCCACTTGGAAATTTGGATTACTAATTGGTCGTCTTTAGAAATCGTCGCATGTTACTTACTTAAAGATTATGGTTATTATAATCAAATGCGACTTGATATCATGTTATGCTACCAATATGGATTGAAATGGAATTGGATAAGAATTGGTATTGTTGAACTCAAGGTGGCCGAATTTGGACTTGTAGTTTGTATTAGTTTGTTATTCATTGGTATTGGACTACCTTCTATATAATTGTGAGCCAATTGGGGCTGTTTAGTTATTCATTGGTATTGGACTACCTTCTATATAATTGTGAGCCAATTGAGGCTGTTTAGTTATTCATTTGTATTGGACTACCTTCTATATAATTGTGAGCCAATTGGGGCTGTTTGGTTATTGTATTTCGGTCTTGAAAAAGGTGGCAAAGTAAGTAAAAACAAAGGAGGTGCTGTCCGATTTTCCGTAGAAAATAGAGACTTTACACTTATAATATTCTACATTTGAAGTAAGGCGTTAATAGACGTATTGTGAATATTATAGGTTGATATACTACGGAACTTTGTACTTGGCAAGTGGTTTGACGACAAGGTATGTAGAACTTTTCCTATCCTTTGAGCATGACTAGTTTCACGTATATAGTACGGTAGACGTACAAGACGTTGACATTCTTTACTTGTTTTATGAAATGCCAAGTCGGGTGAGTAGGAGATTAACTCACTTCTTTGAGAATATTAAAGATGTCTTAAGTCTTGTTAAAGATAAGGGACTTGAAGAATTTTAAAGTATGTAATACTTGTGTCGTTTTAAAAACGTATAAGTCCCTTGGATAGGAAATTGTACACGACTAAGGTATAAAGTGAATATAACGACTTTATGGGGAGTTGGTTATATTGACTTTATGGAAAGATAAATGACTTGATTTAATGGAAGGCAATTCGATTTTTAGGCATCAATTGCCTAAGGTTTTATAAGACACGAGTCACTTGATTTAGAAGCCATATTTTATTTCTAAAAGTATTGTGACTTGTCTTGAAAAGAAATTGTCACTGATACTACGGCTATTAGTATCTTGGAAGTTTTATAATGAAATGAGTCATTTTAAAAGAATAGAATCTGTACTTTGGGTTAAATTCCCGTATTTTCATAAAGACATGTTAGTGCCTTAAGTAAACAAAAATGAGAGTGTATATGAACAAGAATAGTAAGAAGTTAGGGGATTTCTTAACTTGCTTATATATATTGTATGATAAGCCGATAGAGCTTATGTTATGTGTGATAGCGGTTGGGCTAGTGATATATTATTCGTTGCGGGTCATTCCGGGATTGTGGCATTGTATATTTCGTGGTTGCTAACCACGATCGAGGAATACCTCATGCGAGTCCGTAAGGGCTTATGCGGGTGAAATAGTCCCGTGCGGCGGGTCCGACCTATCACGAGGAATACCTCATGCAGTGCAGTAAGGGCTTATGCGGGTGAAATAGTCCCGTAGGAGAGGAATACCTCACGCAGTCCACTTTGGACTATCTTGGGTGAAATAGTCGGAGTAGGATTCTAATCCTATTTTTAGTTGTAAGTATACACTATTGTTTACTCATTGTTAGTAAGACACGTGTCTTGTAATTTTGTTATCATACGTGTCTCAGACTTTCTTTTAAACTTATGTTGTAATTCTGGTACTTTCGATTTACATACTTAGTACATATTGTGTATTGACCCCTTCTCGGGCTGCGTTAAATGCGCGAGGAAAGGAGTAAGCGAGTTGCGGATCCACACTCTTAGGATCACTTATCGGACGTCGGAAGCTCCGTTCTCGGAGGCTTGTCTTTCTTTTAGTACGATCTTTCCACGATGTTGTAGATTATGTACATTCGGGTATGGCGAACCACCGTCATACGATTGTTATTCCTAAGTGCGTATTCACATATGTGGTTGAGGTAGAAGCGAGTTGTAAGTTGTACTTTGACTTTGTTTATATTATGGAAGCGGCCTTATCGGCTGCTTTGTGTTGATATATTGTTTACACTGTGTTTATGTTGTGTATGTTCCATTTGCTATTCTCGATGTATACGAGCAGGTGCCCGGGTAAGGCACGATCGCGGCGTGGTCGGTCGTGACAAAAGTGGTATCGAGCGATTAGTTCTCGGAAAGTGTCTACGAGGCAGTGTCTAGTAGAGTCTTGATTATCGGTGTGTTGTGCACCACATCTATAATCGAGGAGATTTGCGAGACATTTAGGATTTGTTTCCACTTTTCTCTCTCTGAGATCGTGCATTAGAGCTGTCTTATTAGGTTGAATCCTCTCTGACCTCTTCTTATGAAACAGCTATGCCTCGCGAAGGCAACGAGCCCGAAGGGCAAAGCGGCGGCGAAGGCGCTAGCGGTACTCGAGAAGGTTACGGGCTCGAGCACAAACTATGCACGAGGTAGTAGGCGGGTCGGCGAGTTCAGCCACGCTGCGGTTTTAGAAGGCCGAGGCGGCGGTAGCTCGAGGTTCGATACGCACCCTCAGATTCCCGGCCAGTGCGAGTATAGAGACTACGGAGCGGTCGGTTGTTGACGGAGATAGTAGCGGCGGCGTGGCGAAGCGACAGCAGACCACCCTAGGCCGAGCGGTTTGCGGATTAGGGATTTTACGGGATGTCATCCACACGAGTTTTATGATTTGAGTGCGATGAGGATCGCGGGAGTTCATTCGGCGGCTACTGACGGACCATGCAGGTTCTTAGGGCTTGAGGCAGTGCATTACGCTAGCCTCTTCGGTTGCGCGATATTGCGTTGAACCGGTTTGAGTCGTGGTTGCTTCGAGAGGTGGCGATGCTCTTCCGGTGTTTGGGAGGAGTTCTGAGAGGCCTTCATGGTTCACTTTTTGCCTCCGAGATGAGAGAGCCGGGTAGGCAGTTCTTGACCTTGAGGCGAGCAGGAGGGCTGTCGGGAGTATAGCTTGGAGTTTGACTCGCTTGGCGGACATGCACATACTATTGTAGGCGATGGCGGATAGAGTTCATCGATATGTGATGGGGCTAGGCAGTCGTATGATTCTGGCATGCTTGGGGTGGCTCTTGGCCGGTATGGACATCGCCGGATGCGAGCCTATCTGCGAGGATAGAGGATAGAGAGAGGAGGACAGTTGACGCGAGCCCGGCGAGGGCGGGACATCGTGGTCTCGGGCGATTTAGGAGGGCGACCTCGGTGGTAGGTCCAATTTCCGGCCAGCCAGAGTGCTCGCCACGGTTTTACGGTAGGAGATCGATCGGCAAGGTCATTCGGGGCGGTCGGGGCTCTAGGACTTGGGGTTTCGGTGGCGAGATCCTCGCCGATCGAGACCACCACGCCTCGGTGTGCTCGATCGGTAGGTCTCACCTGAGCGAGTGTCGTGTTCTGCAGAGGTTGTTACTCTTGTGGCGGTGGGCCACTTGAAGAGGATTTTCCGTCTAGAGGCGGCATGGGTGGTACGGCCGGACGGGATCGGTTGTTGGGTCTTTCTCCTTACATTGTTATGCGCCCGAGGCGAGGTACTCACGGACGAGCGGGCAGCGGTAGAGGTCGTGGTGGTGGTTCGATTCTAACGGTCCCGAACCGCATATATTCTCTAGCCCGGCCCGAGATCGGGAGGCTTCCACAGCGTCGCACGTACATTGCGATTTGGTGTGATGTTTATGCGTTGATAGATCCGTGTTCTACCTTGTTTTATGTGTCCCTCTTATTGCGGGTAGAATCGGGATAAGCGGTGTCGATAGAGCCGTTTGAAGTAGCTACGCCGATGGGTGATTCGGTGTTAGGCGGCGGGTGTATAGAGGTTGTCGGTATTTATTCTGATCGTCGAACCCATGCAGAACTTGATAAATTTGGAGATAGCGATTTTGATGTCATTATGGTATGGGTAGTTGGCTTCTTGTTATGCCAACATGTTGTAGGGCGAGTTGGTTCGGTTCGATTTCTGGCGAGCGATTATCGAGTGGAGGGCAACCAAAGCATCGCGAGGTAGGTTTATTTCTTACCTCAAGGCTAAGAAGATGGTGCGAGAAGAATCTATCATCCAGTTGGGTATTACGTCTGGTGAGTGCGATTCTTGATCGATGCGGTGGTTAGGAGTTTCGGATGTGTTCCCGCATGATCTTGGGTATCCCTCACGAGAGGAGATCAAGTTTTGTATTGACACGTTGCGGCTTCGACTATTTCCATTCCGCCATACAGATGGCACTTGCGAGTTGAGGAGTTGAAAGACCAGTGAAAGATTTCTTGGAGAAAGGCTTTATCGAGCCTAGTGTATCTCACCGGGAGCGCGGTGTTGTTTGTAAAGAAGAAGGATGGGGCCGCTGCGTATGTGTGTTGACTACTGAGCGGTGAATAAGGTAACCATTAAGAATTGGTACCCTCCCGGGATTGATGATTTGTTTGACCGATTCTGAGGCGAGGTGTTTCTCAAAGATAGACCTGCGGTCTGGTTATCATCAGGTTCGAGTTCGAGAGGCAGACATTGTTATACCCCGTAGTTCCAGGATATGTATGTGAGGACGTACGTACGAGAATACGACAAAAATTTTGGAAAGAAAGGAAGATGTGATTTTTTTTTTCGACGGAAAAGTTCCGGTTTTTGTGAAGAAAAAGGTTCGTTAATGGGAATTGGATTCCCAGATTTGGTATTTGGACTTCTTGGATTATATTAGAATTTTGAGGTTTTATTTTCAGAAATGGTCACGTGGGACCCACGGGAGAAATTTACGGTTTTGTGGGGCCCGCTTTGTTTTTGAGATTTCCGGTATTTTGGATATTTTCGGAAGACGAAATATTTTGGACGAATTGGGGGGCGACACGTGTCACCCCCATGTGGCACTTGGCCGAAATGGGTGAATGATGCTGGGCAGCTGTCCTTGCCGATTTGGCCTCACACTTGGCACCATTTTCGTTTGGCCATGTGGTGTGGTGGGACCCACACACATGGCCCAATCTTGACCCTACACTTATATTGATCTTGGCCCTTGGTTCTTCTATAAATACCCCTTGGCGAAGAGTAAAATCATCCCTCACTTGAAAGCTTTCCAAGCAAATGTTTTCCCTCCCTTTGTGTAGATTTCGTCCCACTCCTCTTGTGTAGAAAATACTTGGTGTATTGTTGTATAATCCCAAATACCTTGGCCTAGTATCCTAGTAGTATTCCAAAGTTATTTCAATACTAGGAGCAGGAAATACTACTTTATTCCAATAGCAGTAAAGCGAAACCACTGAAAAATCTTCCTAGCTTGGTGGAAGTATTTTAGAAGTTGTTTAGAAACTTCTAAGGGTCGCTTGGAGCGGGTTGGAGCGTAAGGATTGGAGCTAAGCGTTGCTCGTGATCGACTTATAACTTGGATAATTTTTGGGCTTATCGAGGTAATGATCTATGTCCCTATTGTAATTGGATATTACATGTTGTAGTAGTTATACTTGAGTATATTATATTGGAAGGATGATTATAAAGGATTGATCGTATTTACATTGAATTTGTACTTACGGTAGACTTGTGTAAGTATTATTGTGAAGCGTATTTGAACACGTCAGGTTAGGCGTGTAATCCCACTGGAGTTGTTGGCACAGTAGCGGGCACGGTTAGGAGGAGATTTATGTGATAGCGGGGAGGTCTTTGCCAAATTTACGTAGAATAAGGAATCTTGTGTTTAGAATATTCTACGAGAGTGCTAGAAGTTGATTTATATATTGTGGTTGTTATAGGTGGATCTTTCACGCCGCATACTTGACTTGGCTTGTGGTTTAAGCTAAAGGTATGTGATTCTTCCTATACTCTTGAGCATGATTGTTGTGAACTATATAGTGCGGTGAGCGTGCGTGTGTGAAACGATTTTTGTTTGTTTTAAAACATAAAGTGTTATAATGGCTTTATGGGAAGTTAGTTATAACGACTTTATGAAGATAAAAGAAAGATTTGGTTTGTGATGCAAACGACTTGATTTTGAAAGTTAAGAGACTTGATCTTGAAAGATAAGAGACTTGACTTATAACGACTTGTTTTGGAAAGGAGAAGTAACTTGATTTAAGTATAGGTTACTTGTTTTGAAAAGAGTAAGTTAATTGGGTTTTAAAAAGAGTATACTTGATGTTGTTCTAAAAGAAAAGCACTTAGTTTATAAAGTATAGAGTACTTGATTTTAAAAGCCTTGTAAAGATTTTTACGAAGGTGAAGTAATTTGGTTTTAAAAGTAAAAGCGTGTTTTCTTTATATACTACAGTATTAGTATCACGTGGCTTTTACGTAGAAAGGTCTTTTTGAAAGAAGGAAAGTATGTAGTATTTTGGGTTTGAAACCGGATTGTTGATTAAAATGAATGTATGTTAAACTTGCCTATGCTTGTTGTGATAGTCTTTGATGTGCAAGTGTTTTGTTGATGTCTTTGGTGACTCTGCAGGGTAGGCTATCGATTGATTATTTGGACATCGGCGTTGGGTGGTCCACGAGTATCGTCCACTTTGAGTATTGACTGGTTGTTTCAGCATGTCGTGACTCTGGGAGGGCGGCTATCGATTTATTTCCTTTGGACATCGACGTGATGGATGTTCCGCGGGCGTGCGTCGATGGGATGGTTTCATGGCCGTGACTTAGGAGGTAAGATCTTGCGGGCATGCGGTCATTGTGAGGTTGGACTATTAGTCCATGGACCGCTAATCCATGAAGCTTGCGCGGTGACGGCGATCACGGGCTTGGTTTATGCGTGTGGTTCGTGCACACTTTAGATACTTGTTACGGTCATTTTCTCGTGTCTGCAGTAGCCTCTGGTAGATAGCTTAAGATACTTGCCTCGGTCATATCTTGTGAGACGGTAGGCTATTGTACGTTAGCTTAAGATACTTGCCTCGGCCAGTTGAGTGGCTAGCTTTTGGGTATTAGTTGGCTTAGTACCTTGCGTGATGGGATATGACTAGCTTTTGGGTAGTAGTTGGCTATTCTACTTGGCGATCGGTTTTAATGACGCAGTGTGATCTAGTGTTCGAGTTCACATATGGGTGTTGTTTTACATCATGTCTATGTGATGAGAATGAGTTCCAGGCGGGAGTGGTATTATGGCGTGAGACCCATAATTATGTGTGAGTGATTATTCGGGATATCGTCCTTACTTGACATAATTGTTTACTTATTGCGAAATGGTTTATAAAATGATGAAATGTGATTTCATTACGTATTTTCGATTTCACATACTTGGTACGTTATCGACCTCGCCCGGGCTGCGTTCATCGCGCAGTAGAGGTACACGATTGGTTGATCTCGCTCATGGATCGCGATTCAGCGTTGAAGCTCCGTTCCTCGGAGGCTTATCTTTTGGTATAGTCCCTGTCATTGTAGGTACTTGTACATTCAGGGTATGGCGGGGCCACAATCCGTCATAGTTGTTGTATATCTTAGAAGTGCATGTAACCGTTGTGGCGGGGTTTGTAAGGATAAGCGTTGGGTTTTATGTATATATCTTGAAGGCAACGGTTGGGTTGGCCTGTTTATTTATTTATGTCTCTCATTTCATGTGTAAAGTTTTATTTCCGTGGTTTTCTCCGATGTTGTATCACTAGGGTGCCGGTAAGGCACGATGTGGGCCGGAGTTTGGGCGTCGCAAGTGGTATCGAGCGATTAATCCTCGGAAAGTGTCTGAACCGTGTCTAGTAGAGTCTTGATTATCGGTGTGTTGTGCACCATCTATAATCGAGGTGCAGGACATTTAGATTGGTTTCTATTCTTCTCACTCACGAGATCGTGCCTTAGGCGATGTTGTAAGTTGGACTCCTTCGACGTGTTCTTTTACGCGATTATGCCTCCGCTAGCAGCAACCGGGCGGAAGGGCAAAGCGGCCGTGGGGCGCTAGTGGGACACAGAGAGATGCGGCGCAGCCGGTCATTACGAGATAGTTCTTGACGGCGAGTTTTGCGCGCCGCCCGGCCCAGCGAGAGGTTAGAAGCGCGGCGGTGGCTGCGAGACCACGGTACCGAGCCTCGGTCCGGCCGGAGCGGAGGAGATGGGTTACAAGGAGATGGCCCGATTCTCGGCGGGATCGTGGCGAACGAGAGAAGGCTGAATCTGGCAGTTCGATTCGGTAGCCCGTAGTTCATCCCGGTCGGATAGTTTGAGGCTACGGGATTTTACGAGTTGTATCCGCCAGAGTTCTACGGGTCGAGGCACGAGGATGATCGCGAGGAGTTCATCCGTCGATTCTGAAGGATCATCACGGTGATCAAGGCTTGGAGACCGAGTCCGTGATTTTAGTTCGCGTCGGCCGCGTGATACCGCGATCGTTTGATTCATGGGAGCTGTCCCGGGGAGCATCGCCCCATTTGTTGGGACGAGTTCGAGGCATTTCTCGGCCATTTCTTGCCGCGAATGAGGAGAACGCGGGCGGCGGTTTCGATCTTTGAGGCAGGGAGGACGCCGCGATTGAGTACAACGTAGAGTTCGACTCGTTGGCTCGATATGTCCCTGCGTTAGTAGCTAATATGGAGGGCAGTGCACCGCTACGTCACGAGGCTTGATGACTACTTGCGTAGTCTTGTTCGTGTATCGCCCGCAAATGGCATGGACATCGCCAGCATGCGACTCATGCACTAGGGTGTGAGGCGGAGAGGCAACCGGATTGACCAATATCGCGAGAAGGGCCGGGACAGCGAGGTCCTTTGGTAACTTTCAAGGCGGACCGCCTCGTGAACTAGTTATCTGCCGCGCCCGATGCAGTGGTCCTCTGATCTTGAGGCCTCCAGAGTATTCGAGGCGGTCAGAGCTCGAGGTTCGATTTTGGGGAGTTGGGGTCTTTGGCGGAGAAGCCACCGACCTAAGTGTAACGATGTGGTAAACCCCATTCGAAGTGTCGAAGGACTTGTTTTACATGTGGCGGCGGGCCATTTGCGAAAATTGTCCTACTGCAGGTAGCGCGGATGTTGAGACTCGGCGCCGGGATTTGTTGCGGGTTCTTCGCCTTCGATAGCTAGGCAGGGTGTTCATATACCGGCAGGCCAGGGCGGGGGTCGTGGTGGAAGTTCCCAGTTATAGCGGTCCTTGAAATCGCCTATTTGTTTTTGTGATATCAGTATATCCTTGACCTACAGAGACTAGTATGCATTTGTATTAAGATAAGTATATTTTTTTAATTATTATGTTCTGATAGCATTATGTTGGTGTGATAATTCCATGGGTAGTGTAAGATGGAAGTGGTAGCTTTCATGACGTGAATTAGTAAGATTGTTCCGGATCGGGAGCGAGAGATTAGGCGCGATAGCGGGTCGGGTTGAGGCCAAGTCGCGGGTCAACCGCGGCCGGTTTGAGGTGGGGTCGATTCGAGGTGGTCGGCCGGGTGGTAGGGTCACGAGGGTGCTAGGCCCAAGTTTAGGTAACCATCGTATGAGTTCGGGGATGTGTTCGATCAGAATCGGATCGTGAAGGCCGGAGATAGGCCTTAGAGTAAATTGAAGCTAGTAGGAGCTGTTGTGAGATTAGAAATGATTTCTCGTTAGCTTGGATTTGTATGTTATACTATGGCGTTGATGGCGTGTTTGGTTTCGTAAGTATAGTAGTGAAGACTATCTGGCACGTTCGTTTGGAGACTTAGAAGGAACATTCGGGACGAATGTTTCTAAGGGAAGAATGTTATACCCGTAGTTCCGGGATATGTATGTGAGGGCGTGCGTGCGAGAATCTGACGTAAATTTTGGAAAGAAAGGAAGATGTGATTTTTTTTTTCGACGGAGAAGTTAGGTTTTGTGAAGAAAAAGGTTCGTTAATGGGGTGGATTCCCAGTTTGGTATTTGGACTTCTTGGATTATATTAGAATTTTGAGGTTTTATTTTGAGAAATGGTCACGTGGGACCCACGGGAGAAAATTTACGGTTTTGTGAGGCGCTTTGTTTTTGAGATTTCCGGTATTTTGGATATTTTCTAAGACGAAATATTTTGGACGAATTGGGGCGACACGTGTCACCCCATGTGGCACTTGGCCGAAATGGGTGGACAGTGGCTGGGCAGCTGTCCCTTGGCCGATTTGGCCTCACTGGCACCATTTCGTTTGGCCATGTGGTGTGGTGGGACCCACACACACATGGCCCAATCTTGACCCTACACTTATATTGATCTTGGCCCTGGTTCTTCTATAAATACCCACTTGGCAGAAGAGTAAAATCATCCACTGAAAGCTTTCCAAAGCAAATGTTTTCCCTCCTTTGTGTAGATTTAGTCCCTCCTCCTCTTGTGTAGAAAATACTTGGTGTATTGTTGTATAATCCCAAATACCTTGGCCTAGTATCCCTAGTAGTATTCCAAAGTTATTTCAATACTAGGAGCAGGAAATACTACTTTATTCCAATAGTAGTAAAGCGAAACCACTAGAAAAATCTTCCTAGCTTGGTGGAAGTATTTTAGAGAAGTTGTTTAGAAACTTCTAAGGGTCGCTTGAGCGGGTTGGAGCGTAAGGATTGGAGCTAAGCGTTGCTCGGGATCGACTTATAACTTGGATAATTTTTGGGCTTATCGAGGTAATGATCTATGTCCCCTATTGTAATTGGATATTACATGTTGTAGTAGTTATACTTGAGTATATTATATTGGAAGGATGATTATAAAGGATTGATGTATTTACATTGGGTATGCTTACAGAGACTTGTGTAAGTATTATTGTGAAGCGTATTTGAACACGTCAGGTTAGGCGTGTAATCCCCTGAGTTGTTGGCACAGTAGCGGGCACAGTTAGGAGGAGATTTATGTGATAGCGGGGAGGTCTTTGCAGAAATTTACGTAGAATAAGGAATCTTGTGTTTAGAATATTCTACGGAGAGTGCTAGAAGTTGATTTATATATTGTGGTTGTTATAGGTGGATCTTTCTACGCGGCATACTTGACTTGGCTTGTGGTTTAAGCTAAAGGTATGTGATTCTTCCTATACTCTTGAGCATGATTGTTGTGAACTATATAGTACGGTGAGCGTGCGTGTGTGAAAGCGATTTTTGTTTGTTTTAAAACATAAAGTGTTATAATGGCTTTATGGGAAGTTAGTTATAACGACTTTATGAAGATAAAAGAAAGATTTGGTTTGTGATAAAAACGACTTGATTTTGAAAGTTAAGAGACTTGATCTTGAAAGATAAGAGACTTGACTTATAACGACTTGTTTTGGAAAGGAGAAGTAACTTGATTTAAGTATAGGTTACTTGTTTTGAAAGAGTAAGTTAATTGGGTTTTTAAAAAGAGTATACTTGATGTTGTTCTAAAAGAAAAGCACTTAGTTTATAAAGTATAGAGTACTTGATTTTAAAAGCCTTGTAAAGATTTTTATGAAGGTGAAGTAATTTGGTTTTAAAAGTAAAACGTGTTTTCTTTATATACTACAGTATTAGTATCATGTGGCTTTACGTAGAAAGAGGTCTTTTGAAAGAAGGAAAGTATGTAGTATTTTGGGTTTGAAACCGGATTGTTGATTAAAATGAATGTATGTTAAACTTGCCTATGCTTGTTGTGATAGTCTTTGATGTGCAAGTGTTTTGTTGATGTCTTCCGTGACTCTGGGAGGGCGGCTATCCGATTGATTATTTGGACATACCGACGTTGGGTGGTCGAGTATCGTCCACTTTGAGTATTATGGTTGTTTACATCGCCGTGACTCTGCAGGGCGGCTATCGATTTATTTCCTTTGGACATCTTTGGCGTGATGGATGTTCCACGGGCATGCGTCGATGGGATGGTTTCATGGCCATGACTTCCGAGAGTAAGATCTTGGGCATGCGGTCATTGTGAGGTTCGGACTATTAGTCCATGGACCGCTAATCCATGAAGCTTGCGCGGTGACGGCGATCACGGGCTTGGTTTGTGCGTGTGGTTCGTGCACACTTTAGATACTTGTTCTCGTCATTTTCGTGTCACCTGGTAGCCTCGGTAGATAGCTTAAGATACTTGCCTCGATGCATATCTTGTGAGACGGTAGGCTATTATGCGTTAGCTTAAGATACTTGCCTCGGCGATTGCGTGGCTAGCTTTTGGGTAGTAGTTGGCTTAGTACCTTGCGTGATGGGATATGACTAGCTTTTGGGTGGTAGTTGGCTATTCTACTTGGCGTCGGTTTTAATAGACGCGAGGATCTAGTGTTGAGTTCACATATAGGTGTTGTTTTACATCATGCTTGCCGTGATGAGAATGAGTTCCACGGCAGAGTGGTATTATGGGCGTGAGACCCATAATTATGTGTAGTGATTATTACGGGATATCGTCCGCTTACTTGACCTCTTTGTTTACTTATTGCGAAATGGTTTTATAAAATGATGAAATGTGATTTCATTCTGATATTTTGATTTCACATACTTAGTACCGTTGTCGACCTCGCCCGGAGGGCTGCGTTCATGCCGCAGTAGAGTACACGATTGGTTGATCCTCGCCATAGGATCGCGATTCGGCGTTGAAGCTCCGTTCCTCGGAGGCTTATCTTTTGGTATAGTCACCTGTCATTGTAGGTACTTGTACATTCGGGGTATGGCGAACCACTGTCGTCATAGTTGTTGTATATCTTAAGTGCATTGTTGTGGCGGGGTTTGTAAAAGGATAAGCTGTTGGGTTTATGTATATATACCGAAAGCAACGGTTGGGTTGGCTGTTTATTTATTTATGTCTCTCATTTCATGTGTAAAGTTTTTATTTCCGCTGGTTTTCTCGATGTTGTATCACTAGGGTGCCCGGTAAGGCACGATGTGAGCAGTTTGAGGCGTCTGCGATCCCAAAGCGCATTCGGGACCGGTATGGGCACTATGAGTTTAGGGTTATGTCTTTCCGGTTTGACAACGCTCAAAGATATTTATGGATTTGAGCAGGGTGTTCAAGCCATTTTGTATACATTTGTGATTGTATTCATTGATGACATCCTGGTGTATTCACGGAGCGGAGCAGATCACTGAGATTTGACCTCGGATTCCCGAGGGCATTATTCGCGATGCGATTCTCCAAGTGTGGCCTTGGCATTCTGGGGCATATTATTGGGCAATGGTGTTCGCGTGGATACGGCTAAGATTGAAGCGTTAAGGTTGGCGGAGGCCTACTTTCCAACCGATTTCAGGTTTCTACTAGGTTATTATCGTAGGTTTGTGGGCCAAGTTCCGATGGGCTGACTTGCGGCGGGGTTTTGATTCTTGAAGGAGAGGTTGACTACGGCCCGATTCTTACTCTTCTTCCGAGGTTGAGGCGGACGTGATCTATTGTGATGCCTCGGGTATCGGGCTAGGGTGTGTTTTGATGCGGCCACGACAAGGTTATAGCCTATGCTTCCGCGATTCACGGAAGCATGAGAGGAATTACCCTACCCATGACTTAGAGTTGGCGCGGTTATACATGCCTTGAAGATTTGGAGACACTATTTGTGCGGGGTTCATGTGGATATTTATACAGACCACAAGAGCCTCAGGTATATCTTCGAGCGAGAGGTGAATTTGAGACGAGAGGCGGTGGTTAGAGTTGTTGAAAGATTATGATGTTGATATTCTATACCATCCGGAAGGCCAACGTAGTTCTTGATGCCTTGAGTCGTAGATCAATGGGAGCCTATCGGAGTACGGCGAGAGAGCGAGGACATGGTCGTCGAATCCACCGATTAGCGAGCCTCGGGGTTCGATTGATCGATACCGACGATAGTAGATGCGGGTTCGTGAGGTTCTTTGATCTTCCATCGTTGATGAGGTGAAGAGGCGGCGATTTGAGGACCCAGTGTTGGTACGGTACCGTGATGCATCTCTTCGGGAGGAGAAGAGTCTATTCGAGGTAGCGCCTGATGGGGTGCTGAGATTTGAGGGCCGGTTGTGTGTTTCCGATGTATCAGGACTTCGTCAACAAATTCTGGGGGAGGCACACAGAGCTCGTTATTCTATTCATCCGAGGTCGACCAAGATGTACCATGACCTCAGATGTTTGTATTGGTGGGATGGCCTGAAGAGGGCGTGGCGAGTTTTGTTGCCTGATGTCCTAATTGCCGCGAGTTAAGGTCGAGCACCAGAGGCCCAGTGGATTATTGCAGTCTATTGAGATTCCGAATTGGAAGTGTGAGATGATCAACATGGACTTACGGGGTTACCTCGTGCTCGGAGGAAATGCGACTCCATTTGGGTTATTGTTGTGGTGTGAAATCAGCCCATTTCCTTCGGTCAGGACGGCGTTTTGGTGAGGACTATGCGATTGTACATCCGAGAGATAGTGAGGCTACGGTGTTCGGTGTCGATTATATCCGATAGGGAGCCCGGTTCTGGCTAACCGAGGTCTTTCGGAAGGGTTTAGGGACAGTGAGTCTCAAGACAACATTTCACCCTCGGTCGACGGCAGCAGAGCGTCTTATCGAACTCGAGAGATATCTTTGCGAGCTGCGTGATTGATTTCGATGGTAGTGGGAGGATCATTTGCCTCTCGTGGAGTTTGCTTATAATAACAACTACCATTCCGATACTGAGATGGCGCCATACGAGGCTTTATATGGCGGAAATGCAGTCGCCGTCGGTTGGTTCGGCGTGGGCGAGTCTGATTAGTTGGCGCACTTGATACAGCGGTATGGATAAGGTAAGCTTATCCAGGTGAGGCGTTAGCGGCTTCAGTCGGCGAGAAGTCGTATCGGATAATCGGCGTCGGCATTTGGAGTTTCAGGTAGACGATTGGGTCTTCTTGAATGTGTCACCCATGAAGGGTGTGATGAGATTCGGTAAGAAGGGGAAACTAAGCCCAAGGTACATTGGGCCCTACCAGATCGTTCGTAGAGTGGGCAAGGTTGCCTACGAGTTGGATCTGCCATCAGAGTTAGAGGCGGTACATCCGGTCTTCCATGTTTCTATGTTGCGGAAGTGTATCGGTGATCCAGCGAGAGTTTTCCCTACTAGTGAGGTCCAGGTGACAGAGGGGTTATCGTATGAGAAGAGTCCCATAGCGATACTCGATCGCCAGTCGGATATTTGCGGACCAAGGATGTAGCTCCACAAAGTCCCTGTGGAGAAATGATAGCAGGAGAGATGACTTGGGAAGCGGAGGAGGACATGTTGAGGAGGTATCCTCACTTATTTCCTATACCTTCAGGTAATTCATTTTCCCTTACTTGTCAGGTTATAATTGAAGTGTTTCTTTTGCTTAAATGCTTTTATGTGGCCATGAGTGGCATTTTTGGTATGTCGGGGCTGTGAAAGGAAACTAGGCATTTTTGGTATGTCGGGGCTGTGAAAGGAAACTATGTCGCTAATTGTAAGTGTGACTCCGAAAGAACATTCGGGGACTAATGTTTCTAAGGGGGGAAGAATGTTACACCCCGTAATTTCAGGACATGTTTTAAGAACATAAGTAAGAACTCACAAGTGGTAAGATTTGAGACTTGTATGTTTATCGGAAATTTTGGAATTTGTCGGAAAATGTATTATTGTGACGAATGGGAGGGCGACACGTGTCACCCCCCCTTATGTGATGCCTTGGTCGAAATGTGCAAGGGCAAGAGGGTCATTGGACCTTTGTTGCAAGACAAGTCTTGCAACATGTGTAGCATGAGAAATTTGACTTAGTCAAAAGGTCAATAAGTCTTGATCTTTTGTAAGACCACATCCAAGCCTCACATTTGTGTTTATCTTGACCATCCAATTCTCTTTATAATACTAGTAGAGAGGGAGGTTAACACTTAGAAAATATTTCACAAAAATTGAAGACCACACTTAGGGAGGCTCTCGGGTTTCACTACAAGGAAGGAGAAAAAAATTTGTTTCTTGTTCATTCAACTCCCCACTTTAAACCAAGGTTCTTAGGTGTATTGTAAACACATCTCAATAGAAAAATCTTGGAAAAAGATTGTTTTCGGGTTAGTCGCAAAACGAAAACCTAATGGTCTTTCTAGGTTTTGTTTGGTGATTTGAAGGATAATTGTTGGTATTGTTCTAAGGGTCTCAACAAGCGGATTGAGGTGTCTTGGAGAGGCTCTAAACTACTAAGGAGCTACTTCGGATTGGAGTTGGATTAAGAATCGTTAAGGTATAATCTTGTCTTTTAAAGGTGTTACAAGATTACGTATTTATATTATTGTTGTTAGCTTTACTTGTTGCTAGCATGAAGTTGATATGTTGAAGTTATAAGTATTATGGATTTCTTGTAGCTAAATCCGAAATGTTATACAAGCCACTTGGAAATTTGGATTACTAATTGGTCGTCTTTAGAAATCGTCGCATGTTACTTACTTAAAGATTATGGTTATTATAATCAAATGCGACTTGATATCATGTTATGCTACCAATATGGATTGAAATGGAATTGGATAAGAATTGGTATTGTTGAACTCAAGGTGGCCGAATTTGGACTTGTAGTTTGTATTAGTTTGTTATTCATTGGTATTGGACTACCTTCTATATAATTGTGAGCCAATTGGGGTTGTTTAGTTATTCATTGGTATTGGACTACCTTCTATATAATTGTGAGCCAATTGGGGCTGTTTAGTTATTCATTTGTATTGGACTACCTTCTATTTAATTGTGAGCCAATTAGGGCTGTTTGGTTATTGTATTTCGGCCTTGAAAAAGGTGGCAAAGTAAGTAAAAACAAAGGAGGTGCTGTCCGATTTTCCGTAGAAAATGGAGACTTTACACTTATAATATTCTACATTTGAAGTAAGGCGTAAATAGATGTATTGTGAATATTATAGGTTGATATACTACGGGCGGGACTTTGTACTTGGCAAGTGGTTTGACCCGACAATGTATGTAGAACTTTTCCTATCCTTTGAGCATGACTAGTTTCACGTATATAGTACGGTAGACGTACAAGACTTTGACATTCTTTACTTGTTTTATGAAATGCCAAGTCGGGTGAGTAGGAGATTAACTCACTTCTTTGAGAATATTAAAGATGTCTTAAGTCTTGTTAAAGATAAGGGACTTGAAGAATTTTAAAGTATGTAATACTTGTGTCGCTTTTAAAACGATAAGTCCCTTGGATAGGAAATTGTACATGACTAAGGTATAAAGTGAATAAAACGACTTTATGGGAGTTGGTTATATTGACTTTATGGAAAGATAAATGACTTGATTTAATGGAAGGCAATTCGATTTTTAGGCATCAATTGCCTAAGGTTTTATAAGACACGAGTCACTTGATTTAGAAGCCATATTTTATTTCTAAAAGTATTGTGACTTGTCTTGAAAAGAAATTGTCACTTGATACTACGGCTATTAGTATCTTGGAAGTTTTATAATGAAATGAGTCATTTTAAAAGAATAGAAGTACGTAGTACTTTGGGTTAAATTCCCGGATTTTCATAAAGACATGTTAGTGCCTTAAGTAAACAAAAATGAGAGTGTATATGAACAAGAATAGTAAGAAGTTAGGGGATTTCTTAACTTGCTTATATATATTGTATGATAAGCCGATAGAGCTTATGTTATGTGTGATAGCCGGATTTGGGCTAGTGATATATTATTCGTTGCGGGGTCATTCCCCGGGATTGTGGCATTGTATATTTCCGTGGATTTGCTAACCACGATGCGAGAATACCTCACGCGAGTCCGTAAGGGCTTATGCGGGTGAAATAGTCCCGTGCGGGCGGGTCCACCTATGCGAGGAATACCTGCGCGAGTCCGTAAGGGCTTATGCGGGTGAAATAGTCCCATGCGAGGAATACCTCACGCAGGTCCACTGGACCTATGCGGGTGAAATAGTCCCAGGAGTAGGATTCTAATCCTATTTTTCGTTGTAAGTATACACCTATTGTTACTCTCATTGTTAGTAAGGCACTGTGTACTGTAATTTTGTTATCATACATGTCTCCGGCTTTCTTTTAAACTTATGTTGTAATTACAGTACTTTCCAGTTTTACATACTTAGTACATATTGTGTACTGACCCCCTTCTGGCCGCGTACGCCGCAGGAAAGGGTAAGCAAGTTGCGGATCCACACTCTTAGGATCACTTATCAGACGTCGGAAGCTCCATTCTCCGGAGGCTTGTCTTTCTTTTGGTACAGTCTTTCCCTGATGTTGTAGATTATGTACATTCAGGGGTATGGCGGGGCCCTGTCCCGCCACAGTTGTTATTCCTAGAGGTCTGTATTCACATATGTGGTTGGGCTGTAAGAACTGAGTTGTAAAGTTGTACTTTTGACTTTGTTTATATTATGGAAGGCGGCCTTATCGGCTAGCCTGTGTTGATATATTGTTTACACCTGTGTTTATGTTGTGTATGTTCCGCTGCTATTCTCTGATGTATACGAGCAGGTGCCTGTGTAGGCACCGATCGCGCCGGTCGGGTCGTGACACTATGTATGTGGCCTATGCGAGCGGAAGTTCGGGACTAGACGCACATTTGATATCTGCGCGAGTGGCGGCCGATCATGTGGCGGTCTAGCAGACTCGTGTCTGATTTATGACCTTGTTGATCGTGGGTGTTAGTAGTCGGCTATGCCGCATTTACCGCACGGTTTTATTATGACACGTGGGACCGATGTTCATGTATTCCTTGGTGCTTTTATATCATTGCCGGTGAGGAAGGTATTCCACGGCATGATTGATGTTGTGGGCGTGAGACCCATAGTTATATTTGAGTGATGACTTTGAGGCGTAGTCCTCGACTTGACATGATCGCTATTTATTGTGAATCGTAGTTTGGTTATCATACATGTCTCCGCTTTGTATAGACTACTATGATTTCATTTACGTATTTTCGATTTCACATACTTGGTACTGTTATCGACCTCCTTCGGCCGCGTTCATGCCGCAGTAGGTACACCGGTGTTGATCCTCGCTCATGTGGTCACGATTCAAGCGTTTGGGAAGCTCCGTTTCTCCGAGGCTTATCTTGGGTATAGTCCTGTCGTTGTAGGTACTTACATTCAGGTATGGCGGCCCGCGCCATTGTTGTTATATCATTCTTAAGTGCAGAGTATCGCATGGGCGTAGTTTGTAAAAGGGATATCGCTGGATTTAAGTTTTTATATATATATATGCCGAAAGGCAACTTTTCTCGAATAAGCTTCACACTTCATGTTATTTCATGTCTTGTTTTATATTCCGCTGATTACTCTGATGTATGTCTACTTGAGTGCCCGGGGTAAGGCACCAGTCACGGGCCCGGGTTCGGGGCGTGACAACATTATTTTCATGTCTTGTTTTATATTCCGCTGATTACTCTGATGTATGTCTACTTGGGTGCCCGGGTAAGGCACGATCCGCCCGGTTCGTGACAAAAGTGGTATCGTGAGCGATTAATCTCGGAAAGTGTCTACAGACCGTATCTAGTAGAGTCTTGATTATCGGTGTGTTGTGCACCACCAATAATCGAGGCTATAGGATATTTAGGATTGGTTTCCATTCTTCTCACTCGAGATCGTGCCTTAGAGCGTGTTATAAGTTGGACCTCTAACGTAATTCTTTCTCTTACCGCTATCCTCGCGTAAGGCAACCCGCCCTGGCGCAAGGAAACCGGCGAGTAGCTGAGAGAGCACGAGGGTTACGAGGCACACGCCCAATCATCACCGGGTGGTGCTTCATTCGGGAGTTCGCGACGTCGCCAAATTTCCAACAGAGTTTAGCAATGGCGGCGATTCCTACTGCGGCCATGATATATAAGCCTTCAGTTCCACGACCAGTAGTAGAAAGTATAGATTGCAAAGAGACGACCCTGTTACTAGCTAGGAGTTAGCAAACGCAGTATATTATGTACCGATTTATCACGGGTCTTGATGACTATCTAAGAGAGGTTGTGCAAGTAGCTCTTCAGATCGAGCTTGAGCATGGCCTGTATGCGGGCTTATGCGCGTGAGGCCGAAAGCGTGAGGATCAATGAGTTAACCAAGATCACAGGCGAGGGCCGACGGCAGGTCCTTGGTAACTTTCGAGGCAAATCGCCTCAGCGTGATCGATATGCACCTCCGCCGGTCGCAGTGGTCGCCCACGGAGTTCGGACGCTCGAGGCATTCCGGAGTTGGTCGAGCTCGTGGCTTCCGCTCACGCTATACGTAGGTTTTAGCTAGCCATTTTCCGTTCTGGCGTCGTCGTTGTTCACGTCCCGGAATTTTGTGTGTACTTGTTTTACTGCGGCCGTCGAACCATGTCGAAAGGGTGTCCTAGTAGGAGGATGCAAGTAGGAGGACTCACAGATCGGGCTATGATTCGATGGCTCGGAGAAAGGGTGTTAGCGGGAGCCAGTGGCCAGGGTAGACCTGTCATGGCTGTGTGGTAAGTGTGTGGGGAGGCTTCGACAAATTGTTATGCTTGGCCGGCCATTTTGCGAGAAATTGTCCAGGCAGGTGGCGCAGACATAGAGACTCGACCTTCAAGATCGTTGGCTAGTTCATCACCTCCCAACGATAAGCTGACGAAGGGGATTGATTATAGAGCGACAAAGGGGGAGAAAGCGATAGGCTATCGCCCAGCAGAGCGAGATTGATTAGAGCGACAAAGGGAGTAAAGAAATCTGCACCCAACAGTAGGTGATTGATGCAAACGACAGCCGGGAGTGCAAAGTATATCTTTAACCCTCTAGAGATTAGTATGTGTGATAAGATGAGTATATCTTAAGTGTTATGATAGCATTGTGTTAATTGTGATTAGAAATCATGGTTAGTTAAAAGGGTAATATTGGGGATAAGGAAAGTGTGAGCCTTAGAGTTTTATACGTGGAGAACTTAGAGGCGAGGCCATCTTGAGTAAAAGATTTATTGTTATGTTAACCTTTATCGGAGTGCATAGTACACGTGAGATATGTCTGTGTGATAAGTCCCGGAGTGGTATGAAATGAAAGGGGGTAGTTGAGCTAAGAAGACCACTAGGTTTTCGTGACTTGATTAGTGAGATTGTTCCGGATCGGGGGAACAAGAGTTTTGCGCGATAGCGGGTCGGGTTGAGGACCGATCGCGGGTCAACCCGTGGCCTGTAATGTGGTGGGGTCAGTTCGTGGTGGTCCCGCCAGGTGGTGGGGTCACGAGGGTGTTAGGCCCAAGTTTAGTTAACCATCGTACGAGTTCGTGGATGCGTTCGACCAGTAGTCGGGCCGATGAGGTCAGCCCATCTTGTCTTTTAGTCAAGACCGTTTACTCGGCAGAGGGTTATGCGAGATGATTATATCAGGAAGGTTGTAAGGCTGCACGAGGTGCCTACTTTCACCTTATGACGGGCAGGGGAGCCTAGGTTACGACTATTTCGTTTTCTGGAAGTATTACGAGCGTGGTTAGAAACTCAAAGTGAGTCTCGATGCTCGCTTCGCCTCGGGCGTTGTTTGGATTTCGGGTAGTGAGGATTATTGTCTCCTGTTGAGGGAGTGTTTTATAGCTACCATTTCAGTATTCGGATGTCGCCTTATGAAGCCTTGTATGGGCGGTAGTGTAGGATGCCGGTCGATTGTTCGATATTGGTATGGTTCAGATAGTTAGTTCATACTTGTTTCGGCAGGATGTGGATAGGGTGAAGCTTATCCAAAAGAGGTTATTGGCAGCTCAGAGTCAACAGAAGTCGTGCGGATAATCGGCGACGACGCTTGGAGTTCAGGTTGACGGTGGGTCTTCTTGAAGGTACCACCCCGGAAAGGGTGTGACGAGTTTTGGAAAACAGAGGAAACTTAGCCCGAGTTACTTTGGGCCTTTTTAGATCATGTGAAGAATAGGCCAAGTTGCCTATAGGTTAGCACTGTCGTCCGACGTAGGAGACAGTATGTCCGGTCTTCCTGTTGCTATGTGCGGAAAAGTATCGGAGATCCATCCAGAGTGTTCCCAGTTAATGATGACCTAGTTGGAGATAGTAACCCCGAGATTTTGGAAACTGAAGCAGTAACAGAAATGTGGTAAGTTATGAGAAAGAGTTCGAGTGTACGAGAAGGGTACGACGAGTAAGGGAAGAAGCGAGCATGTGTTAAGAACATAGATGTGATCATTTCTTTTGTAAAGTGAAGGTGCGAAGGGGGTATATTTTAGACCTCGGGTGGGAGCTTTTGTAGTGATGGAGGTGATTCCTCGTGGACTTGGATGTAAGTATTTGCGCGTGTTGTATTGTGGCCAGGTGTGGCATGATTGTTTTCGTAAGTATAGCAGTGAAGACTATACTGGCGCATGTTTGTTTTGAGACTTAGAAGGAACATTCGGGACGAATGTTTCTAAGGAGGGGAGAATGTTATACCCCGTATTTCCAGAGTATGTACGTGAGGGCGTACGTTTAAAAGTTTAAGCCTTAAGTAGGCAAAGGGACGAAATTTGTGCACAACTACCGAAAAGAATTGTTTTCATCAAACGTTTTCCAAACTTGTGAAGGGAAAATTACGGTGGCAACATTTATGATTTTTGCGGATTTTTCTGCGAGATGCAATATTTTGGACCAACGGGAGGTGACATGTGTCACCCCTCAAAGTGGGCAACAAAGGGCTTGTGTTGACACGTTTTTTGTGCTAAGACTTTGGTCAAGGAGTTGGTAGGATATTTGTGATATTTTGTGTGGTAGATGGATAAGGTACACTTGCCCAAATCCTCACCCTCCACTTACCAACCACTTGTCTTAATCTTGGCCATTGATTTCCCTATAAATACCCCCCTTGAGTTGAAGACTTCTTCATCCCTAAACCATTTTCTAAGTCTTGAAAATCCCTCCCCTCTTCTTGATGCTCTCGTCCAAGAGCACCCCTCCCCCTTTGTGAGCCTTGGCCGAAACATCCTCCCCCCTCCTCTTGAGTGTTGTCTCGTAAAAAATACACCCCCCTTGGTAGAAAAGTATTCTCCAAGTATTGTTACTATTCCAAAATACCTTGGCCCAAATACCTTGTAGTATTCCAAGGTTACCCCTATACTAAAAGCCCAGAAATACTACTATACTTCCCTTCAGTCACAAAACGAAACCCTAAAGAAAATCTTCACAGTTGGTTGAAGTATTAAGAAGAAGTTGCGTAGATCATCTAAGGGTTGTTTGGAGCGGGTTGGAGCACCCAGAGTAGGAGCTAAACGTTGCTCAGGATCGACATTTAAACTTGGATAATTTTGGGCTTACCGAGGTAAATACTCTTGTCCTTCTATTGTAATTGGAAATTACATACTGTAGTAGTATAGAAATGAATATAAGATACATAGAAGGATATTACAGAAGAGAATTGAACTGTAATAGAAGGATATTACAGAAGAGAATTGAACTGAAATCACGTCAGAAGAATATTAAAGAAGAATATTGAACTGTACTTACATAGGACTGTATTTACAGTAGACTTGTGTAGTTTGACGGGTAGGGAAGTGCTGCCCGATTTTCCGTAGAATAGAGAACCCTCTGCTTAGAATATTCTACAGAGTAGTCTAGACGTTGATAGACGTATATGGCCTTTATAGGTTGAAAGTTCTGCGAGTAGCATGTTCTACTTGAAAGGTGGACAAGGCTAGCCGGGTTATGGCCGTGGAGCGTTTTGCTAATTGTCGATAATCGTCGTGAGGTATGTGATTCTTCCTATCCTCTTGAGCATGATATTTTAAAAGAATATATATATAGTACGGTAGACGTACGTGTGTTAACTGAACGTGGTTTTACTCCGATGTCTTTTGACTTGAGTTTTAAATAATAAGAATCTTGAAGTATTTCAAAAGAATTAAGAATCGTTTTTGAAAGAAGAGTAATACTTGGTTTAAAAGCTTAAGGAGTTATACTAGCTTTATGGGAAGTTAGGTATAACGACTTAAGAGAGATAAAAGGAACGGTTTACTTAATTGTTTAGGAAAGCCTTATATTGATTTCAGAAATGAGAATAAGTATCGAACAAACCACAACAGCGCTAATAAAGGGAAATGTATTGACTAATAAAGTATTATTAAAACCAGTAGAAACCTCCATCTGCATAGAAGCTAAGATGAGACAAAATGATATTACATTTCCTAGATCATGGCTGCTTTAATAAGATTGTTATGAACAAGAATAACCTACTCACATATAAGACATATGTTTCTCAGATTGTTTTAAAAGAGAATTATATTATTAAGTGATTAAGACTATGAACTACGAAACCTTTCGAAAATGAGAAACTTGAGCAGTTGAAATTAGGCAAACTTGAACGTTTGGAAAATAATGTTGATTACTTGATTTTACAAAGGGAAGTGTTTTGGTTTACTTAAAAAGATAGTCACTCTATTTTTATACTACGGGTATTGTGTGACTTTTGTGAAAGAAACAGATCTTTTAAAGAGTTAATGTAGGAAGTACTTTGGGGATAAAAACCCGAACTTGTTGACATAAAGTAGAAAGTACCTTGTGTGAATAACTTGATTATGTTGGTTTGTGATAGCCTTGTAATACTTTCTTGATTGGTTTGATAAGTAAACATGTTAGGATGCTACGTGTATTAGTGTCTTGTGATGTTGTGTAAAAGGTTATTCTTATTGTGCTTATGTTGTTTAACGATAAGCCGTTGTGCTAGTATTATATCACTCACCTCTTGACATGATATACCGGGGGTTAAGCTGCCCCCCGATGCGAGGTACACCTCAGGCAGTCTGTGTGACTATGATTCGAGATACCTCATGCAGGTCCAGGTGGCTTATGCGGAGCTACGAGAGTTCCTGGTTAGTGTGCGGTCTATATGGCCATGTGGTCTATGTGGCCATGCGGACCACGGGTCCAGGACGATGTCGGGGAGTAGCTACCCTCGATGCGGGGAATACCTCATGCGGGCCTATGTGTGGCCTATCGAGTGCGGGAAGTTCTAGGATTTGACGCGCGTGATCTTCGAGGGCGAGTGGCGGCCGATCATATGACGCGGTCTAGAAATACCTCGTGATACAGTTTTATAGCATTGTTGGTACTGTGGGTTTTAGTAGTCGGTTATGCCTTCGTACTTACCCCGTACGGTTTTATTATGACACGGGTGGGATCTGGTGTTCATGTGTATTCCTTGGTGCTTTTATATCATAGACTGCCGGCAGTGAGGAAGGTATTCCACGGGCATGATTGATGTTGTGGGCGTGAGACCCATAGTTATATTTTGAGTGGTGACTTTGAGGGCGTGAGTCCCTGACTTGACATGATTGCTTATTTATTTTGAACTGTAGTTTGGTTATCATACATGTCTCCTGCTTTATATAGACTACTATTATTTCATTTACAGTATTTTCAGTTTCACATACTTGGTACTGTTGTCTTGACCTCGCCGTGGCTGCGTTCATGCGCAGTAGAGTACACCGATCGTCGATCCTCACTCTTAGGATCACGCTTAGCGTTTTGGGAAGCTCCGTTTCTCCGCAGGCTTATCTTTTGTATAGTCCCCGTCATTGTAGGTACTACATTCGTGGTATGGCGAAGCCCTGTCCGCCATTGTTGTTATATCATTCTTAGAGTGCAGTAATCTTGTTGTGGGCGAGTTTGTAAAGGATGTAATGTTCGGATTCATGTTTTTATATATATGCCGAAGGCAACTTCTCTCGAATAAAGCTGTTTCACTTCACATTATTTTCATGTCTTGTTTTATATTCCGCTGATTACTCTGATGTATGTCTACTTGGGTGCCCGGTTAAGGCACCAGTCACGGGCCCGGGTTCGGGTCGTGACAGCCAGGTGGTGGGGTCACGAGGGTGTTAGGCCCAAGTGTAGTTAACCATCGTACGAGTTCATGAGTGCGTTCGACCAAAAGTCGGGCCGATGAGGTCAGCCCATCTTGTCTTTCAGTCAAGACTGTTTACTCGGCAGAGGGTTATACGAGATGTTATTTATCAGGAAGGTTGTAAGGCTTCACGGGGTGCCTACTTTCACCTTATGACAGACAGTGAAGCCCAGGTTATGGCTATTTCTTTTTTTTTGGAAGTTTTACCAGGCAGGGTTAGGAACTCAGGTGAGTCTCCGTATCGCATTCATCCTCGGGCCGGTGTTTTGATTTCAGAGATAGCAGCGAGGATTATGTGCCTCTTGTTGAGTGAGTATCATTATAGCTACCATTTCAGTATTCGGATGTCGCCGTATGAAGCCTTGTAGGGGCGGAAGTGTAAGTTGCCGGTCGATTGGTTCGATGTTGGCAAGGTTCAGATAGTTGGTTCATACTTGTTTCGGCAGGATGTGGATAGGGTGAAGCCTATCCAGTAGAGGTTATTGGCAGCTCAGAGTCAACAAAAGTCATGCGGATAATCAACGTCGACACTTAGAGTTCAGGTTGACGGTGGGTTCTCTTGAAGGTACCACCCCGGAAAGGGTGTGACGAGTTTTGGAAAACAGAGGAAACTTAGCCCGAGTTACTTTGGGCCTTTTCAGCTCATGTGAAGAATAGGCCAGGTTGCCTATATGTTAGCATTTGTCGTCCGACTTAGGAGGCAGTACGTCCGGTCTTTATTGTTGCTATGTTCGGAAAAGTATCGGAGATCCATCCAGAGTGTTCCCAGTTAATGATGACCAAGTTGGAGATAGTAACCCAGAGATTTTGGAAACTGAAGCAATAACAGAAATGTGGTAAGTTATGAGAAAGAGTTCGAGTGTACGAGAAGGGTACGACGAGTAAGGGAAGAAGCGAGCATGTGTTAAGAGCATAGATGTGATCATTTCTTTTGTAAAATGAAGGTGCGAAGGGAGTATATTTTAGACTTTGGGTGGGAGCTTTTGTTATGCTAGAGGTGATTCCTCGTGGACTGGGATTAAGTAATTGCGCGTATGTTAATTTGTGGCCAGGTGTGGCATTGGCAACTTGTTTAAGTTAAGAGGAACTTATCATTATCTGTATCGAGAAGGAACATTCGGGACGAATGTTTCTAAGGAGGGGAGAATGTTATACCCCGTATTTCCAGAGTATGTACGTGAGGACGTACGTACAAAAGTTTAAGCCTTAAGTTAGGCAAGGGACGAAAATTTGTGCACAACCCCCGAAAAGAATTGTTTTTCGACGAAACGTTTTCCGGACTTTGCGAAGGGAAAATTACGGTTGCGACATTAATAATTTTTGCGGATTTTTCCGAGAGATGAAATATTTTGGACCAACGAGAGGGCGACACTTGTCACCCTCAAGTGGGCGGTCTTGTGGCCGAAAGTGAGCACGTTTCTTGGCATGTTTTGTGGCCTAAAACTTGGGTCAATGTTTGTAGTGATTTGTGGAGTAGATGGATAGGGTGTACTTGTGCAAATCTTCACCCTCCACTTGCCCACCACTTGTCTTGATCTTGGCCATTGAAGGCCCTATAAAAACCCCCCCTTAGTTAAAGACTTCTTCATCCACAACACAACTTCCAAGTCTCAAAAACTCCTTCCCCCTCTCTATAGTTTTTCGTCAAGCCTCCTCCCTTTGTGAGGCCCTTGGCCGAGAAATACCCCTTCCTAAGTGGTGCTAGCCGAAAGTACCCCCCCCTCTCTTGAGTGTTGTTCTCGTGAAACACCCCCTTTGATAGAAAAATACTCTCCAAGTATTGTTACAATTCCAAAATATCTTAGCCTTATACCTTGTAGTATTCCAAAGTTACCTCTATACGTAGAGCCCAGAAATACTACCTTATGTCCTTTTAGTCTCAAAACGAAACCCTAAGGAAAATCTTCATAGTTGGTTGAAGTGCTAAGTATAAGTTGTTTGGGAACTTCTAAGGGTTGTTTGGAGCGGGTTGGAGCGCCCAGAGTAGGAGCTAAACGTTGCTCAGGATCGACATTAAATCTTGGATAATTTTGGGCTTATCGAGGTAAATATCTTGTCCCCCTATTGTATTTAGAGTTTGCATACTGTTGGAGTATAAGAATTAAGTATAAGTTATATACAAGGAAGGTATATAAGAAGGAATTGAACTGTACTTACATAGGGTATTTCTGATGAACTTGTGTAGTTTGTGGGTAGGAAGTCTTGATTTTCCGTAGAATCTTGTATCTAGATTTATTCTACAGAGTAGTCTAGACATTGATAGACTTATATAACCGTTATATGTTGAAGTAATGCGAGTAGCGTATTCTACTCGAAGGGTGGAAAAAGGCTAGCAGGATTACAGTACTTTGGAGCGTTTTGCTAATTGTCGATAATCGTCGCGAGGTATTTGATTCTTCCTATCCTCTTGAGCATGATATTTTAAAAGAATATATATAGTATGGTAGACGTACGTGTGTTAACTGAACGTGGTTTTACTGCGATGTCTTTTGACTTGAGTCTAATAATAAGAATCTTGAAGTAGTTCAAAAGAATTAAGAATCGTTTTTGAAAGAAGAGTAATACTTGGTTTTAAAAGCTTAAGAGTTATACTAGCTTTATGGGAAGTTAGGTATAACGACTTAAGAGTGATAAAAGGAACGATTTACTTAATTGTTTTATGAAAGCCTTGTATGGATTTCGGAAATGAGAATAAGTATCGAACAAACCACTACGCTTAATAAAGGAAATGTATTGACTAATTAAGTATTATTAAAACCGAGAAACCTCCATCCGCATGAGCTAAGATGAGACAAAATGATATTACATTTCCTAGATCATGGTGTTTTAAGATTGTTATGAACAATAATAACCTACTCACACATAAGACATATGTTTCTCAAATTGTTTTAAAAGAGAATTATATTATTAAGTGATTAAGACTATGAACTACGAAACCTTTCGAAAATGAGAAACTTGAGCATTTGAAATTAGGCAAACTTGAACGTTTGGAAAAGAATGTTGTTACTTGATTTTACAAAAAGAAGTGTTTTGGTTTACTTAAAAAGATAGTCACTCTATTTTTATACTACGGGTATTGTGTGACTTTTGTGAAAGAAACGGATCTTTTAAAGAGTTAATGTAGGAAGTACTTTGGGGATAAAAAACCCGAACTTGTTGACATAAAGTAGAAAGTACCTTGTGTGAATAACTTGATTATGTTGGTTGGTGATAGCCTTGTAATACTTTCTTGTTGGTTTGATAAAGTAAACATGTTAGGATGCTACGTGTGTTAGTGTCTTGTGATGTTTGTGTAAGGGGGTTTCCCTTGTTGTGCTTATGTTGTTTAACGATAAGCCGTTGTGCTAGTATTATATCACTCACCTCTTGACATGATATATCGGGGGTTAAGCCGCTCGATGAGGTACACCTCGTGCGATCAGTGTGACTATGATTCGAGAATACTTCATGCGGGTCCAGTGGGCCTATGCGGAGCTATGAGAGTTCCAGGTTAGTGTGCGGTCTATGTGGCCATGCGGTCTATGTGGTCATGCGGACTGTGAGTCCAGGACGATGCCGGGGAGTAGCTACCCTCGATGCGGGAATACCTCATGCGGGCCTATGTGTGGCCTATGCGAGCTGCGGGAAGTTCGATTAGACGCCACATTTGATCTGCGGCGAGTGGCGGCCGATCATGTGGCGGTCTAAAGACCTTGTGATACGATTTTATGGCATTGTTGGTGCGTGGGTTTTAGTAGTTGGCTATGCCTTCACTTACCGTACGGTTTTATTATGACAGTGGGACACGGTGTTCATGTGTATTCCTTGGTGCTTTTATATCATAGATCACCGCGGTGAGGAAGGTATTCCATGGGCATGATTGATGTTGTGGGCGTGAGACCCATAGTTATATTTGAGTGATGACTTTGAGGCGTGAGTCCACGACGACATATTTGCTATTTATTGTTAATCGTAGTTTGGTTATCATACATGTCTCGCTTTATATAGACTACTATTATTCTGATATTTTTGATTTCACATACTTGGTACATGTTATCGACCTCGCCCGGGCTGCGTTCATGCGGTAGAGGTACGCGATCGTCGATCCTCTCTTAGGATCACAATTCAGCGTTTGGGAAGCTTCGTTTCTCGGAGGCTTATCTTTGGTATAGTCCTGTCATTGTAGGTACTTACATTCGGTATGGCGAAGGCCCCGTCCGTCGTTGTTTTTATAAAATTCTTAGAGTGCATGTAATCTTGTTGTGGGCGTAGTTTGTAAAAGGGGATATGCTGTTCAAGTGTATGTTTATATATGCGAAGGCAACTTTTCGCAATAAAGCTTTCACACTTCATTTTGTTTCATCTTTTGTTTTATATTCGATTACTCGATGTATGTCTTGGGTGCGGGTAAGGCATCAGAACGGGCGAACGTGACGACACTAGCGGGACCTCAAACCGACCCCACATTCACCTGCCGGGTTGACTCGCGATATGGCCTCAACCCGACCCACTCGTCTAAACTCTCGTTCTGGTCCGTAACAATCTCACTATTCAAGTCACGAGAACCTGCTGGTCTTCTAAGCCCATCTACCCACTTCCTTTCACACCACACATGGACTTATCACCCGAAAATACTCTGCGATACAATGTACCTTGTGCAACGATCAAACGTACAATCCTTTACTCAAGCATGGCCTTGCATCTAAGGTCTCCATGGTTATATGTATTCTATGGCTCAAAATTTTCGTCCCCGACTTACCCTTTGAACTACCCATGTTTTCTAATCCACCTAACACCATGCTATCCGCACATAGCACTCACACGCATCTACCATAACGACATAAACAAGTCTCTTGGGTCAAGATATCTCAGTAACTCTTGCCTCTTCCTTTGTCGCTCTAATCAAATCTCGCCTCGTTGGCGTAACTACGTAGGTGATGAACGACCATCGATCCGAAGGTCGAGTCGTAACATCTGCGCCACCACGGCCTGGACATTTCGCAAATGGCCTGGCTGCAAGCCTAACAAGCTATCTAAGTAGTACGACACTCCAGCAGAATACCTACCACAACGGCCATACCGAGGTGGGGGTGGCCTCCTCGCTAACACCTTCCTCTCGAACCACAATCCATGGCCCGACTTGGTAGGCTAAGTCATTCCACCGTATCCCTGCTAGGACATCCTTCATCACATGTTCGACGGCCATTGGTAAAACAAGCACCATAAAAAGAACATTCCGATGACGCCTACATAGTGAACCGAGGAAAAACGAATCGGCCGCTAGAACCTATGTAAATCTGTGAACCAGAAACCCTGGAGTTCTGACCAACTCCTAAATATCCCGAACGTCCTGAAGTCTGTGGAGGACCACTCTGTACTGGCGGAGGCGCATAACCAGTCTGCTGCTAAGAAGGTCCTCCTCGAAAGTTACCAAAGGACCCATTGCTCGCCTCTTCTGATCTTGGTTAATTTGTCGATCTACGTTCTCGATGCAGCTGCATAAGCACATGCGGCACCGCCCATGCCCGATCAAGAGTTACTCTTGTACCTCCCTTCACTAGATAATCGTCAAGTCCTGTGACATATTGGTGCACTCTATCCTCTATGTCTGCCACCAAAGCAGGGGCATAACGAGCCAATGAGTCAAATTCGATACTGTATTCCCGAACCGTCCGCCCATTTTGCCTCAACCTCATAAATCAATCGCGAGCTCTACTCAAGCGAGGGCAAAGTGTAAGAAATGCCTCTAAGGTTTTGATCACTTCCATGATCCGCCGCAATCGTTTAATAAACTCTGAGGATCTTCCTCGCTTCAATCCATAGAACTGGGTGGGCAACTCAAGAAGTCCCAAATCTCAACTATCGGATCTAGGGTGAACTATCGATACTACCGAACCTCGACTCTCATCCTCATGTCTCGCTCTGAAAGCTAGTAACTAGGCCATCTCCTAGTAACCATATCTCGGCTCGGCCGTGGAACTAGAGGCTCGGTATCGTGGTCTCGGTGGCTGCTATCTCTCGCTCTAAACTCTCAGGCTAGCGGCGCGAACTCCCGAATGAAGCACTATCTCGGTAATGGCGCCTGTGCCTCGTAACCTCTGCTCATGCAACTCCTCTGTTGCCTTGCCCTCGGGCTCTGGTTGCCTAGTAGAGGCAAAAACTAGCACATACGAATACGCTAGAGGAGTCCAACTTATAACACAACTAAGGCACGATCTCAGTGAGAAGAATGGAAACCAATCCTAAATATCTGCGGTGTTACACCAGTATTTACGGACATGGTGTAAGAATGCGTAAGAACTCACAAGTGTTAAGATTTGAGACTTGTAAAATTCTGGAAATTTGAAATTGTCGGAAGCGTATTATTGTGACGAATGGGAGGGCGACACTTGTCACCCCCCCTTATTTATGCCTTGGACGAAAATGTCATGGCCAAAATGGTCTTTGACCATAGCCTTAAGATGACTAAGTCTTCCAATTAATTAGCTTGACAAAATTGACTAAGTCAAAGGGTTCAAAGTCTTGATATTTTAATTAGAGCTCATCCTAACCACCCAATTGTGTGTATCTTGACCCTCCATGTCCCTTTATAACACTAGTAGTAGTATGACATGTTCCATACTTAGCCAAAATTCACAAAAATTTGAAGACCACATTGTTGAGCTCTCGGGTTTACTTCAAGGAAGGAGGAAAAAAATTTGTTTCTTGTCCAATAATCTCCCCACTCTAAACCAAGGTTCCTAAGTTTTATGTAAGTATATCTCAATAGAAAAATCCCGGAAAAAGAGAGTTTTCGTATTAGTCGCAAAGCGAAAACCTAGTTGCTTTCTAGGTTTTGGATTGGAAGCTTGAAGGGAAGTTGTTGGTGTGGTTCTAAGGGTCTCAAGTAGCGGATTGAAGTGTCTTGGAGAGGTTCTAAACTACTAAGGAGCGACTTGGTTGGAATTGGATTAAGAATCGTTAAGGTAAAATCTTGTCTTTTAAAGTGTTACAAGGTTATATATTTATTTTGTGTTGTTAGCTTTTCGTGTTGCTAGCATGAAGTTGTTATGTAGAAGTTTATAAGGATTGTGGATTGATTGTAGCCTTGGAAATCCGAATGTAATGTAAGCCATGTTAAGTTGGATTTCAATTTAGTCGTTATTAGAATCGTCGCATGTTATTGATTTGAAGATTGTGATAGTTTTAAGCAAATACGACTTGATATCATGTTATGCTACCAATTTGGATTGAAATGGAAATTTGATAAGAATTGGTAAGGTTGAACTCAAGGTGGCGAATTTGGACTTTTAGTTTGTTTTACATTTGTATTGGACTACTTTCTAAATTGTGAGCCAATTGGGGCTGTTTAGTTAGTCATTTGTATTGGAGTACCTTATAGAAATTGTGAGCCAATTGGGGCTGTTTGGTTATTGTATTCGGCCTTGAAAAAGGTGGCAAAGTAAGTAGAAACAAAGGAGGTCATTGTCAGATTTTCCAGTAGAATTTAGCGACTTAGCACCTAAAATATTCTACGTATGAAGTAAGAAGTTAATGGACGTATGGTGACCATTATAGGTTGACGAACTAGGTATAGCGTATCCTACTTGAAGAATGGAATAGCTCAAGGTGGAAGTACTTTGGAGCTTTTTGCTACTTGTCGATAATCGTCGCGAGGTATGTGAACCTCTTCCTTCTTTAGACATGGTTCTATGTATGGAATATACATGTGGTATTATTTCATGATTCCTTCTATTCTTAGAAGTTAAGAAGTATGTATGTTGATTTACTCTACGTCAGGGTTATGTCTAAGTTATCCTAAGTTATAAGTATGTTAAATTGTCTAAGTCCTTACGAGTCTTATGGGAGATGTTGGTAAGAATGGTTATGAAAATATGAGATTTGATTTAAAACTATGTGTCTTGATTTATTTAAAGTAAGTAAGTGGATTTTACGTTCAAAAATGACTTGAATTTATATGTGAAAAGGGGATTGATTTTTAAAAGTGAAAGTTATATGGTTTTAAGAGAATAAGTTACTTGGTTTTGGAAGTGTATGAAACTTTATATTTGTTTTGTATAAGTATAAGTAAGTGGATTTTAAAGAATGTATGATATAAGGTTTTAAGACTATGAACTTTGGTTGTCTTCTAAGGATTATGAAACTTTATTTTTCAAGTTGTGGACTTGATTTCTAAAAGTATTGATGACATGATTTTAAGAGTATGTGACTTGAGTTTTAAAAAGAATGAAGTTTATGATTCTGAAATGCATTATGCACGTGGTATTTTAGTCTAGTTTCCCTAATGTTGTAAGAATAAAAGTGCCTTGAGTTCTCTAAAATGAAAGGTTGTTATAATAGCTTTATGGGAAGTTGTTATAACGACTTAAGAAGAGGTAACAATACGTTTTAAAATGTTACGTAAGGAAAATCACAGAGCCTACACGTAGGCGGATTACGTTATGAAATACAGAGCCTACAAATAGGTGGATTACGTTATGAAATACACCGAGCCTACAAATAGGCGGATTACATTATGAAATACACCGAGCCTACAAATAGGCGGATTACGTTATGAGATACACCGAGCCTACACATAGGCGGATTATGCCATATTACCCCGAGCCTACACATAGTAGGGTTACGTCATCTTACACCGAGCCCACAGCGGGCGGATTATGCTACATGATTCCACGATGCAGGCGAGCCTGGGCGGGCGGATTATGCTACATGATTCCACAAGATGCAGCCCCACAGCGGGCGGATTATGTTATATGATTCATCGACACCGTGTCCCGCAAATGGGCGGATTATGTTATGTAAGATATGTAAGTTATGTGAAAAAATTTGGATTAAGCTCTTAAGTAAGTATGTAAGAATATGTTGTTAATCTTATCGAAAGAAGGAAAGGCGGTTAATATATGATTGATTTGGGAGTTAAAAGGGGCGTTCTTGTACGATTATGATTTGATTCTTGCACGTTATTTCGTTCCATATTAAATTTTGTTGTCGACCCGCCGGGCTGCGTTCATGTCGCAGTTTAGGTACCGATGTGGATCCGCGAGCTTAGGATCTGGTTCAGATTTTAGATGGCTCCGGGTTCGGAGTTGTCATGGCTATGTATATTGGGGTATGGCGGGGCCTGTCCGCCACAGCTATGTTAAAACTCTTGAGGTGCTGTAGTCACATATTGTGGGTGTTTGTAAAGAAAGGAGGCAAGCCGTTCGTGTATGTACGTCCGGAAGGTAGCCTCTATCGGTGACTTTGTTTATTTCTGTTGTTTTATTTTATAAGTTTCATGTATGTTCATTGCTATTTCTCGATGTATACGAGCAGGTGCCCGTGTAGGGCATGTCACAACCATCGGGCAGTGTGGTGCCTTACCCGGGCACCCTAGTGACACAACATCAGTGTCGGCGGAACATAAAACACATACATGAAATGATGAAGTACAAACGATGTAACGAGGAAAACTTGCTTTCGGCATATATAAATAACAACTTTACAAATGAACAGTTTAATCCTTTTACAAACCACGCCCGCAGCGATTACTACGCACTTCTAAGAATGATATGACAACGATGGCGGGACGGGGCCGCCAAACCCCGAATGTAAACACTTACTACGACAGGACTATACCACCGATAAGCCTCCGAGAAACGGAGCTTCCCAAGCGCTGAATCGTGACCACGAGAGCTAGGATCAACGGCGGTGTACCTCAACTGCGGCGTGAGGCGGCCCGAAGGAGGTCGATCTGGCAGTGCGAGTATGTGAAACTAAAAATCGTAAATGAAATCATGATAGTATATTAAGCGGGGAGACATGTATGATAACCAAACTACGGTTTACAATAACTAAGCAAATATATCAAGTCGAGGACTCACGCCTCAAGTCATCACCAAAGAACATAACAGTGGGTCTCACGCCCAACATCAATCGTGCCGTGGACACATTCTCATTCTTGGCGGTTTATGATATAAAAGTTCCAAGGAACACACATGAACACGTGTCCCACGTGCCATAATAACACCGTGCGGGGTAATGCGAAGGCATAGCCGACTACTAACACCAGCAGTACCAACAAGGTCATGAATCAGATCATAAGATCTGTCTAGCCGTCGCATGATCAAAGGCGGCCACTTGCGCGCGTTATCTAATGTGCGGCGTCTAGTCTGGAACTTCCCGCACTCGCATAGGCCAATCTCATCGGCCCGCATGAGGTATCCCCGCGTCGAGGGTAGCTACTCCCGGCATCGTCACGGACTTCGAGTCCGCATGGCCACAAGGACGCGTGCCCATAAAGGCGACACTAACACGAACTCTCGTAGCTCGCATAGGCCCCGGGACCCGCATGAGGTATTCTCGAATCATGGTCCCTGCACACTTTGAGTCTACCGCGTCGGAGGGCTTAACCCGGAATCATCTCAAGAGATGAGTGATGTAAAATATTAACACAATGACTTATCGTTAACCAACATAAGCACAACAAAGGAACACCCCTTTACACAACATCACAAGATACTAACACACGTAGCATCCTAACACGTTTACTTATCAAAGCAACAAGAAAGTATTACAAGGCTATCACACACCAATACAATCAAGTTGTTCACACAAGGTACCTTCTACTATATGATTAACAAGATCGGGTTTTTATCCCCAAAGTACTTCATACATTAACTCTTTAAAAGATACGTTACTTTCACAAAAGTCACACAATACCCGTAGTATACGAAAATAGAGTGATTATCTTTTTAAGGTAAATCAATTACTTACCTTTGTAAGATCAAGTAGCAACATTCTTTTCCAATGTTCAAGTTTGCCTAATTTCCAATGTTCAAGTTTCTCATTTTAGAACGGTTTCGTAGTTCATAGTCTTATTCATTTAAGAATATAATTCTCCTTTAAACAATCTGAGAAACCTAAGCCTCCTATGTGAGTAGGATATTCTTGTTTATAACAATCTTATTACAGCAGCCATGATCTAGGAAATATCATTTTGTCTCATCTTAGCTTCTATGCAGATGGAGGTTTCTACTGGTTTTATTAGTACTTAATTAGTCAAAACATTTCCTTTTATTAACGCTGCAGTGGTTTGTCGATACACATTCTGATTTCCGAAATCAGTAAAACATTCTTAAGCCGTTATACCTAACTTCCCATAAAGCTAGTATAACTCTTAAGTTTTCAAAAAGCAAGTATTACTTCTTCTTTCAAAATGATTCAAAATCTTTTGAAATACTTCAAGTTCTTTATTAACACATAACAAGCGGTTATAGTTCAAATCGATTACCTTTTAAAAACCACATGTATTTTCTTACCGCATAAAGTTGTTATAACTAACTTCCCATAAAGCCGTTATAACACTTTATGTTTTAAACCACTCAAACACATTTAGCATGTACATGCGTCTGGTACTACATAGTTCACACATATCATGCTAGAAGAGATAGGAAGAGGTTCACATACCTCGCGACAGTATCGACTAATAGCAAAACACTCCAAGTACTTCCAGCGCCGGCTACTCCTTAAGCCACGTAGATCGCGCCACACGTAGTACATCAACCTATAAGGCCACAAGGCGCTTTATTAACATTTAGATCTCATCGTAGAACATTCTACCGAAAATTCGTGACACCTCCCCCCATGACGTAAATCTCCTCCTCTATCGAGGCGGCTACCAAGCCAACCAGGGGTTATACATCTAACCCTAACGGTACAAATCTACTCCACGGTACTACTACACAAGTCTCATGTAATACAACCTATGTAATTACAATTCAAGATTTTCTTTAAATTGTGCTTAAGTCAAAAGACATTGCAGAAAACTATGTTCCGTTCTATTATATAGTATACTGCACAACTATAATCAAGCAATCATGTAATTTCCAATTACAATAGAGGGACAAGATAATTACCTCGATAAGCCCATAATTATCCTAGTTTAAATGTCGATCCTGAGCAATCGTTTAGCTCCAACTCCGTGCGCTCCAACCCGCTCCAAACCACCCTTAGAAGTTCTAACCAACTTCTACACAATACCAACCGACTATGGAGATTTCCCTAGGGTTTCGGTTTTGTATTGGGAAGTATAATAGTATTTCGGGCTTTTAGATAGGTATAACCTTAGAATACAACAAGGTATATGGCTAAGGTAATTTGGGCATTATAACAATACTTTTGAGAGTATTTCTACACCACTAAGGGGGGGTACCTCACGAGAACACCCCAAGGTAGGGGGGGGGTGTGCTCTCGGCCGAAGGCCACTAGGAGGGGGGGGAAAGTACCCTCTCGGCCACTAGGCCTCACGAAAAGGGGGAGGGGGTAGCTCACGGCTAGAGCACAAGAAAGGGAGGAAGGCTTTCAAGACTTGGTGATTTTTGGAATGGATGAAGTCTTCAAGCTTAGGGGGGGTATTTATAGCAAAACCAAAGGCCAACCAATGGCCAAGATCAAGCCATGTGCAAGGCAAGTGTAAGGCCAAGATCAAGCCATGTGCACCCTAACCCTACTCCACAAAACACTCCACAAAACAAGGCACAAAACAAGGCACAATTCAAGGCCATAAAGTGGTCCATTTCGCCAAGGGTTGCGCCCCTTGCTTACAATGTGAGGGTGACACATGTCACCCTCCCGTTGGTCCAAAATGTTTCGTCTCTCGGAAAAATCCGCAAAAATTAAAAATGACATAGCCGGAAATTCCCCTACGAAAGCTGTGAAAACGTTTCGTCGAAAAACGACTCAAAACGGGTGTTGTGAACAAAATTAATTCGGCCAAGCCTTAGTACAAGTTTCAAATTTTCTACGTACGTCCTTACGTACATACTCTGGAAATACGGGGTATAACATTCTCCCCTCCTTAGAAACATTCGTCGAATGTTCCTTCTAATCTCAAAACAAACGGCGTGCGAGATAGTCTTCACTACTAGACTGACGAGAACACACCTGCCACCTCTGGCCACAGAAACACCCCCGCAAGTACTTACATCCAAGTTCACGAGAAACACCTCCAACATCACCAACATGATACCACCTTGTCACTTTGCACGAGGCATCAACCTTCTCGCGACCCGAACAGGTGCCGGGCGTCGATCCGCGAAGTGTCGCGCTCGAACTCTTACCACATTTACAGTGCTGCGTCGATTATCAAAACTCGGTTACTATCTCTAACGGGGTCATCATTGGTAGGAACACTGATGGATTTCCGATACTTTCCGATCATAACAATACGAAAGACCGGACGCATCGCCTCTAAGTCGGACGGCAAAAGCTAACATATAGGCAACCCGCCTATTCTTCACATGAACTCAAAAGGCCCAAAGTAACTCGCTAAGTTCCTCTCAGTATTCCAAACTCATCACACCCAACCCGGTGGTACTTTCAAGAAAACCGACCGCCGACCAACTCTCGCCGTCGCCGATTATCCGCACGATTTCTCCGAGTGCGAACTTCTTCTAGACAAGCCGCACTATCCACATCTGTGGAACAAGCCCAACCAATCGAATCTTGCCAACGTCGAACCAATCGACCGGCAATTTACACTTCCGCCCCCCCACGAGGCTTTTAAAAAAAAAGCGACATCCGAACACTGAAATGATAGCTTAAACACTACCTCCACAGGAGACAACAATCCCCACAACTATCCCTGAAATCCAAACACTGGCCCGAGGGCGAATGCGATTCTGAGACTCACCTGAGTTCTTAACCCTGCCTGGTAAAACTTTTAGAAAACGAAAATAGCCACACCCTGGGCTTCACTGTCTGACATAAGGTGAAGGTAGGCACCCCGTGCAGCCTTACAACCTTTCTGATAAAACAATACTGCCGAGTAAACGGTCTTTGCTAGAAAACAAGACGACTGACCTCCTCGGCCCGACTACTGGTCGAATGCATCCACGAGTTCGTACGCTGGTTAACTAAACTTGGGCCTAACACCCTCGTGACCCTACCACAAGGCGGGACCACCACAAACTGACCCCACCACCAAACCTGCCGCGGGTTGACCCGCGGAATGACCCAACCGGCCAGCGCACAATACTAGCTCCCGATCCGAACAATCTTTCTAATCACGTTTCGAAAACCTAGCGGTCTTCTTAGCTCAACTACCCTCTTTCATTCCACACTACTAGGGACCTATCCCAAACATAACTCACGTGCACTATGCACTCCCAATAAGGGTCAAACATAACACTACACCTTTTCTCGAGATGGCCTCACCTCTAAGGTCTCTAGGTAAAAAGCTCTAAGGCTCACACCTTCTTTATCCCCCAAAATCTTACTCGGTTAAACAACCATGATCTAATCACGACTAACACACTGCTATCGTAACATAGCACTTAAGGTATACTCACCTTATCATACATACCGATCTCTGAGGGTTAAAGATATATCTATATTTACTTGCTTCACTCCTTAGTCGTTCTAATCAAACTGCCTGTGAGCGCATAGCTAAGGAAGATGACGAACTACCCACCGATACTGAAGGAAAAGTCCCCTTACTAGGTCACCCATTCGACACCTGGCCCTGACGGCCACAGGTACAACAAGTACCAACTAAAAGATGACATTCCCGGGATGGCGTGCACCGCATGTGAACGGAAGCCCGGAGTTACGACCAACTCCCGCGCCCGAACGCCCCGAAATCTGTGGAAGACCACTCTGCACTGGCGGAGGTGCATATCTAATATGCTTTTGAGGTGACTCGCCTCGAAAGTTACCAAAGGACCTTGCTGCTCTGGCCCTCTTCTGCTGTCCTTGGTTAACCCGTCGATCTCTACGTTTCTCGGCCTGCTGCGCATAAGCCTGTACACAGGCCATGCTCAAGCCTAATTGAAGGATTTCTCTTGCACAACCTTCTCTTAGGTAGTCATCAAGACTCGCGATACATCGGTATCTCTCGTAGCCAAATCCATAGCTAATGCGGTCGACTTCTTTACAATCCATATTCTCTGTTCTGGTCGTGGGCGAAGGTTCAAATATCATAGCCGCGGTAGGATCCGCCGTCGCGTGCTAAACTCTGCGGGCTAGTGGCGTCGCGAAATCCCCAAATGAAGCACTACCTAGGTAAAGATGGGCGTGCCCTCGTGACCCTCTGTACTCAACTCGCGCCTCCGCCGCCTTGCCCTCTGGGCGGGTTTGCCACTGCGGAGGCATAACGATAAGGAAAGAAATACGTTCGGAGGATCCAACTTACAACATGCGGCTCTAAGGCACGATCTCGAGTGAGAAGAATAGAAACCAATCCTAAATATCCTATAGCCTCACGATTATTGGTGTGGTGCGCAACACACCGATAATCAAGACTCTCTTGGATACGATGCGTAGACACTTTCCGAGGATTAAGCGCTCGATACCACTTTTGTCACAACCCGAGCTGGGCGTGGACTGGTGCCTTACCGGGCACCTAGTGACACAACATCAGTAATCAATGGAACATAAAACACATACATGAAATGAAGTACAAAACGATGTCGAGAAAACTTGCTTTTCGGCGTATATAAATAACAACTTTACAAATGAACAGTTTAATCCTTTTACAAACCACACCTGTGATTACTGCACTCTAAGAATGATATGACAACGATGGCGGGACAGGGCCCCGCCAAACCCCTGAATGTAAACACTTACGACGAAAGGGGACTATACCACTGATAAGCCTCCGGAGAAACGGAGCTTCCCAAACGCTGAATCTGTGACCCTGAGAGCTAGGATCAACGACTGGTGTACCTCAACCTGCGGCATGAACGCAGCCCCCCGAAGGAGGTCAGTACAACAGGTACCGAGTATGTGAAACTAAAAATACTGTAAATGAAATCATGATAGTATATTAAGCAGGAGACATGTATGATAACCAAACTACAGTTTTACAATAACTAAGCAGTCATATCAAGTCGTGACTCACGCCTCAAGTCATCACCAAAGAACATAACGATGGGTCTCACGCCACAACATCAATCGTGCGTGGGACACATTCCTCATTCTTAGCTTTATGATATAAAAGTTCCAAGGAACACACATGAACACCGTGTCCCACTGTGCCATAATAACACCGTGCGGGGTAAGTGCGAAGGCATAGCCGACTACTAACACCAGCTACCAACAAGGTCATGAATCAGATCATAAGATCTGTCTAGACCGTCACATGATCAAAGCCGCCACTTGCCCGCATCTAATGCGCGTCTAGTCCTGGAACTTCCCGCGGCTCCGCATAGGCCAATCTCATCGGCCCGCATGAGGTATCCCCCGCATCGAGGGTAGCTACTCCCCGGCATCGTCCTGGACTTCGAGTCCGCATGGCCACGCGACCGCATGCCCATAAAGGACGCACTAACATGGAACTCTCGTAGCTCGCATAGGCCCCAGACCCGCGTGAGGTATTCTCGAATCATGGTCCCAGGACGCGAAGTCTACCCCGCGTGGAGGCGACTTAACCTAATCATCTCAAGAGATGAGTGATGTAAAATATTAACACAAAGCCTTATCGTTAACCAACATAAGCCCAACAAAGGAACACCCCTTTACACAACATCACAAGATACTAACACACGTAGCATCCTAACACGTTTACTTATCAAAGCACAAGAAAGTATTACAAGGCTATCACAAACCAATACAATCAAGTTGTTCACACAAGGTACCTTCTACTATGATTAACAAGATCGGGTTTTATCCCCAAAGTACTTCATACATTAACTCTTTAAAAGATACGTTACTTTCACAAAAGTCACACAATACGTAGTATCTGAAAATAGAGTGATTATCTTTTAAGGTAAATCAATTACTTACCTTTGTAAGATCAAGTAGCAACATTCTTTCCAATGTTCAAGTTTGCCTAATTTCCAATGTTCAAGTTTCTCATTTTAGAACGGTTTCGTAGTTCATAGTCTTATTCATTTAAGAATATAATTCTCCTTTAAACAACTGAGAAACCTAAGCCTCATGTGAGTAGGATATTCTTGTTTATAACAATCTTATTACAGCAGCCATGATCTAGGAAATATCATTTTGTCTCATCTTAGCTTTTATGCAGATGGAGGTTTCTACTGGTTTTATTAGTACTTAATTAGTCAAAACATTTCCTTTTATTAACGCATTTGCGGTGGTTTGTCGATACATTCGATTTCCAAATCAAGAAACATTCTTAAGCGTTATACCTAACTCCCCATAAAGCTAGTATAACTCTTAAGTTTTCAAAAACCAAGTATTACTTCTTCTTTCAAAATGATTCAAAAATCTTTTGAAATACTTCAAGTTCTTTATTAACACATAACAAGCCAGTTATAGTTCAAATCAGTTACCTTTTAAAAACCACATGTATTTTCTTACCGACATAAAGTTGTTATAACCAACTTCCATAAAGCCGTTATAACACTTTATGTTTTAAACCACTCAAACACATTTAGCACATGCGTCACCGCACTACATAGTTCACACATATCATGCTAGAAGAGATAGGAAGAGGTTCACATACCTCGCGGCAGTATCGACTAATAGCAAAACACTCAAGTACTTCCAAGTCGGCTACTCCTTAAGCCACGTAGATCGCGCCACACGTAGTACATCAACCTATAAGGCCACAAGGCGCTTATTAACATTTAGATCTCATCGTAGAACATTCTAGAAAATTCTGACCTCCCCCACAGCGTAAATCTCTCTCTCTATCGAGGCTACCAAGCCAACCGGGGGTTATACATCTAACCTAACGGTACAAATCTACTCCACGGTACTACTACAAGTCTCGTAATACAACCCTATGTAATTACAATTCAAGATTTCTTCTTTAAATTCAGCTTAAGTCAAAAGACATTGCCGATAACTATGTTCGATTCTATTATATAGTATACTTCAACTATATATTCACAATCATGTAATTTCCAATTACAATAGAGGACAAGATAATTACCTCGATAAGCCCATAATTATCCTAGTTTAAATGTCGATCCCGAGCAATCGTTTAGCTCAACTCCGCGCTCAACCCGCTCCAAACCACCCTTAGAAGTTCTAACCAACTTCTACACAATACCATTGACTATGGAGATTTCCCTAGGGTTTCGGTTTGTGGACTGACGGAAGTATAATAGTATTTCGGGCTTTTATAGGTATAACCTTAGAATACAACAAGGTATATGGCTAAGGTAATTTGGGCATTATAACAATACTTTTGAGAGTATTTCTACACCACTAAGGGGTACTCACGAGAACACCCCTGCAGGGGTGTGCTCTCGGCCGAAGGCCACTCGGAGGGGGGGGAAAGTACCCTCTCGTCCCCTAGGCCTCACGAAAAGGGGGGTGGGGGTCGCTCACGGCTAGAGCCCAATAATGGGAGGAAGGCTTGCAAGACTGGTTGATTGTGGGAATGGATGAAGTCTTCAAGCTTAGGGGTATTTATAGCAAAACCAAAGGCCAACCAATGGCCAAGATCAAGCCATGTGCAAGGCAAGTGTAAGGCCAAGATCAAGCCATGTGCACCCTAACCCTACTCCACAAAACACTCCACAAAACAAGGCACAAAACAAGGCACAATTCAAGGCCATGTGGTCCATTTCGGCCAAGTTGTCGCCCTTGCTTCCAATGTGAGGTGACACATGTCACCCTCCCGTTGGTCCAAAATGTTTCGCCTCTCGGAAAAATCCGCAAAATTAAAAATGACATAGCCGGAAATTCCCTACGAAAGTCGTGAAAGCGTTTTAAAAACGACTCAAAACGGTGTTGTGAACAAAATTAATTCGCCAAGCCTTAGTACAAGTTTCAAATTTTCTACGCACGCCCCACGTGCATACTGGAAATACGGTATAACAGTGGCACCGGGCGGGCGGGGTCGGTCGTGACATGCACCTCCTAATTATAGGTGTGGTGCACAACACGCCGATAATCAAGACTTACTAGATACGGTCAGACACTTTCCGAGGATTAATCGCTCGATACCACTTTGTCACGACCACCCTGCGTGGATCGTGCCTACCGGGCACCCTAGTGATACAACATCAGAGAAAATCAGCGGAAATAAAAAAACTTACACATGAAACAAGACATACAATAAGAAAAATAGGCTAAACAAAACGGTCACCTTTCTGCATATATATAAAAATGATTAAACTCACGAGCTACATCCTTTACAAACCCTGCCCACAACAGTACTACAGACCTCTAAGAATGTAACCACAACTATGATGGGACAGGGCCCCGCCATACCCCTGAATGTAAGTACCTACAACGACAGGGGACTATACCAAATGATAAGCCTCCGGAGAAACGGAGCTTCCCAAAACGCTGAACTGTGATCCTATGAGCGAGGATCGACGCATCGCTGTACCTCTACTGCGCGTGATTAACGCACCCGGACGCCGATAACAAACCAGTATGTGAAATCGTAAAGCATCAAATAAAATCATAACATTTTAAAACCAATTACAAATACGCATTTAACAACCAATTCAACCGCATAGTGCCACAACATAACAAGAGCAAAAATAGGTATAACGTGAATCGTCTTTTCTAGGCCGCTAATGATCGGGCAAGGCCAATCGCCCATAGTATCATTATGCGAGCCTAATCTCGAACTTCCGCGATCCGCATAGACCACCTAGGTCCGCATGAGGTATTCTCGCATCCGGGTAGCTAACCTCGATCAACTCGACTCCCGCACCGCATAGTCACTGCATCGCATGAGGTATTCCTCGACGGCGTAACACACCCGAGTGATCATCCCGAACTCCCGCAGCCCGCATAGGTCACACACCGCACGCAGGTATTCCTCGTGACGGGCGCGCTAACCCTCGGCATAACAAGTCAGGGGGGTAAGTGATATAATATCAGCATAACTGCTTATCGTTAAACAACATAAGCACAACAAGAAAACCCCCTTACACAAACGTCACAAGGAACTAACACACGTAGCATCATAACATGTTTACTTATCAAACCAACAAGAAAGTATTACAAGGCTATCACAAGCCAACATAGTCAAGTTACTCACACAAAAGTCACACGATACCCGTAGTATCAAAATAGAGTAACTATCTTTTAAGTAAACCAAAACAATTTCCATACCTTCTTTTTAAATCAATCTTAAGACAAAAGCATGCCTTCCTTTTTAAACCATTTTAAGACAAAACCATGTCTTCCTTTAAAACAAAGACACTTTTTCCTTTTTAAAGTCAAGTAGCAATATACTTTTTAAACCAAGTGTCTTACTCTTTTAAAAACAAGTAACCTATACCTTTAAATCAAGTTACTTCTCCTTTCCCAAAATCAAGTTGTTTATAAGTCAAGTCTCTTTACTTCCAAAAATCAGGCTCTTAATCTTCAAATCATATCTTTTAAGGAAACCAACCTCCAACTTTTAAATGTCAAGTTATCATTTTAAATCCAATGATAAAACCATTCTTTTGTTTTCATAAAGTTGTTATAAATAACTTCCCATAAAGCTATTATAACACTTTATGTTTTAAACCAACCAAGGACAAATATTCTTATTTTCGAAATTAAGATAACTTTATTCTTTAAAAGACCACACACCCATTACTCATGAGTGAGGTCTTACAACTTTTTAACATAATTCAAGTCCTTAATATTTCATAACAAGTCACTTAACTTTGGAATCAAGTCAAGGACACAAAAGGAAAATCAAATTCCTTTAAACACACGTGCGTCTACCGCACTATATATATTTCACAAATATCATGCTAGAAAGGATAGGAAGAGGTTCACATACCTCGCGACGATTATCGACAATAAGCAAAATGCTCCAAGTACTATAACCCTGCTAGCCTTTTCCACCCTTCAAGTAGAATACGCTACTCGTAGTACTTCAACCTATAATGACCATAAAACGGTTATTAACTTCTAGATCCCTTCGTAGAATATTTCTAAGTACAAGGTTCCTTATTCTACGGAAAATTCAAAGACACCCCGTAACCACAAAACTCTCCTCCTCTATCAAGGCCCGCTACCAAACCAACAACTCCAAGGGGGTGTTACGCCTAACCTGGCGTGTACAACACCGCCATGATAATACTACAAGTCTCATCAGAAATACCCAATGTAAATCTGATTCAATTCTTTATAATCATTCTTCCAATATATCTTATACTCAATTCTAAACTACTACAATATGTAATATCCAATTACAATAGGGGGACAAAAATCATTACCTCGATAAGCCCAAAATTATCCAAGATTTATAAGTCGATCCTGAGCAACGTTTAGCTCCAATTCCTTACGCTTCAAACCGCTCCAAGCAACCCTTATACGCTCCTAACCAATTCCTCTTCAAGATCCAACTCCAAAAAGTGAAGAGCACTTAGGCTCAAACCATGGCAAGTTTCGGCCAAGGGGGGATTCTAGGGCTAGGGGTGTGAAATCTTTTCCAACTCTTGGTACACAATCTTCCTAACACCCTAAGGAAGAACACTTATAAGTTTAAGGATTTTTGGACAACTTTTGGCTAAGGGGGAGGGCTTAAAACCGAGAACCACAAGGAGAGGGGAATGAGTATTTTTTTGCCTAAGAAACTATCTCAAGTGTGGATGAAATTAGTCTTGCACTCAAGGGGTATTTATAGAGAAATCAATGGTCAAGATCAAAGCAAGTGTATGGTGAGGATTAGGGACAAGTGTGTGTGGGTTCTTCCAACCAAATGTCCACCACAACTTTGAGACAAGTGTCCACCACAACAATGAGACATGTGGCTAGCCACATGTCTCAAAAAACGTCCAAGGCCCCCTATCTTTCGGCCATAGGGCCACATGGGGTGCCATGTGTCGCCCTCCTACTCGTCCAAAATATTTCATCTTCCGAAAATATCCGTAATGCCACAAATTTCGAAAATAAAGTGGGCCCTACAACCGTAAATTCCTCCCGCGGGCCCCACGTGACCAATTCCGGAAAATAAAATCCAAAATTCTTAAATAATCCCGGAAGTCCGAATACCAAATCTGGGAATCCAATTCCCATTAACGAACCTTTTTCCTTCACAAAATCCGGAAACTTTTCCGTCGAAAAAATCACATCTTAATTCCTTTCCAATTTTAATGTCGTATTCTCGTACGTACGTCCTCGTAAACATACTTTGGAACTACGGGGTGTAACACCGTATCTAGTAGAGTCTTGATTATCGGTGTGTTGTGCACCACATCTATAATCAGGAGGCTATAGGATATTTAGGATTGGTTTCTATTCTTCTCACTCTGAGATCGTGCCTTAGAGCTGTGTTATAAGTTGGACTCCCTCTGACGTATTCTTTTTATACCAGTGATGCCTCCACGCAAGGCAACCAGGGCCCAGAAGGGCAAGGCAGCTGAGGGAGCTGCTAGTGGGACACAGAGGGTTACGGCACCGCCCGCTTTACCGGGTGATGTTTGGAGCGAGTTCCACGACGCCGGCCCCGAGATTTAGAGTCGCGGCGGTGGCTCACGAGACCACGGTACCTGAGCCTCCAGTCCCACAGCCTGGAGCAGAGGAGATGGGTTACAAGGAGATGGCCCAGTTACTGGCCAGGATCGTGGCCAGACACGAGGATAGGCTGGATGCAGCAGTTCCAGTTCCAGTAGTACCCGTGGTTCACCCGAGGTCAGATAGTTTGAGACTGCGGGACTTTCTGAGCTGCAGCCCGCCAGAGTTTTATGGGTCGAGGCCTGAGGATGATCCGCAGGAGTTCATCCGACAGTTACAGCGGATCATGAGAGTGATCAAGGCTTCGGAGACCGAGTCGGTGGTTTTAGGTTCGCATCGGCTGCGTGATCCGCAATGATCGGTTTGATTCATGGGAGCTGTCCCGGGGGGAGCATGCACCTCCAGCTGGTTGGGACGAGTTCTCAGAGGCATTTCTTGCACACTTCTTGCCTTCGCAGGTGAGGAGAGCCCGGGCAGATAGATTTTTGATGTTGAGGCAGAACGGGCGGACTGTTCGGGAGTACAATGTAGAGTTTGACTCGTTGACCCGGTATGTATCCGCTTTAGTGGAAGACAAGGAGGATAGAGTGCACTGTTATGTCACCGGGCTCGATGATTATTTAGCGGAGGGGTGCACAGGAGTAGCTCTTCAGCCGGGCATGGACATTGCCCGCATCCAGGCCTATGCGCAGCAGACTGAGGAACGTAGAGGTCGACGGAATAACCAAGATCAGCAGAAGAGGGCCAGGACAGCAGGGTCCATTGGTGACTTTCGAGGTGGACCGCCTCAGCAGCAGGCTAGTTATGCGCCTCAGCCAGTACGGAGTACTCCACCACGCCTTTCAGACGCGTTCGAGATTCAGGAGCAGGTCAGGACTCCAAGGTTTCAGGTTTTTGGGGAAACAGGGATGTTAATCAGATGGGACCACCCCTACCTCGTTGTGGCCATTGTGGTAGGCTCCATGATGGGGAGTGTCGTGATAGTATGGGAGTTTGTTTTACATGCGGCCAGCAGGGCCATTTTGCGAGAAATTGTCCAACCAGAGGTAGCGCGGATGTAGAGACTCAGCCTTTGGGATCAGTGACTGGTTCATCGCCTTCTTTTGCTATGCGCCGTGCAGGGCAGGATCATGATTAGAACGACAAAGGGAAAGTGAGGCAATAGTTACAGGTATATTCTTAACCCTCTAGAGACTAGCATACATTGATGTTATGGTGATGTGTTAAGTGTTATGTTCGGATAGCTTTGTGTTAAAAATGTGATTTAGAAGCCTGGTTAGTGAAAATGGTAAGTCTGGGGATGATAAAATTTTGAACCTTAGAATTTATAACAATCGAGACCGTAGATGTAAGGCCGTCTTGAGTAAAAGATTTTACGGTTATCTTTGTCAGAGTACATAGTACGTGGAGTATATTCGGGTGATAAGTCCATGAGTGGTGGGAAATGTAAGTGGATAGTTAAGCTAAGGAGACCACTAGGTTTTCGTGACTTGTATAATGAGATTGTTCCGATCGAGAACAAGAGTTGGTGCGGATAGATTGGTTGAGGTGGTCCCGCCAGGTAGTAGGGTCACAAGGGTGCTAGGCCCAAGCTTAGGTAATCACCGTACGAGCTCGTGGATACGTTGGACCAGAATCGGATCATGAAGGCAGGAAATGGCCTTAATGGAAATTGGGGCTAGTAATGACCAAGTTGGAAATAGTAACTCCAAGATTTTGAGAACTGAAGTAACGACGGAAGTGTGGTACGTATACTAGAAAGAGTTCAAGTGTACAAGGAAGGTACGACGAGTGAGACGGGAAGCGAGCAGGTGTTACGGAGATGGAAGTGATCATTTCATTTTGTGAAGTAAAGGTGCGAAGGGAGTATCCTTTAGATAAGGGGTGGGAGCTTTTGTGATATTAGAGATGATCTCTCGTTGGCTGGGATTTAAAGTTTTGCGTGATTATTATATTATGGCCATGAGTGGTGTTACACCCCGTAAGTCCAGGACATGTATAAGAGAATGTACGTAAGGAATCAAGACTTGGAAATTGGTACGAAAGGAAGAATTGTTTTTCCGGCAGAAAATCTTCCGAACGTCGGAAAGGAAAAATGTTCGTTGTTGAGAATTGGATTATAAAAATGCATTATTTGAAAAGTATGGAACTTATTAACATTATGGAAATTTATTTTTACGTTTTGTGGGGCCCACGAGGGTTACGGAATTTTATGGACGAATGAGAGGGCGACACGTGGCACCCCCACATAAGGTCTTGGACAATTTTTTTAGTAAGGGTATAATGGACATTTGACCAATATGTAGATGACAAAGTCTTGCTAATTAAGAGCTTGACATTGTTGACCAAGTCAAGAGCCATTTGGCTTGATCCCATTCATCCAATTTTAACAAGTGTTTTAATCTAAACCCTCCAATGTGTTATATATCATCCTAAGTAGCAACACTTGGCATTTCTACACTTAGAAAAATTAGAGAACACCTTATTCTTCAAAGGTTGCTCTCGGCTTTGTGGTCTTTTGGAAGACAAGATTTTGCAATTTTGGTTATTTATTCACAAGACTTAAACCCAATGTCCCTAAGGGTATTGTAAGGATATCTCAATAGAAAGATTTCGTAAAAACGGCGTTTTCGTATTAGTCGCAAGGCGGAAACTTAAGGAGTTCTTCAACTTTGAAGTTGGAACTTGAAGATGGGTTCTTCATAGGCTTCTAAGGAGTGCTTGGAGCGGATTGGAACATAAGGAAAGGAGCTAAGAATTGCTAAGGCGCGACTTTGAATCTTGGAAATTTTAAGGGCTTATAAAGGTATAACTTTTGTCGTTTTAGCAATTAAGGCTTACTTATTGTTGTAGCTATGGATATTAGCAAGCATGAGTTATATAGTATGAAGTTTGATAATTATATTGGCTATTGGAACCCTAATCCGAAAACTAGCATGTTTAGCCTTAAGATTGGAATTCAAGTTGATTATTAGTTTAAGTCGTCGCATGTTGTATAAAGAAGGAAATTATAGTTGTTGAAGTTGTTTATGGCTATATAACATGTTAGACCTTAGAACTTGGAATTGGAAAAGGATTGGAAAAGGACTTGTGTTGTGTTATTGTTGGCCAAGAATGGCTTGTGAGTATTAAACTACTTCGTATGAATTGTGGGGCAGAATTTTACACGTATTGTAAGGCGTGTAATCCCCTTTGTTTGATTGTTGTTTTGAGCCTTAAATGTGGCATGTTGGTTATTGTAATCGGCCTTGAAAAAGGTGGCAAAGTGAGTAGAAACAAAGGAAGTGCTGTCCGATTTTTCGTAGAATTAGAGACCGTATACTCAGTATTATTCTACGTTAGAGACTAGAAGTTGATAGTCTTGTTGTGACCATTATAGGTTGACACTTCTACGTACGACGTATTCGGCTTAGCTTGTGGATTTAGCCGAAAAGGTATGTGAACTATCTCCTCTTCTAGCATGATTCCTTAAGATAAAGAAAGTATGTCCTACTCCTTAAATGATCCATTCCTTGGTTGTATTTGGATTGCCTAAAATAGAATTTGTTCTATGTACTTCCTTGATTGTACTTTGATGTTTAAATTGTAAGTTGTATAATCCATTGCCTTAGTGAAGTTGGATTCTTAAAAGTAAGAGTATTTTACTTAAAGTACATAGAGTCTTGAAAAGGAAGTGGTTTCCAAATCTTTTGGCTAGTGCCTTAGTTCTAAAACCTAAGGGTCGTTATAATGACTTTAGGGGAGTCAAAGGAGTGATTTACTTAATTGTTTTAAGAGAGGAGAAATGACATAATTTAAGAGAAGTAACTTGTTTTAAAGGTGTGAGTTACTTGAGGTTTAAAAGTAGAAGAAACTTGTTTTCTAAATATTAAGAGACTTGAAGTATTTTGAAAGTTAAGAACTTGATTTGTAAGTATGTGATACTTGGTTTTAAGTATAATTCTCTTGGTTATAAAAATGAATGAATATGTCTAAAACCATAAAGGGTTATAACGACTTTATGGGAAGTTGGTTATAACGGCTTTATGGAAGATAGAGAAAGTTGTCTATTTTGATTATTAGGCATAAGTTGCCTAGATTGTGAAAATTTGAAGTTACTTGATTCCAAGCTTTGAAATGAGTTTTCTAAAGGTGTAGTAACTTGCTTTGAAAAATAGACACACCTTGATACTACGGGTGTTAGTATCTTGGGGTTTTACATAAAAAGGAGTCTTTTGAAAAGAATGCACGTACGAAGTACTTTGGCCTGTTTAATTGAGAATTATTCTATGTGTGCCTTGATAAGTACTTTGGCCTGTTTAATTGAGAATTATTCTATGTGTGCCTTGATAAGTACTTTGGCCTGTTTAATTGAGAATTATTCTATGTGTGCCTTGATAAGTACTTTGGCTGTTTAATTGAGAATTATTCTATGTGTGCCTTGATAAGTACTTTGGCCCGCTTAATTGAGAATTATTCTATGTGTGTCTTGATAAGTACTTTGCTTTGTTTAATTGAGAATTATTCTATGTGTGCCTTGATAAGTACTTTGGCTGTTTAATTGAGAATTATTCTATGTGTGCCTTGATAAGTACTTTGGCTTGATTAATTGAGAATTGCCTATATGTCTTTGGTGATAGCCTTTGAGTCACGAGTATTATGTTTTATTACGTTGCCGCGACTCTCGGTTAGAGGGTCGGCTTCCTTATTGTAAGTTTACTTGGACGTACCGACAGTGAGGTGAGATTCCACGGGTATGCTTCCGTTATTTGTGTTACCCTACGGTCATGCTTATACGATGTGGGATGCCGGGAATGCGACGCGAGGATACCCTATGGTCATGCTTATACGATGTGGGATCGGGGCATGCGACCACGAGGATACTCTTGGACACGCTTATACGATGTGGGATTCCGGCACGTGACTAGAGTCGGGTTAGATTCGGTTGTTTGTGTTACCCAAGGTCATTCTTATATGATGTGGGATCTTGGGCATGCGATCGCGAGGATACCCTATGGTCATGCTTATACGATGTGGGATGCCGGGGCATGCGACCACGAGGGATACTCCTTGGACGTGCTTATAAGATGTGGGATTCCGGGGCATGTGACCAGGAGCGGGTTTGATTCTCGGATTTGTTGTATACCCGATGGTCATGCTTATACGATGTGGGATTCCGGGGCATGGGACCACGAGGGATACTCCTTGGAGATGCTTATAGGTGTTACATTATATCATGGATCATGGTAGTGAGGAAGGATTCCACGGGCATGATTGATATTATGGGCGTGAGACCCATAGTTATATTTTAATAGTGACTTTGAGGTCATGCGTCCCTGACTTGATATAACTGCTTATGTATTGTGTACTGTAGGTTGGCTATCATACATGTCTCCTGTTTTGTTTAGACTGTTATGATTTCATTCTGATGCATCGCTCACATACTTGGTACATTCTTCGTCGACCTCCTCGGAGCTGCGTTCATGCCGCAGTTTAGGTACGCGATTTGGTGATCTGCAGTGTAGGACCGCCTCGAGTTTTGGATAGCTCCTTCTGTTCGGGAGTTTATCTTTTGGTATAGTTCCTTCAGTACAGGCTTTTGTACGGTTATGGGTACGGTGGGGCCTTGTCCCGTCATGTTTATGTAAACTCTTAGAGGTATGTATTCATATGTGGGATTGGACTCATGTACGGTGTAGTGTCCTTTGTTTATGTATATTATATGGCAGCCTTGTCGGCTTTGCCCTTGCACGTACGTTGGTTTTAAAAAAAAAATAAGGCGTTATTTAATTTCCGCAGTTTACTTAGTTGTTAAGGTAGAAGGGTGCCCAGGTAGGGCACCAGTCACGGACCCGGGGTTCGGGGCATGACAAGTGGCATAATTTATTTTTGTAGGTACGGTAGTGAAGACTATACTGGCGCATGCGTTTTGGAGACTTAGAAGGAACATTCGGAACGAATGTTTCTAAGGGGGGGGGGGGGTAGAATGTTACGCCCCGCATTTCAAGTCTAGATTATGAGACCGTACGAAAGGAACTAAGATCAAAATTTAGAAAGATAGGGTGATGGACTATTTCGGACGAGTTTTAGTCGACTTTGGGGCGGTTTATGCCCCGTTACATCAGGAGTTTTAAGGTGTTTCAAAATCCTAGTGTGTAGTCCGTTAAATCTAGTTCCCAACGCAACAAACCGTTCGTCGATAGGACATCAGAGTCAAAAGTTATGGAAGTTTCAAGTTCGTCGCGATCGGGCAAATAAGTATTTCGACGCGGGCCTGGCCAGCGGCGAACGCGCGCGCGGTTATCTTGAGGTTCGCTGAGGTTGCAGCCTTGCGCTGAATCGGACGCAGGGCGCGGAATGTAGGAAATTCTCAGAGGTGGAAGCGTCGCGGCGCCAAGGCGGGATTTTTCCGCGGTAAAGGGCGAAAAACAGGGGATATTTTCGAGAATAGCCTATGGGAGGGTGACAAGTGTCCCTCCCATCTTTTTTACCAAGAAAAGGGTCCTATTTTAGGGCCAAGTCTTGGAAGACTTGGTCATTTCATCTTAGAACCCTCCTAAGAACCCCTCTCCCTTTTCTCTCTAGATTTTTGAAGAAAACCTAGCCTAAGGAAATTGTTGGAGTAGCGGCAAGAAGGCAAAGTGTTGATAAACTTGTAGGAAGCGCGCGTGGAAGAGTTTGACGGGAAAGGAGTTGAAGAAAAAGGGCTTTAGTGGGCTAATCCAAAAGGTAAAAGATTCTATCTTCTCTTTGAAATAGGTTATAATACTTGTTATAGCTGATATAGACCACGTGAATCATGTATTAAAGATTGGTAAGTATTATGGATTTTGGAAGGCTAGAAAGCCGTAAATGACTTGTTGAGCCATTTGAAATTAAAGTATAATTTGGTCGTTATCAAAAATCGTCGCATGTTATCTACTAGAGGATTGTAGTAGTTTTTATCGATTTCGGCTTGATTACATGTCTTACTAAACAACTTGGATTTAAAAGAAATTGGGAAGAAGACCTTGTGTTGTTGTCCCTCAAATGTGCCGAATTGACATGTAGTTTATACTAGTTTGATATTGCGGGGCAGAATTTTATACGTCTTGTAGGCGTGTAATCTCCTATTGTTAACTATTTTGTTGAGCCTTAAATGTGGCATGTTGGTTACTGAATTCGACCTTGAAAAAGGTGGCAAAGTATGTAGAAACAAAGGAAGTGCTGCCCAAATTTCCTTAGAATTAGGGGCTTTGCAATTAGAGTATTATACGGTAAAGCTAGGGGCTAATAGACGTATTATGGCCACTATAGGGTGAAGTACTGCGAGTAACATATTCTACTTGAAGGGTGGAAAAGGCTAGCAAGAGTATAGTACTTTGGAATAGTTTGCTACTTGTCGATAATCGTCGCGAGGTATGTGATTCTTCCTATCCTCTTGAGCATGATTATTTGTGAAATATATAGTGCGGTAGACGCACGGGTGTTAAAGGAGTTTGATTTCCTTTTTTGTGCCTTGACTTTATATGAAGTGTAAAGGGCTTGATTGTGTGGAAAGGTAGTAAAATCTTATTCGTTAGTAATGGGTACTCGGTTGTTAAAGAATAAGCCCTCTTGGTCTCAAAAATGCTTATAGTTGTAATCGGTTGGTTTAAAACATAACGTGTTATAACGGCTTTATGGGAAGGTTGTTATAACAACTTTATGTAGGTAAAGAAATGTTTTGTGGTTTTTAAAAGATAAGAGACTTGACTTATAAATGACTTGATGTGAAATATTAAGGACTTGGGTTGTGTTAAAAAGTTGTGAAACATCATTTTTGAGAAATGGGTAATTGGGTTTTCAAAGGAATAAGTTATATTGATTTCGGAAATGAGAATAAGTATCGAACAAACCACTGCAGCGTTAATAAAGGAAAATGTATTGATTAATTAATTATTAAAACCAGTAGAAACCTCTATCTGCATAGAAGCTAAGATAAGACAAAATTGTATTACATTTTCTAGATCATGGCTGCTTTAATAAGATAATTATAACAAGTTTTGATTTTCTTAAATTCCAAAGTAAGAAGCTTAATTTATAAAAGAGAGAGACTTGAGAATTTGAAGTGTTTTTGTTTAAAAAGAAGGTATGGAAATTGTTTTGATTTACTTAAAAAGATAGTTACTCTATTTTGATACTAAGGGTATCGTGTGACTCTTATGAAAGGAATGGGTCTTTTTAAAGAGTTAAAGTACGTAGTACCTTGGGGTTAGCACCCGGATTCGTTGTAAGAAAATGAAAGTCTATGGGTACGTTGAATTTGTCTATGCTTGTTGAGATAGCCTTTGTTGTGCAAGTGTTTGATTTTGTGCTACCGAGTCTCTCGATGGAGGGCCGACTATCTGTTTGATTGATGGACATACCGACACGTTGGGTGACCCACGGGTATGCTTCCACTATATCGATCCTCTTGGACATACTGACACGTTGGGTGGCCCACGGGTATGCTTCCACTAGGAGTGTTATCTTGTTATTTGTTTGGACATACTGACACGTTGGGTGGCCCACGGGTATGCTTCCACAGTGAGTATTATCTTGTTATTTGTTTGGACATACTGACACGTTGGGTGGCCCACGGGTATGCTTCCACAATGAGTATTATCTTGTTATCTCCTTTGGGCATACCGACACGTTGGATGGTCCACGGGTATGGGCCAGTAGGGCGGTTCGGGCCGTGCTTATACCGAGGTGAGATGCCGGGGCATGCGGCCATGGTGCGGGTTAAATTCCCGGGTTGTATTTGAGTGATGATTTTACGGGCATGAGTCCCTGACTTGACATGACTGCTAATATATATGGTGTTCTGTAGTATGGCTAGCACACATGTCTCCTGTCTTATATAGACTGTTATGATTTCATTTACAGTATTTTCAGTTTCACATACTTGGTACCTATTGTACTGACCTCTTTCGGGGGGCTGCATTCATGCCGCAGGTTGAGGTACATAGCTTGCTGATCCGCACTCTTAGGATCGCTGTTCAGTTCTCGGAAAGCTCCATATCTCCGGAAGCTTGTCGTGTGGTACGGTTCCCTGAAGTTGTAGACTTTTGTACATTCAGGGGCATGGCGGGGCCCTGTCCCGTCATTGTTGTTATAAAAATTCTTAGAGGTCTGTAGCACTGTTGTGGGCAGGGTTTGTAAAGGATGTAACTGTTCAAGTTTTCATTTATTTGCATAAAGGTAACCGTTTTGGTTAGCATGTCTTCTTATTTCACTGTTTATCTTTTATGAGTTTTTACTTCCGCTAATTTTCTCTGATGTTGTATCACTAGGGTGCCCGGGGTAAGGCACCAGTCGCGGGCCCGAGGTCGGGTCGTGACAATACGTCTATTTCTCCGGAGGCTTATCTTTTGGTATGATTCCCTGAGATTGTAGGTTCTTGTACATTCAGGGGTATGGCGGGGCCCTGTCCCGTCATTGTTGTTATAAAATTCTTAGAGAGTGCAGTAATCTTGTTGTGGGTCGGGTTTGTAAAATGATATAAGCTGTTCGGGTTTATGTATATATGTAGAAAGGTATTCGCTTTGGTTAGCTTTCTTATTGTATATCTTGTTTCATGTTTAAGTTTTTATTCGCTGATTTTCTCTCGATGTTGTATCACTAGGGTGCGGGGTAAGGCACTCTAGGGCCCGAGGTCGGTCGTGACAATACGTGGCCACCCATCGTGTCGATATGTCCAAAGGAAATAACAAGATAACAATCATAATGGAAGATACTCGTGGGCCACCCAACGTGTCGATGTCCAAAGCAAATAACAAGATAACACTCTAATGGAAGCATACCCGCCACCCATCGTCAGTATGTCCAAAGGAAATAACAAGATAACAATCATAATGGAAGTATACTCGTGGGCCACCCAACGTGTCAGTATGTCCAAAGTAAATAACAAGATAACACTTAATGGAAGCGTACCCGGCCACCCATCGTGTCGGTATGTCCAAAGGAAATAACAAGATAACAATCATAATGGAAGCATACCGGGCCCAACGTGTCGGTATGTCCAAAGCAAATAACAAGATAACACTCTAATGGAAGCGTACCCGGCCACCCGTCGTGTCGGTATGTCCAAAAGGATCGATATAGTGGAAGCATACCCGGCCACCCATCGTGTCGATGTCCATCAATCAACCAGATAGTCGGCCCTCCATCGAGACGCGGTACGTAAATACAACACTTGCACAACAAAGGCTATCACCACATAGGCAAGTTCAACATACTTTTAGACATTCATTTTATGACCACAATCGGTTTTACCCCCAAGGTACTACGTGCTTTAACTCTTTAAAAGATCCATTTCTTTCACAAAAAGTCACACGATGCCCGTAGTATCAAAATAGAGTAACTATTTTTTTAAGTAAACCAAAACAATTTCCATACCTTCTTTTTAAACCATCTTAAGACAAAACCATGTCTTTCTTTTAAACCAAAACACTTCAAATTCCTCAAGTCTCTTTTCTTTTAGAAAACAAGTTCCTTACTTTGGAATTTAAGAAAAATCAATACTTGTTATTAATGATCTCATTAAAGCAGCCATGATCTAGGAAATGTAATACAATTTTGTCTTATCTTAGCTTCTATGCAGATGGAGGTTTCTACTGGTTTTAATATAATTAAATATTTGTCAATACATTTTCCTTTATTAACGCTGCAGTGGTTTGTTCGATACTTATTCTCATTTCCGAAATCAATAAAACATTATCCTTTTAAAGACCAAGTACCCATTACTCATGAATGCGGTTTCACAACTTTTTAACACAATTCAAGTTCTTAACATTATCACAAGTCAGATATAAGTCAAGTCTCTTGCCTTTTAAAATCAACAAACCATTCTTTTACCTACATAAAGTCGTTATAACAAACTTCCCATAAAGCCGTTATAACACTTTATGTTTTAAACCAACCAAATTCGTTTAGCACACGTACGTCTACCGTACTACATAGTTCACAACAATCATGCTAGAAAAGATAGGAAGAGGTTCACATACCTCGCGACGATTATCGACAATTAGCAAAACGCTCCAAAGTATTATAACCCTGCTAGCCTTTTCCACCCTTCAAGTAGAATACGCTACTCGTAGAACTTCAACCTATAAAGGTCACAAAACGTCTATCAACCTCTAGATCTCTTCGTAGAACAATTCTAAGTACAAGGTTCCTTATTTTACGGAAAATTCGCAGACCTCCGCTTCGCAACCACATAAATCTCTCATCTATCGAGGCCCGCTACAAGCCAACAACTCGAGGGGAGGGTTACACGCCTAACCTGGCGTGTACAATTCTACTCCAAAATAATACTACAAGTCTATCTTTTAGAATACGGTCAAATGTAAATACGATTCAATTCTTTATAAACATCCTTCCATATATCTTATACTCAATTCTAAACTACTACAACATGTAATATCCAATTACAATAAGGATTAAGATCATTACCTCGATAAGCCCAAAATTATCCAAGATTAATAAGTCGATCCTGAGCAACGTTTAGCTCCAATTCCTTACGTTTCAACCCGCTCCAAGCGACCCTTAGATGCTCCTAACCAACTCCTCTTCAAGATCCAACTCCAAAAGTGAAGAACACTTAGGCTACAATTTGGCAATGTTCGGCCAAGGGGTATTTATAATGCTAGGGGTGTGAAATCTTTTCCAACTCTTGGTACACAATCTTCCTAACACCCTAAGGAAGAACACTTAAAACTTTAAGAATTTTTGGACAACTTTTGCTCAAGAAATCTAGGCAAAGCCGAGAGCACTAACAAAGGGGAGGGAGTATTTTTGTCTTGGAAATTATCACAAGTGTGGATGAAGAAGTCTTGCTATCAAGGGGGGTATTTATAGAGAATTCAAGGGCCAAGATCAAGGCAAGTGTGTGGTGATATTGGGGTACAAGTGTGGTGCCACAAGTCTACACAAGACTTGTGACAAGTGGCTAGACACTTGGCAAGCCATCAGACACACGGCACCTATATTTCTACGCATGCCACCTAGGGGGGGTGACACATGTCGCCCTCCCACTCGTCCAAAATATTTCATCTTCCGAAAATATCCAAAATATCGAAAAACTCGAAAACAAAGTGGGCCCCACAAAACCGTAAATTTCTCCCGTGGGCCCCACGTGACCATTTCCGAAAATAAAATTCCATAATTCTAATATAATCCAGGAAGTCCAAATACCAAATCTGGGAATCCAATTCCCATTAACGAACCTTTTTCCTTCACAAAATTCGGAACTTTTCCGTCGAAAAATCACATCTTTCTTCCTTTCCAATTTTTGTGTCGCATTCTCGTACGTATGTCCTCACATACATACCCTGGAACTACGGGGTGTAACACGTATTATGGTCATTATAGGTTGACATACTACGTACGACATATTGGACTTAGCAAGTGGATTGAACCGAAGAGGTATGTGGACTTTTCTTATCTCTTGAGCATGAATAGTTATCAATATATAAGTACGGTAGACGTACGAGATTTAAATGAATTTAGTTTCATTTGATATCCTTGACTTGTTTTGAGAATGTCCAAGTTGGTTGAGTTAGAAAATTAACTCACTTGTTTTAAAGGTTAAAGAAGTTTTAGTTTTTAAAGCATAAAGTTAGTATAACGGCTTTATGAGAAGTTAGTATAACGACTTTATGAGAAGTTGGTTATAACAACTATATGGGAAATTAAAAGAATGGTTTATTCTAGTAATGTAAACAAGGATAAATGACTTGAAATAAAGAATGGCAAATTTTGATTTAAAGGCATCAATAGCTTAAAGTTTTAAAGTAAAGGTTACTTGGTTTAGAAACCTATAAATGTATTTCTAAAAGGTATTGTGACTTGTCTTGAAAAGTAGATATGACTTGATACTACGGTTATTAGTATCTTGGGGTTTTATATGAAAAAGCGTCGTTTTAAAAGAATAGAAGTACGTAGTACTTTGGGTTAAATTCCCGAATCTTTCATGATACGATAGTGCCTTAAGTTAAAAGAAATGAGAGTGCATGCTAATTAAGTCTAATGAGAAGTTAAGGGGTTTCTTAACTTGCTTATGTTATTTATAGTAGCCGGTTGTGCTTGTGATATATTGTTCATTACGGGGTCATTCCCCGGGCTTGTGGAATTTGCATATTCCGTGGATTTGCTCCCCACGATGCGAGGAATACCTCATGCAAGTCCGTAGGGCTCATGCGGGTGAAATAGTCCTATGCGGGGCGGACCAGTCCTATGCGAGGAAATTACCTCATGCGGGTCCATACGGCCTATGCGGGTGAAATAGTCCCAGGAGTAGGATTGCGTGATAATACTACGGGCGGATGGTCCTAGGTTAATCACAGGCTTCCTATTTTAAGAACCGGAAATGTATATTTTGTTACTCTCATTGTTAGTAAGGCACAATATACTGTTAATTTGATTATCATACATGTCTCGAGCTTTATTTTAGACTTATGATGTAAATTACAGTATTTTCCAATTTTACATACTTGGTACATATTGTGTACTGACCCCTTTTCCTCGGGGAGCTGAGTTCATGCCGCAGGTAGGGGTAAGCAGGTGGTGGATCCTCACTCTTAGGATCACTGATCAGTTGTCAGAAGCTCCATTTCTCCGGAGGCTTGTCTTTTGACACGGTTTCCCTGATGTTGTAGATTTATGCAGGGGTATGGCGGGGCCCTGTCCCGTCACAGTTGTTATTCTTAGAGGTTTGTAGTCATATCTTGTGGATTGGTGTCACGACCCGATCCCGGGCCCGTGACTGGTGCCTTACCCGGGCACCCAAGTAGATATACATCAGAGTAACCAGCGGAATATAAAAACAAAGACATGAGATAAAGAGTAAAATAAGACACAGTCTATCCAAGAAAGAGTTGCCTTTCGGCATTATATATATATATCAAGTCTGACAGTTACATCCCAAAATTTACAACAGGACTACAGACCTCTAAGAAAGTAAACAACTATGGCGGGACAGGGCCCCGCCATACCCTGAATGTACATAAAGCTACAATGACAGGGAGATCATACCCAAAAGATAAGCCTCCGGAGAAACGGGGCTTTCCCAAAAGCAGAAACGGTGATCCTAGGAGCGGGGATCAACAACAGGAGTACCTCTACCTGCGGCATGAACGCAGCCCCCCGAAGGAGGTCAGTACAACAGGTACCAAGTATGTGAAACTGTAAAGTACTGAAATGAAATTATAACATTTTAAAACCAATTGCAAGTATTCACGAACAACCAATTTAACCGCACATAGTGCCACAGCATAAACAAGAGCAAAAATAGATATAACATTACAGGTCTTTTCTAGGCTGCTAATGATCGAAGCAAGGCCAATCGCCCATAGTATCATTATGCGAGCCTAATCCTGGACTACCGTAGTCCGCATAGGTCCCTCGGACCCGCATGAGGTACTCCTCGCATCGGGGGTAGCTATCCCGCGGCATCAACCTGGACTCCCGCAGTCCGCATAGTCACCTGGACCGCATGAGGTATTCCTCGCATCGGCGTAACATACCCGGAGTGATCATCCCGGAACTCCCGCAGCTCAGCATAGGTCACACAGACCCGCATGAGGTATTCCTCGCATCGGGGGTAGCTAACCCGCGGCTCATAACAAGTCAGGGGGGTAAGTGATATAGTACCAGCACAACGGGCTTATCGTTAAACAACGTAAGCACAACAAGAGTAACCCCCTTATACAACATCACAAGACACTAACACACGTAGCATCATAACATGTTTACTTACCACACCAACTTACCACACCTTCAGAAATCATTACAAGGCTTTTATAAACAAATAAGTAAACCGTTTCCTCTTATCTTTCTTAAGTCGTTATACCTAAGTTCCCATAAAGCTAGTATAACACTTAACTTTTTGAAAAACCAAGTATTACTTTTCTTTCCAAAAATGATTCATAACTCTTTTGAAATACTTCAAGATTCTTATTATTTAAAACTCAAGTCAAAAGACATCAGAGTAAAACCAATTTTAGTTAACACACGTACGTCTACCATACTATATATATATCAAAAATATCATGCTCAAGAGGATAGGAAGAATCACATACCTCCTCGGCTCAATCCACCTGCCAAGTCGAATATGTCGCGCGCAGAGTATCAACCTATAATAGTCAAATACGTCTATAAACGTCTAGACTACTTCGTAGAATATTCTAAGCAGAAGGTTCTCTATTCTACGGAAAATTGGGCAGCATTTCCCTATCCGTCAAACTACACAAGTCTACTGTAAATACAACCCAATGTAAGTACAGTTCAATTCTCTTCTTTTATACCATCCTTCAATATATCTTAAACTTAATTCTAGACTACTACAATATGTAATCTCCAATTACAATAGAAGGACAAAGATTATTACCTCGATAAGCCCAAAATTATCCAAGATTATATGTCGATCCTGAACAACGTTTAGCTCCTATTCTGCACTCTCCAAAAGCTCCAAGAAACCCTTAGAAGTTTCTAAACAACTTCTCCTAATACTTCAACCAACTATGAAGATTTTCCTAGGGTTTCGTTTTGTGACTAAAGGAAATAAAGTAGTATTTCCGGGCTCTTAGTATAGAGGTAACTTTGGAATACTACAAGGGATTTAGGCTAAGGTATTTTGGAATAGTAACAATACTTGAAGACAATTTTTTTCTACCAAGGGGGGGGGGGTGTTTCGGACGAAAGCAACTAGAAAGGGGGGAGGGATTTTGGACGAGAACTAAAACAAGGGAGAAGGATTTTTGAGACTTGGAAATTGTTAAGTGGATGAAGAAGTCTTACAACTTAAGGGGGTATTTATAGGACATTCAAGGGCCAAGATTAAAACATGTGTAAGGTGTAGATTTGGTTGCTTGTGCAAGTGAAGTCTTCCAACCAAGTGTCCACCACAACTTTGGGACATATGTCCACCACAACAATGAGACATGTGGCTAGCCACTTGCACAAAAAAAAAACGTCCAAGGCCTCCCACTTGCTCCACAAAAAAATATCTTCCAAGACTTGACTTCTTGACTTGGCCACTTGCCCACACATTTCGTCCAACATGTGCCACCTAAGGGTGACACATGTCGCCCTCCTATTGGTCCAAAATATTTCATCTCTCGGAAAAATCCGTAATTGGTTAAAATATTAAAAACGTAAAATTTCCTTCACAAGGTTCGGAATCTTTTCCGTTGGAAGTTCACAATTTCAACCTTAACCTAATTAGGGCTTATACAATTGTACGTACGTCCTCACATACATACTCTGGAACTACGGGGTATAACAATTGGGTTGTAAGAACAATGATGTAACTATTTTTTTTTGGGTTATGTATATTTCACGGAAGGTGGCCTTATCGGCTAGCCTGTTGATATTTACTGTCTAAGTATTTTATGAGTTTATGTATGTTCCGCTACTATTCTCTGATGTATACCTGTAAGGGGTGCCCAGGTAGGGCACCAGTCGCGGGCCCGGGGTCGGTTCGTGACAACTCCGGCACCTGGCGGACAAGGTATATTTGTAATTGAAATAAATTTATCTATAAATGATTCTCACTCCTGGGTACTAGATACCGCTTGTGGCTCACACATTCCGGCACCCGGCGGACAAGGTATATTTGTAATTGAAATAAATCTATCTATAAATGGTTCTCACTCCTGGGTACTAGATACTGCTTGTGGCTCACACATTTATACAAATGTGCAGGGGCTAACTGATAGCAGGAAGGTTGGGCCTCGAGAGGTGGAACTGCCTGTCGAAAACGGAGCACGAGTTGCCTCTGAGCGCGTGGGAACTTATAGGCTAGATTTACCTTCCGGCAAAGTTTTGATGTTAAACGATTATTATTATGTTCCTTCTTTGACAAGGAACATTATTTCCATTCCTGTACTTGACACTGAGGGCTTTTCCTCAAGCATTAATGATGGCAATATGGTTTTGGCTTTTGATAATGTTGTGTATGGAATTGCGCCTCTTGTGAATGGATTGTATACATTAAACTGCCGCAGGGAAATTTTTAATGTACAAAATAAAAAAGCTAAGTTAAATGAAAGAAATTCTACCTACTTCTGGCATTGCAGACTTGGTCATATCAATCAATCTAGGATAGAATGGTTGAGGAAATTAAATTACCTCGAACCATTTGACTTACAATCTTATGGTAACTGTGAATCCTGTTTGAAGGGTAAGATGACCACTAAACCTCTTTCTGGAAAGGGGATCCGTGCCAAAGATGTGCTTGAGTTGGTACATACGGACGTATGTGGACCGTTTTCGACTCAAGCTAAAGAAGGTTTCTCGTACTTCATCACTTTTACAGATGACTTGACAAGGTATGGATATGTGTACCTTAGGAGAAACAAATCCGAGGCCTTCGAGAAGTTTAGGGAGTTTAAGTGTGAAGTTGAGAAACAGGTCTCAAAGAGTATCAAGACTCTCCGATCTGATCGTGGGGGTGAATACTTGAGTAAAGAATTTTTCAATTACTTAAAGCTTCATGGAGTTCATTCTGAATGGACACCTCCTGGAACACCTCAAATGAATGGTGTTGCCGACAGGAGAAATCGAACCTTGCTTGACATGGTTCGTTCCATGATGAGTTTTTCAGCTCTTCCTACATACCTTTGGGGATACGCTATGTAAATGTCACGACCCTACCCCGGGCCCGCAACTGGTGCCCTACCTGAGCACCCCTTACAAGTATACATCAGAGAATAGCAGCGGAACATACAAAACTCATAAAATACTTAGACAGTAAATATCAACAGGCTAGCCGATAAGGCCACCTTGCGGGAAATATACATAACCCAAAAATAAAAACAATTACATCTTTGTTCTTACAACCCAATCCACAAGATATGACTACAGACCTCTAAGAATAACAATTGTGACGGGACAGGGCCCCGCCATACCCCTGAATGTACATAAATCTACAACATCAGGGAAACCGTACCAAAAGACAAGCCTCCGGAGAAATGGAGCTTCGACACGATCGGTGATCCTAAGAATGAGGATCCACCACCGCTTATCCTACTGCGGCATGACGCAACCCCGAGGAAAGGGTCGAGACACAATATGTACCAAGTATAAAAGCGGAAAATCGCAATTTACATCATAAGTCTAAAATAAAAAGTTGAGACATGTATGATAATCAAATTAACAGTATATTGTGCCTTACTAACAATGAGAGTAAAATATACATTTCAGATTCTTAATAATATGAAGCCTGTGATTAACCTAGGACCATCCGACGGTAGTATTATCACGCGATCCTACTCACGAGACTATTTCACCCAGCGTGAGCCGTATGGACTGTCGACCCGATCCGGCCCGTGATCGTGCCTTACCTCGCACCCTAGTGATACAACATCGAGAAAACGTGAAATAAAAACTTAAACATGAACATGAGACAAGATAATGAAACGAGCAACCAAACGGTTACCTTCCAATAAAATATATATAAACAACTCTTTTTTTTTTAAAACGAACAGTTTAATCCTTTTACAAAACCCTGCCCACACAGTGCTACAGACCTCTAAGAGTTTATACAACAACTATGACGGGACAGGGCCCCGCCATACCCCTGAATGTACAAGAACCTACCGACTCAGTGGTAACATACCAGATAAGCCTCCAAGGAACGGAGCTTCCCAAAACGCTGAAATGAGATCCTAAACGCGGGATCGAAGCGAGATGTACTCTACTGCGGCATGAACGCGGCCAAGGAGGTCGATAACAGTACCAAGTATGTGAAATCGTAAAAATCGTAAATGAAATCATAATAGTCTATAAAGCGGGAGATGTATGATAACCAAACTACAGATACACACATAATGATTATATCAATTCGTGGTCTCACGCCCACAACATCAATCCTTCCGTGAAGTACCTTCCTCACCGGCGTTATGATATGATAACAACAAGACAGAATCCAAATGGGAGCATACCCGCGCGCTACGATCGTGTCGGTATGTCCAAAGGGAACAAATAAGACAACATTCCAAATGGAAGCATACCCGTGCTACGATCGTGTCGGCGTGTCCAAAGGGAAACAATAAGACAACATTCCAAATGGAAGCATACCGCGCGCTACGATCGTCGATGTCCAAAGGAAACAATAAGACAACAAGGCGGTAATCAAAGTGGAAGATACCCGCGCGCCACGATCGCGGTCGATGTCCAAAGCGATTAACAAAAGTAACACTATCAGCGAACGCACGTGGAATTTATCCACACGCCGGCCACGCCCAAGTAAGTTCTCAACAAGTCAACCGATCATCCATCGAGACGCCAGAGTATAAAACACAATTCTTGCACAACAAAGGCTATCACAACAAGCGTAGGCAAGTTTCACAACAACAAGCATAAGCAGTTTATACACAACTCAAGTACTTCCATTTTATGCCCAAGTTCGGTTTAACCTAAAGTACTACGACGTTAAATTCCTTTTAAAGAGATTTATTCCTTTTATAAAAGTCACCCGATACCCGTAGTATAAAAATAGAGTGACTTATATCTTTAAGTAAACCAAAACAACTTCCATACTTTCTTTTTTAAAGTCAAGTTACCACGTTAAAACCAATGATAAAACCTTTCTTTTGTTTTCATAAGGTCGTTATAACCAACTTCCCATAAAGCTGTTATAACACCTTATGCTTTAAACCATTTTAAGACAACACAATGCCTTTCTTTTCCCTAAGGTTCCAGTTTGCTTAATTTTAATTACGCAAGTCTCTTTTTGAAAAGTTTCATAGTTCAATGTCTTAATCTCTTTTAAAACAATTGAGTAACATATGCCATAGGCGAGTAGGTTATTCTTGTTCATAATCAATCTTATTAAGCGACATGATCTAGAAAATGTAATATCATTTTGTCTCATCTTAGCTTCTATGCAGATGGAGGTTTCTCTTGGTTTTAATAATACTTAATTATTCAATACATTTTCCTTTATTAACGCCGCGGTGGTTTGTCGATACACATTCGATTTCCAAATCGGTAAAACATTATTCCTTCCAAAACCAAGTACTCATTACTCACGAATGAGGTTTCACTAAACATCCATATCAAGTCAAGTCTCTTATCCTTTAAGAATAAGTCTCTTAACTTCTAAACCATTAAACCATTCTTTTTATCTCTCTTAGGCGTTACACCTAACTTCTCATAAAGTGGTATAACTCTTATGTTTTCAAACCAAGTACACACTTCTTTCAAAAAGGTTTATTAATCTTTTAGAATACTCAAGGTTCTTTTACATCCGATCGGTTATAAGTCAAATCGCTTATCTTTTTAAAAACCACAAAGCATTTCTCATTTACATAGAGTTGTTATAACCAACTTCCCATAAAGCGTTATAACACTTTATGTTTAAAGACAATCAAATACATTTAACACGTATGCTTCTACCGTACTACATAGTTATACACATATCATGCTAGACAGATAGGAAGAGGTTCACATACCTCGCGACGAGTATCGACTAATAAAAACGCTCGAAGTACCTCAAGCAAATGCGCTACACTCTCGGTCAAGCGGATCACTCCACGTAGTACTACAACCTATAGAGGCCACAAAGCGCCTATTAATATCTTTAGATCTCAATGTAGAATATTCTCTGAAAATTCGGAAGACTCCTCCCACATGGCGTAAATCTCTCTCTCAATCGGCTGGCTACCAAGCCAACGAGAGGGGTTAACACGCCTAACGGACGCGTGCAATTCTACTCACGTGTACTACACATGCCTCGTAATACAGTCTATGTAATTCTGATTCGGTTCATTCTTAAAATTAGGGCTTAAGTCGCAAGACATTGCTGTAAGTATTATTCGAGCTTAAGTCAAAGACATTTGCCGCACAATTATAATGTTACGTACTATATATAGTATACATCAACTATATATTCCTTCAACATGTAATTTCCAATTACAATGAAGGTCAAGAGTGTTTACCTCGATAAGCCCAAAATTATCCGAGTTTATATGTCGATCTGAGCAAGGTTTAGCTCTACTCCGTGCGCTCTAACCCGCTCCAACCAACCTTGAAGTTCTAACCAACTTCTACTTATAACTTCAACTACGGGTGAAGATTTACTTAGGGTTTCGTTTTGTGGTGAGGAAGTATAATGGTATTTTACGGGCTTGCATAAGTGTAACCTTGGGAATACTACAAGGTATTTGGGCCAAGGTATTTGGACATAATAACAATACTAGGAGAGTATTTCTATACCACAACAAGGGGTATTTATACGAGACAACTAGGCTGGGGTGTACCCGCGAGAAGCCTCTGAAGGGAGGGTAGGTTTCGCGAGGGCCTTGAGGGGAGGGTGTGTGGCGGGCGAGATCACAAGAGGGAGAGGAGGTTTGAGACTTAGAAAGATTGCTCAATTTTTGGATGAAGAATGTCTTGACTAGAGGGGTATTTATAGGTCAAGTGAAAGCCAACCAATGGCCAAGATGAAGACAAGTGTGGTGCAAGTGTAGGGCTAGATTTCAACCATGTGGACCTTATCCATCTACCACACCAACTTGCACAAATATCCTACTAACCCAAGGCACAAAAACGTGCCTTTGCTTGCCTTTAGTCCACTTCTCACGTCGATGTGAGGTGACATACGTCACCCTCCGTTGGTCCAAAATGTTTCGCCTCTCGGAAAAATCCATAAAAATTATAAATGACATAGCGGAATTTTCCTTCGAAAGTCGTGAAACGTTTAGTCAGCGACTCCTTTTGGTAGCTATGCACAAATTCGAACCTATGCCTACTTTAAGGCTCAAATTGTATCGTGCGCCCTCACGTATATACTGCGTAAATACGGGTATAACATTCTCCTCGCCGAAACATTCGTCCCGAATGTTCCTTCTCAAACAGATAACGAAGTTCTTCTAACAAGTTGCCAGCGCCACACTTTGCCACGAAATATCACACGTTCTCTTCTTTCCTTACTCGTCGTGCCCTTCTGGACACCGAACTCCTCTAGCATACGTACCACACTTGATCGCCGCTTTCCCAAAACTTTGGAGTCACGCGTCAAACTTGGTCATCTTACTAGCGATCTCCGCCTTAAGGCTATTCCGGCCTTCACGATCCGCCTGCAGTCGAACATATCCACGAACTCATACGATGGTTATCTAATCATGGGCCTAGCACCCTCGTGACCCTACCACTGGCGGGACCGCAGAGTGACCCACTTTGAAAGCGGCGCGGGTTGGCCTCAACATAGCCCAACCCGACCACTTACGCGCATCAAGATCTTGTTCCGATCCGAACAATCTTACCTATCTGGTCGTAAGCTACCACTTCCATTACACACTACCGGGGACTTTATCACAAAGCGTTCTAGGCATAAAAATGCACTCGACAAGGATCACTTGCAAAATCGGTACTCAGACGGCGCTTACATCTAAGGTCTCAACGTAATATTCTAAGGTTCATCATTTTCTCACCTCAAGCTTACCCTTCTCACAACGGGTTCTACATCACGTTTTAGCACAACGCTATCCGAACATAACACTAAACACATCATCACATCATCAATACATACAAAACTCTAGAGGTTAAGGATATACCGAAAATAGGCGATTGTGAGGACCGCTAATCGAACTTCCACACGACCTCTCTGTGGCCGCCGGTGTATGAACATCTGCTGACTATGGAAGGTGAAGAACCATGGCCCGATCCGTGATGCTGTGCTATCCTACCAGCTACCCACAGTCGGACAATTTCTCCCAAAATGGCCTGTATCGCATGTAAAACAAACTCCCGGACTAGCACGACATTCCCCACTGTGGAGTCTACCACAGCTGTCACAACGAGGTATGGGTGGCTTCATGGTTAACACCCTGCCTCCCGAAAATCCTGAACCTCGAGCCACGACCGCTCACGAAAACTCTGGGCGCTCAAGATTGTAGAGGACCACTCAGCTTGGCGGAGGCACATAACTAGTCTGCGAGGCGATGCGCCTCGAAAATCACCAAAGGACCTGCGATTCGGCCGCGCCTGCGACTTTGGTCATTCGTCGATTTCTCCGCTCCTCACCTCGAGTGCATAAGCTGCGTGCGGGCAATGTCATGCCGGTGAAGAGCTACACCGAACAACTCTGCTAGGTAATCATCGAGCCTGTAACATATCGGTGCACTCGATCCTCCATACTAGCTACTAATGCGGGGCGTCTGGGCGATGAGTCGAACTCCACATTGTTCTCGAACAACTGCGCGGATTCTGCCGCAACACCAAAAATCGTCGGCGAGCCCTCCTCATCAGTGGAGGCAAGAAATGTGCAATAAAGGCATCTGAGAACTCGTCCCATAAAGCTGGAAGTGCATGCTCTCCGACGGCTCACGAATCAAACCGGCCGATCAGCGGTATCACGCGGCCGATGCGAACCTAGACCACCGACTCGGTCTCCGATGCCTTGATCACTCTCATGATCCGCTGCAGAATCGCCGGATGAACTCTCGCGATCATCTCGCCTCGACCCATAAAACTCTGGCGGGTTACACTCGTAAAATCCGTAATCTCAAGCTCGCTTCGGGGTGAACTACGGTGCTCTGACCGAACTGCTGCGTCGGCTATCCTCAAGTCTCAGCCACAACGGCCATTAATCGGGCCATCTCCTTGTAACCCATCTCATCCGCCTTGGCCAGGATCGAGGCTCGGTCTTGTGGTCTCGTAGAGATTGCCATTCTACTCGTATCTTCCTTTGCGCCGCTTGCCGCCCGGTTGCCTTGCGCGAGGCATAAGCGTAAAGGAAAGGAATACGTCAGAGGGGTTCAACTCATCACACAGCTCTAAGGCACGATCTCAGAATGAGAAGAATGGAAACCAATCCTAAATGTCCTATAGCCTCCTGATTATAGATGTGGTGCACAACACACCGATAATCAAGACTCTACTAGACACGGTCTGTAGACACTTTCCGAGGACTAATCGCTCGATACCACTTTGTCAGACCAGATCCTGGCCGTGGATCGTGCCTTACCCCGGGCACCCTAGTGATACAACATCAGAGAAAACCAGCGGAAATAAAAACTTAAACATGAACATGAGACAAGATAATGAAACAGGCCAACCAAACGGTTACCTTCCAATAAAATATATATAAACAACTCTTTTTAAAACGAACAGTTTAATCCTTTTTACAAAACCCTGCCCACACAGTGCTACAGACCTCTAAGAGTTTATACAACAACTATGACGGGACAGGGCCCCGCCATACCCCTGAATGTACAAGAACCTCTGCACTGTGGTAACATACTAACAGATAAGCCTCCAAGGAACAGAGCTTCCCAAAACGCTGAAATGAGATCCTAAACGCGGATCGGCAAATGACGATTCTACTGCGGCATGAACGCATCCCCAAGGAGGTCGATAACAGTACCAAGTATGTGAAATCAGAAATATCGTAAATGAAATCATAATAGTCTATAAAAGCGAGAGAGCGGTATGATAACCAAACTACGGTGCACACACATATGATTATATCAATTCGGTCTCACGCACAACATCAATCCCGCCGTGAGTACCTTCCTCATGGCGCAATGTATGATATGATAACAACAAGACAAATCCAAATGGGAGCATACCCGTGCGCTACGCATCGTGTCGGTATGTCCAAAGGAACAAATAAGACAACATTCCAAATGGAAGCATACCCGCGCGCCACGATCGTGTCGTGTCCAAAGCGGAAACAATAAGACATCATTCCAAATGGAAGCATACCCGCGCGCTACGATCGTGTCGATGTCCAAAGGAAACAATAAGACAACAAGGCGGTAATCAAAGTGGAAGCATACCCGCAGCGCTACGATCGTGTCGTGATGTCCAAAGCGATTAACAAAAGTAACACTATCAGCGAACGCATCTGCGGAATTTATCCGTCGCGCCGGTCACGCCCAAGTAAGTTCTCAACAAGTCAACCGATCCTCCATGAGACGCGGTGAGTATAGAAACACAATTCTTGCACAACAAAGGCTATCACAACAAGCATAGGCAAGTTTCACAACAACAAGCATAGGCGAGTTTCACAACAACAAGCATAAGCAAGTTTATACACAACTCGAAGTACTTCCATTTTATGCCCAAGTTCGGTCTTTAACCCTAAAGTACTACGTACGTTAAATTCCTTTTAAAGAGATTTATTCCTTTTATAAAAGTCACCCGATACGTAGTATAAAAATGGAGTGACTTATATCTTTTAAGTAAACCAAAACAACTTCCATACTTTTTTTAAAGTCAAGTTACCACGTTAAAACCAATGATAAAACCTTTCTTTTGTTTTCATAAGGTCGTTATAACCAACTTCCCATAAAGTCGTTATAACACCTTATGCTTTAAACCATTTTAAGACAACACAATGCCTTTCTTTTCCTAAGGTTCCGGTTTGCCTAATTTTAATTACGCAAGTCTCTTTTTGAAAAGTTTCATAGTTCAATGTCTTAATCTCTTTTAAAACAATTGAGTAACATATGCCATAAAGTAGTAGGTTATTCTTGTTCATAATCAATCTTATTAAGCAGCCATGATCTAGAAAATGTAATATCATTTTGTCTCATCTTAGCTTCTATGCGGATGGAGGGTTCTACTGGTTTTAATAATACTTAATTATTCAATACATTTTCCTTTATTAACGCTGCCGTGGTTTGTCGATACACATTCGATTTCAAATCGAATACATTATTCCTTCCAAAACCAAGTACTCATTACTCACGAATGAGGTTTCACACAACATCCATATCAAGTCAAGTCTCTTATCCTTTAAGAATAAGTCTCTTAACTTCTAAACCATTAAACCATTCTTTTATCTCTCTTAAACGTTACACCTAACTTCTCATAAAGTTGGTATAACTCTTATGTTTTCAAACCAAGTACACACTTCTTTCAAAAGGTTTCTTAATCTTTAGAATACTCGAAGGTTCTTTTACATCCGATCGGTTATAAGTCAAATCGGTTATCTTTTAAAACCACAAAGCATTTCTCATTTACATGAGTCATATAACCAACTTCCCATAAAGCCGTTATAACACTTTATGTTTAAAGACAATCAAATACATTTAACGCATGACGTCTACCGTACTACATAGTTATACACATATCATGCTAGAACGGATAGGAAGAGGTTCACATACCTCGCGACAGTATCGACTAATAGCAAAACGCTCAAGTACTCAAACCGCTACACTCTCACCAAGCGGATCACTCCACACGTAGTACTACAACCTATAGAGGCCACAAAGCGCCTATTAATATCTTTAGATCTCAATGTAGAATATTCTCTAGCAAATTTGGCCGCAACACCGCAATAGCGTAAATCTCTCCTCAATCGAGGCCGCTACCAAGCCAACCGGGGGTTAACACGTCTAACCGACGCGTACAATTCTACTCACGGTAATACTACAAGCTCTTCAGAATACATTCTATGTAATTACAGTTCCACTTCTTAAAATTCAGCTTAAGTCGCAAGACATTGCCGTAAGTATTATTCAGGCTTAAGTCAAAAGACATTGCCGCACAATTATAATGTTCTGTACTATATATAGTATACATCAACTATATATTCCTTCAACATGTAATTTCCAATTACAATAGAAGGTCAAGAGTGTTTACCTCGATAAGCCCAAAATTATCCGAGTTTATATGTCGATCCTGAGCAAGGTTTAGCTCCTACTCCGTGCGCTCTAACCCGCTCCAACCAACCCTTAGAAGTTCTAACCAACTTCTACTTATAACTTCAACTACGGGTGAAGATTTACTTAGGGTTTCGTTTTTGTGACTGAGGGAAGTATAATGGTATTTTCTGGGCTTGTATAAGTGTAACCTTGGGAATACTACAAGGTATTTGGGCCAAGGTATTTGGACATAATAACAATACTAGGAGAGTATTTCTATACCACAACAAGGGGTATTTATACGAGACAACTAGGCTAGGGGGGGGTGTGTACCCCACGGCCAAGCCTCTACAAAGGGGGAGGGGGTAGGTTTCGGCCAAGGGGCCTTCAAGAGGGGGAGGGGTGTGTGGCGGACGAGATCACAAGAGGGAGAGGGAGGGTTTGAGACTTAGAAAGATTGCTCAATTTTTGGATGAAGAATGTCTTCAACTAGAGGGGTATTTATAGGTCAAGTGAAAGCCAACCAATGGCCAAGATGAAGACAAGTGTGGTGCAAGTGTAGGGCTAGATTTCAACCATGTGGACCTTATCCATCTACCACACCAACTTGCACAAATATCCTACCTAACCCAAGGCACAAAAAACGTGCCTTTGCTTGCCTTTGCCGTCCACTTCTCACGTCCAATGTGAGGGTGACACATGTCACCCTCCCGTTGGTCCAAAATGTTTCGTCTCTCGGAAAAATCCGCAAAAATTATAAATGACATAGCCGGAATTTTCCCTTCAAAGTCGTGGAAACGTTTTAAAAACGACTCCTTTTGGTAGCTATGCACAAATTCGAACCTATGCCTACTTTAAGGCTCAAATTGTATACGTACGCCCTCACGTATATACTCTGGAAATACGGGGTATAACAGGACCAGCATGAGGTAACTTCCTCGCATAGGACTAGTCCGCCCCGCATAGGACTATTTCACCCGCATGAGCCATACGGACTAGCATGAGGTATTCCTCGCATCGTGGGTAACAAATCCACGGAATATGCAAATGCCACAAGCCCGGGGAATGACCCCGTAATGAACAATATATCACAAGCACAACCGGCTACTATAAATAACATAAAGAAGTTAAGAAACCCCTTAACTTCTCATTGACTTAATTAGCATGCACTCTCATTTCTTTTAACTTAAGGCACTATCGTATCATGAAAGATCCGGGAATTTAACCCAAAGTACTACGTACTTCTATTCTTTTAAAATGACTTTTTTTCATATAAAACTCCAAGATACTAATAACCGTAGTAGCAAGTCATATCTACTTTTCAAGACAAGTCACAATACCTTTACGTCTACCGTACTATATATTCTTTTAAAATATCATGCTCAAGAGTATAAGAAGAATCACATACCTCGCTACAATTATCGACTATTAGCAAAACGCTCCTCGGCTATAACCCGGCTAGCCTTGTCCACCTTCCAAGTAGTACATGCTACTGTGAGCGATCAACCAATAAAGGTTATAAGACTACTGTAAATACGGTCCTATGTAAGTACAGTTTAATCTTCTACTTAAATATTCTTCTGATGTGATTTCAGTTCAAGTCTTTTCTGTAATATCCTTCTATTACAGTTCAATTCACTTCTATGAAACTTATATTCATTTCTATACAACTACATTATGTAATTCCCAATTACAATAGAAGGACAGTAGTATTTACCTCGATGAGCCCAAAATTATCCAAGTTTAATGTCGCCTCGAGCAACGTTAAGCTCCTACTCCGCTTGCTCCAACCCGCTCCAAACAACCCTTAGAAGTTCTACGCAACTTCTACTTAACACTTCAACCGACTATGAAGGTTTTCCTTAGGGTTTTGTTTAGTGGCTAAAGGAAAGTGTAATAGTATTTCCGGGCTCTACATATAGAGGTAACTTTGGAAAGTACTACTAGGTATTTGGGCTAAAGTATTTGGGCATTATAACAATACTTGGAGAGTATTTCTATACCACAAAGGGGGTATTATATGAAAACAACTAGGCTAGGGGTGGTGTTCTCGGCGAGGCTTCTCAAAAGAGGGGGCTTTGGACGAACTCAACTTACAAAGGGAAGGATTTTTAGACTTGGAAAAGATTTTAGGATGAAGAAGTTCATCAACTTAGAGGGTATTTATAGGTCAAGCAATGGCCAACCAATGGCAAAGATCAAGCCAAGTGCAATGCAAGTGTAGGGCTAGGATTAAGCCAAGTGCACATTATCCATCTACCACACCAACTTGCACAAAATATCCTACCTAACCCATGCTCCCTTTAGTCCCTTTGCGCCTAATTGCTTCCAATGTGAGGGTGACACATGTCACCCTCCCGTTGGTCCAAAATGTTTCATCTCTCGGAAAAATCCGCAAAAATTAGAAATGACATAGCCGGAATTTTCCTTTCGCAAGTCTTGTAAAACGTTTCGTCGAAAAAGCGATTCTTTCTGCAGACTTGCCCAAATTTTCGAACCTTGCCAATCCTTAAGGCTTAAATTTTATACGTACGTCCTCACGTACATACTCTGGAAATACGGGGTATAACAAAGTTTCCCCTTCTTTCCAAATTTCGTCACACCCTTCCGGGGTGGTACCTTCAGACCACCGTCAACTCGAACTCCAGTGTCGACAGATTATCCACACGACTTCGCTGACTTTGGTACTAAAAACCTCTTCTGGATAAGCTTCACCTTACCCACATCCTGCTGAATCAAGTAGGGACCAACTATCTGAACCTTGCCAACATCGAACCAATCGACCGGCAACCTACACTTTCGTCCATACAAGTCTTCATAAGGCACCATCGGAATACTAAAATGGTAGCTAGTATAATACTCACTCAACAAGAGGCAAATAATCCTCACAGCTACCCCTGAAATCAAAACACCGGCCCGTAACCTATCCTCAAATATCTGGATAAAATGCGTTGTTCGTCCGTCGGCCCGAGGGTGAATGTAATACTGAGACTCACCTGAGTTCCTAACCCCGCCTGGTAAAACCTCCCGAAAAAGAAATAGCCATAAACTGGGCTCCACTGCCTGCCATAAAATAAAAGTAGGAACTTCGTGCAGCCTTACAACCTTCCTGATAACATCTCGCATAACCCTCCGCCGAGTAAACAGTCCTAACTGAAAGACAAGATGGGCTGACCTCATCGGCCCGGCTACTGGTCGAACGCATCCATGAACTCGTACGATGGTTACCTAACTTGGGCTTAACACCCTCGTGACCCTATCATCTAGAGGTTGATAGACGTTTTGTGGCCTTTATAGGTTGAAGTACTACGAGTAGCGTATTCTACTTGAAGGGTGGAAAAGGCTAGCAGGGTTATAGTACTTTGGAGAATTTTGCTTATTGTCGATAATCGTCGTGAGGTATGTGAACCTCTTCCTATCCTTTCTAGCATGATAGTTGTGAAATATATATAGTGCGGTAGACGCACGTGTGTTTAAAGGAATTTGATTTTCCTTTTGTGTCCTTGACTTGATTCCAAAGTTAAGTGACTTGTTATGAAATATTAAGGACTTAAATTATGTTAAAAAGTTGTAAAACCTCACTCATGAGTAATGGGTGTGTGGTCTTTTAAAGAATAAAGTTATCTTCATTTCGAAAATGAGAATAGTTGTCCTTGGTTGGTTTAAAACATAAAGTGTTATAATAGCTTTATGGGAAGTTATTTATAACGACTTTATGAAAACAAAAGAATGGTTTTATCACTGGATTTAAAATGATAACTTGACATTTTAAAAGTTGGAGGTTGGTTTCCTTAAAAGATATGATTTAATGATTTAGAGACTGATTTTTGAAAGTAAAGAGACTTGACTTATAAACAACTTGATTTCGGGAAAGGAGAAGTAACTTGATTTAAAGGTATAAGTTACTTGTTTTTAAAAGAGTAAGACACTTGGTTTAAAAAGTATATTGCTACTTGACTTTAAAAAGGAAAAAGTTCCTTTGTTTTAAAAGAAGGCATGGTTTTGTCTTAAAATGGTTTAAAAAGGAAGGCATGCTTTTGTCTTAAGATTGGGTTAAAAAGAAAGTATGGAAATTGTTTTGGTTTACTTAAAAGGTAGTTACTCTATTTCGATACTACAGTATCGTGACTTTGTGTGAGTAACTTGACTATGGCTTGTGATAGCCTTGTAATACTTTCTTGTTGGTTTGATAAGTAAACATGTTATGGCCACGTGTGTTAGTGTCTTGTGACGTTTGTGTAAGGGGTTTTCTTGTTGTGCTTATGTTGTTAAACGATAGCGCTATCTGGTATTATATCACTTACCCCGACTTGTTATGCCGAGGTTAGCCACCGTCGAGGAATACCTATGCGGTCCGTGTGACCTATGCGGAGTCGGGAGTTCCAGGATGATCACTCCGGTGTGTTACGCCGACACGAGGAATACCTCATGCGTCTGTGTGACTATGCGCATCGCGGAGTCGAGTTGATCCGAGGGTTAGCTACCCCCGATGCGAGGAATACCTCATGCGGACATAGGTGGTCTATGCGGACTGCGGAAGTTCCAGGATTAGGCTCGCATAATGATACTATAGGCGATTGCCCTTGCTTCGATTATTAGCGGCCTAGAAAAGACCGATTCGTTATATCTATTTTGCTCTTGTTTATCTTTGCCGCACTATGCGATTAAATTGGTTGTTAAATGCGTATTTGTAATTGGTTTTAAAATGTTATGATTTTATTTCAGTACTTTACGATTTCATACTTGGTACCAGATCGACTCCTTCTGGCCGCGTTCATGCCGCAGGTAGAGGTACACCAGTTGTTGATCCTCGCTCATAGGATCACAGTTCAGCGTTTTGGAAGCTCCGTTTCTCCGGAGGCTTATCTTTGGTATAGTCCCCTGTCGTTGTAGGTACTTACATTCAGGGGTATGGCGGGGCCCTGTCCCGTCGTTGTTGTTATAACATTCTTAGAGGTCTGTAGTACTGTTGTGGGCAGGGTTTGTAAAGGATGTAACTGTTCAAATTTTTATTTATATATACAGAAAGGTGACCGTTTTGGTTAGCCTATTCTTTTCTTATTGTATATCTTGTTTCATGTGTAAGTTTTTATTTCCTGATTTTCTCGATGTTGTATCACTAGGGTGCCGGTAAGGCACCGATCCACGAGTTCGGTCGTGACAAAAGTGGTATCGAGCGATTAATCCTCGGAAAGTGTCTGAGCACCGTATCTAGTAGAGTCTTGATTATCGGCGTGTTGTGCACCACACCTATAATCGTGAGGCTGCAGGATATTTAGGATTGGTTTCCATTCTTCTCACTCGAGATCGTGCCTTAGAGGCGTGTTATAAGTTGGACTCCTGGCGTATTCTTATGTACCGTTATGCCTCTACGAAGGCAACCAGGCGATTGGGCAAGGTAGCGAGAGGAGCTATGAGTAGAACACGGAGGGTTCTGAGGCACGAGCACAGTCATTACGAGATAGTACTTGACGACGAGTTTTATGGCGCGCTAGCCCATCGAGTTTAGAGCGGCAGCGATTTCTCTGAGACTACGATACCTCGCCTCTCGGTCCACGGCCGAGGCGAGAATATGAGTTACAAGGAGATGGCCCGATTACTAGCTAGTCCGTGGTGGGAATGAGGAGGCGGAGCCGTGGTTAAGCGATACCGATGGTTCACCCTAGATCCGATAGTTTTGAGGCCGGGACTTCTTGAGTTGCAGATCCACGAGTTCTATGGGCCAGGCGAGGAAGATCCTCGGAGTTTATTCGAAAGTTCTACGGATCATGAGAATGATCAAGGCTTGAGACACGATCGGTGGTCTTAGGTTCGCATCAGTGCGTGATGCTGCGATCGACCGGTTTGATTCATGGGAACTATCTCGGGGGAAGCATGCGCCTCCAGCTGGTTGGGACGAGTTCTCAGAGGCATTTCTTACACACTTCTTGCCCTCGCAGATGAGGAGAGCTCGGGCAGATAGATTTATGATGTCAAGGCAGAACGGGCGGACGGTTCGGAAATATAGTATGGAGTTTGACTCATTGGTTCGTTATGTCCCCGCTTTAGTGGCAGACATGGAGGATAGAGTGCACCGATATGTCACAGGACTTGACGATTATCTAGTAGAGAGTTACGAGTAGCTCTTCACCGCATGGGCGTTGCCGCGTCACAGGCTTATCGCGGCGATTGAGGAACGTAGAGATCGACGAATTAACCAAGATCAGCAGAAGATGGCCAAAACAGGAGGGTCCTTTGGTAACTTTCGAGACGGACCTTCTCGGTGATGGTTATGCGCCTCCGCCAAGATCTGATCGGCCTCGCGGACTTCGGGGCGTTCGGTATTTAGGAGTTGGTCGAACTCGGGGTTTACGGTTCACGATTTACATAGGTTCTAGCCACCGATTCGATTTCCTCGGTGTTCACTATGGTAGGCGTCATCCCGGAAATGTCGTCTTGTTACTAATGCTTGTTTTACCAACGTCGGAGCCGTGTGAGGAGAGAATGTCCTAGTAGGAGGGATACGGTGGGATGACTTAGCCTACCGTCGATTCATGATTCGATGGTTCGGATAGGAAGGGTGTTAGCTGAGGTTCCCACCTCGGTATGGCGTTGTGGTAGGTGTTCTTATGGGAGTGTCGTACTACTTAGATAGCTTGTTAGGCTTGCGGCCAGCAGGCCATTTGCGAGAAATTGTCCAGGCCAGAGGTGGTGCGGATGTTACGACTCACGCCGGGATCGATGGCTGGTTCATCACCGTAGTTATGCGCCAGAGCGAGGATTTGATTAGGCGGCAAAGGGAAAGTGAAGGCGATGAGTTACAGAGATATCTTCAGCCTTAAGAGACTTGTTTAGGTCGTTATGGTAGATACATGTGGAGTGCTATGTTCGGTTAGCATTGTGTAAGTTCTAATTAGAAAACATGGGTAGTTGAAAAGGGTAAGTCTGGGGACGAGAAAATGGGGAGCCTTAGAATTTATAACAGTTGGGACCTTGGATGCAAGACCGTCCTGAGTGGATGATTTTACGGTTGGTCTTTGTCGAAGTACTTGGTATGCGTGATATATATTGTGGGATAATTCCATGGGTAGTGTAAGATGGAAGTGGTAGCTTTCATGACGTGAACTGGTAAGATTGTTCCGGATCGGGGAACGAGAGTTTAGTACGAAGTGGGTCGGGTTGAGGCCATATCGCGAGTCAACCCGCAGCCCGGAATGTGGTGGGGTCAGTTTGAGGTGGTCCCGCTAGATGATAGGGTCACGAGGGTGTTAGGCCCAAGTTTAGGTAACGATCGTACGAGTTCGTGGATGCGTTCGACCAGTAGTCGGGTCGATGAGGTCAGCCCATCTTGTCTTTCAGTCAGGACTGCTTACTCGGCGGAGGGTTATGCGAGATGTTATCAGGAAGGTTGTAAGGCTGCACGGGATTCCTACTTTTTATGACAGGCAGTGGAGCCCAGTTTTCGGCTATTTCTTTTGTTTCTGGAGGTTTTACCAGGCGGGGTTAGGAACTCAGGTGAGACTCAGTATTGCATTCACCCTCGGGCCGACGGACAAACAACGCGTTTTATCCAGACATTTGAGGATAGGTTACGGGCCGGTGTTTTGATTTCAGGGGTAGCTGTGAGGATTATTTGCCTCTTGTTGAGTGAGTATTATACTAGCTACCATTTCAGTATTCGGATGGTGCCTTATGAAGCCTTGTATGGGCGGGAGTGTAGGTTGTCGGTCGATTGGTTCGATGTTGGCAAGGTTCAGATAGTTGGTCCATACTTGATTCAGCAGGATGTGGATAAGGTGAAGCTTATCCAGAAGAGGTTATTAGCAGATCAGAGTCAACAGAAGTCGTGCGGATAATCGGCGTCGACACTTGGAGTTCAGGTTGACGGTGGGTCTTCTTGAAGGTACCACCCCGGATGGGTGTGACAAGATTTGGAAAGCAGGGGAAACTTAGCCCGAGGTACTTTGGGCCTTTCAGATCGTTGTAGAATAGGCGGGTTTCTATAAGTTAGCACCGTCGTCCGAGCTTAGGAAGCGATCGTCCAGTATTCCATGTTGCTATGTTCGAGTGTCACGCCCGAACCCGGGCGTGGTGGTGCCTACGGGCACCCTTCTACCTTAACAACTATGTAAACTGCGGAAATTTAAATAACACCTCTTTTTTTAAAACCAACATACGTGCAAAAAGCGACAAAGTGCCATAATATACAATACAAAAGACATTACGGTCGTAGGTCAATCCCACATATGAATACTGAGACCTCAAGAGTTATCTTGAACTATGACGGACAAGGCCACGTGCCATGCTGTACAAAAGTGCATCTTGAAAGAACTTATACCAAAAGATAAACTCCGACAGAAGGAGCTATCCAAAAACTCGAAAGGCGGTCCTACACTGCCGATCACCAAAGCGTACCTAAACTCGTGGCATGACGCGGCCCGAAGGAGGTCGATCTGAAGAATGTACCAAGTATGTGAGCGATGAAATCGTAATGAAATCATAACAGTCTAACAAAATAGGAGACATGTATGATAACCAACCTACGATACCTGATACATAAGCGATCATATCAAGTCGAGGGCGCGTGCCGCCAAAGTCATTACTCAAATATATCCATGGGTCTCACGCCCATAATATCAATCATGCGTGGAATCCTTCCTCATCACCGCGATCCATGATATAATACAACATCGATAAGCTGTTTGAACCTTGCAATCATGAGAGTAAATAGTAGTATACTTACAATATAAACTAGGAAGCTCACGATCAAAGCGGGACCACCCGCATGATATCATTAAACAATCCTACTCACGGGACTATTTCACCGTATAGGTCGCGTGGACCGCGTGAGATATTCCTCGCATGGGACTATTTCACCGCGTAAGCCGCTACGGACTCGCGTAGGTATTCCTCGCGTAAATTTGGACCCGCCCGCATGAGACTATTTCACCCGTATAATCCCTTGCGGACTCGCATGAGGTATTCCTTGCATCGTGGGTAGCAAATCCACGGAATATGCAAATGCCACAAACCGGGGGAATGACCCCGAAATGAATGATATACCACTAGCACACAACCGGCTAGTACCAGCACACATAGGCAATTCTCAATTAACAAGCCAACGTACTTATCAAGGCACACATGGAATAATTCTCAATTAAACAAGCCAAAGTACTTATCAAGGAACACTTAGACTAATTCTCAATTAATCAAGCCAAAGTACTTATCAAGGCACACATGGAATAATTCTCAATTAAACAAGCCAAAGTACTTATCAAGGCACACTTAGACTAATTCTCAATTAATCAAGCCAAAGTACTTATCAAGGCACACATGGAATAATTCTCAATTAAACAAGCCAAAGTACTTATCAAGGCACACTTAGACTAATTCTCAATTAATCAAGCCAAAGTACTTATCAAGGCACACATGGAATAATTCTCAATTAAACAAGCCAAAGTACTTATCAAGGCACACATGGAATAATTCTCAATTAAACAAGCCAAAGTACTTATCAAGGCACACTTAGACTAATTCTCAATTAATCAAGCCAAAGTACTACGTACGTACATTCTTTTCAAAAGACTCATTCTATGTAAAACCCCAAGATACTAACACCCGTAGTATCAAGGTGTGTCTATTTTTCAAAGTAAGTTACTACACTTTTAGAAAACTCATTTCAAAGCTTGAAATCAAGTAACTTCACATTTTCACAATCTAGGCAACTTATGCCCATTAATCAAAATAGACAACTTTCTTAACCTTCCATAAAGCCGTTATAACCAACTTCCCAAAAAGTCGTTATAACCCTTTATGGTTTTAGACATACTCATTCCTTTTATAACCAAGAGACTTATACTAATTAAAACCAAGTATCACATACTTACAAACCAAGTTCTTAACTTTCAAAATACTTCAAGTCTCTTAATATTTAGAAAACAAGTTTCTTCTACTTTTAAACCTCAAGTAACTCACACCTTTAAAACAAGTTACTTCTCTTAAATCATGTCATTTCTCCTCTTTTAAAACAATTAAGTAAATCACTCTTTTGACTCCCCTAAAGTCATTATAACGACCCTTAGGTTTTGGAACTAAGGCACTAGCCAAAAGATTTGGAAACCACTTCCTTTTCAAGACTCCATGTACTTTAAGTAAAAATACTTTCACTTTTAAGAATCCAAACTTCACTAAGGCAATGGATTATACAACTTATAAGTTAAACATCAAAGTACAATCAAGGAAGTACATAGAACAATTTCTACTTTAGGCAATCCAAATACAACCAAGGAATGGATCATTTAAGGAGTAGGACATACTTTCTTTATCTTAAGGAATCATGCTAGAAGAGGAGATAGTTCACATACCTTTTCGGCTAAATCCACAAGCTAAGCCGAATCGCGTGCGTGAAGTGTCAACCTATAATGGCCACAACAAGACTATCAACTTCTAGTCTCTAACGTAGAATAATACTAAGTATACGGTCTCTAATTCTACGGAAAATCGGGCAGCACTTCCTTTGTTTCTACTCACTTTGCCACCTTTTTCAAGGCCGAATACATTAACCAACACGCCACATTTAAGGCTCAAAACAACAACCAAACAAAGGGGATTACATGCCTTACTATACGTGTAAAATTCCGCCCCACAATTCATACGAAGTAGTTTAATGCTCACTAGTCATTCTCGGCCAACTTACATAACCACAATTCAAAGTCTTTTCCAATCCTTTTCCAATTCCAAGTTCTAAGGTCTAACATGTTATATAGTCATGAACAACTTCAACAACTACAATTTCCTTCTTTAAACAACAAGCGACAACTTAAACTAATAATCGACTTGAATTGTAATCTTAAAGCTAAACATGCTAGTTTTCGGATTAGGGTTCCAATAGTCAATATACTTATCAAACTTCATACTATATAACTCATGCTTGCTAAAATCCATAGCTACAACAATAAGCAATCTTAATTACTAAAACGACAAGATTTATACCTTTATAAGCCCTTAAAATTTCCAAGATTCAAAGTCGCGCCTTAGCAATTCTTAGCTCCTTTCCTTATGTTCCAATCCGCTCCAAGCACTCCTTAGAGGCCTATGAAGAACCCATCTTCAAGTTCCAACTTCAAAGTTGAAGAACTTCTTAAGTTTCCGCCTTGCGACTAATACGAAAACGTCGTCTTTCCACAATATTTCTATTGAGATAACCTTATAATACTCTTAGGAACCTTGGGTTTAAGTCTTGTGAATAATGGATCAAAACTACAAATTTTTGTCTTCCTAAATGGCCTGGCAGGAGCAACATAGTGGACAAGAAATGTTGTGAAATTTTTCTAAGTCTTCAAGACCTTGTCTTGCTACTAGTATGTATATAAAACACATTGGATGACTTAAATTGCAACACATGAGTGGCTAGGATGAAGATCACATGGATCAAGCCCAAGTGGCAAGTTGACTTGGTCAATTATATCAAGCTTGCAAGACTTATCTTCCAAGATGGTCAATGACCATTTTACCCCCTTACTAATTCGACCAAGACCTTGTGGGGGTGACACTTGTCGCCCTCTCATTCGTCCATAAAATTCCGTAACCCTCGTGGGCCCCACAAAACGTAAAATTCCTCGGGTGGGCCCCACGTGACCAAATCCGTAAAAATAATTTCCATATGGTTAAGAGTTCCATACTCTTCAAATAATGCATTTTGAGAATCCAATTCTCAACAACGAACATTTTTCCTTTCCGACGTTCGGAAGATTTTCCGTCGGAAAAACAATTCTTCCTTTCGTACCAATTTTCAAGTCTTGATTCCTTACGTACATTCTCTTTTACATGTCCTGGACTTACGGGGTGTAACAGGAAGAGTATCGGAGATCCATCCAGAGTGTTCCCAGTTAATGATGACCAAGTTAGAGATAGTAACCCCGAGATTTCGGAAACTGAAGCAATGACAGAATGTGGTAAGTATATTAGGAAGAGTTCAGTGTCTGAGGAGAATGCAACAAGTAAGAAAAGAGGCGAAGATGTGTTAAGAAGATGGAAGTGTCCTTTTTATAAAGTAAAGATGTGAAGAAAGTATCCTTTGGACCATGGGTGGGAGCTTTAGTGTTGTTATACACGTTAGAGGTGATTCTTCGTTGGCTCGGATGTGAGTTTTGCGCGTATGTTGTATTATGGCCATGTGTGGCATAAATGGTTTCGTAAGCATAATAGGGAAGACTATACCGGCAGGCATGATTGGAGACTTAGAAGGAACATTCGGGACGAATGTTTCTAAGGGGGGAAGAATGTTACACCCCGTAGTTCCAGAGTATGTATATGAGGACGTACGTAAGAGAATACGACATAAAAAAAATTGGAAAGGAAGAAAGATGTGATTTTTCGACGGAAAAGTTTCCGGATTTTACGAAGGAAAAAGGTTTTTTATTGAGAATTGGATTCTCAACTTTGGTATTTAAGACTTTAAGAATATTTGAGAATTATGGAATTTTATTTCCGAAATTGGTCACATGGGGCCCACGGGAGAATTTACGGTTTTGTGGGGCCCACTTTATTTTTGGATTTTTGGCATAACGGATATTTTCGGAAGACGAAATATTTTGGGCCAGTAGGGGCGACACGTGTCACCCCATGTTGGCCATGGGTGGTGAAGGACACGTGTCCTTGGACGGTTTGGTAGTGGACAAGTGGCTAGCCACTTGTCCATATTTAGTGGTGGACATGTGGTTGGTAGAATCCACACCCACATATCCCCAATCTACACCACACACTTGCCTAGATCTTGACCTTTTATTTCCCTATAAATACCCCTTGTGTGCAATAATTATCCTTAATCCACTTAAGAGTTTCCACGGCAAAAATTCTCCCTCCCCCCTTTGTGAGTTCTCATCCAACACCCCACCTCGGTAGAATTCTTCAAGTGTTGTTATAATCCCATGTACCTTCGCCAAAAACCCCTTGTAGTATTTCAAGTTATCTTTATACTAAGAGCCCGGAAATACTACTTTATTCCAATAGTCGCAAAATGAAACCCTAGGAAAAATCTTCATAGTTGGTTGAAGTGTTAAGAGAAGTTGTTTAGAAACATCTAAGGGTTGTGTCACGACCCGACCCCGGGCCCGCGACTGGTGCCCTACCTGGGCACCCTTACAGGTATACATCAGAGAAAATCAACGGAACATACATGAAACTTATAAAATAAAACAACAGAAGTAAAACAACAGGATAGCCGATAGGGCTACCTTCCAGGACATATATATACAACCGAAGTAGTTGCCTCCTTTCCTTTACAGACTGACCCACAATATGTGACTACAGACCTCTACGAGTTTTAACATAACAACTGTGGCGGGATAGGGCCCCGCCATACCCCTGAATATACATGAATCTACAACCTCAGGGGAAACCGTACCAAGAGATAAGCCTCCGGAGCAAATGGAGCTTTTCCCAAAACTGAACCGAGATCCTAAGAGCAAGGATCACCAACCTGTGCACCTAATACCTGCGGGCATGAACGCAGCCCCGAAGAAGTCGATCACAACAGTGCGAATATGGAACAGAAATAAAGTACGATGAGATCATAATCGTACAAAAGAATGACAGGCAAGTATAAAAGAAGTACATACGGATCTGCCGTGTCGTTACCACTTATGAACTTAATCGTACCTTATTATCTTTTCCCATTTTCAATAAAAGTTATAGTCACTTTCTTACGTACATGTTTGGGAAAAATCGTCAAGTTCATTACCATATAACTTACTTATCTTTCATAACATAATCCGACCCTTTATGGAGGGACGCATATACTACCCGGCCCAATCTGGGACGCGATCAAATCACACAAATATCAAAACGTTCCCGTGGAATCCCCATCACTTGCCGACTATAAGTGTAAAATATATCCATGTGACGCGCCTGTGGCATCCCACCTCACTGTCGGCGTACACATACACAAAACATATAGAGATCTCTTCTCCGACGAATCCCACATCACTGAAGATCGTAGGTGTAACATATAACCATGTGGCGCCTGGCATCCCACCTCACTGTCGGCATACACATACACAACACATATATATATATATATATAACGTGGCCGCATGCCCCGGAATCCCTCATCGTATATGTCACGACCCGTTCGGGGCAGTGGTACTGCACCAAGTAGTCATACATCGAGAACAATCGCGGAATATAAAACAAGACATGCACATGATATAACTAGAACATTTTATCCGAAGAAAAAGGTTGCCTTTCGGCATATATACATAAACCAAGTTTTGCGATTTACATCCCAACTGCATAAATGACTACATGACCTCAAGGAAAATAACAACTATGGCGGGACAGGGCCCGCCATACCTCGACTGTACAAACTATCTACAACTGGAGATCATACCCAGCGAGCCTCGGAGAGAGTGGAGCTCACGACACCAACGTAGAGATCCTAAGGATGTGGATCTAGTACTGCTTCCTCTAGAACCTGCGGCATGAACGGCCCCAGGAGGTCGATTGCAACAGTACAAGTATGTGAAACTATAAAGTACTTTAAATGAAATCAAAGTATTCAAAACCTTTTCACAAATACATTCGGTTCAATTGCACATAGTGCCACATCACAACAATAACGATAATAGGAAAAGCATAGCGTGTCTAGTCTAGGCGCGAATGATCGAAGCAAGGCCAACCGCCCATAGTATCGTGCGTGCCTAGTCCTCGACTTCCGTAGTCGCATAGGTCACACACGGACCGCATGAGGTATTCCCCGCGTCGGGGTAGCTAGCCCGGTACCCTCCCGGACTTCGCGGTCGCATAGCCTCAAAAGACCGCGTAGTCCCATGGACCGCATAGGCATCCCGCATCGGGCTAAACACCCGGAATGATCAATCCTGGAGCATACCGCAGCTCCGCATAGTCTCATAGACCGCATAGGCCGTATAGACCCGCATCAAGGGTGGCAAGCCCTCGGTATAATAAGTCAGGGGGGGTAGGTGATACAATAACAGTACAACGGACTTACCGGTTAGCAACGTAAGCACGCAAGAATGACCCTTTCACAACATTACAAGACAATTAACACATGCAGTATCATAGTATGTCTACCTATCAACCAATCTTACTACACTTAGAAATCAATACAAGGCTTTTATAAACAAACAAGTAAATGATTCCTTTTATCATTCTTAAGTTGTTATACCTACTTCCCATAAAGCTAGTATAACTCTTAAGCTTTTGTTTAAAACCAAATATTACTCTTACGTTAAATATGATTCATTATTCCTTTGACATACTTCAAGGTTCTTATTATTCGGGCTTAAGTCAAAAGACATTGCCGATTATCATATGTCGTCTACCGTACTATATATACTTAACATATCATGCTCAAGGTATAGGAAGAATCACATACCTTACCGCGAAATCCACGCGCCAAGTCGAGTATGTCGCGCAGAGAATCAGCCTATAATAGTCACAGACAACTATCAAAGTCTAGACTATTACGTAGGTCATTCTAAGCAGAGGGTCCTCAATTCTACGGAAAGTCGGGCAGCACAACCCTACCGGTGAGCTATATAAGTCTCATCGTGAAAACAGTCTATGTAAGTACAGATTCGTATATTCTTCTTTATACCCTTCTAAGGTGTTACAGTTCAATTCTATTCTTAACAAACCTTCTAAGTATTTATACTTATTTCAATACTTCTACAAGATGCATTCTTTAATTACAAAGAGAGGTTAGGATTATTTACCTCGATAAGCCCAATAATATCCAAGTAAAAAGTCGATCCCGAGCGAGGTTTAGCTCACAATCCAAAGCTCCAAGGTGCTCCAGAATCCTTAGAAGTTTCTCACAACTTCTACTAAGTACTAAGGGTTTGGGCTAGGTTAAATTGGGCATTATAACAATACTAGAAGGCAACTTTTCTAACAAGGGAGGGGTAGGTTTCTGCCAGCTAGGGGTGGGGTAGCCTCGGCGAGCTTCTCAAGGGAGGGTGTGTTTGGACGAAACAACAAGAGGGAGAGGGAGGGATTTGAGACTTAGATAGATTGCTCAATTTAGGATGAAATAACTCTTCAACAAGGGGGGTATTTATAGGTCAAGACATGGCCAACCAATGGCCAAGATTATGCCAAGTGCAAGGCAAGTGTAGGGTGAGGATTTAGGCAAGTGTCCTTGGCCAACTTGCACACAAAATATCTATCCAACTTTATGACAAGGCTTGGCATTCCAATCGGCCCTATTGCCGTGACAAGTCCACCAATGAGAGGGTGGAAAGTGTCGCCCTCTCATTGGTCCAAAGTGTTACGCCTCTCGGAAAAATCCAAAAATAAGAAATGACATAGCCGGATTTTATCCTATGAAAGCTGTGGAAACGTTTCGTCGGAAAACTATTCGTTTTGTGAGTTGTGCCCAATAATTTTCGTCCAAGCCTAACTTTCAAGGCTAACCTTTTGTACGTATTCCCTTACGTACATACTGCAAATACGGTATAACATTCTCCTCGCCGAAACATTCGTCGAATGTTCCTTCCCAAGCAGGATAACGAAAAGGTTCTTCATAACTTAAGCGATTGCAAATGCCACACGGCCACAAAACAACATTTAGGCAAAATGATAACGAAATTTATAAGCGAGAAAGTGAGTTACGGAGGTGTGGGGAATAGGTGAGGTACTTCGCCTCATGTCCTCCTCTGCTTCCCACGTCATCTCCTCCTAAGCTCGTTCGCCCACAGACTTTGTGAAGCCACGCCCTTCGTCGCAGACGCCTAACGGACGATCGATTATCGCTATGGAACCTCCTCATACGATAACCCTGGTCACACGGACATCGTCAATCGGATGTACCACGGATGGATCCGATACATCTCTCAAAGATAAACGTGAAACACCGGATGCTAGCCTCCAGATCGGACGACAGATCCAACTCATAGGCAACCTTGCCTACCCTGCGGACAATCTGAAACGGCCCAATGTACCTTGGGCTGAGTTTTCCCTTCTTCCCGAATCTCATCACACCCTTCATGGGTGACACCTTCAGGAAAACCCAATCATCAACTGCGAACTCCAGATGTCGACGTCGATGATCTGCATACGACTTCTGTCGACTCTGAGCTGTCAATAGCCGCTCTCGGATAAGCTTCACCTTATCCACTGCCTGCTGCACCAAGTCTGGTCCCACTAACTGTACCTCGCCCACATCGAACCATGCTATCGGCGATCTGCACTTCCTCCCATACAAAGCCTCATAAGGCGCCATCTGAATACTGGAGTGGTAGCTATTATTATACGCGAACTCAACCAGAGGCAAATGATCCTCCCAACTACCACTGAAGTCAATAACACAGGCTCGCAGCATATCCTCAAGAGTCTGGATAGTGCGCTCTGCCTGTCCAGATGCATGCGTGGATGAAATGCGATTACTCGGGCTCACTGCGTCCCTAAACCCTCTGGAAGGACCTCCAAGTTAGCCGTAAATCCGGGCTCCTGCATGATATGATCGAAATAGGGACCCGTGCGATCGACGATCTCTCGGATGTAAAGTCCGCATAATCCTCGGTAGAAAGTCGTCTAACGGAAGAAAGTGGGCTGATTTCACACCGTCGACGATAACCCATATAGAATCATGTCTCCTCCGAGTGCGAGGCAATCACGTGATGAAGTCCATGTTGATTACCTCCACTTCCGGTCGGGATCTCTATCGCAGAATAAACCACCGTGCCTCCGGTGCTCTACCTTCACTGCGACAACATGGGCACCGAGCTACGAACTCGCAACGTCCTCTTCAAACCATCCCACCAATACAGATCTAAGGTCGTGGTACATCTTGGTCGACCACGGATGGATGAAGTAACTTGCGTGTGCTTCCCCAAGAACTTGCCAAGTCCAAACATCCGGAACACACAACTCGCCTCAAACCTTAGCACCCCATGGTGCTACCTCAGGACCACTTGCCCTCACGAAGAGGTATCACGATATCGAATCAAAGTGGATCCTCGAATGTTGCCTCTTCACCTCCTCAACGATGGAAGACTCGGCAACCTCACGAACTCTAACCCCACCGCTATCGTAATCAATCAAGCGGACACAAGGCTCGCTAATCGATGCAAATCACGAACCATGCCCCTCCTCAGGTGAATATCCGATAAGCTACCCATAGACCTACGCCAAGAGCATACGCCACAACATTGGCCTTCACGGGTGGTACAGGATATCAACATCGTAATCCTTGCATCTCCAACCACCGTCTCGCCGTGAAGTTCAGCTCCTCTGGTGAAGATATACTTTGGAGGCTCTTGTGGTCCGTAAAAATATCCACGTGAACCCATACAAATAGTGCCTCGGATCTTCAAAGCGTGAATCACTGCCAACTCCAAATCATGGGTGGGTAGTTCCTCGTGTTTCTTCAATCGTCGGGATGCATATGCTATAACTGCCATCTTGCATCAACACACATCCCAACCCGATGCCCGACGCGTCACAATACACGACATAACCATCTGGACCTCGGAAGAGTAAGAACGCGGTCGTCGTCTCTCTTTCAAGAATCGGAAACCACGCCACAAGCATCACCATCAAACTTGCCGCTTTCTCGAGTCACCTAGTCAATGGTGCGAGATAGAAGCAAACTTCTCCACGAACGCCCGATAATACCTGAGGCCCGAAATGCGAACCTCTGCCGGAGTAGTAGTTCAGGCAAGTCTGGCTGCGCCGATCTTGGCGTATCAACTCGAATGCCATCAGCCGGCAATATGCCCAAGAAACGCCACTGAAGTCAACCAAAACTCACATTTGGAAAACTTGGCGTATAACTGCTGGTCCCGGAGAACTGTCAGCACAGTCCTCAAATGCTCCGCGTGCTCCTGCTCTGAGCGAGAATAAACCAAGATATCATCAATGAACACTATCACAAACGTGTCCAAAAATGGTTTGAACACTCGGTTCATCAAATCCATGAATACCGCCGGAGCATTGGTCAACCCGAAAGACATGACCACGAACTCATAATGCGTCACGTCCGAATGCGATCTAGGGACATCCACCTCTCTGACTCGCACCTGATGATAGCCCGATCGCAGATCAATCTTGGAGAAACATCTCGCACCCTGCAACTGGTCGAACAAATCATCAATCCTGGGAAGGGGGTATCTGTTCTTAATGGTCACCTTGTTCAGTTGCCTGTAATCAACACATACGCAGGCGTCGCCCTTCTTCTTCACGAACAATACTGCGCCCCGGGAGAAACACTAGGTCGATGAAACCGCTTCTCCAACAAATCACTCACTTCCTTCAACTCTCTCAACTCGGCAGTGCCATCCTCGTATGGCGGAATGGAAATAGGCGAGTGTCCGCGGCATCTATACAAAACTCGATCTCCTCTCGGGAGGATGCGGAGGTCGTCTGGAAACACGCCCGAGAACTCTCGGACTCTTTATCGATCGAAAATCTGTACCGCGGCCTCGATATCAAACACCCGAACGAGATGGTAGATATACCCTCGCACCATCTTCCTAGCCTTGAGGTAGGAAATAAACCTACCGCCAGCGATACTGGTGCTCTTCCCACTCAACAACCGGCTCCTCAGAAACTGGAACTGTACCACTCTCTCTGCGATCTACATTGGCATAGCAGAAGCTAGCCAATCCATCCCATGATCACGTCGAAATCAATCATCTCCAACTCTATCAAGTCGGCAAGTCCGGCGTAAATGGTTACAGACAAGCTCTATATACCCGCCGAGCTACCAAGATCCCCACCGGCGTAGCTACCTCGAAAGAGTCTATGGACTCGCTCTATCCCTATCCTACTAGCAACAAGGGAGATATATGGGGCAGTAGAACCGGATCTATCAAGCATATCATCAAACCCGAACCGATAAGGTACTGTGGCGACATCGGTGAGGCCTCCGATCTGTCGCTGGACAAAGCATAAATGCGGTTCGAGGACGCTAGAATCGACTGCGCCACGACCTGCTGCCGCGACTGCTGATCTCTGCGCTACGCCTCGGGCGAGTAATCGTCGGGGATGAAGAAAGCGGCAGACCAGCAGTGGGCCCTACCCCGGCCCCGGCGCAAACTCGCGAAATGACCCTGCTGGCCACAAGTATGGCAAGTTCCCGTAGTAGCATAACAGCTCCCAGAATGGAATCTACCGCAACGGGCAGACCTCGAGCAGTTAGCACCTCGCTACCGAAATCAAGTCCCGGGGCCCCGACTCGCCCCGACCGCCTGGTATCTTGAAAATGACGTAGGAGTGCTCTGTGCCGGCTGTGGTGCAAATCTGGACTTCTGCTGATGCTGCCCACCCTGAGAACCACCAAAAGAACCGGCCGTCCTGGCCTTCTTCTCACGATATCGGTCTACCCGGCGGTCTCTACGCTCCTCGCATCCTAATGCATGAGCCTGCATACGGGTAATGTCCATGCCTGGCTGAAGGGACACACCCGCACAAGACTCGGCCATATAGTCGTCTAGCCCGGTGACGTAGCGATGCACCCTATCCTCCATATCTGCTACCAATGCTGGGACATATCGAGCCAATGAATCAAACTCGACATTGTACTCCCGGCAAAGGTCGTCCTCACGCCTCGATAACAAAAATCGTCGGATCGTGCCCTCCTCATCTGCGGAGGCGAAGTGTGTGAGAAAAGCCTCAAAACTCATCCCATGCTGCGGAGGTGCATGCTCTCCCGAAAGCTCATGATCGAACCAATCGATCGCGGTATCACGCGGCCGATGCGAACCGAATGTCACGACTCGGTCTCACGAAGCCTTGACCACCCGCGTAATCCTCTGCAGCGACGGATGAACTCCTGCGGATCATCCTCCGCCTCGACCAGTAAAACTGGCGGGCTACAACTAAAGTCCAGTAGCCTCAAACTATCGCCTCTGGTGAACAACGGGTGCTCGAGCTGGGCCCAGTGCATGGAATGGCGCCTCAAACCTCTCCTCATATCGGCCACGACCTTGGCTAGTAATCGGGCCATCTCCTTGTACCCTAACTCCTGCCCGGTGAGGACTCGAGGCGTAAACCTTGTGGTCTCGTCGGCCCACGTGGCCCTAACTCTTTGGGGCGGCGGCGTCGTAGAACTCGCCGTCGAGGCATTGCCTCGGGTAAAGACGGGCTGAGCCACTCGTGAACCTCAGTGTCATACTAGCGCCTCCTCGTGCCTTGCCGCCACGGGCGGGTTGCCCACGTGGAGGCATAATCTATTCTGAGGAAAGGAATACGTTAGAGGGTCCAACCTATAACACGACTCTAAAGCACGATCTCGAGTGAGAAGAATGGAAACCAATCCTAAATATCCTATAGCCTCTCGATTATTGGTGTGGTGCACAACACAGATAATCAAGACTCTACTAGATCGGTGCATAGACACTTTCCGAGGATTAATCGCTCGATACCACTTTTGTCACGACCCGTTCGGGGCGTGGATCGTGCCTTACCCGCACCCAAGTAGTCATACATCGAGAACAATCGGAATATAAAACAAGACATGCAACATGATATAACTAGAACATTTTATCGAAGAAAAGGTTGCCTTTCGCATATATACATAAACCAAGTTTTGCGATTACATCCCAACTGCAAACATGACTCTGCACCTCTAAGGAAAATAACAACTATGGCGGGGCGGGGCGCCATACCTCGATGTATAAACTATCTACAACAGGAGATCATACCCAGCAGAGCCTCGGAGAGAGTGGAGCTCCTGACACCAACGTAGAGATCCTAAGGATGTGGATCTAGTACCTGCTTCCCTCTAGAACCTGCGGCATGAACGCAGCCCCCCGAAGGAGGTCAGTACAACAGGTACCAAGTATGTGAAACTATAAAGTACTTTAAATGAAATCAAAGTATTTCAAAACCTTTTCACAAATACATTCAGTTCAATTGCACATAGTGCCACATCACAACAATAACAGTAATAGGAAAACTGTAACAGGTCTAGTCTAGGCCGCGAATGATCGAAGCAAGGCCAACCGCCCATAGTATCATTCTGCGTGCCTAGTCCTGAACTTCCGTAGTCCGCATAGGTCACACACAGACCCGCATGAGGTATTCCCCCGCATCGGGGGTAGCTAGCCCTGCACCTCTCGACTTCCGCGATCCGCATAGCCTCAAAAGACCGCGTAGTCCATGGACCGCATAGGCATCCCGCGTCGGGCTAAACACCGGAATGATCAATCCTGAGCATACGCGACTCCGCATAGTCTCATAGACCGCATAGGCCGTATAGACCGCATCGAGGTGGCAAGCCCTCGGTATAATAAGTCGAGGGTAGGTGATACAATAACGATCAACGGACTTAGGTTAAGCAACGTAAGCCAATGAGAATGACCCTTTCACAACATTACAAGACAATTAACACATGCGGATCATAGTATGTCTACCTATCAACCAATCTTACTACACTTAACAGAAATCAATACAAGGCTTTTATAAACAAACAAGTAAAATTCCTTTTATCATTCTTAAGTTGTTATACCTACTTCCCATAAAGCTAGTATAACTCTTAGCTTTTGTTTTAAAACCAAATATTACTCTTCCATTAAATATGATTCATTATTCCTTTGACATACTTCAAGGTTCTTATTATTGGGCTTAAGTCAAAAGACATTGCCGATTATCATATGTCGTCTACCGTACTATATATATAACATATCATGCTCGAGGTATAGGAAGAATCACATACCTTCTCGTGAAATCCACCGCCAAGTCGAGTATGTCATACAAGAAGAATCAGCCTATAATAGTCACGCATATCTATCAAAGTCTAGACTATTCTGTAGGTCATTCTAAACAGATGGTCCTCAATTCTACGGAAAGTCGGGCAGCACAACCCTACCCGGTGAGCTATATAAGTCTACTGTGAAAACAGTCCTATGTAAGTACAGTTCGTATATTCTTCTTTATACCCTTCTAAGGTGTTACAGTTCAATTCTATTCTTAAAACCTCCTAAGTATTTATACTTATTTCAATACTTCTACAAGATGCATTCTTTAATTACAAAAGAGGGTTAGGATTATTTACCTCGATAAGCCCAATAATATCCAAGTAAAAAGTCGATCCTGAGCGAGGTTTAGCTCCTAATCCAAAGCTCCAAGGTGCTCCAAGAATCCTTAGAAGTTTCTCACAACTTCTACTAAGTACTAAGGGTTTGGGCTAGGTTAAATTGGGCATTATAACAATACTAGAAGGCAACTTTTCTAACAAGGGAGGGGGTAGGTTTCGGCTAGGCTGGGGTGGGGTAGCCTCGGCGAGCTTCTCGAGGAGGGTGTGTTTGGGACGAAACAAGAGAGGAGAGGGAGGATTTGAGACTTAGATAGATTGCTCAATTTAGGATGAAATAACTCTTCAACAAGGGGTATTTATAGGTCAAGACATGGCCAACCAATGGCCAAGATTATGCCAAGTGCAAGGCAAGAGTAGGGTGAGGATTTAGGCAAGTGTCCTTGGCCAACTTGCACACAAAATATCTATCCAACTTTATGACAAGGCTTGGCATTCCAATCGGCCCTATTGCCGTGACAAGTCCACCAATGAGAGGGTGGAAAGTGTCGCCCTCTCATTGGTCCAAAGTGTTACGTCTCTCGGAAAAATCCGCAAAAATAAGAAATGACATAGCCGGATTTTATCCTATGAAAGCTGTGGAAACGTTTCGTCGGAAAACTATTCGTTTTGTGAGTTGTGCCCAATAATTTTCGTCCAAGCCTAACTTTCAAGGCTAACCTTTTGTACGTATTCCCTTACGTACATACTCTGGAAATACGGGGTATAACAGTATAAGCATGGCCATAACGTGCCCTCGGCATCCCTCATCGTAGGTGCAGGTCTTCATGGGGAGCTAGCCCATGGAGTAATAATATAACATGCCACCGGAATCCCTCATCGTGGGTACATGTCTTCATGGGGAGCTAGCCCATGGAGTAATAATCGTACATAGCATGGTCGCATGCCCCGGAATCCCTCATCGTATAAGCATGGCCATGGGTAATAAAACAAATCCGGGAATCTAACCCGCCTCCTAGTCACATGCTCCGGAATCCCACATCGTATAAGCATGTCCAAGGATCAATCATAATGGAAGCATACGTGGAATCACATCAGCTGTCGATGCGTCCAAGTAAACTTACATCAAGACAAAGACCTCCAGAGTCACGACAACGTAAACATATAATACTTGCACTCAAAGCTATCACAAGCAAACATAGGCAAGTTCATTAAACCTTTAGACTTCCATTTTTATAAACTCATGACACTTTCGTTTCACACATAAAAATCCGGGAATTTAACCCCAAGTACTACGTACTTCCATTCTTTTCAAAAGATTCCTTTTTATATAAAACCCCAAGATACTAACACCCGTAGTATCAAGGCTTGTGTACATTTCACATAAGTCACTATACTTTAGAAATACATTTCTCGGCTTCTAAATCAAGTGACCCTTACTTTAAAGCTTTAAACAAGTGATACCCTTAAATCAAATTGCCCTTCCTTAAATCAAGTTATTTCTTTGCTTACCTTATTAGAGAAAACCATTCTCTTAACCTTCCATAAAGCCGTTATAACCAACTTCCCATAAAGCCGTTATAACCCTTTATGGTTTTAGACAAACTCATTCCTTTTATAACCAAGAGACTTATACTTTTTAAAACCAAGTATTAAATACTTTCAAATCAATTCTCTTAACGTTTAAAATACAATTAGTCTCTTAACTTTCAAGAAAACAAGTTTCTTAATACCACATGTATATTCCATACATAGAATCATGCCAAAGGAAGGAAGAGGTTCACATACCTCGCGACGATTATCGACAAGTAGCAAAATGCTCCAAAGTACTTCAACCTTGATAGCTATTCCGTCCTTCAAGTAGGGTACGCTATACTTAGTACTTCAACCTAAAATGGTCACAATACGTCCATTAACCTCTTACTTCAAACGTAGAATATTCTAAGTGCTAAGTCACTAAATTCTACGGAAAATCGGACAGCGCCTCCTTTGTTTCTACTTACTTTGCCACCTTTTTCAAGGCCGAATTCAATAACCAAACACGCCACATTTAAGGCCCAATCAACACAATTAATCAATAGGGGATTACACGCCTACTAGACGTGTAAAATTCCGCCCCACAATTGATATCAACTAATACAAACTACTAGGCCAAATTCGGAAACAATGAGATACAACACTACCAATTCTTATCCAATTTCTTTTTCAATCCAAGTTGTTAGCATAACATGATATTAAGTCGTAATCGATTATAACTACTATAATCTTCAAGTAAGTAACATGCGACGATTCTAAATACGACCAAATTGTAATCCAACTTCAAATGGCTAATATGTCATTTCGGATTTTAGGCTACAACAATCCATAACACTTATAAGACTTCAACACATATACTTCATGCTAGCAAAAATGTAAAGCTAACAACAATACATAATCTTGTAACACTTAAGAGCCAAGATTATTACCTCAATGATTCTTAGTCCAACTCCAATTCCGAAGTCGCTCCTTAGCACTTAGAGATTCTTCTAGACACTTCAATCCACCACTTGAGACCCTCAGAATATCACAAACCACTTCCCTTAAAACTTCCAATCAAAACCTAGAAAAGCAACTAGGTTTTCATCTTGCGACTAATACGAAAACTATCTTTTTCCGGAATTTTTCTATTGAGATACCCTTACAATACACTTAGGAACCTTGGTTTAAAGTGGGAAGATTATTGGACAACAAACAATTTTTTTTCCTTTTCTAATTGCTAGAACCCGAGAGCACCTTGCTCCTGTTCTTCAAATTCTCTTGAAAATTTGGCTAAGTGTGGACTTGTCTCACTACTAGTAGTATTATAGTAACATGGAGGGTTAAGATGTGCACAAATGGGTGGCTAGGATGAGGTTCTCTTAAATATCAAGCTTGTGGACCCATTGACTAAGTCAATTATGTCAAGCTTTACTACTTGCAAGACTTGTCTTCCTAACAAGGGTCAAATGACCCTTGTGCCCATGTAATTTCGTCCAAGACATCCAATAAGGGGGGTGACACGTGTCGCCCTCCCATTCGTCACAATATTATGTTTTCCGACAAATTCCATAATTCCGATAAATTTTTACAAGTCTCTAATCTTAACATTTGGGATTCTTACGTATGTTCTTAAAACATGTCCTGTAAATACGGGGTGTAACAGGTTGCTTGGAGCGGATTGGAGCGTAAGGAAGTGGAGCTAAACGTTGCTCAGGATCGACTTATAAATCTTGGATAATTTTGGGCTTATCGAGGTAATGATCTTTATCCCCCTATTGTAATTGGAAATTACATGTTGTAGTAGTTAATATTTGAGTAGAAGATATATTGGAAGGATGATTAAAAAGAATTGAATCAGATTTACATTGGATCAGATGTATTCTGATGAGACTTTGTCACGACATTCGGGCGTGGATCGTGCCTTACCCGGGCACCCAAGCAGTCATACATCAGAGAAAATTAGCGGAATATAAAAACATAAGACATGAAACAATTGTAAAAGAGACACATTTTATCTGAGAAAAGGGCGTCTTTCGGCATATATATATATAAAAATCGCGCTTACATCCCAACCTGCTCAATAGGACTACAGACTCTAAGTAAACAACTATGGCGGGACAGGGCGCCATACCTCGACTGTACAAAACTATCTACAACAGGAGATCATACCCAAAAGTCGAGCCTCCGAGAAGATGGAGCTCCCGACACCAACGCAAAAGATCCTAAGGATGCGGATCTAGCACTGCTGCCACCACTGCGGCGTTAACGCACCCCAGGCGAGGTCGATCTGACAGTACTAAGTATGTGAAAGCGTAAAGTACTTAAATGAAATCATATCATTTTAAAACCAATTTTACAAATATGCGAAACAATCAATGTAACCGCACATAGTGCACATCACAAACAAGAGTAATAACAATTAGCGATGTGTCTTTTCTAGGTCGCGAATGATCGAAGCAAGGCCAATCGCCCATAGTATCATTATGCAAGCCTAATCCTCGACTCCGTAGTCCGCATAGGCCACTCACATAGGCGCGTGAGGTATTCCCGCATCGAGGGTAGCTACTCCCGGCATCGCCCCGACTCGTAGTCCGCGTGGCACATGCGCGTGAGGTATAACCCCGCACACTAACACGGAACTCTCGTAGCTCGCATGGGTCCCCGGACCGCATGAGGTATTCTCGAATCATGGTCCTGCATCACCGAAGTCTACCGCGTCGGAGGCGCTTAACCCCGGTATCATGTCAAGAGGTGAGTGATATAATACTAACATAACAGCTTATCGTTAAACAACATAAGCATAACAAGAATACCCTCTTTTACAAACGTTACAAGACACTAACATACATAGCATCATATTATGTCTACTTATCAAACCATCTTATTATACTTTCCATAAATCAATATAAGTCTTTTATAAACACATAAGTAAATTGTTCCTTTTATCTTTCTTAAGTCGTTATACTTAACTTCCCATAAAGCTAGTATAACTCTTAAGCTTCTTGTTTTAAAAACAAATATTCTTCTTCTTTCAAAACTGATTTATAATTCTTTTGAAAGACTTTAAGATCTTTATTATTCAGGCTTAAGTCAAACGACATTGCCGTAAAGCTACGTTCAGTTAACACATGTACGTCTACCGTACTATATACTTTAAAATATCATGCTCAAGAGTATAGGATGAATCACATACCTTCTCGGCGAAATCCACCTGCCAAGTCGAATATGTCGCGCGCAGAGTAACAGCCTATAATAGTCAAAGACGTCTATCAAAGTCTAGACTACTCTGTAGGACATTCTAAACAGAGGGTTCTCTATTCTACGGAAAATCGGGCAGCACTTCCCTACCCAAACTATACAAGTCTCATCAGAATACAAATCCCATGTAAGTACAGCTTTAATTCTTCTTCCATATACCCTTCTATAGTGATTACAGTTCAATTCTATTCTTTAATATCCCTCTATACCTTATACTCAAGTCTTAACTATTCTTATATGTAATATCCAATTACAATAGAAGGACAAGAGTATTTACCTCGATAAGCCCAAAATTATCCAAGTTAAATGTCGATCCTGAGCAAGGTTTAGCTCCTAATTTGCACACTCCGATAGCTCCAAGAAACCCTTAGAAGTTTCTAACAACTTCTACTTCAACCAACAATGAAGTTTCTCTTAGGGTTTCGTTTAGTGACAATACTTTGAAGACAACTTTCTACCAAGGGGGGGGGGGTAGGTCTCGGCTAGGACACTACAAAGGGGGAGGGGTGGTTTCGGCCAAGGCCTTCTCAAGGGGGAGAGAAGAGTGCTTTGGATGAGAACTATAAGGAGAGGGGAGGGATTTTTGAGACTTGGAAATTGATTTGTGGATGAAGAACTCTTCATCTTAAGGGGGGTATTTATAGGGCTTTCAAGGGCTAAGATGAGGGCAAGTGGAGGGCAAGTGGATGGTGGGGATTTGCACAAGTGCACCCTAACCTACTCCACAAATCCCTCACAAAACATTGACCCAAGAATTATGCCCCAAAACAATGCCATCCGTGGCCTCTCTTGCCGTCCAATGAGGGTGACAAGTGTCACCCTCTCGTTGGTCCAAAATGTTACATCTCTCGGAAAAATCCGCAAAAACTAGAAATGGCATAGCCGTAATTTACTGTCACGACCCGACCTCGGGCCCGTGACTGGTGCCTTACCCCGGGCACCCTAGTGATATAACATCAGAGAAAATCAGCGGAAATAAAAACTTAAACAGGAAACAAGATACATCATAAGAAAATAGGCCAACCAAAACGGTCGCCTTCATGTATATATACATAACCGAACAGTTACAATCCTTTACAACCCTGCCCACAACAAGATTTACTGCACTCTAAGAGTGTAATAACAACTATGACGGGACGGGGCCCGCCATACCACGAATGTACAAGAACCTACAACTCGGGAAACATACAAAAGATAAGCCTCGGAGAAACGGAGCTTCAATATCTTTGGCGTGATCCTGGCGAGGATCCACAACCGATGTACCTCTACTGCGGCATGAACGCAGCCTCGGGCGAGGTCGATGCAAGTACCAAGTATGTGAAATCAAAATATCAGAATGAAATCACATTTCATCATTTTATAAAACCATTTTGAAATAAGTAAAGTTAGGTCAAGTAAGGGGACGATATCCCGAATAATCACTCACATAACTATGGGTCTCACGCCCATAATATCACTACGCCTGGGACTCATTCCTCATCGCTGCAGCACATGATGTAAAACAACATCCATATGTGAACTCGAACACTAGATCCGCGCTGCGTCATCAAACCGACGGGCGAAGTAGAATCGCCTATACCGTTCCAAAGCTAGTCATAAAACTTCACGCAAGGTAGTGCGGAAGCTAATTACTGATCCAAAGCTAGCCACGAATCGCCGAGGCAAGTACCAAAGCTAACGTTCTAGCCAACCGCCTCACGAGATATGGCCGAGGCAAGTATCTCGTTATCTACCAAGACTGCCGTCGCGAGAGATGACCAGACAAGTATCTAAAGTGTGCAGAACCACGTGTACAAATCAAGCCCGTGATCGCCGTCACCGCGGCAAGCTTCATGGATTAGCGGTCCATGGACTAACAACCGAAACTCACAATGACCGCATGCCCGATCTCACATCGGAAGTCATGGCCATTAAACCATCCTGCGACGCATGCGTGGAACATCCATCGCGTCAAGATATCCAAAGGAAATCAATCGAGATAGCCGCCCTCCAGAGTTACGCAGCATGCAAACAACCGATCAATGCTCAGTGGGCGATACTGTGGACCACCCAACGCCGCATGTCCAATCAATCAATCGATAATGGCCCTCCAGAGTCACGACAAAGATATCAACAAAACACTTGCACATCAAAGACTATCACAACAAGCGTAGGCAAGTTCAACATACATTTATTCTTTCAAAAAAGACCTCTTTATACGTAAAAGCCACGTGATACTAATACTGTAGTATATAAAGAAAACACGCTTACTTTTAACACCAAATTACTTCACCTTCGTAAAAATCTTTACAAGGCTTTTAAAATCAAGTACTCTATACTTTTAAACCAAGTGCTTTTCTTTTAGAACAACATCAAGTATACTCTTTTAAAACCCAATTAACTTACTCTTTTCAAAACAAGTAACCTATACTTAAATCAAGTTACTTCTCCTTTTCCGAAAATAAGTCGTTATAAGTCAAGTCTCTTATCTTTCAAGATTAAGTCTCTTAACTTTCAAAATCAAACCTTTCTTTTATTTTCATAAGGTCGTTATAACTAACTTCCCATAAAGCCATTATAACACCTTATGTTTAAAACAAACAAAACTCATTTCACACACGTACGTCTACCGTACTATATAGTTCACAACAATCATGCTCAAGAGTATAGGAAGAATCACATACCTTTTTAGCTTAAACCACAAGCCAAGTCAAGTATGCCGCGCGTAGAAGATCCACCTATAAAGGCCACAATATATCTATCAATCTCTAGTTCTCTTCGTAGAATATTCTAAACACAACTTCCTTATTCTACAGAAAATTCGGCAGCACCTCCCCCCCCGCTATCACATAAATCTCCTCCCCTATCCAGGCCCGCTACCAGGCCAACAACTCCCAGGGGATTATACGTCTAACCGGACGTGTTCAATTCTGCTTCACAAAAATACAACAGTCTACTGTAAATACAGCCCTATGTAAATACAGTTCAATTCTTTTTAATACGCATTCTATATATAGTATACTCAACTATATATTACTACAATATGTAATTTCCAATTACAATAGGGGGACATAGATTATTACCTCGATAAGCCCAAAATTATCCAAGATTATATGTCGATCCTGAGCAACGTTTAGCTCCAATTCATTACGCTCCAACCCGCTCCAAGCGACCATTAGAAGTTTCCAACAACTTCTCTAAAAACTTCAACCAAGCTAGGAAGATTTTTCTAGGGTTTCACTTTACGACTATTGGAATAAAGTAGTATTTCCGGGCTCCTAGTATTGAAATAACTTTGGAATACTACTAGGGATACTAGGCTAAGGTATTTGGTATTATACAACAATACCCAAAGTATTCTACACAAGGGGGAGAGGGGCGGACGAAACACCACAAAGAGGGAGGGAGTATTTTTGCCTTGAAAGGCTTTCAAGTGAGGATGAAATACTCTTCAACTAAGGGGGTATATATAGAGGGTTCAAGGGTCAAGATCAAGCAAGGTGTGTGGTCAAGATTGGGCCATGTGTGTGTGGGTCCCACCACACCACATGGCCAAACGAAACTATGCCAAGTGTGAGGGCCAAATCGGCCAAGGGAGTAAGTGACAAGTGGCTAGCCACTTGTCACACCATTTCGGCCCACATGGCCACACAAGGGGGTGACACGTGTCGCCCCCCGATTCGTCCAAAATATTTCGTCTTCCGGAAATCTCCAAAATACCGAAAATCTCAAAAACAAAGCGGGCCCCACAAAACCGTAAATTTTGTTATACCCCGTAGTTCCAGGGTATGTATGCGAGGACGTACGTAGGAGAATACGACAGAAAGATTGGAAAGGAAGAAAGAGGCGATTTTTCCACGGAAAAGTTTCCGGTTTTTGTGAAGGAAAAAGGTTCGTTAATGGGAATTGGATTCCCAGATTTGGTATTCGGACTTCCTGGAATATTAGAGAATTATGGAATTTTATTTTCGGAAATGGTCACGTGGGGCCCACTTGAGAAATTTACTGATTTTGTGGGGCCCGCTTTGATTTTGAGATTTTGGCTGCTTGGATATTTTCAAGACGAAATATTTTGATTTAATCGGGGCGACACGTGTCACCCCATGTGGCACCTTTGGGCCGAAATTATGTTTGTGCACAACACTGCTAGAGTCGTTTTTAAACGCTTTCAGCCTTTCGTAGGGAATTTCCGCTATGTCATTTAGTATTTTTGCGGATTTTTCCGAGAGACGGAACATTTTGGACCAACGAGAGGGCGGCACTTGGCACCCTCTCATTGGTGGGCATAGTGGGCGGTTTGGACGAATTGGGGGAGGCAAGTGGGAGATATTTTTGGTAGATATTTTGTGTGCAAGTTGGCTAGACACATGGGTGAATCTGCCCTACACTTGGCACTTAGATCTTGGCCATTGGTTGGCCTTGGCTTGTGCTATAAATACCCCTCTAAGGTTGATGAACTTCTTCATCCATTCCTAAATGTTTCTAAGTGTAAAATCCTCTCCCTCCCTTGTGTTGAGTTCGGCCAAGGGCCTTCCCCCCTTGTGGCCGAGAGCACCCCTCTCTAGGGGTGCTAGCCGAGAGTAGCGCCCCCCCCTCCTAGTGTTGCTAGCCGTGGGGTACCCCCCCCCCCTAGCCTAGTTGCTTTCGTATAATACCCCCCCTTTGTGGTATAGAAATACTCTCCAAGTATTGTTATAATGCCCAAATTACCTTAGCCTTATACCTTGTTGTATCCTAAGGTTATACCTTTACGAAAAGCCCAGAAATACTATTATACTTCCCGTCTGTCACAAAACCGAAACCCTGGGAAAATCTCCATAGTCCGTTGGAGTATTGTGTAGAAGTTGGTTAGAACTTCTAAGGGTGGTTTAGAGCGGTTGAGCGCCTGAGTTCGAGCTAAACGATTGCCTGTGATCGACTTTATGCTTGGATAATTATGGGCTTATCGAGGTAATTATCTTGTCCTATTGTAATTGGATATTACATGTTGTAGGAGTATATAGTTGAAGTATACTATATATAGTGCTGAATCAGAATTACATAGACGGTATTACAAGAGACTTGTGTAGAGTACCGCGGATTAGAATTGTACCGTTAGGGTTAGACGTATAACCCCCGTTGGCTCGATAGCCTACCCAGATGAGAGGAGATTTACGGTTGCGGGGAGTCGCGAATTTTCAGAATGTTCTACGATGTTAATAAGCACTGCGTGGCCTTATAGGTCAAGTACTACGTGTGGCGCGTTACTTGGCTTACGAGTAGCCGACGGCGAGGTACTCGAGCATTTTGCTATTAGTCGATAATCGCCGCGAGGTATGTGAACCTCTTCCTATCTCCTCTAGCATGATATGTGTGAACTATGTAGTACGGTAGACGCATACGTGTGCTAAATGTATTCGATTGGTTTAAAACATAAAGTGTTATAACGGCTTTATGGGAAGTTGGTTATAACACTTTATGTAGATAAGAAAACACTTTGTGGTTTTAAAAGGTAAATGATTTGTTTATAATCGCTTGATGTGTGATCATAAAGAACTTGAAGTATTTCAAAAGATTTCAAATCGCTTTGAAAGAGAAGTAATACTTGGTTTTGAGAACTTAAGAGTTATACTAGCTTTATGGGAAGTTAGGTATAACGGCTTAAGAACGTTTTCGATTTTGGAAATCGATGTGTATCGACAAACCACCGCAGCGTTAATAAAAGGAAATGTTTTGAATAATTAAGTATTATTAAAACCAAGAGAAACTTCCATCCGCATGAAGCTAAGATGAGACAAAATGATATTTCCTAGATCATGGTCATTGTAATAAGATTGTTATAAACAAGAATATCCTACTCATGAGATAAGGCTTATGTTTCTCCGATTGTTTAAAAGAGAATTATATTCTTAAATGAATAAAGCTATGAACTCTTAAACCTTTCTAAAATAAGAAACGTGAACATTTGAAATTAGGCAAACTTGGACGCTTGGAAAATAACGTTGTTACTTGATTTTACAAAGGTAAGAGTTTTGGTTTTCTTAAAAGGATAGTCACTCTATTTTTATACTACGTATCAGGTGACTTATGTGAAAGAAACTGATCTTTTAAAGATTTAATGTGTGAAGTACTTTGGGGTTAGATAATCAACTTGTTAGTAGAAAGTACCTTGTGTGAATACTTTATTGTATTGGTTGTGTTGGTTGGTGATAGCCTTGTAAGACTTTCTTGTTGCTTTGATAAGTAAACGTGTTAGGATGCTTACGTGTTAGTATCTTGTGATGTTTGTGTGAAGGGTTTCCTGATTGTGCTTATTAACTATCGGTCGTTATGATAGTATTGTGGCATTCATCTCGAGATGATTCCGGGTTAAGCCCTCCGACGCGGGTAGACTCAGCGGGTCGATGGACCTATGATTCGAGAATACCTCACGCAGTCCCGGGGCCTATGCGGAACTACGAGTTCGTGTTAGTGACGCCTTTACGGGCACGCGGTCCTTGTGGCTATGCGATCGCGAAGTCGGGACGATGCGGGAGTAGCTACCCTCGATGCGGGGACGCCTCACGCGGCCGATGAGATTGGCCTACGGAGTCGCGGGAAGTTCGGTGACTAGACGCGCACATTAGATATGCGGGCAAGTGGCGGCTTTGATCATGTGATGCAGACAGATCTTATGATACGATTCATGACCTTGTTAGTGCGCTGGTGTTAGTAGTCGGCTATGCCTTCGTGCTTACCGTGACGGTGTTATTATGGCACGTGGGACTCGTGTTCATGTGTGTTCCTTGAACTTTTATATCATAAACCGCCGGTGAGGAATGTGTCCCACGCACGATTGATGTTGTGGGCGTGAGACCATCATATGTTCTTTGGTGATAACTTGAGGCGCGAGTCCCCGACTTGATACGATCGCTTAGTTATTGTAAATCGTAGTTTGGTTATCATACATGTCTCCGCTTTATAGACTATTATGATTTCATTTGCAGTATTTTAGTTTCACATACTGCACTTGTTATCGACCTCCTTGAAGTGCGTTCATGCGCAGTCGAGGTACACCACCGTTGGTCCTAGCTCTCGTGGTCACGATTCGGCGTTTGGGAAGCTCCGCTTTCTCGAGGCTTATCACGGTGTAGTCCCTGTCGTAGTAAGTGTTTACATTCGTGGTTTGGCGGGGCCCCGTCCCGCCATTGTTGTCATATCATTTCTTAGAGGTGCAGTAATCACTGTGGCGTGGTTTGTAAAAGGATTAAACTCTTTTGTAAAAGAGGTTATTTATGTATCAAGGCAAGTTTTCACAGATTATTGTTTTATATTTCGTTATCTCATGTTGTTGTTTTATGTTCCGTGACACTGATGTTGTGTCACTAGGGTGCCCGGTAGGCACCAACACGCCCGATTCGGTCGTGACAAAAGTGGTATCGAGCGATTAATCCTCGGAAAGTGTCTACGCATCAGATTCAAGCAGTCTTGATTATCGGTGTGTTGTGCACCACATCAATAATCGTGAGGCTATAGGATATTTAGGATTGATTTCTATTCTTCTCACTCGAGATCGTGCCTTAGAAATGTTGTAAGTTGAACCCTCCGACGAAATCCTTTCCTTATCGCTATGCCTCCGCGTAGGCAACCCGAGCCCGGGAGGCAAGGCGGAGCCGCGAGTAGAGTTCAGAGGGTGGCGAGGGCACAGCCCAATCATTACCTAGGGTAGTGCTTCATTCGTGGAGTTTTGCGACGCCACTAGCCCCAATGAGTTTAGCACGGCGGCGATTCCTCCGCGCCATGATATTTGAACCTTCAGCCCACGGCCGGAACAGAGAATATAGATTGCCAGGACAACCTCACATTACTAGCTATAAATTTGGCTACCGAGTATACCGATGTACCGCGAGTCGAGGACTATCTAAAGAGGGTTGTGCAAGAGTAATTCTTGATTAGGCTTGAGCATGGCCGTATGCGGGCTTATGCGCAGCCGAAACGTAGAGATCGACGGGTTAACGAAGGACAACAGAAGAGGGCCAGAGCAGCAAGGTCCTTTGGTAACTTTCAAGGTGAGTATACCTTAAGTGCTATGTTCTGATAGCAGTGTGTTAGTTGTGATTAGAATCATGGTGGGTTATCCGAGTAAGATTTTGGGGGATAGAGAAAGTGTGAGCCTTAGAGCTTTATACGCAAAGACCTTAGAGGTAAGGCCATCTCGAGAAAGGTGTAGTGTTATGTTTGACCCTTATAGGAGTGCATAGTGCACGTGAGCTATGTTCGTGGGATAAGTCCCTGAGTAGCGTGATTTGAAAGAAGGTAGTCGAGCTAGGAAGACCGCTAGGTTTTCGTAATATGATTTGTGAAATTATTCCTTCGGGGAGCTAGTGTTTTGCGCAATGCCGGGTCGGGTTGAGGCCATGATGCGGGTCAACCCGCGGCCTTTTTGGTGGTGGGGTCAGTTTGTGGTGGTCCCGCCTTGTGGTAGGGTCATGAGGGTGTTAGGCCCAAGTTTAGTTAACCAGCGTACGAGTTCGTGGATGCGTTCGACCAGTGGTTGGGCCGATGGGGGCAGCCCATCGTGTTCTTCGGTCGGGACCGTTCACTCGGCAGTGTTGTTGTTATCTAAAAAGGTTGTGAGGTTGCACGGGGTGCCTACCTCCACCTTATGACAGACAGTGAAGTCCTGGTTACGGCTGTTTTCGTTTTCTGGAAGTTATACCAGGCAGAGTTAGGAACTCAGGTGAGTCTCAGAATCGCATTCGCCCTCGGGCCAGTGTTTTGATTTCAGGGGTAGCTGTGAGGATCGTTGTCTCCGGTTGAAGTGTTTAAGCTACCATTTAGTGTTCGGATGTCGCCTTGTGACGCCTGTAGGCAGAATGCAAGTTGCCGGTCGATTGGTTCGATGTTGGCAGGGTTCAGATAGTTGGTTCAGGCTTGTTCCAGCAGACTGTGGATAGTGTGAAGCTTGTCTAGAAGAAGTTCTGACAGCTCAGAGGAATCGTGCGGATAATCGGCGACGACGCCAGAGTTCGAGTTGGTCGGTCTTGAAAGTACCACCGGACGGTGTGACGAAGTTTTGAAATGTAAGGAACTTAGCGAGTTACTTTGGGCCTTTGTGAGTTCATGTGAAGAATAGGCCGATTGCCTATGTGTTAGCATTTGCCGTCCGACTTAGGAGGAAGGACGTCCGGTCTTCAGATTGTTATGTTCGGAAAGTATCAAGATCCATCCGAATGTTCCCAATTAATGATGACCACGTTAGAGATAGTAACCCGAGTTTTGGATACTAAAGCGTGATCGTAAATGTGATAAGAATCCGAGTGTCGGCCTTCGGGGATCGCGTACGGCCCGGCACCATTTGTTGGGTCGTCGAGCAAGGCTCGCGACAAAGTGACAAAAGTAGTATTATTTGTGGTGATGTAGAGGTGTTTCCTCGTGGACTTAGATGTAAGTTTTGCGCAGTGTTTCCGTGGCGGTGTGGCGGGATTGTTTCGTAAGTATAGTAGTGAAGACTATCTCGCACGTGTTCGCTTGAGACTTAGAAGGAACATTCGGACGCATGTTTCTAAGGAAGAATGTTATACCCGTAGTTCCGTATGTATGCGAGGACGACGTGGAGAATACGGCAGAAAGATTGGAAAGGAAGAAAGAGGCGATTTTCCACGGAAAAGTTTCCGCTTTGTGAAGGAAAAAGGTTCGTTAATGGGAATTGGATTCCCATTTGGTATTCGACTTCCGGAATATTAGAGAATTATGGAATTTTATTTTCTGAATGGTCACGTGGGGCCCACGGAGAAATTCTGATTTTGTGGGGCCGCTTGATTTTGAGATTTTGGCCGTTTGGATATTTTCTAAGACGAAATATTTTGGATTTAATCGGGGCGACACGTGTCACCCCAATGTTGCACCTTTGGGCCGAAATTATGTGTGTGCACAACAACCTGTTAGAGTCGTTTTTCGCAAAACGTTTTCCAACTTTCGTAGGGAATTTCCGCTATGTCATTTAGTATTTTTGCGGATTTTTCCGAGAGACGAACATTTTGGACCAACGAGAGGCGGCACGTGGCACCATCTCATTGGTGGGCATAGTGGGCGGTTTGGACGACTTGGGGGTGGCAAGTGGGAGATATTTTGGTAGATATTTTGTGTGCAAGTTGGCTAGGACACATGGGTGAATCTTGGCCCTACACTTGCTAGGCACTTGGCTAGATCTTGGCCATTGGTTGGCCTTGGCTTGTGCTATAAATACCCCTCTAAGGTTGATGAACTTCTTCATCCATTCCTAAATGTTTCTAAGTGTAAAATCCTCTCCCTCCCTTGTGTTGAGTTCGGCCAAGGGCCTTCCCCCCTTGTGGCCGAGAGCACCCCTCTCTAGGGTGCTAGCCGAGAGTAGCGCCCCCCCCTCCTCGTGTTGCTAGCCGTGGGGTACCCCTAGCCTAGTTGCTTTCGTGATAATACCCTTTGTGGTATAGAAATACTCTCAAGTATTGTTATAATGCCCAAATTACCTTAGCCTTATACCTTGTCAGATCCTAAGGTTATACCTTTAAAAGCCCGTAAATACTATTATACTTCCGTCATCACAAAACCGAAACCCCGAAAATCTCCATAGTCCGCTGGAGTATTGTGTAGAAGTTGGTTAGAACTTCTAAGGGTGGTTTAGAGCGGGTTGAGCGCTTCGGAGTCGAGCTAAACGATTGCCCAGATCGACTTTATGCTTGGATAATTATGGGCTTATCGAGGTAATTATCTTGTCCCTATTGTAATTGGATATTACATGTTGTAGGAGTATATAGTTGAAGTATACTATATATAGTGCTGAACTGTAATTACATAGGACGGTATTACAGTAGACTTGTGTAGTAGTACCGTGGATTAGAATTGTACCCGTTAGGGTTAGACGATAACCCTCGGTTGGCTTGATGGCGGCCCGATAGAGGAGGAGATTTCTGTTGCGGGGAGGTCTGCCGAATTTTCTAGAATGTTCTACGATGTTAATAAGCGCTTGTGGCCTTATAGGTTCAAGTACTACGTGTGGCGCGTTCTACTTGGCTTAAGGAGTAGCCGGCGGCGAGGTACTCGAGCATTTTGCTATTAGTCGATAATCGTCGCGAGGTATGTGAACCTCTTCCTATCTCCTCTAGCATGATATGTGTGAACTATGTAGTACGGTAGACGTACATGTGCTAAATGTATTCGATTGGTTTAAAACATAAAGTGTTATAACGGCTTTATGGGAAGTTGGTTATAACGACTTTATGTAGATAAGAAAACACTTTGTGGTTTTAAAAGGTAAATGATTTGTTTATAAGCGGCTTGATGTGTGATCATAAAGAACTTGAAGTATTTCAAAAGATTTCAAATCGTTTTGAAAGAGAAGTAATACTTGGTTTGAGAACTTAAGAGTTATACTAGCTTTATGGGAAGTTAGGTATAACGGCTTAAGAACGCTTTTATCGATTTTGGAAATCGGGATGTGTATCGACAAACCATCGCAGCGTTAATAAAAGGAAATGTTTTGAATAATTAAGTATTATTATTAAACCGGTAGAAACTTCCATCCGCATGAAGCTAAGATGAGACAAAATGATATTTCCTAGATCATGGTCAGTAATAAGATTGTTATAAACAAGAATATCCTACTCACGATAAGGCTTATGTTTCTCCGATTGTTTAAAAGAGAATTATATTCTTAAATGAATAAAGCTATGAACTACGAAACCTTTCTAAAATAAGAAACGTGAACATTTGAAATTAGGCAAACTTGGACGCTTGGAAAATAATGTTGTTACTTGATTTTACAAAGGTAAGAGTTTTAGTTTTCTTAAAAGGATAGTCACTCTATTTTTATACTACGTATTGTGTGACTTATGTGAAAGAAACCGATCTTTTAAAGATTTAATGTGTGAAGTACTTTGGGGTTAGATACGAACTTGTTAGTAGAAAGTACCTTGTGTGAATACTTTATTGTATTGGTTGTGTTGGTTGGTGATAGCCTTGTAAGACTTTCTTGTTGCTTTGATAAGTAAACGTGTTAGGATGCTACGTGTGTTAGTATCTTGTGATGTTTGTGTGAAGGGGTTTCTTGATTGTGCTTATTAACTATCGGTCGTTATGATAGTATTGTGGCATTCATCTCTTGAGATGATTCCGGGTTAAGCGCCCTCCGTCACGGGGTAGACTCAGCGGTCGATGGACCTATGATTCGAGAATACCTACGCAGTCCCGGGCTATCGCGAACTACGAGTTCGTGTTAGTGTACGTCCTTGAAGGGCATGCGGTCCTTGTGGCCATGCGGACTGCGAAGTCGGGGCGATGCCGGGAGTAGCTACCCTCGATGCGGGGACGCCTGCGGGCGATGAGATTGGCCTATCGCGAGTCGCGGAAGTTCCGTGACTAGACGCGCATTAGATCTGCGGGCAAGTGGCGCCTTTGATCATGTGACGGCTGCAGACAGATCTTATAATCTGATTCATGACCTTGTTGGTACCGTAGGTGTTAGTAATCGGCTATGCCTTCGCACTTACCGTGCGGTGTTATTATGGCACAGGTGGGACCCGTGTTCATGTGTGTTCCTTGGAACTTTATATCATAAATCGCCGAATGAGGAATGTGTCCCACGCACGATTGATGTTGTGGCGTGAGACCACCGTTATGTTCTTTGGTGATAACTTGAGGCGTGAGTCACGACTTGATATGACCGCTTAGTTATTGTAAATCGTAGTTTGGTTATCATACATGTCTCCGCTTTATAGACTATTATGATTTCATTTGCGATATTTTTAGTTTCACATACTCTGCACTGTTATCGACCTCCTTCTGCTGCGTTCACGCCGCAGTTGAGGTACACCGATCGTTGGTCCTAGCTCGTGGTCACATTCAGCGTTTGGGAAGCTCCGCTTCTCCGAGGCTTATCACGGTGTAGTCCCCTGTCTTAGTAAGTGTTTACATTCAGGGTTTGGCGGGCCTGTCCGCCATTGTTGTCATATCATTTCTTAGAAGTGCAGTAGTCTTGTTGTCGTGGTTTGTAAAAGGATTAAATCGTTCTTTTGTAAAAGAGGTTATTTATGTATCGAAGGCAAGTTTTCACAGATTATTGTTTTATATTTCGTTATCTCATGTTGTTGTTTTATGTTCACTGATTACTGATGTTGTGTCACTAGGGTGCCGGTAAGGCACGATCCACGGCCCGATTTGGTCGTGACAAATTTCTCCGGGCACCACGTGACCATTTCCTATAATAAAATCTCATAATTCTAATATATTCCAAGAAGTCCAAATACAAATCGGGAATCCAATTCCCATTAACGAACCTTTTCTTCACAAAACCGGAAACTTTTCCGTCGAAAAATCACATCTTTCTTTCTTTCCAAAATTTCGTCGATTCTCGCACGTATGTCCCCACATACATACCGGAACTACGGGTATAATATTCTTCCCATTAGAAACATTCGTCCAATGTTCCTTCTAAGTCTCCAACCACGCGCCAGGTATAGTCTTCACTACTATACTTACGAACCAATCATGCCATCAACGCCATAGTATAACATACAAATCTAAGCCAACGAGGAATCACCTCTAACATCACAAAAGATCACACCGGTCTAAAGGATACTCGCGCGTCTTCACTTCTGAAAGAAATGACCGCTCTCATAACACATTGTTCGCTTCTCTTCTTACTCGTCCCTTTCATGTATACCGAACTCTTTTTATTACACGCACCACACTTGATCATTGCTTGATTTCCAAAACCTTGAGTCACTACCTCAAACTTCGGTCATCTACTAACCTCATTCCTCAAGGCCATTCCGGCCTTCACGATCCGATTCTGGTCGAACACATCCACGAACTCATACAATGGTTATCTAAACTTGGGCCTAGCACCCTCGTGATCCTATCACACAGCGGGACCACCACAAATCGACCCCACCTTATTCCGAGCTGCAGGTTGACCCGTCATCTGGCCTCAACCCGACCCATTTCACGCCAATCCTTGTTCCCCGATCCGGAACAATCTCACTAATCAAGTCAATAAAACCTAGTGGTCTTCTTAACTCAACTACCCTCTTATAATTCACACCCTCGTGGACTTATCACGCAATTATACCCCACGTATACTATGCACTCCAACAAAGGTCAAATCGCAAACAAAATCTTTTACCCACGGCCTCGCCTCTAAGGTCTCCACGATAATATTCTAGGGCTCACAATCTATGTACCCAACTTCCCTTTACTAATGGGCCTCTAAATCACAATTAACATAATACTTAGCACAAAGATCACATCATCAATGCATACTAGTCTTTAGAGTGTAAGGATATACCTGAATAAAATAGGCGGTTCCAAGGACCGCTAGAACTGGGAGCTTCCACCACGACCCCTGCCCTGGCCCGCCGGTGTATGAACACCCTTCCTAGCTATCGAGGTGAAGAACCGCAATGATCCCGGCGCCGAGTCTCAACATCCGCGCTACCTGCCTGGACAATTCTTCGCTAAATGGCCCTGCCGGCATGTAAAACAAACTCTCAATACCGCGACACTTCGCACGGGTTTTACCACACTGGCCACACCGAGGTTGGGGTGGCTTCATCCGGCCAACACTCCCGCCTCAAAACTCAACCACGGGAGCCTCGACGCCTCAAAGGCGTAGAGGACCACTCGGGCGGAGGTGCATAACTAGTCTGCTGCTGCGGCGGTCCGCCTTGAAAGTTGCCAAAGGACTCTGCCGTCCTGGCCTTCTTCTGCTGGTATTGGTCAATCCGTCGATCTCTCCGTGCCTCACACCCTAGTGCATGAGCCTGCATGCGGGCAATGTCCATGCCCGGCTGAAGCGATACACCCGAACAAGACTCTGCCAAGTAGTCATCAAGCCCTGTGACGTAGCGGTGCACTCTGTCCTCCATATTAGCTACTAACGCAGGGACATATCAGCCAACGAGTCGAACTCTACGTTGTACTCGAGCGGCATCCTCCTGTCGGCATCAAAAACCTGTCGGCGTGCCCTCATCCGCGGAGGCAAGAAATGGCCGAGAAATGCTTCCAGAACTCGTCCCCAAAATACAGGCGCATGCTCCCGGGACAGCTCCCATGAATCAAACGATCATTGCGGTATCACGCGGCCGATGTGAATCAAGATCACGGACTCGGTCTCAAGCCTCGATCACGCGCATGATCCTTCAGAATCGGGGATGAACTCCTGCGATCATCCTCGTGCCTCGACCCATAGAACTCAAGCGGGCTACAACTCGTAAAATCCGTAGCCTCAAACTATCGATGCAGGGTGAACTACGGGGCTACCGGGCTATCGAACTGATCCGGCCTATCTCCGTTCGCCGCAACTCGCTAGTAATCGCCATCTCCTTGTAACCCATCTCTCTCGCCTGTGGGATCGAGGCTCATCTTGTGGTCTCGGCAGCCACCGCGCTCTAAATCTGGGTTGGCGGTGTCGCAAAACTCGCCGCCAAGCACTATCTCTGTAATGACCGGCTGCGCCTCGCACTCCTCAGATCCTACTAGCGCCTCCTCGCTGCCTTGCCCTTCTGGGCTCTGGTTGCCTTACGTGGAGGCATAACTGGCAGAAAAGAATACGTCAGAAGTAGTCCAACTTACAACACAGCTCGAAGGAATGATCTCTGAGCGAGAATAAATAGAAACCGATCCTAGATATCTCATAGCCTCCTGATTATAGGTGTGGTGCACAACACGCCGATAATCAAGACTCTACTAGATACGGTCTGTAGACAATTTCCGAGGATTAACTGCTCTGATACCACTTTTGTCATGACTGACTGCCCGTGGATCGTGTCTTACCGCACCCTAGTGATATAACATCGAGAAAATCACGAAATAAAAACTTAAACAGAAACAAGATACATCATAAGAAAATAGGCCAACCAAAACGGTCGCTTTCATGTATATATACATAACCGCTAAACAGTTACAATCCTTACAACCTCGCCACAACAAGATACTCTGCACTTAAGAGTGTAATAACAACTATGACGGGGAGGCGCCATACCCCGAATGTACAAGAACCTACAACTCGTGCTCTATCCCTATCCTACTAGCAATAAGGGAGATATATAGGGAAGTAGAACCCGATCTATCAAGGCATACACATCAAATCCAGAACCGATAAGGTACACCGGACGACATCAGTGAGGCCTCCGTCTGCCGGTGGACAAGGCATAAATGCGGTTCGAGGACCGCTAGAATCGGGACCCGCCACGACCTCTGCCGCGACCTGCCCACGAGTACCTTGCCCTCGGGCGAGTAAATCAGGAGATGAAGAAGACGTGAAAAGAACGTAGGTGACCCTACCATCCGCGCTTCCCGGTCGGACAGCTCGCAGTGACCTGCGGCCTGGCGTAATAAACTCCCGTAGCGCACTACCCTGACCCCGGGGGATCTACGCATGACGGCCACACCGGCGGGTGGTCCCGATCGCCGCATTCTCCGCCTCGACGTCAAGTCCCGGGGCCCGTCCGCCTCGAATATCTGGTTGGCCGAGGACGGTGCAGAGTGCTCCGAGATGGTGGTGCAAATCTAGGCGTGAGCCGCCCACCACGATAGCTACCAAAAGACCACAGCTCAGTCTTCCTGCCGTCTCACAACTCGCCGGCCTCTATGCTCTCGCATCCAAGTGCGTGAGCTGCACGCGGGTAATATCCATGCCCGGTCAAGAGCCACACCCGCACAAGACTCGCCATATAATCATCTAGCCCGTGACGTAACGATGCACCATGTCCTTCATTCGCTACCAACGCAGGACATATCGAGCCAACGAATCAAACTCAACGTTGTACTCTCTAATCAGGCGCCCTCTGCCTCGGCAACAAAATCTTTCGCCCGTGCCCTCTCATCCGTGGAGGCAAGAAATGAGTGAGAAAAGCCTCCGAGAACTCGCCCCAGTAGGCCGGGATGCGCTCTCCCGAGATAACTCCCACGAATCAAACCAATCGATTGCGGTATCACGCAGCTATGTGAGCCAAGACCACGGACTCGGTCTCGAAGCCTTGATCACTCGTGATCCTGCAGAATCGACGGATGAACTCCTGCGGATCATCCTCGTGCCTCGACCGTAGAACTCGCGGGCTACAACTCGTAAAATCCCGTAGCCTCAAATCGTTCGATCTCGGGTGAACCACGTGCACTCGGGCGAACTGGCCTCTAAGGCACGATCTCAGAGTGAGAAGAATGGAAACCAATCCTAAATATCCTATATCCTCCTGATTATTGGTGTGGTGCACAACACACCGATAATCAAGACTCTACTAGATACGGTCTGTAGACATTTTCCGAGGATTAACTGCTTTGATACCACTTTTGTCACGACCTTCGGCCCGTGGATCGTCCCTTTACCCGCACCTGCAAGCCATACATCGAGAAAATCAGCGGAATATAAAACATAAGACATGAAACAATTGTAAAGAGACACATTTTATCGAGAAAAGGCGCTTTTCGGCATATATATATATATCAAAATCGCGCTTTACATCCCAACTGCTCAATAGACTACAGACTTCTGGAAGTAAACAACTATGGCGGGACAGGCCCGCCATACCTGATCAGATAAAACTATCTAAGACAGGAGATCATACCTAAAAGTCGAGCCTCCTAGAAGATGGAGCTCTTGACACCAACGCAAAGATCCTAAGGATGCGGATCTAGCACTGCTGCCCTTACTGCGGCATGAACGCAGCCTTCAAGGAGGTCGCACAATGTACTAAGTATGTGAAACTGTAAAGTACTTAAATGAAATCATATCATTTTAAAACCAATTTTACAAATATGTACGAAACAACCTATGTAACCGCACATAGTGCCACATAACAAACAAGAGTAATAACAGTGCGAAAGAATGTGTCTTTTCTAGGTCGCGAATGATCGAAGCAAGGCCAATCGCCCATAGTATCATTATGCAAGCCTAATCCTGGACTCCCGTAGTCCGCATAGGCCACTCACATAGGCCCGCATGAGGTATTCCCCGCATCGAGGGTAGCTACTCCTCGGCATCATCCTGGACTCGTAGTCCGCATGGCCACATAGACCGCATGAGGTATAACCCCGCACACTAACCTGGAACTCTCGTAGCTCCGCATAGGTCCCCTGGACCCGCATGAAGTATTCTCGAATCATGGTCCCAGACCGCCTGAGTCTACCCCGCATCGGAGGGCAGCTTAACCCCCGGTATCATGTCAAGAGGTGAGTGATATAATACTAACATAACAGCTTATCGTTAAACAACATAAGCACAACAAGAATACCCTCTTTTATAAACGTTACAAGACACTAACATACATAACATCATATTATGTCTACTTATCAAACCATCTTATTATACTTTCCATAAATCAATATAAGTCTTTTATAAACATATAAGTAAACTGTTCCTTTTATCTTTCTTAAGTCGTTATACTTAACTTCCCATAAAGCTAGTATAACTCTTAAGCTTCGTTTAAAAACAAATATTCTTCTTCTTTCAAAACTGATTTATAATTCTTTTGAAAGACTTTAAGATCTTTATTATTCAGGCTTAAGTCAAAAGACATTGTCGTAAAGCTACGTTCAGTTAACACATGTACATCTACCGTACTATATACTTTAAAATATCATGCTCAAGAGTATAGGAAGAATCACATACCTTCTCGGCGAAATCCACCTGCCAAGTCGAATATGTCGCGCGCAGAGTAACAGCCTATAATAGTCAAAGACGTCTATCAAAGTCTAGACTACTCAGAGGACATTCTAAAGAGGGTTCTCTATTCTACGAAAAATCTGGCAAGACTTCCCTACCCAGAACTATACAAGTCATCAGAAATACTTCTATGTAAGCAAATTTAATTCTTCTTCATATACCCTTCTATAGTGATTACAGCTTCAATTCTATTCTTTAATATCCTCTATACCTTATACTCAAGTCTTAACTATTCTTATATGTAATATCCAATTACAATAAGGACAAGAGTATTTACCTCGATAAGCCCAAAATTATCCAAGTTAAATGTCGATCCCGAGCAAGCTTTAGCTCCTAATTTGCACGCCCGATAGCTCCAAGAAACCCTTAGAAGTTTCTAACAACTTCTACTTCAACCAACAATGAAGTTTCTCTTAGGATTTCATAGTGACAATGGAGATAAGGTAGTATTTCTAGGCTTTTAGTATAGAGGTGACTTTGGAAATACAACAAGGTATAGGCTAAAGTATTTTGGAATAGGAACAATACTTGGAATACCACTTTCTACAAAGGGGGTAGGTCTCGGCCAGGACACTACAGGGAGGGGTGGTTTCGCCAAGGCCTTCTCAAGGGAGGAAGAGGGCTTTGACGAGAACTATAAGGAGAGGAGGATTTTGGAGACTTGAAATTGATTTGTGGATGAAGAACTCTTCATCTTAAGGGGTATTTATAGGGCTTTCAAGGGCTAAGATGAGGGCAAGTGGAGGCAAGTGGATGGTGGGATTTGCACAAGTGCACCCTAACCTATTCCACAAATCCCTCACAAAACATTGACCCAAGAATTAAGCCCAAAACAATGCCATCCGTGGCCTCTTCAGCTCCAACGGGGTGACAAGTGTCACCTCTCGTTGGTCCAAAATGTTACCTCTCTCGAAAATCCGCAAAACTAGAAATGGCATAGCGTAATTTACCCTACGCAGTTTTGTAAAACGCTTCATTTAAAACCATCCGTTTCGTGGGTTGTGCACAATTTTCGTCCATAATGCCTAACTTAAGGCTAAACTTTTGTACGTATGCCCTCATGTACATACTCTGGAAAATACGGGGTATAACAGACTTGTAGTATTATTATAGGGCAGAATTGTACACGTCCGGTTAGACGTGTAATCCCCTGGGAGTTGTTGGCCTGGTAGCGGGCCTTGTTAGTGGAGGTTATTTATGTGGTTACGGGGGGGGAGGTGCTGCCGAATTTTCCGTAGAATATGGAACCTTGTACTTATAAATATTCTACGAAGGGATCTAGAAGTTAATAAACGTTTTATGGCCATTATAGGTTGAAGTACTACGAGTAGCGTATTCTACTTGAAGGGTGGAAAAGGCTAGCAGGGTTATAGTACTTTGGAGCATTTTGCTTATTGTCGATAATCGTCGCGAGGTATGTGAACCTCTTCCTATCCTTTCTAGCATGATAGTTGTGAAATATATATAGTGCGGTAGACGCACGTGTGTTTAAAGGAATTTGATTTTCCTTTTGTGTCCTTGACTTGATTCCAAAGTTAAGTGACTTGTTATGAAATATTAAGGACTTAAATTATGTTAAAAAGTTGTAAAACATCACTCATGAGTAATGGGTGTGTGGTCTTTTAAAGAATAAAGTTATCTTGATTTCGAAAATGAGAATAGTTGTCCTTGGTTGGTTTAAAACATAAAGTGTTATAATAGCTTATGGGAAGTTATTTATAACGACTTTATGAAAACAAAAGAATGGTTTTATCACTGGATTTAAAATGATAACTTGACATTTTAAAAGTTGGAGGTTGGTTTCCTTAAAAGATATGATTTAATGATTTAGAGACTGATTTTTGAAAGTAAAGAGACTTGACTTATAGGTTATTTGTTTTTAAAGGTATAGGTTACTTGTTTTTAAAAGAGTAAGACACTTGGTTTAAAAAGTATATTGCTACTTGACTTTAAAAAGGAAAAAGTGCCTTTGTTTTAAAAGAAGGCATGTTTTTGTCTTAAAATGGTTTAAAAAGGAAGGCATGCTTTTGTCTTAAGATTGGGTTAAAAAGAAGGTATGCAAATTATTTTGGTTTACTTAAAAGGTAGTTACTCTATTTCGATACTACAGGTATCGTGTGACTTTTGTGTGAGTAACTTGACTATGTTGGCTTGTGATAGCCTTGTAATACTTTCTTGTTGGTTTGATAAGTAAACATGTTATGACGCTACGTGTGTTAGTGTCTTGTGACGTTTGTGTAAGGGGTTTTTCTTGTTGTGCTTATGTTGTTTAACGATAAGCGCTATGCCGGTATTATATCACTTACCCCCGACTTGTTATGCCGAGGGTTAGCCGCCCGATGCGAGGAATACCTCACGGTGACCTATGCGAGTCGCGGAGTTCCGTGATGATCACTCGGGTGTGTTACGATGCGAGGAATACCTCACGCGTCTGTGTGACTACGCGACATGAGTCCGTGTTGATGCCAGGTTAGCTACCGATGCGAGAATACCTTGCGACCTAGTGGTCTATGCGATCGCGGAGTTCGAGATTAGGCTCGCATAATGATACTATGGGCGATTGGACTTGCTTCGATCATTAGCGCCTAGAAAAGACCAAGCACGTTATATCTATTTTGCTCTTGTTTATGCCGCGCACTATGTGCAGTTAATTGGTTGTTCGTACGTATTTGTAATTGGTTTTAAAATGTTATGATTTTATTTCAGTACTTTACAGTTTCACATACTTGGTACCTGTTGTACTGACCTCCTTCGGGGGGCTGCGTTCATGCCGCAGGTAGAGGTACACCAGTTGTTGATCCTCGCCAGGATCACGTCAGCGTTTTGGGAAGCTCCGTTTCTCCGAGGCTTATCTTTAGTATAGTCCTCGCCGTTGTAGGTACTACATTCGTGGTATGGCGAGCCTCTCCGTCGTTGTTGTTATAACATTCTGAGGTCTTTAGTATCATTGTGGCGTGGTTTGTAAAAGATGAATCGCTCAAGTTTTTATTTATATATACGTAAAGTGACCGCTGGTTATCCTATTTTTTCTTATCAGATATCTTGTTTCATGTGTAAGTTTTTATTTCCTGATTTTCTAATGTTGTATCACTAGGTGCCTGTAAGGCACCCAAGGGCCCGTTTGGTCGTGACAACCGGAACCTCCGACTTTCGCTCGCCCTCATTCCTAGCCAAGCCTAGCTAGTAATCGCCATCTCCTTGTAACTCATATCCTCGCTCGGTCGGAACCGAGACTGTATCGCGCCTCGATGAGACCGCCGCTTCTAAACTCCCCGCTAGCGGCGCCGCAGTAACTCCCATCCAAGTGCCACCTTAGGTAAAGACGGGCTCGTGCCTCGTAACCTCTCGCTCTACTCGCAGCCTCTTTGCCCTTGCCTCGGGCTCGTTTTTCGTAGAGGCATAATCGTAAAAGAATACGCCGGAGGAGTCCAACTTATAAACAACTCTAAGGCACGATCTCGAGAAGAATGGAAACCAATCCTAAATATCTCGTAGCCTCGATTATAGATGTGGTGCACAACACACGATAATCAAGACTCTACTACACGATGCGTAGACACTTTCCGAGGATTAATCGCTCTGATACCACTTTTGTCACGACGACCTCGCCCCGTGGATCGTGCCTTACCCGGAACCCTAGTGATACAAACATCGAGAAAATCAGCGAAATAAAAACTTAAGCATGAAACAAGACATAAAATAAGCAAAGCTAACCAAAACGGATACTTCAGATATAAACATAAACCCGAACAGCTTATATCCTTTACAAACCTTGCCTACAAGATTACAGACCTTAAGAATGTAACCACAACTATGACGGGACAGGGCCCCGCCATACCCCTGAATGTACAAGTACCTACAATGCCAGGGGATTAGACCAAAGATAAGCCTCTGGAGAAACGGAGCTTCCCAAAACGCTGAACTGTGATCCTATGAGCGAGGATCAACAACCGGTGTACCTCTACCGCAGATGAACGCACTTCAAGGAGGTCGATAACAGTACCAAGTATGTGAAATCAAAATACTGTGAAATGAAATCATAATAGTCTATATAAAGGTGAGACATGTATGATAACCAAACTACATTACAACATATAAGTAGTCATGTCAAGTCAGGGACTCACGCCCTCAAAGTCATCACTCATGCCCGTGGAATTCCTTCCTCACTGCCGGCAGTCTATGACATAAATCATACTCATGACGCGCCGCGGAATCCTACCTCACCGTCGCATACATATACAATACATATATATATACCTCCTGCCCGTGGAATCCTCCATCACTGCCGGCAGCCGTAGGTGTAACATATCACCATGTGACCCGCCAGTGGAATCCTACCTCACTGTCGGCGTACACATATATATATATATATATATAATACGCGGCCGCATGTCCCGGAATCCCTCATCGGTGTAACATGGCCATAACGCGCTCGGCATCCCTCCTCGCAGGTGCAGGTCTTCATGGGGAGCTAGCCCATGGAACAATGATCGTATATACCATGCCCCCGGAATCCCTCATCGGTGTAGACAGGTCTTCATGGGGAGCTAGCCCATAGAATAATAGTAATGGTCACATGCCCCCGGAATTCCTCATCGGTGTAGACATGCCCATGTGACAATAATAATATACCGGGAGTTTAACCCGCTGCATGGCTGCATGCCCCCGGAATCCCTCATCGGTGTAGACATGACCATGTGATAATAACAATGGAAGCATACCCGTGGAATCCTCCATCACTGCCGGTACATCCAATGAAACGTACGGGCATCTAACCCGCATCCTGGTCGCACGCCCCGGCATCCCTCATCGGTATAAGCATGGCCAAGATTAAACTAAATGGAAGCATACCCGTGGAATCCTCCGTCACTGCCGGTACGTCCAATAAATTCACAACAAGTCAGTCGGCCCTCCAACCAAGAGATGCGGTAACATAGTAATACCACCAATGCTATCACAACTAGCATAGGCAAATCTAACATACTCTTAGACTTCCATTTTATGACAACAAATCCGGGTTTTAACCCTAAAGTACTACATACATTAATCCTTTCAAAAAGATCTCTTTTTACGTAAAAAATACTCGATACTATTATCCGTAGTACCAAACACGTTCATGTTTAAATCAAGTACTTTACACTTTTTAAACCAAGTGGCTTACACTTTTAAAACAACGTCAAGTATACTTTTAAAACCCAAGTAACTAACTCTTTTCCCAAAATCAAGTTACCATTTTAAATCCAATAATAAAACCATTCTTTTGTTTTCATAAAGTCGTTATAACTAACTTCCCATAAAGCTATTATAACACTTTATGTTTTAAACAAATTTAAGACAAGACCATGCCTTTCTTTTATACCAAAAACTCTTCAAATTCTCAAGTCTCTTTTCTTTTAGAAATCAAGTTCCTTACTTTGGAATTTAAGAAAAATCAAAACTTGTTTATAATGATCTTATTAAAGCAGCCATGATCTAGGAAATGTAATACAATTTTGTCTTATCTTAGCTTCTATGCAGATGGAGGTTTCTACTTGTTTTAATATAATTAATTGTCGTTACTTTTTCCTTTATTAACGCTGCAATGGCTTGTTCGATACTTATTCCCATTTTCCAAAATCTATATAACTTACTCCTTTTCCTTTTCTTTAGACAAAGTACTCATTTCTCACGAATGAGGTTTCACCATTTTTTTAACACAATTAAAGTTCTTCATATTTCACATCAAGTCAAATATAAGTCAAGTCTCTTATCTTTTTAAAAACAACAAACCATTCTTTTACCTACATAAAGTCGTTATAATTAACTTCCCATAAAGCTATTATAACATTTTATGTTTTAAACCAACCAAAATTCGTTTAGCACACGTACGTCTACCGTACTACATAGTTCACAACATCATGCTAGAAAAGATAGGAAGAGGTTCACATACCTCGCGACGATTATCGACAATTAGCAAAATGCTCCAAGTACTATAACCTTGCTAGCCTTTTCCACCCTTCAAGTAGAATACGCTACTCGTAGTACTTCAACCTATAAAGGCCACAAAACTTCTATTAATTTCTAGATCCCTTCGTAGAACATTTCTAAGTACAAGGTTCCTTATTCTACGGAAAATTCGCAAAGACCTCCCCCAGAACCACATAAATTTCTCCTCTATCAAGGCCCGCTACCAAGCCAACAACTCCAGGGGTTACACGCCTAACCTGACGTACAACACCGCCCCACAATAATACTACAAGTCTCATCAGAATACACCCAATGTAAATACAGTTCAATTCTTTATAATCATCCTTCCAATAAATCTTATACTCAATTCTAAACTACTACAATATGTAATATCCAATTACAATAGGGGGACAAAGATCATTACCTCAATAAGCCCAAAATTATCCAAGATTTATAAGTCGATCCTGAGCAACGTTTAGATCCAATTCCTTACGCTCCAACCCGCTCCAAGAAACCCTTAGAAGTTTCTAAAAAACTTCTCTTAACACTTCAACCAACTATGAAGATTTTCCTAGGGTTTCATTTTACGACTATTGAAATAAAGTAGTATTTCTGGGCTCTTATGTTGGGATAACTTTGGAATACTACAAGGGATTTAGGCTAAGGTATTTGGGATTATACCACAACTATTGAAGAATTTCTACACAAGGTGGGGGGGGGGGGGGGGGTTTGGACGAGAGCTTCACAAAGGGAGGGAGGGAGAATTTGCCTTGGAAAATATTTCAAGTGTGGATGAATAAAGTCTTGCAACATAAGGGGTATTTATAGGCCAACCAATGGCTAGGATTAATGCAAGTGTAAGGTGAGGATTGGGGACATGTGTGTGGGTAATTTACCAACCATATGTCCACCACAACAATGGGACAAGTGGCTTGCCACTTGTCCTCCACAAAAAACGTCCAAATGCCCCTAATTTCGGCCATAGGGCCACATGGGGGTGACACGTGTCGCCCTCCTACTCGTCCAAAATATTTCATCTTCCAAAAATATCTGTAATGCCAAAAAATCCGAAAATAAAGTGGGCCCCACAAAATCAGAATTCTCCGTGGCCCCACGTGACCAATTTTGGAAATAAAATTCCATAATTCTTAAAAATTCCAAAAAGTCTGAATACCAAATCTGGGAATCCAATTCCCATTAACGAACCTTTTTCCTTCACAAAATCCGGAAACTTTTCCGTCGAAAAAATCATATCTTTCTTCCTTTCCAATTTTTGTGTCGTATACTCGTACGTACGTCCTCACATACATACCCTGGGGCCCACGGGAGAATTTACGGTTTTGTGGGGCCCACTTTATTTTCGGATTTTTGTTATTACGGATATCTTCGAAAGATGAAATATTTTGGACGAGTAGGGGGGCGACACGTGTCACCCCCATGTGGCCATGTTGGTCGAATGGGTGAAGGACACATGTCCTTGGACGGTTTGGTAGTGGACAAGTGGCTAGCCACTTGTCCAAATTTTGTGGTGGACATGTGGTTGGTAGAATCCACACCCACATGTCCCCAATCTACACCACACACTTGCCTAGATCTTGCCATTGATTTCTATAAATACCCTCAGGTGCAAGACTTATTCTTCATCCACACTTAAAGATTTTCCAAGGCAAAAATATCCTCCTTTGTGATGTTCTCGCCCAACCCCCACTTTGTGTAGAAATACTTCAAGTGTTGTTGTATTATCCCAAATACCTTAGCCTAGTATTCCTAGTAATATTCCAAAGTTATTTCAATACTAGGAGCCCGGAAATACTATTTTTTTTCCAATAATCGTAAATGAAACCCTAGAAAAATCTTCATAGCTTAGATGAAGTGTTACAGGTTGTTTAGAAACTTCTAAGGGTTGCTGGAGCGGTCGGAGCGAGGAATCGAGGTAAACGTTGCTCAGGATCGACTTATAATCTTGGATAATTTTGGGCTTATCGAGGTAATGATCTTAGTCCTTCTATTGTAATTGGATATTACATGTTGTAGTAGTATAGAATTGAGTATGAGATCTATGGAAGGATGTTTATAAATAATTGAATTGTATTTACATTAGACTGTATTTACAGTTGACTTGTAGTATTATTGTGAGTAAAATTGTACACGCCCGTTAGACGTAACCCCCTCGAGTTGTTGGCGGTAGCGGGCCTCGATAGAGGGGAGATTTATGGTTGCGGGGAGAGGGAGGTGCCGAATTTTCCGTAGAATAAGGAACCTTGTACTTGGAAATTGTGCTACAAAGAGATCGAGAAATTGATAGACGCTTGTGGCCTTTTTGTGGAAGATCGCGAGTAGTGTATTCTACTTGAAGGGTGGAAAAGGCTAGCAGGTCACAAGATTGGAGTTTTTTTCTTTTGTCGATAATCGTCGCGAGGTATGTGAACCTCTTCCTATCTTTTCTAGCATGATCAGGTGAACTATGTAAGACGGTAGACGACGTGCTAAACGAATTTGTTGTTTAAAACATAAAGTGTTATAACGGCTTTATGGGAAGTTTGTTATAACAACTTTATGTAGGTAAAGAAATGGTTTGTGGTTTTTAAAAGATAAGAGACTTGAATTATAAATGACTTGATGTGAAATGTTAAGGACTTGGTTTGTGTTAAAAAGTTGTGAAACCGCATTTATGAGAAATGGGTAATTGGGTTTTAAAAGGAATAAGTTATATTGATTTCGGAAATGAGAATAGGTATCGAACAAACCACTGCAGCGTTAATAAAGGAAAATGTATTGACAAATAATTAATTATATTAAAATCAGTAGAAACCTCTATCTGCATAAAAGCTAAGATAAGACAAAATTGTATTACATTTCCTAGATCATGGTTGCTTTAATAAGATCATTAATAACAAGTACTGATTATTCTTAAATTCCAAAGTAAGGAACTTGTTTTCTAAAAGAAAAGAGACTTGAGGAATTTGAAGTGTTTTGGTTTAAAAAGGGAGGCATGGTTTTGTCTTAAATTGGTTTAAAAAGAAAGCATAGTATTGTCTTGGTTTATTTCAAAAGAAGGTGTGGAAATGGTTTTGGTTTACTTAAAAAAAGATAGTTACTCTATTTTGATACTACGGGTATCGTGTGACTTTTTGGGAAAGAAATTGATCTTTTAAAGAGTTTAAGTACGTAGTACCTTGGGGTTAAAATCCGGGTTTGTTGTAATAAAATGAAAGTCTATGAGTACGTTGAACTTTCCTATGCTTGTTGTGATAGCCTTTGTTGTGCAAGTGTTTTGATTCTGTGCTACCGAGTCTCTCGATGGAGGGTCGGTTATCTTGTTATATCTTTGGACATACTGACACGTTGGGTGGCCCACGGGTATGGTTCCATTAGGATTGTTGTTCCATGGACTAGCTCCCCGTGAGGTTTTACTGATTCGGCTTTGGTATCTGGTAGTTGGCTCTCGTACTTTCCCCAGTCGTGGCTGATTCGGCTTTGGTTCTGGTAGTTAGCCTTCGTACTTGCCCTGCTCGCTTTGGCGGTCTCGTGACTACGGTTGTGATCCGTGGTTAGCTCGTTACTTGCCCGCCACCACGTGGCGCAGTGAGGATCTGGTAGAGGCTATCGCACTTGCCACGTGTCGCCTTCGCGAGTTTTGTGTTTGTGGCGGTCTCGTGATTACGCTTTGGTATCCGGTAGTTGGTTCACGACTTGCCCCGCGACGTGATGCAGGTGGATCCGCAGAGGCCTTCGTATTTGCCCCGTGTCCGCTTCGAGTCGGTGTTTGGACGGTTTCGTGACGCAGGTGGATCGGTGGTTAGCCTACGATTTGCCCGGCCGACGTGATGCAGCCGGATCCGTAGAGGCTATCGCACTTGCCCGTAAGCTTCGTGGACGCAGCTTGTCGCTGTTAGACGAAGTCTCGTGCAGTGGATCCGTAGTTAGCTTACGACTTGCCGGCCACGACGTGATACGAATGGATCTGGTGGAGGCTATCGTCTTGCCGGCCGGCTTCGTGATACAATTATTTAGTATTGGTACGGTAGGTTCTCGTAGCCGCTTCAGATTGGCCGATTGATGATGCAGTGGATCTCGAGTTATGCCTTCGCATTGCCCCAGACGGCTTTTACGACACAGTGGGACACGTGTTCATGTGTACTCGCGTGTTATTACATCATAGATCGCGCCAGTGGCGGAAGGTATTCCACGCATGATTGATGTTGTGGGCGTGAGACCCATAGTTATATTTGAGTGATGACTTTGAGGGCGTGAGTCCCTGACTTGACATGACTGTTTATATATTATGGACTGTAGTTTGGTTATCATACATGTCTCTTGCTTTATATAGACTATTATGATTTTATTTACGATTTTCGCCACATACTTGGTACTTGCCAGATCGACCTCCTTCGGGCCGCTCATGCCGCAGGTAGAGGTACAGCAGTTGTTGATCCTCGCTCATAGGATCGCAGTTCAGCGTTTGGGAAGCTCCGTTTCTCCGGAGGCTTATCTTTTGGTATGGTCCCTATCATTGTAGGTACTTGTACATTCAGGGGTATGGCGGGCCCCTGTCCCGTCATAGTTGTTGTTATATTCTTAGAGGTCTGTAGTACTGTTGTGGGCAAGGTTTGTAAAAGGATATAACTGTTTGGGTTTTATGTATATACATGAAGGTGACCGTTTTGGTTAGACTGTTTTCTTATCTTGTTTCCTGTTTAAGTTTTTATTTCCGCTGATTTTCTCTGATGATTGTATCACTAGGGTGCCCGGGGTAAGACACTACCACGGCCCGGCGGTCGTCGTGACAAAAGTGGTATCGAGCGCTTAATCCTCGGAAAAGTGTCTACTGCATCTATCTAGAGTCTTGATTATCGGCGTGTTGTGCACCACACCCATAATCAGGAGGCTATAGGATATTTAGGATTGGTTTCCATTCTTCTCACTCTGAGATCGTGTCTTAGATCTGTGTTATGAGTTGGACTCCCTCTGACGTATTCTCATGTACCAGTGATGCCTCCGAGCAAGGCAACCAGGGCCCAGAAGGGCAAGGCAGCAGAGGGAGCTGCGAGTAGAGCACAGAGGGTTACGAGGGCACAGGCCCAGTCTTTACCTGAGGTGGTGCTACAGACGGCGGATTCTACGATGCCGCCAGCCCCAACAGAGTTTAGAGCAAAGAGCAGAGCTACTGAGGCCACGATATCTGAGCCTCCAGTCCCACGGCCAGGAACAGAGGATATGGGTTACAAGGAGATGGCCCAGTTACTAGGTAGGTTTATGGCGAGACTTGAGGACAGACGGGAGCCGGTGGTACCAGTAGTGCACCCCAGGGCCGATAGTTGGATACTTCGGGACTTCTTAAGTTGCAGTCCACCAGTGTTCTATGGATCGAGCCGAGGATGACCCTCGTGAGTTTATCCGACAGCATGCGATCATGAGTGATCAAGGTCTCAGAGGCAGAGTCGGTGATATTGGGTTCGCATCGGCTGCGTGATACTGCAGTCGACTGGTTTGATTCATGGGAATTGTCCCGGGGGGAGCATACGCTTCCAGCTGGTTGGGACGAGTTCTCAGGGGTATTTCTTGCACATTTCTTGCCTCCCCAGATAAGGAGGGCTCGGGCCGATAGATTTTTGACGTTGAGGCGTAATCGGCGACGGTCGAGTACAACGTAGAGTTTGACTCATTAGCCCGGTATGTCCCCGCATTAGTGGCAGACATGGAGGATAGGGTGCACCGATATGTCACAGGACTTGATGATTATTTAGCGGAGGGTTGCACAGGAGTAGCTCTTCAGCCGGGCATGGACATTGCCCGTATACAGGCTTATGCACAGGGGATGGAGGAACGTAGAGACCGACGTAGGGACCAGGATCAGCATAAGAGGGCCAGGATAGCAGGGTCCTTCAGTAACTCAGGAGACAGACCGCCTCAGCAGCAGGCTAGTTATACACCTCCAGTACAGAGTGGTCCTCCGCAGTTTTCAGGGCATCCAGGGTATTCAGGAGCGGTCGAGCTCCTGTGCTGTGTTTTCGGAGTAGGGTATTAGTTCAGAAGCCACCTCTACCTCGGTGTAGTCGATGTGGTAGAACCCATTATGGGGAGTGTCGTGCTAGTTTGGGAGATTGCTATACTTGCGGCCGACAGGGCCATTTTGCGAAGGATTGTCCGACCAGAGGTAGCGCGGCAAAGGGAAAGCAAAGCAGTATTTACAGGTATATTCTTAACCCTCTAGAGACTAGTATGTGTGATATGATGAATTTTTTTTTTTGTTGAGTGTTATGTATGTATAGCATTGTGCTTATAGCAAATTAGAAAACATGGGTGGTTGAAAAGGTAAGTATGGAGACATGGAAGGTGTGAACCTTAGAATATTACACGTTGAGACCTTAGATGTAAGGCCGTCTTGAGTAAAGGATTTTGCAGATGATCCTTGTCGGAGTGCATTATATGCATAGGGTGTATTAGCGTGATAATTCCATGGGTAGTGTGAGATGGAAGTGGTAGCTTTCATGACGTGAATTAGTAAGATTGTTCCGGATCGGGGAACAAGAGTTTGGCGCGATAGCGGGTCGGGTTGAGGCCAGATAGCGGGTCAACCCGCAGCCCGGAATGAGGTGGGGTCAGTTCGAGGTGGTCCCGCCAGGTGGTAGGGTCACGAGGTGGTCCCGCCAGGTGGTAGGGTCACGAGGGTGCTAGGTGTTATACCCCGTATTTCCAGAGTATGTACGTAAGGGAATACGTACAAAAGGTTAGCCTTAAAAGTTAGGCTTGGACGAAAATTATTGGGCACAACTCACAAAACGATTGGTTTTCCGACGAAACGTTTCCACAGCTTTCATAGGATAAATTCCGGCTATGTCATTTCTTATTTTTGCGGATTTTTCCGAGAGACGTAACACTTTGGACCAATGAGAGGGCGACACTTTCCACCCTCTCATTGGTGGACTTGTCACGGCAATAGGGCCGATTGGATGACAATCCTTGTCATAAAGTTGGTTAGATATTTTGTGTGCAAGTTGGCAGTACACTTGCCCTAATCTTGACCTTACACTTGCCTAGCACTTGGCTAAATCTTGGCCATTGGTTGGCCATGTCTTGACCTATAAATACCTCTCTGAGATGAAGAGTTCTTCATCCACTAAAGCTTTCAAGTCTTGAAAAATCCTCCTCCCTTGTGAGCAATTCGTCCAAACACCCTCCCCTTTGAGCGAAGTTTTGGCCGAGGCCCTTCCCCTCTAGCCTAGCCAAACCTACCCTCCCTTGGTAGGAAAGTTGCCTTCTAGTATTGTTATAATGCCCAATTTAACCTAGCCCAAATTCCTTAGTACTTAGTAGAAGTTGTGGGAAACTTCTATGATTCTGAGCGCTGAGCTTTGGATTGTGAGCTAAACCTCGCTCAGATCGACTTTTACTTGGATATTATTGGGCTTATCGAGGTAAATAATCCTAACCCTCTTTTGTAATTAGAGAATGCATAATCGTAGAAGTATTGAGATAAGTATAAATACTTAGGAGGTTATTAAGAATAGAATTGAACCAGAACACCTGAAGGGTATAAAAGAAGAATATACGAATCAGATTTACATGTGATCTGTTTCACGAGACTTATATAGCTCACCGGTAGGGTTGTGCTGCCCGACTTTCCATAGAATTGAGGACCCTCTGCTTAGAATGACCTACGTAATAGTCTAGACTTTGATAGATGTCTGTGACTATTATAGTCGATTCTCCGCGCACACATACTCGACTTGGCGTGGATTTCACGGTAGGTATGTGATTCTTCCTATACTCACGAGCATGATATTTTAAGTATATATAGTACTACAGACGACATATGATAATCGGCAATGTCTTTTGACTTAAGCCCAATAATAAGAACCTTGAAGTATGTCAAAAGAATAATGAATCATTTTAATGTAAGAGTAATAGTTGTGTTAAAACAAAAGCTTAAGAGTTATACTAAGTTTTATGGGAAGTAGGTATAACAACCTAAGAATGATAAAAGGAATCACATTTGTTTGTTTATAAAAGCCTTGTATTGCTTTCGTTAAGTGTAGTAAGATTGGTTGATAGGTAGACATACTATGATGCCGCATGTGTTAAATGCCTTGTAATGTGAAAGGGGTTATTCTCACAGGCTTACGCTGCCAACCTAAGTCCGTTGCATCGTTATTGTATCACCTACCCCTCGACTTGTTATACCGAGGGCTTGCCACCCTTGATGCGGGTCTATACGGCCTATGCGGTCTATGAGACTATGCGAGTCGCGGTATGCTCCGTGATTGATCATTCCGGTGTTTATCCCGACGCGGATGCCCTATGCGTCCACGTGGACTACGCGGTCTTTGAGGCTACGCGATCGCGGAAGTCCGCGAGGGTACCGGCTAGCTACCCCGATGCGGGAATACCTCACGCGGTCTGCGGTGACCTATGCGATCGCGGAAGTCCGTGACTAGGCACGCATGATACTACGGGCGGTTGGCCTTGCTTCGATCATTCGCGCCTAGACTAGACTGCTACGCTTTCCTATTATCATATTGTTGTGATGTGGCACTATGTGCAATTGAATCGATTATATTTGTGAAAAGGTTTTAAATACCTTGATTTCATTTAAAGTACTTTATAGTTTCACATACTTGGTACCAGATCGACCTCCTTCTGGGGCCGCTCACGCCGCAGGTTCTAGAGGAAAGAAAGCTAGATCCACATCCTTAGGATCTCTACGCTGTTAGAGCTCCACTCTCTCCGAGGCTCTACTTTTGGGTATGATCTCCCGTTGTAGATAGTTTTGTACAGACAGGTATGGCGGGCCCTGTCCCGCCATAGTTGTTATTTCCTTAGAGGTCCAGAGTCCCGCTTGTACTGGGATGTAATCGCAAAAAAACTTGGTTTATGTATATACGCCGAAAGGCAATCTTTTCATCGATAAAATGTTTTAGTTATATCATGTTTCATGTCTTGTTTTATATTCCGCTGATTGTTCTCGATGTATGACTACTGGGTGCCCGGTAAGGCACTACCACTGCCCCGAACGGTCGCGACAAAAGTGGTATCAGAGCGCTTAATCCTGAAAGTGTCTACGCATCGTATCTAGTAGTCTTGATTATCTGTGTTGTGCACCATACCAATAATCGTGAGGCTATAGGATATTTAGGATTGGTTTCATTCTTCTCACTCGAGATCGTGCTTTAGAGTCAGGTTATAGGTTGGACCCTCTAACGCATTCCTTTCCTCAGAATGTATATGCCTCCACGTAAGGCAACCCGGCCTGTATGGCAAGGCAGCCGAGGAGTCGCTAGTGTGACACCCAGAGTCACGAGGGCTCGTGCCTGTGCTATACCGTAGACGGCGAGTTCTATGACACCGCCGCCCCAAAGAGGACCGCAGCACTCACACTTCCCGCCCTCACCGTGGCAGGAGTTAGGTACAAGGAGACGGCCCGCCACAGCCAAGGTCGTGGGCCGACATGAGGAGAGGTTTGAGGCACCCATTCCAGCCTGGGCCTACCCAAAGAGTACCCGCTGTTCACCGTAGGCGATAGCTCGAGGCTACGGACTTCCGAGTCAGAGCCCGCCAGAGTTTTACTGCCTAGACCAGAGGATGATCCGCAGGAGTTCATCCGCTGCGCAGAGGATTATGCGGGTGGTCAAGGCTTGAGATCGAGTCCGTGATATTCGGTTCAGATCGGCCGCGTGATACCGCAATGATTGGTTCGATTCATTGAGCTTTCCCGGAGAGCATGCACTCCAGCAAGATGGGATGAGTTTTCGAGGCTTTTCTCACACACTTCGCCTCCGCAGATGAGGGCACGATCCGATGATTTTTGTTATCGAGGCGCGAGGACGCACGCCAGAGAGTACAATGTCGAGTTTGATTCATTAGCTCGATATGTTCCTGCGACCGTAGCAGATATGGAAGACCGGTGCATCGCCACGCCACCGGGCTAGACGACTATATGGCCGAAGTCTTGTGCGGTGTGTCCTTCACCGCATGGACATTACTCAGATGCAGCTCACGATTGGGATGCGAGGAGCGTAGAGACCGCCGGGTGACCGATATCGGCAGGTTAAGGCCAGACGGCCGGTTCTTTTGGTGGTTCTCGTGGTGGGCAAGATCGCCAGAAGTCCAGATTTGCACCACACCGCCAGAGCACTCCTACATCATTTTCAAGACCAGAGCGGGGCAAAGGTGTCGGCCCCAGACTTGGATTTGTGGTAACAAGGGGGCTAACCGCTCGAGGTCTGCTCAGCAGTGCGTTGTGGTAGATTCCATTCTCGGGAGCCGTTATGCTACTACGGGACTTGCCATACTTGTGGCCAGCAGGTCATTTCGCGAGGGTTTGCCCGACCGGGCAACACGGGGTAGGCCCACCTTGGTCTGCTGCGCTTCTTCATCCCCGACAGCTTACTCGCCCCGAGGGCGTGGTACTCAGAGATCGCAGGTCGCGCAGGTCGTGGCGCAGTCCAGCTTCTAGCGGTCCTCGTAACCGCATTTATGCTTTGTCCACCGACAGATCGTGAGGCCTCACCGATGTCGCCACGTACCTTATCGCTCGGTTTGATGTATATGCTTTGATAGATCCGGTTCTACTGGCCCTATATATCTCCCTGTTGCTAGTAGGATGTGGATAGCTCGAGTCCATAGACCCTTTCGAGGTAGCTACGCCGTGGGTGATTCGGTAGCTCGGCGTATATGAGCTTGTCCTGTGACCATTTACGCCGCCGCACTTGCCGACTTGATAGAGTGGAGATGATTGACTTCGACGTAATCACGGGACGGATTGGCTAGCTTCTTGCTACGCCAATGTAGACCGCAGAGAGAGTAGTACGGTTCCGCTCGGCGAGCCATTGTTGAGTGGGAAGGAGCACCAGACGCCGAAAGGTAGGTTTATTTCCTACCTCAAGGCTAGGAAGATGGTGCGTGGGTATATCTACCATCTCGCTCGTGTTTGATACCGAGGTCGCGTACCAGATTTTCGACAGCCCAAAGAGTCCGAGAGTTCTCGACGTGTTTCCGCACGACCTCCCGTATTCCTCCGCAGGAGGAGATTGAGTTTTGTATAGATGTGTTGCCGCACACTCCTACTATTTCCATTCCGCCATACAGACGGCACCCGCCGAGTTAAGAGAGTCAAGGAGCACCGAGTGATTTGTTGGAGAAGCGGTTTCATCGACCTAGTGTTTCTCCCGGCGCCGATTGTTCGTGAAGAAGAAAGACGGACGCCGCGCATGTGTGTTGACTACAAGTGCACCGAACAAGGTGACCATTAAGAACAGATACCCTTCCCGTGATTGATGATTTGTTCGATCGGTAGGCGCGAGATGCTTTTCCAAGATTGATCTACGATCGCTATCATCAGTTCGAGTTAGAGGTGGATGTCCCTAGATCGCATTCCGGACCTGCACGCATTATGAGTTCGTGGTCATGTCTTTGGGTTGACCAATGCTCCGCGGTATTCATGGAGTTGATGAACCGAGTGTTCAAACCATTTTTGGACACGCTTGTGATAGTGTTCATCGATGATATCTTGGTTTATTCTCGCCAGAGCGTGAGCATGCGGAGCATTTGGCGATCAGGCCGATAGCTTCTCCGATCGCAAATGATGCGAAGTTTTCCAAATGTGAGTTTTGGTTGACCTCGTGGCTTTTCGGGCACATTGTCGGCCGATGGCATTCGAGTGGATATGGCCAAGATCGGCGCCAGACTTGCCTAGACCTACTACTCCGGCGCATGTTCGCAGCTCGGGCCTCGCAGATATTATCGCGTTCGTGGAGAAGTTTGCTTCTATCTCGCACCATTGACTAGGCCGACTCGTAGGCAGCCAAGTTTCAGGATCGATGCTTGGAGCGTGGTTTCAGCTGTCGAAAGAGAAATCGACGACCGCCTTCGCTTCTTACTCTTCCGCAGGGTCCGATGGTTACGTGGTGTATCGTGATGCGCCGTGCATCGGGTTGGGATGTGTTGATGCAGCAGGCGTAGTTATAGCATACGCATCCCGACAGCTTAAGATACACGAGGAACTACCCCACCCATGATTTGGAGCCGGCACGTGATTCACGCCAAGATCTCGAGGCACTATTTGTATGGGGTTCACGTGGATATTTATACAGACTCACAAGAGCCTCCAAAGATATCTTCACCGCAGGGAGCCGAACTTACGGCGAGACGGTGGTTAGAGTTGCTTAAGGATTATGACGCCGATATCCTCGTACCACCCGGGAAGGCCAATGTTGTGGCGTACGCCTAGTCGTAGGTCGATGGGAGTCTATCGAGGTGCAGCAGGAGGGGCATGGTTCGTGATTTGCATCGCTTAGCGAGCCTTGGTGTCCGCTTGATTGATTCTCGATAGCAATGGGTTAGGTTCGCGAGGTTGCCGAGTCTTCCATCGCCGGCGAGGTGAAGAGGCAACAGCCGAGGATCCGCTTGGCACGTTATCGTGATACAACTCTCCGTGAGGCAAGCGGTCCTTTGAGGTAGCACCCGATGGGGGCGCTAAGGTTTGAGGGCGTGTTGTATGTTCCGGATGTTTCAGACTTCGGCAGGTTCTTGGGGAAGCACACAAATACAAGCATTTATCCATCCGTGGTCGACCAAGATGTACCACGACCTTAGATCCGTATTGGTGGGATGGTTTGAAGAGGACGCTGCGAGTTCGTAGCTCAGCGCCCGTGTTGTCGCAGTGAAGGTAGAGCACCGAGGCCCGTGGTTTGTTCTGACGATAGAGATCCCGACCGGAAGTGGAGGTGATCAACATGGACTTCATCACAGGATTGCCTCGCACTCGCAGGAGACATGATTCCATATGGGTTATCGCCGACAGTCGACGAAATCAGCCCACTTTCTTCCGTCAGATCGACTTTCTACCGAGGATTATGCCGCACTTTACATCCGAGAGGTCGCGACCGCACGAGTCCCTATTTCGATCATATCGCATGCAGGAGCCCGATTTACGCTAACTTCCGGAGGTCCTTCCAGAGGGGTTTAGGGACGCAGTGAGCCCGAGTAATCGCATTTCATCCACGCATGCATCGACAGCAGAGCGCACTATCCGCACTCTTGAGGATATGCTGCGAGCCCGTGTTATTGACTTCAGAGGTAGCCGAGGATCACTTGCCGGGTAGAGTTCGCAGATAATAACAGCCTACCACTCTAGCATTCGGATGGCGCCGCATGAGGCTTTGTATGGGAGGAAGTGCAGATCGCCGATAGCATGGTTCGATGTGGGCGAGGTACGCTTAGTGGGACCAGACTTGGCGCAGCAGCCGGATAAGGTGAAGCTTATCCGAGAGCGCTATTGACACTCGTAGTCGGCCAATGGTCGATGCAGATCATCGACGCCGACATCCGGAGTTCGCAGCTGATGATTGGGTTTTCTCAAGGTGTCACCCATGGCGGTGTGATGAGATTCGGGAAGAAGGGAAAACTCACCAAGGTACATCGGGCCGCTTCGCATTGTCCACTGGGTAGGCAAGGTTGCCTATGAGTCGATCTGCCGTCCGATCCGAGGCGGTGCATCCGATTTCACGATCTACGCCGGCGAGATGTCGGGATCCATCTAGTGGTACACCCGATTGACGATGTCCGGTGACCGAGGGGTTATCGTATGAGGAGATTCCCATAGCGATAGTCGATCGTCAAAGTTAGGCGCTCGGACCAAGGACGTAGCTTCCACAAAGTTTTGTGGCGAACGAGCTTAGGAGGAGATGACGTGGAAGCAGAGGAGGACATGAGGCAGAGATACCCTCACCTATTCCCCACACCTCCAGGTAACCTACTTTCCTACTTATTGATTCAATTGACTTATGTGCTAAGTGTTTTTTTTTTGCAAACTGCTTAGGTTGTTAAGAACCTTATAGTTAACTTTCTTGGGAAGGAACATTAGGGACGAATGTTTCTAAGGAGGGGAGAATGTTATACCACGTATTTCCAGAGTATGTACGTAAGGGAATACGTACAAAAGGTTAGCCTTAAAAGTTAGGCTTGGACGAAAATTATTGGGCACAACTCACAAACGATTGGTTTTCCGACGAAACGTTTCCACAGCTTTCATAGGATAAATTCCGGCTATGTCATTTCTTATTTTTGCGGATTTTTCCGAGAGACGTAACACTTTGGACCAATGAGAGGGCGACACTTTCCACCCTCTCATTGGTGGACTTGTCACGGCAATAGGTTTGATTGGATGACAATCCTTGTCATAAAGTTGGTTAGATATTTTGTGTGCAAGTTGGCTAGGTACACTTGCCCTAATCTTGACCTTACACTTGCCTAGCACTTGGCTAAATCTTGGCCATTGGTTGGCCATGTCTTGACCTATAAATACCCCTCTTGAGATGAAGAGTTCTTCATCCACTAAAGCTTTCAAGTCTTGAAAATCCTCCTCTCCTTGTGAGCAATTCGGCCCAAACACCCTCCCTTTGAGTGAAGTTTTGGCCGAGGCCCTTCCCCCCTCTAGCCTAGCCGAAACCTACCCCCCCTCCCTTGGTAGGAAAGTTGCCTTCTAGTATTGTTATAATGCCCAATTTAACCTAGCCCAAATTCCTTAGTACTTAGTAGAAGTTGGGAAACTTCTAGGATTCTTGGAGCACCTTGGAGCTTTGGATTAGGAGCTAAACCTCGCTCAGGATCGACTTTTTACTTGGATATTATTGGGCTTATCGAGGTAAATAATCCTAACCCTCTTTTGTAATTAGAGAATGCATACTGTAGAAGTATTGAGATAAGTATAAATACTTAGGAGGTTATTAAGAATAGAATTGAACTGTAACACCTTAGAAGGGTATAAAAGAAGAATATACGAATCAGCCTTACATGTGATCGTTTCACAATAGACTTATATAGCTCACCGGGTAGGGTTGTGCTGCCCGACTTTCCATAGAATTGAGGACCCTCTGTTTAGAATGACCTACAGAATAGTCTAGACTTTGATAGATGTCTGTGACTATTATAGGCTGATTCTCTGCGCGCGACATACTCGACTTGGCAGGTGGATTTCGCCGAGAAGGTATGTGATTCTTCCTATACTCCTGAGCATGATATTTTAAGTATATATAGTACGGCAGACGACATATGATAATCGGCAATGTCTTTTGACTTAAGCCCAATAATAAGAACCTTCAAGTATGTCAAAAGAATAATGAATCATTTTAATGTAAGAGTAATAGTTGGTGTTAAAACAAAAGCTTAAGAGTTATACTAAGTTTTATGGGAAGTAGGTATAACAACCTAAGAATGATAAAAGGAATCATTTACTTGTTTGTTTATAAAAGCCTTGTATTGCTTTCGTTAAGTGTAGTAAGATTGGTTGATAGGTAGACATACTATGATGCCGCATGTGTTAAATGCCTTGTAATGTGTGAAAGGGGTTATTCTGCTTTGGCTTACGTTGCCAACCGGTAAGTCCGTCAGATCGCTATTGTATCACCTACCCTCGACTTGTTATACCGGTGGCTTGCCACCCTTGATGCGGGTCTATACGGCCTATGCGTCTATGAGACTATGCGAGTCGCGGTATGCTCCGTGATTGATCATTCCGGTGTTTAGCCCGACGCGGATGCCCTATGCGGTCCATGGGACTATGCGGTCTTTTGAGGCTATGCGGATCGCGGAAGTCCGTGAGGGTACCGGCTAGCTACCCCGATGCGGGAATACCACGCGGTCTGGTGTGACCTATGCGCGGCGGAAGTCGAGACTAGGCACGCAGAATGATACTATGGGCGGTTGGCCTTGCTTCGATCATTCGCGCCTAGACTAGACTGCTACGCTTTTCCTATTATCATATTGTTGTGATGTGGCACTATGTGCAATTGAACCGATTATATTTGTGAAAAGGTTTTAAATACCTTGATTTCATTTAAAGTACTTTATAGTTTCACATACTTGGTACTGTTATCGACCTCTCGGGGCCGTTCATGCCGCAGTTCTAGAGGAAAGCGGTGCTAGATCCACATCCTTAGGATCTCTACGTTGGTGTTAGGAGCTCCACTCTCTCCGAGGCTCTACTTTTGGGTATGATCTCCTGTTGTAGATAGTTTTGTACAGACAGGTATGGCGGGCCCCGTCCCGCCATAGTTGTTATTTCCTTAGGTCTCAGAGTCCCGCGATACTGGGATGTAATCGCAAAAAAACTCGTTTATGTATATACGCCAAAGGCAATCTTTTCATCGATAAAATGTTTTAGTTATATCATGTTTCATGTCTTGTTTTATATTCCGCGATTGTTCTCTCGATGTATGACTACTTGGTGCGGGTAAGGCACGATCCACGGCCGGGCGAGTCGTGACACTAGGCCCAGGTTTAGGTAACCGTCGTATGAGTTCGTGGATGTGTTCGACCAGAATCAGATCGTGAAGGTCGGGAATGGCCTTAGAGGAAATCGAAGCTAGTAAGGTGACCAAGTTGGATAGTAGAAACCCCAAGAGTTCGAAAGCATGATCGATGACTGAAATATGGTGCGTGTAATAGAAAGAGTTCAGGTATATGAGAAGTGTACGACGAGTAAGGAAAGAAGTGAACATGGGTTAAGAGAAAGGGAGTGATCATTTTGTGAAGTAACAAGGTAAAGAAAGTATCCTTTAGACCAAGGGTGGAAGCTGTAGTGTTGTTTTACATCTTAGAGGTGATTCCTCGTTGGCTTGGATTTGAGTTTTTGCGCGTATGTTATACTATGGCCATTGGTAGCATGATTGGTTTGGTAAGTATATTAGTGAAGACTATACCGGCGCAGGTATGTTTTGAGACTTAGAAGGAACATTCGGGACGAATGTTTCTAAGGGGGGAATAATGTTACACCCCATAGTTCCAGAGTATGTATATGAGGACGTACGTACGAGAATACGACAGTAAAATTGGAAAGGAAGAAAGATGTGATTTTTCGACGGAAAAGTTTTCGGATTTTGTGAAGGAAAAAGGTTCGTTAGTGAGAATTGGATTCCCAGATTTGGTATTCGGACTTTTTGGAATATTTGACAATTATGTAATTTTATTTCCGAAATTGGTCACGTGGGGCCCACGGGAGAATTTACGGTTTTGTGGGGCCCACTTTATTTTCGGATTTTTGGCATTACGGATATCTTCGGAAGATGAAATATTTTGGACGAGTAGGGGGGCGACACGTGTCACCCCCATGTGGCCATGTTGGCCGAATGGGTGAAGGACACATGTCCTTGGACGGTTTGGTAGTGGACAAGTGGAGCCACTTGTCCAAATTTTGTGGTGGACATGTGGTTGGTAGAATCCACACCCACATGTCCCCAATCTACACCACACACTTGCCTAGATCTTGGCCATTGATTTCTCTATAAATACCCCTTGTGTGCAAGACTTATTCTTCATCCACACTTAAAGATTTTCCAAGGCAAAAATATCCCCTCCCTTTGTGATGTTCTCGCCCAACCCCCACCCCACTTTGTGTAGAAATACTTCAAGTGTTGTTGTATTATCCCAAATACCTTAGCCTAGTATTCCTAGTAATATTCCAAAGTTATTTCAATACTAGGAGCCCGGAAATACTATTTTTTTTCCAATAATCGTAAATGAAACCCTAGAAAAATCTTCATAGCTTAGATGAAGTGTTAAGAGAAGTTGTTTAGAAACTTCTAAGGGTTGCTTGGAGCGGGTTGGAGCGTGAGGAATTGGAGCTAAACGTTGCTAAGGATCGACTTATAATCATGGATAATTTTGGCCTTATCGAGGTAATGATCTTAGTCCTTCTATTGTAATTGAATATTGCATGTTGTAGTAGTATAGAATTGAGTATGAGATCTATGGAAGGATGTTTATAAAGAATTGAATTGTATTTACATTAGACTGTATTTACAGTTGACTTGTAGTATTATTGTGGAGTAAAATTGTACACGTCTGGTTAGACGTGTAACCCCCTCGAGTTGTTGGCTTAGCGGGCCTTGATAGAGGAGATTTATGTGGTCATGGGGAGGTGTCTTGAATTTTCCGTAGAATAAGGAACCTTGTACTTGGAAATTGTGCTACAAAGAGATCGAGAAATTGATAGACGTTTTGTGGCCTTTTTAGGTGGAAGTACTGCGAGTAGCGTATTCTACTTGAAGGGTGGAAAAGGCTAGCAGGGTCACAGTACTTTGGAGCTTTTTGCTTTTTGTCGATAATCGTCGCGAGGTATGTGAACCTCTTCCTATCTTTTCTAGCATGATTGTGTGAACTATGTAAGACGGTGACGACGTGTGCTAAGCAATTTGGTTGGTTTAAAACATAAAGTGTTATAACGGCTTTATGGGAAATTTGTTATAACAACTTTATGTAGGTAAAGAAATGGTTTGTGGTTTTTAAAAGATAAGAGACTTGACTTATAAATGACTTGATGTGAAATGTTAAGGACTTGGTTTGTGTTAAAAAGTTGTGAAACCGCATTTATGAGAAATGGGTAATTGGGTTTTAAAAGGAATAAGTTATATTGATTTCGGAAATGAGAATAAGTATCGAACAAACCACTGCAGCGTTAATAAAGGAAAATGTATTGACAAATAATTAATTATATTAAAACCAGTAGAAACCTCCATCTGCATAGAAGCTAAGATAAGACAAAATTGTATTACATTTCCTAGATCATGGTTGCTTTAATAAGATCATTAATAACAAGTACTGATTATTCTTAAATTCCAAAGTAAGGAACTTGTTTTCTAAAAGAAAAGAGACTTGAGGAATTTGAAGTGTTTTGGTTTAAAAAGGGAGGCATGGTTTTGTCTTAAATTGGTTTAAAAAGAAAGCATAGTATTGTCTTGGTTTATTTCAAAAGAAGGTGTGGAAATGGTTTTGGTTTACTTAAAAAAAGATAGTTACTCTATTTTGATACTACGGGTATCGTGTGACTTTTTGTGAAAGAAATGGATCTTTTAAAGAGTTTAAGTACGTAGTACCTTGGGGTTAAAATCCGGGTTTGTTGTAATAAAATGAAAGTCTATGAGTACGTTGAACTTTCCTATGCTTGTTGTGATAGCCTTTGTTGTGCAAGTGTTTTGATTCTGTGCTATCGAGTCTCTCGATGGAGGGCCGGTTATCTTGTTATATCCTTGGACATACTGACACGTTGGGTGACCCACGGGTATGGTTCCATTAGGATTGTTGTTCCATGGACTAGCTCCCCATGAGGTTTTACTGATTCGGCTTTGGTATCTGGTAGTTGGCTCTCGTACTTGCCCCGGTCGTGGCTGATTCGGCTTTGGTTCTGGTAGTTAGCCTTCGTACTTGCCTCGTTCAGTTTTGTGGCGAAGTCTGGTGACTACGGTTGTGATCTGGTGGTTAGCCTGGTTACTTGCCCCAGCCAGCTACGTGGCGCAGGGAGGATCTGGTAGAGGCTATCGCACTTGCCACGTGTCAGCTTCGCAAGTTTTATGTTTTGTGGCGAAGTCTCGTGATTACGCTTTGGTATTCGGTAGTTGGTCTACGACTTTCCACGGTCGACGTGATGCAGGTGGATCTGGTAGAGGCCAGATTGCCCCGTGTCGCCTTCAGTCGGTGTTTGGATGAAGTTTCGTGATGCAGGTGGATCCGGTGGTTAGCCTACGACTTGCCGACGTGACGTGCGGTGGATCTGGTAGAGGCTATCGCACTTGCCCGTCGCCCGTGATGCGATTTGTCGCTGTTAGGACGAAGTCTCGTGATGCAGGTGGATCGGTAGTTAGCTTACGACGGCTTGCCGATGGCGTGATGCAGTGGATCTGGTAGAGGCTATCGTACTTTCCCGGTCGGCCCGTGATACGCTTATTTAGTATTGTTGCACGGTAGGTTCTCGTAGTTGGCTTTGCGTGCCGGCCGATTGATGATGCGAGTGGATCGGTAGCTATGCCGTTCTTGCCGACGGTTCTTATGACAGTGGGACACGGTGTTCATGTGTACTCCTTGGTGTTATTACATCATAGATCGCGATGAGGAAGGTATTCCACGCATGATTGATGTTGGGCGTGAGACCCATAGTTATATTTGTTGATGACTTTGAGGCGTGAGTCACGACTTGACATGATCGTTTATATATTATGGACTGTAGTTTGGTTATCATACATGTCTCAAGCTTTATATAGACTATTATGATTTCATTTATAGTATTTTCAGTTTCACATACTTGGTACTGTTATCGACCTCCTTGAAGTGCGTTCATGCCGCGGTAGGTACACCGATTGTTGATCCTCACTCATGGATCGCAGTCAAATTTGGGAAGCTCCGTTTCTCCGGAGGCTTATCTTTTGGTATAGTCCCCTGTCATTGTAGGTACTTGTACATTCAGGGGTATGGCGGGGCCCTGTCCCGTCATAGTTGTTGTTATATTCTTAGAGGTCTGTAGTACTGTTGTGGGCAAGGTTTGTAAAGGATATAACTGTTCGGGTTTTATGTATATACATGAAGGTGACCGTTTTGGTTAGCCTGTTTTCTTATCTTATTTCCTGTTTAAGTTTTTATTTCCGCTGATTTTCTCTGATGATTGTATCACTAGGGTGCCTGGGGTAAGGCACCAGTCACGGGCCCGAGGTCGGGTCGTGACAAATTCCCTAACTCAACCAACTTGGACATTTTTAAAACAAGTCAAGGATATCAAATGAAACTAAATTCATCAAAATCTCGTACGTCTACCGTACTATATATTTACAACTACTCATGCTCAAGAAATATAAAAGTTCCACATACCTCTTCAGTTCAACCCACTTGCTAAGTCCAATATGTCGTACGTAGTATGTCAACCTATAATGACCATAATACGTCTATTAACCTGTTATACCCCGTATTTCCAGAGTATGTACGTGAGGGCGTACGTGTACAATTTGAGCCTTAAGTAGGCATAGTTTCGAAATTTGTACACAAGTGCCGAAAGGAGTCGTTTTTCGACGAAACGTTTCCACAGCTTACGTTGGGAAAATTCCGGCTATGTCATTTAGTATTTTGCGGATTTTTCCGAAGCGACGGAACATTTTTGGATTAACGGGAGGTGACACTTGTCACCCTCATTGACGCAAAGAGAAGGCTTGGCCTTGGCCGATTGGCTCCTCTTTTGTGCCTTGCTTTGTGGCTTGTTTTGTGGAGTGTTTTGTGGAGTGTTTTGTGGGTGCACTTGGCTTGATTCGCCTTACACTTGCCTTGCACATGGCTTGATCTTGGCCATTGGTTGGCCTTGGTTTTGCTATAAATACCCTCTCTTTGAAGACTTCTTCATCCACTCTTCACTTGCCTAAGTCTTGAGAACCCCTCCTCCTCCTCTTGTTGACTCGCCCAAGAGCCCTCTCCCTTGTGAAGGCCTTTTGGCCAAACCTTCCCCTGTGAGCCTAAAGCCGAGAACACCCTCCCTTAGGGTGTTGTTCTCGTGTGGTACCCCTTTGTGGTATTAAAATACTCCTCCAAGTATTGTTATAATGCCCAAAATACCTTAGCCTTATACCTTGTAGTATTCCAAAGTTACCTCTATACGTAGAGTCCGGAAATACTACCTTTGTCCTTTAGTCTCAAACCGAAACCCTAAGGAAACCTTCACCGTTGGTTGAAGTTTTGGAGTAAGTTGGATAGAACTTCTAAGGGTTGTTTGGAGCGGTTTGGAGCACTCGAGTAGGAGCTAAACCTTGCTCAGCGACATTATACTCGGATAATTTTGGGCTTATCGAGGTAAACACTATCGTTCTTCTATTGTAATTGGAAATTACATGTTGTAAGAATATATAGTTGAAGTATACTATATATAGAACTATACTTAATCGTGGCAATGTCTTTTGACTTAAGCTGAAGAATTAAGAATCGAATCGAATCAGATGGAGACTCGTAGTATTACTTGTAGTAGAATTGTACACGCCCGGTTAGGCGAAACCCTCCTCTGGTTGGCTTGGTAGCCTACTGATAGAAGGAGATTTACGCTGTGGCGGGAGATGTCGAATTTTCTCAGAGAATATTCTACGTTGTGGTCTAGATGATAATAGGCGCCTTGTGGCCTTATAGGTTGAAGTACCTACGTGTGGCGCGATTTACTTGGCTTAAGGAGTAGCCGATGTTTGGAGCGTTTTGCTATTAGTCGATACTGCCGCGAGGTATGTGAACCTCTTCCTATCTCTTCTAGCATGATATGTGTGAACTATGTGGTACGGTGACGCATACGTGTTAAGCGTGTTTGATTGTTCTTAAAACATAAAGTGTTATAACGGCTTTATGGGAAGTTGGTTATAACAGCTTTATGTAGGTAAGAAAATACTTTGTGGTTTTAAAAGGTAACTGATGTGAATTATAACTGGCTTGTTATAATAAAGAACTTGATGTATTTTAAAAGATTTATAAATCGATTTGGAAGGGAGAGTAACACTTTGTTTTAAAAGGTTTTAAAAATATTTATACTAGCTTTATGGGAGTTAGGTATAATGTCTTAAGAGAGGTAAAGAAAATGGTTTACTAATGTTAGAAGTTAAGAGACTTGATCTTATAAGATAAGAGACTTAACTTATTTGTTTTAATGTGGATGTTTGTGTGAAACCTCATTCGTGAGTAATGAGTACTTGATTTTATTTAAAGGGATAATGTTTTATCGATTTGGAAATCGTAATGTATCGGCACCAATGCAGCGTTAATAAAGGAAAATGTATTGAATAATGATGTATTGTATTAAAACCAGAGAAACCTCCATCCGCATAGAAACTAAGATGAGACAAAATGATATACATTTTCTAGATCATGGTCGCTATAATAAGAATGTTGTAAACAAGAATAACCTACTCTCACGTGAGACATATATTACTCAATTGTTCTAAAAGGAATCAAGTGATTAAGTTTATGAACTATGAAACCATTTGAAAATGAGAAGCTTGAGTAATCAAACTAGGCAAACCGAACTTAGGAAAAGAATGTTGTTACTTGATTTTGAAAAGGAATGTGGGTTGGTCATTCTACTACGGTATCGGGTGACTTTTATAAAAGTAATGGATCTCTTTTAAAAGAACTTAACGATGTAGTACTTTGGGGTTAAAACCCGACTTTGGCATAAAATGAAAGTACTTTGAGTTGTGTGAAACTTGCCTATGCTTGTTGTTGTGAAACTTGTCTATGCTTGTTGTTGTGAAACTTGCCTATGCTTGTGATGATAGCCTTTGTGCAAGTGTGGTATTTCAGACACCGCGTCTCGATGAGGCCTGGTCGACTTGTTGAGAACTTACTGGACGTCTTTGGCGTGATGGAGAATTCCACGGGTATGCTCGCTGATAGTGTTATTCCATGGACTAGCTCTCCATGAGGTTTATTACGTTCGCCTTGGTCCCCGTGGTGGTCGGCCTCGCACTGCCCCGCCTCGTGACCGATTCGCCTTGGTATCGGTAGTCACCGCACTTGCCCTGCTCAGTGTAGTGGACGGTTTCGTGATACGCCCGTCCCCGTGGTCACCAGATTGCCCGGCCACCGCGTGACCGACCTTGGTATCCTGTGAGTCGGCTCTCGCACTTGCCCCGTGACGGCCGTGTTTTGGTTGCATTGTATTATTGGTACACGGTCGGATCCGTAGTTATACTTGTCCTGCACGGTTTTATAACACAGTGGGACATGGTGTTCATGTATAATCCTTGGTATGGTTATATCATAAACCGCTAGCTGAGGAAGAAATTCCACGCACGAGTGATAATTTGGAGGCGTGAGTCCTCGCTTGATGTGAATCGTTATATGTTATATATCGTAGTTTGGTCATCATACATGTCTCCCGCTTTATATAGACTATTATGATTTCATTTACAAGATTTACAGCCACATACTTGGTACCTGATCGACTCCTTCGGCCGCGTTCATGCCGCAGTAGAGGTACATCTACCGCCGATCCCCGTGTTTAGGATCTCATTTCAGCGTTTGGGAAGCTCCGCTCCGCGGAGGCTTATCTTTGTATGTTACCGAGTCCGTAAGTTCTTAGACGCTCGTGGTATGGCGGCCCCGCCCCGTCATAGTTGTTGTATAAATCTTAGAGGTCCTGTAGTACCGCTGGCGTGGTTGTAAAAGGATTAAACTGCTCGTGTTTTATGTATATACCAAGGCAAATCGCTTGCTGACCTGCTTATTTATTATATCTCTCATTTCATGTGTAAAGTTTTTATTTCCCGGTTTTCTCGATGTTGTATCACTAGGGTGCCCGGTAAGGCACCAGTGACGCCCGTTCGGGCGCCAAGTGGTATCGAGCGATTAATCTCTGAAAGTGTCTGCACCGTGTCTAGTAGTCTTGATTATCGATGTGTTGTGCACCACATCTATAATCGTGAGGCTATAGGACATTTAGGATTGGTTTCCATTCTTCTCATTCCGAGATCGTGCCTTAGAGCCGAGTGATAAGATCGACCCTCCGACGTGTTTCGTTTTACCGCTATGCCTCGCGAAAGGCAACCCGCCCGTGGCGGCAAGGCAAAGGAGGATCTGCGAGCAGAGCAAATGCGCAGAGACCACAAGACTGAGCCTCCACCCCGCACCGGAGCAGAGGAGATGAGTTACGCGAGTGGCCCGCGACGGCCGTGGTCAGGCCGAGACTTGAGGATAGGCCGACGCAGCAGCCCAAAGAGCACCGATGGTTCACCCTAGATCGATAGTTCGAGGCTTCGGATTTTCTCGAGTTGTAGCCGCGAGTTTTATGGGTCGAGGCACGAGGATGATCCGCAGGAGTTCATCCGAAGCGATTCTGGATCGCGAGTGATCAAGGCATCGGAGATCGAGTCGGTGGCCCTAGGTTCACATCAACTGCGTGATACCGCAGTCGACTGGGTTGATTCTTGGGAGCTGTCCAGGGGAGAGCATGCACTTCCAGCGGTATGGAACGAGTTCTCAGAGGCTTTTCTTGCACATTTCTTACCTCCCGTATGAGGAGGGCTCGCCGTGATTTTTGGTGTTACGCAGAATCCGCGCACGGTTCGAGTACAATGTGGAGTTCGACTCATCGGCAGACGTCCTCGCGTTAGTAGCTAGTATGGAGGATCGAGTGCACCGATATGTTACAGGCTCGATGATTGCCTTGCGAGAGTTGTTCTGTAGCTCTTCACCGCATGGACATCGCCCGCACGCAGCGTATACACTGATGCGGCGAGCGGATAAATCGACGGAATGACCAAAGTCAGCGAAGAGGGCCGAACAGCAGGTCCTTTGGTGACTTTCGAGGCGGACCGCCAAGAAGCAGACTAGTTATGTACCTCGTCGATGCAGTGGTCTCCACGCCTTTCGGACCTTCGTGATATTCGGAGCGGTCGGGGCTCCTGTGTTTCAGATTTTCGTGAGAGCGAGTGCTCACGGATGAGGTTGCCTTTGTCTCGGTGTGCCGCCAGGAAAGCTTCATAAGGAGAGTGTCGTACTAACTCTGGAGATTGTTATTTTTGCGCCAACAGGCCATCCGGCAAGAGATCGTCCGACTGGTGGTAGCACCGTAGATAGCATGGACTACTGTGAGCAGCTATGGTTCTTCACCTTCCGTAGCCAGCAGATGTTTGTACACCTAAGGCCCCTGTGAGGTCGCAGCTGGGAGTTCCAGCTTTAGCGGCCTTGAACCGCCTAGTTTCGTGTATATCCTTAACCTCTAGAGTTTTGTTTGTATTGATGTTGTTGATGTGTTTAATGTTATGTTTGGATAGCTTTGTGCTAAAATGTGATTTAGAAACACAGTTAGTGAAAAGGGTAAGTCCTCAGGTAGTGTGAGATGGAAGTGGTAGCTTTCGATGTGAAATAGTAAGATTGTTCCGGATCGGGAACAAGAGTTGGCGCGGTTGGTCGGGTTGAGGACCATTTCGGGTCAACCCAGAACCCGCCAGGGTGGGCTCAGGTGGTCCCGCCAGTGGTAGGGTCACGAGGGTGCTAGCCCAAGTTTAGTTGACCATCGTATGAGTTCGTGGGTGTGTTCGACCGTAATCAGTTCGGGAAGGCCGGAATGGCCTTAGGAAATCGAGGTTAGTGAGATGACCAAGTTTGGAGGTAGTGACTCGGGGTTGGAAACGAGCGTTGAAAGAAGTGTGGTACGGATACTAGAACGAGTTCGAGTGTTCGTGACGCAGTACTACGAAAGCGGAGAAGTGAACGCGTGTTTTTGTGGCCGGTGTGGCATGATTGTTTTCGTGACGATAGCGGTGAAGACTATACCGACGCCGTTGTTTTGAGACCAGAAGGAACATTCGACGAATGTTTCTGGGGGAAGAATGTTATACCGTATTTCCAGTATGTACGTGAGGGCGACGTGTACAATTTGAGCCTTAAGTAGGCATAGTTTCAAATTTGTACACAAGTGCCGAAAGGAGTCGTTTTCGACTAAACGTTTCACGCTTACGCTGGGAAAATTCCGCTATGTCATTTAGTATTTTTGCGGATTTTTCCGGCGACTTTAACATTTTTGGATCAACGGGAGGTGACACTTGTCACCTCATCGACGGCAAAGAGAAGGCTTGGCCTCGCCGATTGGCTCTCTTTGTGCCTTGCTTTGTGGCTTGTTTTGTGGAGTGTTTTGTGGAGTGTTTTGTGGGTGCACTTGGCTTGATCTTGGCCTTACACTTGCCTTGCACATGGCTTGATCTCGCCATTGGTTGGCCTTTGGTTTTGCTATAAATACCCCTCTCTTTGAAGACTTCTTCATCCACTCTTCACTTGCCTAAGTCTTGAGAACCTCCTCCTCCTCTTGTTGACTCTCGTCCAAGAGCCCTCTCCTCGTGAAGGCCTTTGGCCGAAACCTTCCCTCATGAGCCTAAAGCCGAGAACACCCCTCCCTTAGGGTGTTGTTCTCGTGTGGTACCCCTTTGTGGTATTAAAATACTCCTCCAAGTATTGTTATAATGCCCAAAATACCTTAGCCTTATACCTTGTAGTATTCCAAAGTTACCTCTATACGTAGTCCGGAATACTACCTTTTGTCCTTTTAGTCTCAAACCGAAACCCTAAGGAAACATTCACCGTTGGTTGAAGTTTTGGAGAAGTTGGATAGAACTTCTAAGGGTTGTTTGGAGCGGTTTGGAGCACTCGAGTAGAGCTAAACCTTGCTCAGCGCGACATTATACTCGGATAATTTTGGGCTTATCGAGGTAAACACTATCCTTCTATTGTAATTGGAAATTACATGTTGTAAGAATATATAGTTGAAGTATACTATATATAGAACTATACTTATCTTGTGGCAATGTCTTTTGACTTAAGCTGAAGAATTAAGAATCGAATCGAATCAGACATGAAGAGACTCGTGTAGTATTACCGTAGTAGAATTGTACACGTCCGGTTAGGGCGTCAAACCCCACATTGGTTGGCGTAGCCTCGATAGAGGGAGATTTCTGTTGTGGGGAGATCTTTGCCAATTTTACGTAGAATATTCTACGTTGTGGTCTAGATGATAATAGGCGCTTGTGGCCTTATAGGTTGGAGTACCTACGTGTGGCGCGATTTACTTGGCTTAAGGAGTAGCCGATCGTTGAGCGTTTTGCTATTAGTCGATACTCGTCGCGGTATGTGAACCTCTTCCTATCTCTTCTAGCATGATATGTGTGAACTATGTGGTACGGTAGACGTACATGTGTTAACTGTGTTTGATTGTTCTTAAAACATAAAGTGTTATAACGGCTTTATGGGAAGTTGGTTATAACAGCTTTATGTAGGTAAGAAAATACTTTGTGGTTTTAAAAGGTAACTGATGTGAATTATAACTGGCTTGTTATAATAAAGAACTTGATGTATTTCAAAAGATTTATAAATCGTTTTGGAAGGGAGAGTAACACTTTGTTTTAAAAGGTTTTAAAAAGAGTTATACTAGCTTTATGGGGAGTTAGGTATAACGTCTTAAGAGAGGTAAAGAAAATGGTTTACTAATGTTAGAAGTTAAGAGACTTGATCTTATAAGATAAGAGACTTAACTTATTTGTTTTAATGTGGATGTTTGTGTGAAACCTCATTCGTGAGTAATGAGTACTTGGTTTTATTTAAAGGGATAATGTTTTACTGATTTCGGAAATCAGAATGTGTATCGACAGACCACTGCAGCGTTAATAAAGGAAAATGTATTGAATAATGATGTATTGTATTAAAACCAGTAGAAACCTCCATCTGCATAGAAACTAAGATGAGACAAAATGATATACATTTTCTAGATCATGGCTGCTGTAATAAGAATGTTGTAAACAAGAATAACCTACTCTCACGTGAGACATATATTACTCAATTGTTCTAAAAAAGGAATCAAGTGATTAAGTTTATGAACTATGAAACCATTTGAAAATGAGAAGCTTGAGTAATTGAAACTAGGCAAACTGGAACTTAGGAAAAGAATGTTGTTACTTGATTTTGAAAAGGAATGTGGGTTGGTCATTCTAATACTACGGGTATCGGGTGACTTTTATAAAAGTAATGGATCTCTTTAAAAGAACTTAACGATGTAGTACTTTGGGGTTAAAAACCGGACTTTGGCATAAAATGAAAGTACTTTGAGTTGTGTGAAACTTGCCTATGCTTGTTGTGAAACTTGCCTGTGCTTGTTGTTGTGAAACTTGCCTATGCTTGTGATAATAGCCTTTGCTGTGCAAGTGTGGTATTTCAGATACCGCGTCTCGATAGAGGGCCGGTCGACTTGTTGAGAACTTACTTGGACGTGCTGGCAGTGATGGAGAATTCCACGGGTATGCTCCTGTTGATAGTGTTATTCCATGGACTAGCTCTCCATGAGGTTTATTACTGTTCGGCCTTGGTCCCTGGTGGTCGGCTCGCATGCCGCCGCCTCGTGACCGATTCGCCTCGTATCCGGTAGTCACCCTCGACTTGCCCCGCTCAGTAGTGACGAAGTTTCGTGATACGACCTTGGTCCCCGTGGTCAGCCTCGTACTTGCCCGGTCACCGCGTGACCGACCTTGGTATCCTGTGAGTCGGCTCGCACTTGCCCGTGACGGCCGTGTTTTGGTTGCATTGTATTATTGGTACGGTCGGATCTGGTAGTTATACTTGTCCTGTACGGTTTTATAACACAGGTGGGACATGGTGTTCATGTATAATCCTTGGTATGGTTATATCATAAACCGCTGTGAGGAAGAAATTCCACGCACGAGTGATAATTTGGAGGCGTGAGTCCTGTCTTGATGAATCGGTTATATGTTATATATCGTAGTTTGGTCATCATACATGTCTCCCGCTTTATATAGACTATTATGATTTCATTTACTGATTTCTGATTTCACATACTTGGTACCTGTAGTAATGACCTCCTTAGGGCGGCTGAGTTCATGCCGCAGGTAGAGGTACATCGGCTGTCGATCCCCGAGTTTAGGATCTCATTTCAGCGTTTTGGGAAGATCCGTCTCGGAGGCTTATCTTTGGTATGTTACCCGAGTCCGTAAGTTCTTGCGTTCGGGGTATGGCGGGCCCTGTCCCGTCATAGTTGTTGTATAAATCTTAGAGGTCTGTAGTACTGTTGTGGGCAGGGTTGTAAAAGGATTAAACTGTTCAGGTTTTATGTATATACTGAAGGCAACTGTTTTGGTTGACCTGTTTATTTATTATATCTCTCATTTCATGTGTAAAGTTTTTATTTCCGCTGGTTTTCTCTGATGTTGTATCACTAGGGTGCCCGGGGTAAGGCACCAGTGACGGGCCCGGGTTCGGGGCGTCACATAACCTCTAGCTTCAAATGTAGAATATTCTAAGTATAAAGTCACCAAATTCTACGGAAAATCGGACAGCACTTCCTTTGTTTCTATGTACTTTTCCACCTTTTTCAAGGCCGAATTCAATAATCAAACATGCCACATTTAAGGCTCAACAATGTAGCTAACATCAGGGGATTACACGCCTAACAAGACGTGTAAAATTCTGCCCCACAATTGATATCAAACTAGTCCAAAAGACAATGTCATTTTCGACAATTGAGGTACAACAACACAAAGTCTTTTCCAATTCTTTTTCAATCCAATTTGTTTAGTCTAACATGTTATATAGCCGCAATCGATTATAACAACTAAAATCTTCAATTAGATAACATGCGACGATTCTAATTATCGACCAAATTGTATTTCGATTTCAAATGGCTAACAAGGTCATTTCGGATTTAGGCTTCCAATATCCATAACACTTATGAATCTACAATACATATATCTCATGCTTGTTAAAATGTAGAGCTACAACAATATGTAATCTTATAACACTTAAGAGAACAAGATTGTTACCTTGACGAGCCTTAATCCAACTTCAAGATCCGAAGTCGCTCCTTAGCAACTTAGCTCCTCTCCTAGACACTCCAATCCGCCACTTGAAGCCCTTAGAAGTTCACAAACAACTTTTCTTCAATTTCCAATCCAAAACTTATGAAAGCGACTTAGGTTTTCACCTTGCGACTAATGCAAAAACGACACTTTTTCGGGATCTTTCTATTGAGATACCCTTACAATACCCTTAGGAACCTTGGTTTAAAGTATTGAGATTATTGAACCACAAACAAAAAAAATTATTGTTCACTTGAACCCTAACCCAAGAGCTCTCAATGAATTCTTCAAAGTTTTTCAATTTTTTCTAAGTGTAGAAAGTCTTGTCTTGCTACTAGTGTTATTATATAACATCATGGAGGGTCAAGATTAGAATAAATGGGTGGCTTGGATGCATTTCATTAAAATATCCAGCCAAGTGGGCTCTTTGACCTAGTCAATAAACTCAAGCTCTTAGCTTGCAAGACTTGATCATCTTTACTTTGGTCAAATGTCCTTTCTATCCATGGTCAATTTCGACCAAGACCAACCAAGGGGGGGTGACACGTGTCACCCTCCCATTCGTCGCAATATTTCGTTTCCCGACATTTCCATAATTCCGATAAATTTTTACTAGTCTCAAATCTTAACATTTTTTAGTTCTTACATACGTTCTTATAAACATGTCCTGGAATTACGGGGTGTAACAATAAACCTTGATATACGTTCTAAACAGAGTTCCTTCGAAATCAGTTGAAAAGACGTCATATGAGGTATGATGTGGCAAGCGGCCATCACTTAGACACATGAGGCCCTAAGGGTGTCCTGCATATGTCAAGAAGTTGATAACTGATAAGTTGGAGTATAGAAGTGAGAAATGTTACTTCGTTGGGTATCCATAGGAAACTAAGGGATATTACTTTTATCTTCCTAGAGAACATAAGATAATTGTTTTCAGGAACGCAACCTTCCTTGAAGATGAATATGTCTGTAAGAAAGAGGGTTGCACAGAGATAAAACTTGAAGAAATTCAAGAACAAAGTAACATAGAGGTTGAATTCAGTGGGAGCTTTTGGCGAAGATTGGGTACTTAGAGTACGCCGTTCGGCCAGTAGGAGTGATACGAGGAGTAATGCAGAAATGCAACATCCTCCGGCACAGACCTTGGAGCAAGTGTAGGGACTGCACCTGTTCCCACTCGGGAAAGAAATGAAAATGATATTTCTTGAAAGCTCTAACATTGGTGGATCAACCAACACACACGAACCTTCTCACCGTCAGAATATACCTGAAACTGGACTGCAAGACACACTACTCCGTAGGTCTACTAGGACTCATCGTGCTCCGGAAAGACTAAATATTCTTGTGGAAACACAAAATGAGTTAGATATTCCATATGACAATGAGCCTACAACCTATAACGAAGCAATGCTAGACATTGATTCGAAGAGATGGCTAGAAGCCATGAAATCCGAAATGAAATCTATGTATATTAATCAAGTGTGGAACTTGGTTGATTTGCCGAGTGGGGTTAAACCCATAGGATGCAAATGAGTCTTCAAGAATAAAATTGATGCATCTGGCAAGATTCATACTTATAAAGCTAGACTAGTGGCTAAAGGTTTCACTCAGCGTCCCAGTGTGGATTATGATGAGACCTTTTCACCTGTTGCTAAGATTAAATCTATTCGGATTTTGCTTGTTGTTGAGTGTATTTTATACACTCTTTTGAGTCCTTTTTAGTTATTATTTTACTCTTTTATTACGTGTTCAGTATAGTGTTAGGTGTGTTTTTCTTTCTTTTGTGGCACATCGGTTATAAAGGAGAGAATACAACTTTTGAGGATGAAATTACACAAAAAAACACCAAGAAATGAAGTCTAAGAAGTCCCGGGAAGTATAGAAGAAATCTGACCAAGTCCGGACGAGAAAATGATGAAAAATCGGAAAACTGGAAAAATCATGCCATAGGCGCTGCGGCGCTAAATATCCTGCAACGTCTGATTTGACTTCAGTAATTTCGGTGCCGTGGTGCTAGCCAGCAGGGCCACGGCGCCGACGTGGGATTTCTGATTTTTGGGCCGAATATCAAAGGGTTAAAAGGGTCCGAAGCGCAAGTTTTCTCAAGTATAAAACCCTAAAACCCTGCTCATTATGTCATACCTTATACTATTCTAAATCATACTTTTGGGAGGCAAGAAGGAGGCTACAATTGGAGACTCTTGTTCAAGTTCTTTTTATTTCCCTTATTTTATTTCAGTTTATGTTGGATTGTAATTTAGTTCTTGACATGACAATGTTTAGCAGCTAATAATTACTTTAGTAGGGTTTTTCATCGAATCTTCTTAAAACTCTTTCATATAGTTAATGCATAGTTTTTTATTTCTTCTTCAGCATATTAAGATCTATTCAATATTGTTATGATTACTTGATAATTAACTAGCTATTAATTGTCATCACTTATATTATTTCAAATCAAAAGTCTGAAAGGTGAGATTTGAATATGTTGTAATTGTCTAGACATATGTTAAAATCGTGGACGAAAGTACCCCGATACTTGTGTAGTATTTAAGGTTATTGTTCTTAATCCTCCAGTGTGGTAAAATCTATCATAGAAATATAGAAGGTTTCTGCACAAGGATGAGCTCTTGTGTGTCCTAACCGAAATATAATGACAGATTAGTTAAGCTATTATCTTAATAAGAAGAAGAATCATTAACATTGCATTGACACGTGAAAGAGTGGATAGTTGAGGAGATTGGAAGCCATATTTCCTTCATAACTGTTTAAAACCCAACATATTATCATTCTTAGTTTAATTTCTGCACTTGGTTATAATTCTTAGTTCAAAATCCTAAAACCAAAGAACATCAACCAAATAGATATCATAGAATAGATATTCGGTACTTAATAAATCAATCTCTGTGGACGATAAACTCGGTCTTACAGATCTTTATTACTTGAACGATACGTACACTTGCGTAAGCCCTTAGAAATATCGCAACAAGTTTTTGACGCCGTTGCCGGGGAGTGGCGTACTGTTAATATCGAATTATCTATTCTTATTTTTAATTTGGTTTGTATATAATTGGTTATGTTATTTTATCTCTAATTTGGTTGCTCCAAGAACAAGTTTCTAACTTGTTCTGCGAGCAACCGTTTTTATCAGTTTTTGTTGTTTTTCTTATTTTATAGGTAAAGTTAGTATAAGTGCATGGACTATTACTATCAGGAGAAGTAGTACTACTACTACTATCAACAGCAGTAGTACCATCAACAACAATTTAATCACAGGTTCCATAGAAAGATCAAAATGAGTTGCAGGAAGCTTTACTTAGGCTTACCAAGTGCCAGACTCCTCAAGGGCAATTTCAGCAGCCAAAGAGTCAGGCTCTATCAAAGGAGAGGGATGAATTGAGAGAAGCATTTTTGGTACTCACAAATGCCCAAACCCAGTTCATGGTGGAAATAAGATCTTCTTTGCTGACCTTGGAGACTCAAATGGGATAGTTTCTGAATTGGGAACCACAAATCGGGAAATCGATGGACATGGTAACCATTACACCTCAAGAAAGTCCACCAAGTGAGCCAGTTACGAGGAGTGGTAAGCAGATTGAGGAACCTAAACCACAACAAGTTGTTGAGGAATTTGGAGAGATAGTTAGTGTAGATAAAGAAGAGGTCACTGAGGACCACCCTAATGCAGAAAAGACAACACCAAATGTCATTGCTGACCCTAAAAAAGAAAGTCCATACTCTGAAAGGCACCCCCAAAAGTTGAGAGATGTAGGGAGTTTCACTGATCCCTACATTATAGAGAGTCTTGAAGACAAGCATACTTTGTGTAAATGGGGGACAATCTTAAATATGAGGCCCTTGTTTGGAAAAATTGTTGTAGGTGAAGTGAGACCCACAACAATAACTGTGTGGATTGCAAGCCGTTCGCAGAAGGATCCACTGGGCACTAGTGAAGATTAATTGTGTCTGGCTAAATGACGTTAACGACAGTGTTACTTGGGAGACAACCCAATGTTTTTAATTATGTTATTTCAATTTTTGTTTTAGTTTGTTTTATTTTTATCTTGAACAGTCTCACGGTATTGAATTTTGTCTTATGTTTTTATGGCAGTTGGACTAGGAACTGATCCCGAGTGAAATAGGGAGAAAAAAATGTTGAAAAAGGAAAAATTGACAGCAGCGCCGTGGCGCCAAAATGTAGGGCCACGACGCTGAAACTTCAGAGAGCCTAAATGCTGTGCAGTTTCTAGAATTTCCTCCCAGACCTCCGTTATAACTGTTGTGTTGTGTCAGTAAGTTGTCCCTTTATTTTTAGTCTTCACACATTGGGGACAAGGTGTCGATTAAGTTTGGGGGTGTCTTATTTTGTTTTATTGTTTTGTTTTGTTTTTAGTCTTTTTGATTTTTCATTATGTTGATTTCTGTATTTTCGAGTCATAATTTTTTTATCGATCATGTATGTTGTAGTTGCTAATGATATTGAGTGGATAAAGTGGGATAATGTAATGGAAATAAAAGCGAAAATCTGTGTGCTTAAGTTAGATATGCCAAAAATTCATAACATCTAATTATGTGGGATATTTGTGTTTAGCCTGTGTGTTGTCAATTATGGAAAGAACGGTTGAAAAATGTCTAGAAAATCTGTTTGCTGTTATTTGAGGTGAAATAGTTAAGATATACATGTTTAGGGAGATGATTCAAGCATTTCCTTGATAGCCCTTCTTACCGTTCATTACATACCCTGACATAAATTGTATCACTAGTCAGCCCTTTTGAGCCTAAATAATATCTTTGTTTGACACCCTATGATTCATTTGTTGTGCCATAAGTGATAATTGAAAAACTCTTGAAATGAGAAGTGTTGAAGAAGAGATAAAAAGAGAATGAAAATTTGATGCACCCCAATGAAAAATATGCAAAAGCCTAAGTTTGAGGGTGTTTGTTATTTATAATGTGTCTCATTCTCTCAAAAGAAAAGAGAGGAGAAAATAGGTATGAGATTAAAAAGAAAGTCAAAAGAAGGAAAAAGAGTTGAATGCAAAATGCTTATGGAACGTAATTTGAGCCTAAATGCCTACTTTTACCTACCACTGCCTAAGCCTACATTACAAACCTTGAAATTCCTGATGATCTTTAATATGTATACCTATGATTAGTGAAGAATATCAAGTAAATAGATCTATAGCATTTTGGAAAAGATGAAATGAAATTGACATGCATAGGTTAGGTGTTTGTATTTTCAATTGATCATTATCTAAGTGAATTTGCGAAATATCTAACTTGAAATTCTAGATTGCTAAAAAGTCATGCTATGTATGTTCTAACATATTATCCCAACTTTCACCCATAATTTTGAAGAAGCATTGTTATAGCTACTTGATCCATGTCATTGAGTCTTTTATTTAATTTTGATTTTATTTTTGTTTAATGCTTTACTCGAGGGCGAGTAAAGTGTAAGTTTGTGGGTGTTTGTTGAGTGTATTTTATACACTCTTTTGAGTCCTTTTTAGTTAGTATTTTACACTTTTATTTCGCGTTTAGTATAGTGTTAGGCATGTTTTTCTTTCTTTTGTGTCACAACGGTTATAAAGAAGAGAATACAACTTTTGAGGATGAAATTACACAAGAAAACGCCAAGAAATGAAGTCTAAGAAATCTCGGGAAGTATAGAAGAAATTTGACCAAGTCCGGACGAGAAAATGATGAAATATCGGAAAACTGGAAAAATCATGCCACAGGCGCCGCGCCGCTAAGTATCCTGCAACGTCTGATTTGGCTTCAGTAATTTCGGCGCCGTGGCGCCATCCAGCAGGGCCACGGCGCCGACGCGGGATTTCTAATTTTTTGCCGAATTTCAAAGGGTTAAAAGGGTGCGAAGCGTAAGTTTTCACAAGTATAAAACCATAAAACCCTGCTCATTATGTCGTACCTTATACCATATTCTAAATCATACTTTTGGGAGACAAGAAGGAGGCTACAATTGGAGACTCTTGTTCAAGTTCTTTTTCTTTCCCTTATTTTATTTCTGTTTATGTTGGATTGTAATTTAGTTCTTGACATGACAATGTTTAGGACCTAATTACTTTAGTAGGGTTTTCCATCGAATCTTCTTGAAACTCCTTCATATAGTTAATGCATAGTTTTTATTTCTTCTTCAGCATATTAAGATCTATTCAATATTGTTATGATTGTTTGATAATTAACTAGCTATTAATTGTCATCACTTATATGATTTCGAATCAAAAGTCTGAAAGGTGAGATTTGAATATGTTGTAATTGTCTAGACATACGTTAAAATCGTGGACGAAAGTACTCCGATACTTGTGTAGTATTTAAGGTTATTGTTCTTAATCCTCTTGTGTGGTAAAATCTATCATAGAAATATAGAAGGTTTCTATACAAGGTTGAGCTCTTGTATGTCCTAACCGGTATATAATGACAGATTAGTTAACCGACTATCTTAATAAGAAGAAGAATCATTAGCATTGCATTGACACGTGAAAGAGTGGATAGTTGAGGAGATTGGAAGCTCTATTTCCTTCATAACTGTTTAAAACCCAACGTATTATCATTCTTGTTTAATTTCTGCACTTAGTTATATTTCTTAGTTCAAAATCCTAAAACCAAAGAACGTCAACCAAATCGATATCATATAATATATAATCGGTACTTAATAAACCAGTCTCTGTGAAAAATAAACTCGGTCTTACAGATCTTTATTACTTGAACGATACGTACACTTGCGTAAGCACTTAGAAATATTGAAACACTTGCGATAGTTGTACATTATGACTATGACATTTGGCAGATGGACGTCAAGACTGCATTCCTCAATGGTGATCTAGTTTAGGAAGTGTATATGAAACAACCTGTCACGACCCGATCTCGGGCCCGCGACTGGTGCCTTACCCCGGGCACCCTAGTGATAACAACATCAGAGAAAATCAGCGGAAATAAAATTTAAACAGGAAACAAGAGACATATGTGAACCTGAACACTAGATCCTGCCTGCGTCATCAAACCGATCGGGCCAAGTAGAATAGCCAACTACCAGTCCGAAGGCTAGTCATAAAACTTCACGGGCAAGGTACGGAAACCAACTACCAGTTCCAAACCAGCCACGCAACTGGCCGAGGCAAGTATCTAAAGCTAGCGTACAATAGCCTACCGTCTCACGAGATATGATCGTGGCAAGTATCTTAAGCTATCTATCAGAGCCTGCCAATACATGAGAAATGACCAGAACAAGTATCTAAAGTGTGCCTTTAACCACATGTACAAATCAAGCCCGTGATCGCTCGTCACCGCGGCAAGCTTCATGGATTAGCGGTCCATGGACTAACAACATAACTCTCACAATGACCGCATGCCCCGGCATCTTACCTCGGTATAAGCATGGCCATGAAACCACCCTACTGGACGCATACCCGTGGACCATCCATCGTGTCAGTATGTCCAAAGGAAATAACAAGATAATACTCAAAGTGGAAGCATACCCGTGGACCATCCATCGTGTCAGTATGTCCAAAAGAAATAACCAGATAATACTCAAAGTGGACGCATACTCGTGGACCATCCAACGTGTCAGTATGTCCAAGCAATCAATCAGATAGCCGACCCTCCCCGAGAGACACGGTAGCACAGAATCAAAACAATTGCACAACAAAGGCTATCACAACAAGCATAGGCAAGTTCATTGTACTTTCATTTTATGTCAACAATCCGGGTTTCAACCCCAAAATACTACATACTTTCATTCTTTCAAAAAGACCTCTTTTTACGTAAAAGCCACACGATACTAATACTCGTAGTATCAAAACACGTTTTCTTTTCAAACCAAATTACTTCACTTTCATAAAAATCTTTACAAGACTTTTAAAATCAAGTACTTTTCTTTTAAAACAACATCAAGTATACTCTTTAAAACTCAAATACTTACTCTTTTCAAAAACAAGTAACCTATACTTAAATCAAGTTACTTCTCCTTTTCCGAAATCAAGTCGTTTAGCTTTCAAAATCAAATCTTTCTTTTATCTTCATAAAGTCGTTATAACTAACTTCCCATAAAGCCATTATAACACTTTATGTTTTAAACAAACAAAATTCATTTCACACACGTACGTCTACCGTACTATATAGTTCACAACAATCATGCTCAAGAGTATAGGAAGAATCACATACCTCTTCGGCTTAATCCACAAGCCAAGTAGAGTATGCCACGTGTAGAAAGTCCACCTATAATAACCACAATATATCTATCAACATCTAGTTCTCTTCGTAGCATAATCTGAGTAAGCAGTTCCTTATTCTACGGAAAATTCGACAGCACCTCCCCCCCCCCGCAATCACATAAATAACCTCCCCCTAACAAGGCCTGCTACCAAGCCAACAACTCTAAGGGGATTATACGTCTAACCGCACGTGTTCAATTCTGCTTCACAAAATACTACACAAGTCTACTGTAAATACAATCCAATGTAAATACAGTTCAATTGTTATACCCCATATTTTCAGAGTATGTACGTGAGGGCGTACGTATAAAAGTTTAGCCTTAGTTAGGCACTATGGACGAAAATATTTGTGCACAACTCACTAAAAGAATCGTTTTCCGACGAAACGTTTAACAAAACATGCGAAGGGAAAATTACGGCTATGTCATTTATATTTTTTGCGGATTTTTCCGAGAGATGAAATATTTTGGACCAACGAGAGGGCGACACTTGTCACCCTCTAATTGGCGATGTGTGGGCGGTAATGAGACGATTTGGAGGGCTTGGAGTAGGTAGGATATTTGTGATATTTTGTGTGGTAGATGGATAAGGTACACATGGATGAATCCTCACCCTACACTTGCATAGCACTTGGCTTCATCTTGGCCATTGGTTGGCCTATAAATACCCCTCTAACTTGAAGGTTTTCTTCATCCACAAATCACTTCTCCAAGTCTTGAAAATCATTCCCCCTCTCTTGAAGTGTTTTCGTCCAACACTCCCCCCTCCCCTTGAGAAAGCCTTGTCCGAAACACCTCCCCCCCTCTAGCCTAGTAGCTCTAGCCGAAACCCCCCCCCCTTGGTAGAAAGATGTCTTCCAAGTATAGTTGCTATTCCTAAATACCCTAGCCCAAATCCCGTTTAGTACTTAGTAGAAGTTGTGAGGAACTTCTGGGTTTCTCGAGCTATCGAGCGTCAATTATGAGGTAAACCTTGCTCGGGATCGACGTTTATACTTGGATAATTTTGGGCTTATCGAGGTAAATACTCTTGTCCTTCTATTGTAATTGGATATTACATATAAGAATAGCTAAGACTTGAGTATAAGATACGTAGGCGGTATTAAAGAAAGAATTGAACGTAATTACATGAAGGATATTACGTAATAGAATTGAATCATATCATAGTAGAGCGGTATAAAGAAGAATAATTGAACTGCATCATATACCGTATTTCGAGTATGTACGTAAGGGCGACGTAGAAAATTTGAACTTGTACTAAGGCTTGGCGAATTAAGTTTGTTCACAAAGACCGCTTAGAGTCGTTTTTCGACGAAACGTTTCACCTTTCGTAGGGAATTTCCGGCTATGTCATTTTTAATTTTTGCGGATTTTTCCGAGAGACGAAGCGTGTTGGGCCAACAAGAGGCGCCACTTGGCACCTCCCATCATGACGTGAGGGCTCGGATTGGACGAAATGGAGAGGTGTAGTTGGTAGGATATTTTGTGTGTTAGTTGGCCTAGACACATGGGTGAATCTTGCCCTACACTTGCCTAGCACTGCAAATTCTTGGCCATTGGTTGCCACTTGACCTATAAATACCCCTTTGGATGAAGAGTTCTTCATCCACAAATCTTCCAAGTCTTGAAAAATCCTCCCTCTCCTTTGTGAGCTTTTCATCCAACACCCTTCCTCCTTGTGAGTTTGGCGAGGCCTACCCCCCTAGCCTAGCCGAAATCTACCCCCCCTCCCTTGGTAGAAAAGTTGTCTTCTAGTATCGTTATAATGCCCAAAATACCCTAGCCCAAATCCCTTAGTCTTTGGTAGAAGTTGTGAAGAACTTCTAAGGTTTCTTGGAGCTACCGGGGCGTACAACTTAGGAGCTAAACCTTGCTCAGGCGCGACTTTATCTAGGATATTATTGGGCTTACCGAGGTAATAATCCTAACCCTCTTTTGAATTAGAGAATACTTATTTGTAGTATAAGGATAAGTATTAATACTTAGAAGAATATCACGTAAAAGAATTGAACTATTACCACAGTAGAAGGTTTTAAAAGAAGAATAATCACATCAGTACTCACATAGACTTTTCACAGACTTATATAGCTCACCGGTAGGTCACTGCCCGACTTTCCGTAGAATTGTGAACCCTCTGTTTAGAATGACCCTCGCAGTAGTCTTTGATAGATATCTGTGACTATTATAGTGACTCTCACAGCGACATATTCAACTGGCGGTGGTTTTCACGAGAAGGTATGTGATTCTTCCTAAAGCATGATATTTTACAATATATAGTACGGTAGACGCGTACGTGTTAATCGAATAATAACTACGGCAATGTCTTTGACTTAAGCTCGATAATACTTACGGAATGCCTCACGCTTAAGCCTGAATAACAAAGAACTAAAAACATTTCAAAAGAATATCAATCATTTTTAAATGTAAGATAAATACTTGGTTTTTAAAACAAAAGCTTAAGAGTTATACTAGCTTTATGGGAAGTTAGGTATAACAACTTAAGAAAGATAAAAGGAATTTACTTGTTTGTTTATAAAAGCCTTGTATTGATTTCTTTAAGTGTAGTAAGATTGTTTGATAAGTAGACATGTTATGATGCTACCGTGTTAGTGTCTTGTAATGTGTAAGGGGTCATTCTTGCGGCTTACGTTGCTAACCGGTAAGTCCATTGTATCGTTATTGTATCACCTACCCTTGATCGTTATACCGCGGCTTGCCCTCGATGCAGTCTATACGGCCTATGCGGTCTGTGAGACTATGCGAGCAGCGGTATGCTCGAGATTGATCATTCCGCGTCTAGCTCGACGCGGGATTCCTGTGCGCGATGCGCTGAGACTATGCGGTCTTTTGAGGCTATGCGCTGCGGAGCCTAGGCGGATGCCGGGTTGGCTGCCCCGATGCGAGGCTACCTCATGCGGTCTATGTGTGACCTATGCGGCTGCGAAGTCCGTGACTAGGCACGCACGATACTATGGGCGATTGGCCTTGCTTCGATCATTCGCGCCTAGAATAGACTACGCCTTTTCTATTATCATTGTTGTTTGTGATGTGGCACTATGTGCAATTGAACTGATTGTATTTGTGAAAAGGTTTTAAATACTTTGATTTCATTTTAAAGTACTTTATAGTTTCACATACTTGGTACTGTTGCATCGACCTCTTCTGGCCGTTCATGCCGCAGGGGCAAGCAGTGCTAGATCCACATCCTTAGGATCTTTGCTGGTGTCGTGAGCTCCATCTTCTCCGGAGGCTCTACTTTTGGGTATGATCTCCCTGTATTGTAGATAGTTTTGTACAGTCAGGGTATGGCGGTGCCCTGTCCCGCCATAGTTGTTTACTTCCTTAGAGGTCTGTAGTACTATTGTACAGTTGGGATGTAACTGCAAAACTTGAGTTATTTATATTATGCCGTAAGGCAAGCTTTTCATCGATAAAGCGTGTCTTATTGTTTTAAATCGCTTTCTGTCTTGTTTTATATTCCATTGGTTACTCGATGTATGACTACTTGGGTGCCCCTGAAGGCACGATCACGCCCCGAACGTCGTGACAAAAGTGGTATCGAGCGATTAATCCTCGGAAAGTGTCTACATCGTATCTAGTAGAGTCTTGATTATCGGTGTGTTGCACCACACCAATAATCGTGAGGCTATAGGATATTTAGGATTGGTTTCATTCTTCTCATTGTGAGATCGTGCTTTAGAGTCGTGTTATAGGTTGGACCCTCTAACGTATTCCTTTCCGTAATGATTATGCCTCCACGTAAGGCAACCCGCCCGAAGCGGCAAGGCAATGGCGGAGGCGCTAGCAGACACCCAGTCACGAGGGCTCGTGCCCGCCTATACCAGACGGCGAGTTCTATGACGCCACGCCCCAAAGAGACCACGTACCCACACCTCCCGCCCCACACCGGGCGGAGGAGTTAGGTACAAGGAGATAGCCCACTTTTGGCTAAAGTCAGGCCCGACACGAGGAGAGACTGATGCGGCAGTTCGGCTCAGCTCGCCGCACCCGTAGTGCACCCGAGGCGAATAGTTTGAGGCTACGAGATTTCTTGAGTTGTAGCCCGCCGTAGTTTTACTGTCGAGGCCGAGGATGATCCGCAGGAGTTCATCCGTCACCGCAGAGGATTATCGGGTGATCGTGGCTTGGAGACCGAGGCTGTGGACATTCGGTTCGCGGCCGCGTGACACCGCAATGATTGGTTTGATTCATGGAGCTTTCCGGGAGAGCATGCACCTCCAAAGATGGGATGAGTTTTGAGGCTTTTTCACACACTTCTTGCCTCCGCAGATGGCGAGGGCACGAGCCGATAGATTCTTCTGCCGAGACAGGGACGCACTTGCCGTGGAATACAATGTCGAGTTTGATTCTTTGGCTAGATATGTCCCAGATTGGTAGCGGATATGGAGGATAGGGTACACCGCTACGTCACCGGCTAGATGATTATATGGCCGAAGTCATGCGGGTGTTTCTCTTCACCGGGTATGGACATTACCCGCACGCAGCTCATGCACTAGGATGCGGAGAGCGCGAGACCGCCGGTAGAGCGATATCGCAGAAGAAGGCCAAGACGGCCGGTTCTTTTGGTGGTCCTCGGGGTGGGCGCATCGCCAGAAGTCCAGATTTGCACCACACCAGCAGAGCGCTCTACCTCATTTTCAAGACACCAGAGCGCCGAGGCGTCGTGGCCCGAGACTTGATTTCCGTGGTAGCGAGTGCTAACCGTCGAGGTCTGCTCGTGCCCGTTGTGCGAATACCATTCGGGAGCTGCATCCAGAGCTTGCTATACTTGGGCCAGCAGGTCACTTTGCGAGTTTGTCCGACCGGCGGCGCGGTGGTAGGCTCACCTACGGTGCATTGCCGCTTCTTCATCCTCGACAGCTACTCGCCCCGAGGGCAAGGTACACATGGATCAGGGTCGCGGCAGGTCGTGGCGCAGTCCCGCCTAGCGGTCCTCGAACCGCATATATGCTTTGTCCACCGACAGATCGGGAGGCCTCACCGATGTCGCCACAGTACCTTATCGGTTCGTTTGATGTGTATGCTTTGATAGATCCGGTTCTACTGCCCTATATATCTCCCTTGTTGCTAGTAGGATAGGGATAGAGCACGAGTCCATAGACCACTTTCGAGGTAGCTACGCCATGTGGAATCGGTGGTAGCTCGGCGGGTATATAGAGCTTGTCTGTGACCATTTACGTCGTCGGACCTAGCCGACTTGATAGAGTTGGAGATGATTGACTTCGGCGTGATTATGGGGATGGATTGGCTAGCTTGCTACGCCAATGTAGACCGCAGAGAGAGTAGTACGGTTCCAGCTCGGCGAGCCAGGTTGTTGAGTGGGAGCACGCAGACGCCGGTGGTAGGTTTATTTCCTACCTCAAGGCTAGGAAGATGGTGCGAAGGGGTATATCTACCATCTCGTTCGGGTGTTTGATCTGAAGGCTGCGTACCGGACTTTCGCCGATTCGAGAGTCACGAGTTCCCGACGTGTTTTCATTGACCTCCGTATCCTCCCGAGAGGAGATTGAGTTTTGTATTGACATATTGCGGACACTCGGCCTATTTCCATTCCGTCATACGTAATGGCACCGCCGAGTTGAGAGAGTGAAGGACGGGCTTAGGGATTTGGCCGAGAAGGGTTTTATCGCACCTAGTGTTTCTCCCCAAGCGCCAGATTGTTCGTGAAGAAGAAGGGCGACGCCGCGCATGTGTTGATTGACGGTGAACAAGGTGACCATTAAGAACGAATACCCCTTCCCGTGATTGATGATTTGTTCGACCAGTTGCGGCGCGAGATGTTTCTCCAAGATTGATCTGCGTTCGCTATCATCGTTCGTGTCGAGAGGTGGATGTCCCTAGGATCGCATTCGGACCAGACGCATTATGAGTTCGTGGTCATGTCTTTTGGGTTGACCAATGCTCCGCAGTATTCATGGATTTGATGAACCGAGTGTTCAAACCATTTTGGATACGTTTGTGATAGTGTTCATTGATGATATCTTGGTTTATTCTCGCCAGAGCGAGCATGCGAGCATTTGGCGACTTGGCCGACAGCTTCTCCAGATCGCAGCCAGACGCCAAGTTTTCCAAATGTGAGTTTTGGTTGACTTGTCAGCGTTTCGGGCATATTGTGGCCGATGGCATTCGAGTGGATACGCCAAGATCGAAGCATCGGGACTTGCCTAGACCTACTACTCCGGCAGAGGTTCGCAGCTCGGGCCTCGGGTTATTATCGGCGGTTCGTGGAGAAGTTTGCTTTATCTTCGCACCATTGACTAGGCCGACTCGAGCGCGCCAAGTTTCAGCGGATCGATGCTTGTGGCGAGGTTTCGATTCTTGAAAAGAGATTGACGACCGCCCGTTCTTACTTCCGCAGGTCCAGACGGTTATGTGGTGTATTGTGATGCGTCAGGCATCGGGTTGGGATGTGTGTTGATGCAGATGGCGAGTTATAGCATATGCATCCCGACACCAAGAAACACGAGAGGAACTACCCCACCCATGATTTGGAGTCGCACCGTGATTCACGCTTTGAAGATCCGAGGCACTATTTGTATGGGGTTCACGTGGATATTTATACGCACCACAAGAGCCTCCAAAGATATCTTCACCGTAGGAGCCGAACTTACGGCAGAGACGGTGGTTAGAGTTGCTTAAGGATTACGATGTTGATATCCTGTACCACCCGGAAGGCCAATGTCAGGCGTATGCTCTTAGTCGTAGGTCGATGGGAGCCTATCGATGCGGCAGCTAGAGAGAGGGACATGGTTCGTGATTTGCATCGCTAGCGAGCCTTGGTGTCCGCTTGATTGATTCCCGATAGCAGCGGGTTAGAGTTCGTGAGGTTGCCGAGTCTTCCATCGTCGGCGAGGTGAAGAGGCAACAGCCGAGGATCCGGTTTTGGCACGTTATCGTGATACGCCTCTTCGTGAGAGCAAGGGTCCTGAGGTAGCACCACGGGTGCTAAGGTTTGAGGGCGAGTGTGTTCCGGATGTTTGTGACTTGCAGGTTCTTGGGAAGCACACACAAGCGTTACTATCCATCCGTGGTCGACCAAGATGTACCACGACCAGATCCGTGTATTGGTGGGATGGCTTGAAGAGGACGTTGCGAGTTCGTAGCTCGGTGCCCGTGTTGTCGCAGTGAAGGTAGAGCACCGCAGGCCCGTGGTTTGTTCTGACGATTGAGATCCCGACGGAAGTGGGAGGTAATCAACATGGACTTCATCACGGATTACCTCGCACTCGGAGACATGATTCTATATGGGTTATCGTCGACAGTGAAATCAGCCCACTTTCTTCCCGTTAGGGCGACTTTCTACCGAGGATTATGCGGACTTTACATCCGAGAGATCGTCGATCGCATGGAGTCCCTAGTTCGATCATATCGCATGCAGGAGCCCGCCACGGCTAACTTCCGGAGGTCCTTCCAGGGGTTTAGGGACGCAGTGAGCACGAGCATCGCATTTCATCCACGCATGCATCGGACAGCAGAGCGCACTATCCGCACTCTCGAGGATATGTTGCGAGCCCGTGTTATTGACTTCGATGGTAGTTGGGAGGATCATTTGCCTCTAGTTGAGTTTGCGTATAATAATAGCTACCACTCCAAAGATTCGATGGCGCCTTATGAGGCCTTGTATGGGAGGAAGTGCAGATCGCCTATAGGTTGGTTCGATGTGGGCGAGGTGCGGCTGGGACCAGATTGGTGCAGCAGCGATGGATAAGGTGAAGCTTATCCGAGAGCGACTATCGACTCGAGTCGGCGAAGTCGTATGCAGATCATCGTCGTCGGCATCCGAGTTCGCGATAGATGATTGGGTTTTCCTAGTGTCACCCATGAAGGGTGGGATGAGATTCGGGAAAAAGGGGAAACTCAGCCCAAGGTCCATTGGGCCGTTTCATATTGTCCGCAGGGTAGTCAAGGTTGCCTAGGAGTTGGATCTGCCGTCCGACCTGGAGGCGGGCATCCGTGTTTCACGTATCTATCTTTGAGGAGATGTATCGGATCCATCTAGGTACACCCGACGACGATGTCCAGTGACCGAGGGGTTATCGTATGAGGAGATTCCCATAGCGATAGTCGATCGTCGTTAGCGTCTGCGGACGAAGGGCGTGGCTTCCACAAAGTCTTGTGGCGAACGAGCTCGGGAGGAGATGGCGTGGGAAGCCGGCGAGGACATGAGGCGAAGTATCCTCACCTATTCCCCACACCTCCGGGTAATTCACTTTCCTACTTGTAAATTTCCATTATCATTTATGCCTAAGTGTTGTTTTGTGGCGTGGCATTTGCTAACTGTTTAAGCTTCTTCGATAATCGTCTTGAAGGAACATTCGACGAATGTTTCTAAGGGGAGAATGTTATACCGTATTTCGAGTATACGTAGGGCGCAGAAAATTTGAACTTGTAAGGCTTGGCGAATTAAGTTTGTTCACGACCCGTTTAGAGTCGTTTTGACTAAACGTTTTCACAGCCGTAGGGAATTTCCGCTATGTCATTTTTAATTTTTGCGGATTTTTCCGAGAGGCGAACGTGTTGGGCCAACAAGAGGCGCCACTTGGCACCCTCCCATCATGACGTGAGGGCTCGGATTGGACGAAATGGAGGTGTAGTTGGTAGGATATTTTGTGTTAGTTGGCCTAGGACACACGGGTGAATCTTGCCCTACACTTGCCTAGCACTTGGCTAAATCTTGGCCATTGGTTGGCCACTTCTTGACCTATAAATACCCCCCTTTGGATGAAGCGTTCTTCATCCACCAAGCTTCCAAGTCTTGATAAATCCTCGCCTCTCCCTTTGTGAGCTTTTCGTCCAACACCCCTTCCTCCCTCATGAGTTTGGCCGAGGCCTACCCCCCTAGCCTAGCCGAAATCTACCCCCCCTCCCTTGGTAGAAAAGTTGTCTTCTAGTATCGTTATAATGCCCAAAATACCCTAGCCCAAATCCCTTAGTCTTTGGTAGAAGTTGTGAAGAACTTCTAAGGTTTCTTGAGCTACCTGGCGCATAAACTTAGGAGCTAAACCTTGCTCAGGCGCGACTTTATCTAGGATATTATTGGGCTTACCGAGGTAATAATCCTAACCCTCTTTTGAATTAGAGAATACTTACTGTTGTAGTATAAGGATAAGTATAAATACTTAGAAGAATATCACAGAAAAGAATTGAACTATTACCACAGTAGAAGGTTTTAAAAGAAGAATAATCACACTGTACTCACATAGGACTGTTTTCACAGTAGACTTATATAGCTCACCGTAGGTCAGGCCGCCCGACTTTCCGTAGAATTGTGAACCCTCTGTTTAGAATGACCCTCAGAGTAGTCTTTGATAGATATCTGTGACTATTATAGGCTGACTCTCTGCGCGCGACATATTCAACTTGGCAGGTGGTTTTCGCTGAGAAGGTATGTGATTCTTCCTAAAGCATGATATTTTACAATATATAGTACGGTAGACGTACATGTGTTAACTGAATAATAACTACGGCAATGTCTTTGACTTAAGCCTGAATAATACTTACGGCAATGCCTCACGGCTTAAGCCTGAATAACAAAGAACTGAAAACATTTCAAAAGAATACTGAATCATTTTTAAACAGAAGATAAATACTTGGTTTTTAAAACAAAAGCTTAAGAGTTATACTAGCTTTATGGGAAGTTAGGTATAACAACTTAAGAAAGATAAAAAGGAACTGTTTACTTGTTTGTTTATAAAAGCCTTGTATTGATTTCTGTTAAGTGTAGTAAGATTGTTTGATAAGTAGACATGTTATGATGCTACCTGTGTTAGTGTCTTGTAATGCCGTAAAGGGGTCATTCTTGCGTGCTTACGTTGCTAACCTAAGTCCATTGTATCGTTATTGTATCACCTACCCTCGATCGTTATACCGAGGGCTTGCCCTCGATGCAGTCTATACGGCCTATGCGGTCTGTGAGACTATGCGGAGCAGCGGTATGCTCCAGGATTGATCATTCCGGGCGTCTAGCCTGATGCGGGGGATTCCCTATGCGGTCTGTTGAGACTATGCGGTCTTTTGAGGCTATGCGGGCTGCGGGAGCCTAGGCGGATGCCGGGGGTTGGCTGCCCCCGATGCGAGGGCTACCTCATGCGGGTCTATGTGTGACCTATGCGGCCGCGAAAGTCGAGACTAGGCACGCGAGAATGATACTATGGGCGATTGGCCTTGCCCGATCATTCGCGCCTAGAATAGACTATTCTGATCTTTCTATTACTGTTGTTGTTTGGCACTATGTGCAATTGAACTGATTGTATTTGTGAAAAGGTTTTAAATACTTTGATTTCATTTTAAAGTACTTTATAGTTTCACATACTTGGTACCTGTTGTACTGACCTCCTTCGGGGGGCTGCGTTCATGCCGCAGGTAAGGGCAAGCAGGTGCTAGATCCACATCCTTAGGATCTTTGCGTTGGTGTCAGGAGCTCCATCTTCTCCGGAGGCTCTACTTTTGGGTATGATCTCCCTGTGTTGTATATAGTTTTGTACAGTCAGGGTATGGCGGGGCCCTGTCCCGCCATAGTTGTTTACTTCCTTAGAGGTCCAGAGTACTATTATGCTTGGGATGTAACTGCAAAACTTGAGTTATTTATATTATGCCGAAAGGCAAGCTTTTCATCAGATAAACTGTGTCTTATTGTTTTAAACTGTTTCCTGTCTTGTTTTATATTCCGCTGGTTACTCTGATGTATGACTACTTGGGTGCCCCGGTAAGGCACCAGTCACGGGCCCCGGAACGGGTCGTGACATGTACTTACATAGGACTGTTTTCACAGTAGACTTGAGTAGCTTGATGGGTAGGGAAGTGCTGCCCAATTTTCCGTAGAATAGAGAACCATCTGCTTAGAATTGTTTACAGAATAGTCTAGACGTTGATAGACGTATTTGACTATTATAGGCTGATTCTCTGCGCGCGACATATTCGACTTGGCAGGTGGATTTCGCCGAGAAGGTATGTGATCCTTCCTATACTCTTGAGCATGATATTTTAAAGTATATATATATAGTACGGTAGACGTACGTGTGTTAACTGAACGTAGTTATACGGCAATGTCTTTTGACTTAAGCCTGAATAATAAAAACCTTGAAGTATTTCAAAAGAATTATGAATCATTTTTAAAAGAAGAGTAATACTGGATTTTTAAACAGAAAGCTTAAGAGTTATACTAGCTTTATGGGAAGTTAGGTATAACGACTTAAGAAAGATAAAAGGAACGGTTTACTTGTTTGTGTATGAAAATCTTGTATTGACTTCTGCAAAGTATAGTAAGATGGTTTGATAAGTAGACATGTTATGATACTACGCGGTTAGTGTCTTGTGATGTTATTCTTGTTGTGCTTACGTTGTTAAATGCTAACACCGCTGTATCATATTATATCACATACCCTCGACTTGTTATACCGAGGGCTTGCCACACCTTGACGCGGTCTATACGGACTATGCGGTCTGATGACTATGCGCGAGTCGCGGAGTTCGAGGATTGATCATTTGGTGTTTTATCCCGACGCGGGGATGCCCTATGCGGTCGCGGTGACTACGCGTCTATTGCGACTATGCGGATCGCGAGTCCGTGAGGGTACCGGTTAGCTACCCGATGCGAGGAATACCTCATGCGGGTCTCGTGACCTATGCGGATCGCGGAGTCCAGGATTAGGCACGCATAATGATACTATGGGCGATTGGGCTTGCGTCGATCATTCGCGGCATAGAAAAGACCTGTTAAAGTTTACCTATTATTGTTCGTGTTTGTGGCACTATGTGCAATTGAACTAATTGTATTTGCAAATGGTTTTAAATACTTTGATTTCATTTAAGTACTTTACGCTTCACATACTTGGTACTGTTGTAATCGACTCTCCGGGGCCGTTCATGCCGCAGGTAAGGGCAAGCAGTGCTAGATCCACATCCTTAGGATCTTTTGCTTTGGTGTCGTGAGCTCCATCTTCTCCTGAGGCTCGGCGTTTGGGTATGATCTCCCCGTTGTTGTATATAGTTTTGTACATTCAGGTATGGCGGGCCCCGTCCCGCCATAGTTGTTTATCTTCTGAAGTGCAGAGTCCTATTATGCAGTTGGGATGTAAATGCAAAACTATTTTTATATATATATGCCGAAAGGCGACATTTTCTCACATAAAACTGTGTCTCATTTTACAATCGTTTCATGTCTTGTTTTTATATTCCACGACACTGATGTATGACTACTGGGTGCGGGTAAGGCACGATCACGCCCCGAACGGGTCGTGACAAAAGTGGTATCGAAGCGCTAATCCTGGAAAGTGTCTACGCATCGTATCTAGTAAGTCTTGATTATCGGTGTTGTGCACCACACCAATAATCGTGAGGCTATAGGATATTTAGGATTGGTTTCCATTCTTCTCACCGAGATCGTGCCTTAGGCAGTGTTATAAGTTGGACCTCTAACGTATTCCTTTCAGAATAGTTATGCCTCCACGTAAGGCAACCCGCTCGAGCGGCAAGGCGGCGAGGAGGCGCTAGTAGGACACCGAGTCACGCAGGCACGATTCTTACCGAGGCGATACTCGACGGCGAGTTCCATGACGCCCGGCCTCAGCGAGACCATAGTACCGTACCTCCAGTCCCACAGGCGAGGGAGTTAGGTACAAGGAGATGGCCCGCCATCGCCGTGATCGTGGCGACATGAGGATAGGCCGACGCAGCAGTTCCAGCCCCGCAGTACCGTGGTTCACCCGAGGCGAATAGTTTGAGGCTACGGATTTCTGAGTCAGCCGCGAGTTTTACTGTCGAGGCCGAGGATGATCCGCAGGAGTTCATCCGCGATTCTGAGGATTATGAGTGATCGGGCGTCGGAGACCGAGTCCGTGATCTTGGTTCGCATAAGTCGCGATACCGCGATCGATTGGTTTGATTCGCGAGTTATCCCGGAGAGCACGTCCCCGCCTACTGGGATGAGTTCTCGAGGCTTTTCTCACTCACTTGCCTCACGGATGAGGAGGGCACGGTGACAGATTTTATTCTGAGGCGAGAGGGGCCTTGCGATTAGGGAGTACAACGTCGAGTTCGATTCATTGGCTCGATATGTCCACTGCGCTAGTAGCGATATGGAGGGACGAGTGCACCGATCGTCACGGGCTAGATGATTATATGGTCGAGTCTTGTGCGGGTGTGGCTCTTGACCAGCATGAACATTACGTATGCGTGCTCATGCACTTGGATGCGAGGCGTAGAGACCGGCCGGTCGGCGGATATCGCCGAGAAGAAGGCCAAGACGTCCGGTTCTTTTGTTAGTTCTCGGGGTGGACGGCCTCAGCAGACGTCTAGATTTGCACCACAGCCAGCTCAGAGCACTCCTACATCGTTTTCGATACAGCCAGAGCATTCGGGGGTCGGGGCCCGGGACTTGGACTTCGGGTAGCAAGGGTGCTAACCGATCGAGGTCTGCTCGGTGTGTCGTTGTGGTAGATTCCATTCGGCTGTAGTACTACGCCGAGCTTGCTATACTTGTAGCGGCAGGTCATTATGTGAGACTGTCAGGCAGGCGGCGCAGGTAGGTCGACGCCGAAGTGCATTCTTGGTCTTCATCCCTGATTACACGCCCGGGCGGGGTACTCATGGACCAGCGGTCGTGGCAGAGGTCGGCGCGGGTCCCGATTCTAGCGGTCCTCGAACCGCATTTATGCCTTGTCCGGGCGATGTCGTGAGGCCTCACCGATGTCGTCACAGTACCTTATCGGTTCTGGATTCGATGTGTATGCCTTGATAGATCGGGTTCTACTCATCCTATATATCTCCCTTATTGCTAGTAGGATAGGGATAGAGCACGAGTCCATAGACCCTTTCGAGGTAGCTACGCCGATGGTGATTCGGTGGTAGCTCGGCGGGTATATAGGGCTTGTCCGGTGACCGTATCTGATCGTCGGACCACAGCGAATTGATAGAGTTGGATATGACTGATTTCGATGTGATCATGGGTATGGATTGGCTAGCTTCCTGCTACGCCAATGTAGACTGCAGGGAGAGAGTGGTACGGTTCCAGTTTCCTGAGGAGCCGGTTGTTGAGTGGGAGGGGAACACGGTATCACCAAGTATGTGAAACTGAAAATACTGTAATGAAATCACATTTCATCATTTTATAAAACCATTTTGCGATAAATGCTTGATTATGTCAAGTAAGGGACGATACCCCAAAATGATCACTCACACATAACTATGGGTCTCACGCCCATAATATCACTCATGCGTGGAACTCATTCCTCATCACGTGATACATGATGTAAAACAACACCCATATGTGAACTGAACACTAGATCCTGCATCGTCATCAAACCGATCGGGCGAGTAGAATAGCCAACTACGGTCGAAGGCTAGTCGTAAAACTTCACGGGCAAGGTGCGGAAGCGGCGACCAGTTCCAAACCCAGCCACAATGGCGGCGAGGCAAGTATCTAAAGCTAGCGTCTGATAGCCTACCGTCTCACGAGATATGACCGTGGCAAGTATCTTAAGCTATCTACGAGCCGCCGATACGAGAAATGGCGAACAAGTATCTAAAGTGTGCATGTAACCACGTGTACAAATCAAGACCGTGATTGCTCGTCGCGCGGCAGCTTCATGGATTAGCGGTCCATGGACTAACAACATAACTCTCATAATGACGCGTGCCCGGCATCTTACCTCGGTATAAGCATGGCCATGAAACCATCCTCGGGCGCATACCCGTGGACCATCCATCGTGTCGGTATGTCAAAGGAAATAACAAGATAATACTCAAAGTGGAAGCATACCCGTGGACCATCCATCGTGTCAGTATGTCCAAAAGAAATAACCAGATAATACTCAAAGTGGACGCATACTCGTGGACCATCCAACGTGTCAGTATGTCCAAGCAATCAATCAGATAGCCGACCTCCCGAGACACGCGGTACGTAATCAAAACAATTGCACAACAAAGGCTATCACAACAAGCATAGGCAAGTTCAACGTACTTTCATTTTATGTCAACAATCCGGGTTTCAACCCCAAAATACTACATACTTTCATTCTTTCAAAAAGACCTCTTTTTACGTAAAAGCCACACGATACTAATACTCGTAGTATCAAAACACGTTTTCTTTTCAAACCAAATTACTTCACTTTCGTAAAAATCTTTACAAGACTTTTAAAGTCAAGTACTTTTCTTTTAAAACAACATCAAGTATACTCTTTAAAACTCAAATACTTACTCTTTTCAAAACAAGTAACCTATACTTAAATCAAGTTACTTCTCCTTTTCCGAAATCAAGTCGTTTAGCTTTCAAAATCAAATCTTTCTTTTATCTTCATAAAGTCGTTATAACTAACTTCCCATAAAGCCATTATAACACTTTATGTTTTAAACAAACAAAATTCATTTCACACACGTACGTCTACCGTACTATATAGTTCACAACAATCATGCTAGAAAGGATAGGAAGAATCACATACCTCTTCGGCTTAATCCACAAGCCAAGTCGAGTATGCCGCGCGTAGAAAGTCCACCTATAATAACCACAATATATCTATCAACCTCTAGTTCTCTTCGTAGCATAATCTGAGTAAGCAGTTCCTTATTCTACGGAAAATTCGACACCTTCCCCGCAATCACATAAATAACCTCTCCCTAACAAGACCTGCTACCAAGCCAACAACTCTAAGGGGATTATACGTCTAACTGCACGTGTTCAATTCTGCTTCACAAAATACTACACAAGTCTACTGTAAATACAATCCAATGTAAATACAGTTCAATCCCTTATAATCATCCTTCCAATATACCTTATACTCAATTCTAAACTACTACAATATGTAATATCCAATTACAATAGGGGGACATAGATCATTACCTCGATAAGCCCAAAAATTATCCAAGATTATAAGTCGATCCTGAGCAACGTTTAGCTCCAAATCCTTACGCTCCAACCCTCTCCAAGCGACCCTTAGAAGTTTCTAAACAACTTCTCTTAACACTTCAACCAAGCTATGAAGATTTTTCTAGGGTTTCATTTGCGACTATTTTTTTTTTTTTAGGTAAATGCAAATATTATTACTAATAACGAAAAGAAAAGTGGCTACAATCAGTCGTTGAAGTATCTCAAGACTCAACGTAAAGTAAACAAGAAGTGAGGGAGGGGAGGGGTGGTCACTCAAATGGTGCCATTACAAGAGGGGATAAAATCATAGAGAACTCTATAAGATGTTGTTTTGATTCTTGCAATGACCTCTTCTGCCGGAAAGCTTGTGCCTTCAAAGAGCAATGTGTTTCTTGCCCTCCAAATCTCAAAGACCACTATGCAAAAAGTAAGCAAAATAGGTTTGGCTCGAATGCTTGTCCCGCAGTGATATTTCTTAATCCACTTAAGGGAGCTTTCAACAGTTGTCATCGCTCTTCTAATGCCCAACCAATCTTTTATGTGCTTCCAAATCATGTGTGTGTAGGGGCAAGTAAAGAAGAGGTGTTCCCTTGTTTCATTAGCTTGCTTGCAGAACCCGCAAGACTTATCCTCCAAGTTGAGATATGAAAGAGTATCCTTTGTATCTAGTCGCTTTCTGCAATTTAGCCACACAGTGAAAGAGAATTTGGGAGGAATGAAGCCTTTCCAAATTTGTGACATCCAAGGCTTTTTAACTTGCGGAGTGCGCAAGATATCATACACTAGGCTTGAATAAAATTTACCGTTGGTACAACACTTTGTAAAGCCCTCAATAGCATTACCATGGCTACCAAAGATAGAAACAAATTTGTCGCGAATTCCACAAATCTTTTTGAGTAAGGGGGAGTCCCTAGGACGTACCTCATAGTCCCAAATTGTATTACCTCTCAAATAGTGGCTATTGATCCATTGGACCCATAGAGAATCAGCATCCATGTGAGTTTGCCAAATAGTCCTGGATAGCAAGGCATGATTCCATTCCTTGATGTTCATTAGACCAAGCCACCCGATTTGAGGCAAGCAAATGATATCGGCGACTCTTGGTGGTTTCCCTCCCCATAAGAACTGAATACAAGCAGACCGTACCTTGTTGATAATAGTGGCCGGGATAGGAAGTGCCCGGAACCAAAAGCTCTCAACCCCTTGGACAACCGACTTGATAAGTTCGGCTTTCCGCGTAAGAAAGAGTGTGATGTCCCATTTCTGAATGTAATTCGAAATTGCACCGATGAATGGAGCAAATTGGTCCACCGAGACTGAAATTGGGGACAAAGGGATCCCCAAGTATCGTCTTAGGAAAGCTACGATGGCGAATCCCACTGGACAATATCAATTCACGACGATGAATACATTCCGCTAAGTAGACAGAGGATTTGGACGGGTTAAGAGTTAGCCCAGAGGCAGCCTCCAACTCTTCCAGACAATTCATAAGAATTCCAACTGAAGATATATCTCCTTTGGCAAAGAGCATGAGGTCATCCGCAAAAGCAAGATGAGTAATGCCCAAATTCTTGCACTTTGGAAAATATGAGAAAGCTCTTGCCTCAGCCTTCATTTTAAGCAGCCTTGAGAGGTATTCCATGCATAAGATAAAGAGAGTAGGGGACATAGGATCACCTTGTCTAAGGCTGCGCTTACCTTTGAAGTATCCATGTAGCTCACCGTTGATAGAGAGGGAGAAGGAGGTTGAGCTAACACATTGCATGATCCAACTTATAAATCTGTCTGGAAATTTTAGACTTCTTAGTACCAATTCGAGGAAACTCCAAGAGACTGTATCAAATGTTTTCCGAAGGTCCACCATAAGCATACATCTTGGTGAGACTCTGGCTCTATTAAATCCTCTCACAAGCTCTTGTGCCACATATACGTTGTCCATCATGTTTCTTCCTTTCACAAAAGCTCCTTGGGATTTGTCAATGAGAGAATGAAGGATCAATGCCATTCTGTTAGCTAGAATCTTTGTGATGATCTTATAGACCACATTAGTCAATCCGATGGGCCTGAAATCATTTACCTTAGGATCATGATCAGTCTTTGGTAGTAGGGTAATGATGGTATGATTCACCTGCTTCAAAAGAACTCCAGTAGAGAAGAACTCTTGGACACTTCTTACAACATCATGGCCCACATCTCTCCATCTATTCTTGAAGAAGGAAGCCGAATAACCATCCGGTCCAGGTGCCTTGTCATTGCCTATATCAGAAAGAGCTTCCCAAATCTCCTTTGGGGTGATGAAATGCAAAAGCTGTAATCTCTCCTCTTCACTTAGGGCCATAGTTGAACACTTCACGATCAAAGTTGGTAGTGGATCTGGAAGTACCTAATAGATCTTTGTAAAATTCAACAAGCAACTTCCTAACTTCTTCTGGTGATGTAGTGATAGTACCATTAGCTTTAACAAGAAATTTAATTGAGTTCCTGACATTACTCCTCTTGATCAAGCTATGAAAGTATTTGGAGCATCTATCACTTCCAATCAAGTGTTTCGTCTTGACTTACGCCTTATGAAGTGTCTTTCGCTTCGATAAGGTGTTTGCTCTAGCTCTTGAGGACTTAACCTTGGCTTTTAGCTCCTCATCAAAGGGATTTTCCATGTGTGCATTGATGGCCCCCTTAAACTCCATGTTTGCCCTTTTGCTCTTTGTTGTTCAATACCCCAAAGTCACTTATGTTCAATGCCCTTAATGGTTGCTTTAAGGCTTTCAATTTTGAGGCAAGGACGAATTGGCGGTTCCCAATATGTCTTGTCTCAACATGAAGTCAATATGTGCTCAAAGGTGGGTGAAAGCCACATATTCATGAACTTGAAAGGCGCTTCCCAACATTATAGGATGCAATAACAGTGGCTATTACGGGGCGGTGGTCGAGAGCGAGTTCCATAGGCGTGAAATTGGTCGTGCATTCCAGGTCAAATCACTCCAATTTTGATTCATCAACACTCTATCAAGCTTGGACCAAATCGAACCATTTGTCCAAGTGTAGAAGAACCGGAAGAAGGAGCGTCTTCTAGTCCATGAGAAATCCTGAAATTACCAAGATCCCTAAGTGCATAAGGCGTGAGAGGAGGACCCCTTATCATTAGGGTTGCGATAAGTGTTGAAATCTCCCATAATCATCCAAGGCTTAGTGATGCGATGCCCAGTGAGTAAGGTGATGCCAAAGCTTCCTTCTATCGAGATGCTATAAGCCGGGTACACAAATGTGGCAAGAAGGACACTTGTGTTATATTGCAACTTGCTGGACATGGATATCTTTGAGAGTCCATACCAAGCAACTTGACAAACCACAGAGATCCCAAAGTAATAACATTCTTCCGCCTCCAATGAATTCCAAATTTGAGCAAAACTTCCAAGCTTTGAATCTTTGAGTAGAGAAAGATTCTGTCCTTGGCCTTGAAAGTTTAGTTTCCAATAGAAAAATCATAGCCGCGTCATGCTGTTTTGTGATACTACACACTATAGCTTGCGTGGCTGCCTTATCCCTTTGTCCGCAAAGACCACGGACATTCCAACAAAGTAGTATTTCCGGGCTCCTAGTATTGAAATAACTTTGGAATACAACTAGGGATACTAGGCTAAGGTATTTGGGATTATACAACAATACTTAGAGTATTTTCTACACAAGTGGGGGAGGGGGACGAAAATACTACAAAGGGAGGGGATATTTTGCCTTGGAAAGTCTTAAGTGTGGGATGATATTAAGTCTTCAACTAAGGGGGTATTTATAGAGGAATCAAGGGTCAAGATCTATGCAAGTGTGTGGTCAAGATTGGGCCATGTGTGTGTGGGTCCCACCACACCACATGGCCAACGAAAATGGTGCCAGTGCCGTGCCATTTTGGCGAGGGACAAGTGGCAAGACACTTGTCCCACCATTTCGGCCAAGGTTCCACATGGGGGTGACACGTGTCGCCCCCCTACTCGTCCAAAATATTTCGTCTTCCGAAAATAACCAAAATACCGAAAATCTCAAAAACAAAGTGGGCCCCACAAAACCGTAAATTTCTCCCGTGGGTCCCACGTGACCATTTCTGAAAATAAAATCTCATAATTCTAATATAATCCAAGAAGCCCAAATACCAAATCTGGGAATCCAATTCCCATCAACGAACCTTTTTCCTTCACAAAACCCGGAAACTTTTCCGTCGAAAATTCACATCTTTCTTTCTTTCCAATATTACTGGCGTATTCTCGTACGTACGTCCTCACATACATACCCTGGAACTACGGGGTATAACACAACCCGAGGGTTTTTCATGCGAGTCCAGACCAAATGTTGTGTGCAGGCTACAGAAGTCCATTTATGGACTTAAGCAAGCATCTGGAAGTTGGAACATTTATTTTGACAAGGCTATCAAATCTTTTGATTTCGTTAGAAGAAAAGAGGATCCTTGTGTTTATTTCAAACGCAAGGATGATGACATTGTCTTCATTGTTATATATGATGATGACATATTAATAATGGAAGACAATAGGGCCTTTATGCAGTCAGTTAATGATTGGTTGTTCAAGACCTTCATGATGAATGATTTAGGTGAAGCCTGCTACATTCTGGGAATTAGGATATATAGAGATAGACCTAATAGATTGTTGGGGCTGTCACAGTCAATCTGCATAGACAAAGTGCTTAGACGTTTTTCAATGGAGAATTCCAAGAAAGGCGGTCTTCCAATGGGTCAAGGCATCAAGTTATCTAAGAAGGGTTGCCCTTCTAGTGTTGTAGACCTTGAGCGTATCAAGAGTATCCCGTATGATTTGGCTATCTGATCAATCATGTATGCCATGACATGTACTAGGCCAGATGTGGCCTTTGCACTTAGTATGACTTGCAAGTTCCAGCAAAATCCTGGTGAGGAACACTGTAAAACAGTCAAGAGTATTCTCAAGTACCTCAGACATACTAAATATTACTTCTTAGTCTATGGTGGAAGTAATGAGCTGGTTGCCACTGGGTATACCGATGCTAGTTTCCAGACAGATGTTGATGATTTCAAATCTCAGTCTGGTTACACTTTTGTTTTCAACGGAGGAGCAGTGAGCTGGAAGAGTTCCAAACAGGCTACTACTGCAGACTCGACTACTGAAGCGGAGTACATTGCTGGAGCGGAAGCTGCTAAAGAAGCTGTCGCGATTTCTGATTTCCTGAAAGAGCTAGGGGTAGTTCCGAGTGCTAGTTGTTCAATAACCATTTATTGTGACAACACTGGTGCCATTGCACATGCAAAAGAACCAAGATCAACGAACAAAAACAAGCATGTAGCGAGAAAGTACCACATCCTAAGAGAGATGGTGGAAGCTGAAGATATCAAGATAGATTATATTCCCACAGACAATAATCTAGCAGACCCGTTTACTAAACCATTAAGCTTGGTTAAGCATAATGGTCATTTTGAGAACATGGGTATTAGATATGTTGGTGATTGGCTCTAGGTCAAGCTGGAGATTAAAAGTATATGTATGTCCTAGAGACAATTAGTATTAGGACACATGTACTTTATACACATTCATATTTATATATTAATGATAATTAATATTATGGCATTTGTCTTTGTTGAATTATTAGTTGATTGTTTATAATAATCTATAAATGCATCCCTAGAGGTTACGTGGTTATTAATGGAGTGAGAAATTAATATCATAGCGTAACGCTCGTAAAATCTCCTCGACTAATGATCATCGAGATTGGGATATCGATGATATGTAACATGTCGACATGTGGTCTGCATCATATCCTTAGGGGATGTAGTATGTCTCACTTGCTACGAGTTATGACAACTCGTGATGGACACATGGATACTTGTTGAAGTATTGGTATACCCTACTGATGCACTATTTGTTATATGTCTAAAGTGTCATCGGTGTGTGGGAGATAGAAGTCCTTAGACTTGAGGTCGGTACGCACCTTATTCACGGAGTAATGTATTTTGATCCTGTCCTAAGCTCAAATACCTTATATGTTGAGACGCATCTTGTTTTGGGTACGTTACGAAGTGGATTAAAGGTGGTAGTTGAGCCAAGATTATGATTTATTCCTCGAATGCATCTTCGAGAGAACACTCAGATTATCATAAGATATTAGGTTGACTAAGTCGTTGGCCAACGCAGTAGACATTTCTTTGATATGGTCTTGTTGTCAACTAATATAGATAAGTCATTGTGATCAAGCCATTTGGATAGACACTTGACAAATCCTAAGCTTGATTGAGTGTGTCGTGAATGAAAGGATTTTATCTTCCCACATAGAGGTTCAGTTCACATGTTTCGTGTAGCTAAACTTTGCATATTGAGGTTCGTCTTCCGGCACAGTCTAGGAGTTCCGTGAAGATCTTAATGTTATTAGTGTCAATATGTAAAGGCCTGAAGGGTAAATACTAAGTCAAATATTCCGTTAATTGAAGGATGTAATTAGAAACATATATATATATATATGTTCGGTTGATAACCGGGACATAAGAAATGGGAAAATGGGCTAAAAATGGGACAGGACCGCGGTGCCTTGTTTTAGGACCGCGGTGCCAGAAAAACGTGCCACCTCGTGGAACGCGATCTGACGCTTATTGCAGGTCAATTTCAACCAATCAGGTTTCTGTGCTTTGGCCATGGAAACCCTTAAGCTCCTATTTTCTATTGTAAATAGGAGGCTTCCCTTCCCATTTTCTACATACCAAACCTAAGAGAGGTAAATCTCTTCTAAAACTCTGCAGAAATCCCTAGCATTTCTAAAGATAGAAAATTACATCATAGTTCTGAGAACTTAGAACTTGCAAATCAAGGGATATTTGAGTGTGCACCCCCCAAACTACACAAAGCTTTAAAATTTGCGGATTGCTATCTCCAAAATGTAAGTCTTCTATCGAAGTATTACATATGCTTTGTGTTTATTTTACATTACATATTCATACTTCAGTTTGACCGCCATGTCGGGTTTGAAACATAAATTTTCAAATCCCGCTGCGTGTACGAACCCGACACAAAATCCTACACCTTATTTCTCTTTCCAATTATGTCCTTGCTTATTTATTTTATAATCCTATTTTACCTTACATTTTAAATTTCTATTAGTGTTATCATTTAGTATTCCTATTAAAGAGCCTAAAAATAGTCGATGAAAATCCTAATTTTCTGTTCTCCATAGCACTAAGGTTTAGTTTCTTGGCAAAATAGTTTTCAATGCAAAATAGTTTAAAATCATGAAGCTCATTTGTGAAATGTTAGTTGACCTTTGTACCTTTTAAAATAAATTTTTAACTACATAAAATAATCATTTAATTTTTTTTAAAATATTTATAATTTCTAAATCAACTGAATTTTATATATTAAAGTTTATTTATTTGAACTGTGTAAAAATTCTTAATTTTAAAAATTTAAAATCAAATAAAGTTTATTAATATAAATAATATTTAAATATTTAAAATTTGAGATTGAACTAATATTATCAATTAGCAAACACAAAATTTGAAAAGTGAAATGACATCATATAATAATCGCTAGGATACACGTGCGAGACACTTACACGAAGCTCCTTAGCGATATAAGTTGGTTAAATAAGAAAAATATTAGCGGCTAAAGAAACTAGAAATAAGGAAAAGTTGACTATAGTATAATGTTAAATGTCAAGTTGGCAAATGAGAACATGATTATAGAAATAAGATTAGAATGTCCGAGTTCCTTATACGGAAAATTTTCGAGTTTAATGTGATGACAAGAATTAATTCTAGTAATTGAATTCTTTCCAATAGAATTGTGGACTAAGTGTTAAATAATTAAGTCTTGGCATTGGAAGGCTTGGGTCCATCGAAATTTCATGAAAAAAATGGCTAAGTGTGGAGATAATTTTTGTGAAGAGAAATACTTGACCAATAGGAGGGTGGCAAGTGCTCCCTCCATTTGTCTTGCAAAGACTCCACATAATTATATATAGATAAGTCTTGAAAGACTTAGAACAAATATCTTCATCCATACAAACCCTCATATCTCTCCTTTCTCTTGATATTTTCGAAAACCACATATCCAAAGACAAGAACAAGATCAACTTATTTTCTTTCCAAGATTAAGCGCCAAGACTAAGTTCTATGCCAAGTTAACCTTGCAATATAGTAAGTCACGGTTTTGGCAATAAAAGATCTTGAAACCCTAAGCTTATATATGAACTTATGGAAGGATCAACATGAAGGCAAGATGGAATAAGCTTGTAGAGGTTACATGTGTATTTGTAACGTAAAGAAGTAGTGCTAAAGTGAAGTAGTGTGTGTCGTGTGTGTGGACTGTTTTGGCTAAGATTTTGATAAGTTTTCTTCTTCCTCTTGAAGTAATTATATATTACATGTTGTGGTAGTTAGGGGAAGAACTCGTAACAAGGAAAATGGAGTATAAGAAACCTTTGTGACATTTCGGGTGATTACCGATTTGGGGACAGTTTTGTCGCTTTAAATTTCGTTGGTTATTGTTGTTATTTAACGTCTCTAATCGCATGTTAAAATGAAATAAATCATGTTGTTACAAGTTGTTATGGTTTATATAAACATGTTGGAATGTAAGTTGAATTATAAGGAATTGTGAAAAGGGCTTTAGGGTGTTTTGGCCGAAAACTGCCTAAAACTGTTGGATATTGTTGTGCAATTTTAGGGACTGTTTTGGGGTGTTTTAATGCTGAAAATTCAGTATCATTATGCATGTTTAATGTGGTAAATCGCTAACGTAATTCCTAAAAGAACAAGGGTATATAAATGTGTTGTAAGCTTCACATTTTACCCTCATTGTCGTAGCAGTATGGACTATTTTTATATGGATTAAAGGGCTGAATTTTACACGTAAAGTAGGCATGTAATCCCCTTTGGTTGATGTTTTGTTGTGCCCTTAATTGGTGTCTTGGTTATCGTTGAAATTGGTCTTCTTGAAAGGTGGAAAAGTACGTATAAACAGGGGAAGTGTTGCTCGAATTTTTATACGAAAGGAGATTCATTATGTAGTATAAGTGTATACTAGTATCGTAGAATTGATAAACGTGTTATTGGTATTTATAGGTTGAAGTACTACTTGATACGTATTCTAGTTGTCAAGTTGGTGTAGCCTATAAGGTATGTGAACTATCCTTTTTCCTTTGGCATGATATTTGGTTTTCTAAAATGAAAGTCCATTGTATTGTTAGTTGTATAAAGTAAGTGTACGGCGGACGTACATAGTTTTATTGGATCTTAATTCTAAATTGGAAGGCATAGTATTGTCTTGGGTTTTCTAAAATGGAAGATGTGAAAGTGCCTCGATTTTGAAAAGTATAAGTCACTTAGTTTCAAAGGTGTAAGTTACTTGATTTTGGAAGTATACTTGACTTGATTTTAAAAGTGTAAACTTGGTTTTCAAAGAGTAAGTGACTTGATGTTTCAAGGCTAGTCTTGGGGTTTATAAAGAAAAGGATGTACGGCGGACGTACATGGTGCTTTTGGGTTCAAGTCCTTAATATTACATGACATGATAGTGCCTTGAGTTTTCTAAAATGATAGTTCATTCATTTTATTCTAATGAGAGTCAAAGATGATTTAACTTGCACAAGGTTGCCTTGATAGTTATCTATATATCTATTGGGACGGGTTGCACGATCTACAACACTTGTACATATATTGGGACGGGTTGCACGATCCACAACACTTATATATTTATTGGGACGGGTTGCACGATCCGCAACACTATTATATAATGGGACGGGTTGCACAATCCGCAACACTGATATAGATATAAATGCATTTGATGAGTATATGAGCCGGCGTCCCATGATGTTGACATGACTCTCTGTTAGTTTAAAAGGTACAGTTGGCCCTGATTTTTATATGGCATGGTTTGATCTAGTAATTGATATTTATACTTGTCCCTGTCATTCTTTGGCCAGTTATGATTTTCATTACTGTACTTTATGTTTACATACTTAGTATCTGTTATCGACCCCTTGAGAAATGCGTTCATGCCCGCAGGTGTAGGTACTCAGTTTGCTGATCCGCGTGCTTAGAATCTTTGCTCAGCTGTTGAGATAGCTCCATTGTCCCGGAGTCTAGTCTTTTGGTACATTTTTGCTATTACAGGATTATGTTCAGGGGTACGACGGGGCCTTGTCCGGTCATAGTTACTGTTATACTCTTAGAGTTCTATAGTCATGTGTGGGTTGGACATATGTACAATTGCAGTTATTTGGGTATTTTATATATAATGTGGCGACCTTGTCGGCTTGCCAGTTTTATCACGTGAGTTGTGTTGTTATTTGAGTTTTATTCGCTTCCGTTGGTTATATGGGAGGTACGGGTATAAAGGTGCTCATGTAGGGCACCAATCGCGGGCCCGGGGTTCGGGTCGTGACAAAGTTGTATCAGAGCGGTTAGTCCTCGGAATGTCTACAGACCGTGTCTAGTAGAGTCTTGGGTATGGATATGTGTGCACCATACTTATACCCAGGAGGCTATAAGATATTTAGGATTGGTTTCCCTTCTTCTCACTCTGAGATCGTGTAGTAGAGTTGTGTCATTAGGATAATCCTCTCTAACGTATTGTGGTGTTGCAGTTATGCCTCCGAAAAAGGCAACAGTGGTGTCACGACCCGACCACGGGACCCGTGACTGGTGCCTTACCCCGGGCACCCTTGTGATACAACATCAGAGAAAACCAGCGAAAAATAAACTCACAACAAGAACCCATATAGAAAATAAACAGGCTACCCCAAAATGGCTACCTCTATTATAACCAAGCTGAACAATTACATCCTTAACAACCCAAACTATAACAGGATTACAGACCTCTAAGAATGCGTAAACACTATGACGGGGCAGGGCCCCGTCATACCCCTGAATGTACAAATATCTACAACACCAGGGAGAACCGTACCAAAAGTCGAGCCTCCAGAGAAATGATGCTCCTGACACCTGAGTAAAGATCCTAAGAATGAGGATCCACCACCTGTTTTCCCTTACCTGCGGCATGAACGCAGCCCCCGAGGAAGGGGGTCAGTACACAATATGTACCAAGTATGTAAAACTGGAAAATACTGTAGTAATATCATAAGTTTAAAATAGACTGGAGTCACGGAAGAGAGTTAAAAATACAGTACACTGTGTCTTACCAACAATGAGAGTAACAAGTATAAACTTTACTGCATGAAAATAGGAGGCTCATGATCAAAACAGGATCTCTCGCCCGTAGTATCATTAAGCAATCCTACTCCTGGGACTATTTCACCCGCATGGGTCCTGTGGACCCGCATAAGGTCATCACCTCGCATGGGACTATTTCACCGCGTGAGACTATTTCACCCGCGTGAGGTCATCCGCCTCGCATGGGAATATTTCACCCGCGTGGGACTATTTCACCGCGTGGACCCGGTGGGCCGCATGAGTACAAGCGCCGCTTTTCGCATCATGGGTAGCAAATCCATGGCATAAATAGTAATAATAATAATAATACATAAATCAGCACAACCGACTATCATACATAACATAAGCGCTACCGGCTTATCATAACGTAAGCAAGTTAAGAATATCTCCTAACTTCTTAATAACATTTCTAGTACATCCTCTCATTTTAGTTACTTAAGGCACTACATGTCATTTAAATAGAAAATCCGGGAATTTAACACAAGTACCACGTTCCTTAAACCTTTTAAGAAAGGACTCCTTTTTATGTAAAACTCCCAAGATACTAATAACCGTAGTATCAAGTCACGACAACTTTTCAAAACAAGTTACGTTTATCTTTTAAAAATACGATAGGCTTCTAAAATCAAGTGACTTCATCTCTTTTAAAACCTTAGGCAATTAATGCCTTAAAAACAATTTGCCTTCCACAAATTCAAATCCTTTATCCGTACTTATTTTACTTGGAGTAAATCTCTCCTTATTATCCTTTCATAAAGCCAATACAACCAACTTTCCATAAAGTTGTTATATTATCATTATACACTAGTCAAACACATATCCCTATATCCAAGGGACTTACACTTTTAAATGAAACAAGCATCATATACTTAAACAAGTGAAGAATGTCAAATCTTGTACGTCTACCGTACTACATAGGTACAACTACTCATGCTCAAGAGATAAGAAAACTCCACATACCTCTTCGGTCAATCCACTTGCTAAGTCCAAAATACCGCACGTAATATGTCAACCTATAATTACCATAATACGTTTATTAACCTCTAACTTCAATGTAGAATATTCCAAGTTCAAAGTTACTAATTTCTATGGAAAATTGGGCAGCATTTCCTTTGTTTCTACATACTTTGCCACCTTTTTCAAGGCCAAATTCAACATCAAACGCCACATTTAAGGCCCAACAATCCAAACATTTCAAAGGGAATTACACACCTAAACTTGGGTGTGAAAAATTCTGCCCCATAAGGTACAACAATTAACTTAACAAGTTTAAGGTAGTTTTTAGGCTACAACATGCTCACATAACATTTTTAACCAATCCTTTCATATCCAACCCATATGTCTTACATGCAATGAATCTAAGAGCATTATTTACTACTACAAGTTCCTTCTTCTTCACATGTAACACCAATAACTAGCTACAAGAGAAGAATTGTTACCTTAGAGCTTTAGCCAAAATTATTCCAACAACTTTGCTAGCCTCTTTTCCAAGAACACCACCACAATAACTCCTACAAGCTAGCCACAAGCTTCCTTCTTGCCACACTTTTTCAGATTTTCCTCAAGCTTTGAATTCCTCTTGGAATTCTAGAGAGAAGGGAGAGCTTTATCTTTAGAGAGAGAGAAGGACTTGAAAGATGACCAAGTCTTCAAGACTTGGTCAATAAATAAGACATGCAAAAATCAGATGGGGGGGGGGGGGACACTTGTCACCCACCCATTACCTCTTTTAAAACAAAATAGTGCAGAATTTCCCACTCAACTTCGCAGAACCCGCCTCGGCGCCGGCCGCAAGCGTCGCGGCGCTAAACCTCTGCCACCTCGGAACTTTCGGCGCGGCCAGCTTCCGGCGCGTGGCTGCAACTTCAGCGTATACTGAACATTTGGCGCCGCGACCTCAGATCCGGCCATGCCTCGCGCTCGACCAAATACTTTTACGTCATTGCGTCTTGAACTTGTAACTCCCATAACTTTCTACTCCGATGTCCTATCGACGAACGGTTAGTTGCGTTGGGAACTAGACTTAACGAACTACGCACTAGGCCTTTGAAACACCTAGGAACCCTCAATGTAACGGGTCATAACCCGCTCCAAAGTCGACCAAAAACCCGTCCGAAACAATCCGTCCACCTATCTTTCGAAAATTTAAGTCTTAATCTCTTTCGTACGCTCTCACCCGTATGGCCAGAACTACGGGGTATAATATTCTCCCCCCCCCCCTTAGAAACATTCGTCCCGAATGTTCCTTCTAGGCTTACTCAAATTACGATATCGACATAGACCCTTTTAACTATTTCTCTTTTCAAATAAAACACTCCTCATAGCCACAACATTACTCAAGCATAATTGCCAAATTAAAACTAACAAACAAGAAGGTGGGTTACCTGGAGGTATAGGGAATAAGTGAGGATATTTCTTCATCATGTCATCCTCTGCTTCCCACGTCATCTCTTCCCTGTTCCCGTTCCTCCATAAGACTTTGACGGAAGCCACGTCCTTCGTCCGAAGTCGCCTAACCTGACGATCGAGTATCGCTATGGGACTCTCCTCATACGATAACCCTCTCACACCGACATCATGAATCGGGTGCACTCTAGATGGATCTCCAATACACTTCCGCAACATAGACACATGGAAAACTGGATGTACTGCCTCCAGATCGGACGGCAGATCCAACTCATAGGCAACCTTGCCTATCCTACGGACAATCTGATAAGGCCCAATGTACCTTGGGCTAAGTTTCCCTTTCTTCCCAAATCTCATCACGCCCTTCATGGGTGACACCTTCAGGAAGACCCAATCATCTACCTCAAACTCTAAGTGTCGTCGTCGATGATTTGCATACGACTTCGCCGACTCGAGTGACAATAACCGCTCTGGATAAGCTTCACCTTATCCATCGCTCTGTGAACCAAGTGCGGCCCGACAAATCGCACCTCTCCCACTCGAACCAGCCTATCGGTGACCTGCACTTCCTCCCGTATAAGGCCTCATAAGGCGCCATCTGAATACTAGAATGGTAGCTGTTGTTATAAGCAAACTCCACAAGAGGTAAATGATCCTCCCAGCTACCCCTGAAATCAATAACACAAGCCCGCAGCATATCCTCAAGTGTCTGGATAGTGCGCTCGGCCTGTCCGTCGGTCTGAGGATGAAACGTCGTACTGAGACTCACCTGTGTCCCTAATCCCTTCTGGAAAGACCTCCAGAAGTTAGCCGTGAACTGGGCTCCTCTGTCTGAAATAATCGATATAGGAACTCCGTGCAGTCTCACAATCTCTCTGATATACAGTCTAGCATAATCCTCAGCCGAAAAAGTCGTCCTGACTGGAAGAAAATGGGCTGATTTCGTCAGCCTGTCGACAATAACCCAAATGGAATCATGCTTCCTCTGAGTGGTAGGTAACCCTGTAATAAAGTCCATATTGATCACCTCCCACTTCCACATCGGAATATCAATAGCCTGTAATAGCCCACCGGGCTTCTGGTGCTCAACCTTAACCTGCTGACAATTAGGACACTGTGCAACAAAACCGGCCACGTCCCTCTTCAGGCCATCCCACCAATACACACACCTGAGGTCACGGTACATCTTAGTCGACCCCGGATGAATAGAATAACGATGTTATACCCCGTAGTTGCAGGGTATGTATGTGAGGACGTACGTACGAGAGTACGGCAGAAAATTTTGAAAAGAAAGAAAGATGTGAGTTTTCGACGGAAAAGTTTCCGGTCATTTGTGAAGAAAAAGGTTCGTTAATGGGAATTGGATTCCCAGATTTGGTATTTGGACTTCATAGATTATATTAGAATTTTGAGATTTTATTTTCGGAAATGGTCACGTGGGGCCCACGGGAGAAATTCTGGTTTTGTAGAGCCGCTTTGTTTTGAGATTTCCGTAAATTGGATATTTTTTTGAAGACGTTTTGAGGGCCGATAGGAGGTGACACGTGTCACCCCGCCTGTGGCTTGGCGGTTACATTTGGGCACAGTCTGCGACTAAGTCGTTTTCGACGAAACGTTTCCACGACTTTCGTAGGAAAATTCCGGCTATGTCTTTTTAATTTTTGCGGATTTTTAGAGGCGAAACATTTTGGACCAGCGGGAGGGTGGCATGTGTCACCTCACATTGGAAACTTGTGGCGTCAGTGGGCGATTGGTTCACGAATGGATTGTCTTTGTGGCTCACGTTTTTGGCCCTATTGGTTCCTTGTTTTGTGCCTTGTTTTGGCCTTGTTTTGTGGCTTGTCTTGTGCCGTGTTTTGTGGAGTAGGGGTTAGGGTGCACTTGGCGATCAAGGCGCTTACACTTGCCTTGCATGGCTTGATCTTGGCCATTGGTTGGCATTTGGGTTTGCTATAAATACCCCCTTTGTGAAGACTTCATTCATCCACAAATGTTTCCAAGTCTTGAATCCCTCCTCCTCTTGTTGACTCTCGTCCAAGAGCTCCTCTCCCCAGAAAGTGGCCTTTGGCGTGAGGTCTCCACTCCCCTTGTGAGGTCTGGCCAGTAGGGTACCCCCACTGCTAGTTGTTTTCGTATAATACCCCTTGTTGTGGTATAGAAATACTCCTAGTATTGTTATAATGCCCAAAATACCTTAGCCTTGTACCTTGTAGTATTCCAAAGATACCTCTTTCGTAGAGTCAGGAAATACTACCTTTTGTCCTTTAGTCTCAAACCAAACCCTAAGGAAATCTTCATAGTTGGTTGAAGTATGTGAGTAGAAGTTGGTTAGAACTTCTAAGGGTTGTTTGGAGTGGTTTGGAGCGCACTGTGGAGCTAAACCTTGCTCAGGAGCGACATTAAACTCGGATAATTTTGGGCTTATCGAGGTAATTATCTTGTCCCTCTATTGTAATTAGAAATTACATGTTTGGTTGAAGTATACTATATATGGAACTACTTAGTATTCGGCAATGTCTTTTGACTTAAGCCTGAAGAATAAAGAACTGAACTGTATTTACATAGAGTGCATTGCGATGACTTGTGTAGAATTGTACACGTCCAGGTTAGGCGTGTAAAACCCCACGGTTGGCTTGGTAGCCGGCCTCGATAGAGGAGGAGATTTACGCTGTTGCGGGGGGGGGGAGGTGCTGCCGAATTTTCTATAGAAAGATAGAAACTTGTGTTTTGGGGTTAATAGACGTTTGTGACCTTTATAGGTGAAAGTACTAAGAGTAGCGTATTCTACTCGAGGAGTGGAAAGGGCTAGCAAGGTTGTAGTACTTGGAGCATTTTGCTTATTGTCGATAAATCGTCGCGAGGTATGTGAACCTCTTCCTATATTTTCTAGCATGATTGTTGTGAACTATGTAGTACGGTAGACGTACATGTGCTAAGTGATTTGGTTGGTTTAAAACATAGGGTGTTATAATAGCTTTATGGGAAGTTAGTTATAACGACCTTATGTAAGTGAAAATGGTTTACTGATGTTAGAAGTTAAGAGACTTGATCTTATAAGATAAGAGACTTAACTTATTTGTTTTAATGTGGATGTTTGTGTGAAACCTCATTCATGAGTAATGAGTACTTGGTTTTAAAGGGATAATGTTTTACTGATTTCGGGAATCAGAATGTGTATCGACAGACCACTGCAGCGTTAATAAAGGAAATGTATTGAATAATGATGTGTTGTATTAAAACCAGTAGAAACCTCCATCTGCATAGAAGCTAAGATGAGACAAAATGATATTACATTTTCTAGATCATGGCTGCTGTAATAAGATCGTTATAAACAAGAATAAACTACTCACGTATATGACATATGTTACTCAATTGTTCTAAAAAGGAATCAAGTGATTAAGTTTGGGGAACTATGAAACCATTTGAAAATGAGAAGCTTGAGTAATTGAAACTAGGCAAACTGGAACTTAGGAAAAGAATGTTGTTACTTGATTTTGAAAAGGAAGGTGGGTTGGTCATTCTAATACTACGGGTATCGGGTGACTTTTATAAAAGTAATGGATCTCTTTTAAAAGAACTTAACGTATGTAGTACTTTGGGGTTAAAAACCCGGACTTTGGCATAAAATGAAAGTACTTTGAGTTGTGTGAAACTTGCCTATGCTTGTTGTTGTGAAACTTGCCTATGCTTGTGATGATAGCCTTTATTGTACAAGCGTTGTGTTTACGTGTTACGCGTCTCGATAGAGGTCGGTTGGTAGTTGAGAACTTACTTGGATGTCTTGCGTGTGGCGGAGAAATTCCGCAGTGCGTTCGCTGATAGTATTATTGTTGTTAATCACTTTGGACATCTTGACCACGATCGTAGCGCACGGGTATGCCTCCATTTTGGTTAAGGTCTTGTGGTTAATCGCTTTGGATATCTTGCGACACGATGCGTGGCGCGCGGGTATGTTTCCATTTTGATTAACGCCTTGTGATTTCCTTTTGGACATCGACCGCGATCGTGGCGCTGCGGGTATCGTCCATTTGGAATGTTGTCTTATTGTTTCCCTTTGGACATACCGACCACGATCGTGGCGCGCGGGTATGCTTCCATTTGGATTCTTTGTCTTGTTGTTGAGGTCACATGGACATGTCTACACCGATGCGAATTCCGGCATGTGGCCATGGGACATTGGTATTATTGTTGCATCATGGACATGTCTACACCGTCACGATATTCGGCATGCGGCCATAATGCGAACTCGATTGATGTTGTGGGCGTGAGACCCATAGTTATATTGGAGTGATAGTGTTTTATGTTGTGAGCGTAGTTGGTTATCATACATGTCTCACCGCTTTATATAGACTAGTATGATTTCATTTGATATTATGCTGTTTCACATACTTGGTACTGTTATCGACCTCCTTGAAGTGCGTTCATCTGCCGCGGTAAGTACATCGGTCGTGGATCCTCGCCATAGGATCACGATTCAGTAGCATTTGAAGCTCCGTTTCTCGGAGGCTTATCTTTAGTAGGTGTTCCTGAGTTGTAGGTTCTTGTACATTCGGGTGTGGCGGGGCCTGTCCGTCATAGTCGTGTATATCTTAAGTGCAGTAGTCTGTTGTGGCGGGGTTGTAAAGAGATTAAAGCTTCGGAGTTTTATGTATATCTTGAAGGCAACCGTTTTGGTTGGCTTTATTTATTATATCTCTTGTATAATGACTCATGTTTTATGTTCGTGATTTTCTCGATGTATGTATCGCTAGGGTGCGGGGTAAGGCACGATGCTTGAACCGGGCAGTCGTTACAAAAGTGGTATCGAGCGATTAATCCTCGGAAAGTGTCTGAACCGTGTCTAGTAAGTCTTGATTATCGGTGTGTTGTGCACCATCTATAATCGAGAGGCTATAGGACATTTAGGATTGGTTTCCATTCTTCTCATTACGAGATCGTGCCTTAGAGCTGTGTTGTAAGTTGGACCCTCGACGTATCTCGTTTTTACGATTATGCCTCGCTGTGCAACCAGAGCCCGGGAAGGGCAAAGCGGCGAGTGCTGCTAGTGAGATCTGAGAGAAGTACGAGGCGCGAGCCAGGCATACGAGTTGTGCTTGACGGCGGGTTTTGTGGCGCCCGCCCAGCGAGAGGTTAGAGCGCGGCAATAGGCTGCTGAGACCGCGATACTGAGCCTCCAGGTCCCACAAGATGCGGGCGAGAGATGGGTTACAAGGAGATAGCCCGATTCTTTGGCGAAGTCGTGGCGAATATGAGATAAATTTGGATCACGGCGATTCGATTCGATGCACGATGGTTCACCCCGAGATAGTTTGAGGCTACGGGACTTTCGAGTTGTAGCCGCGAGTTTTACGGTCGAGGCACGAGGATGATCCGCGAGGAGTTCATCGGCGATTCTGACGGATCATCACGGGTGATCAAGGCTTGAACCAGTCCGTGACCTTTGGTTCGCGTCGGTGCGTGATACCGCGATCGATTGGTTTGATTCATGGGAGCTTTCGGGAGAGCATGCACCTCAGCGGTATGGGATGAGTTTTGGGGCTTTTCTCACGCACTTCTTGCCTCCGGATGAGGAGGCACGCGGTAAATGATTTTTATTCTTGAGGCGACCGGCGACCGTCAGTACAATGTCGAGTTCGATTCTTTAGCTCGATATGTCCCTGCGCTAGTTGCGAATATGGAGGATAGGGTGCATCGCTACGTCACGGCTTGATGATTATATGGCGAATCTTGTGCGGGTGTTTCTCTTGATGGCATGGACATTGCCGCGTGCGAGCTCATGCACTTGGATGTGAGGCACGGAGGGTCGACGGAATGACTGGATCGCGAGAAGAGGGCCGGGGCGGCGAGGTCCTTTGGTGGCTTTCGAGGCGGACCGCCTCGGCCGAGCTAGTTATATACCCCACGATGCAGTGGTCCTCGCGTCTTGAGGCGGTCGTGGCTCGAGGTTCAGATTTTGGCGAGCGGGGTGTTAACGGTGAAGCCACCCTACCTCGTTGTGACCATTGTGGTAGACTCCATTTTGGAGAGTGTCGTGCTAGATTGGGAGTTTGTTTTGCATGCGGCCAGCGGGGCCATTTGCGAGGCTGTCCGACCGGGAAGCGCGGATGTTACGACTCGGCCGGGATGCGTGGCTGGTTCATCACCTTCTACTATGCGCCTGCAGTGGGCCTATGATTAGAGTGAAGCGGTAGCCAGTATATCCTTAACCCTCTAGAGTTTTGGTATGCTTGTTATGATGATCTCATTATTGTGTGCTATGCGGATAGCATTGTGATATGTGTGAGTTAAAATGCATGGTTAGTTGGAAGGATACGTGTGGGGCATGGTAAGTGTGAACCTTAGACTATGTCACGGACCGAGACCTTAGGGTAAGGTCGTCTTGAGTTAAAGATTTAAATTTGACCCCTAACATAGTAGAAGTACGTGGGATTTATTTGAGAGATAAGTCAGTGGGTAGTGTGAGATGGAAGTGGTAGCTTTCATGATGTGAATTAGTAAGATTGTTAGGATCGGGAACAAGAGTTTAGCGCGGTTGGGGGTCGGGTTGAGGACCATTTGCGGGTCAACCCGTAACCGGTTTGGGGTGGGGTCAGTTCTGGGTGGTCCCTTGGTGGTAGGGTCACGAGGATGCTAGGCCCAAGTTTGTATGATCATCGTATGAGTTCGTGGGCGCGTTCGACGAAGCGGTTCGTAAAGGCGGGAATGGCCTTAAGGAAGTTTGAGGTTAGTAAGATGACCAAGTTTGGAGGTAGTGACTCGAGATTTTGAGAGCAGGTAATGGTGAAGTATGGTACATCTTGGGAGAGTTCGAGTGTTCGAGAAGGTGACAGTAAGGGAGGAAGATAACGTGTGTTATTTCGTGGCGGTATGGCGTTGGCAACTTGTTAGAGGAACTTTATCGTTATTCGACTTGAGAAGGAACATTCGGGACGAATGTTTCTAAGGAGGAGAATGTTATACCCGTAGTTGCGGGGTATGTATGTGAGGGCGTGCGTGCGAGTGCAGACGAAAATTGTGAAAAGAAAGAAAGAGGGGAGTGTTCGACGGAAAAGTTTCCGGTCATTTGTGAAGAAAAGGTTCGTTAATGGGGTGGATTCCCAGTTTGGTATTTGGACTTCATAGATTATATTAGAATTTTGAGATTTTATTTTGGAAATGGTCACGTGGGGCCACGGGAGAAATTCTGATTTTGTAGCAGCTTTGTTTTTGAGATTTCGGTAAATTGGATATTTTTTTGAAAAGACGTTTTGAGGGCCAATAGGAGGGTGACACGTGTCACCCCGCTAGTGGCTTGGCGGTTACGTTTGGGCGCAGTGCGACTAAGTCGTTTTCAAGCGAAAGCGTTTCCACGACTTTCGTGGGAAAATTCGGCTATGTCCTTTTTAATTTTTGCGGATTTTTCCGAGAGACGAAACATTTTGGACCAACGGAGGGTGACATGTGTCACCCTGCATTGAAGCTTGTAGGCGTCAGTGGGCGATTGGTTCACGAATTGGATTGTCTTTGTGGCTCACGTTTTTGGCCTATTGGTTCCTTGTTTTGTGCCTTGTTTTGGCCTTGTTTTGTGGCTTGTCTTGTGCCATGTTTTGTGGAGTAGGGGTTAGGGTGCACTTGGCTTGATCAAGGCCTTACTTGCCTTGCGTGGCTTGATCTTGGCCGTTGGTTGGCATTTGGGTTTGCTATAAATACCCCACTTTGTGAAGATTTCATTCATCCACAAATGTTTCCAAGTCTTGAATCCTCCTCCCTCTTGTTGACTCTCGTCAGAGCTCCTCTCCCAGCAGAAAGTGGCCTTTGGCCGGTGAGGTCTCCACTCCTCATGTGAGGTCTGGCGTAGGGTACCACTGCCTAGTTGTTTTCGTATAATACCCCTTGTTGTGGTATAGAAAAAATCCCCTAGAATTGTAATAAAGCCCAAAATACCATAGCCTTGAACCATGTAGTATTCCAAAGATACCTCTTTCGTGAAGTCAGGAAATACTACCTTTTGTCCTTTAGTCTCAACCGAAACCCTAAGGAAATCTTCATAGTTGGTTGAAGTATGTGAGTAGAAGTTGGTTAGAACTTCTAAGGGTTGTTTGGAGTGGTTTGGAGCGCACGGAGTGGAGCTAAACCTTGCTCAGGAGCGACATTAAACTCGGATAATTTTGGGCTTATCGAGGTAATTATCTTGTCCCTCTATTGTAATTAGAAATTACATGTTTGGTTGAAGTATACTATATATGGAACTACTTAGTATTCGGCAATGTCTTTTGACTTAAGCCTGAAGAATAAAGAACTGAACTGAACTGTATTTACATAGGACTGTATTGCAGTAGACTTGTGTAGAATTGTACACGTCCGGTTAGACGTGTAAACCCCCCCCCCCTGGTTGGCTTGGTAGCCGGCCTCGATAGAGGAGGAGATTTACGCTGTTGCGGGGGGGGGAGGTGCTGCCGAATTTTCTATAGAAAGATAGAAAACTTGTGTTTTGGGGTTAATAGACGTTTGTGACCTTTATAGGTGAAAGTACTAAGAGTAGCGTATTCTACTCGAGGAGTGGAAAGGGCTAGCAAGGTTGTAGTACTTGGAGCATTTTGCTTATTGTCGATAAATCGTCGCGAGGTATGTGAACCTCTTCCTATCTTTTCTAGCATGATTGTTGTGAACTATGTAGTACGGTAGACGTACATGTGCTAAGTGATTTGGTTGGTTTAAAACATAGGGTGTTATAATAGCTTTATGGGAAGTTAGTTATAACGACCTTATGTAAGTGAAAATGGTTTACTGATGTTAGAAGTTAAGAGACTTGATCTTATAAGATAAGAGACTTAACTTATTTGTTTTAATGTGGATGTTTGTGTGAAACCTCATTCATGAGTAATGAGTACTTGGTTTTAAAGGGATAATGTTTCTTGATTTCGAATCGAGAATGTGTATCGACAGACCACTGCGGCGTTAATAAAGGAAATGTATTGAATAATGATGTGTTGTATTAAAACCGGTAGAAACCTCCATCTGCATAAGCTAAGATGAGACAAAATGATATTACATTTTCTAGATCATGGTCATTGTAATAAGATCGTTATAAACAAGAATAAACTACTCACGTATATGACATATGTTACTCAATTGTTCTAAAAGGAATCAGTGATTAAGTTTGGGAACTATGAAACCATTTGAAAATGAGAAGCTTGAGTAATTGAAACTAGGCAAGCGGAACTTAGGAAAAGAATGTTGTTACTTGATTTTGAAAAGGAAGGTGGGTTGGTCATTCTAATACTACGTATCGGGTGACTTTTATAAAAGTAATGGATCTCTTTTAAAAGAACTTAACGTATGTAGTACTTTGGGGTTAAAAACCGGACTTTGGCATAAAATGAAAGTACTTTGAGTTGTGTGAAACTTACTATGCTTGTTGTTGTGAAACTTGCCTATCTTGTGATGATAGCCTTTATTGTACAAGCGTTGTGTTTTACGTGTTACGCGTCTCGATAAAGTCGGTTGGTAGTTGAGAACTTACTTGGATGTCTTGGCGTGTGGAGAAATTCCGCAGTGCGTTCGCTGATAGTATTATTGTTGTTAATCACTTTGGACATCTTGACACGATCGTGGCGCTGCGGGTATGCCTCCATTTTGGTTAAGGTCTTGTGGTTGTCGCTTTGGATATCTTGACACGATGCGTAGCGCGCGGGTATGTTTCCATTTGATTAACGCTTGTGATTTCCTTTTGGACATCTTGACACGATCGTGGCGCGCGGGTATCGTCCATTTGGAATGTTGTCTTATTGTTTCCACTTTGGACATCGACGCGATCGTGGCGCGCGGGTATGCTTCCATTTGGATTCTTTGTCTTGTTGTTGAGGTCACATGGACATGTCTACACGTCTGCGAATTCGGGGCATGTGGCCATGGGACATTGGTATTATTGTTGCATCATGGACATGTCTACCGTCTGATGTTAGGGCATGCGCCATAATGCGAACTGATTGATGTTGTGGGCGTGAGACCCATAGTTATATTGGAGTGATGGCTTTATGTTGTGAATCGTAGTTGGTTATCATACATGTCTCTGCTTTATATAGACTAGTATGATTTCATTTTGATATTATGCAGTTTCACATACTTGGTACTGTTATCTTGACCTCGCCCGAAGTGCGTTCATGCCGAGTAGAGGTACATCGATCGTGGATCCTCGCCATAGGATCACAATTCAACGCATTTGAAGCTCCGTTTCTCGGAGGCTTATCTTTGGTAGGTGTTCCCGAGTTGTAGGTTCTTGTACATTCGGGGTGTGGCGAGGCCTGTCCGTCATAGTCGTGTATATCTTAAGTGCAGTAGTCTGTTGTGGCGGGGTTGTAAGAGATTAAAGCTGTTGAGTTTTATGTATATCACGAAAAACCGCTTTGGTTGCTTTGTTTATTTATTATATCTCTTGTATAATGACTCATGTTTTATGTTCATGATTTTCTCGATGTATGTATCGCTAGGGTGCGGGTAAGGCACGATGCGGGCCCGGGCAGTCGTTACAACGAGCATGTTCCTCCCAGTCTGACGAAGTCTGTCCATCGGGAACACACAAGCCTCAAATCTTAGCACCCCATCAGGTCTACCTCACATAGACTCTTCTCCTCTGAAGAGTTGCATCTCGATACCGTGCAGAATCGGATCCTCATCGCCGCCTCTTACCTCGCCGGCGATGGAAGACTCGGGAACCTCTCGAACCCGAACTCCATTACTATCAGAATCAACCAAACGAACCCCAAGGCTCGCTAGCTGATGTAACTCTCGGGCCATATCTCTTTTCTCTGGCTGTACATCAGACAGACTACCCATCGACCTGCGACTAAGGACATCTGCAACTACATTGGCCTTCTCTGGGTGGTATAGAATATCAACATCGTAATCCTTAAGCAGCTTCAACCACCGTCTCTGTCGCAAGTTCAGCTCCCTCTGGCTGAAGATATACTGGATACTCTTGTGGTCGGTGTAAATATCCACATGAACTCCATACAATAAATGTCTCCAGATCTTCAAGGCATGAATCACTGCTGCCAACTCCAAGTCATGTGTGGGATAGTTCTTCTCATGTTTCCTAAGATGTCGAGATGCGTAAGCTATAACTTTGTCGTCTTGCGTCGTACGCGCACCTGCTTAACACTGACGCGTCACAATAAACCACGTATCTGTCTAAACCCTGCGGAAGAGTAAGAAGCTGAGGCGGTCGTCAACTTCTCTCGAGTAACGGAAACTCTCTCACAAGCATCGTCACCTAACATAGCCGCTTTACGAGTCGGCTAGTCAAGGTCTTTGAAATAGAAGCAAACTTCTCCAAATCTCCGATAATAACGCAAGGCCCAAAGCTACGCACCTCCGTCGGTGTAGTGGTGCAGGCCAAGTCTTGACCGCCTCAATCTTGCTGTATCAGCGAATGCCATCTCCAGATAACATACCCTAGAAAGCCACTGAAGCCAACCAAAACTCGCATTTGAGAACTTGGCATACTGGCCGGTCGGAGAACTCCCAATACCGTCCTCAAATGATTCGCATGTTCCTGCTCTGTGCGCGAATAAACCAGGATATCATCAATGAATACTATAACGAACATATCCAAAAATGGCTTGAACACCCTATTCATCAAATCCATGAATACTGTTGGGGCGTTGGTCAACCCGAAAGACATCACCCTGAACTCATAGTGCCCATATCGGGTCCTGAATGCAGTCTTTGGGATATCTGACTCTCTAACTCGCACCTGATGATAACCAGACCGCAGGTCAATCTTGGAAAAACACCTCGCCCCTGCGGTGGTCAAACAAATCATCAATCCTAGGAGGATATCTGTTCTGATAGTTACCTTAATTTGCACGTAATCAACACACATACGCAACGTCCCATCATTCTTCTTTACAAATAACACTGGCGCTCCCCAGGGAGAAACACTTGGCCTGATAAAACCTTTCTCCAAAGAAGTCCTTGATTGGTCCTTGATTCCTTCAACTCGGCGGTGCCATCCTATATGGCGGAATAGATATCGGTCAGTGTCGGCGCCAAATCAATGCAAACTCAATCTCCTCTCGGGAGGATACGGAAGCTTCGTCGAATACGTCGAAAACTCTCTAACGAGCTGGCGAAGGTCGGTATCTCGACCTCGATGTCGAATACTCGAACCATATGGTAGATATACCGCTTCGCGCATCTTCCTAGCCTTGAGGTAAGAAATAAACTTACCGCCGGCGTCTGATATTCCTTCCACTCGATAAGGCTCACCGAACCGAATCGTGCAGTCTCTCTCATCCACATTGGCATAGCAAGACGCCAGCCAATCCATACCCATAATCACATCAAAGTCGTCATATCCAACTCTATCAAGTCGGCAGAAGTCCGACGGCATCGCCTATAATCATGGACAAGACTTATATACCCGCCGGCTACCACGAATCACCTATCGGCGTAGCCACTCAAAGGTCTTATGGACTCGGGCTCTATCCCTATTCTACCAGTAATATGAGGAGATATATAGGACAAGGTAGAACCTGGATCTATCAAAGCATATACATCACAACATGCAATCAATAATGTACCTGTGACGACATCTGGTGACGCCTCCTGGTCCTGACGGATGGACATAGCATAGATGCGGTTCTGAGGACCGCTGGAACTGGGACCCCTACCACGACCTCTTCCGCGGCCTGCTGGTCCGTGAACACTACGCCGCCGGCGACGCCATCGAAGGCGAAGATCCGACCATCGACCCTGTTGGCTGAGCCATAACATTCCCGCCGCCTCTAGTCGGACAATCTCTCCTCAAATGGCCCTGCTGGCCACAAGAGTAACAAGATCCTAGAGTAGCACGATACCCTCCATAATGGAAATCAACACATCGACCACACCGAGGTATAGGTGGCCTCATCGGCGGAACTCGTCCTGCGGGAACCGAAGCCACTGAACCTGTCCTACTCACGAATGCCTGCACGTCCGGAAGATGGTGGAGGAGCGCTCTCAACCGGCTGAGGTGCAAATCCGGTCTGCTGCTGAGGTTGTCTACCTCGAAAACTACCAGAGGACCCTGCTGTCCTGGCCCTGCCTCGATACTGTCAATGCAGCCGGCCCTGCGTTCCTCCAAAGTGCATATGCCTGCATGCGGGCAATGTCCATGCCCGGCTGAAGAGCTACTCCCGTGCAACTCTCTGCCAAGTAATCATCGAGCCCTGTGACATAGCGGTGCACCCTGTCCTCCATGTCTGCTACCAAAGCGGGTACATCTGAGCAAAGAGTCAAACTACATTGTACCCCGGCTGTCGCCCGCCACTCGCCTCGGTGTCAAAAATCTGTCGGCCGAGCTCTCATCTGCGGATGCAAGAAATGGCTAAAGCGCCTCGAGAACTTCGTCCCAAATAGCTGAGCGCATGCTCCCGGGATAGTTCCCATGAATCATACCAGTCAACCGCAGTATCCGCGGCCGATGGGAGCCCAATAATACCGACTACGTCTCAAGCCCCGATCACTCATGATCCGTATGCTATCGGATAAACTCACGAGGTCATCCTCGTGTCTCGACCGTAGAACTGGTGGGCTGCGACTCAAAAGTCCCGCGACCTCAGCTATCGGCTACGTGGTGGACTACGGGTACAACCGAATCTTCTTGCCTCCGTCATCCTCCTCGCCAGCCACGATCTGGCAATAACGGCCATCTCCTTGTAACCCATATCCTCTCCTCCGGTGTATGGCGGAGGCTCGGTATCGCGGTCTCGATGGCCGTGTTGCGCCGAACTCTGTTGGGGTTGGCGACGTCGTGGAACTCGCCGTCCGAAACATCTCCTCTGGTAAAGACTGGGCATATGCCCTGGTAACCCTCGGTGTCCTACTAGTAGTTCCCTCTGCTGCCTTGCCCTTCTGGGCCGCGGTTGCCTTGCGTGGAGGCATAAGCGTCTGAGGAAAATATGTCGGAGGGAGTTCAACTATAACACGGCTACATTGCACGATCTTAGAGTGGAAGAATGGAAACAAATCCTAAATATTCAGCCTCACGATTATAGATGTGGTGCGCACACCGATAATCAAGACTCTACTAGATCTGATGCGTAGACCGCTTTCCAGGATTAATCGCTCACGATACCACTTTTGTCACGACCCGACCACGGACGTGGTGGTGCCTTACCGGACACTTGTGATACAACATCGAGAGAAAACGGCGGAAAATAAACTCACAACAAGAACCCGTATAGAAAATAAGCAGGCTAACCCAAAATGGCTACCTCTATTATAACCAAGTCGAGCTTACATCCTTAACAACCCAAACTATAACAAGATTACGGACCTTCAGAATGCGTAAACACTATGGCCGGGACGGGGCCGTCATACCTGAATGTACAAATATCTACAACACCGGGGAGAACCGTACCAAAAGTCGAGCCTCCGGAGGAATGGAGCTCCTGACACCTGAATAAAGATCCTAAGAATGAGGATCCACCACCTGATTTCCCTTACCTGCGGCATGAACGCAGCCCCCGAGGAAGGGGTCGATCTGATATGTACCAAGTATGTAAAACTGGAAAATACTGTAGTAATATCATAAGTTTAAAATAGACTGGAGTCATGGAAGAGAGTCAAAAATACAGTACACTGTGCCTTACCAACAATGAGAGTAACAAGTATAAACTTTACTGCATGAAAATAGGAGGCTCATGATCAAAACATGATCTCTCGCCCGTAGTATCATTAAGCAATCCTACTCCTGGGACTATTTCACCCGCATGGGTCATGTGGACCCGCATAAGGTCATCACCTCGCATGAGACTATTTCACCCGCATGGAACTATTTCACCCGCATGGACCCAGTGTGCCCGCATGAGTACAAGCGCCGCACTCGCATCATGGGTAGCAAATCCATGACATAAATAGTAATAATAATAATAATACATAAATCAGCACAACCGACTATCATACATAACATAAGCGCTACCGGCTTATCATAACGTAAGCAAGTTAAGAATATCTCCTAACTTCTTAATAACATTTCTAGTACATCCTCTCATTTTAGTTACTTAAGGCACTACATGTCATTTAAATAGAAAATCCGGGAATTTAACCCAAGTACCACGTTCCTTAAACCTTTTAAGAAAATGACTTTTTTTATGTAAAACTCCCAAGATACTAATAACCGTAGTATCAAGTCACGACAACTTTTCAAAACAAGTTACGTTTATCTTTTAAAAATACGATAGGCTTCTAAAATCAAGTGACTTCATCTCTTTTAAAACCTTAGGCAATTAATGCCTTAAAAACAATTTGCCTTCCACAAATTCAAATCCTTTATCCGTACTTATTTTACTTGGAGTAAACCTCTCCTTATTATCCTTTCATAAAGCCAATACAACCAACTTCTCATAACGTTGTTATATTATCATTATACACTAGTCAAACACATCTCCCTATATCCAAGGGACTTACACTTTTAAATGAAACAAGCATCATATACTTAAACAAGTGAAGAATGTCAAATATTGTACGTCTACCGTACTACATAGGTACAACTACTCATGCTCAAGAGATAAGAAAGCTCCACATACCTCTTCGGTCAATCCACTTGCTAAGTCCAAAATACCGCACGTAATATGTCAACCTATAATTACCATAATACGTTTATTAACCTCTAACTTCAATATAGAATATTCCAAGTTCAAAGTTACTAATTTCTATGGAAAATTGGGCAGCATTTCCTTTGTTTCTACATACTTTGCCACTTTTTTCAAGGCCGAATTCAACATCCAAACGCCACATTTAAGGCCCAACAATCCAAACATTTCAAAGGGAATTACACACCTAAACTTGGGTGTGTAAAATTCTGCCCCATAAGGTACAACAATTAACTTAACAAGTTTAAGGTAGTTTTTAGGCTACAACATGCTCACATAACCTTTTTAACCAATCCTTTCATATCCAACCCATATTTCTTACATGCAATGAATCTAAGAGCATTATTTACTACTACAAGTTCCTTCTTCTTCACACGACACCAATAACTAGCTACTGAGAAAAATTGTTACCTTAGAGCTTTAGCCAAAATTATTCCAACAACTTTGCTAGCCTCTTTTCCAAGAACACCACCACAATAACTCCTACAAGTTAGCCTGACTTCCTTCTGCCACACTTTTCAGATTTTCCTCAAGCTTTGAATTCCTCTTGGAATTCTAGAGAGAAGGGAGAGCTTTAGCTTTAGAGAGAGAGAAGGACTTGAAAGATGACCAAGTCTTGAAGACTTGGTCAATATATAAGACATGCAAAAATCAGATGGGGGGGGGGGGACACTTGTCACCCACCTATGACCTCTTTTAAAACAAAACAGTGCAGAATTTCCCACTCAACTTCGCAGAACCCGCCTCGACCGCGGCCTGCGTGGCCACGCTGAAACCTCTGCCCGCCCTCGGAACTTTCGGCCGCGACCACGCTTCCGGCGCCTGGCGGTGCAACTTCAGCGTTTACTCAGAACATTTGGCGCGCGACCAGATCCGCTGCCGCGGCCACGTGTCACGACCTCGGGCCCGCGAATGGTGCCTTACCCCGGGCACCCTAGTGATACAACATCAGAGAAAATCAGCGGAAATAAAAAAACTCATAAATGATAAACAATGAAATAAGAAAACAGGTTAACCAAAATGGTTACCTTTCTGTACATAAATGAAAACCTGAACAGTTACATCCTTTACAAACCACCGCACAATTGCATGCACTCTAAGAATTTTATAACAACAATGACGGGACAGGGCCCCGCCATGCCCCTGAATGTACAAAAGTCTACAACTTCAGGGAGGGAACCGTACCACAAGACAAACTTCCGGAGATATGGAGCTTTCCGAGAACTGAACAACGATCCTAAGAGTGCGAATCAGCAAGCTATGTACCTCAACCTGCGGCATGAACGCAGCCCCCCGAAGGAGGTCGATCTGAATTACAGTATGTGAAGCGAAAATCGTAAATGAAATCATAACAGTCTATATAAGACAGGAGACATGTGTGCTAGCCATACTACAGAACACTATATATATTAGCGACCATATCAAGTCGAGGACTCGTGCGTAAAATCATCACTCAAATACAACCCGAATTTAACGCCTGATGGCGCGTGCCCCGATCTCACTCGGTATAAGCATGGCCTGGAACCGTCTAGTGGGCCCGTACCCATGGACCATCCAGCGTGTGGTATGCCCAAAGGAGATAACAAGATGACACCCATAGTGGAAGCGTACGTGGCACCCAACGTGTCGATGTCCAAACAAATAACAAGATAATACTCATTGTGGAAGCATACCCGTGGGCACCCAACGTGTCGGTATGTCAAACAATAACAAGATAATACTCACTGTGGAAGCATACGTGGGCACCCAACGTGTCGGTATGTCCAAACAATAACAAGATAATACTCATCGTGGAAGCATACGTGGGCGCTGGCGTGTCGGCGTGTCCATACAATCAAAGCAGTGTGGCCTCCATCGAGAGACTCGGTAGCACAAAATCAAACACTTGCACAACAAAGGCTATCTCAACAAGCATAGGCAAGTTACACACAACTCGAGGTACTTTAAACGGCTATGTTCCGTCAAGAAGAGTTCAATATTTGAAAATAAGTTACTTATACTTTTAAACTCAAGTTACTTCTCTTTTCCCAAAATCAAGTTACATGACCTTTCAAAAAGCCTTTAAGTCTCCTTACTTTAGAATGTCAAGAAATCAAATAAAACTTTATTCTTTTAAAGACCACGTACTCATTACTCACGAATGAGGTTTCACACTTTTCAACACCACTTAGGTCAATTATAAGTCAAGTCTCTTATCTTTTGAAATCAACAACCATTCTTCTACCTACATAAAGTCGTTATAACTAACTTTCCATAAAGTCATTATAACACTTTATGTTTTAAACCTACCAATTACAACTATAAGCATTTATGAGACCAAGAGGGCTTATTCTTTAACAACCGAGTACCCATTACTAACGAATAAGATTTTACTACTTTTTCACACAATCAAGACCTTTACACTTCATATCAAGTCAAGGCACAAAAAGGGAATCAAACTCCTTTAACACGCGTGCGTCTACCGCACTATATATTTCACAATTAATCATGCTCAAGAGGATAGGAAGAATCACATACCTCGCGACGATTATCGACAAGTAGCAAACTGTTCCAAAGTACTACACTCTTGCTAGCCTTTTCCACCCTTCAAGTAGAATATGCTACTCGTAGTACTTCACCCTATAATGGCCATAATACGTCTATTAGCTCCTAGGTTTACCGTATAATACTCTAATTGCAAAGCCCCTTATTTTAGGGAAATTTGGACAGCACTTCATTTATTTCTACATACTTTGTCACCTTTTTCAAGGCCGAATTAAGTAACCAAACACGCCACATTTAAGGCTCAACAAAGTAGTTAACAATAGGGGATTACACGCCTACAAGACGTGTAAAAATTCTGCCCCACAATTTCAAACTAGTCTAAACTACAATGTCAATTCGGCACATTTGAGGGACAACAACACAAGGTCTTCTTTCCAAATTCCTTTCAATCCAAGTTGTTTAGTAAGACATGTAATTAAGCCGAAATCGATTAAACTACGACAATCCTCTAGTAAATAACATGCGACGATTTTTAGATAACGACCAAATTGTAATTCAAATTCAAATGACTCAACATGTCATTTTCGGATTTCTAGCCTTCCAAAAATCCATAGTACTTACCAATCTCTAATACATGATTCACGTGGTCTATACCAACTATAACAAGTATTATAACTTATATCCAAGAGAAGAGGGAATCTTTTACCTTTTGGATTAGCCCACTAAAGCCCTTTGTCTTCCACTCCTTTTCCGCCAAACTCGTCCACGCGCGCTTCCTACAAGCTTACCAACACTTTGCCTTCTTGCCGCCGCTCCAACAATTTTTCCTTAGGCTAGGTTTTCTTCAAAAATCTAGAGAGAAAGGGAGAGGAGTTCTTAGGAGGGTTAGATGAAATGACCAAGTCTTCCAAGACTTGGCCCTAAAATAGGACCCTTTTCTTGGTCAAAAGATGGGAGGACACTTGTCACCCTCCCATAGGCTTTCTCTAAAATATCCCTGTTTTTCTCCCTTTCTGCGGAAAAATCCCGCCTTGAGCCGCGGCCCCGCCGGCGCCATGGCGCTCAACCTCGAGAATTTCCAAGCATTAAGCGCGCCTGCATTCGTGCGGCCACTGTAACCTCCGCGAACCCCAGTCAACCCGGCGCGTGCCACTCCCCGGCGTATGGCTGTGCCACGAAAATACTTTTTGTCCGATCACGAACTTGAAACTTCCATAACTTTTGACTCCGATGTCCTATCGACGAACGGTTTGTTGCGTTGGGAACTAGATTTAACGGACTTCACACTAGGCTTTTGAAACACCTAAAAACTCCTGATGTAACGGGGCATAAACCTCCTCAAGGTTGACTAAAACTCGTCTGAAACAGTCCATCACCCTATCTTTCTAATTTTTTTTATCTTAGTTCCTTTCGTACGGTCTTATAAGCTAGACCTGAAATGCGGGGCGTAACACTGTGGCTCCTGACTGAAATACTTTTCCGTCCGACTGCGCACTGAACTTGTAACTCCCATAACTTTCTACTCCGATGTCCTATCGACGAACGGTTAGTTGCGTTGGGAACTAGACTCAATGAAATACGCACTAGGCCTTTGAAACACCTAGGAACCCTCAATTTAACGGGTCATAACCCGCCCCAAAGTCGACCAAAAACCCGTCCGAAACAATCCGTCCACCTATCTTTCGAAAATTTAAGTCTTAATCTCTTTCGTACGCTCTCACCCGTATGGCCAGAACTACGGGGTATAACAAGTGGCCCAAAAAGGATTATATGGACTTCCTATCCAGGTTGGTGAAAATTGTTGTATAACTGGTATGATGATGATGTGTATCTATACGAACATATTTATTTAGGGCTATGTGTGTGTGTTGTCTGAAGTAATTACGAGTCATCATGAGCTGGTTGAGCTTTAACAATTACTTGGAAGGTGTGAAGAAATTTAGTGAATCCACACCTAGGCATAATATATGTGCTACTTTGGGAAGTTTAGGAGGTGATGAGTTGTTTAAGAGAGGGATAGACTCTTAAGAGATCATGGTTAATTAATTTGATGGCATACTATTACGTCCCGTAATTTCAAGAGAATAAGATGAAGACGTACGAAAGGAAATAAGATTTGAATTTGGAAAGATAAGTTGGCAAAAATGTTTTAGACAGATTTTGAGTCAAATTTGGAGTGCTATATAGCCCAGTTTATTAAGAGTTTTTAGGTGTTTAAAAATCCTAATATGAAGTTCGTTGAGTCTAGTTTCCAATGCAACAAACCGCTCGTAGATGGGACATCGGAGCGGAGAATTATGGACGTTAGAAGTTCAGTTGGCAGAAGTGAAGGAAAAATATTCGATCGGCGCCACACGGACTGCAGCGGCCTGCGGTCAGCTGGCGCCGTAAGTCCTGAAACTTTCTGAAGTTGCAGCGCCACGGCGCCGGCTGCAGGACCGCGGCGCCGAGGCGGGATTTTCGCGAAAAATAGGGAAAAATCAGAAGATATTTGTGTAAAGACCTATGGGAGGGCGACAAGTGTCCCTCCCATCTGTTTGACCAAGAGAAGATCTTATATTATGACCAAGTCTTGAAGACTTGGTCATTTTGCAAAGATTCATCCTAAGGAAATTTCCTCTCCCCCTTATCTCTAAAAATTTAAAGAAACCTAAGCCTAGTGAAATTATTGGAGAGGCGGCAAGAAGTTAAAGTGTTGATAAACTTGTAGAAAGTTCGTGTGGATGATTTTGACGAGAAAAAGGGCTATAGTGGGCGAAATCCTAAAGGTAAAAATTTCCTCTCCTCTTGGAAGTAAATTATGATACATGTAATAGTTGAGATTGATCATGTGAATTATACATTGAAGTTGATAAGTGTTATAGAGTATATTGTGAGCCTAAATCCGAACACGAGCTTATTAGCCATTGAAAATACAATACAAATGGATCGATAGTTATAATCGTCGCATGTTATCTAAATGAGAGAATATAGTTGTTGAAATTGGTTGCGACTATATAACATGTGAGAACGACATTGTGGATTGAAAAGGAATTGGAAAAGATTTTATGTGGTTGTACTTTGTAGTCGAAAAATGGCATTTAATATTGGATTGTTTTATATGAATTGTGGGGCAGAATTTTATACGTCATGTAGGGCGTATAATCCCCTTTAATTGGTTGATGTTTTGAGCCTTAAATGTGGCATGTTTTGTTATTGAATTCGGGCCTTGAAAAAGGTGGAAAAGTACATAGAAACAAAGGAAGTGTTGTCCAATTTTTCGTAGAATAAGTGACTTTACACTTAGAATATTCTACGTTTGAAACTAGAAGTTGATAGACGTATTATGGTCATTATAGGTTGACATACTACGTACGGCATATTGGACTTAGCAAGTGGATTGAACCGAAGAGGTATGTGGAACTTTCTTATCTCTTGAGCATGAGTAGTTGTAAATGTATAGTACGGTTGATGTACGAGATTTAAATGAATTTAGTTTCATTTGATATCCTTGACTTGTTTAAAAATGTCCAAGTTGGTTGAGTTAGAGAATTAACTCACTTGTTTTAAAGGTTAAAGATATCTTAGTTTCTAAAGTTAAGAAACTTGATTTCTAAAGTTAAGAGACTTGAAGTATTTTGAAAGCATATGATACTTAGTTTTTGAAAGTATAAGTCTCTTGGTTATAAAAAGAATGTAAGTGTCTAAAGCATAAAGTTAGTATAATGGATTATGGGAAGTTGGTTATAATAACTTTATGGAAGGTTAAAAGAATGATTTACTCTAGTGATGTGAATAAAGATAAATGACTTGAAATGGAGGAAAACTAATTGATTTAAAGGCATCAATTGCGTAAGGTGTTAAAGTAAAAAGTCACTTGGTTTAGAAGCCTATAAATGTATTTCTAAAAGGTATTGTGACTTGTTTGAAAGGTAGATATGGCTTGATACTACAGTTATTAGTATCTTGGAGTTTTATATGAAAAAGAGTCATTTTAAAAGAATAGAAGTACATAGTACTTTGGGTTAAATTCCCGGATTTTATAATGACATGTTAGTGCCTTAAGTGTACTAAAATGAGAGTGTATATAAATAAGGCTAATAAGAAGTTAGGGGATTTCTTAACTTGCTTATATTATGTATGATAAGCCGGTGGTTCTTATATTATGTCTGATAAGCCGGTAGTGCTTATGTTATGTATGATAAGCCGGTAGTGCTTATGTTATGTATGATATCCGATTGCGCTAGGTTATGTTTTTCTTGTGGGGTAAACCCCCGGGTTACTACTTATTCCATGGATTTGCTACCCATGATGCGAGTGCGGCGTTTGTACTCATTGCGGGCCCACCGGGCCCATGCGGGTGAAATAGTCCTATGCGGGTGAAATAGTCTCATGCGAGGCGGATGACCTCATTGCGGGTCCACAGGACCTATGCGGGTGAAATAGTCCCAGGAGTAGGATTGCTTAATGATACTACGGGCGAGTGGCCCTACTTTGATCATGAGCCTCCTATTTTTATGCAGTAAAGTATACTCTTGATTACACTCATTGTTAGTAAGGCACAATGTACTGTTAGTTGAGTTATCATACATGTCTCCAGCTTTATTTTAGACTTTATGATTTCATTTAAGTACTTTCAGTTTTGCATACTTGGTACATCTGTTGTACTGACCCCCTTTCCTGGGGCCGTTCATCCGCGAGTAGGGGTAGCAGTGGTGGATCCTCATTCTTAGGATCACTGATCAGTTGTCAGGAGCTCCATTTCTCCGGAGGCTTGTCTTTTGGTACGGTTTTCCCTGATGTTGTAGATTTATGTACATTCAGGGGTATGGCGGGGCTCTGTCCCGTCACAGTTATTATTCTTAGAGGTCTGTAGTCATATCTTGTGGTTTGGGTTGTAATAACAAGTTGTAACTGTGTTATTTTGGGTTATGTATATCCCACGGAAGGTGGCCTTATCGGCTATCCTGTTGATAGTTATTGTCTTATTATTTTATGAGTTATGTATGTTCCGCTGCTATTCTCTGATGTATACCTGTAGGGGGTGCCCAGATAGGGCACCAGTCGTGGGCCCGGGGTCGGGTCGTGACACATACCATATTGTTAGATTAAGTTATGTTGAATGCTTAAGTGATACGTGCGAATAATATTGGTATGGAGTAAATAGGGTTGTTATGGTTAAGACAACATGATTTTGAGATTATGAGAAGCTACCTTACCCGTATGTTGGGACTGATAATGTAAGCTTGGGACATGGAATAATTGAGAACCTTAGAATATTGATAACCGTTGAGACCTTAGATATACATGGCCTTCTTGAGTAAAAGACTTACGGTTAATCTTGGTTAAATTACATAGTATGTATGAAGTGTATTAGTTGTGATTATTCTGTGGTTTGTGTGAAATGAATATGAGTATATGATCTAAGAAGATCACTAGGCCTTCATGAATGGAGTATTTTACCTCTGTTTGAAATTAAATACACAATATGGCAAGTGTGTTGGGTTCCAATTGTTTACCAAGTTGTTAGAATGTGACGTAAAGGTACAAGAGGTTAGTTTGGTGTGGCAACCATGGCCACAATATTTTGATGTATCCCAAGTTAATACACAGAATAAGATAAGTACAAGTGTTACCGAGGAAAAACAGAAGACATTATTGGAAGGTTATGTAGGTTATGAAAATCACATGTCTTAAGGTGACACTTGATTATTAGAATTATAAAGGAAACTGCAATAAGACCTTAAAAAGGTGACTTTGATTACACAGGAAGATTATGAAAGGGAGATAAGCCCTCTTCCTCGCGTAAAGGGCGATATCGTGTATTAATAAGAATTTCAGGTATCAAGGCTAGTAAGCTAAGGTATGCTATAGATATTGGACTGGTGAGATCCTCGGCTTCGGCTACGTTGTGCGATATCTACACTTGTACATAACCTTGAAAAAATAGTGTATTGAAGGTAATTGAGGATAATACTATGGAGTGATTGAAGAAGTGTTGTAAGAATATGAAGCAGTTAATAAGTATGAATGGAACCGTATGATCGGGTATCGAGGTAGAAATACTTGGTGTAATAATAAGTAGAATGAAGTAATATGACAAGGATGATGAAGGTGAATGAAACTCTAATTATGTGGGTTTCACAAGGTATGATTACTCTGGGACAGTGTAAGGACCAATAGTAGAGTAATGGGTTACTACTTAACGAGATCAAAGAAATCTTTTCCGAAACGCCATTAACAGAAACTCTTAGCCATGAGGCAAGTGAAAGAATTGAAATCTGAGTATATGACCAAGTTGGGATGTAGTAACGCCAATGATGTGAAACAGAAGCGATATTTTAGTATACGTATGAGTACCAGAATATCTTGGAATTATGAAGAGTACGACAAGTAAGAAAAGGAATGAACAAGTGTTAAAATAGTTGAAGTTGTTTTAATTACGAATAGTGAGAAGTCGTGATGATACACGCACTCTAGACTCGACGGCTCCAGTTCTGACCATTCTTGAGGGATTAGAGGGTTATGTCGTGTATTGTGATGCTTCGGGTGTTGAGCTAGGTTGTGTGTTGATGCAGCATGGTAACGTGATAGCTTACACGTCCCGACAGCTCAGGAAACATGAGAGGAACTACCATACTCATGATTTGGAGTTAGCGGCAATTATACATGCTTTGAAGATATGGAGACACTATCTATATGGGGTTCATGTTGACATTTATACAGATCACAAAAGTCTCCAATATATCTTCAGACAGAAGGAGCTGAACTTACGACATCGACGGTGGTTAGAGTTACTGAAAGATTATGATGTTAATATTCTATACCACCCAGGGAAAGCCAATGTGGTTGCAGATGCTCTTAGTGGCAGATATATGGGTAGTGTCACGACCCGACCCCGGGCCCGTGACTGGTGCCTTACCCCGGGCACCCTAGTGATACAACATCAGAGAAAATCAGCGGAAATAAAAACTTACACATGAAACAAGATATATAATAATAAAAACAGGTTAACCAAAATGGTTACCTTCCTGTATATATACATCAAAATCAAACAGTAAATCTTTTACAAACCCCGACCACAACAGTACTACAGACCTCTAAGAATGTAACAATAACTATGACGGGACAGGGCCCCGCCATACCCCTGAATGTACAAGTACCTACAATGACAGGGGACTATACCAAAAGATAAGCCTCCGGAGAAACGGAGCTTCCCAACGCTGAATCGCGTGATCCATGGCGAGGATCAACAAGCGTGTACTTCAACCTGCGGCATGAACGCAGCCCCTCGAAGGAGGTCAGTACAACAGATACCAAGTATGTGAAACTGGAAATACTATAAATGAAATCATAACAGTCTATATAAAGCAGGAGACATGTATGATAACCAAACTACAATCCATAATATATAAACAGTCATGTCAAGTCAGGGACTCACGCCCTCAAAGTCATCACTCAAATATAACTATGGTCTCACGCCCACAACATCAATCATGCCCGTGGAATACCTTCCTCACTGCCGGCAGTCTATGATGTAATAACACCAAGGAGTACACATGAACACCAAGTCCCACCTGTGTCATAAGAACCGCAGACGGCAAGTACGGCGCATAGCTACCGATTCACCCCGCATCATCAATCGACCGGCAAGTACGAAAGCCAACTACCAGAACCTACCGTACCAACAATACTAAATAACTGTATCACGAAGCTGACCGGGGCAAGTACGATAGCCTCTACCAGATCCACCCTGCATCACGTCGCTGACCGGGGAAAGTACGTAAGCTAACTACCAGATCCACCCTGCATCACGAGACTTCGTCCTAACACTGACAAACTGCGTCCACGGCCGATCGGCAAGTGCGATAGCCTCTACCGATCCACTCGCATCACGTCACGGCCGGGGCAAGTCGTGAGCTAACCACCGATCCACCTGCGTCACGAAACTTCGCCCAAACACCGACTCACGAAGGCGACACGGCAAGTACGAAGCCTCTACCAGATCCACCGCATCACGCCGACCGGCAAGACGTAGACCAACTACCGGTACCAAAGCCGTAATCACGAGACTTCGCCACAAAACCGAACAGGGCAATCGAAGGCTAACTACGTAACCAAAGCCGAATCACCACGGCCGGCAAGTGCGAGAGCCAACTACCGGATACCAAAGCCGAATCAAGAAACCTCGCGGGAGCTAGTCCATAGAACAACAATCCTAATGGAACCATACCCGTGGCCACCCAACGTGTCGAGAGGTCCAAGGATATAACAAGATAACCGCCTCCATCGAGACTCAGAGTACGTAATCAAAACACTTGCACAACAAAGGCTATCACAACAAGCATAGGAAAGTTCAACGTACTCATAGACTTTCATTTTATTACAACAAGTCCGGATTTTATCCCCAAGGTACTACGTACTTAAACTCTTTAAAAAATCCATTTCTTTCACAAAAAGTCACACGATACCCGTAGTATCAAAATAGAGTAACTATCTTTTTTTAAGTAAACCAAAACAATTTCCATACCTTCTTTTGAAATAAAGCAATTTAAGACAAAACCATGCCTTCTTTTTAAACTATTTTAAGACAAAACCCTGCCTTCCCTTTTAAACTATTTTAAGACAAAAACATGCCTTTCTTTTAAACCAAAACACTTCAAATTCCTCAAGTCTCTTTTCTTTTTAGAAAACAAGTTCCTTACTTTGGAATTTAAGAAAAATCAATACTTGTTATTAATGATCTTATTACAGCAACCATGATCTAGGAAATGTAATACAATTTTTTCTTATCTTAGCTTCTATGCAGATGGAGGTTTCTACTGGTTTTAATATAATTAATTATTTGTCAATACATTTTCCTTTATTAACGCTGCAGTGGTTTGTTCGATACTTATTCTCATTTCCGAAATCAATATAACTTATTCCTTTTAAAACCCAATTACCCATTTCTCATAAATGCGGTTTCACAACTTTTTAACACAAACCAAGTCCTTAATATTTCACATCAAGTCATTTATAAGTCAAGTCTCTTATCTTTTAAAAAAACCACAAACCATTTATTTACCTACATAAAGTTGTTATAACAAACTTCCCATAAAGCCGTTATAACACTTTATGTTTTAAACCAACCAAATTCGTTTAGCACACGTACGTCTACCATACTACATAGTTCACACAATCATGCTAGAAAAGATAGGAAGAGGTTCACATACCTCGCGACGATTATCGACAAAAAGCAAAAAGCTCCAAAGTACTGTAACCCTGCTAGCCTTTTCCACTCTTCAAGTAGAATACGCTACTAGTAGTATCTCAACCTATAAAGGCCACAAAACGTCTATCAACTTCTCGATCTCTCTGTAGCACAATTCAAAGTACAAGGTTCCTATTCTACGGAAATTTCGACAGCACCTCCCTCCCCGTAACCACATAAATCTCCTCCTCTATCAAGGCCCGCTACCAAGCCAACAACTCCAATGGGGTTACACGTCTAACCGGACGTGTACAACACTGCCCCACAATAATACTACAAGTCTACTATAAATACAGTCCAATGTAAATACAGTTCAATTCTTTATAATTATCCTTCCAATAAATATTATACTCAATTCTAAACTACTTCAATATGTAATATCAAATTACAATAGGGGGACAAAGATCATTACCTCGATAAGCCCAAAATTATCCAAGATTATAAGTCGATCCTGAGCAACGTTTAGCTCCAATTCCTTACGCTCCAACCCACTCCAAGCAACCCTTAGAAGTTTCTAAACCACTTCTCTTAACACTACATCTAAGCTATGAAGATTTTTCTAGGGCTTCATTTTGCGACTATTGGAATAAAGTAGTATTTCCGGGCTCTTAGTATTGAAATAACTTTGGAATACTACTAGGAATACTAGGCTAAGGTATTTGGAATAATACAACAATACTTGAAGTATTTTCTACACAAAGTGGGGGGTGGACGAGAACTACAAAGGAGGGAGTATTATTTTAGCCTTGGAAACTCTTAAGTGTGGATGAAGAATTAGTCTTGCACAAAGGGGTATTTATAGAGAAATCAATGGACAAGATCTAGGCAAGTGTGTGGTGTATATTGGGGACATGTGGGTGTGGATTCTACCAACCACATGTCCACCACAAAATTTGGACAAGTGGCTAGCCACTTGTCCACTACCAAACCGTCCAAGGACATGTGTCCTTCACCAATTCGGCCAACATGGCCACATGGGGGTGACACGTGTCGCCCCCATACTCGTCCAAAATATTTCATCTTCCGAAAATATCCGTAATGCCAAAAATCCGAAAATAAAGTAGGCCCCACAAACCGTAAATTTTCCCCGTGGGTCCCACGTGACCAAATCCGGAAATAAAATTCCATAATTCTCAAATATTCCAAAAAGTCTGAATACCAAATATGGGAATCCAATTCCCATTAACGAACCTTTTTCCTTCACAAAATCCGGAAACTTTTCCGTCGAAAAATCACATCTTTCTTCCTTTCTAATTTAAATGTCGTATTCTCGTACGTACGTCCTCACATACATACCCTGGAACTACGGGGTGTAACAGGTAGCCTGACAGATGTACATCCAGACATAAGGGAAATGGTTCGTGAGATACATCAGCTAGCGAGCCTTGGGATCCGGTTGGTTGATTCCAATGACAGTGGAGTTCGGGTTCGAGAGGTTGTCGAGTCTTCCATCGTAGAAGAGGTAAAGGGGCACCAGTATGAGGATCCAGTTCTGGTACAGTATAGAGATGCAGCTCTCCAGAAAGAAGAAGACTCTATTTGAGGTTGCACCCTATGGGGTGCTACGATGCGCAGCGCGCAGTGTGCACGATGTTGCGAGGATACTGGCAGAGTTATGGGAGAGGCACACAGTGCTCGGTATTCTATTCATCCGGGGTCAACAAAGATGTATCATGACCTTAGATGCGTGTATTGGTGGGACGGCCTGAAAAGGGACGTAGCAAGATTTGTTGTTCAATGTCTGAATTGTCAGCAGGTCAAGGTGGAGCACTAGAAGCCTGGTGGGTTATTATAGGCGATAGAAATCCCGATTTGGAAGTGGGAGGTGATTAATATGGATTTTGTTACAGGGTTGCCTCGTACTCAGCAGAAGTGTGACTCCATTTGGGTTATTGTGGATAGGCTGACGAAATCATCCAATATTCTTCCGGTCAGGACTACTTACTCGACTGAGGACTATGCAAGGTTATATATCAGGGAGATTGTGAGACTGCACGGGGTTCCTACATCTATTATATCCGACAGAGGGGCTCAGTGTCCTTACTATGCCTATCACTCAACACTCCACAAGAACATGATGCCACACACGGCCACCATATATCATATGTATACATATCAATGGACCTTCCATCCGCGGTCCCTTCTCACAAAACTCGAAGGTTACAGTCTTCTCAAAACGGGATCCTTAGAGGTTCCTTTTTTTTCCTGTATAAAGGGATGGCCCTGTCGTATTCTAAGTCATGAGACTAACACTATCTGAACCATTCAGTCGGACTCCCACTCAGCTAACTGATGTTTTTCCCCGTTCTACTTCCCTTCTCTGTCTCACTTAGTCAAATTACTAGTTGGGGCATAATCCTATAATCTGCCTAACTTAGTATACCAACCGGTGTAAACTCTAATACTAGTAGCATCTCAATCACGAGCACCTATAGACAATGTTACTGAACCTAAGGCGTGTGTATCATCACAATTAACCTTCACTCATGGCCTAAAAAGGATTCTCTCTACGCACCTTCATTACTCATAACTATAACCACTATAGTTATTTTAACCCTTGTTCCTTCCTTTTCTTAATTGTCATACTTTTCTCGTACTTCCAAACTTATTTGAGCATACGTATAAAATTTCAAATATTGTTTCTGTTCTCCAATCCTTGGAGTTACTATCCAAACTTGGCCATTATGCTGCTTGAATTTCCGTTAAGGCTCTTCTCGGCCCTCCCTACCTGGTTCTGGCGGAACGCGTCCACGAACTCGTACAACGATTAATTAGATTTGGGCCTCGCATCCTCGTGACCCTATCACATAGCGGGATCATTTCCAACTGGCACCACTTCATTCCATGCTACCGGTTGACCCGAATTTGGTTCACAACCCGACCCATCGTCACACTTAACTCTCATTCTTAGTCTGAAATAAAACTCCCTTCTATCTCAAGGTACTTCTCATCCTATCCTCCCATTCACTAGAGGTTCGCCACCTAAGCCGAAGTATTTCTACTGTACATCCTCCACTATCGGTATTTACACATTTAGGGTAATTAAACTTGTGAACCCTACACAACTATAGTCTTAGTTCACTTTATCATTCTTGTCAACATTCTTCACTCTTCACCTTACTAATCAAAGTATCTCTACCTCTGTGGTGCTATTGTCACGACCCAACCCCGGGCCCGCGACTGGTGCCCTACCTGGGCACCCCTTTCAGATATACATCAGAGAATAGCAGCGGAACATACATAACACATATAAATACTTAGACATTAAACATCAACATGCTAGCCGATAAGGCCACCTTCCGTAAAATATACATAATCCAAAAATAAATCAGTACATCTCTGTTCTTAAAACCCAATCCACAAATATTACTACAGACCTCTAAGAATAACAACTGTGGCGGGACAGGGCCCCGCCATACCCCTGAATGTACATAAATCTACAACATCAGGGAAAACCGTACCAAAAGACAAGCCTCCGGAGAAATGGAGCTTCTGACACCTGATCAGTGATCCTAAGAATGAGGATCCACCGCCTGCTTACCCCTACCTGCGGCATGAACGCAGCCCCCCGAGGAAAGGGGGCCAGTACACAATATGTACCAAGTATGTAAAACTAGAAAATACTGCAATTTACATCATAAGTCTAAAATAAAGCTGGGGACATGTATGATAATCAAATTACAGTACACTGTGCCTTACTAACAATGAGAGTAAACAAGTGTATACTTTACTGCATAAAAATAGGAGGCTCATGATCAAAGTAGGGTCACCCGCCCGTAGTATCATTAAGTAATCCTACTCCTGGGACTATTTCACCCGCATAGGTCATGTGGACCCGCAATGAGGTCATCTGCCTCGCATGGAACTATTTCACCCGCATAGGCCCGGTGGGCCCGCAATGAGTACAAACGCCGCACTCGCATCATGGGTAGCAAATCCATGGAATAAGTAGTAACCCGGGGTCTATCCCGTAAGAATACATAACCTAGCACAACCGGTTATCATACGTAACATAAGCATTACCGGCTTATCATACATAACATAAGCACCACCGGCTTATCATACATAATATAAGCAAGTTAAGAAATCCTCTAACTTCTTATTAGCTTTGTTCATATACACTTTCATTTTAGTTTACTTAAGGCACTAACATGTCATTATAAAATTCGGGAATTTAACCCAAAGTACTACGTACTTCTATTCTTTTAAACTGACTCTTTTTCATATAAAACTTCCAAGATACTAATAACCGTAGTATCAAGTCATATCTACTTTTCAAGACAAGTCACAATACCTTTTAGAAATACATTTATAGGCTTCTAAATCAAGTGACTTCTTCCTTTTAAAACCTTAAGCAATTGATGTCTTCAAATCAATTTGCCTTTCATTATTTCAAGTCATTTATCATTATTTACATTACTAGAGTAAATGTTATACCCCGTAGTTCCAGGGTATGTATGTGAGGACGTACGTACGAGAATACGACAATAAAATTGGAAAGAAAGAAAGATGTGATTTTTCGACGGAAAAGTTTTCGGGTTTTGTGAAGGAAAAAGGTTCGCTGATGGGAATTGGATTCCCAGATTTGGTATTTGGGCTTCTTGGATTATATTAGAATTTTGGGATTTTATTTTCGGAAATGGTCACGTGGGGCCCACGGGAGAAATTTACGGTTTTGTGGGGCCCACTTTGTTTTTGAGATTTTCGGTATTTTGGATATTTTCGGAATTGGAGGTGCTGCCAAATTTTCCGTAGAATAAGGAACTGTTTACTTAGAATATGCTACGAAGAGAACTAAAAGTTGATAGATGTATTGTGAATATTATAAGTGGATCTTCTACACACGGCATACTCGACTTGGCTTGTGGATTAAGCCGAAGAGGTATGTGATTCTTCCTATACTCTTGAGCATGATTGTTGTGAACTATATAGTACGGTAGACGTACGTGTGTGAAATGAATTTTGTTTGTTTAAAACATAAAGTGTTATAATGGCTTTATGGGAAGTTAGTTATAACGACTTTATGAGGATAAAAGAAAGATTTGATTTTGAAAGCTAAACGATTTGATTTCGGAAAAGGAGAAGTAACTTGATTTAAGTATAGGTTACTTGTTTTGAAAAGAGTAAGTTATTTGGGTTTTAAAAAGTATACTTGATGTTATTTTAAAAGAAAAGCATTTGGTTTAAAAAGTATAGAGTACTTGATTTTAAAAGTCTTGTAAATATTTTTATGACGGTGAAATAATTTGGTTTGAAAAGGAAACATGTTTTTTTATACTACCAGTATTAGTATCGTGTGGCTTTTACATAAAAAGAGATCTTTTTGAAAGAATGAAAGTATGTAGTATTTTGGGGTTGAAACCCTGATTGTTGATATAAAATAAAAGTACGTTGAACTTGCATATGCTTGTTGTGATAGCCTTTGATGTGCAAGTGTTTTGTTTCGTACCGCAGTGTCTCTGGGGAGGCCATTATCGATTGATTGCTTGGACATCGACACGTTGGATGGTCCACGAGTATGCGTCCACTTTGAGTATTATCTGGTTATTTCTTTTGGACATACTGACACGTTAGATGGTCCACGAGTATGCGTCCACTTTGAGTATTATCTTGTTATTTCCTTTGGACATACTGACATGATGGATGGTCCACGGGTATGCGTCCAGTAGGATGGTTTCATGGCCATGCTTATACCGAGGTAAGATGCCGGGCATGCGATGCATCACGACCGAACCAGCCCGTGGATCGTGCCTTACCCCGTTCACCTTAGTGATACAACATCAGAGAAAATCAGCGGAAATAAAACATAAACATGAAACAAGAAATATGATAAATAAACAGCCAAGCAGCTTGCCTGTATATATACATAAAAACCCAAGAGTTATCCTTTTACAATTTCGCCCACAACAAGCATTTCTGGACCTCTAAGAGTTTTGCAACAACAACTATGACGGACAGTGGCCCGCCATACCTCGAATGTATAAGAACCTCATGCACTCGTGGTAACATACCAAAAGATAAGCCTCCGAGAAACGGGGCTTCCGACACGCTGAATCGTGATCCATGAGCGAGGATCCACAACCGATGTACCTCTACCTGCGGCATGAACGCAGCCCCCCAAAGGAGGTTAGTACAACAGGTACCAAGTATGTGAAACTGTAAAATACTGTAAATGAAATCATAATAGTCTATATAAAGCGGAGACATGTATGATAACCAAACTACGATTCACAACATAAAAGCGACGTCAAGTCGTGACTCACGCCTCAAGTCATCCTCACGCCCGTGGAACTCTTCCTCACCGCCAGCTTAGGTACAAATCGTGTGGAATACGTGTCCGCCCATCCTACGGGACTCGAAAGAATCATGTAGACACGTGTCCCGCCCATCTCACGACTCGGTGAAGAATCGGTGGAATACGGGTCCCGGCCCATCTCGTGGGACTCAGTAGAGAATCAGATGAAATACGTGTCCCGGCCCATCTCGTGGGACTCGGTGAAGAATCAGATGAAATACGTGTCCCGGCCCATCTCACGGGACTCGGTGAAGAATCGGATGAAATACGTGTCCCTACCATCTCATGGGACTCCTGTGAGCATAGAAATACAACACTTGCACAACAAAGGCTATCACCACAAACATAGGCAAGTTACACACAACTCAAGGTTATTTTATGCCAAAGTCCGTGTTCTCGACCCCAAAGTATTACGTGACGTTTAAATTCTTTTAAAAGATCCATTTCTTTTATAAAGGTCACCCGACAATTCGTAGTATTAAAATAGAGTGACTCACATTTTAGGTAAACCAAAACACTTTCCTTTTCAACATCAAGAACAACATTCTTTCCATAAGTTCAAGTTTGCCTAATTTCAAGTACTTAAGTCTCTTATTTTAGAAAGGTTTCAGAGTTCATAGTCTTAATCACTTAAGAATATAATCTCTTTTAAACAATTTGAGAAACATATGCCTTATATGTGAGTAGGTTATTCTTGTTCAAAGTCAATCTTATTAAAGCAACCATGATCTAGAAATGTAATATCATTTGTCTCATCTCACTTCTATGCATGGAGGTTTCTACGGTTTTAATAATACTTAATTAGTTAAAACATTTCCTTTGTTAACGCCGCAGTGGTTTGTCGATACTCATTCGATTTCAAATCAAGAAACATTATTCCTTTTAAAAACCAAGTACTCATTGCTCACGAATGAGGTTTCACACTTTTAACAAAATTCATATTAATTCAATTAAGTCAAGTCTCTTATCTTTTAAGATCAAGTCTCTTAACTTCTTAAAATCAATAAACCATTCTTTTATCTCTCTTAAGTCGTTATACCTAACTTCCCATAAAGCTAGTATAACTCTTAAGCTTTCAAACCAAGTATTATTCTTCTTTCAAAACGGATTCTTAATTCTTTTGAAATACTTCAAGATTCTTATTATTCAAAGCTTAAGTCAAAAGACATTGCTGCATAACCACGCTTCGCTTAACACACATACGCCTACCGCATTATATATATATATATTCTTTAAAATACTTCCATTCTTATTATTCAGCTTAAGTCAAAAGACATTGCCGACAACTACGTTCGCTTAACACACGCACGCCTACCGCATATATATATATATATTCTTTAAAATATCATGCTCAAGAGGATAGGAAGAATCACATACCTCACGACGATTATCGACTATTAGCAAAACGCTCCATGGCTATAACCCGGCTAGCCTTGTCCACCTTTTAAGTAGCACATGCTACTCGCAGAACATTCAACCTATAAAGGTTATACCACTATCAAAGTCTAGACTACTCAGAATATTCTAAGCGAGGTTCTCTATTCTACGGAAAATCAAGCACTTCCTATCCGTCAACTACACAATTCTCAGAATACAAATACCATATGTAAGTACAGTTCAGCCTTCTTCTTTAATATTCTTCTGATGTGATTCAGTTCAATTTTTTTCTGTAATATCCTTTTATTACAGTTCAATATCTTCTATGAATCTTATATTCATTTCTATATAGTTGCGTGGCTAGCTTTTGGACTGGTAGTTGGCTTCCGTACCTTGCCCGTGAAGGGATATGACTAGCCTTCGGACTGGTAGTTGGCTATTCTACTTGGCCCGATCGGTTTGATGACGCAGGCAGGATCTAGTGTTCGTGTTCACATATGGATGTTGTTTTACATCATGTATCGCCGATGAGAATGAGTTCCACGCATGATTGATATTACGGGCGTGAGACCCATAGTTATGCGTGAGTGATTATTCTAGGATACGCGTCCCTTACTTGACCTAATCACATTTACTTATTGCGAAATGGTTTTATAAAATGATGAAATGTGATTTCATTACGATTTTCGCCACATACTTGGTACCGTTATCGACCTCCTTCGGGCTGCTCATGCCTCGTGCAGAGGTACACCAGTTGTTGATCCTCGCTCATAGGATCGCAGTTCAGCGTTGGGAAGCTCCGTTTCCTCGGAGGCTTATCTTTGGGTATAGTCCCCTGTCATTGTAGATACTTGTAGATTCAGGGGTATGGCGGGGTCCTGTCCCGTCATAGTTGTTATTACATTCTTAGAGGTCTGTAGTACTGTTGTGGGTAGGGTTTGTATAAGGATTGTAACTGTTCGGCTTTATGTATATACATGAAGGTAACCGTTTTTGGTTAGCCTATTTTATTATGTTGTCTCTTGTTTCCGACAAATTTTATTTCCGCTGATTTTCTCTGATGTTGTTATCACTAGGGTGCCCGGGGTAAGGCACCAGTCGCGGGCCCGAGATCGGGTCGTGACAGTAAACCACTATTTCATCTTTCCATAAAGCTATTATAACCAACTTCCCATAAAGTCGTTATACTAACTTTATACTTTAGGCAATTATATTCTTCTTTATATCTAAGAGACTTATATTTTCAAAACAAAACAAGTATCATATACTTTCAACATATGTCAAGTCTCTTAACTTTAGAAACTAAGATATCCTTAATCGTTAAAACAAGTGAGTTAATTCCCTAACTCAACCAACTTGGACATTCTTAAAACAAGTCAAGGATATCAAATGAAACTAGATTCATCAAAATCTCGTACGTCTACCGTACTATATATTTACAACTACTCATACTCAAGAGATAGGAAAGTTCCACATACCTCTTCGGTTCAATCCACTTGCTAAGTCCAATATGCCGTACGTAGTATGTCAACCTATAATGACCATAATACGTCTATTAACTTCTAACTTCAAACGTAGAATATTCTAAGTGCAAAGTCACTAAATTCTACAGAAAATCTGACAAAGACTTCCTTTGTTTCTACATACTTTTCCACCTTTTTCAAGGCCCGAATTCAATAACCAAACACGCCACATTTAAGGCTCAACAATGTAGTTAACAATAGGGGATTACACGCCTAACAAGACGTGTAAAATTCCGCCCCACAATTGATATCAAACTAGTCCAAAAGGTAAGGTCATTTTCGGCAATTTGAGGGACAACAACACAAAGTCTTTTCCAATTCCTTTTCAATCCAAGTTGTTTAGTATAACATGTTATCAAGCCGCAATCGATTATAACTACTACAATCTTCAAGTAGATAACATGCGACGATTCTAATTATTGACCAAATTGTATTTCAATTTCAAATGGCTCACAATGTCATTTCGGATTTAGGCTTCCAATATCCATATCACTTATCAATATTTAATACATATAGTTCATGCTAGTTAAAATGTAAGGCTACAAAAATATGTAATCTTATAACACTTAAGAGAACAAGATTGTTACCTTGACGAGCCTTAATCCAACTTCAAGATCCGAAGTCGCTCCCTAGCAACTTAGAGCCTCTCCTTGACACTCCAACCCGCCACTTGAAGCCCTTAGAATATCACAAACAACTTTCCTTTAATTTCCAATACAAACCTATGAAAGCGACTTAGGTTTTCACCTTGCAACTAATACAAAAACGACATTTTTCCAGGATCTTTCTATTGAGATACCCGTACAATACCCTTAGGAACCTTGGTTTAAAGTATGGACATTATTGAACAACAAACGAAAAATCTTGTCTTGCTATTTGTTACACCCCGTAAGTCCAGGACATGTTTAAGAGAATGTACGTAAGGAACACAAGACTTGAAATTGGTACGAAAGGAAGAATTGTTTTTCCGACGGAAAATCTTCCGAACGTCGGAAAGGAAAAATGTTCGTTGAGGAGAATTAGATTCTCAAAATGCATTATTTGAGGATTATGGGATGTATTATCATTATGGAAATTTATTTTTACGAATTTGGTCACGTGGGGCCCACCCGAGAAATTTTACGTTTTGTGGGGCCCACGAGGGTTACAAAATTTTATGGACGAATGGGAGGGTGACATGTGGCACCCCCCCCCCCCCCACAATGGTCTTGGACGAATTAAGTCAAGGGTAGAATGGTCATTGACCATTATGGATGAACAAGTCTTGCTAGATTGAGAATATTGACTAAGTCAACTTGTCCACTTGGCTAAACATTTAATGTTCTTCATCCTAGCCACACATATGTTGAAATCTTGACCCTCTATTGTGTTATATATACTACACTAGTGCAAGACTTGTCTTCAACACTTAGAAAATTTTCACACTTGTTATTGTCCCTTAGATAGCTCTCGGGTTCACCTATATCCCCACACAAATTTTTTGTAATTTTGGTCCATTATTCACAAGACTTTAACCCAAGGTCCCTAAGGGTATTGTAAGGATATCTCAATAGAAAGATTTCGGAAAAATGACATTTTCACGTTAGTCGGAAGGCGAAAACCTAAGTCGTTTTCACAAGTTTGGATTGGAAATGGAAGAGAAGTTGGTTGTGAACTTCTAAAGGCTTCAAATAGAGGATTGGAGCGGAAAGGAAAGGAGCTAAGAATTGCTAAGGAGCGACTTTGAATCTTGGAATTTATAAGGACTTATAAAGGTATCAATCTTGTCGTTTTAGTAATTAAGATTACTTATTGTTGTAACTATGGATATTAGCAAGCATGAGGTAAATAGTATGAAGTTTGATAAGTGTATTGGATATTGGAACCCTAATCCGAAAACTAGTATGTTTAGCCCTTGAGATTTCAATTCAATTTGATTATTAGTTTAAGTCGTCACATGTTATATAAAGAAGGAATTATAGTTGTTAAGTTGTTTATGAATATATAACATGTTAGACCTAAGAACTTGGATTGAAAAAGAATTGGAAAGGACTTTGTGTTGTTGTATATGTTAGCCGAGAATGGCTTTGGATATTAAACTACTTCGTATGAATTGTGGGGCAGAATTTTACACGTATTGTAAGGCGTGTAATCCCCTTTGATTGGTTGTTGTATTGAGCCTTAAATGTGGCATGTTGGTTATTGATTATCGGGCATTGAAAAAGGTGGAAAAGTATGTAGAAACAAAGGAGGTGCTGCCCGATTTTCCGTAGAATAAGAGTCCTTATACTTAGAATATTCTACGTTTGAAGCTAGAAGTTAATAGACGTATTATGACCCTTATAGGTTGAAGTACTACGAGTAGAGTATTCTACTTGAAGGGTGGAAAAGCTAGCAAGGTTATAGTACTTTGGAGCATTTCGCTACTTGTCGATAATCGTCGCGAGGTATGTGAACCTCTTCCTTCTTTTGACATGATTCTATGTATGAAATATACATGTGGTACTATTTCATGATTCCTTCTACTCTTAGAAGTTAAGAGGTATGTATGCTGATTTACTCTATGTAAAAGATGCGTCTAAGTTATCCTAAGTTCTTACCAAGTCTTATGGGGGATGTTGGTAAGAGTCGTTAGGAAGTATTTGGAGTCAAGTTGACTTTGCTAAGTTACTGCACGAATGAGAATAAGTATTGAACAAGCCACTGCAGCGTTAATAAAAGAAAATGTATCGGCAATCAATTAAATTAAAATGAGTACAATTCTCCATCTGCATAGAAGCTGAGAGAAGACAAAATTGTATTACATTTTCTAGATCATGGCTGCTTTAATAAGATCGTTATGAACTAGTATAACCTATTCACAACACATAAAAGTATATGTTACTTAATTTAAAAAGTTTACGTATGAAGTTTTAAGACTATGAACCTTAAATTCTTAAAAGGTTAAGAGACTTTATTTTTCAAGTTATGGGACTTGATTCTTAAAGGAAGAAATGACTTGATTTAAAAGTATAGAATACTTGATTTGGAAAGTATTGATTTCTTGACATTCTAAAGATAAGAGACTTGTTTTCTAAGTAAGAAACTTGATTTCTAAAGTTAAGAGACTCGAAGTATTGTGAAAGCTATGTAACTTGATTTGAAAGTATACGTCTCTTGGTTATAAAAGGAATGAATTTGTCTAAGACATAAATAGTTATAACGGCTTTATGGGAAGTTGGTTATAACAACTTTATGGAAGGTTAATAGAATGGTTTTTCTCTAGTAATGTAAATAATGATAAATGACTTGAAATAATGAAAGGCAAATAGATTTGAAGGAATCAAATGCTTAAGGTTTTAAAGAAAGAAGTCACTTGATTTAGAAGCCTATAAATGTATTTCTAAAAGGTATTGTGACTTGGCTTGAAAAGTAGATATGACTTGATACTACGGTTATTAGTATCTTGGAAGTTTTATATGAAAAATGAGTCATTTTAAAAGAGTAGAAGTACGTAGTACTTTGGGTTAAATTTCCGGATTTTATAATGACATGTTAGTGCCTTAAGTAAACTAATATGAGGGTGTATATAAAAAAGGTTAATAAGAAGTTAGGGGATTTCTTAACTTGCTTATGTTATGTATGATAAGCCGGTAGCGCTTATGTTATGTATGATAAGTCGGTGGTGCTTATGTTATGTATGATATCCTTTGGTACTAGTGTTATGAGTATAAATGCGGGGTAAACCCTCAAGACGTTATACATCTCCTGAGTATAAATGCGGGGTAAAACCCCAAGACGTTATACACCTTCTAAGTATAATTGCGGGGTAAACCCCCAAGACATTATACATCTCCATGGATTTGCTACCCATGATGCGAGCATGACGTATATTCTCATTGCGCGCCCGTAGGGCCTAAGCGGGTGAAATAGTCCTGTGCGGGCGAAATAGTCCTATGCGGGGCAAATTGTCCTATGCGGGTCCACAAGACCCTTGCGGGTGAAATAGTCCTAGGAGTAGGATTGCCAAATGATACTATGGGCAGGTGGCCCTAAGTTGATCATAAGCTTCATATTTTTATGCAGTATACCTTTATGGGCAGACTTATGTGACTTTATCGCGTCCCAGATTGGGCTGGGCAGTATAGGCGTCCCTCCATAAAGGGTTGGTTTATGTTATGAAAGATAAGTAAGTTATATGGTTATGAACTTGATGATTTTTTCCTAAGTATGTACGTAAGAATTTGACTATAACTCTTATTGAAAAATGGGAAAGGATAATAAGGTGCGATTAAGTTCACGAGATTGTAATGACACGGTAGGATCTGGTATCTATTTTGTTTATATACTTGCCCCTGTCATTCCTGTGTACAGTTATGATTTGTTTACTGTACCTTATTTTCATTCCATATTCGGTACCTGTTGTACTTGTTATACCCCGTACTTCCAGAGTATGTATGCGAGGACGTACGTACGATTATTCAAGCCCTAATTAGGTTAAGAATGAACTTGTGAACTTTCGACGGAAAAGATTCCGAACCTTGTGAAGGAAATTCTACGTTTTTAATATTTTAACCGATTACGGATTTTTTCGAGAGACGAAATATTTGGACCAATAGGAGGGCGACATGTGTCACCCTTAGTTGGCATGGGTTGGACGAAATGGTGGCCTAGTGGACAAGTCAAATGGTCAAGTTTTGCAAAGATATTTTTTGGGTTAGTGGGGGTAGGTGGGTTGGACGGTTTTCTTGAGTTAGTGGAGGCCACATGGCTCATTGTTGTGGGGGACATATTGTTATACCCCGTATTTCCGGAGTATGTACGTGAGGGCGTACGTACGAAAGTTTGGCCTTAAGTCTAAGCCTTGGACGTTTTTTTTTATTTGTGCACAACTCACTAAAAGAATCGTTTTCCGACGAAACGTTTCCACAGCTTTCGTAGGGAAAATTCCGGCTATGCCATTACTAATTTTTGCGGATTTTTCCGAGAGACGAAACATTTTGGACCAACGGGAGGGCGACACTTGGCACCCTCCAATTGGTGGACTTGAATCGTCCATATGACGAATTGGAGAAGCTTGGCACGTTTTTTTGTGCCTTGTGCACAAGTTAAGGAGTTGGTAGGATATTTGTGTGGAGTAAATCTTCACCCTACACTTGCCTTGCACTTGTCTTAATCTTGGCCATTGGTTGGCCACTTCTTGACCTATAAATACCCCCCTTAAGATGAAGAGTTCTTCATCCACACATCTTTCCAAGTCTTGCAAATTCCTCTCCTCTCCTTAAGCCTTTTTCCCAACACCTTCCCCCTTTGAGTGAGTTTGGCGAGGGCCTACCCCCAGCCTAGCCAAATCTACCCTCCCTTGGTAGAAAAGTTGTCTTCTAGTATTGTTATAATGCCCAAAATACCCTAGCCCAAATCCCTTAGTCCTTTGTAGAAGTTGTGAAGAACTTCTAAGGTTTCTTAGACTCTGGAGCGTACAACTTAGGAGCTAAACCTTGCTCAGGCGCGACTTTATCTAGGATATTATTGGGCTTACCGAGGTAAATAATCCTAACCCTCTTTTGTATTAGAGAATACATACTGTAGAAGTATAAGAATAAGTATTAAATACTTAGAAGGATATTACAGAATATAATTGAACTGTTATCAAAATAGAAGGGTTTAAAGGAAGAATAATTGAACTGTACTCACATAGGACTGTTTCTGATGAGACTTATATAGCTCATGGGTAGGGTTGTCTGCCCGACTATCCGTAGAATTGTGAACCCTCTGTTTAGAATGACCTTCAGAGTAGTCTAGACTTTGATAGATGTCTGTGACTATTATAGGCTGATTCTCTACGCGCGACATATTCAACTTGGCAGGAGGTTTTCACGGAAGGTATGTGATTCTTCCTAAGCATGATATTTTAACACATATTTATAGTACGGTAGGCGTACGTGTTAATCGAATAATAACTACGGCAATGTCGTTTGACTTAAGCTGAATAATAACTACGGCAATGTCTTTTGACTTAAGCTGAATAATAAGAATCTGATGCATTTCAAAAGAAATCAATCATTTTTAATAGAAGATAAATATGTGGTTTTTAAAACAAAAGCTTAAGAGTTATACTAGCTTTATGGGAAGTTAGGTATAACAACTTAAGAAAGATAAAAAGGAACTTTTTACTTGTTTGTTTATAAAAGCCTTGTATTGATTTCTTAAGTGTAGTAAGATTTGTTTGATAAGTAGACATATTATGATGCTACCGTGTTAGTGTCTTGAAATCTTTGTGTAAAGGGTCATTCTTGCTTACGTTGCTAACCGTAAGTCCGTTGTATCGTTATTGTATCACCTACCCCCTCGATCGTTATACCGGTGGCTTGCCCTTGATGCGGTCTATACGCCTACGCGGTCTGTGAGACTATGCGGAGCAGCGGTATGCTCCGTGATTGATCATTCGGTGTTTAGCCCGACGCGGATTCTATGCGGTCTGCTGAGACTACGCGGTCTTTTGAGGCTATGCGCGTCGCGAGCCTAGGCGGATGCCGGGGTTAGCTGCCCGATGCGAGAATACCTCATGCGGTGCAGTGTGACTATGCGGCCGCGGAAGTCGGGACTAGGCACGCAAAATGATACTATGGGCGATTGGCCTTGCTTCGATCATTCGCGGCCTAGAATAGACATGTTACAGCTTTCCTATTACTGCTGTTGTTTATGATGTGGCACTATGTGCAATTGAACTGATTGTATTTGTGAAAAGGTTTTAAATACTTTGATTTCATTTAAGTACTTTATAGTTTCACATACTTGGTACTGTTGTCTTGACCTCCTGGGGCCGCGTTAAATGCCGCAGGTAAAGGCAAGCAGGTGCTAGATCCGCATCCTTAGGATCTTTTGCGTTGGTGTCAGGAGCTCCATCTTCTCCGGAGGCTCTACTTTTGGGTATGATCTCCCTGTTGTAGATAGTTTTGTATGCGAGAGGTATGGCGGCCCCGCCCCGCCATAGTTGTATATTTTCCTTAAGTCTGTAGTCATGTTATGCGATTTGGGATGTAATCACAACCATGTTTATTTATATATGCCGAAAGGCGACGTTTTCACATAAAGCGTGTCCTATTTTATAAATCGCTTTCTGTCTTGTTTACATTCCGCCGTTACTCGATGTATGACTACTGGGTGCCCGGTGAGGCACGATCCACGCCCCGAACGTCGTGACAAAAGTGGTATCGAGCGATTAATCCTCGGAAAGTGTCTACGCATCGTATCTAGTAAGTCTTGATTATCGGTGTGTTGTGCACCACACCAATAATCGTGAGGCTATAGGATATTTAGGATTGGTTTCATTCTTCTCATTCCGAGATCGTGCTTTAGAGTCGGTTATAGGTTGGACCTCTAACGTATTCCTTTCCCGTAATGCTTATGCCTCCACGTAAGGCAACCCGCCCGAGGGCAAGGCAGAGGAGCTGCTAGCAGACACCCAGAGTCACGAGGGCTCGTGCCCGCCTATACCGAGACGGCGAGTTCTATGGCGCCGCCCCAGCGAGACCACAAGACCCACACCTCCCGCCCCACACCGGGCGGAGGAGTTAGGTACAAGGAGATGGCCCGCTTTTGGCTAGAGTTGTGGCCGACACGAGGATAGCCGGACGCGCGCAGCTTCCAGCCCAGCCTCGATCGCGCGCGTGCACCCGAGGAAGATAGTTTGAGACTACGGATTTCCTTAGTTGTAGCCCGCCAGAGTTTTACGTCGAGGCCGAGGATGATCCGCAGGAGTTCATCCGTCACCGCAGAGGATCACGCGTGATCAAGGCTTGAGACCGAGTCCGTGACATTCGTTCAGACGTCCGCTGCGTGATACCGCAAATGATTGGTTTGATTCAGGAGCTTTCCGGGAGAGCATGCACTCCAGCAGATGGGATGAGTTTTCAGAGGCTTTTCTCACACACTTTTGCCTCCGCGGATGGAGGGCACGAAGTGATAGATTCTTGTTGCCGAGACAGGAGGACACAGCGAGGAGTACAATGTCGAGTTTGATTCTTTGGCTCGATATGTCCCTCGCGACCGTTGCGATATGGAGGACCGTGCATCGCTATGTCATCGGCTAGATGATTACATGGCCGAAGTCTTGTGCGGTGTTTCCTTCACCCGTGTAATGGACATAACCCGTATGCAGCTCATGCACTAGGATGCGAGGAGCGTAGACCGCCGGTAGAGCGATATCAGCAGCAGGTAAGGCCAAGACGGCCGGTTCTTTTGGTGGTTCTCGGGGTGGCGGCATCGCGAAGTCCAGATTTGCACCACGCCTGCGCAGAGCGCTCTACCTCACTTTCGGTACACCAGAGCGCCGGGGCGGTCGGGCCCCGGACTTGATTTCGGTAGCGGTGCTAACTGCTCGAGGTCCGCTGTGCGCGTTGTGGTAGATACCATTCTCGAGTCAGACTCGGGAGCTCGCTATACTTGTGGCCGCAGGTCATTTCACGAGTTTGTCCGACCGGGGCGGCGCTGTAGTAGGCCCGGGCCATGCGGTCTGCCGCTTCTTCATCCTCGACAGCATCGCCCCGAGGGCAAGGTACTCATGGACCAGCGGTCGCGCAGAGGTCGTGGCGCGGTCCAGCCTAGCGGTCCTCGAACCGCATTTATGCTTTGTCGGTAAGCGACAGATCGGGAGGCCTCACCGATGTCGCCACGTACCTTATCGCCTCGGGTTTGATGTATGCTTTGATAGATCCGGTTCTACTCACCCTATATATCTCCCTTGTTGCTAGTAGGATAGGGATAGAGCACGAGTCCACCACTTTTCGAGGTAGCTACGCCAGTGGGTGATTCGGGGGTAGCTCGGCGGGTATTTAGAGCTTGTCCTGTGACCATTTACAGTCGTCGGACCCTAGCCGACTTGATAGAGTTGGAGATGATTAACTTCGACGTGATCATGGGGATGGATTGGCTAGCTTCCTGCTACGCCAATGTAGACCGCAGAGAGAGAGTAGCAGTTCCAGCTTCTGGCGAGCCGGTTGAGTGGGAGGAGCACGGTATCGCCGGTGGTAGGTTTATTTCCTACCTCAAGGCTAGGAAGATGGTGCGAAGGGTATATCTACCATCTCGTTCGTGTTTGATATCAAGTCGGTACCAGATTTTGATCGGTTCCAGTGGTCGAGAATTCCCGAGCGTGTTTCCGGGCGACCTCCGTATCCTCACGAGAGGAGATCGAGTTTTGTATAGATGTGTTGCGGACACTCGCCTATTTCCATTCCGCCATACGTAACGGCACCCGCCGAGTTGAGAGTGAAGGACCACCGAGATTTCTTCGGAGAAGGTTTTATCGACTAGTGTTTCTCCCAGGGGCGCCGTATTGTTCGTGAAGAAGAAGGACGGACGCCGCGCACGTGTTGACTTCTGACGGTGAACAAGGTGACCATTAAGAACAGATACCCTTCCCGAGATTGATGATTTGTTCGACGATTCGAGCGCGAGATGTTTCTCCAAGATTGATCTGCGATCGGGCTATCATCGAGTTCGTGTCGGAGAGGTGGATGTCCCTAGATCGCATTCCGACTTGACGCATTATGAGTTCGTGGTCATGTCTTTTGGTTGACCAATGCTCCGTGTATTCATGGATTTGATGAACCGAGTGTTCAAACCATTTTGGACACGTTTGTGATAGTGTTCATTGATGATATCTTGGTTTATTCTTGCTCGAGCGAGCATGCGGAGCATTTGAGGATCTTGGCCGACAGCTTCTCCGACCAAGAATTGCGCCAAGTTTTCCAAATGTGAGTTTTGGTTAACCGGTGGCTTTTCTTGGGCACATTGTCGGGTAGATGGTATTCGTAGATACGCCAAGATCAAGGCGTCCGAGTTGGCCTAGACCTACTACTCCGGCAGAGGTTCGCGAGCTCGGGCCTTGCGAGGATATTATCGGCGTTCGTAGAAGTTTGCTTCTATCTTCGCACCTTTGACTAGGCGACTCGAAGGCGGCAAGTTTGATGGTGATGCTTGTGGCGTGGTTTCGATTCTTTGAAAGAGAGATCGACGACCGCCCGTTCTTACTTTTCCGCAGGTCCAGACGGTTATTTTGTGTATTGTGACGCGTCGCATCGGCCGGGATGTGTGTCGATGCAAAGATGGTAGAGTTATAGCGTTTATCCCGACGGCTTAAGAAACACGGAGGAACTACCCCACCCATGATTTGGAATCGCGCAGTGATTCACGCTTTGAAGATCCGAGGCACTATTTGTATGGGGTTCACGTGGATATTTATACTGCACCACAAGAGCCTCCAAGATATCTTCACCGGAGGAGCCGAACTTACGCAGAGACGGTGGTTAGAGTTGCTTAAGGATTACGATGTTGATATCCTGTACCACCCGGAAGGCCGATGTTGTGCGTATGCCTTAGTCGTAGGTCGATGGGAGCCTATCGGATGCGGCTAGAGAGGAGGGACATGGTTCGTGATTTGCATCGATTAGCGAGCCTCGTGTCCGCTTGATTGATTCCGATAGCGGTGGGGTTAGAGTTCGTGAGGTTGCCGAGTCTTCCATCGTCGAGGAGGTGAAGAGGCAACACCGAGGATCCACTTTGATTCGATATCGTGATACGACTCTTCGTGAGGGCGCGGTCCTTTGAGGTAGCACCGATGGGGTGCTAAGGTTTGAGGGCGAGTGTGTCCCGGATGTTTGAGACTTGGCGGAGGTTCTTGGGGAAGCACACAGCACAGCGTTTATCCATCCGTGGGCGACCAAGATGTACCACGACCTTAGATCCGTATTGGTGGGATGGCTTGAAGAGGACATTGCGAGTTCGTAGCTCGCCCGTGTTGTCGCAGTGAAGGTAGAGCACCGGAGGCACGGTGGTTTATTATCGATAGAGATCCCGACTGGAAGTGGGAGGTAATCAACATGGACTTCATCACAGGATTACCTCGCACTCGTAGGAGACATGATTCTATATGGGTTATCGTCGGCGGTCGAAATCACTCACTTTCTTCCCGTCCGACAACTTTTTCTGAGGATTATGCCGCACTTTACATCCGAGAGATCGTCGACCGCACGGAGTCCCTATTTCGATCATATCGCATGCAGGAGCCCGGTTACGCTAACTGGAGGTCCTTCCGAGGGGTTTAGGGACGCAGTGAGCTCGAGCATCGCATTCCATCCACAGACAGACGGACAGGCAGAGCGCACTATCCAGACTTTTGAGGATATGCTGCGAGCCTGTGTTATTGACTTCAGGGGTAGCTGGGAGGATCATTTGCCTCTAGTTGAGTTTGCGTATAATAATAGCTACCACTCCAGTATTTAGATGGCGCCTTATGAGGCCTTGTATGGGAGGAAGTGCAGATCGCCTATAGGCTGGTTCGATGTGGGCGAGGTGCAAGTGGGACCAGATTTGGCAAGGCGGTGGATAAGGTGAAGCTAATCCGAGAGCGGCTATTGACAGCTCAGAGTCGACAGAAGTCGTATGCAGATCATCTTCGTCGGCATCTTGAGTTCGAGGTTCATGATTGGGTTTTCATAAAGGTGTCACCCATGGCGGTGTGATGAGATTCGGGAAGAAGAAACTCACCAAGGTACATCGGGTCGCTTCGATTGTCCGCAGGGTAGGCAAGGTTGCCTATGAGTTGGATCTGCCGTCCGATCTGGAGGCAGTGCATCCGGTTTTTCACGTATCTATGCTGAGGAGATGTATCGGGGATCCATCTAGGGTACACCCGATTGACGATGTCCAGGTGACCGAGGGGTTATCGTATGAGGAGATTCCCATAGCGATAATCGATCGTCAGGTTAGGCGTCTGCGGACCAAGGACGTGGCTTCCGTCAAAGTCTTGTGGCGGAACGAGCTTAGGGAGGAGATGACGTGGGAAGCTGAGGAGGACATGAGGCAGAGGTACCCTCACTTATTCCCCACACCTCCAGGTAATTCACTTTCCTACTTGTAAATTCCTTTATCATATATGCCTAAGTGTTATTTTGTGGCCATGTGTGGCACTTACAAACTGTTTAAGCTTTATCGATAACTGTCTTGAGAAGGAACATTCGGGACGAATGTTTCTAAGGAGGGGAGAATGTTATACCCTCAGTATTTCCGAGTATGTACGTGAGGCGTGACGTAAAGTTTGGCCTTAAGTCTAAGCCTTGGGCGCTTTTTATTTGTGCACAACTCACTAAAAGAATCGCTTTCAAACGAACGCTTCCACGCTTTCGTAGGGAAAATTCCGCTATGCCATTACTAATTTTTGCGGATTTTTCCGAGAGACGAAACATTTTGGACCAACGGAGGCGACACTTGGCACCCTCCAATTGGTGGACTGAATCGCCCATAGACCAATTGGAGAAGCTTGGCACGTTTTTGTGCCTTGTGCACAAGTCAAGGAGTTGGTAGGATATTTGTGTGGAGTAAATCTTCACCCTACACTTGCCTTGCACTTGTCTTAATCTTGGCCATTGGTTGGCCACTTGACCTATAAATACCCCCTTAAGATGAAGAGTTCTTCATCCACAAATCTTTCCAAGTCTTGAAAATCCTCTCCTCTCCTTAAGCCTTTCGCCCAACACCTTCCCCTTTGAGTGAGTTTGGCCGAGGCCTACCCCCTCCCCTCGCCGAAATCTACCCCCCCTCCCTTGGTAGAAAAGTTGTCTTCTAGTATTGTTATAATGCCCAAAATACCCTAGCCCAAATCCTTTAGTCCTTTGTAGAAGTTGTGAAGAACTTCTAAGGTTTCTTAGCTCTGAGCGCATACAACTTAGGAGCTAAACCTGCTCAGCGACTTTATCTAGGATATTATTGGGCTTACCGAGGTAAATAATCCTAACCCTCTTTTGTATTAGAGAATACATCTGTAGAAGTATAAGAATAAGTATTAAATACTTAGAAGGATATTCGTAATAGAATTTAATCATTATCAAAATAGAAGGGTTTAAAGGAAGAATAATTGAATCAGACTCACATGGACTGCTTTCTGATGACTTATATAGCTCACCGGTAGGGTTGTGCTGCCCGACTATCCGTAGAATTGTGAACCCTCCGCTTAGAATGACCTTCGAGTAGTCTAGACTTTGATAGATGTCTGTGACTATTATAGGTCGATTCTCACGCGACATATTCAACTTGGCGGGAGGTTTTCGCGAGAAGGTATGTGATTCTTCCTAAGCGTGATATTTTAACACATATTTATAGTAGTGAGGCGTACGTGTTAATCGAATAATAACTACGCAATGTCGTTTGACTTAAGCCCGAATAATAACTATGGCAATGTCTTTTGACTTAAGCTTTGAATAATAAGAACTCACGCATTTCAAAAGAACTATCGATCATTTTTTTTACAGAAGATAAATATTTGGTTTAAAACAAAAGCTTAAGAGTTATACTAGCTTTATTGGAAGTTAGGTATAACAACTTAAGAAAGATAAAAAGGAACTGTTTACTTGTTTGTTTATAAAAGCCTTGTATTGATTTCTGTAGTGTAGTAAGATTTGTTTGATAAGTAGACATATTATGATGCTACCTGTGTTAGTGTCTTGAAACGCCGTAAAGGGGTCATTCTTGCGTGCTACGTTGCTAACCGTAAGTCCGTTGTCTTGTTATTGTATCACCTACCCTCGATCGTTATACCGGTGGCTTGCCCTTCACGCAGTCTATACGGCCTATGCGGTCTGTGAGACTATGCGAACGGTATGCTCCGTGATTGATCATTCCGTGTTTATCCCGACGCGGATTCTATGCGGTCTGCTGAGACTACGCGGTCTTTTGAGGCTATGCGGACTACGGAGCCTAGGCGGATGCCGGGTTACTGCCCCGGCGCGAGGAATACCTCACGCGGTCTGCGTGTGACCCATGCGGCCGCGAAGTCCGGGACTAGGCACGCAGAATGATACTATGGGCGATCGCCTTGCCGATCATTCGCGCCTAGAATAGACTCATCTGACTTTCCTATTATCATTGTTGTTTGTGATGGCACTATGTGCAATTGAATCGATTGTATTTGTGAAAAGGTTTTAAATACTTTGATTTCATTTAAGTACTTTATAGTTTCACATACTTGGTACCGTTGTATCGACTCCTTCGGGCCGTTCATGCCGCAGGTAAAGGCAAGCAGGTGCTAGATCCGCATCCTTAGGATCTTTTGCGTTGGTGTCAGGAGCTCCATCTTCTCCGGAGGCTCTACTTTTGGGTATGATCTCCCTGTTGTAGATAGTTTTGTACAGTCAGGGTATGGCGGGGCCCTGTCCCGCCATAGTTGTATATTTTCCTTAGAGTGCAGCAGTCATGTTATGCAGTTTGGGATGTAATCGAACCATGTTTATTTATATATGCCGAAAGGCGACGTTTTCTCACATAAACTGTGTCCTATTTTATAAACTGTTTCCTGTCTTGTTTTACATTCCGCTGGTTACTCTGATGTATGACTACTTGGGTGCCCCGGTAAGGCACCAGTCACGGGCCCCGGAACGGGTCGTGACACATATGTCCCAATGTTGTGGTGGACATATGTCCCAACATTGTGGTGGACACTTGGTTGGAAGACCTCACTCTTCACATGGATCCAAATCTCCACCCTCCATTTGTTTTAATCTTGGCCATTGGAGGCTCTATAAATACCCCCCTCTTGTGCAAGACTTCTTCATCCACTAAACATTTCTCCAAGTCTAAAAATCCCCCCCCCCCTCTTAGTAATTCTCGCCCAAGCTTCCCCTTCTTCCCTAGTTTCGTCCAAGCACCCTTCCCCTTCCTTGTAGTTTCATCCCAACCCCTTGGTAGAAAAATATTCTCCAAGTATTGTTACTATGCCAAAATACCTTAGCCAAATACCTTGTAGTATTCCTAAGTTACCTCTACACTAAAAGTCCAGAAATACTACCTTATATTCATTAGTCACTAAACGAAACCCTAGGAAAATCTTCATGGTTGGTTGAAGTATTTAAGTAGAAGTTGTGTAGAACTTCTAAGGGTTTCTTGGAGCTATCGGAGCGTGCAAATTAGGAGCTAAACCTTGCTCAGAAGCGACATTTAAACTTGGATAATTTTGGGCTTATCGAGGTAAATACTCTTGTCCTTCTATTGTAATTGGAGATTACATATAAGAGTAGTTTAGATTTGAGTATAAGATATAGAAGGATATTAAAGAATAGAATTGAACTATAATCACATTAGAAGGATATTAAAGAAAGGAATTGAATTGTACTTACATAAGACTGTATTTACAGTAGACCTGAGTAGTTTGACGGTAGGGAAATGCTGCCCAATTTTTCGTAGAATTAAGAACCTTCTTCTTAGAATATTCTATAGAATAGTCTAGACGTTGATAGACGTATTTGACTATTATAGGTTGATACTCTGCGCGCGACATATTCGACTTGGCAGGTGGATTTCGCCGAGGAGGTATGTGATTCTTCCTATCCTCTTGAGCATGATATTTTAAAATATATATATAGTACGAGACGTGTGTTAACTGAACATGGTTTTACTTGACGTCTTTTGACTTGAGTCTAAATAATAAGAACCTTGAAGTATTTCAAAAGAATTATGAATCATTTTTGAAAGAAGAGTAATACTTGATTTTTAAACAGAAAGCTTAAGAGTTATACTAGCTTTATGGGAAGTTAGGTATAACGACTTAAGAAATATAAAAGGAACGGTTTTACTTATTTATTTATGAAAATCTTGTATTGATTTCTGAAAAGTGTAGTAAGATGGTTTGATAAGTAAACATGTTATGATGCTACGCGTGTTAGTGTCTTGTGATGTTGTGTAAGGGGGTTATTCTTGTTGTGCTTACGTTGTTAAACGTTAAGCCCGTTGTACTGTTATTATATCACATACCCCCTTGACTTGTTATACCGAGGGCTTGCCACCCTTGATGCGGGTCTTTACGGCCTATGCGGTCTGTGTGATTACGCGAGTCACGGAGTTCCAGGATTGATCATTCCGTGTATTATCCCGACGCGAGGAATGCCTTACGCGGTCTGTGTGAATACGCGTCTATGTGACTATGCGGATCGCGAGTCCGTAGGATACCGCGGCTAGCTACCGACGCGAGGAATACCTCATGCGTTGCAGGTTACCTATGCGATCGCGGGAGTTCGAGATTAGGCTCGCATAATGATACTATGGGCGATTGGCCTTGCTTAGATCATTAGCGGCCTAGAAAAGACCAGTTCTATTATATCAATTTTTCTTTTGGTTATGTTGTGGCACTATGCGCTGCGTTACATCGTTGTTCGTACATATTTGTAAAATTGGTTTTAAAATGGTATGATTTCATTTAAAGTACTTTACGCTTTCACATACTTGGTACTTGTTAGATCGACTCTCCTTCGGGATCGCGTCATGCCGCAGGTAAAGGGAAGCATGTATCGGATCCTCAGTTTTAGGATCTTTACTCTGGTGTCAGGAGCTCCATTTCTCCGGAGGCTCGACTTTTGGGTATGATCTCCCTGTGTTGTAGATATTTTTGTACATTCAGGTATGGCGGCCCCGTCCCGCCATAGTTGTTTACTTCCAGAGGTTTGTAGTCATGTTGTAAAGTTGGGATGTAATCGCGGACTTGGTTTATATATATATGCCGAAGGCAACCTTTCTCGTATAAACTGTGTTACATTTTACATTTGTTTCATGTCTTGTTTTTATATTCAGTTACACGATGTATGACTACTGGGTGCCCGTAGTACGATCCACAGCCCTGAATGGGTCGTGACAAAAGTGGTATCGTGAGCGATTAATCCTCTGAAAGTGTCTACAGCACGTATCTAGTAGTCTTGATTATCGGTGTGTTGTGCACCACACCAATAATCGTGAGGCTATAGGATATTTAGGATTGGTTTCCATTCTTCTCACTCGAGATCGTGCCTTGAGCTGTGTTATAAGTTGGACCCCTCTAACGTATTTCCTTTCTTTAACAGTTATGCCTCCACGCAAGGCAACCCGGGCCCAGAAGGACAAGGCAGCCGAGGGAGCTACTAGTAGGACACAGAGGGCCACGAGGGCCCAGGCCCAGTCTATACCCGAGGCGATACCTCAGACGGCGAGTTCCACGACGCCGCCAAATTTCAGCAGGTTTAGAGCCGCGATGGTCGATGAGACCACAAGACTGCGCTCCCCCCACATCCCGGAGCAGAGAGATGGGTTACGAAGAGACGCCCGCCATCGCCGTGATCAGGCCGCATGAGATAGAGTCGACGCAGCGGCCCAAAGAGCACCCGTGGTACATCCTAGATCGGACACTGAGACTACGGGATTTTCTGAGTTGTAGCCCGCCGCAGTTCTACTGTCGAGGCACGAGGATGATCCGCAGAGTTCATCCAACGGCTACAATGGATCATGCGAGTGATCAAGGCTTCGAGACCGAGTCCGTGATCTTGATTCGGTCGCATCGGTGCGTGATACCGCACTCGATCGGTTTGATTCGCGAGCTATCCCTGGAGAGTACGCGCCCAAAGACTGGGACGAGTTCTCGGAGGCTTTTCACCACTTCTTGCCTCCGCAGGAAGGAGGGCACGAGCCGGCGCATTTTTGATCTTTGAGACAGAGAGGCGCACGCCCGGAGTACAACGTTGAGTTCGATTCGTTGGCTCGATATGTCCCTGCGTTAGTAGCGGATATGGAGGACCGATTGCACCGCCACGTTACGGACTAGATGACTACTTGGCGAAGTCTTGCTCAGTGGCTCTTCACCGGCATGGACATTGCCCGCATGCAGCTCACGCACTGACGATGCGAGCGTAGAGGCCGACGGTCGACAGATATCGCCAGCAGGAAGGCCAGGCGGCAGGATCTTTTGGTAGCTCTCGGGTGGGCGGCCTCGAAGCAGTAGATTTGCACCACAACACTCGAGCACTCCTACACCGTCTTCGGGACAGCCGAGTATTCGGGGCGGTCGGCCCCGTGACTTGGATTTCCGGTAGCAGGGTGCTAACCGATCGAGGTCCTCGGTGTCCGATGTGGTAGATTCCATTCAGGAGTTGTGATACTACCTCGGGAGTTTGCTACACTTGCGCCGGTAGGTCACTATGCGAGAGTCCGTCCGACTGCGCGCGCAGATGGTGGTAGGGTCACCTGCAGGTCTTTCGCCGGTCTTCACTACGGTTGCCATCGCCCTGCAGGTGCTCGAGGACCAGCAGTCGCGGCAGGTCGTGGGGGTCTAGTTCTAGCGGTCCTCGAACCGCACTATGCCTTGTCCAAAGCAGACTAGGCGCCACCGATGTCGCCCAGTACTTTATCGATTTCATGTCAGGACGTGTATGCCTTGATAGATCCGGGTTCTACTGCCCTATATATCTGTCACGACCGAACTCTCGGGATCGTGCCTTACCCGGGCACCCAAGTAGACATATATCAGAGTAATCAGCGGAATATAAAAACACAACATGAAACAATGTAAAAGAGACACAGTTTATCTGAGGAAAAGTTGACTTTCGGCATATATATATAAACCCAAAGTGAACAGTTACATCCCAACTTTACAACGGGACTACAGACCTCTAAGGAAGCAAAACAACTATGGAGGGACAGGACCCCGCCATACCCTGAATGAACATAAATATCTACAACATCAGGGACTATACCAAAGATAAGCCTCCGGAGAAACGGAGCTTCCCAAAACGCTGAATTGTGATCCTAAGAGCGGGGATCAACAACTGGTGTACCTCTACCTGCGGCATGAACGCAGCCCCGGCGAGGTCGATGCAACAGTACCAAGTATGCGAAATCAAAATATCAGTAAATGAAATCATAATAGTCTATATAAAATAAGACATATATGATAACCAATTTACGATACACAATATATGTTAGCCATGTCAAGTCGTGACTCATGCCGCGAAGTCATCACTCAATATAACCATGGGTCTCATGCCCACAATATCAATCATGCCCGTGGAATTCCTTCCTCACTGCCGGAAGTCCATGATATAAAAGCACCAAGGAATACACATGATCACCAGGTCCCACTTGTGTCAAAATAAAACCGTACGGGGTATGTAAGAAGGCATAGCCGACTACTAAAACCCACAATACCATCAATGCTATAAAACTGTATCACGAGGTCTTTCTAGACCGCACCACATGATCGAAGCTGGCCGCCGCCTCGCATCAACGCGTCGTGTCTAATCTCGAGCATACCGCTGCTCGCATAAAGCCACATGTGCCCGCATGAGGTATTCCTCACATCGGTAGCTAGCCCGCGGTACCCTCTCGACTCGCATCCGCATAGTCACATAGACCGCGTAGTCACGCACGCATCGCGTAAGGCACTCGCGACGGATAATACACCGAATGATCAATCCTGGAACTCCCGCGCTCCGCATAGTCACACATACCGCGTAGCCGATAGACCGCAGGGTGGCAAGCCCTCGGTATAACATGTCAGGGGTGTATGTGATATAATAACAGTACAACGGGCTTACGTTTAACAACGTAAGAACAACAAGAATAACCTCCTTACACAACATCACAAGACACTAACACACGTAGCATCATAACATGTTTTACTTATCAAACCAACAAGAAGTATTACAAGGCTATCACAAGCAAATCATAGTCAAGTTACTCACACAAGGTCACACGGTATTCGTAGTATCAAATAAGGTATCTATCTTTCAAGTAAACCAAAACCATTTCCATATCTTCTTTTAAAACATACTTAAGACAAAAGCATGCCTCCTTTTTAAACGAAAACACTTCAATTTTTTTCAAGTCTTTGTCTTTTATAAATCAAGTCCTTACTTTGAAATTTTAAGAAAATCAAAACTTGTTTATTAATGATCTTATTAAAGAAGCCATGATCTAGGAAATGTAATACAATTTTGTCTTATCTTAGCTTCTATGCAGATGGAGGTTTCTACTGGTTTTAATAATACTTAATTAGTCAATACATTTTCCTTTATTAGCTAAAGGGTTTGTTCGATACTTATTCTCATTTCCGAAATCAATACAAGGTTTTCATAAATAATTAAGTAAAACGTTCCTTTTATCACTCTTAAGTCGTTATACCTAACTTCCCATAAAGCTAGTATAACTCTTAAGCTTTTAAAACCAAGTATTACTCTTCTTTCACAAACGATTCTTAATTCTTTTGAAATACTTCAGGATTCTTATTATTTACACTCAAGTCAAAAGACGTCAAGTAAAACCATGTTCAGTTAACACACGTACGTCTACCGTACTATATATATATTTTAAAATATCATGCTCAAGAGGATAGGAAGAATCACATACCTCCTCGGCGAAATCCACCTGCCAAGTCGAATATGTCACGCGTGCAGAGTGTCAACCTATAATAGTCAAATACATCTATCAACGTCTAGACTACTCAGTAGAATATTCTAAACAGAGGGTTCTCTATCCTACGGAAAATTGGGCGATTTCCTACCACAAACTACTCAAGTTCATCAGACAAACAAATTCTATGTAAGTACAAATGCTTCTTCTTCTTTATACCCTTCTACAAAGGATTACGTTCAATTCTATTCTTTACTATCCTTCTAAATCTTATACTCAACTCTTAACTATTCTTATATGTAATCTCCAATTACAATAGAAGGACAAAAGTGTTTACCTCGATAAGCCCAAAATTATCCAAGTTAAATGTCGATCCTGAGCAAGGTTTAGCTCTATATCGCACGCTCAGATAGCTCCAAGAAACCCTTAGAATTTTCCAAACAACTTCTACTAATACTTCAACCAACCAAGAAGATTTTCCTTAGGGTTTCGTTTAGTGACTAATGGATATAAGGTAGTATTTCCGGGCTTTTAGTATAGAGGTGACTTTGGAATACTACAAGGTATAAGGCTAGGGTATTTTGGAGATAGTAAAACACTGAAGACAACTTTCTACCAAAGGGGGTGTTTGGGCGAAACAACTAGGAACAAGGGTACTTCAACGCTAATAGGGAAAAGGGGAGGAGTTGGGACGAGACTTGACAAGGGAGAGGAGTTTTGGAGACTTAGAAAGTGTGGAGTGGATGAAGAAGTCTTCACTCAAGGGGGGTATTTATAGAACACCCAAGGGACAAAATTAAAACAAGTGGAGGGTTGGGATTAGGATCCATGTGAAAGATGAGGTATTCCAACCAAGTGTCTCCCACAATATTAGGACATATGTCCACCACAATATTGGAACACATGCCCACCACAACAATGAGCCATGTGGACTCCACTATCTCACCAAAAACGCCCACAATTACCTACCCACTACCAAAATCAACTTGCAAGACTTGACCATTTGACTTGCCCACTAGGCCCCCGCTCCAACCAAAGCCAACTAAGGGTGACACATGTCGCCCTCCTATTGGTCCAAAATATTTCGTCTCTCGGAAAAATCCGTAATCGGTTAAAATATTAAAAACGTAGAGTTTCCTTCACAAGGCTCGGAATCTTTTCCGTTGAAAGTTCATAATTCCATCCTTAACCTAATTAGGGTTTGTACAAATGTACGTACGTCCTCACGTACATACTCTGGAAATACGGGGTATAACATTCTCCCCTCCTTAGAAACATTCGTTCCGAATGTTCCTTCTCAAGACAGATAACGATAACGTTCCTCATAACTTAAACAGTTTGCAAATGCCACACATGGCCACAATACAACACGCGCAAATACTTAAGTCCAAGTCCACGAGGAATCACCTCTATCATCACAAAAGCTCCCACCCAAGGTGTAAAAGATATTCCCTTCGCACCTTTACTTCACGAAAGTAATGATCACTCTTATTCTCTTACTCGTCGTACCCTCCTCGAACACTCGAACACTTCCTAAATAAACACACCACCTTCCTGTTATTGCTTCAGTTTCCAAAATCTCTGGGTTATATCTCCAACTTGGTCATCATCAACTGGGAACACTCTGGATGGATCTCCGATACTTTTCCGAACATAGCAACATGAAAGACCGGACGTACTGCCTCCTACGTCGGACGACAATGCTAACTTATAGGCAACCCGCCTATTTTCCAAAGATCCAAAACGCCAAAGTACTCGCTAAGTTTCCGCTTTCCAAATCTCGTCACGCCCTTCCGGGGTGGTACCTTCAAGAAAACCCACCGTCAACCTGAACTCCAAGTGTCGACGCCGATTATCCGCACGACTTATGTTGACTCTGAGCTGCCAAATAACCTCTCTTGGATAAGCTTCACCCTATCCACATCCTGTTGAATCAAGTATGAACCAACTATCTGAATCTTGCCAACATCGAACCAATCGGCCAAGAACCTACACTTCCGCCATACAAGGCTTAAGGTGACATCCGAATCGAAGCGGTAGCTATTATAATACTCACTCAACAAGAGGCGAATAATCCTTACCACTACCTCAAAATCAAAACACCGCCCGAGGTGAATGCAATCAGACTCACTGAGTTTCTAACCTGCACAGTAAAGCTTCCGAAAAAGAAATAGTCGTAACAGGCTCACATTTGTCATAAGGTGAAAGTAGGCACCTCGTGCAGTCTTACAACCTTCCTGATATATAACATCTCGCGTAACCTCTGCCGATAAACGGTCTGATCGAGCGACAAGATGGTGACCTGCATCAGCCCGAACATCGGTCGAACGCGTCCACGAACTCAGACTGTTAACTAAACTTGGGCCTAACACCCTCGTGACCCCACCACCTGGCGGGACCACCTCGAATTGACCCCACCCCAACCCGGGCTGCGGGTTGACCCGCGACATGGCCTCAACCCGACCCACTTCGCGCCAAGCTCTTGTTCCCCGATCCGGAACAATCTTACCACCGAGTCACGAAAACCTAGCGGTCTTCTTAGCTCAACTACCCTCTTTCATTTCATACCACTCAGGGACTTATCACACCAATATATCTCACGTATACTATGCACTCCGATAAAGGTCAACATAAAAAAATAAATCTTTTACTCGAGATGGCCTCGCCTCTAAGGTCTCCACGTATAAAACTCTAAGGCTCACACTTTCCCTATCCCCAATCTTACCCTTTTAACTAACCATGATTTCTAATCACAACTAACACAATGTTATCTAAACATAACACTTAAAATATACTCATCTTATCCCACATACTAATCTCTAGAGGGTTTAAGGATATACATGTATCTACTGCTTCACTCCCCTTTGTCGTTCTAATCAATCCTGCCCTGTTGGGCGCATAGCTAGGGAAGGTGATGAACTAGCCACTGATCCTGAAGGCTGAGTCTCTACATCCGCGCCACCTCTGGTCGGACAATTTCTCGCAAAATGGCCCTGCTGGCCGCAAGCATAACAAGCTGTCGAAGAAGTACGACACTCCCCACAATGACACCTACCACAACGGCCACACCGAGGTGGGGGTGGCCTCCTCTGGCTAACACCCCTTCCTCTCCGAACCACTGAATCCACAACTGATCTGGTAGGCTGAGTCCTCCTGCTTGCATCCCTCCTACTTGAACATTCTCTCGTCACATGGCCCTGACGGCCGCAGGTAAAACAAGCACCAACAAAAAGACGACATTCCCCGGGATGACGCCTGCCACACTGTGAACACTGAGGGAAAACTGAATCCGGCTGGCTGGAACCTACGTGTATCTGTGAACCAGAAGCCCTGGAGCTCTGACCAACTCCTGCATACCCCGAACGTCCTGAACCCTGTGGAGGACCACTCTGCACTGGCGGAGGTGCGTATCCAGTCTGCTGCTGAGGCGATCTGCCTCGAAAGTTACCAAAGGACCCTGCCGATCTGGCCCTCTTCTGCTGCTCTTGGTTAATCCGTCGATCCCTACGTTTCTCGGCCTGCTGCGCATAAGCCCGTACGCAGGCCATGCTCATGCCTGACTGAAGAGCTACTCTTACACAACCCTCCTTTAGATATTCATCAAGACCCGCGATAAATCGGTACATAAAATACTCTCTGGTTGCTAAATCCCTAGATAGTGACAGGGTCGTCTCTTTGCAATACATACTGTCTGCTACTGGTCGTGGAACTGAAGGTTCAAATATCATGGCCGCAGTAGGAACTGCTGCTGCTGTGCTAGACTCTGCTGGGGCTGGCGACGTCGCAGAACTCCCCGAATGAAGCACCACCCCAGGTGATGATTGGGCCTGTGCCCTAGTAACCCTCTGTGCTCTACTCGCAGCTCCCTCGGCTGCCTTGCCCTTCTGGGCCCGGGTTGCCTTGCGCGGAGGCATAACTGGTAAGGGAAAGGAATACGTTAGAGGGGTCCAACTTATAACACAACTCTAAGGCACGATCTCAGAGTGAGAAGAATGGAAACCAATCCTAAATATCCTATAGCCTCCTGATTATTGGTGTGGTGCACAACACACCGATAATCAAGACTCTACTAGATACGTCAGAGACACTTTCCGAGGATTAAGCGCTCGATACCACTTTTGTCACGACCCGAACCGGGCGTGGTAGTGCCTACCCGCACCCAGTAGACATACATCGTAGTAATCGGAATATAAAACACAACATTAAACAATGTAAAAGAGACACGCTTTATCTGAGGAAAAGTTGCCTTGGCGTATATATATAAACCCAAAGTGAACGTTACATCCCAACTTTACAACGGGACTACGCACTTAAGGAAGCAAAACACCTATGGCGGGACAGGGCCCCGTCATACCCAGAATGAACATAAATATCTACAACATCAGGGACTATACCAAAGATAAGCCTCCGGAGAAACGGAGCTTCCCAAAACGCTGAACTGTGATCCTAAGAGGGGATCAACAAGCGTGTACCTCACTGCGCAGATGACGCACCCAGGCGAGGTCGATAACGGTACCAAGTATTCGAATCAAAATATCGTAAATGAAATCATAATAGTCTATATAAAATAGAAGACATATATGATAACCAATTTACGATACACAATATGTGATCATGTCAAGTCGTGACTCGTGCCTCAAGTCATCACTCAATATAACCATGGGTCTCATGCCCATAATATCAATCACGCGTGGAATTCTTCCTCATCGGCGATCCATGATATAAAAGCACCAAGGAATACACATGATCACCGGGTCCCACGTGTCAAAATAAAACCGTCACGGTAAATGCGAAGGCATAGCCGACTACTAAAACCCGCGCACCATCAATGCTATAAAAGCGTATCCACGAGGTCTTTCTAGACCGCATCACATGATCGGCCGCCGCCGCTCGCATCACCGCATGCGCGTCTAATCTCGAGCATACCGCCGCCCGCATAGCCACACATAGGCCCGCGTGAGGTATTCCTCGTCGGGGTAGCTAGCGTGCGGTACCTCCCGACTCCCGCACCGCGTAGTCACATAAATCGCATAGTCACATTGCATCGCGTAAGGCACTCGCGTCGGGATAATACACCCTAATGATCAATCCTGAACTCCCGCACTCGCATAGTCCCACAGACGCATAGCCGTATAGACCGCATCAAGGGTGGCAAGCCCTCGGTATAACATGTCAGGGGTGTATGTGATATAATAACAGTACAACGGGCTTAACGTTTAACAACGTAAGCACAACAAGAATAACCTCCTTATACAACATCACAAGACACTAACACGTAGCATCATAACATGTTTTACTTATCAAACCAACAAGAAGTATTACAAGGCTATCACAAGCAAATCATAGTCAAGTTACTCACACAAGGTCACACGGTATTCGTAGTATCAAATAAGGTAACTATCTTTCAAGTAAACCAAAACCATTTCCATATCTTCTTTTAAAACATACTTAAGACAAAAGCATGCCTCCTTTTTAAACGAAAACACTTCAATTTTTTTCAAGTCTTTGTCTTTTATAAATCAAGTCCTTACTTTGAAATTTTAAGAAAATCAAAACTTGTTTATTAATGATCTTATTAAAGCAGCCATGATCTAGGAAATGTAATACAATTTTGTCTTATCTTAGCTTCTATGCAGATGGAGGTTTCTACTGGTTTTAATAATACTTAATTAGTCAATACATTTTTCTTTATTAGCGCTGCAGTGGTTTGTTCGATACTTATTCTCATTTCCGAAATCAATACAAGGTTTTCATAAATAATTAAGTAAACCGTTCCTTTTATCACTCTTAAGTCGTTATACCTAACTTCCCATAAAGCTAGTATAACTCTTAAGCTTTTAAAACCAAGTATTACTCTTCTTTCACAAACGATTCTTAATTCTTTTGAAATACTTCAAAATTCTTATTATTTAGACTCAAGTCAAAATACGTCAAGTAAAACCATGTTCAGTTAACACACGTACGTCAACCGAACTATATAAATATTTTAAAATATCATTCTCAAGAGGATAGGAAGAATCACATACCTCACCGTAAATCCACCGCCAAGTCGAATATGTCGCGCGTTAGAGTGTCAACCTATAATAGTCAAATACGCCTATCAACGCGTCTGCACTACTCAGTAGAATATTCTAAACAGAGGGTTCTCTATCCTACGGAAAATTGGGCAGCATTTCCCTACCCGTCAAACTACTCAAGTTCATCGCATGCATCCCATGTAAGTACAAATTTCATTCTTCTTCTTTATACCACTTATACGATTACAGTTCAATTCTATTCTTTACTATCCTTCTAAATCTTATACTCAACTCTTAACTATTCTTATATGTAATCTCCAATTACAATAGAAGGACAAAAGTGTTTACCTCGATAAGCCCAAAATTATCCAAGTTAAATGTCGATCCTGAGCAAGGTTTAGCTCCTATACTGCACGCTCCGATAGCTCCAAGAAACCCTTAGAAGTTTCCAAACAACTTCTACTAATACTTCAACCAACCATGAAGATTTTCCTTAGGGTTTCGTTTAGTGACTAATGGATATAAGGTAGTATTTCCGGGCTTTTAGTATAGAGGTGACTTTGGAATACTACAAGGTATAAGGCTAGGGTATTTTGGAGATAGTAAAAACACTAGAAGACAACTTTCTACCAAAGGGGGGGGGGGGGTATTTGGACGAAACAACTAGGAACAAGGGGGGGTACTTCGACGGTAATAGGGAAAAGGGGGGAGGGATTTGGGATGAGACTTCAACAAGGGAGAGGGAGTTTTTGGAAACTTAGAAAGTGTGGAGTGGATGAAGAAGTCTTCACTCAAGGGGGGTATTTATAGAACACCCAAGGGACAAGATTAAAACAAGTGGAGGGTTGGGATTAGGATCCATGTGAAATATGAGGTCTTCCAACCAAGTGTCTCCCATAATATTAGGACATATGTCCACCACAATATTGGAACACATGCCCACCACAACAATGAGCCATGTGGACTCCACTATCTCACCAAAAAAACGTCCACAATTACCTACCCCCACTACCAAAATCAACTTGCAAGACTTGACCATTTGACTTGCCCACTAGGCCCCCAATTACCAACCAAAGCCAACTAAGGGTGACACATGTCGCCTCCTATTGGTCCAAAATATTTCGCCTCTCGGAAAAATCCGTGTCGGTTAAAATATTAAAAGCGTGAGTTTCCTTCACAAGGCTCGGAATCTTTTCCGTTGAAAGTTCATAATTCCATCCTTAACCTAATTAGGGTTTGTACAAATATATGTCGCCACGCATACTACTGGAAATACGGTATAACATATATCTCCTTCTTGCTAGATGATGGGATAGAGCACGAGTCCATAGACCGTTCGAGGTAGCTACGCCAGTGGGTGATTCGGTGGTAGCTCGGCGGGTATATAGGGCTTGACTTTATTTATCACGATGGGACCATGCGCGACTTGATAGAGTTGGATATGACCGATCGATTTACGTGATTATGGGTATGGATTGGCTACTTCGCTACGCCAATGTACCGCAGGCGAGGTTGGTACGGTTCCGTTTCTGAGCCGTTATTGAGTGGGAGGAACACCGTGTCGCCGTGGTAGGTTTATTTCTTACCTCGAAGCCCGGGAAGATGGTGCGAAGGGGTATATCTACCATCTCATTCGTGTTTGATATCGAGGTCGCGGATCGATTTTCGATCGATTCAGCTTGTCACGACCCGAACCGGGGCCCGTGACTGGTGCCTTACCCCGGGCACCCTAGTGATACAACATCAGAGAAAATCAGGAACATAAAGCATAAATATGAAACGAGAGACATGATAAATAAAAGAAAATAGGCAACCAAAGCGCTTGCCTTCCAACGTATATATATATAAACATTTGAACGAGCATAATCCTTACACCGCCCACAACAAAGCCTGCACTTAAGATTTATACAACAACTATGGCGACGGGGCCGCCATACCTCAACGCATAAGAACTTACTGCACTGTGGTAACATACCAAAGATAAGCCTCCGACGAAACGGAGCTTCCCAAAACGCTGAAATGAGATCCTAAACGCGGATCGACGGTAGATGATTTCTACTGCGGCGTGAACGCACTTCAAGGAGGTCGATAACAGTACAGTATGTGAAATCAGAAATATCAGAATGAAATCATAATAGTCTATAAAAGCGAGAGCGGTATGATAACCAAACTACAAGATACACACATAACAATTATATCAATTCGTGGTCTCACGCCCACAACATCAATCTGCCTGAGTACCTTCCTCACCGCCGATCTATGATATGATAACAACAAGACGGCAATCCAAATGGGAGCATACCTGCGCGCTACGCATCGTGTCGGTATGTCCAAAGGGAACAAATAAGACAACATTCCAAATGGAAGCATACCCGCGCGCTACGCGTCGTGTCGAGGTCCAAAGGGAAATAATAAGACAAAGATTCCAAATGGAAGCATACCCGCAGCGCTACGCATCGCGGTCGCATGTCAAAGGAAATAATAAGACAAAGATTCCAAATGGAAGCATACCCGCAGCGCCACGATCGTGGTCAAGATGTCCAAAGGGAAACAATAAGACAACAAGGCGGTAATCAAAGTGGAAGCATACCCGCGCGCTACGCGTCGTGTCGATATGTCCAAAGCGATTACAAAAGTAACACTATCAGCGAACGCATCTGCGTGGAATTTATCCGTCACCGCGGTCACGTCCAAGTAAGTTCTCAACAAGTCAACCGACCTCCATCGAGAGACGCGGTAGTATAGAAACACACTTCTTGCACAACAAAGGCTATCACAACAAGCATAGGCAAGTTTCACAACAACAAGTATAGGCAAGTTTCTACACAACTCGAAGTACTTTCATTTTATGCCCAAGTCCGGGTTTTAACCCTAAAGTACTACGTACGTTAAATTCCTTTTAAAGAGATCTATTCCTTTTATAAAGTCACCCGATACGTAGTATAAAATAGAGTGACTTATATCTTTTAAGTAAACCAAAACAACTTCCATTCTTTCTTTTTTGACCAAAACACTTCTCTTTTTAAAGTCAAGTTACCACATTAACCGATGATAAAACCTTTCTTTTGTTTTCATAAGGTCGTTATAACCAACTTCCCATAAAGTCGTTATAACACCTTATGTTTTAAACCATTTTAAGACAACACAATGCCTTTCTTTTCCTAAAGTTCCGTTTGCCTAATTTCATTACATAAGTCTCTTTTGAAAAGTTTCATAGTTCAATGTCTTAATCTCTTTTAAAACAATTGAGTAACATATGCCATAGGCGAATAGGTTATTCTTGTTCATAATCAATCTTATTAAGCAGCCATGATCTAGAAAATGTAATATCATTTTGTCTCATCTTAGCTTCTATGCAGATGGAGGTTTCTACTGGTTTTAATAATACTTAATTATTCAATACATTTTCCTTTATTAACGCTGCGATGGTTTGTCGATACACATTTCGATTTCGAAATCGAGAAACATCATTCCTTTCAAAAACCAAGTACTCATTACTCACGAATGAGGTTTCACACAATATCCATATTAAGTCAAGTCTCTTATCTTTTAAGAATAAGTCTCTTAACTTCTAAACCATTAAACCATTCGTTTTATCTCTCTTAAGACGTTACACCTAACTTTTCATAAAGCTGGTATAACTCTTGTGTTTTCAAACCTAGTATACACTTCTTCCAAAAAGGTTTCTTAATCTTTTAGAATACTTCGAGGTTCTTTATTATCACACATCAAGTCGATTATAAGTCAAATCAGTTATCTTTTAAAAAAAGAAACCACAAAGCATTTCTCATTTACATAGAGCTGTTATAACACTTTATGTTTAAAAACAATCAAATACATTTAACACGTATGCTCACCGTACTACATAGTTATACACATATCATGCTAGAATAGATAAGAAGAGGTTCACATACCGCGACGACACGACTAAAAGCAAAGCGCTCCAAGTACCTTAAACCGTCGGCTACACCTTATGCCAAGCAGACCACGCCACACGTAGTATTTCACCCTCTAGAGGCCCCAAGGCGCCTATTAACATCTTAGATCTCAATGTAGAATATCTTACGAAAATTCGGCAAGACTCTCCCGCAACAACAGAAATCTCCTCCTCTATCGAGGCCGCCACCAAGCCAACCAGGGGGTTGCACGCCTAACCTGACGTGTACAAATCTACTCACGATAATACTACACAAGCCTCATGTAATACAATCTATGTAATTACTGATTCGATTCACTTCTTAAAATTCAGCTTAAGTCGCAAGACATCGCCGTAAGTATTATTCAGCTTAAGTCAAAAGACATTGCCGCACAATTATAAAGTTCAGTTCTATATATAGTATACTTCAACTATATATTCCTACAACATTTAATTTCCAATTACAATAGAAGGTCAAGAGTGTTTACCTTGATAAGCCCAAAATTATCCGAGTTTATATGTCGATCCCGAGCGAGGTTTAGCTCCTACTCAAGGCTCCAACCCGCTCCAACCAACCCTTAAGTTCTAACCCACTTCTACTTAAATACTTCAACTAACAATGAAGATTTCCTTAGGGTTTCGTTTAGAGGCTAAGAGGAAGTATAATAATATTTTCTGGGCTTTTGTATAAAAAAGGTACTTTGGAAAGTACTACAAGGTATATGGGCTAAAGTATTTGGGCATTATAACAATACTAGGAGAGTATTTCTATAACAAAAAAATGGGTATTATAATAAAACAACTAGGCTAGGGGTGGCCCTCTGCCAAAGCTTCTCAAGGGGGAGGGCTTTGGACGAAGCAAACAAGTGGGAGGGAGTATTTTGAGACTGAGATAGATTGCTCAAGTTTTGGATGAAGAATGTCTTCAACTAGAGAGGTATTTATAGGTCAAGTGAAGGCCAACCAATGGCCAAGATGAAGACAAGTGCATAGCAAGTGTAAGGCCAAGATTTAGCCATGTGCTACCTTATCCATCTACACAAAATATCCTACCTAACCCTTGACCAAAATTTCAACACCAAAAACGTGCCAATGGTCGCTTGCACCACTTGCTTCCAATGGGAGGGTGACACTTGTCCCCCTCCCGTTGGTCCAAAATATTTCGTCTCTCGGAAAAATCCGCAAAAATTATTAATGACATAGCCGGAATTTTCCCTACGAAAGCTGTGGAAACGTTTCGTCGAAAAACGACTCTTTTTGGCACTTGTGTACAAATTTCGAAACTTGTCAATTCTTAAGGCAAAAAAATTTAATACGTACGCCCTCACGTACATACTGAAATACGGTATAACACCGAGTCGAGTTCCCGGATGTGTTTCCGCACGACCTCGGGTATCCTCACGAGAGGAGATAGAGTTTTATATCGATGTCTTTGCGGACACTCGGCCTATTTCCATTCCGCCATACAGAATGGCACCTGCCGAGTTGAGAGAGTTGAAGGACCAGCTGAGAGATTTGCTGGAGAAGGGCTTCATCAGACCTAGTGTTTCTCCCTGGGGAGCACCGGTATTGTTCGTGAAGAAGAAGGACGGGACGCTGCGCATGTGTTGATTACAGTAATGAAACAAGGTGACTATTAAGAACAGATACCCTTCCCGTGATTGATGATTTGTTCGACTGATTGCGGTGCGAGATGTTTCTCAAGATTGATCTGCGATCGGGCTATCATCAAAGTGCGAGTTAGAGAGGCGGATGTCCCTAGATCGCGTCCTGACGATACACCTATGAGTTCGTGGTTATGTCTTTCGGTTTGACCAATGCTCGTGGTATTTATGGATTTGATGAACGAGTGTTCAAGCCATTTTTGATACGTTTGTGATAGTATTCATTGATGACATCTTGGTTTATTCCCGCCGAGCGGAGCATGCGAGCATTTGGCGACTGTGGCCGGTAGTTCTCCAGGACCAGCAGTTATACGCCAAGTTTTCCAAATGTGAGTTTTGGTTGGCTTCGGTGACATATCTTGGGCATATTGTAGGGGCTGATGGTATTCGGGTGGATACGGCCAAGATCGAGGCAGTCAGGAGTTGGCCTAGACCTACTACTCCGACAGAGGTGCGCAAATTTCTAGGCCTTGCAGGTTACTATCGGAGGTTCGTGGAGAAGTTTGCGTCTATTTCGGCACCTTTGACCAAGTTGACTCAGAAGGGAGCTAGGTTTGATGGGTGATGCTTGTGGCGTGGTTTCCGATTCTTTGAGAGGTGGCGACCGCCCCGATTCTTACTCTTCCGCAGGTCAGACGGCTATGTGGTGTATTGTGATGCGTAAGGCATCGGGCTTGGATGTGTGTTGATGCAGCAAGGCAAGGTTATAGCGTACGCATCCCGGCAGCTTAAGAAGCATGAGAGGAACTACCCCACCAATGATTTGGAGTTCGCGGTGATTCACGCCAAGATCCTGAGGCACTATTTGTATGGGGTTCGTGTTGATATTTATACGCACTCACAAGAGCCTCCAAGATATCTTCACCAGAGGAGTCAACTACGGCGAGACGGTGGTTAGAGTTACTCAAGGATTATGATGTCGATATCCTGTACCACCCGGAAGGCCAATGTTGTGGCGTATCTTAGTCGTAGGTCGATGGAGTCTATCGGATGTGCGCGCAGAGAGGGGCATGGTCCGCGAGTTACATCGCAGCGAGCCTGAGTCCGATTGATTGGTTACGATAGCGGTGGGTTCGAGTTCGAGAGGTTTCCAGTCTTCCATCATCGAGGAGGTGAAGAGGCAATTTGAGGATCCGGTTTGGCGCGTATCGTGTACTGGCTCTTTGTGAGGAAGGGTATTTTTGAGGTAGCACGATGGGTGCTAAGGTTTGAGGGCGGGTTGTGTGTTCGGATATTGCAGGACTTGGCAGGCGAGTTCTAGGAAGCACACAAGACGTTACTCTATCCATCCTGGTCGACCAAGATGTACCCGACCTCGATCGTGTATTGGTAGGATGGCTTGAAGAGGGACGTTGCAGAGTTTGTGGCTCAGTGCCCGTGTTGTCAGCAGGTGAAGGTAGAGAATCAGAGGCCTGGTGGATTATTGTAGACGATAGAGATCCCGACCTGGAAGTGGGAGGTGATCAACATGGACTTTATCACAGGATTACCTCGCACTCAGAGGAAGCATGATTCTATCTGGGTTATCGTCGACAGGCTGACGAAATCAGCCCACTTTCTTCCCGTCAGGATGACTTTTTCGGCTGAGGATTATGCCAGACTTTACATCCGAGAGATCGTGAGACTGCATGGGGTCCCTATTTCTATCATATCAGACAGAGGAGCTTTACGCTAACTGGAGGTCTTTCCGTAAGGGTTTAGGGAGCTCGAGTGAGCACAATCGCATTCCATCCTCGAGCACGGACAGAGCGCACTATCCGCACTCGAGGATATGTGCGAGCTGTGTTATTGACTTGTGGTAGCCGGGAGGATCATTTGCCTCTAGTTGAGTTTGCGTATAATAATAGCTACCACTCCAGTATTCGGATGGCGCCTTATGAGGCCTTGTATGGAGGAAGTGCAGATCGATAGTGGTTTGATGTAGGCGAGGTGCGATTAGTGGGACGCACTGGTTCAAGCGATGGATAAGGTGAAGCTTATCCAGGCGGCTATCGACACCGAGTCGAGTAAGTCGATGCGCATCATCGCCGTCGGCATCCGAGTTTGAGGTGGATGATTGGGTTTTCTGAAGGTGTCACCCATGAAGGGTGTAATGAGATTTGGCAGAAAGGTAAGCTCATTGTAAATTGGGCCTTATCAGATTGTCCGCAGGGTAGGCAAGGTTGCCTACGAGTTGGATCTGACGTCCGATCTGGAGGCAGTGCATCCGGTTTTCCATGTTTTTATGCTGAGGAGATGTATCGGGGATCCATCTAGAGTGCACCCGCTTGATGACGTCCAGGTGACCGAGGGGTTATCGTATGAGGAGATTCCCATAGCGATACTTGATCGTCAGGTTAGGAGTCTGTGGACGAAGGATGTGGCTTCCGTCAAGGTCTTATGGCGGAACGAGCACAGAGAGTAGATGACGTAGGAAACAGAGGAGGACATGAGGCAGAAGTATCCTCACTTATTCCCCACACCTCCAGGTAACTCACTTTCCTACTTGTAAATTTTCATTGACATATTTGCTTAAGTGTTGTATTGTGGCCATGTATGGCATTTGCAAACTGTTTACGTTATGAGGGACTTTATCGTTATCTGTCTTAAGAAGGAACATTCGGGACGAATGTTTCTAAGGAGGGGAGAATGTTATACCCCGTACTTCCAGAGTATGTATGAGAGGACGTAAGTACGATTATTCAAGCCCTAATTAGGTTAAGAATGAACTTGTGAACTTTCGACGGAAAAGATTCTGAACCTTGTGAAGGAAATTCTACGTTTTTAATATTTTAACCGATTACGGATTTTTCCGAGAGACGAAATATTTGGATCAGGAGGCGACATGTGTCACCCTTAGTTGGCATGGGTTGGACGAAATGGTGGCCTAGTGGACAAGTCAAATGGTCAAGTCTTGCAAAGATATTTTTTGGGTTAGTGGGGGTAGGTGGGTTGGACGGTTTTCATGAGTTAGTGGAGGCCACATGGCTCATTGTTGTGGGAGACATATGTCCCAATGTTGTGGTGGACATATGTCCCAACATTGTGGTGGACACTTGGTTGGAAGACCTCACTCTTCACATGGATCCAAATCTCCACCCTCCATTTGTTTTAATCTTGGCCATTGAAGGCTCTATAAATACCCCCCCTCTTGTGCAAGACTTCTTCATCCACTAAACATTTTCCAAGTCTCAAAATCCCCCTTCTTCCCTAGTTTGAACAAGCACCCCCTTCCCCATTCCTTGTAGTTTCGTCCCCAACCCCTTGGTAGAAAAATATTCTCCAAGTATTGTTACTATGCCAAAATACCTTAGCCAAATACTTTGTAGTATTCCTAAGTTACCTCTACACTAAAAGTCCAGAAATACTACCTTATATCCATTAGTCACTAAACGAAACCCTAGGAAAATCTTCATGGTTGGTTGAAGTATTTAAGTAGAAGTTGTGTAGAACTTCTAAGGGTTTCTTGGAGCTATCGAAGCATGCAAATTAGGAGCTAAACCTTGCTCAGGAGCGACATTTAAACTTGGATAATTTTGGGCTTATCGAGGTAAATACTCTTGTCCTTCTATTGTAATTGGAGATTACATATAAGAGTAGTTTAGATTTGAGTATAAGATATAGAAGGATAGTAAAGAATAGAATTGAACTATAATCACATTAGAAGGATATTAAAGAAGGGAATTGAACTGTACATACATAAGACTGTATTTACATGAACTGAAGTAGTTTGTGGTAGGAAATGTCGCCCAATTTTTTCCGTAGAATTAAGAACCTTCTGCTTAGAATATTCTACAGAATAGTCTAGACGTTGATAGACGTATTTGACTATTATAGGTTGATACTCTGCGCGTGACATATTCGACTTGACAGGTGGATTTCGCCGAGGAGGTATGTGATTCTACCTATCCTCTTGAGCATGATATTTTAAAATATATATGTAGTACGATAGACGTACGTGTGTTAACTGAACATGGTTTTACTTGACGTCTTTTGACTTGAGTCTAAATAATAAGAACCTTGAAGTATTTCAAAAGAATTATGAATCATTTTTGAAAGAAGAGTAATACTTGATTTTTAAACAGAAAGCTTAAGAGTTATACTAGCTTTATAGGAAGTTAGGTATAACGACTTAAGAAAGATAAAAGGAACGGTTTTACTTATTTGTTTATGAAAATCTTGTATTGATTTCTGAAAAGTGTAGTAAGATGGTTTGATAAGTAAACATGTTATGATGCTTGTCACGACCCGAACCCGGGCCCGTGACTGGTGCCTTACCCCGGGCACCCAAGTAGACATACATCAGAGTAATCAGCGGAACATAAAGACAATACATGAAACCAGTGTAATAAGACAGTGAAATAAGAACAAAGCAATCCAAAAGCGGTTACCGGTATATATATACATAGCAACTTTTTCAACAAGAACATTTTTATCCTTTTACAAACCACGCCCACAACGATTTTACTGCACCTCTGAAAGATATGACAACAACGACGGACAGGGGCCGTCATACCCCTGAATGTAAGCACCTACGACAACAGGGGACTATACCAAGATAAGCCTCCGGAGAAACGGAGCTTCCCAAAAGCTGAACTGTGACCCTAAGAGCGAGGATCAACGACTGGTGTACCTTTACCTGCGGCATGAACGCAGCCCCGGGCGAGGTCGATAACAAAAATGCGGTATGTGAAACTGAAAATAAATACTGTAAATGAAATCATAGTAGTCATATAAAGCAGGAGACATGTATGATAACCAAACTACAGTTTACAACAAAGCAGTCATGTCAAGTCAGGGACTCACGCCCTCAAGTCATCACTCAAGTATAACAAAGGGTCTCGTGCCCACAACATCAATCATGCGTGGAATACCTTCTCATCGCTGGCCTATGATATAAAAGCACCAAGGAACACACATGAACACCAGGTCCCACCTGTGTCATAATAAAACTGTACGGGGTAAGTACGAAGGCATAGCCGACTACTAAAAACCCACAGTACCAACAAGGTCATGAACTGTATCATAAGATCTGTCTAGACCGTCACATGATCAAAGCTGGCCACTTGCCCGCAGTATTAATGTGCGCGTCTAACCCTGGAACTCCCGCAGCTCCGCATAGGCCAATCTCATCGGCCCGCATGAGGTATTCCCCGCATCGAGGGTAGCTACTCCCGGCATCACGGACTTCCGAGTCCGCGTAGCGCCGCGACCGCGTGCCCGTAAGGACGCGCGCTAACATGGAACTCTCGTAGCTCCGCATAGGCCCTCGTGACCCGCGTGAGGTATTCTCGAATCATGGTCCTGCATCACTGAGTCTACCCCGCGTGGAGGGCGACTTAACCGGAATCATCTCAAGAGATGAATGCCACAATACTATCATAACGACCGATAGTTAATAAGCACAATCAAGGGAAACCCTTTACACAAACATCACAAGATACTAACACACGTAGCATCCTAACACGTTTACTTATCAAAGCAACAAGTATTACAAGGCTATCACAAACCATTACAATCAAGTTGTTCACACAAGGTACTTTCTACTATATGATTAACAAGATCGGGTTTTATCCCCAAAGTACTTCATACATTAACTCTTTAAAAGATACGTTGCTTTCACAAAAGTCACACAATACGTAGTATATGAAAATAGAGTGATTATCTTTTTAAAGTAAACCAATTACTTCTCTTTGTAAAATCAAGTAGCAACATTCTTTCCAATGTTAAAGTTTGCCTAATTTACAATGTTCAATTTTCTGATTTTTTTGAAAGGTTTCCTAGTTCATAGTCGTATTCATTTAAGAATATAATTCTCCTTTAAACAATCTGAGAAACCCAAGCCTTATATGTGAGTAGGATATTCTTGTTTAATTACAATCTTATTACAGCAGCCATGATCTAGGAAATATCATTTTGTCTCATCTTAGCTTCTATGCAGATGGAAGTTTCTACTGGTTTTAATAATACTTAATTATTCAAAACATTTCCTTTTATTAACACCGCAGTTGGTTTGTCGATACACATTACGATTTCAAATCAAAAACATTCTTAAGCCGTTATACCTAACTTCCCATAAAGCTAGTATAACTCTTAAGTTTTCAAAACCAAATATTACTTCTCCTTTCAAAATGATTCAAAATCTTTTGAAATACTTCAAGTTCTTTATTAACACATAACAAGCCGCTTATAGTTCAAATCGATTACCTTTTAAAACCACATGTATTTTCTTACCAACATAAAGTCGTTATAACCAACTTCCCATAAAGCCGTTATAACACTTTATGTTTTACACCAATCAAATACGTTGCACACGACGCCTACCGCATTACATATTTCACACATATCATGCTAGAAGAGATAGGAAGAGGTTCACATACCTCGCGACAGTATCGACTAATAGCAAAACGCTCAAGTACATCCAACCGTCGGCTACTCCTTAAGCCAAGTAGATCGTGCCACACGTAGTACTTCAACCTATAAGGCCACAAGGCGCTTATTAACATTAAGATCTTATCGTAGAACATTCTACCAAAATTCAAAGACCTCCCGCAACAGCGTAAATCTCCTCCTCTATCGAGGCCGGCTACCAAGCCAACCAGGGGGGGGTTATACATCTAACCCTAACGGGTACAATTCTACTTCACGGTACTACTACACAAGTCATCAATACATCCTATGTAATTACGTCAAGATTCTTCTTTCAATTAGGGCTTAAGTCAAAAGACATTGCCGTAAGTATTATTCAGGCTTAAGTCAAAAGACATTGCCGATACTACGTTCAGTTCTATATATAGTATACTTCAACTATATATTCTAACAACATGTAATTTCCAATTACAATAGAGGGACAAGATATTTACCTCGATAAGCCCATAATTATCCTGGCAAAGTCGATCTCGGGCAATCGTTTAGCTCGACTCGAGCGCTCAACCCGCTCTAAACCACCCTTAGAAGTTCTAACCAACTTCTACACAATACTCCAACGGACTATGGAGATTTTCCTAGGGTTTCGGTTTGTGACTGACGGAGTATAATAGTATTTTCTGGCTTTTCAGATAGTATAACCTTAGAATACAACAAGGTATATGGCTAAGGTAATTTGGGCATTATAACAATACTTTTGAGAGTATTTCTACACCACAAAGAGGGGTATTATACGAAAGCAACAAGGCTGGGGGTGGCTACCTCTACCCCACTGTGGGGAAACTCTCGCCAAGGGGCCTCACGAAAGGGAGGGAAGGCTCTCAAGACTTAGGCATTTTGGATGAAGAAGTCTTCAACCTTAGAGAGGTATTTATAGCACAAGCCAAGGCCAACCAATGGCCAAGATCTAGCCAAGTGCCTAGCAAGTGTAGGCCAAGATCTTGCCAAGTGCCCTTAACCAACTAACACAAAAATCCTACCAACTAAAGCCATTCCAATCGCCACAACCGAGCCTCACGTCCGCCAACGGGAGGTGCCAAGTGGCGCCTCTTGTTGGCCCAACACGCTTCGTCTCTGAAAAATCCGCAAAAATTAAAAATGACATAGCGGAAATTCCCTACGAAAGTCGTGGAAAACGTTTCATCGAAAAACGACTCTAAACGGGTGTTGTGCACAAATAATTTTCGCCAAGCCAATATTAAAAGTTTCAAATTTTCTACGCACGCCCCACGCATACTTTGGAAATACGGTATAACATTCTCCTTCCTTAGAAACATTCGTCGAATGTTCCTTCCAAGTCTCAAACAAGCATGCGCCAAGATAGGCTTCCTACTATACTTACGAGAACAATCCTTGCCACACATGGCCACGAAACAACTTGCGCAAAAGCTTACATCCAAGTCCACGAGGAAACACCTCTAACATCACCATAAAACACTTCACCGGGTTTAAAATATACCTCCTTCGCACCTTCTCTTTACAAAAGAAATGATCACATCTATGCCGCCATACATGCTCGCTTCTCTCTTTACTCGTCGTAGATACCACTTTGTCACTTTGCCTGAGGCATTAACCTTCTCAGGCGACCCAACAAATGGTACCACCGCATGCGATCCCTGAGGATGTCGTATACTCGAACTCTTTCCACATTTACGATCGCTTTAGTTTCCAAAACTTCGGGTTACTATCTCTAACGTGGTCATCATTAAGTGGGAACACTCGGATGGATCTCCGATACTTTCCCGATCATATCAATACGAAAGACCGGACGTACAGCCTCCTAAGTCGGACGGCAAAAGCTAATCATATAGGCAACCTGGCCTATTCTTCACATGAACTCAAAAGGCCCAAAGTAACTCGGGTTAAGTTCCCTCTGTCTTCCAAAACTCGTCACACCCACGGTGGTACTTTCAGAAGACCGACCGTCGGCTGAACTCTAAGCGTCGTCGCGATTATCCGCCGCGATTCCTCAGCTGCGAACTTCTTCTAGACAAGCTTCACTATCCATCTGTTTGGAACAAGCACGAACCGTATGCGAACCTTGTTAACATCGAACCAATCGACCGGCATCTTACACTTCCGCCCTTACAAGGATTCATAAGGCGATATCCGAACACTGAAATGGTAGCTTAAACACTACCCCCACAGGAGACAACAATCCCCACAACTATCCCTGAAATCGAAACACGGCCCGAGGCGAATGCGGTCTGAGACTCACCGAGTTCTTTACACATGCTTGGCAAATCTTTCAGAAAAAAAAACAGCCGTAACACTGGCTCCATGCGCCATAAGGTGAAGGTAGGCACCCGTGCAGCCTTACAACCTTTACGATAAAACAACACGGTAGTAAACGGTCTCGACCGAAGGACACGATGGGCTGCCCCATCGCCCGACCACGGTCGAGCGTCCACGCGAACTCGTGCTGGTTATCTAAACTTGGGCCTAACACCTCGTGACCCTACCACAAGCGGGACCACCACAAACTGACCCCACCACCAAAGCAGGCGCGGGTTGACCCGCATCATGGCCTCAATCCGACCGTCAGCGAGCACAACACTAGTTCCCCGAAGGAAAACTCTCACTAATCACGTTACGAAAACCTAGCGGTCTTCATAGCTCAACTACCCTCTTTCATTTCACACTACTCAGGGACTTATCCCACAAACGTAGCTCACGTGCACTATGCACTCCTATAAGGATCAAACATAACACTACACCTTTACTCGAGATGGCCTTACCTCTAAGGTCTTTACGTAAAACATTCTAAGGCTCACACCTTATCTATCCCCCCAAAATCTTACTCGGTTAACTAACCAAGATTTCTAATCACAACTAACACACTGCTATCAGAACATAACACTTAAGGTATACTCACCTTATCACATAAACAAAACTCTAGAGGGTTAAAGATATATCTATATCTACTGCTTCACTCCTCTTAGTCGTTCTAATCAAACCTGCCCCGTAGGGCGCATAGCTGAGGGAGATGACAAACTACCCACCGATCCTGAAGGCTAAGTCCTCCTACTGAGGACACTCTTTGACACGGACCACGGCGGTCATAGGTACAACAAGTACCAACCTAAAAGATGACATTCCCCGGGATGACGTCTGTCACACTGTGAACCGGAAGCCCTGGAGTTCTGACCAACTCCTGCACACCCCGAACGTCCTGAAATTTGTAGAAGACCACTCTGCACTGGCGGAGGTGCATAATCTAATCTGCTGGTGAGGTGACTCGCCTCGAAAGTTACCAAAGGACCTTGCTGTTCTGGCCCTCTTCTTCGCCCGTTAACCCGTCGATCTCTACGTTTCTCGGCTGCGTGTATAAGCTCGTACGAGCCATGCTTAAGCTAAGCGAAGAACTACTCTTTTCAACCTCTCGTTGATATTCATCAAGACTCGCGGTACATCGGTATACTCTCGGTAGTTAAATCCATAGCTAATGTGGTCGCCTCTTTGCAATCCATATTCTCTGTTCTGGTCGTGGGCGAAGGTTCAAATATCATGGCGCGATAGGAGCTGCCGTGCGTGCTAAACTCTCTTTGGGGCTAGTGACGTCGCGAACTCCCGAATGAAGCACCACCCAAGGTGATAATTGGGCTGTGCCCACGTAACCCTCATACTCTGCTCGCAGCCTCCTGCCGCCTTGCCGCCTCCCGGGCGGGTTGCCTACGCGGGCATATCGATAAGGGAAAGAATTTACGTTAGAGGTCCAACTTACAACACGACTCTAAGGCACGATCTCGAGTGAGAAGAATAGAAACCAATCCTAAATATCCTATAGCCTCACGATTATTGGTGTGGTGCACAACACCGATAATCGAACTTCTTGAATCGATGCGTAGACACTTTCCGAGATTAAGCGCTCTGATACCACTTTTGTCACGACCGAACCGGGCGTGGTAGTGCCTTACCGGGCACCCAGTAGACATACATCAGTGTCAGTGAACATAAAGACAATACATGAAACCGGTGTAATAAGACGGTGAAATAAGAAGGCAGGCTAACCAAAAATGGTTACCTTGGTATATATATAAATAGCAACTTTTTCAACATGAGCAGTTTAATCCTTTACAAACCACTGCCAGCGGTACTACGGACCTCTACGAAAGATATGACAACAACGACGGGACGGGGCCGTCGTACCACGAATGTGGCACCTACGACAACGGGGACTATACGAATAAGCCTCGGAAAGCGGAGCTTCCCAAGTGACTGTGACCACAGGCGAGGATCAACGGCGGTGTACCTTTACTGCGGCATGAGCGCAGCCCCGAAGGAGGTCGATCTGCAGTGCAAGTATGTGGCGAAAATAAATATTGTAAATGAAATCATAGTAGTCATATAAAGCGGGAGACATGTATGATAACCAAACTACGATTTACAACAAAGCGATCGTATCAAGTCGGGGACTCGCCCTCAGTCATCACTCAAGTATAACAAGGGTCTCGGGCCCACAACATCAATCATGCGGTGGAATACCTTCCTCACTGCCGTGATCTATGATATAAAAGCACAAGGAACACACATGAACACGGGTCCCACGCTGTGTCATAATAAAGCATGCGGGGTAAATGCGAAGGCATAGCCGACTACTAAAAACCCACGGTACCAACAAGGTCATGAATCGTATCATAAGATCTGTCTAGGCCGCCACATGATCAAAGCGGCCACTTGCCCGCATATCAATGTCGCGTCTAACCACTGGAACTCCGCGACTCCGCATAGGCCAATCTCATCGGCCGCGTGGTATTCCGCGTCGAGGGTGCTACTCCGGCGTCGTCACGGACTTCCAGTCGCGTAGCCCGAGACCGCGTGCCCGTAAAGGGCGCGCTAACACTGAACTCTCGTAGCTCGCATAGGCCCCGGGACCCGCGTGAGGTATTCTCGAATCATGGTCCTGCACCGCTGAGTCTACCCGCGTCGGAGGCGACAACCCGGAATCATCTCGAGATGAATGCCACAATACTATCATAACGACCGATAGTTAATAAGCACAATCAAGGGAAACCCCTTTACACAAACATCACAAGATACTAACACACGTAGCATCCTAACACGTTTACTTATCAAAGCAACAAGAAGTATTACAAGGCTATCACAAACCATTACAATCAAGTTGTTCACACAAGGTACTTTCTACTATATGATTAACAAGATCGGGTTTTTATCCCCAAAGTACTTCATACATTAACTCTTTAAAAGATACGTTGCTTTCACAAAAGTCACACAATACAGTAGTATATGAAAATAGAGTGATTATCTTTTTAAAGTAAATCAATTACTTCTCTTTGTAAAATCAAGTAGCATTCTTTTCCAATGTTCAAGTTTGCCTAATTTCCAATGTTCAAGTTTCTCATTTTTTGAAAGGTTTAGTAGTTCATAGTCTTATTCATTTAAGAATATAATTCTCCTTTAAACAATCGAGAAACCCAGCCTTATATGTGAGTAGGATATTCTTGTTTATTACAATCTTATTACAATGACCATGATCTAGGAAATATCATTTTGTCTCATCTTAAGCTTACATGCGGATGGAAGTTTCTCTTGGTTTTAATAATACTTAATTATTCAAAACATTTCCTTTTATTAACAACTGCGGTGGTTTGTCGATACGTTCGATTCCCGAAATCAGTAAAACATTCTTAAGCCGTTATACCTAACTTCCCATAAAGCTAATATAACTCTTAAGTTTTCAAAAACCAAATATTACTTCTCCTTTCAAAATGATTCAAAAATCTTTTGAAATACTTCAAGTTCTTTATTAACACATAACAAGCAAGTTATAGTTCAAATCGATTACCTTTTAAAAACCACATGTATTTTCTTACCAACATAAAGTCATATAACCAACTTCCCATAAAGCCGTTATAACACTTTATGTTTTACACCAATCAAATCGTTCAGCACGTATGCGTCTACCGTACTACATATTTCACACATATCATGCTAGAAGAGATAGGAAGAGGTTCACATACCTCGCGGCAGTATCGACTAATAGCAAAGCGCTCAGTACATCAACCGTCGGCTACTCCTTAAGCCAAGTAGATCGCGCCACACGTAGTACTTCAACCTATAAGGCCACAGCGCTATTAACATTAAGATCTCATCGTAGAACATTACCTAAAATTCGCGGCACTCCCCACATGGCGTAAATCTCCTCCTCTATCGAGGCCGCTACCAAGCCAACGGGGTTATACATCTAACCTAACGGGTACAATTCTACTTCACGGTACTACTACAAGTCTCTGTCTAATACGCTATGTAATTCTGATTCGGTATTCTTCTTTCAATTGGGCTTAAGTCGCGAAGACATTGCCGTAAGTATTATTCGGGCTTAAGTCAAAAGACATTGCCGATACTACGTTCGATTCTATATATAGTATACTTCAACTATATATTCTAACAACATGTAATTTCCAATTACAATAGAGGACAAGATATTTACCTCGATAAGCCCATAATTATCTAGCTTAAAGTCGATCTGGGCAATCGTTTAGCTCGACTCTGGCGCTCAACCGCTCTAAACCACCCTTAGAAGTTCTAACCAACTTCTACACAATACTCCGACGGACTATGGAGATTTTCCTAGGGTTTGGTTTTGTGGTAGCGGGAGTATAATAGTATTTTACGGGCTTTTCGTATAGGTATAACCTTAGAATACAACAAGGTATATGGCTAAGGTAATTTGGGCATTATAACAATACTTTTGAGAGTATTTCTACACCACAGAGGGGTATTATCACAGCAACAAGGCTAGGGGTGGCTACCCTCGGCCTACCATTGGGGAAAACTCGACGAGGGCCTGCGAAAGGGGAGGGGAAGGCTCTCAAGACTTAGGCATTTTGGATGAAGAAGTCTTCAACCTTAGAGGGGTATTTATAGCACAAGCCAAGGCCAACCAATGGCCAAGATCTAGCCAAGTGCCTAGCAAGTGTAGGGCCAAGATCTTGCCAAGTGCCCCTTAACCAACTAACACACAAAAATCCTACCAACTAAAGCCATTCCAATCGGCCTGGCCAAGAGCCTCACGTCCGCCATGATGGGAGGTGCCAAGTGGCGCCTCTTGTTGGCCCAACACGTTCGTCTCTCGGAAAAATCCGCAAAATTAAAAATGACATAGCGGAAATTCCCTACGAAGGCGTGGCGTTTAGTCGGCGACTCTAAACGGGTGTTGTGCACAAATAATTTTCGGCCAAGCCAATATTAAAAGTTTCAAATTTTCTACGTACGTCCTTACGTACATACTTTGGAAATACGGGGTATAACAATGCTACGCGTGTTAGTGTCTTGTGATGTTGTGTAAGTGGGTTATTCTTGTTGTGCTTACGTTGTTAAACGTTAAGCCCATTGTACTGTTATTATATCCCATACCCCCTTGACTTGTTATACCGAGGGCTTGCCACCCTTGATGCGGGTCTTTACGGCTATGCGATGCGTGTGACTATGCGGGCTGCGGGAGTTCGAGTTATTCATTCGGATGTATTATCCGTCACGAGGAATGCCTTATGCGATCTGTGTGACTATGCGGTCTATGTGACTATGCGGACTGCGGAGTCGGGAGGATACCACGCTAGCTACCCCGTCACGAGAATACCTCATGCAGTGCATGTGTGACTATGCGGTGCGGGAGTTCGAGATTAGGCTCGCATAATGATACTATAGGCGATTAGCCTTGCCCGATCATTAGCGGCCTAGAAAAGACCAGTTATGTTATATCTATTTTGCTTTTGGTTATGCTGTGGCACTATGTGCGGTTACATTGGTTGTTTCGTACATATTTGTAAAATTGGTTTTAAAATGGTATGATTTCATTTAAAGTACTTTACAGTTTCACATACTTGGTACCTGTTGTACTGACCTCCTTCGGGGGGCTGCGTTCATGCCGCAGGCAAAGGGAAGCAGGTAGCGGATCCTCAGTTTTAGGATCTTTACTCTGGTGTCAGGAGCTCCATTTCTCCGGAGGCTCGACTTGTGGGTATGATCTCCCTGTTGTAGATATTTTTGTACATTCAGGGTATGGCGGGAGAACCTGTCCCGCCATAGTTGTTTACTTTCTTAAGTGCGTAGTCATGTAATAAAGTTGGGATGTAAGCGCGGACTTGGTTTATATATATATCTTGAAAAGGCAACCTTTCTCGAATAAAGCGTATTTACATTTTACATTTGTTTCATGTCTTGTTTTTATATTCCGATTACTCGATGTATGACTACTTGGGTGCGGGTAAGGCACGATCCACGAGCCGGGCAGTCGTGGCAATCTTGACCCGCCGAGCTGCGTTCATGTCGCGTGTTTAGGTACGATTGTGGATCCACGAGCTTAGGATCACGGTTCGTTTTAAGGTGGCTCGATGTTACGGAGCTTGTCATTATAGCTAGGTATATTCGAAGTGCAGCGGGGCCTTGTCCCGTCATAGTTTTTGTCCAAAATCTTAGAGGCCTGTAGTCATATCTTGTGGATTGGGTTGTGTAAAGAAAAACAAAAGGATGTAACTGCTTTTGGCTATATATGTATATATATATGACCAGGGAGATAGTCTTATCGGCTAACCTATTGTTTATGTCTTGTTGAATTAATTTATAAGTTTGATGTATGTTCCGCTGATTATCTCTGATGTATACCTGTAAGGGTGCCCATGTAGGACATCAGTCGCGGCCCGGGGTCGGGTCGTGACACTATTTGACCCTAACCCCGAGAGCTTTTGAAGACAAGAACAAGTTTTCTTGAAAATTTTCTAAGTATGAGAACTTGTCTTGCTAGTAGTGTTACTATATAACAACATGGAGGGTCAAGATTAGAACAAATGGGTGGCTTGGATGCATTTTAATAAAAGATCAAGCCAAGTGGGCCTTGGACTTAGTCAACATTATCAAGCTCTTAGCCTAGCAAGACTTTCTCATCTTTACCTTGGTCAAATGACCATAACACCCATGGTCTATTCGACCATGACCATCTAAGGGGGGTGACACGTGTTACCCTCCCGTTCGTCGCAATATTTCGTTTCCCGACATTTCCATAATTCCGATAATTTTTTACTAGTCTCAATTCTTAACATTTTTGAGTTCTTACGTACGTTCTTATACACATGTCCTGGAATTACGGGGTGTAACATTCTTCCCCCCTTAGAAATATTCGTCCCCGAATGTTCTTTCGGAGTCAATCAATAATTAGCGACATAGTTTTCCTTTTACAACCCCTACATAGCAATAATGCCCCACGTGGCCACATAATAGCACTTAAGAAAAAATACTTCAATTAAAACTTGACAAGTAAGGGAAATGAATTACCTGAAGGTGTAGGGAATAGGTGAGGATACTTCCTCAACATGTCCTTCTCCGCTTCCCAAGTCATCTCCTCCCTATTATCATTTCGCCACAAGACTTTGACGGAAGCCACATCTTTGGTCCGCAGTCGCCTAACCTGGCGATCGAGTATCGCTATGGGACTCTCCTCATACGATAAACCCTCTGTCACCTGGACTTCGCTAGCTGGGAAAACTCTCGATGGATCTCCGATACACTTTCGTAACATAGAAACATGGAAGACCGGATGTACATCCTCTAAATCCGATGGCAGATCCAACTCATAGGCAACCTTGCCTACTCTACGGATGATCTGGTAAGGCCCAATGTACCTTGGGCTAAGTTTTCCCTTCTTTCCGAACCTCATCACACCCTTCATGGGTGATACCTTCAAGAAGACCCAATCGTCTACCTGAAACTCCAAATGTCGACGCCGATTATCTGCATAAGACTTCTGCCGACTACGAGTGCTAACGGTCTCTCTAGATAAGCTTCACCTTATCCACACTGCTGAATCATGCAGGCCAACTAATCGAACCTCGCCCACGTCGAACCAACCAATCGGCGACTACACTTCGCCCATACAAAGCCTCATATGGCGCCGTCTCAATGCTAGAATGGTAGTGTTGTTATAAACAAACTCCACAAGAGGCAAATGATCCTCCCACTACCCACGAAATCGTAACACGGGCGCGGATATCCTCGTGTATGCGGATAGTGCGCTCTGCTGCCGTCGGTGCGAGGATGAAACACGATCTTGAGACTCACTGTGTTCCTAACCCGCCTAGAAAGACCTCGAAGTTAGCGTAAGCGGGCTCCTGCATGCGATATAATCGATATAGGGACTCGTGCAGTCTCACAATCTCCCTGATATACAATATGGCATAATCCTCAGCCGAATACGTAGTCCTGACTGGAAGAAAATGGGCTGATTTAAATCGACTGTCTCTGATAACCCAAATGGAATCACACTTCCTACGAGTGCGAGGTAACCAGTAACAAAATCCATGTTGATCACCTCCCACTTCCGTGTCGGAATATCAATAGCACCGATAGCCGGCACCGCCGGTGCTCAACCTTGACCTGGCGACAATTAGGACCTTTGAGCAACAAACCTGCCACGTCTCTCTTGAGCCATCCACAATCATACATCTGAGGTCATGGTACATCTTAGTCGACCCCGGATGAATAGAGTAACGAGCATTGTGTGCCTCCTCCAGAATCTGTTGACGAAGTCCTACAACATCGGGAACATACAATCTGTCCTCAAATCTTAGCACCCCATCAGGCGCTACCTCAAATAGACTATTCTCCTCTCGAAGAGCCGTATCTCGATATCGTATCATAACTGGGTCCTCATATTGTCGCCTCTTCACCTCATCAACAATGGAAGACTCGGCAATCTCACGAACTCGTACCCCACTATCATCGGTATCGACCAATCGAACCCCAAGGCTCGCTAGCTGATGAATCTGACAGACCATGTCCTGTCGGTCTAGCTGTACCTCTGACAGACTCCGCATCGATCTACGACTCAAAACATCTGCAACCACGTTGGCTTTTCCCGGATGGTATAGGATATCAACATCATAATCCTTCAAGAACTCTAACCACCATCTCTGCCGCAAGTTCAGCTCCCTCTGCGTGAAGATGTACTGGAGGCTCTTGTGGTATGTATAAATATCCACATGAACCCCGTATAAATAATGTCTCCAAATCTTCATGGCATGAATAACTGCGGCCAACTCTAAGTCGTGAGTGGGGTAATTCCTCTCATGCTTCCGTAGCTGCCGGGAAGCATAGGGTATTACCTTGTCGTGCTGCATCAATACTGTTATACTCCGTATTTCCAGAGTATGTACGTGAGGACGTACGTAGAAAAGTTTGAGCCTTAAAGTTAGGCTAGAACCGAAATTTTGTGCACACACACAAAAAGAATTGTTTTCCTACGAGACGTTTTACAAACTTTGCGAAGGGAAAATTCCGGCTATGTCATTTATATTTTTTGCGGATTTTTCCGAGAGATGAAATATTTTGGACCAACGAGAGGGCGACACTTGTCACCCTCTAATTGATGGACTTGTGGGCGTCTATGGGACGATTTGGAGGTCTTGGTTAGGTAGGATATTTTATGTAGTAGATGGATAAGGACACTTGGATAAATCCTCACCCTACACTTGCATAGCACTTGGCTTGATCTTGGCCATTGGTTGGCCTATAAATACCCCTCCCTTTGTGAAGACTTCTTCATCCACAAAACTTTCTAAGTCTTGAAAGCCCTCTCCCCCTTAGTGTAGTGTTTTCGTCCAAGCCTACCCCTCCCCCTTTGTGAGGCCCCTTGGCCGAGAGCACCCCTCCCCCTTGGCCGAAAGTTTCCCCCCCCTACCTTGAGTTGTCTCGTAAAATACTACCCCCGGTAGAAATACTCTCCAAGTATTGTTACTATTACAAAATACCTTGGCCCAAATATCTTGTAGTATTCCAAGGTTACACTTATATAAAAATCCCAGAAATACTATTATACTTCCCTTCAGTCACTAAACGAAACCCTAAGGAAAATCTTCACAGTTGGTTGAAGTATTAGGAAGAAGTTTCGTAGAACTTCTAAGGGTTGTTTGGAGCGGGTTGGAGCACCCGGAGTAGGAGCTAAACGTTGCTCAGGATCAACATTAAACTTGGATAATTTTGGGCTTACCGAGGTAAATAATCCTATCCTTCTATTGTAATTGGAAATTACATACTGTAGTTGTATAGAAATGAATATAAGATTCATAGAAGAGAATTGAACTGTAATAGAAGGATATTCTGAGAAAAGACTTGGCGAAATCACATCGGAAGAATATTAATGTAGAAGTTGATAGACTTATATAACCTTCATAGGTTGAATGTTACTGCGAGTAGCATGTACTACTTGAAAGGTGGACAAGGCTAGCGGGTTATAAGCGTGGGCGTTATGCTAATAGTCGATAATCGTCGCGAGGTATGTGATTCTTCCTATCCTCTTGAGCATGATATTTTTAAAAGGATATATATATATATAGTGCGGTGAGCGTCGTGTGTTAGCGAGCGTGGTTGTCTGACAATGTCTTTTGACTTAAGCACGAATAATAAGAATGTTGAAGTATTTCAAAGAATTAAGAAACCTTTTGAAGAAGAGTAATGCTTGGTTTTAAAAGCTTAAGAGTTATACTAGCTTTATGGGAAGTTAGGTATAACGGCTTAAGAGAGATAAAAAGAATGGTTTATAAATTTTAGAAGTTAAGAGACTTTATCTTAAAAGATAAGAGACTTGACTTAAATGAATTAAAATGAATTTTGTGTGAAACCTCATTCGTGAGTAATGAGTACTTGGTTTTAAAAGGAATAATGTTTCTTGATTTGAAATCGAATAAGTATCGAACACACCACTGCAGCGTTAATAAAGGGAAATGTTTTGACTAATTAAGTATTATTAAAACCAGTAGAAACCTCCATCTGCATAGAAGCTAAGATGAGACAAAAGGATATTACATTTCTAGATCATGCTGCATTAATAATATTGTTATGAACAAGAATAACCTACTCACACATAAGGCATATGTTTCTCAAATGGTTTTAAAGAGAATTATATTATTAAGTGATTAAGACTACGAACTACGAAACCTTTCAAAAATGAGAAACTTGAGCATTTGAAATTAGGCAAACTTGAGCGTTTGGAAAATAATGTTGTTACTTGATTTTACAAAGGAAGCGTTTAGTTTAAAAAGATAGTCACTCTATTTTAATACTACGTATTGTGTGACTTTTGTGAAAAAGCAGATCTTTTAAAGAGTTAATGTATGAAGTACTTTGGGGATAAAAACCCAAATTGTTAACATAAAGTAGAAAGTACCTTGTGTGAATAACTTGATTGTGTTGGTTTGTGTTAGCCTTGTAATACTTTCTTGTTGATTTGATAAGTAAACATGTTAGGATGCTACGTGTGTTAGTATCACGGTGATGTTTGTGTAAAGGGTTTCCACTTGTTGTGCTTATGTTGTTTAACGATAAGCTATTATGTTATTATATCACATACCATGACTTGTTATACAGAGGCTTGCCACCCTTGATGCGGTCTATATGGCCTATGCGGTCTATGTGACTATGCGGGCAGCGGTATGCTCGAGTTGATCATTCCGGTGTTTATCCGATCACGGGGATGCCACTATGCAGTATGTGTGACTATGCGGTCTATCGAGACTATGCGGTGCGGGAGTCGAGGAGAATGCGGGTTAGCTACCCCGTCGAGAATACCTCATGTGGAGTGCGTAATGCGACCTATGCGGGCTGCGGGAAGTCCAGGATTAGGCACGCATAATAATACTATGAGAGATTGGCCTTGCTTCGATCATTCGCGGCCTAGAAAAGACCTGTTACAGTTTATCTACCTTGCTCTTGTTTATGTTGTGGTACTATGTGCAGTTGAACTGGTTGTATTTGCAAATGGTTTTAAATACTTTGATTTTACTTCAGTACTTTACAGTTTCACATACTTGGTACTTGTTGTGCGACCTCCTTGAAGCTGCGTTCATGCGCAGTAAGGTACACCCGTTGATCCTCGCTCTTGGTCACGATTGCGTTTGGGAAGCTCAGTTTCTCCGGAGGCTTATCAGTGGTATAGTCCCCTGTCGTTGTAGGTACTTACATTCAGGGGTATGGCGGGGCCCTGTCCCGCCATTGTTGTCATATCATTCTTAAGTGCATAACTGCTTGTGGGCGAGTGGTAAAGGATATGCTGTTCTAGTTGTTATATATATTTATGCCGAAAGGCAAGTTTCTCAGATAATGTTTCATATTTCATATTATGTCATGTCTTGTTTTATATTCAGATTACTCGATGTATGTCTACTTGGGTGCGGGTAAGGCACGATCCACGGCTTCGGGTTGGGTCGTGACAAATCGCACTCCTAGCCCGATGCAGGCATCACGATAAATCACGTAGCCCTCAACCCGCCGGGAAGAGTAAGAAGCTGAGTCGTCGTCAACTTTTCCTTGATGGCGAAGCCCTTCTCACAAGCTTACATCCACTGGAACTTAGCCGCTACAGTCGACCTAGTCAGCGGTGCTGATATCGAAGCAAGCGCTCCCAAAGCTACGATAATAACTGCCGATACTGAAATCGCGCCTCAGTCGGATGGTAGGTCTCGGCCAAGACTTGACTGCCTCAATCTTTGTCGTATCAACCTGAACACCGTCAGCCCCAATAATATGCCCCAAGAATGCCACTGAGGCCAACCAAAACTCACACTTGGAGAACTTGGCGAACAACTGCCGGCTCCGGAGGACCCCAAGTACCGTCCTCAAGTGATCTGCATGCTCCTGCTCTGTGCGCGAATAAACCAGGATGTCATCAATGAATACTATAACAAACGTATCCAAAAATGGCTTGAACACCCGGTTCATCAAATCCATAAATATCTTTGGAGCGTTAGTCATACCGAAATACATCACACTGAACTCATAGTGCCCATACCGGGTCCTGAATGCAGTCTTTGGGATATATGCTTCTCTAACTACTTTGATGATAACTGGACCCGCAGGTCTATCTTGGAGAAACACCTCGCACCCTGCAACTGGTCAAACAAATCATCAATCCTGGGGAGGGGGTATCTGTTCTTGATGGTTATGTCACGACCCGATCCCGGGCCCGTGACTGGTGCCTTACCCGGGAACCCAAGTAGACATACATCAGAGTAACCAGCGGAATATAAAAACAAGACATGAAACATACGTAAAATGAGACACAGTTTATCCAAGAAAAGATTGCCTTTCGGCATGTATATATACATCAAGAGTGAACAGTTACATCCCAACTTACAACAAGACTACAGACCTCTAGGAATGTAAACAACTATGGCGGGGCGGGGCCGCCATACCAGAATGTACATAAAGCTACAAATGACGGGGAGATCATACCCGACGATAAGCCTCGGAGAAAGCGGGGCTTTCCCAGCGAAAGGGTGATCCTAGGAGGCGGGGATCAACAAGCGGGAGTACCTCTACTGCGGCATGAGCGCGGCCCGAAGAGGTCGATCTGGCAGTACCAAGTATGTGAAGCGTAAAGTACTTAAATGAAATCATATCATTTTAAAACCAATTTTACAAATAAATGCGAAACAACGATGTAACGCGCATAGTGCCACGGCGTAACCAAGAGCAAAATAGATATAACATAAGCGGTCTTTTCTAGGCGCTAATGATCGAATCAAGGTCATTCGCCCGTAGTATCATTATCGCGAGCCTAATCCTGGAACTCCGCGATCCGCGTAGGCGCGTGAGGTATTCCTCGCATCGGGGTAGCTAACCCGCGGAATCATCCTGGACCCCGAAGTCGCGTAGTCACTGGACGCGTAGAGGTATTCCTCGCGTCGGCGTAACACACCGGGTGATCAATCACGGAACTCCGCGACTCGCGTAGGTCGCGTGAACCGCATGAGGTATTCCTCGCATCGGGTGGCAAATCCTCGGCATCATAACAAGTCGGGTATGTGATATAATACCGATCTAACTGGCTTATCGTTTAACAACGTAAGCACAACAAGAATAACCCCCTTACACAAACATTACAAGACATTAACACACGTAGCATCATAATATGTTTACTTATCAAACCAACTTACCACACTTTCTAGAAATCATTACAAGGCTTCCATAAGCAAATAAGTAAACCGTTCCTTTTATCTTTCTTAAGTCGTTATACCTAACTTCCCATAAAGCTAGTATAACACTTAAGCTTTTAAAACCAAGTATTTCTTTACTTTCAAAATGATTCATAACTCTTTTGAAATACTTCAAGATTCTTATTATTTAAAACTCAAGTCAAAGGACATCAAAGTAAAACCAAATTTAGTTAACACACGTACGTCTACCGTACTATATATATTTCACAAATATCATGCTCAAGAGTATAGGAAGGATCACATACCTCCTCGGCTCAATCCACCTGCCAAGTCGAATATGTCGCGCGCAGAGTATCAACCTATAATAGTTAAATACGTCTATCAACGTCTAGACTACTCTGTAGAATATTCTAAGAAGAAGGTTCTTAATTCTACGAAAAATTGGGCAGCACTTCCCTAACCGTAAAATTACACAAGTCTACTGTAAATACAACCCAATGTAAGTACAGTTCAATTCTCTTCTTTTATACCATCCTTCTATAAATCTTATACTCATTTCTATACTACTACAATATGTAATCTCTAATTACAATAGAAGGACAAAGATATTTACCTCGATAAGCCCAAAATTATCCAAGATTATAAGTCACTCCTAAGGAAGGTTTAGCTCCAAATCTTTGTGTTCCAAACCACCACAAATCACCCTTAGAAGCTCCTAACCAACTTCTATTCAAGAATCAACTCAAACAAGTGAAGAACACTTAGGTTTGTTCTTGCCATGCTCTCGGCCAAGGGGTAGTTTTAGGGGCTAGGGTGTGAAATCTTTTCTAACTTTTGGCTAATAATCTTCCTAATACACTAAGGAAGAACACTTAAGAGTTTAAGAATTTTTGGACAAAGTTTGGTTAAGGGAGATGGGTGTTGGACGAGAACTACTACAAAGGGGGAGGGATTTTGAGACTTGGAAATTGTTTAGTGGATGAAGAAGTCTTGCACTTAAGGGGGGTATTTATAGGACAATCAAGGGTCAAGATTCAAGCAAATGGAGGGTGAAGATTTGGTTGCTTGTGTGAGTGGAGTCTTCCACCAAGTGTCCACCACAACATTGGGACATATGTCCACCTGACTTTGGGACATATGTCCAACACAAATGAGCCATGTGGCTAGCCACTTGCACCTAAAAAAATGTCCAAGGCACCCTTCCCACTTGCCCACAAAATATCTTCCAAGACTTGACTTCTTGACTTGGCCACTTGCCCACAATTTTCGTCCAAACATGCCACCTAAGGGTGACACATGTCTCCTCTATTAGTCAAAATATTTCATCTCTCGGAAAAATCCGTGTCGGTTAAAATATTAAAAGCGTAAAATTTCCTTCTGAGTTCGAATCTTTTCCGTTGAAAGTTCACAATTTCGTCCTTAACCTAATTAGGGCTTACACAATTATATGTACGTCCTCACATACATACTCTGGAACTACGGGTTATAACATTCTCCCCTCCTTAGAAATATTCATCCCGAATGTTCCTTCTAGATTAAATCGAAGCGACATAGCTCTCACAACTTAAACGGTTTGCAAATGCCACACATAGCCACAATACAACACTTAAGTACATATGAAAATTAAAATCAAGTAGGAAAGTGAGTTACGGAGGTGTGGGGAATAAGTGAGATATACGCCTCATGTCCTCCTCTGCTTCCCACGTCATCTCCTGCGTGCTCGTTCGCCATAAGACCTTGGCGGAAGCCACATCCTTTGTCGAAGTCGCCTAACCCGACGATCGAGTATCGCTATGGGACTCTCATACGATAACCCCTCGGTCACTGGACATCGTCAATCGGTGCACTCTAGATGGATCTCGATACATCTCCTCGGCGTAGAAACATGGAAAACCGGATGCGCGCCTCGGATCGGACGGCGGATCCAACTCATAGGCAACCTTGCCTACCTGCGGACAATCGATAAGGCCCAATGTACCTTGGTGAGTTTCCCTTTCTTCCCGAATCTCATCACACCGCCGTGGGTGACACCTTCAGAAAACCCAATCGTGACCTCAAACTCCAAATGTCGGCGCGATGATGCGCATACGACCACATCGACTCTGTATCGATAACGCTCTGGATAAGCTTCACTTATCCGCGCTGTGAACGAGTGCGGTCCCAACCGCACCTCGCCCACATCAAACCACTATCGGTGACTGCACTTACTCGCATATAAGGCCTCATAAGGCGCCATGCGGATCTTGGGTGGTAGGCGTTATTATCACGCAAACTCTACTAGAGGCAAATGATCCTCCCGGCTACCCACGAAATCAATAACGCAGGCTCGCGTATCCTCGAGTGCGAATAGTGCGCTCTGCCCATCCGTGATGCGAGGATGGAATGCGATCGAGGCTCACTGCGTCCCTAATCCATACGGAAAGACCTCCGGAAGTTAGCGTAAACTGGGCTCCGGTCAGATATGATAGAAATAGGGACCCCATGCAGTCTCACGATCTCTCGGATGTAAAGTCTGGCATAATCCTCGGCCGAAAAAGTCGTCCTGACTGGAAGAAAGTGGGCCGATTTCGTCGGCCTGTCGATGATAACCGAGATAGAATCATGCTTCCTCTGAGTGCGAGGTAACCCTGTGATAAAGTCCATGTTGATCACCTCCCACTTCCAGGTCGGAATCTCTATCATCTGCAACAACCCACCAGGCCTCTGGTGCTCTACCTTTACCTGTTGACAACACGGGCACTGAGCAACAAACTCTGCAACGTCCCTCTTCATTCCATCCCACCAATACACAGATCTGAGGTCGTGGTACATCTTTGTCGACCCGGATGGATGAAACGCTTAGTGTGCTTCCCCTAGAACCTGCTGCCGAAGTCCTGCAATATCTGGAACACACAACCTGCCCTCAAATCTTAGAACCCCATCAGGTGCTACCTCGAATGGACCATTCCCCTCACGAAGAGCCGTATCACGATACCGGGTCATACTCGGATCCTCAAACTGTCGCCTCTTCACCTCCTCGACGATGGAAGACTCGGCAACCTCTCGAACTCGAACCCCACTACTATCAGAATCAATCAATCGGACTCCAGGCTCGCTCGCGGATGGAACTCGCGGACCATGCCCCTCCTCACGGGCTGCACCTCGGATAGACTACCCATCGACAAACGACTAAGGGCATCTGCCACTACATTGGCCTTCCCTGGGTGGTATAGGATATCGATATCGTAATCCTTGAGTAGCTCTAACCACCGTCTCTGTCGTAAGTTCAGCTCCCTCTGGCTGAAGATATATTGGAGGCTCTTGTGGTCTGTGTAAATATCCACATGAACTCCATACAAATAGTGCCTCCAGATCTTGGCGTGAATCACGCAACTCCAAATCATGGGTGGGGTAGTTCTTCTCATGCTTCTTGGCTGTTGAGATCGTCTGCTATAACCTTAGCTCTTGCCTCAACACACATCTCAAGCCCGATGCACGACGTCACAATACACCACATGGCCGTCTAGGCCCTGCGGAAGAGTAAGAACCGGGGCGGTCGTCAACCTCTCCTTGATGGCGGAAGCCCTCCTCACAAGCATCCTTCCATCGAAACTTAGTGCGCCGAGTCGGCTTAGTCAAAGGTGCGAAATAAAGCAAACTTCTCCCACGAACCTCAGATAGTAACTGCAAGGCCCGAAAATTTGCGCCTCTGCCGGAGTAGTAGGTCTAGGCCAACTCTGTTGCCTCGATCTTGGCGTATCCACGAATACCATCGGCCCCGACAATGTGCCCAAGAAATGCCACGAAGTCGGCGAACTCACACTTCAAAACTTGGCGTGCGCTGGTCTGGAGAACTCGGCCAAGATCTCAAATGCTCTGCATGCTCCTACTCTGGCGAGAATAAACGAGATGTCATCAATGAATACTATCACAAACGTATCCAAAAATGGCTTGAACACTCGGTTCATCAAATCCATAAATACCGTCGGAGCATTGATCAAACCGAAAGACATAACCCTGAACTCATAGTGCCCGTACCCGGTCCGGAATGCATTCCTAGGGACATCCGCCTCTCTAACTCGCACTTTGATGATAGCGATCGCAGTCAATCTTGGAAACAACTTCGCACCTGGCCCGGTCGAACAAATCATCAATCACGGGAAGGGTATCATTCTTAATAGCCACCTTGTTCGGTGCTGTAATCAACACACGTGCGCGTCGTCCTTCTTCACCAAACAATCTGGCGCTCCCGGGGAGAAACACTAGGCTGATGAAGCCGCTTCTCCGAGAAATCGCTCGGTGGTCCTTCACTCTCTCAACTCGGCGGGTGCCATTACGTATGGCGGAATGGATATAGGTCAGTATCCGGCTCTGTCGATACAAAACTCTATCTCCTCTCAAGAGGATACGGGAAGGTCGTGCGGAAACACATCCGGGAACTCGACTCTTTGGAATCGATGAAAATTTGGTACGCGACCTCGATTATCAAACACCCGAATGAGATGGTAGATATACCCGCCTGCATCTTCCTAGCCGAGGTAAGAAATAAACCTACCCCGGCGACCACGGTGTTCCTCCCACTCGATAGCGGCTCCCGGAAGCGGAACGTGCCACTCTCTCCTGCGGTCTACATTGGCATAGCAAAAGCTAACCAATCCATACCCGTGATCCGCATCAAAATCGGTCATATCCAACTCTATCAAGTCGGCTAGGGTCGGCATTGCGCATAAAGACAACGGCAAGCCCTATATACGTAGAGCTACCAGAATCACCCAGCGTAGCTACCTCAAAAGGGTCTATGGACTCAGGCTCTATCCCTATCCTACTAGCAATATGGGGAGATATAGAGGACAAAGTAGAACCCGGATCTATCAAGGCTTACACGTCACAAAGAAGCGATAAGGTACTGTGGCGACATCCGGTGATGCCTCGCAGTCTGTCGGTGGAATGAGGCATAAATGCGATTCGAGGACCGCTAGAACTAGGACCCCTGCCACGACCTCTTCCGCAACCTGCTGGTCCTCGAGCACCACGCCTCGGGCGAGTAGCAGTGAGTGAAGAGGACCGCGAAAGACCACATGGTGACCCTACCATCTGCGCGCCTCTGGTGGACGGTCTCTCGCGTAGTGACCTGCGGCGCAAGTGTAGCAAACTCCAGTAGTACCACAACTCGGAATGGAATCTACCCGCGTCGACACCGAGAGGACCTCGATCGGTTAGCACCCTGCTACCTGGTCACTGGCCTTGATCGCCCCGAATACCGGATGTCACGAAGGCGGTGTAGGAGTGCTCTGAATGGCGGTGGTGCAAATCTAGTCTCTTCTTGAGATCGTCCACCGAGAGCCACCAAAAGACCTGCCGTCTGGCGCCTTACGCTGAAATCGACAACCGCGGCCTTTCGCTCGCCGCATCCCGGTTCATAAGCTGCGTGCGGGCAATGTCCATGCCGGCGAAGAGCTACACACGATCACCCTACGCCAAATAGTCGTCGAGCGGTGGCGTGGCGGTGCACTCGGTCCTCCGTATACGCCACGATGCGGGGACATATCGAGCCAACGAGTCGAACTCCACGTTGTACTCGGTGTCGCGCCTCTCTGCTCTCGGCGTCAATCGCAGCCGGCGTGCCCTCCTCATCTGCCTCAAGAAGTGGCTGAGAAAAGCCTCCGAGAACTCATCCCATACCACTGGAAGGGCATACTCTCCCGAGCGGCTCCCGCGAATCAAACCCGATCATTGCGGTATCACGCGGCGATGTGAACCTAAGACCAGCGACTCGGTCTCAAAGCCACGATCACTCTCGCGATCGCTATAGCTTCGGATGAACTCCTGCGGATCATCCTCGGGACTCGACCGTAGAACTGCGGCGGGCTCTGACTCGGAAAATCCCGTAGTCTCGCTATCCGATCTAGGATGAACCACGGGTGCTACGCCTGAACTGCGTCCGGCCCTATCTGCGTGTCGCCTGATCACGGCTAATCGGGCCATCTCCTATAACCCATCTCTCTCTGCTCGGTGTGGGGTGGGCGCAGTCGTGGTCTCGATGAGACATACCGCGGCTCTAAACTCTGATGGGGCCGGCGGCGTCGTGGAACTCGCCGTCTGAGGTATCGCCTCGGGTAAAGGCGGGCACAGGCCTCGCGACCCTCTGTGTCCTACTAGCGGCCCTCGGTGCCTTGCCTTACGGGCGGGTTGCTGGCGTGGAGGCATAAGCGGTAAAGAAAAGAAATACGTTAGAGGGTCAACTTATAACATGGTATAAGGCACGATCTCGAGTGAGAAGAATGAAACCAATCCTAAATATCCTATAGCCTCACGATTATTGGTGTGGTGCGCAACACGATAATCGAACTACTAGATACGGTATGTAGACACTTTCAGGATTAAATGCTCGATACCACTTTTGTCACGACCGATCCGGGCATGATCGTGCCTTACGGGCACCCAGTAGACATACATCGAGTAACGGCGGAATATAAAAACAAGACATGAAACATACATAAAATGAGACACAGTTTATCCAAGAAAAGATTGCCTTTCGGCGTATATATACATCAGTGAGCGATTACATCCCAACTTATAACAGACTACAGACCTGCAGGAATGTAAACAACTATGGCGGGACAGGGCCGCCATACCACAGAATGTACATAAAGCTACAAATGACAGAGAGATCATACCCGAAACGATAAGCCTCGGAGAAAGCGGGGCTTTCCCAGCAGCGGTGATCAGGAGCGGGGATCAACAAGCGAGTACCTCTACTGCGGCGTGAGCGCGGCCACGAAGGAGGTCGATAACAATGTACCAAGTATGTGAAAGCGTAAAGTACTTAAATGAAATCATATCATTTTAAAACCAATTTTACAAATAAATGCGAAACAACGATGTAACCGCACATAGTGCCACAACATAACCAAGAGCAAAATAGATATAACATAATCGGTCTTTTCTAGGCGCTAATGATCGAGCGAGCCGTTCGCCCATGGTATCATTATGCGAGCCTAATCCTGAACTCCGCGATCCGCATAGGCACATAGGCGCATGAGGTATTCCTCGCATCGGGGTAGCTAACGCGCGGATCATCCTCGACCCCGGTCGCGTAGTCACCGGACCGCGTGAGGTATTCTCGACGGCGTAATACTCGGGTGATCAATCTGGAACTCTCGCGGCTCTGCGTAGGTCGCGTGGACCCGCGTGAGGTATTCCTGCATCGAGGTGGCAAATCCTCGACATCATAACAAGTCAGGGGGGTATGTGATATAATACCAGTACAACGGGCTTATCGTTTAACAACGTAAGCATAACAAGAATAACCCCCTTACACAAACATCACAAGACACTAGCACACGTAGCATCATAACATGTTTACTTATCAAACCAACTTACCACACTTTCTAGAAATCATTACAAGGCTTTCATAAGCAAATAAGTAAACCGTTCCTTTTATCTTTCTTAAGTCGTTATACCTAACTTCCCATAAAGCTAGTATAACACTTAAGCTTTTAAAACCAAGTATTTCTTTTCTTTCAAAATGATTCATAACTCTTTTGAAATACTTCAAGATTCTTATTATTTAAAACTCAAGTCAAAGGACATCAAAGTAAAACCAAATTTAGTTAACACACGTACGTCTACCGTACTATATATTTTTCACAAATATCATGCTCAAGAGTATAGGAAGGATCACATACCTCCTACCAATCCACCGCCGCTAAGTCGAATATGTCGCGCAGAGTATCAACCTATAATAGTTAAATACGCCTATCAACGTCTAGACTACTGTAGAATATTCTAAGTAGAAGGTTCTTAATTCTACTAAAATTGGGCACTTCCACCAGTAAAACTACACAAGTCTCATCAGAAATACAACCCAATGTAAGTACAGTTCAATTCTCTTCTTTTATACCATCCTTCTATAAATCTTATACTCATTTCTATACTACTGCAGCATGTAATCTCTAATTACAATAGAAGGACAAAGATATTTACCTCGATAAGCCCAAAATTATCCAAGATTATAAGTCGCTCCTAAGCAAGGTTTAGCTCCAAATCTTTGTGTTCCAAACCACCACAAATCACCCTTAGAAGCTCCTAACCAACTTCTATTCAAGAATCAACTCAAACAAGTGAAGAACACTTAGGTTTGTTCTTGCCATGCTCTCGACGAGGGTAGTTTTAGGGGCTAGGGTGTGAAATCTTTTCTAACTTTTGGCTAATAATCTTCCTAATACACTAAGGAAGAACACTTAAGAGTTTAAGAATTTTTGGACAAAGTTTGGTTAAGGGAGAGGGGTGTTGGAAGAGAACTACTACAAAGGGGGAGGGATTTTGAGACTTGGAAATTGTTTAGTGGATGAAGAAGTCTTGCACTTAAGGGGGTATTTATAGGACAATCAAGGGTCAAGATTCAAGCAAATGGAGGGTGAAGATTTGGTTGCTTGTGTGAGTGGAGTCTTCTACCAAGTGTCCACTACAACATTGGGACATATGTCCACCACAACTTTGGGACATATGTCCACCACAAAAATGAGCCATGTGGCTAGCCACTTGCACCTAAAAAAACGTCCAAGGCACCCTTCCCACTTGCCCACAAAATATCTTCCAAGACTTGACTTCTTGACTTGGCCACTTGCCCACAATTTTCGTCCAAACATGCCACCTAAGGGTGACACATGTCCCCCTCCTATTGGTGCAAAATATTTCATCTCTCGGAAAAATCTGTAATCGGTTAAAATATTAAAAACGTAAAATTTCCTTCACGAGTTCGAATCTTTTAGTTGAAAGTTCACAATTTCGTCCTTAACCTAATTAGGGCTTACACAATTGTACGTACGGCCTCACATACATATTCTGGAACTACAGGGTATAACAGGTTACCTTATTCAGCTGTCTATAATCAACACGCATACGCTACGTCCCATCCTTCTTCTTTACAAACAAAACTGGCGCTCTCCAGGGAGAAACACTAGGCCTGATAAAGCCTTTTTCCAACAAATCTTTCAGCTGGTCCTTCAACTCCCTCAACTCAGCAGGTGTCATCCTGTACGGTAGAATAGATATAGGCAGAGTGTTTGGCAACATATCAATACAAAACTCAATCTCCCTCTCAGGAGGTATACCCGGGAGATCGTCTGGGAATACATCTGGAAACTCTCTAACCACCGGAATCGATCAAGAATCGAACCTCACCGTATCGAATACCCGAACCAGATGATAGATGTACCCTTTCTGCACCATCTTCCTAGCCTTGAGGTAAGAAATAAACCTACCCCTCGACGATGATGTTTTGCCCTTCCACTGATAATCGCTCACCAGAAATCGAATCGGACCAACTGCTTTCTGATCAACGTTGGCATAACAAGAAGCCAACCAGTCCATACCCATAATGACGTCAAAATATGTCATCTCCAACTTTATCAAGTCTGCTAGGGTCTGACGACTGTAAATAAACACCGGGCAAGCTTTGTACACCCGCTCAGCTAACACCGAATCACCCATCGCGTAGCTACTCAAAAGGCTCTATCGACACCGCCATCCCGATTCTACCAAAGAATAAGAGGGACACATAGGACAAGGTAGAACCCGGATCTATCAAAGCATAAACGCTACAAAGATGAAATCAATAATATACCTGACGGATTTACATCCGGAAGCCTCCTAATCTCGCCAAGCTAAGGAATATACGCGCTCGTGGACCGCTAGAACTAGGACCTCCACCACGACCTCTATCGCGGCCTGTCGGTCCATGAACACCCTGCCCTCCGGGGCGCATAACCACAGAAGAAGAAGACCCAGCAACTGACCCTGTCGGCTGAACCATACCAACCATGCTGCCTCTGGTCGGACAATCTCTCTTCAAATGACCCTGCTGGCCGCAAGAGCAACAATGTCACGACCACCGACCACGATCGTGCCCTACCTGCACCTCCTTTCGTATACACGAGAATAGCATCGGAACATACACAACACAAATAAACACTTAGACAATAAACAACAACAGGCTAGCCGATGAGGCCACCTTTCGTACAATTTACATAATCCAAAAATAGAACAATACATCTTTTTCTCTTTACAACCCAATCCATAAGATATGACTACAGACCTCTAAGAATAACAACTGTGGCGGGACAGGGCCCCACCATACCCCTGAATGTACAACAACCGACAATACCAGGGATCTAAACCAAGGATAAGCCTCCGGAGTAATGGAGCTTCAACAGCGGTGACAGGATCCTAAGAGTGAGGATCAAGAAATCAGATACTCTACCTGCGGCATTTAACGCAGCCCGAAGGAGGTCAAGACAACATGTACCAAATATGTGAAACAGAAATCAGCACTGAATGAAATCATAAGTCTAAAATAAAGCTGGAGACATGTATGATAACTCAAATAATAGTACACTGTGCCTTACTAACAATGAGAGTAAACAAGAGTATACTAAACTGCATAAAAATAGGAGGCTCATGATCAAAGTAGGGCCACCCGCCCGTAGTATCATTAAGCAATCCTACTCCTGGGACTATTTCACCCAGGCCAGACGGACCGCATGAGGTAACCCTTCGCATATCACGTATCCGCCGCATAGGTCGTGTGGACCAGCATGAGGTATTCCTCGTGATAGGACTATTTCACCCGCACAGACTATTTCACCGCTTAGGCCTTGGGCCCATGAAATACAAACACCGCACTCGCATCATGGGTAGCAAATCCATGGAATTAGTAGTAACCCGAGGCTTTACCCCGTAAGAATAACATAAACTAACACAACCGGCTATCATATATAACATAAGCACCACCGGCTTATCATACATAACATAAGCACCACTACTTAACATACCTAAAATAAGCACCACCGGCTTATCATACATAACATAAGCACTACCGGCTTATCATACATAACATAAGCAAGTTAAGAAATCCCCCTAACTTCTTATTAGCCTTATTCATATACACTCTCATTTTAGTTTACTTAAGGCACTAACATGTCATTATAAAAATCCGGAAATTTAACCCAAAGTACTACGTACTTCTACTCTTTTAAAAATGACTCTCTTTCATATAAAACTTCCAAGATACTAATAACCGTAGTATCAAGTCATAACTACTTTTCAAGACAAGTCACAATACATTTTAGAAATACATTTAGGCTTCTAAATCAAGTGACTTCTTTCTTTTAAAACCCTAAGCAATTGATACCTTCAATTCAATTTGCCTTTCATAATTCAAGTCATTTATCATTACTTAGAGTAAACCACTCTTTTAACTTTCCATAAAGCTATTATAACCAACTTCTCATAAAGCCGTTATACTAGCTTTATACCTTAGACAATTACATTCTTCTTTATAACCAAGAGACTTAAACTTTCCAAACAAAACAAGTATCATATACTTTCAAAATACTTTAAGTCTCTTAACTTTTAGAAACTAAGATATCCTTAATATTTTTAAACAAGTGAGTTAATTCCCTAACTCAACCAACTTGGACATTCTTAAAATAAGCCAAGGATATCAAATGGACTAGATTCACGACCCGAACCCGGGCCCGTGACTGGTGCCTTACCCGGGCACCTAAGTAGACATACATCAGAGTAACCAGCGGAATATAAAAGCAAGACATGAAACAATTATGAAATGAGAAACAATTTATCCAAGAAAAGATTGCCTTTCGGCATGTATATATACATCAAGAGTGAACAGTTACATCCCAACTTTATAATGTGACTACACTTCTAGGAATGTAAACAACTATGGCGGGACAGGGCCCCGCCATACCCTGAATGTACATAAAGCTACAATGGCAGGGAGATCATACCCAAAAGACAAGCCTCCGGAGAAACGAGGTTTCCCAAAAGCAAGAACGGTGATCCTAGGAGCGGGGATCAATAACATGAGTACCTCTACCTGCGGAATGAACGCAGCCCCCTGAAGGATGTCAATACAACAGGTACCAAGTATGTGAAACTGTAAAGTACTTAAATGAAATCATATCATTTTAAAACCAATTTTACAAATATGTACGAAACAACCAATGTAACCGCACATAGTGCCACAACATAACCAAGAGCAAAATAGAGATAACATAACTGGTCTTTTCTAGGCCGCTAATGATCGAAGCAGGGTCATTCGCCCATAGTATCATTATGCGTGCCTAATCCTGGAACTCCCGCAGTCCGCATAGGCCACAGCCCGCATGGTATTCGCATCGGGGTAGCTAACCCGACATCATCCTCGACTCGGTCCGCATAGTCACATGGACGCACGAGGTATTCTCGTGACGGCGTAACATACCCGGAGTGATCAATCTCGAACTCCAGCTCTGCATAGGTCACATGGACCCGCATGAGGTATTCTCGCGTCGAGGGTGGCAAGTCCCCGGCATCATAACAAGTCGGGTATGTGATATAATAGTAATACAACGGGCTTATCGCTTAACAACGTAAACAACAAGAATAACCCCTTACACAAACATCACAAGACACTAACACACGTATCATAACATGTTTACTTATCAAACCATCTTACTACACTTTCCAGAATCAATACAAGACTTTCATAAACAAATAAGTAAACCGTTCCTTTTATCTTTCTTAAGTAGTTATACCTAACTTTCCATAAAGCTAGTATAACTCTTAAGCTTTTAAAACCAAGTATTACTTTTCTTTCAAAAATGATTCATAACTCTTTTGAAATATTTCCAAGATTCTTATCATTTAAAACTCAAGTCAAAAGACATCAAGGTAAAACCAAGTTTAGTTAACACGACGCTTCACCGTACTATATATATTTCAAAAGTATCATGCTCAAGAGGATAGGAAGAATCACATACCTCATCGGCTCAATCCACCTGCCAAGTCGAATATGTCGCGCGCAGAGTATCAAACTATAATAGTCAAATACGTCTATCAACGTTTAGACTACTTCGTAGAATTATCTAAGCAGAAGGTTCTCTATTCTACGGAAAATTGGGCGTTTCCCACCACAAACTACAAGTCATCAGAATACAAATCCTATGTAAGTACAATTCAATTCTCTTCTTTTATACCATCCTTCTATATATCTTATACTTAATTCTAAACTACTACAATATGTAATCTCCAATTACAATAGAAGGACAAAGATTATTACCTCGATAAGCCCAAAATTATCCAAGATTAAAAGTCGATCCTGAACAACGTTTAGCTCCTATTCTGCACGCTCCAAAAGCTCCAAGAAACCCTTAGAAGTTTCCAAACAACTTCTACTTAATACTTCAACCAACTATGAAGATTTTCCTAGGGTTTCGTTTTGTGACTAAAGGAAATAAAGTAGTATTTCTGGGCTTTTAGTATAGAGATAACTTGGGAATACTACAAGGGATTTAGGCTAAGGTGTTATACCCCGTAATTCCAGGATATGTATGTGAGGACGTACGTACGAGAATACGACATCAATTTTAGAAGAAAGAAAGGTGTGATTTTTCGACGGAAAAGTTTCCGGATTTTGTGAAGGAAAGGTTCGTTAATGGGAATTGGATTCCCGGATTCGGTATTCAGACTTTTTGGAATATTTGAGAATTATGGAATTTTATTCTTTCCGGAATTGGTCACGTGGGGCCATGAGAATTTACTTTTGTGGGCCCACTTTATTTTGATTTTTGGCATTACGAATATTTTCGGAAGATGAAATATTTTGGACCAATAGGAGGGCGACATGTGTCACCCCTAGGTGGTAAGGTTGGACGATTTGGTGGTCAAGTGGCCTTGCACGTTTTTTTCATGTTAAATGCCATAAACATTTGGTCAAAGTCTTGTAGATATTTTGTGTAGTAGTTGGATAAGTGGGACCCACACACACATGGCTCAATCTAGACCACACACTTGCTTCAATCCTAGCCTCAATGTCCTATAAATACCCCTTAGTTGAAGACTATTCTTCATCCACACTTGAGAAATTCCAAGGCAAAAATACTCCCTCCCTTTGATGAAGTTCTCGTCCCACACCCCTCTCCCTTAACCAAACTTTGTCCAAAAATTCTTAAAGTTTTAAGTTTTCTTCCTTAGTGTATTAGGAAGACTATTAACCAAAAATTAGAAAAGATTTCACACCCTTAGCCTAAATACACCCCTTGGCGAGAGTGCCACAAGTTTAGCCTAAGTGTACTTCACTTTTGGAGTTGAAGTGTTTAAGAGAAGTTATTAGAAACTTCTAAGGGTTTCTTGGAGTGGTTTGGAGCGCATGACAGAGCTAAACGTTGCTCAGGATCGACATATAATCTTGGATAATTTTGGGCTTATCAAGGTAATGATCTTTTATCCCCCTATTGTAATTGGATATTACATGTTGTAGTAATGTATAGTTGAGTATACTATATGTAGAATGAATATTGAAAAGATTGAACCTGTATTTACAGAGACTGTGTAGTATATCGTGAAGTAGAATTGAACACGTCCGGTTAGACGTGTAATTCCCTGGGAGTTGTTGGCCTGGTAGCGGGCCTGAGAAGAGGAGGAGATTTATGTGAAAGCGGGGAGGTCTTTGCGAATTTTCCGTAGAAATATTCTACTGAGAGAACTAGAAGTTAATAGGCGTTTTATGGCCATTATAGGTGGAAGTACTACGAGTAGCGTATTCTACTTGAAGGGTGGAAAAGGCTAGCAAGGTTGTAGTACTTGGAGCATTTTGCTAATTGTCGATAATCATCGCGAGGTATGTGAACCTCTTCCTATCTTTTCTAGCATGATATGTTGTGAACTATGTAGTGCGGTGACGCATACGTGTGTTAAATGAATTTGGTTGGTTTAAAACATAAAGTGTTATAACGGCTTTATGGGAAGTTGGTTATAACAACTTTATGTGGGCAAAGAAATGGTTTGTGGTTTTTAAAAGATAAAAGACTTGATGTGAAATAATAAGGACTTGGGTTGTGTTAAACAGTTGTGAAACCGCTTTTATGAGAAATGGGTACTTGGGTTTTTAAAAGGAATAATATTATATTGATTTCGGAAATGAGAATAAGTATCGAACAAACCACTGCAGCGTTATTAAAGGAAAATGTATTGACTAATTAATTACTATTAAAACCAGTAGAAACCTCCATCTGCATAGAAGCTAAGATAAGACAAAATTGTATTACATTTCCTAGATCATGGCTGCTTTAATAAGAATCATTATAAACAAGCATAAATTTTCTTAAATTTCCAAAGTAAGGAACTTGATTTCTAAAAGAAAAGAGACTTGAGGAATTGAAGAGTTTTTGGTTTAAAAGAAAGACATTGTTTTGTCTTAAATTGGTTTAAAACATAAGGTGTTATAACATCTTTATGGGAAGTTAGTTATAACGACCTTATGAAAACAAAAGAATGGTTTTATCATTGGTTTTAAAATGGTAACTTAACTTTAAAAGGAGAAGTGTTTTGGTCTAAAAAGAAGGCATGGTATTGTCTTAATTTGGTTTAAAAAGGAAAGTATGGAAGTTGTTTTGGTTTATTTAAAAAAATGTTAGTCACTCTATTTTTATAATACGGGCATCGGGTGACCTTTGTAAAAGAAATGGATCTTTTAAAAATAATTTAATGTACGTAGTACTTTGGGGTTAAAACCTGGACTTTGGCATAAAATGAAAGTACCTTGAGTTGTGTGTAACTTGCCTATGTTTGTGTGTGATAGCCTTGTCGTGCTAGTATTGTATTTCTATACCACCGCGTCTCTCTCGATGGAGGTAGGCTGATTTGTTATGATCTTACTTGGATGTACCGCGTGTGGAGCATTCCACGTACGCTGCGATTATTATTCCATGGACTAGCTCTTGCGCGAGGTTTCTTGATTAATTTGGGTATCCGTAGTTGGCTCGTACTTGCCCGAAGTCGTGGCTGATTTGGCTTGGTATCTAGTAGTTTGCCTTCAGACTTGCCCATTCAGTTTTGTGAAGTCTCGTGATTCCGCTTGGTATCGGTAGTTAGTCTTCGTACTTGCCGGAGCCACGTGGCGCGGTGGTATCGGTAGTTGGCTTTCGTACTTGCCCAGGTCACCGTGGTATGGTTATATAGATTTGTTAGTACGGCTTTGGTATCGGTAGTTGGCTTTACGTACTTGCCACGGTCGATTGATGATCGGCTTTGGTATCGGTAGTTAGCGCCGACTTGCCGTCACGGTTTTATGACACGTGGGACCCGTGTTCATGTACTCCTTGGTGTGGTTATCGTAGATCACGGTGAGGAAGGTGTTCCACGCATGATTGATGTTGCGGGCATGAGACCCATAGTTATATTTGAGTGATGACTTTGAGGCGTGAGTCCACGGCAGCTTGATTCTACATATTATGTCTTGTAGTTTGGTTATCATATATGTCTCTGTTTATATAGACTACTATGATTTCATTTACGTATTTTCGGTTTCACATACTTGGTACTGTTGTCTCGACCTCCTTGGGCCGCGTTCATGCCGCAGTAGGTACATCGGTTGTTGATCCTCGCCATAGGATCACGATTCAACAGATTAGGAAGCTCCGCTTCTCGAGGCTTATCTTTTGGTATGTTTCCGAGTTGTAGGTTCTTGTACATTCGTGGTATGGCGGGCCATGTCGTAATAGTTGTTGTTACACTCTTAGAGGTGTAGAAATCGCTGTGGCGGGGTTGTAAAGGATGTAACTGTTCATCTGATATATGCGAAGGCAAACCGCTTTGGGCCTGCTTTATTATCATATCTCTTGTTTCATGTTTAAGTTTTATTTCCGATTTTCTCGATGTTGTATCACTAGGGTGCAGGGTAAGACACGATCCACGGGCCGGATCCGTCGTGACAAAAGTGGTATCGAGCGATTAGTCCTCGGAAAGTGTCTACGACCGTGTCTAGTAAGTCTTGATTATCGGTGTGTTGTGCACCACATCTATAATCAGGAGGTCGCAGACATTTAGGATTGGTTTCCATTCTTCTCACTCTGAGATCGTGCCTTAGAAAGTGTTGTAAGTTGGACTCCTCCGACGTATTCTTTTATATCGATTATGCCTCACGCAAGGCAACCAGAGCCTAGAAGGGCAAGCAGCGAGAGGAGCTTCAGTAGAGCACGGAGGTTACCGTGACGAGGCCCGATCTTTACCGGGTGGTGCTACGAGCGGATTCTACGACGCCGCCATTCCCAGCAGAGTTTAGAGCGAAAGCGGTAGCTACCGAGGCCACGATATCGAGCCTCTAGTCCACGGCCGTGGACAGAGGATATGGGTTACTGAGATGGCCCGATTACTAGTTAGGTTTATGGCGAGACTTGAGGGCGACGGAGCCGGTGGTACCGATGAGTGCACCCAGGCCGATAGTTGGAGACCGGGACTTCTAAGTTGATCCACCAGTGTTCTATGGATCGAGAGCTGAGGATGACCGTCAGGAATTTATCCGACAGTTACAGCGAATTATGAGAGTGATCAAGGCCTCAGAGGCAGAGTCGGTGATATTGGGTTCGCATCGGCTGCGTGATACTGCAGTCGACTGGTTTAATTCATGGGAACACACCCAGGGGGAGCATGCGCTTCCAGCTGTATGGGACGAGTTCTCAGGGGCATTTCTTGCACATTTCTTGCCCCGCACATGAGGAGGGCTCGGGTAAACAGATTTTGATGTTGAGGCGGGGCGGGCGTGCGGTTGAGTACAACGTGGAGTTCGACTCGTTGGCGATATGTCCCAGCGTTAGTGGCAAATATGGAGGGCGAGTGCACCGCTACTTCGCGTGGCTCGATGACTACTTGGCGAGGCTTGCTCGGGTGTAGCTCTTGGTAGAGCATGGACATTGCCCGCATGCGAGCTTATGCACTTGGGTGTGAGGCGGAGAGGTCAGCGGAATGACCGGGATCAGCAAAAGGGCGAACAATGAGGATCTTTTGGCGACTTTGAGGCGCATCGCCTCAGCGAGACTAGTTATGCGCCTCCGCCCGATCAGAGCGGTCCTCCGATCTTGAGTCATCGGTGTATTCAGGAGCAAGTCGTGGCTCGAGGTTGAGTTTTCGGGAGTAGTGGTTTTGACGGATGAGGCCACCCTTACCTCGATGTGGCGTTGCGGTAAAATCCATAAGGAGTGTCGTCTTTGGTTCGGGAGGTTGTTTTACATGCGGCGGCAGGCCATTTGCAGAAATTGTCAGGCAGGTAGCGCGGATGTAGAGACTCGGCGCCGGGATCTATGGCTGGTTCATCACCTTCTACTATAATCGCCTGCGCGTGCCTATGATTAGAGTGAGCGGTAGATACAGTATATCCTCAACCCTATAGAGTTTAGTATGCTTGATATGATGATCTTATTATTGTGTGCTATATGCGGATAGCGTTGTGTTATTGTGAGTTAGAAAACATGGTTAGTTGAAAGGATAAGTATGGGGACATGGAAGGTGTGAACCTTAGAATATTACACGTCGAGACCTTAGATGTGGTCGCCTCGAGTAGAAGATTTTACGTGATCCTTGTCGGAGAGCATTATATACATAGGGTGTACCGGTGGGATAATTCCTTGGGTTGTGTAAGATGAAAGTGGTAGCTTTTCAGACTTGAATAGGTAAGATTGTTCCGATTGGGGAACAAGAGTTTGCGCGATTATGGGTGGTTGAGGACCATTCGCGGTCGACCCAGCCCGGTTTGGGGTGGGGCCAGTTCGAGTGGTCCTCCAGGTGGTAGGGTCACGAGGTGCTAAGCCAGTTTAGATAACAATCATAAGAGTTCGTGGATGCGTTCGACCATAATCGGACCATGAAGACCGTGAATCGCCTAAAAGGAATATGAGTCTAATAAGATGACCAAGTTTGGAGTTAGTGACTCCAAGGTTTTGAAACCAAGTGATGAAAGGTGTGGTAAGTGTACTAGAAAGAATTCGTGTGTACGAGAAAGTGCAGCGAGTAAGGAAGGAAGCGAACATGTGTTAAGAGGATGGAAGTGATCTTTTTGTGAAGTGAAGGTGCGAAGAAAGTATCCTTTAGACCATGGGTGGAAGCTTTTGTGATCTTAGAGGTGATTCCTCGTTGGCTTGGATTTGGGTTTTTCGCGTGTGTTATATTATGGCCAATGGTGGCATAATTGGTTTCGTAAGTATAGTAGTGGAGACTATCATACCCACGTGTGCGTTTGGAGACTTAGAAGGAACATTCGGGACGAATGTTTCTAAGGGGGGAAGAATGTTATACCCCGTAATTCCAGGGTATGTATGTGAGGACGTACGTACGAGAATACGACAATAATTTTGGAACAAAGAAAGGTGTGATTTTTCGACGGAAAAGTTTCCGGATTTTGTGAAGGAAAGGTTCGTTAATGGGAATTGGATTCCCGGATTCGGTATTCGGACTTTTTGGAATATTTGAGAATTATGGAATTTTATTCTTTCGTAATTGGTCACGTGGGGCATGGAGAATTTACGGTTTTGTGGGGCCCACTTTATTTTCGGATTTTTGGCATTACGAATATTTTCGGAAGATGAAATATTTTGGACCAATAGGAGGGCGACATGTGTCACCCCTAGGTGGTAAGGTTGGACGATTTGGTGGTCAAGTGGCCTTGCACGTTTTTTTCATGTTAAATGCCATAAACATTTGGTCAAAGTCTTGTAGATATTTTGTGTAGTAGTTGGATAAGTGGGACCCACACACACATGGCTCAATCTAGACCACACACTTGCTTCAATCCTAGCCCTTGAATGTCCTATAAATACCCCCCTTAGTTGAAGACTATTCTTCATCCACACTTGAGAAATTCCAAGGCAAAAATACTCTCTCCCTTTGATGAAGTTCTCGTCCCACACCCCTCTCCCTTAACCAAACTTTATCCAAAAATTCTTAAAGTTTTAAGTGTTCTTCCTTAGTGTATTAGGAAGACTATTAACCAAAAGTTAGAAAAGATTTCACACCCTTAGCCAAAATAGACCCCCTTGGCCGAGAGTTGCCACAAGTTTAGCCTAAGTGTACTTCACTTTTTGGAGTTGAAGTGTTTAAGAGAAGTTATTAGAAACTTCTAAGGGTTGCTTGGAGAGGTTTGGAGCGTACAGATTAGGAGCTAAACATTGCTCAGGATCGACATATAATCTTGGATAATTTTGGGCATATCAAGGTAATGATCTTTTATCCCCCTATTGTAATTGGATATTACATGTTGTAGTAATGTATAGTTGAGTATACTATATGTAGAATGAATATTGAAAAGGATTGAACTGTATTTACATTGGATTCAGATGGAGACATGTGTAGTATATCTGTGAAGTAGAATTGAACACGTCCGTTAGACGTGTAATCCCTCGAGTTGTTGGCACAGTAGCGGGCCCGGTAAGAGGAGAGATTTATGTGAAAGCGGGGAGGTGCGCGAATGTTCCGTAGAAATATTCTACGAAGAGAACTAGAAGTTAATAGGCGTTTTATGGCCATTATAAGTGGAAGTACTACGAGTAGCGTATTCTACTTGAAGGGTGGAAAAGGCTAGCAAAGTTGTAGTACTCGGAGCATTTTGCTAATTGTCGATAATCGTCGCGAGGTATGTGAACCTCTTCCTATCTTTTCTAGCATGATATGTTGTGAACTATGTAGTACGGTAGACGTACATGTGTTAAAAGAATTTGGTTGGTTTAAAACATAAAGTGTTATAATGGCTTTATGGGAAGATGGTTATAACAACTTTATGTGGGCAAAGAAATGGTTTGTGGTTTTTAAAAGATAAAATACTTGATGTGAAATAATAAGGACTTGGGTTGTGTTAAACAGTTGTGAAACCGCTTTTATGAGAAATGGGTACTTGGGTTTTTAAAAGGATTAATATTATATTGATTTCGGAAATGAGAATAAGTATCGAACAAACCACTGCAGCGTTATTAAAGGAAAATGTATTGACTAATTAATTACTATTAAAACCAGTAGAAACCTCCATCTGCATAGAAGCTAAGATAAGACAAAATTGTATTACATTTCCTAGATCATGACTGCTTTAATAAGAATCATTATAAACAAGCATAAATTTTCTTAAATTTCCAAAGTAAGGAACTTGATTTCTAAAAGAAAAGAGACTTGAGGAATTGAAGAGTTTTTGGTTTAAAAGAAAGACATTGTTTTGTCTTAAATTGGTTTAAAACATAAGGTGTTATAACATCTTTATGGGAAGTTAGTTATAACGACCTTATGAAAACAAAAGAATGGTTTTATCATTGGTTTTAAAATGGTAACTTAACTTTAAAAGGAGAAGTGTTTTGGTCTAAAAAGAAGGCATGGTATTGTCTTAATTTGGTTTAAAAAGGAAAGTATGGAAGTTGTTTTGGTTTACTTAAAAATGTTAGTCACTCTATTTTTATAATACGGGCATCGGGTGACCTTTGTAAAAGAAATTGATCTTTTAAAAAGAATTTAACGTACGTAGTACTTTGGGGTTAAAACCTGGACTTTGGCATAAAATGAAAGTACCTTGAGTTGTGTGTAACTTGCCTATGTTTGCGTGTGATAGCCTTGTCGTGCTAGTATTGTATTTCTATACCACCGCGTCTCTCGATGGAGGGCCGGCTGATTTGTTATGATCTTACTAGGACGTACCGGCAGTGACGGAGCATTACACGGGTACGCTTCTGCGATTATTATTCCATGGACTAGCTCTCCATGAGGTTTTACTTATTTGGGTATCCGTAGTTGGCTCGTGACTTGCCCGAAGTCGTGGCTGATTTGGCTTGGTATCCGTAGTTTTCCTTCGCATTTGCCCCATTCGGTTTTGTGAAGTCTCGTGATTCGGCTTGGTATCGGTAGTTAGTCTTCAGTACTTGCCGCCGCCTACGTGCGCAGTGGTATCGGTAGTTGGCTTTCGTACTTGCCTGGTCACCGTGGTATGGTTATATAGATTTGTTGGTACGGCTTTGGTATCGGTAGTTGGCTTTCGTACTTTCCCGCCGATTGATGATGCGCTTTGGTATCCGGTAGTTAGCCCGTCTTTGCCGCACGGTTTTATGACACGTGGGACCGTGTTCATGTGTACTCCTTGGTGTAGTTATCGTGATCGCTGCCGGTGAGGAAGGTGTTCCACGGCATGATTGATGTTGCGGGCTTGAGACCCATAGTTATATTTGAGTGATGACTTTGAGGCGTGAGTCCACGGCTTCGACATTGCTACATATTATGTAATCGTAGTTTGGTTATCATATATGTCTCTGCTTTATATAGACTATTATGATTTCATTCTGATATTTTGATTTCACATACTTGGTACTGTTGTCTCGACCTCCTTCGAGGCCGCGTTCATGCCGCAGTAGAGGTACATCGGTTGTTGATCCTCGCTCATAGGATCACGATTCAGCGTATTAGGAAGCTCCGTTTCTCGTAGGCTTATCTTTTGGTATGTTTCCTTTGAGTTGTAGGTTCTTGTACATTCGTGGTATGGCGGCCCCGTCCGCCATAGTTGTTATTACACTCTTAAGTGCAGTAATCGTTGTGGGCGGGGTTGTAAAGGATGTAATTTCAATTTCAGATATATGCAAGAAAGGCAACCGCTTTGGTTGGCTTTGCTTTATTATCATATCTCTTGTTTCATGTTTAAGTTTTTATTTCCGCTGATTTTCTCTGATGTTGTATCACTAGGGTGCCCGGGGTAAGGCACCAGTCACGGGCCCGGGATCGGGTCGTGACATAAGGTATTTTGGAATAGTAACAATACTTGAAGACAATTTTTCTACCAAGGGGGTGTTTTGGACGGCAACTAGAAAGGAGGAGGAGTTTTGGACGAGAGAGTAACAACGGGGGAAGGAGTTTGAGACTTGGAAAGTGTTAAGTGGAGGAAGACGCCTTGCAACTTAAGGGGGGTATTTATAGGACATTCAAGGGCCAAGATTAAAACATGTGTAAGGTGTAGATTTGGTTGCTTGTGCAAGTGAAGTCTTCAACCAAGTGTCCACCAACTTTGGGACATATGTCACCTGACTTTGGGACATATGTCCACCACAATGAGACATGTGGCTAGCCACTTGCTCTCAAAAACGTCCACCCCCTCCACTTGCACCACAAAAATATCTTCCAAGACTTGACTTCTTGACTTGGCCTTGCCCATAATTTTCGTCCAAACATGCCACCTAAGGGTGACACATGTCGCCCTCCTATTGGTCCAAAATATTTCATCTCTCGGAAAAATCCGTAATTGGTTAAAATATTAAAAACGTAGAATTTCCTTTACAAGGTTCGGAATCTTTTCCGTTGGAAGTTCACAATTTCATCCTTAACCTAATTAGGGCTTATACAATTGTACGTACGTCCTCACATACATTCTCTGGAACTACGGGGTATAACATTCTCCCCCCTTAGAAACATTCGTCCCGAATGTTCCTTCTAGATTCAATTAAATTAGAAACGACATAGCTCCTCCCAACTTAAACAGTTTGTAAATGTCACACATGGCCACAATACAACACTTAAGTACATATGAAAATTAAAATCAAGCAGGAAAGTGAGTTACCTGGAGGTGTGGGGAATAAGTGAGGATACTTCTGCCTCATGTCCTCCTCTGCTTCCCACGTCATCTCCTCTCTGTGCTCGTTCCGCCATAAGACCTTGACTAAGCCACATCCTTTGTCCAAGTCGCCTAACCCGACGATCGAGTATCGCCATAGGAATCTCCTCATACGACAACCCCTGGTCACGGACATCGCCAATCGGGTGCACTCTAGATGGATCTCCGATACATCTCTCAAAGATAGAAACATGGAAAACCGATGCACCGCCTCCGGACGGACGACAGATCCAACTCATATGCAACTCGCTTACCTCGCGGACAATCGATAAGGCCCAATGTACCTTGCCGAAGTTTCCCTTTCTTCCGAATCTCATCACACCCTTGGGTGACACCTTCAGAAAACCCAATCAAGACCTCAAACTCGGATCTGAAGACGATGATCTGCATACGACTTCTGTCGACTCTGAGCTGTCAATAACCGCTCCTGGATAAGCTTCACCTTATCCACTGCCTGCTGTATCATGTCCTGACCAACCAACTGAACCTTGCCCACATCAAACCAGCCTATCGGCGACCTGCACTTACTCCCATATAAGGCCTCATAAGGCGCCATCTGGATATTGGAATGGTAGCTGTTATTATACGCAAACTCCACTAGCAGCAAATGATCCTCCTACCCTCAAATCAATAACACGCTTGCGGATATCCTCAAGAGTCTGATAGTATGCGCTCGTCTGTCACTCTGAGGATGGAATGCAAGACTAAGGCTCACTCGTCCCTAATCCTCGGAAAGACCTCCGTAGTTAGCGTAAATCGTGCTCCTCTGATATGATAGAAATAGGGACCCATGCAGTCTCACGATCTCTGATGTAAAGTCTAGCATAATCCTCACTAAAAAGTCGCCCCGACGGAAGAAAGTGGGCGGATTTCGCTCGATCGACGATAACCTGTATAGAATCATGCTTCCTCCGTGCGAGGTAACCTGATAAAGTCCATGTTGATCACCCCCACTTCCGTGTCGGGATCTCTATCGCTCGCAATAATCCACCGTGCCTCGTGCTCTACCTTTAATCGCCGACAACACGGGCACCGAGCAACAAACTCGCAACGCCCTCTTCGTGCCATCCCACCAATACACGATCCGAGGTCGTGGTATATCTTTGTCGACCCGGATGGATAGAGTAACGCGCCGTGTGCTTCCTCTAGAACCGCCGGGTCCGCAATATCCGAACACACAACTGCCTCAAACCTTAGCACCCCATGCTACCTCAAAAGGACCTTCCTCACGAAGAGTCGTATCACGATACCGTGTCAAAATCGGATCCTCAAATTGCCTCTTCACCTCTCGACGATGGAAGACTCGGCAACCCGAACCGAACCCCATCGCTATCGTAACCAATCACGGACTCAAGGCTCGCTAGCTAATGTAACTCGCGGACCATGCCTCTTCTCGGGTCGCACATCCGATAGACTCCCATCGACCTCACGACTGGCATCCGCCACAACATTGGCCTTCCCGGTGGTACAGATATCGACATCATAATCCTCGAGTAACTCTAACCACCGCCTCGCTATAAGTTCAGCTCCTCCGCCAAGATATCGGAGGCTCTTGTGTCCGTAAATATCCACGAACTCCATACAAATAGGTTTCCAGATCTTTAAGGCGTGAATCACCGCCGCCAACTCAAATCATGGGTGGGGTAATTCTTCTCACGCTTCTTGAGCCGAGATGCTGTGCTATAACCTTACCTGCATCAACACACATCCAAGCCCGATGCTCGACGATCACAATACACCACATAGCCGTCAGGCCTCGAAGAGTAAGAATCAAGGCGGTCGTCAACCTCTCCTTCAGTAACTAGAAGCCCTCCTCGCAAGCATCCGTCCACTGAAACATAGCTGCTTTCTGAGTCAGCTTAGTGAAAGGTGCCGAAATAGAAGCAAACTTCTCCACGAACCTCCGATAGTAACCTGCAAGGCCCGTAAAATCGCGCACCTCTCGGAGTAAGAGGTCTAGGCCAACTCGATCGCCTCGATCTTGGCCGTATCCACCCGAATACCATCGGCCCCAACAATGTGCCATAAGAACGCCACCGAAGCCAACAAAAACTCACACTTCGAAAACTTGGCGTACAACCGCTGGTCCTGGAGAACTCTCAGCACAGTCCTCAAATGCTCCGCATGCTCCTGCTCTGAGAGGGAATAAACCAAGATGTCATCAATTAATACTATCACAAACGTATCCAAAAATGGCTTGAACACTCGGTTCATCAAATCCATAAATACCACCGGAGCATTGGTGTTACACCCCGTAAATTCAAGAAGATAAGATAAGAACATACCAAGGAGTATAAGATTTGAAAGTGGAAAGATAAGTGGGCAAACATGTGTTGGACGGATTTTGAGTCTATCTTGGAGTGTTGTACCCCAGTTGTTAAGAATTGTGAGGTGTTTAAAAGGCCTAGTGTGTAGTCCGTTAAATCTAGTTCCCAACGCAACAAACCGTTCGTCGATTGGACATCGGAGTCAAAAGTTATGGAAGTTTCAAGTTTGGTGCGATCGTGCAAAAACAGTGGTTTCGGTTCAGTGTACAGTACGCGGCTGAATCAGTGGTCGCGCGGTTGTACTGGAGTTCGCAGAGGATGCAGTACGCGCGCTGAATGCAGGCCGTGGCGAAATGCAGGAATTTTTTCGGAAGTGGCGCTGGCAGGGATTTTCTGCAGAAGAAAGTAAAATCGTGGATATTTTGTTAAAAGCCTATGGGAGGGTGACAAGTGTCCCTCCCATCCTTTTGACCAGAATAGGGTCCTATTTTAGGGCCAAGTCTTGGAAGACTTGGCCATTTCATCTCAAAAACCCTCCCAAGGAAATCCTCTCCCTTCTCTCTAGATTTTTTGAAGAAAACCTAGCCTTAGGAAATTGTTGCAGCGGCGACAAGAAGGCAAAGTGTGGGGGAACTTGTGGAAGCGCGGGGGGGATGAATTTGACGGTAAAGAAGTGGAGGAAAGGGGCTTTTGTGGGCTATTCCATAAGGTAAAAGTTTTCCCCTTCTCTTGGAAATAAGTTTTAATGCTTGTTATAGTAGTTTAGAATTGAGCCTGAGGCTGTTATATTTAAATTGAATAGATTTGGATCTTGTTGTCTTGTTGAACCGAAATGGGCATGTTAGCCTTAAGATTGTAACTTCAATTTAGACATCATATGTTGTAAAAGGGAATTGTAGTTGTTGAAGATGTCTAAGGCTAGATATCATGTTAGACCTAAGAACTTGGATTGGAAAGAGTTGAAAGGGGTTTAGGATTGGTTATATTGTTGGCCAAGAATGGCATGGAAATTATTGGTTTATTTTGTTTTATCGTGGGGCGGAATTTTACACGTATTGTTAGACGTGTAATCCCCTTGTTTTTGCTGAATTAATTGAGCCTTAAATATGGCGTTTGGTTATTTAATTCGGCCTTGAAAAAGGTGACATAGTGAGTAGAAACAAAGGAAGTGTTGTCCGATTTTCTGTAGAATGTAGGGACCTTGCACTTAGTTTATTCTACGTTCGAAGCTAGAGATTGATAGACGTTTTATGACCCTTATAGGATTGAAGTACTACGTGTAGCACATTCTTCTTAAGGGAGATAGTACTGTGGAGCATTTTGCTTATTGTCGACAATCGTCGAGAGGTATGTGATTCTTCCTATCCTCTTCAGCATGATTATTTGTGAAATATATAGTGCAGTAGATGCACGTGTGTTAAAGGAAATTTGATTTCCCTTGTTGTGCCTTGACTTGATATGAAGTGTAAAGGTCTTGATTACTTGAAAAAGTAGGAAAAATCTTATTCGTTGGTAATAAGTACTCGGTGGTTAATGAATAAGCACTCTTGGTCTCATAAGGGCTTATAGTTGTAATTGGTTGGTTAAAAACATAAAGTGTTATAACGGCTTTATGGGAAGTTGGTTATAACCCCTTTATGTAGGTAAAAGAATGGGTTGTTGATTTCAAAAGATAAGAGACTTGACTTATAATTGACCTAAATGGTGTTGAAAAGTGTGAAACCTCTTTCGTGAGAAATGAGTACTTGGTTTTTAAAAGAATTATTGTAATCAAGTTTTGATTTTCTTAAAAATTCCAAAGTAAGGAACTCGATTTCTAAAAGAAAAGAGACTTAAGAATTGGAAGTATTTTGGTTTAAAAGAAAGGCATGATTTTGTCTTGACGTGTTTTAAAACATAAAGTGTTATAATAGCTTTATGGGAAGTTAGTTATAACGACTTTATGGAAAATAAAGAAATGGATTCATTATTGGATTTAGAATGGTAACTTGATTTTTGGGAAAAGAGAAGTAACTTGTTTTCAAATATTGAACTCTTTGTGATGGAAAAACATGTTGGCTTGGTTATAAAAGGTAGGAGTACCTTGATCTTAAAGGGATTAGATACTTGGGGTTTAATGGTATACTTGACGTGTGCTAAGAAGTGTTTAAAGTACCTTGAGTCGTGTGTAACTTGCCTATGCTTGTTGTGATAGCCTTTGTTGTGCAAGTGTTTGATTGTGTGCTACCGAGCCTCTCGATGGAGGGCCGACTATCTGGTTGATTGATGGACATACTGACACGTTGGGTAGCCCACGGGTATGCTTCCACTATATCGATCCTCTTGGACATACTGACACGTTGGGTAGCCCACGGGTATGCTTCCATTAAGTGTTATCTTGTTATTTGTTTGGACATACCGACACGTTGGGTAGCCCACGTATGCGCCCACAGGGTATTATCTTGTTATTTGTCCGACATACTAACACGTTGGTAGCCCACGTATGCTTCCTGTGATTGTTATCTTGTTATCTCCTTTGGGCATACCGACACGCTGATGGTCCACGGTATGGGCCCACTAGACGGTTCCAGGCCATGCTTATACCGAGGTGAGATACCGGCACGCGGCCGGTGCGGGTTAAATTCGGGTTGTATTTGAGTGATGATTTCACCGCATGAGTCCCCGACTTGACATGACCGCTTATATGTTATGCATCGTAGTTGGTTATCATACATGTCTCTCGCTTATATAGACTATTATGATTTCATTTACGCTTTTTGATTTCACATACTTGGTACTGTTATCGACTTCTTCGGCCGCGTTCATCATGCCGAGTTGAGGTACATAGCTGGCGATCCGCACTCTTAGGATCATTGTTCGGTTCTCGGAAATCTCCATATCTCCTAAGCTTGTCACGTGGTATGGTTCCTGAAGTAGTAGACTTTGTACATTCGTGGTCATGGCGGGGCCCCGTCCCATTATGGTTTTAAAATTCTTAGGTGCAGAGCCTTTGTGGGCGTAGTTTGTAAGGATGTACGCCAAGTTTTCATTTATGTACAAAAAGGTAACCGTTTGGGTTAGCCTGTTTTCTTATTTCACTGCTTTCTTTCATGAGTTTTTATTTCCGCTGGTTTTTCTCTGATGTTATATCACTAGGGTGCCCGGGGTAAGGCACTATCCGCGGGCAGTCGGTCGTGACAAAAGTGGTATCGCAGCGATTAATCCTCGTAAAGTGTCTACAGATCGTATCTAGTAAGTCTTGATTATCGGTGTGTTGTGCACCACACCAATAATCAGGAGGCTATAGGATATTTAGGATTGGTTTCCATTCTTCTCACTCTGAGATCGTGCCTTAGAGTTGTGTTATAAGTTGGACTCCCTCTGACATCTTCTTTCTATACCAGTGATGCCTCCACGAAAGGCAACCAGGGCCCAGAAGGGCAAAGCGGCGAGAGGAGTCGCGAGTAGCAAACGGCGTCTACTAAGACCACGGCACTGAGCCTCCAGCCCACACCGCGCAGGAGATGGGTTACAAGGAGATGACCCGCTTATTGGCCAGATCGTGGCTGAAAGCACGAGGATTTGAATCAGCAGCCCATTCGGAGTACCGTGGTTTACCCGAGGTCGAGATAGTTTGAGACTACGGATTTTTCGAGTCGCAGCCACCCGAGTTCTACGGTCGAGGCACGAGGATGATCCGCAGGAGTTCATCCGGCGCTATTCTGGATCATGAGAGTGATCGTGGCTTTGAGACCGAGTCGGTGGTCTTAGGTTCGCATCGCCGCGTGATACCGCAGCCGATCGTTTGATTCGCGAGCTGTCGGGAGCATGCGACTCCACCTGGTCAGCGAGTTCACGAGGCTTTCCTTGGCCATTTCTTGCCTCCACGTATGGCGAGGCACGCGGTGCATTTTTGATGCTAAGACAAAGCAGGCGCCATTCGAGTACAATGTAGAGTTTGACTCATTGGCTCGGTATGTCCCGCTCGTGGCGATATGGAGGATAGAGTGCACCGTTATGTCACCGGCTCGATGATTATTTAGCGAGGATGCACATCGCAGCTCTTCACCGGCATGGACATTGCCCGCGTCCGAACTATCGCAGACCGGTGAACGTAGAGGTCGACGGAATAACCAGATCGTAAGAGGCCAGGGCGGCAGGTCCTCCGTGGCCTTCGAGGCGGCAGCCGAGACTAGTTATGCGCCTCCGCCAGACGAGTGCTCCACGCTTCGTGACCGGAGATTCGTGAGCGGTCGTGGCTCCAAGGTTTCAGGTTTTTGGGGAAACAGGGACGTTAGTCAGATGGGACCACCCCTACCTCGTTGTGGCCGTTATTGTAGGCTCCATGATGGGGAGTGTCGTGCTGGAATGGGAGTTTGTTTTGCATGCGGCCAACAGGGCCATTTTGCGAGGAATTGTCCAACCAGAGATAGCGCGGATGTAGAGACTCAGCCTTCGGGATCGGAGGCTGGTTCATCTCCTCCTTTTGTGCGCCGTGCAGGGAAGGAACATGAGTAGAACGACAAAAAGGGGAAGTGAAGTAATAGTTACAGGTATATTCTTAACCCTCTAGAGACTAGTTTGCATTGATGTTATGGTGATGTGTTAAGTGTTATGTTCGGATAACTTTGTGTTAAAAATGTGATTTGGGATCCTGGTTAGTGAAAAAGGGTAAGTCTGGGGACGAAAAATTTTGAACTTTAGAATTTATAACAATCGAGACCTTAGAGGTAAGGCCGGCTAGAGTAAAAGATTTTTTTTCAGTTATCTTTGTCGGAGTACATAGTACGGGGAGTATACTCGGGTGATAAGTCCATGAGTGGTGGGAGTTTTTGTGATATTAGAGATGATCCCTCTTTGGCTGGAATTTAGAGTTTTATGATTTGTATATTATGGCCGTGGGTGGCATAACCGATTCTTTTGTAAGTGCAAAGGTGAAGACTATACCTGTCTGCGTTTTGGAGATTTAGAAGGAACATTTGACGAATGTTTCTAAGGGAGAATGTTACACCCCGTAAATTCAAGAAGATAAGATAAGAACATACCAAGGAGTATAAGATTTGAAAGTGGAAAGATAAGTGGACAAACATGTGTTGGACGGATTTTGAGTCTATCTTGGAGTGTTGTACCCCAGTTGTTAAGAATTGTGAAGTGTTTAAAAGGCCTAGTGTGTAGTCCGTTAAATCTAGTTCCCAACGCAACAAACCGTTCGTCGATTGGACATCGGAGTCAAAAGTTATGGAAGTTTCAAGTTTGGTGCGCAGTCAGGCAAAGCAGTGGTTTCGGTTCAGGGGTACAGCGCCGCGGCGCCGGAATGCAGGGCCGCGGCGCCGGTTGTACTGGGAGTTCGCAGAGGTTGCAGCGCCGCGGCGCCGGAATGCAGGGAATTTTCTCGGAAGTGGAAGCGCCGCGGCGGGAAAAATCCGCAAAAATTATAAATGACATAGCCGTAATTTTCCCTACGCAAGTTTTGGAAAACGTTTCGTCGGAAAACGATTCTTTTCGTGGGTTTTGCACAAATTTTCGTCCTTCCTTAACTTAAGTTTTGAACTTTTTGTACGTACGCCATCACGTACATACTCTGGAAATACGGGGTATAACATTCTCCCCTCCTTAGAAACATTCGTCCCGAATGTTCCTTCCCAAGACACACAACGATAAGGCTAAATCAGTTTGCAAATGCCACACATGGCCACAATACAACACTTAAGCAAATAGGTCAATGAAAATTTACAAGTAGGAAAGTGGGTTACCTGGAGGTGGGGAATAGGTGGGATAATTGCGCCTCATGTCCTCCTCGCTTCCCACGTCATCTCCTCGAGCTCGTTCGCCACAAGACTTTGTGGAGCCACGCCTGTCCGTGACGCTTAACCCGACGACGATTATCTCTATGGAATCTCATCATACGATAACCCTTCTCACTGGACATCGTCAATCGGGTGCACTCTAGATGGATCCCGATACATCTCTCAAGATAGAAACATGAAACACCGGATGCATCGCTCCAGATCGGACGGCAGATCCAACTCATAAACCTTGCCTACCTCGCGGACATCTGATACGCCCAATGTACCTTGGCCGAAGTTTCTTTTCCCAAATCTCATCACACCCTTCATGGGTGACACCTTCAGAAAACCCAATCATCAACCTCGAACTCCGGATGCCGACGACGATGATCCGATATGACTGCGACTCGAAGCTTTCAAGAATCGCTCTGGATAAGCTTTACCTTATCCATCGTCACAACTGTGTCTGGTCCCACTAATCGCACTCGCTACATCAAACCAGCTATCGGCGATCCGCACTTCTCCCATACAAGGCCTCATAAGGCGCCATCTCAATACCGGAGTGGTAGCTATTATTATACGAAATCGAACTAGAGGCAAATGATCCTCCTAGCTACCTCGAAGTCAATAACACAGCTCGCATATCCTCAAGAGTCGATAGTGCGCTCCGCCCGTCTGTTCGAGGATGGAATGCAGACTCGAGTGCTCACTGCGTCTAATCCTTCGAAGGACCTAAGTTAGTCAGAACCGGGCTCCTGGTCGATATGATAGAAATAGGGACCCACGCACCGGCGATCTCTGATGTAAAGTGGCATAATCCTCACAAAAGTCGTCCGACGGGAAGAAAGTGGGTTGATTTTCACCACGACGATAACCCGATAGAATCATGCTTCTCCGAGTGAGGTAATCCTGATAAAGTCCATGTTGATCACCTCCCACTTCCGTGTCGATCTCTATCGTGCGCAACAAACCACCGTGCCTCCGTGCTCTACCTTCACCGCCGACAACACGCACCGAGCCACAAACTCGCAACGCCTCTTCAAGCCATCCCACCAATACACGATCTAAGGTCGTGGTACATCTTCGTCAATTTTACGGATGGATAGAGTAACGTCGCTGCGGCTTTCTAGAACTCTGCCAGAAGTCCGCATATTCGAACACACAACCTGCCCTCAAACCTTAGCACCCATCGTGCTACCTCAAAAGGACCCTTCCTCACGAAGAGTCATCACGATACCGAATCAAAACCGATCTCAAACTCAGTTTCTTCACCTCCTCGACGATGGAAGACTCGGCAACCTCTCGAACTCGAACCCCACTGCTATCAGAACTAATCAATCGGACTCCAAGGCTCGCTAGCTGCTGTAACTCGCGAACCATGCCCCTACTCTCTGGCTGCACATCTGATAGGCTACCCATCGACCGACTGCGGCATACGCCACAATATTGGCCTTCCCGTGGTATAGGATGTCGACATCGTAATCCTCGAGTAACTCTAACCACCGCTCGCCGTAAGTTCAGCTCCTCTGCCGAAGATATATCCGAGGCTCTTGTGGTCTATATAAATATCCATGAACCCCATACAAATAGTGCCTCCAGATCTTCAAGGCGTGAATCACCGCCGCAACTCAAATCATGGGTGGGTAGTTCGCTCTTCATGCTTCTTCGGGATGCACGCTATAACCTTACCCACCAGCATCAACACACATCCGAGCCCGACACCGATGTTATACCGTATTTCAGTATATGCGTGGGCGTAAGTACAAAAGTTAAGCCTTAAAGATTAGGCATAGGGCCAATTTGGGCACAACTCACAAAACGAATGGTTTTCCGACTAAACGCTTTACAAAACTTGCGAAGGAAAATTCGGCTATGTCATTTATATTTTTGCGGATTTTTCCGAGAGATGAAATATTTTGGACCAACGGAGGTGACACTTGTCACCAAGTGACAGTGCTGGGCGGCACTGACGATTGCCATGGTTTTGTCGCTAAATCTTGGTCAATGTTTTGTGAGGGATTTGTGGAGTAGGTTAGGTACACTTGTGCAAATCCCCACCATCCACTTGCCTCATCTTAGCCCTTGAAAGCCCTATAAATACCCGAGTTGAAGAACTCTTCATCCACAAATCATTCTTCCAAGTCTCAAAACTCCGTCCCCTTAGTTGCTTCTCTCGTCCAAAAGCCTTCTCCCCTCTTGCCCTCTAGCCGAAACACCCTCTCCCCTCTAGCCTAGTGGCTTCACGAGTACCCCCGGTAGAAAGTTTTCTTCCAAGTATAGTTACTATTCCAAAATATCCTAGCCCCAAATCCCTTTTAGTATTTAAGTAGAAGTTGTTAGAAACTTCTAGGGTTTCGAGCTATCTGAGCGCAAATAGGAGCTAAACCATGCCGGGATCGATATTTAACTTGGATAATTTTGGGCTTATCGAGGTAAATACTCTTGTCTTCTATTGTAATTGGATATTACATATAAGAATAGTTAAGACTTGAGTATAAGATATAAAAGGATATTAAAGAATAGAATTGAATCGTAATCACGGTAGAAGGGTATATGAAGAAGAATTAAATCATACTTACACGAATTTGTATTCTGATGAACTTGGGTAACTTGGGGTAGGGAAGTGTTGCTAATTTTCAGTAGAATAAAGAACCCTCGCTTAGAACTTCCTACAGAGTAGTCTAGACGTTGATAGGCGTATTTGACTATTATAGGTCGATACTCTGCGACATATTCGACTTGGCGGTGGATTTCGAGAAGGTATGTGATTCTTCCTATACTCTTGAGCATGATATTTTAAAGTATATATATAGTACGGTGACGTGCGTGTGTTGGTGAACGTAGTTTTACCGCAATGTCTTTTGACTTAAGCTGAATAATAAGAATCTTGAAGTCTTTCAAAAGAATTATAAATCATTTTGAAAGAAGAAGAATATTTGTTTTTAAAACAAAAGCTTAAAGAGTTATACTAGCTTTATGGGAAGTTAGGAATAACGACTTAAGGAAGATAAAAGAACAGTTTACTTGTGTGTTTATAAAAGACTTGTATTGATTTAGAAAGTACAAGAAGATGGTTTGTTGAGTAGACATATTGTGATGTTATGTGTGTTAGTATCTTGTAACGTTTGTGTAAAGAGGTTATTCTTATTTGTGCTTATGTTGTTTTAACAGTGGTCATATGTTAGTATTATATCACTCACCTCTTGACATGATAAGGGGTTAAGCCGCCTCCGATGCGGGGGTAGACTCGGTGATGCAGGACCATGATTCGAGAATACCTCATGCGGGTCCAGGGGACCTATGCGGAGCTACGAGACTTCCAGGTTAGTGTGCGGGGTTATACCTCATGCGGTCTATGTGGTCATGCGGACTACGAGTCCAGGACGATGCCGGGGAGTAGCTACCCTCGATGCGAGGAATACCTCATGCGGGCCTAGGTGGCCTATGCGGACTACAGGAGTCCAGGATTAGGCATGCATAATGATACTATGGGCGATTGGCCCTACTTCGATCATTCGCAGCCTAGAAAAGACCATTCTGATGGCTTACCTATTGTTGCTCTTGTTTATGATGTGGCACTATGTGCGGTTACATTGGTTGTTTCGTGCATATTTGTAAAATTGGTTTTAAAATGATATGATTTCATTTAAGTACTTTACCGTTTCACATACTTAGTACCTGTTGTACTGACCTCCTTCGGGGGGATGCGTTCATGCCGCAGGTAAGGGAAAACAGGTGCTAGATCCACATCCTTAGGATCTCTACTTTGGTGTCAGGAGCTCCATCTTCTCCGGAGGCTCGACTTTTGGTATGGTTCTCCCTGTGTTGTTAGATATATGTACATTCAGGTTATGGCGGGGCCCTGTCCCGCCATAGTTGTCTACTTCCTTAGAGGTCTATAGTCCTATTGTACAGTTGTGATGTAACTGCCAAACTTTGATATATATATATATGCCGAAAGGCGACGTTTTCTCAGATAGACTGTTTTCTTTTCAAATTGATTCCTGTTTTGTTTTTATATTCCGCTGATTACTCTGATGTATGACTACTTGGGTGTCCGGGTAAGGCACCAGTCACGAGCCCCGAAACGGGTCGTGACAAAAGTGGTATCAGAGCAGTTAATCCTCGGAAGGTGTCTACAGACCGTATCTAGTAGAGTTTTGATTATCGGTATGTTGTGCACCACACCAATAATCAGGAGGCTATAGGATATTTAGGATTGGTTTCCATTCTTCTCACTCTGAGATCGTGCCTTAGAGCTGTGTTATAAGTTGGACCCCTCTAACGTATTCCTTTTCTATAACAGTTATGCCTCCACGTAAAGGCAACCGGGCCTGAAGGGCAAGCGGTGAGGAGGCTGCTAGTGGGACACCGAGTCACGAGGCTCGTGCCCGATCTATACGAGACAATGAGTTCCACGATGCGCCGTCCCAACAGGTTTAGGGCAGCGATGGTGATGAGACCACAAGACATACACCTCCAATCCCACAACCGGAAGCGCAGCGAGATGGGTTACTGAGAGATGGCGATTCGCATCGCCATCGTGGCGATCGCGAGATATTTGGATAGCCGATTCCGATTCAGCCCAGCTTGTGGTTCACGAGATCGAACAGTTTGAGGCTACGGAATTTACGAGTTGTAGCCGCCAGAGTTCTACGGTCGAGGCCCGAGGATGATCCGCAGGAGTTCATCCGTCGCCTCTGAGGATCATGCGAGTGATCAAGGCTTGAGAGACCGAGTCCGTGATCTTCGGTTCACATAGCTGCGTGATACCGCAGATCGATTGGTTTGATTCATAGAGTTATCCGGAGAGCACGCGTCCCAGTACTTGGGACGAGTTCGGAGGCCTTTCACTCACTTCTTGCCTCGCGTATGAGGAGGCACGGGCGACGATTTTTGTTCTTTGAGGCAGAGAGGGCCTTGCGATTAGGGAGTACAACGCCGAGTTCGATTCGTTGGCTCGATATGTCCCCGTGTTGGTAGCGAGCATGGAGGGCGGTGCATCGCTACGCCAGGGCTAGAAGATTATATGGCGAAGTCTTGTGCGGGTGTGGCTCTTCACCGTGCATGGACATTACCGCGCAGCTCACGCACTTGGATGCGAGGCGCAGAGGCGGCGGGTTGTGACAGCAGAGAAGAAGACCGGGACGGCAGGTCTTTTGGTAGCTATCGGTGGACGGCCTCGGCAGCGATCTAGATTTGCACCACGCCAGCTCGAGAACTCGCTCGTCTTGGCTGACAACCGAGTATTCGGGCGTGTCGTGCCCGTGACTTGGACTTCCAGGGTAGCAGAGGTGCTAACCGATCGAGACCACCCCCCCCCCTCAGTGTGGTCGATGCGGTAGATCCCATCTCGGGAGTTGTGGTCCTACTTGAGGAGGTTGCTACACTTGTAGCGGCGAGGCCACTTTGCGGCTTGTCAGACTAGGGCAGCGGCAGTGGTAGGTCACCCTACGTGTTCTTTCGCGGGTCTTCTTCGTCTCTACGATTTACTCGCCGGAGCGTACTCATGGGCCAGCGGTCGCGGCAGGTCGTGGCGCGGGTCCAGCTTCTAGCGGTCCTCGAACCGCATTTATGCCTTGTCCACCGGGACGAGGCCTCACGATGTCGCCGCGTACTTTATCGGTTCTGGTTGTGATGTGTATGCCTTGATAGATCCGGTTCTACTCTCCCATATATCTCCCTTATTGCTAGTAGGATGTGGTAGAGCACGAGTCCATAGACCCTTTGAGGTAGCTACGCCATGGTGATTCGGTGGTAGCTCGGCGGGTATATAGGAGCTTGTCGATGACCATATCGCAATCGTCGGACCACTGGCCGACTTGATAGAGTTGGATATGACTGATTCGATGTGATCACGGGTATGGATTGGCTAGCGTCTTGCCACGCCAATGTAGACTGCGAGGAGAGAGTGATGCGGTTCCGCCTTCGAAGGACCGGTTGTTGAGTGGGAGGAACATCAGATCGTCGAGGGTAGGTTTATTTCCTACCTCAAGGCTAGGAAGATGGTGCGAGAAGGGTATATCTACCATCTCATTCGGGTGTTTGATCACGGTCGCGGTACAGATTTTCATCGGTTCGTAGTCGAGAGTTCTCGATGTGTTTCGGATGACCTCCGTATCCCTCCCGTGAGGAGATAGAGTTTTGTATCGATGTCTTTGCGGACACTCGGCTATTTCCATTTCGCCATACGTAATGGCACCGCCGAGTTGAGAGAGTTGAAGGACCAGGTAGAGATTTCTTTGGAAAAGGGCTTCATCGGCCTAGTGTTTCTCCCCGGGAGCGCCGGTATTGTTCATGAAGAAGAAGAAGGACGGGACCGCGCATGTGTGTTGATTACGTGCGGTGAACAAGGTGACCATTAAGAACAGATACCCTCCCGGGATTGATGATTTGTTCGACCATTTGCGGGCGCGAGATGTTTCTCAAGATTGATCTGCGATCGGGCTATCATCAGTGAAGTCGAGGCGGATGTCCCTAGGGTCGCATTCCGACGATGCGGGCATTATGAGTTGAGGGTCATGTCTTTCGTTGACCAATGCTCCGCGGTATTCATGGATTTGATGAACCGAGTGTTCAAGCCATTTTGGACACGTTTGTGATAGTGTTCATTGATGACATTTTGGTTTATTCTCGCTCGGGCGGGAGCATGCAGATCATTTGAGGATGTTGAGAGTTCTCCAGACTGGTGATTATACGCCAAGTTTTCCAAATGTGAGTTTTGGTTGGCCGGTGGCTTTTCTTGGGTATATTGTCGGGATGATGACATTCGGTGGATACGCCAAGATCTAGGCAAAGGACTTGGCCTGACCTCTTACTCCGAGGCAGCAGCGACTTTACGGGCCTCGCGTATTATTATCGGTTCGTGGAGAAGTTTGCTTCTATCTGCACCATTGACTAGCCGACTCGAGGCGGCTAAGTTTTAGTGGACTGATGCGTGTGGCGTGGTTTCCGATTCGGGAAGGATCGACGACCGCCTCGTTCTTACTCTTCCGGAGGTCGACGGTTATGGAGTGTATTGTGATGCGTCAGGCGGCGGGCTCGGATGTGTGTTGATGCAGTTGGTAAGGTTATAGCGTCATTTATCCCGACAACTTAAGAAGCATGAGAGGAACTACCCCACCCATGATTTCGAGTTAGCGGTGATTCACGCCAAGATCCGAGGCACTATTTGTATGGGGTTCATGTGGATATTTATACGCACCACAAGAGCCTCCAAGATATCTTCACCGGATGGGCGAACTTACGGCAGACGGTGGTTAGAGTTACTCAAGGATTATGATGTTGATATCCTGCACCACCCGAAGGCCAATGTTGTGGCGTATGCTCTTAGTCGTAGGTCGATGGGAGTCTATCGAGAGGTGCGGCGAGAAGAGGGCATGGTCGCGAGTTACATCGGCTAGCGAGCCTTGGGGTCCGATTGATTGGTTACGATAGCGATGGGGTTCGAGTTCGAGAGGTTGCGAGTCTTCCATCGCCGGCGAGGTGAAGAGGCAGATTTGAGGATCCGGTTTGACACGCACCGCGATACGACTCTTCGTGAGGAAGGTCCTTTTGATGTAACACACGATGGGGTGCTAAGGTTTGATGGCAGTTGTGTGTTCGGATATTGCGGGACTTGGCAAAGCAGTTCTAGGGGAAGCACACGACGCGTTACTTCATCCATCCGAATCGACCAAGATGTACCACGACCTTAGATCGTGTATTGGTGGGATGGCTTGAAGAGGACGTTGCGAGTTTGTAGCTCGATGCGTGTTGTCGGCAGTGAAGATAGAGCACCGCAGGCCCGTGGATTATTGCGACGATAGAGATCCCGACCGGAAGTGGGAGGTGATCAACATGGACTTTATCACGTGATTACCTCGCACTCGGAGGAGACATGATTCTATATGGGTTATCGTCGACAGTGACGAAATCAGCCCACTTTCTTCCGTCAGACGACTTTTACTGAGGATTATGCCGACTTTACATCCGAGAGATCGCCGATCGCATGGAGTCCCTATTTCGATCATATCGCATGGAGGAGCCCGGTTCGCTAACTTCCGAGGTCTTTCGAGAAGGGTTTAGGGGCCTTGGTGAGCACGAGTGCGCATTCCATCCGCAGCGACGGACGGGATGGCGCACTATCCGCACTCTTGAGGATATGCCGCGAGCTTGTGTTATTGACCGAGGGTAGTGGGAGGATCATTTGCCTCTGGTTGAGTTTGCGATAATAATAGCTACCACTCCAGTATTCGGATGACGCCTTATGAGGCCTTGTATGGGAGGAAGTGCGGATCGCGATAGGCTGGTTTGATGTGGCGAGTGCGATTAGTAGGACCAGACGGTGCGGCGATGGATAAGGTGAAGCTTATCCAGAGCGATTCTTGACAGCTGAGTCGACAAAAGTCATGCGGATCATCGCCGTCGGCATCCGAGTTCGAGGTTGATGATTGGGTTTTCTGAAGGTGTCACCCATGAAGGGTGTGATGAGATTCGAAGAAGGAAACTCATCCCAGTACATTGGGCGTATCAGTTGTCGCGAGGTAGGCAAGGTTGCCTATGAGTTGAATCTGCCGTCCGACCGGAGGCGGTCATCCGGTGTTTCATGTTTCATTCTTTGAGAGATGTATCGGATCCATCTAGAGTGCACTGATTGACGATGTCGGTGACCATGGGTTATCGTATGAGGAGATTCCCATAGCGATAATCGATCATCGAGTTAGCGTCTGCGGACTGGCGGGCGTGGCTTCCACAAAGTCTTGTGGCGGAACGAGCTTAGGGAGGAGATGACGTGGGAAGCTGAGGAGGACATGAGGCAGAAGTATCCTCACCTATTCCCCACACCTCCAGGTAACTCACTTTCCTACTTATAATTTTCATTGACTTATTTGCTTAAAGGTTGTAGTGTGGCCATGTGAGGCATTTGCACAGTGTTTAAGTTATGAAGAACCTTATCGGTGTGTGTCGTGGGAAGGGACATTCGGGACGAATGTTTCTAAGGAGGGGAGAATGTTATACCCGTATTTCAGTATGTACGTAGGCGTCGTCTAAAAGTTAAGCCTTAAAGATTAGGCATAGGACGACTTTGGGCACAACTCACAAAACGAATGGTTTTCCGACGAAACGTTTTACAAAACTTGCGAAGGGAAAATTCCGGCTATGTCATTTATATTTTTTGCGGATTTTTCCGAGAGATGAAATACTTTGGACCAACGGGAGGGTGACATTTGTCACCCTCAAGTGGACGGCCAAGTGGGGCGGCACCTTGGACGATTGCCATGGTTTTGTGGCTTAAATCTTGGGTCATTGTTTTGTGAGGGATTTGTGGAGTAGGTTAGGGTGCACTTGTGCAAATCCCCACCATCCACTTGACCTCCACTTGCCCTCATCTTAGCCCTTGAAAGCCCTATAAATACCCCCCTTGAGTTGATGAACTCTTCATCCACAAATCATTCTTCCAAGTCTCAAAACTCCCTCCCCCTTAGTTGCTCTCTCGTCCAAAAGCCTTCTCCCTCTTGGAAGCCCTAGGCAAACACCCTCTCCCCTCTAGCCTAGTGGCTTCGTAAAGTACCCCTTGGTAGAAAGTTGTCTTCCAAGTATAGTTACTATTCCAAAATACCCTAGCCCCAAATCCCTTTTAGTATTTAAGTAGAAGTTGTTAGAAACTTCTAAGGGTTTCTTGGAGCTATCGGAGCGTGCAAATTAGGAGCTAAACCTTGCTCAGGATCGACATTTAACTTGGATAATTTTGGGCTTATCGAGGTAAATACTCTTGTCCTTCTATTGTAATTGGATATTACATATAAGAATAGTTAAGACTTGAGTATAAGATATAGAAGGATATTAAAGAATAGAATTGAACTGTAATCACAGTAGAAGGGTATAACAGAAGAAGAATTAAACTGTACTTACATAGGACTGTATTTACAGTAGACTTGGGTAACTTGACGGGTAGGGAAGTGCTGCCCAATTTTCCGTAGAATAAAGAACCCTCTGCTTAGAACTTCCTACAGAGTAGTCTAGACGTTGATAGACGTATTTGACTATTATAGGTCGATACTCTGCGCGCGACATATTCGACTTGGCAGGTGGATTTCGCCGAGAAGGTATGTGATTCTTCCTATACTCTTGAGCATGATATTTTAAAGTATATATATAGTACGGTAGACGTACGTGTGTTAACTGAACGTAGTTTTACTGCAATGTCTTTTGACTTAAGCCTGAATAATAAGAATCTTGAAGTCTTTCAAAAGAATTATAAATCATTTTTGAAAGAAGAAGAATATTTGTTTTTAAAACAAAAAGCTTAAAGAGTTATACTAGCTTTATGGGAAGTTAGGAATAACGACTTAAGGAAGATAAAAGGAATAGTTTACTTGTGTGTTTATAAAAGACTTGTATTGATTTCTGGAAAGTACAGTAAGATGGTTTGTTGAGTAGACATATTGTGATGCTATGTGTGTTAGTATCTTGTAACGTTTGTGTAAATAGGTTATTCTTATTTGTGCTTATGTTGTTTAACGGTAAGTTGTTATGTTAGTATTATATCACTCACCTCTTGACATGATACCGGGGGTTAAGCTGCCCTCCGATGCGGGATAGACTCAGGCGGTCTGGGACCATGATTCGAGAACACCTCATGCGGGTCCAGGGGACCTATGCGGAGCTACGAAAGTTCCAGGTTAGTGTGCGGGGTTATAACTCATGCGGTATATGTGGCCATGCGGACTACGAGTCCAGGACGATGTCGGGGAGTATACTACCCTCGATGCGAGGAATACCTCATGCGGGCCTAGGTGGCCTATGCGGACTACGGGAGTCCAGGATTAGGCATGCATAATGATACTATGGGCGATTGGCCTGCCCGATCATTCGCGGCCTAGAAAAGACTGTTACGCTTACTATTGTTGCTCTTGTTTATGATGTGGCACTATGTGCGGTTACATTGGTTGTTTCGTGCATATTTGTAAAATTGGTTTTAAAATGATATGATTTCATTTAAGTACTTTACAGTTTCACATACTTAGTACCTGTTGTACTGACCTCCTTCGGGGGCTGCGTTCATGCCGCAGGTAAGGGAAAGCAGGTGCTAGATCCACATCCTTAGGATCTCTACTTTGGTGTCAGGAGCTTCATCTTCTCCGGAGGCTCGACTTTTGGTATGGTTCTCCCTGTGTTGTTAGATATATGTACATTCAGGGTATGGCGGGGCCCTGCCCTCCATAGTTGTCTACTTCCTTAGAGGTCTGTAGTCCTATTGTACAGTTGGGATGTAACTGCCAAACTTTGATATATATATATGCCGAAAGGCGACGTTTTCTCAGATAGACTGTTTTCTTTTCATATTGATTCCTGTTTTGTTTTTATATTCCGATGATTACTCTGATGTATGACTACTTGGGTGCCCGGGTAAGGCACCAGTCACGGGCCCCGGAACGGGTCGTGACACCTGACGCATCACAATACACTACATAACCGTCTGGACCCTCTGGAAGAGTAAGAACGAGGCGGTCGCGATCTCCTTCAAGAATCGAAACCCCGCCACAAGCATCGATCCAAACTTAGCCGCTCCGAGTCGGCCTAGTCAATGGGCGTAGATAGAAGAAAACTTCTCTACGAACCGATAATAACTCGCAAGGCCCGTAAAATCGCGCACTGCCGGAGTAGTAGGTCGAGGCCAACTCCTGACTGCCTCGATCTTGGCCGTATCCACCCGAATACCATCAGCCCCGACAATATGCCCAAGAAAAGCCACCGAAGTCAACCAGAACTCACACTTCGAAAACTAGGCGTAATCACTGGTCTGGAGAACTCTCAAAGATACGCCAAATGCTCGCATGCGCTCGCCTAAGCGAATAAACCAAGATGTCATCGATGAACACTATCACAAACGTGTCCAAAAATGGAATGAACACTCGGTTCATCAAATCCATGAATACCGCCAGAGCATTGGTCAAACCGAACGACATAACCCTAAACTCATAGTGCGTCTGCATCGGAATGCGATCTAGGATGTCCGACTCTCGACTCGCACTGATGATAGCCCGATCGCAGATCAATCTTGGAAAAACATCTCGCACTTCGCAACCGATCGAACAAATCATCAATCCGGAAGGGTATCGTTTAATGGTCACCTTGTTCACCGTAATCAACACACATGCGCAGCGTCCCGTCCTTCTTCTTCACGAACAATACCGGCGCTCCCCAGGGAGAAACACTAGGCCTGATGAAGCCCTTCTCCAGCAAATCTCTCCGCTGGTCCTTCAACTCTCTCAACTCGGCAGGTGTCATTCTGTATGGCGGAATGGAAATAGGCCGAGTGTCTGGCAGCACATCGATACAAAACTCTATCTCCCTCTCAGGAGGGATACCCGGGAGGTCGCCCGAAACACGCTCGGGAACTTCTCGACTACCGGGCGATCGAAATCTGCGCACCTCGTGATCAAACACCCGAACGAGATGGAACATATACCTCTTCTGCACCATCTTCCTAGCCTTGAGGTAAGAAATGAACCTACCCCTCGACGACACAGTGTTCCCCTCCCACTCAATAATCGGCTCCCCAGGAAACTGGAACCGTACCACTCTCTCCATGCAGTCTATACTGGCGTAGCAAGAAGCTAACAAATCCATGCCCATGATCACATCGAAATCAGTCATGTCCAACTCTATCAAGTCGGCTAGGTCCGACGATCGTAAAGTCACCGGACAAGCCCTATATACCCGCCGAGCTACCAGATCGCCCACTGGCGTAGCTACCTCAAAAGGGTCTATGGATACAGGCTCTATCCCTATCCTACTAGCAATAAGGGGAGATATATAGGACAGAGTAGAACCCGGATCTATCAAGGCATACACATCACAACCAGAAACTGATAAGGTACCTGTGACGACGTCAGGCGACGCCTCCTGGTCCTGCCGGCTGGACAAGGCATAAATGCGGTTCTGAGGACCGCTAGGCGGGACCCGCCACGACCTCTGCCGCGACCGCGGCCTCGAGTACCCTACCCTCCGGCGAGTAATCGTAGGAGAGAAGAAGACCGCGAAAGACCACGTAGGTGACTCCACCTGCGCTGCCCTTGGTCGGACAGGCTCTCGCGAAGTGACCCGGCTGGCCGCAACTGTAACAAACTCCCGGAGCAGTACCACAATTCCCGTAATGGGATCTACCGCATCGGCCACACTGAGGGGGCGGTGGTCGTCGGCCAGACTCTCGCTACTCGACGCTCAAGTCCACGGGGCCCCGGCGCCTCGAATATCCGGTATGCCCCGAGGACGGTGTAGGAGTGCTCTGAGCTGGCTGTGGTGCAAATCTAGACTGCTGCTGAGGCCGTCCACCCCGATAGCTACCAAAAGACCTCGCCTGGTCTTCTTCCCGCTGTCACAACCCGTCGGCTCACGCCTCGCGCATCCAAGTACGAGCTGCATGCGGGTAATGTCCATGCTCGTCAAGAGCCACCGCACAAGACTCGGCCATATAATCATCTAGCCCTGGCGTAGCGATGCACCCGCCCTCCATATCTGCTACGCAGGGACATATCGAGCCAACGAATCGAACTCAACGTTGTATTCCACTGGCGCGTCCTCTGTCTCGTGAATAAAAATCACTGCCCGTGCCCTCCTCATCTGCGGAGGCAAGAAGTGAGTGAGAAAAGCCTCCGAGAACTCGTCCCAAGTAGATGGGGACGCGTGTTCTCCCCGGGATAACTCCCACGAATCAAACCAATCGACTGCGGTATCATGCAGCCTATGCGAACCAAAAATCACGGACTCGGTTTCTGAAGCCTTGATCACTCGCATGATCCTTCAGAATCGACGGATGAACTCCTGCGGATCATCCTCGTGCCTCGACCCATGAACTCGCGGGCTACAACTCGTAAATTCCGTAGCCTCAAACTGCTCGATCTCGGGTGAACCACAAGATCATTGAATCTGAACTGCAGATCGGCCTATCCTCGTTCGGCCCACGATCACGGCGATGGCGGGCCATCTCTCTGCACTTATCTCATCCGCTCCAGTGTGGGGCGGAGGTGTAATCTTGTGGTCTCTTGGGGCGGTGTCGTGGAACTCGCTGCCTCGGGTATAGATCGGGCTGAGCCTCGTGACTCTCGGTGTCCTACTAGCGCCTCCGCCGCTGCCTTGCCGCCGGGCGGGTTGCCTTACGTGGAGGCATAATCATACATAAAAGGAATACGTTAGAGGGTCCAACTTATAACACACTCTAAGGCACGATCTCGAGTGAGAAGAATGGAAACCAATCCTAAATATCCTATAGCCTCTCGATTATAGGTGTGGTGCACAACACACCGATAATCAAACTCTACTAGATACGGTTCGTAGACACTTTCCGAGGATTAATCGCTCGATACCACTTTTGTCACGACCCGTTCGGGGCGTGGATCGTGCCTACCCGCACCCAAGTAGTCATACATCAGAGTAATCAGCGGAATATAAAAACAAGACATGAAACAATTGTAAATAAGACACAGTTTATCTGAGAAAAGGGCGTCTTTCGGCATATATATATAAACCAAAATCTGGCAGTTACATCCCAACTGTACAATAGGACTACAGACCTCTAAGAAGATAAGAAACTATGGCGAGACAGGGCCGCCATACCTCGAATGTACAAAACTATCTACAACAACAGGAGATCATACCCAAAGTCGAGCCTCCGAGAAGATGAAGCTCCCGACACCAAAGCAAAAGATCCTAAGGATGTGGATCTAGCACTGCTTTACCTGCGGCATGAGCAGCCCCCGAAGGAGGTCGAAGACAACAGTACCAAGTATGTGAAATCAAAGTACTTAAATGAAATCATATCATTTTAAAGTCAATTTTACAAATGTGTACAAAACAACCAATGTAACCGCATAGTGCCACATCACAAACAAGAGCAATAAATAGGTAAACTGTAGTCTTTTCTAGGCCGCGAATGATCGGCAAGGCCAACCGCCCATAGTATCATTATGCATGCCTATTCCTCGACTCCGCAGTCCGCATAGGCCTCACATAGGCCCGCATGGTATTCCCGCATTGAGGGTAGCTACTCCTCGGCATCGCCCCGACTAGTAGTCCGCATGGCCACATAGACCGCATGACCATAAAGGCCGAACACTAACCTGGAACTCTCTTAGCTCCGCATAGGTCCCCTGGACCCGCATGAGGTATTCTCGAATCATGGTCCTGCATCGCTGAGTCTACCCGCATGGAGGCAAATTAACCCCGATCATGTCAAGAGGTGAGTGATATAATACTAACATAACTTATCGTTAAACAACATAAGCATAACAAGAATACCCTCTTATACAAACGTTACAAGACACTAACACACATATCATCATAATATGTCTACTCATCAAACCATCTTATTATACTTTCCAGAAATCAATACAATTATTTAATAAACACATAAGAAATCTGTTCCTTTTCTCTTTCTTAATTCTTTATACCTAACTTACCATAAATCTAGTATATCTCTTAAGCTTTTTGTTTTAAAAACAAATATTCTTCTTCTTTCAAAATGATTCATAATTCTTTTGAAATACTTCAAGCTTCTTATTAGTTAGACTCAAGTCAAAAGACGTCAAGTAAAACCATGTTCGCTAACACACGATGTCTACCGTACTATATATATATACTTTAAAATATCATGCTTAAGAGTATAGGAAGAATCACATACCTTCTCGTGAAATCCACCGCCAAGTCGAATATGTCGCGCAGAGTATCAACCTATAATAGTCAAATATGTCTATCAACGCCTGACTACTCAGGATAATCTAAGCAGAGGTTCTCTATTCTACGGAAAATCGGGCAGCACTTCCTACCCAGAACTATACAAGTCTACTGTAAATACAGTTCAATCTTCTTTAAATCTTCTGATGTGATTACAGTTCAATTCTATTCTGTAATACCCTTCTATGCAATTACAGTTCAATTCTATTCTGTAATACCCTTCTGTGCAATTACAGTTCAATACTATTCTTTAATATCCTTCTATATCTTATATTCAAGTCTTAACTATTCTTATATGTAATATCCAATTACAGTAGAAGGACAAGAGTATTTACCTCGATAAGCCCAAAATTATCCAAGTTAAACGTCGATCCTGAGCAAGGTTTAGCTCCTAATTGCACGCTCCGATTGCTCCAAGAAACTCTTAGAAGTTTCTAACCAACTTCTACTAAAACTATAAGGGATTTGGGCTAGGGTACTTTGGAGATAGTAACAATACTAGGGGAGTATTTTCTACCAGAAAGGGGCTCTGGAAGCCACTAGGCTAGAGGGGGAGAGGGTTGGGACGAAAACACTACAAGGGAGAGGGAGGATTTTGAGACTTAGAGAATTGTGTTTGTGGATGAAGAAAACCTTCAAGTTAGGGGGGTATTTATAGGCCAACCAATGGCCAAGATGAAGGCAAGTGGAGGGCAAGTGGAGGGTAGGGATTCACCCAAGTGTCCTTATCCATCTACTACACAAAAATATCCTACCTAACCTTGACTAAAGCAAGGCCACAAAATCGTCCAACCCATGCCCATGTTGCCGTCCACTTGAGGGTGACAAGTGTCACCCTCTCGTTGGTCCAAAATATTTCATCTCTCGGAAAAATCCGCAAAAATTATAAATGACATAGCCGTAATTTTCCCTACGCAAGTTTTGGAAAACGTTTCGTCGGAAAACGATTCTTTTCGTGGGTTGTGCACAAATTTTCGTCCTTCCTTAACTTAAGTTTTGAACTTTTTGTACGTACGCCCTCACGTACATACTCTGGAAATACGGGGTATAACAATAGGGTCCTATTTTAGGGCCAAGTCTTGGAAGACTTGGCCATTTCATCTCAAAAACCCTCCCAAGGAAATCCTCTCCCTTCTCTCTAGATTTTTTTGAAGAAAACCTAGCCTTAGGAAATTGTTGGAGCGGCGGCAAGAAGGCAAAGTGTTGAGGAACTTGTGGAGCGTGGGGGGGAATTTGTGAAAGAAGTGGAGGAAAGGGCCTTTTGTGGGCTATTCCATAAGGTAAAAGTTTTCCCCTTCTCTTGGAAATAAGTTTTAATGCTTGTTATAGTAGTTTAGAATTGAGCCTGAGGCTGTTATATTTAAATTGAATAGATTTGGATCTTGTTGTCTTGTTGAACCGAAATGGGCATGTTAGCCTTAATATTGTAACTTCAATTTAGACATCACATGTTGTAAAGGGGAATTGTAGTTGTTGAAGATGTCTAAGGCTAGATATCATGTTAGACCTAAGAACTTGGATTGGAAAGAGTTGAAAGGGGTTTAGGATTGGTTATATTGTTGGCCAAGAATGGCATGGAAATTATTGGTTTATTTTGTTTTATCGTGGGGCGGAATTTTACACGTATTGTTAGACGTGTAATCCCCTTGTTTTTGCTGAATTAATTGAGCCTTAAATGTGGCGTTTGGTTATTGAATTCGGCCTTGAAAAAGGTGGCATAGTGAGTAGAAACAAAGGAAGTCATCCGATTTTCCGTAGAATGTAGGGACCTTGCACTTAGTTTATTCGCTCGAAGCTAGAGATTGATAGACGTTTTATGACCCTTATAGGATTGAAGTACTACGTGTAGCACATTCTTCTTAAGGGAGATAGTACTGTGGAGCATTTTGCTTATTGTCGACAATCGTCGCGAGGTATGTGATTCTTCCTATCCTCTTCAGCATGATTATATGTGAAATATATAGTGCAGTAGATGCACGTGTGTTAAAGGAAATTTGATTTCCCTTGTTGTGCCTTGACTTGATATGAAGTGTAAATGTCTTGATTGCTTGAAAAAGTAGGAAAAATCTTATTCGTTGGTAATAAGTACTCGGTGGTTAATGAATAAGCCCTCTTGGTCTCATAAGGGCTTATAGTTGTAATTGGTTGGTTAAAAACATAAAGTGTTATAACGGCTTTATGGGAAGTTAGTTATAACCCCTTTATGTAGGTAAAAGAATGGGTTGTTGATTTCAAAAGATAAGAGACTTGACTTATAATTGACCTAAATGGTGTTGAAAAGTGTGAAACCTCTTTCGTGAGAAATGAGTACTTGGTTTTTAAAAGAATTACTGTAATCAAGTTTTGATTTTCTTAAAAATTCCAAAGTAAGGAACTCGATTTCTAAAAGAAAAGAGACTTAAGAATTGGAAGTATTTTGGTTTAAAAGAAAGGCATGATTTTGTCTTGACGTGTTTTAAAACATAAAGTGTTATAATAGCTTTATGGGAAGTTAGTTATAACGACTTTATGGAAAATAAAGAAATGGATTCATTATTGGATTTAGAATGGTAACTTGATTTTTGGGAAAAGAGAAGTAACTTGTTTTCAAATATTGAACTCTTTGTGATGGAAAAACATAAGTGGCTTGGTTATAAAAGGTAGGAGTACCTTGATCTTAAAGGGGTTAGATACTTGGGGTTTAATGGTATACTTGACGTGTGCTAAGAAGTGTTTAAAGTACCTTGAGTCGTGTGTAACTTGCCTATGCTTGTTGTGATAGCCTTTGTTGTGCAAGTGTTTGATTGTGTGCTCCGAGCCTCTCGATGGGAGGGCTTATCTGGTTGATTGATGGACATACCGACACGTTGGGTAGCCAGGGTATGCTTCCACTATATCGATTCTCTTGGACATCTTGACACGTTGGGTAGCCCACGTATGCTTCCATTAGAGTGTTATCTTGTTATTTGTTTGGACATACCGACACGTTGGGTAGCCCACGTATCGTCCCACAGATGGTATTATCTTGTTATTTGTCCGACATACCGACACGTTGGGTAGCCACGTATGCCTCCACAGGGATTGTTATCTTGTTATCTCCTTTGGGCATACCGACACGTTGGATGGTCCACGGGTATGGGCCCACTAGGACGGTTCCAGGGCCATGCTTATACCGAGGTGAGATGCCGGGGCATGCGGCCATGGTGCGCGTTAAATTCGGGTTGTATTTGAGTGATGATTTCAGGCGTAGTCCACGACTTGACATGACTGCTTATATGTTATGTACTGTAGTTGGTTATCATACATGTCTCCTGCTTTATATAGACTATTATGATTTCATTTACAATTTTTTTTCAGTTTCACATACTTGGTACTGTTATCGACCCTTCGTTTGCGTTCATGCCGCAGTTGAGGTACATAGCTGGCGATCCACACTTAGATCGTTGTTCGCTTCTCGGAAAGCTCCATATCTCCTAAGCTTGTCCTGTGGTATGGTTCCTCAAGTAGTAGACTTTTGTACATTCAGGGCATGGCGGGCCCCGTCATTATGGTTTTAAAATTCTTAAGTGCAGTCTGTGGTGGGCGAGTTTGTAAGGATGTAATCGCTCAAATTTTCATTTATGTACAAAAAGGTAACCGTTTGGGTTAGCCTGTTTTCTTATTTCACTGTTTTCTTTCATGAGTTTTTATTTCCGCTGGTTTTTCTCTGATGTTGTATCACTAGGGTGCATGAGGTAAGGCACCAGTCACGGGCCCGAGGTCGGGTCGTGACAATTGGTCAAACCGAAAGACATAACCCTGAACTCATAGTGCCCGTACCGGGTCCGGAATGCAGTCCTAGGGACATCCGCCTCTCTAACTCGCACCTGATGATAGCCCGATCGCAGATCAATCTTGGAGAAACATCTCGCACCCTGCAACTGGTCGAACAAATCATCAATCCTGGGAAGGGGGTATATGTTCTTAATAGTCACCTTGTTCACCGCTCGTAATCAACACACGCGCAGCTCCGCCCTTCTTTCTTCACGAACAATCTGGCCTCCTTGGGAGAAACACTAGGCTGATGAAGCCCTTCTCCAAAGAAATCTCTCGGTGGTCCTTGACTCTCAACTGGCGGGTGCCATTACGTATGTGAGAATGGATATAGGCCGAGTAATCGCAAAGACATCGATACAAATTCTATCTCCTCTCGTGAGGATACCGAGGTCGTGCTGAAACACATCCGGGAACTCTCGACTACTGGAATCGATGAAAATCTGGTATCGCAACCTCGATTATCAAACACGAATGAGATGGTAGATATACCCTTCGCACCATCTTCCTAGCCTCGAGGTAAGAAATAAACCTACCCACCGGCGACACAGTTGTTCCTCACACTCAATAACCGGCTCCCAGAAACCGAACCGCACTCTCTCACTGCTACATTGGTGTAGCAAGAAGCTAACCAATCCATACCCATTATCACATCAAAATCGGTCATATCCAACTCTATCAAGTTTCGGCTGGTCGACGATCGCATAAAGACACCGGCAAGCCTATACCCGCCGAGCTACCACCGAATCACCCATCGGCGTAGCTACCTCAAAAGGGTCTATGGAATCGAGCTCTATCCCTATCCTACTAGCAATATGGGAGATATATAGGACAGAGTAGATCCCGGATCTATCAAGGCATACACGCTGACAAGAAACCGATAAGGTACCGTGGCGACATCCGTGATGCCTCCCGGTCTGTCGCTGGACAAGGCATAAATGCGGTTCGAGGACCGAATCGACCCCTGCCACGACCTCTGGCGACCTGCTGGTCCTCGAGCACCCTACTCGGCGAGTAATAGGTGAAGAAGACCGCGAAAGACCCGTGGTGACTCCCTACCATCTGCGCGCCGCAGTCGGACCGGTCTCGCATAGTGACCCTGGCGCAAGTGTAGCAAACTCCGGCGTAGTACCACAACTCCATGATGGAATCTACCACACCGGACACGAGAGGACCTCGATCGGTTAGCACCCTCGCCACTCGAAGCCACAGGGCCCGACCGCCCGAATACCTAGCCGCCCCAAGACGGTGTAGGAGTGCTCTGAGCTGGCTGTGGTGCAAATCTAGTCTGCTGCTGAGATCGTCCACCCCGAGAGCTACCAAAAGATCCGCGTCTTGGCCTTCTTCTGCTGATATCGGTCAACTCGTCGGCCTCTACGCCTCGCACCTGTCGTGAGCACGAATGCGGAAATTTCCATGCCCGGCTGAAGAGCCACACCTGAGCAAGACTCTGCCAAGTAGTCATCGTCCCGTGACGTAGCGGTGCCCTCTAGCCTCCAGATCTGCCCCTACCACAGGGACATAGCGAGCCAACGAGTCGAACTCCACGTTGTACTCCCGAACCGTACGCCCTCGCCTCGGCGTGAAACACTCGGCACGTGCTCTCCCATCTGCGGAGGCAAGATGTGGTGAGAAAAGCCTCGAGAACTCGCCCCATACCTGGAAGCGGCATGCTCTCCGGGACAGCTCAACGAATCAAAACCCGATCGCAATATCACGCACCGATGTGAACCTAAGACCACCGACTCGGTCTCAAGCCCCGATCACTCTCATGATCCGTCAGAATCGCTTGATGAACTCCTGCGATCATCCTCGTGCCTCGACCGTAGAACTCTGGCGGACTACAACTCAGAAAATCCCGTAGTCTCAAGTTGTCCGATCTGGGGTGAACCATGAGTGCTCTTTGGGCTAATGCGTCGGCTATCCTCGTGCCGCCACAATCTCGCTAGTAATCGCCATCTCCCTGTAATCCATCTCCTCTGCTCCAGGTTGTGGGATCGAGGCGCGATCGTGGTCTCGTGAGCAACAATCGCGACTCTAAACTTCTCTGGGGCGGCGTCGTGGAACTCGCCGTCGAGGTATCGCCGAGTAAAGACAGGCTCGCCTCGTGACCCTTCTCGTGTCCTACTAGCGGCTCCTCCGCCTTGCCCTTCTGGGCCCGGGTTGCCTGGCGTGGAGGCATAACTAGTAAAGAAAAGAAATACATTAGAGGGGTCCAAATTATAACACAGCTCTAAGGCACGATCTCAGAGTGAGAAGAATGGAAACCAATCCTAAATATCCTATAGCCTCCTGATTATTGGTGTGGTGCACAACACACCGATAATCAAGACTCTACTAGATACGATGCATGAGACGCTTCCGAGGATTAATCTGCTCGATACCACTTTTGTCACGACCGAACCGGGCGTGGATCGTGCCTTACCCGCACCTAAGTAGACATACATCAGAGTAACCAGCGGAATATAAAAGCAAGACATGAAACAATTATGAAATGAGAAACAGTTTATCCAAGAAAAGATTGCCTTTCGGCATGTATATATACATCAAGAGTGAACGGTGGTCGATGGCGGGTCAGGACGGTGGTCATGGGTCAGTGTTCATGTCCATGAGGCATCAGTCAAAGGTTGGTGAAGCCGTCGGGACTTTATTTCCCACGGACATTGGGAATGCAAATGTTGCGGTTTCCGAAGCCCCACCCCTTCTCGAGGGAATGACGGGTCGCATGGGTGGGCATGGGTCGATGGCGGATCAAGAGTGTGGTTCCGGGTCGAAGGAGGGTCAGAAGGGTGGTCATGGGCTACTGATTGGTCACGTTGGTGGTCGCGGGTCATGGCTGCAACCTAAGGGTCTTCGGTTAAAGAATGTAGAGCCCGATGATGGTTCATTTCCCATGGTTCTTGGTATTACAAATCGTGTGGAAGTCGAACAACCTACCTCTCAAACGAGACTTGGTAAATTGGGGCATTTAATTGCTGAGAGAACCAAGGAAACATCTCATTCAATGGGACATCGAAAATTGATAAGGGTGAGAACCGAAGAGTCAACTCTTCTAATGAATTCAAAGGTTGCGGAAACCAAAGGGGCAGCTCGTCAAAAGAGGTTTGGAAACTTGATGGCTACGGATCCGGCGGACTACTCTTCAATCGAGTCTTGGAAGATCAACTAATGTGGAAATCGAAGGGTCACTCTTTTCCAATTCGCCTAAGACCTCTCATTTGGTCTCGGCCAATGGAGCATTTAATGCCAAAGGACTTGAGCCATTTATGGCAACCTTTCCCAATAGTGCACTACTCTTGAATTCCCCCACGAATACAACTAATGCACCTATTAAGCGTGCAAGGAGTTTAATTCAATGAAGGAAACTTATGCGGGAATCTTTACAAGTCCTCGTCTAGAATCAAAAGGACTTAAATCTATTATGATCTTATCCCCTCTTGTAATGGCACCTTTGAGTGACCACTGCTCCCCTCCCCCATTTCTTGTTTGCATAACGTTGAGGATTGAGAACCCTCAATGACTGATTGTAGCCATCTTTATTTCCGTTATTAGTAATAATATTTACATCCCAACTTTATAACAGGACTACAGACCTCTAGGAATGTAAACAACTATGGCGGGACAGGGCCCTGCCATACCCTGAATGTACATAAAGCTACAATGGCGGGGAGATCATACCCAAAAGACAAGCCTCCGGAGAAACGGGGCTTTCCCAAAAGCAGGAACGGTGATCCTAGGAGCGGGGATCAACAACAGGAGTACCTCTACTCGCATGAACGCAGCCCGAAGGAGGTCAAGACAACAGTACCAAGTATGTGAAATCAGAAGTACTTAAATGAAATCATATCATTTTAAAACCAATTTTACAAATATGTACGAAACAACCAATGTAACCGCACATAGTGCCACAACATAACCAAGTGCAAAATAGATATAACATAACTGGTCTTTTCTAGGCTGCTAATGATCGAAGCAAGGCCATTCGCCCATAGTATCATTATGTGTGCCTAATCCTGGAACTCTCGCAGTCCGTATAGGCCCGCATGAGGTATTCCTCGCATCGGTGTAACACACTCGGAGTGATCAATCCTGGAACTCCCGCAGCTCCGCATAGGTCACATGGACCCGCATGAGGTATTCCTCGCATCGAGGGTGGCAAGTCCTCGGCATCATAACAAGTCAGGGGGGTATGTGATATAATAGTAGTACAACGGACTTATCGTTTAACAACGTAAGCACAACAAGAATAACCCCCTTACACAAACATCACAAGACACTAACACACGTAGCATCATAACATGTTTACTTATCAAAACATCTTACTACACTTTCCAGAATCAATACAAGACTTTCATAAACAAATAAGTAAACCGTTCCTTTTATCTTTCTTAAGTCGTTATACCTAACTTTCCATAAAGCTAGTATAACTCTTAAGCTTTTAAAACCAAGAATTACTTTTCTTTCAAAAATGATTCATAACTCTTTTGAGATATTTCCAAGATTCTTATCATTTAAAACTCAAGTCAAAAGACATCAAGGTAAAACCAAGTTTAGTTAACACATGTACGTCTACCGTACTATATATATTTCAAAAGTATCATGCTCAAGAGGATAGGAAGAATCACATACCTCCTACCAATCCACCGCCAAGTCGAATATGTCGCGCGCAGAGTATCAACCTATAATAGTCAAATACGTCTATCAACGTCTAGACTACTTCGTAGAATATTCTAAGCAGAATGTTCTCTATTCTACGGAAAATTGGGCAGCATTTCCCTACCCGTCAAACTACACAAGTCTACTGTAAATACAGTCCTATGTAAGTACAGTTCAATTCTCTTCTTTTATACCATCCTTCTATATATCTTATACTTAATTCTAAACTACTACAATATGTAATCTCCAATTACAATAGAAGGACAAAGATTATTACCTCGATAAGCCCAAAATTATCCAAGATTAAAAGTCGATCTTGAATAACGTTTAGCTCCTATTCTGCACGCTCCAAAAGCTCCAAGAAACCCTTAGAAGTTTCCAAACAACTTCTACTTAATACTTCAACCAACTATGAAGATTTTCCTAGGGTTTCGTTTTGTGACTAAAGGAAATAAAGTAGTATTTCTGGGCTTTTAGTATAGAGGTAACTTGTGAATACTACAAGGGATTTAGGCTAAGGTATTTTGGAATAGTAACAATACTTGAAGACAATTTTTCTACCGGGGGGGGTGTTTCGGACGAAGGCAACTAGAAAGGGGGAGGGAGTTTTTTTGGACGAGAGAGTAACAAAGGGGGAAGGATTTTGAGACTTGGAAATTGTTAAGGGGATGAAGAAGTCTTGCAACTTAAGGGGGGTATTTATAGGACATTCAAGGGCCAAGATTAAAACATGTGTAAGGTGTAGATTTGGTTTCTTGTGCAAGTGAAGTCTTCCAACCAAGTGTCCACCACAACTTTGGGACATATGTCCACCACATCTTTGGGACATATGTCCACCACAACAATGAGACATGTGGCTAGCCACTTGCTCTCCAAAAACCGTCCAACCCCCTCCACTTGCACCACAAAAAAATATCTTCCAAGACTTGACTTCTTGACTTGGCCACTTGCCCATAATTTTCGTCCAAACATGCCACCTAAGGGTGACACATGTCGCCCTCCTATTGGTCCAAAATATTTCATCTCTCGGAAAAATCCGTAATTGGTTAAAATATTAAAAACGTAGAATTTCCTTTACAAGGTTCGGAATCTTTTCCGTTAGAAGTTCACAATTTCATCCTTAACCTAATTAGGGCTTATACAATTGTACGTACGTCCTCACATACATACTCTGGAACTACGGGGTATAACAAGATTGTCAAAATCTCGTACGTCTACCGTACTATATATTTACAACTATTCATGATCAAGAGATGAGAAAGTTCCACATACCTCTTCGATTCAATAAACTTGCCAAGTCCAATATGCCGTACGTAGTATGTCAACCTATAATGACCATAATACGTCTATTAACTTCTAACTTCAAACGTAGAATATTCTAAGTGCAAAGTCACTATATTCTACGGAAAATCGGACAGCACTTCCTTTGTTTCTACATACTTTTCCACCTTTTTTAAGGCCCGAATTCAATAACCAAACACGCCACATTTAAGGCTCTACAATGTAGTTAACAATAAGGGATTACACGCCTACGAGACGTGTAAAATTCCGCCCCACAATTGATATCTAACTAGTCCAAAAGACAAAGTCACATTCGGCAATTTGAGGGACAACAATACATAATCTTTTCCAATTCCTTTTCAATCCAAGTTGTTTAGTATAACATGTTATAAAGCCGCAATCGATTATAACAACTATAATCTTCAAGTAGGTAACATGCGACTATTCTAATTATCGACCAAATTGTATTCCAATTTCAAATGGCTAACAATGTCATTTCGGATTCTAGGCTTCCAATATCCATAACACTTATCAATATTTAATACACATACTTCATGCTAGCTAAAAAGTAAGGCTACAACAATATGTAATCTTATAACACTTAAGAGAACAAGATTGTTACCTCAACGAGTCTTAATCCAACTTCAAGATCCGAAGTCGCTCCCTAGCAACTTAGAGCCTCTCCTTGACACTCCAATCCGCCACTTGAAGCCCTTAGAAGATCACAAACAACTTTCCTTAAGTTCCCAATCCAAACCTAGGTAAGTGACTAGGTTTTCACCTTGCGACTAATACGAAAACGCCACTTTTACGGGATCTTTCTATTGAGATACCCTTACAATACCCTTAGGAACCTTGGTTTAAAGTGTGGAGCTTATTGAACAACAAACGAATTTTTTTTTGTTCTTGAAACCACCTAACCCGAGAGCTCCTCTCTTGTCTTCAAAGTTTTCTTGACAATTTTCTAAGTATAAAAGCCTTGTCTTGCTACTAGTAGCTTATATAAATATATGGAGGGTCAACATTAGAACAAATGGATGGTTTGGATGCAATTCACAAGGATCAAGCCAAGTGGCTCTTGACTAAGTCAACAATGTCAAGCTCTTAGACTTAGCAAGACTTGGTCATTTAAATTATGGTCAAATGACCATTTTAGCCATGTCCATTTCGTCCAAGACTACTAAGGGGGTGACACGTGTCACCCTCCCATTCGTCACAATATTTCGTTTTCCGACAATTCCATAATTCCGATAAATTTACTATTCTCAAATCTTAACATTTTTGAGTTCTTACGCACGTTCTTATAAACATATCCTTGAATTACGGGGTGTAACATTCTTTACCCCTTAGAAACATTTGTCCCCGAATGTTCCTCTGGGAGTCAATCTTATAGATAGCGACATAGTCTCCTTTTACAACCCTCATATACCAAATAATGCCACACGTGGCCACATAACAATGCTTATACCAGAACGTCAACCTGAAATCCAAGTGTCGACGTCGGTTATCTGCATAAAGCTTCTGTCGACTCTGAGCTTGCTAATAATCTTTCCTGGATAGGCTTCGCCTTATCCACAGCCCGCTTAATCAAGTCTGGGCCAACTAACTGAACCTCGCCTACGCTGAACCAACCAATCGGCGAGTCTACACTTTCTTCATACAGAGCCTCATACAGGGCCATCTGGATACTGGAATGGTAGTTTTTATTATACGCAAACTCAACAAGAGGCAAATGATCCTCCCAGCTACCCCTGAAATCAATTACACCGGCCCGCGACCTATCCTCAAGTGTCTGGATAGTACGCTCTGCCTGTCCGTCGGTCTGAGGGTGAAATGCCACACTGAGACTCACCTGTGTCCCTAATACCTTCTGGAAAACCTCCAGAAGTCAGTCGTAAACTGAGCTCATCTGTATGACATCATAAATGTAGGAACCCCGTGCAGTCTCACAATCTCCCTGTTATATAAGCTAGCATAATCCTCAGCCGAGTAAGTGGTCCTAACCGGAAGAACACGGCTGGTTTCGTCAGCCTGTTTACTATGACCCCCAGGGAGTCGCACTTCCTCTGAGTACGATGCCACCCTGTAACAAGATCCATATTAATTACCTCTCATATATAAGTTGGGATCTCAATCGCCTGTAGTAGCCTACCGGGCTCCTGGTGTTCCACATTGACCTGCTACAATTAGGACACTGAGCAACAAAAACCTGCCACGTCCCTTTTCAGGCCATCCCACCAATACATACATCTTAGTCTACCCCGAAAAATAGAGCAATAAGCACTTCGTGCCTCCCCTAAAACCTGCTGACAAGTCCTGCAGCACCGGGTACACACAATCTATCCTCATATCACAGCACCTCATCCGGTGCTACCCAAACAGGTTCTTCTCTTTTCGGTGAGTCGTATCTCAATCACATACTAACGCTGAATCCTCATATTGTTGCCTCTTCACCTCCTCGTCGAAGGAAAACTCGGCAACCTCTCGGATCTAAACTCCATTAACCTTGGAACAAATAATCGAACCCCTCGGCTCGGTAGCTGATGAATCTTACGGACCACGTCCTATCTATATGGTTGTCCATCTGACAGACTACCCATAGATCCACGACTAGGAGCATCGGTAACCACCTCGGCTTTCCCCGGGTGGTATAGGATATCAATATCACAATCCTTGAGTAACTCTAACCACCGCTTCGCCAGAAATTCATTGCCTGCATCAAGATATACCGGAGGCTCTTGTGGTCTGCACAAATATTCACATGAAGTCTATATAAGGAATGCCTCCAAATCTTCAAGATACGATTAACAGCCGCCGACTCTAAATCGTGAGTAGCGTAATTCCTTTCATGCTTCTCTAACCGCCGGGAAACATAGGCTCTAACCTTATCGTGTTGCGTCAGCATACAACCTAGCCCAACATCCAACGTGTTACAATAACAACCTAACCCTCTAGTCTCTCAGGAGGGGTTAGAACTGTAGTCGTGGCCAACTTATCTTCTAGTAACTGGAAGCCTTTCTCATATCTGCAGAAATATTCGGGTATCCTTAATCTCAATTATGGTTCCTGTTTCCCTTCCCTGTTACAACCAAACTTGGTCACTAACTTAGATTTGATTCCTTTGCTTGCCTCATGGCTAATACTTCCTGTCAATCACAATTTAGGGGGGGAGATTTCCTTGATCTCGTCAAGTAGTAACCCGATTATTTTTCTCCCAGCTCGTAGAGCTTATAGTCAGGTGTTCAACCTCAATTCATGGTATTACATAATCCAATGACTTGTCAAGATTTCTTATTGTTCGAGTGTCTACTCGTCTTTCCTTTATAAGTTATTTCAAGTTGTCCTGGGGTCCCTTAACCCACCGTATTTTCTTACCATCTTTCTCGTCAGTACAGATGTTACCACATTTCCTCGAGGTGTTCTTACTGCCCATTATTTACTAATGGTCTTTACACTAGTCTGGGGTAATCATATCTCGTGCAACTTACATAACCATAGTTGTATTCTCTTTCATCATTCTGGTCATAACCTTACCTTATGCTTATTATTAGCAAAAGTATTTCTATCTTGATTCATGATCGTACAGTTTCATACATGCGTACTACCTGCATTTATATCCTTACGACACTCCCTCGACCATTTCGTAACGTCGTTCACAATTACCCCAACACAAAACTTTTCCCACGGTTATCTAAAAATGTAACCTATGGTATGACGATACTGAAGACCTTACACGTCTCCTATCCTTCGTCTAACAACATGGGTACACATAACCCCATAATACGTAAAACTGTCCTTTTTACGTGGGGGAGAGAACTTATCTCCCTTTAATAATCTTAATCATCAAGCGCCACCTTATAATCGTATAGAGTTTTAGAACCTACTAACGATGTCTTATGTTTTCCGAAGGCAGCCCTCGTACTTAACTTATCCTTGCTTGCGCGCTTTCCTGAAATTATCTGGAAGGTCGTGGCCCTGACCGCCACACCAACCAACTCCAAGTACCTCCAAGGACACTTAACATAAATTCCTTCAAATTCAAGTATTACTTACTTTCTGCGTCAATTTTCCTCAAATGGACAAGTCACACAAACTTATTACATCAACTATGTCAAAGAAGGAAGGATAATTCACTGGTTACAACCACTTCCCTTTCTTTCCACTCGATAACCGGCTTACCGGAAAACTGGAATCAAACCAATCTCTCTCTGCAGTCAATGTTGGCATAACAAGAGGCCAACTAGCCCGTACCCGTAATGACCTCTCAAAGTCTGTCATATTAGCTCTACTAGGTCTGCTAGGGTCCGACGACTGTATCGTCACCGGGCAATTATTACACACCCGCTCAGCTACCACCCATCACTCACGGGTGTAGTTACCTCTAAAGGTTCTCATGGATTCAGACTCTATCTTTTACACTTGGTTGCTCAGTTTCTTATGGCCGTATTTTTCCGTACTTCCAAACTTATTCTAGCTTACGTACATAACTTCCATACTAATTCTGGCCTCCATTCTTTGGAGTTACTAAATTAAACAATATAAGGCCATTTCCGGCTCTCATAACCTGGTTCCGGTGGAATGCGTCCACGAACCCGTAAAACGATTAACTAGACTTGGGCCTTGCATCCTCGTGACCCTGTCACGTAGCGGAACTACTATCAACTGATACCACTTCATTACAGGCTATGGGGCGACCCTTAATAGGCCCTCAACCCGACTCGGCGTCGTACTTAACTCTTATCCTTGGTCTGACTTAACTTTCTACTACCCGAGAAGGTCTTATATACCTAAGGTCTCGGAGGTTATCAACATTCTTAGGCTCGCAATTTCCATGCTCCAAGCCTACCTTATCAGTCCCCCCCGTAAACGGGTACAATAATTTCTCATAATACCATAATTGTGTTGTCTTGACCACAACATCCATACTTACTCCATACGGATCTCATCCGTACCATTCTCTTAAATCATGCCACGTAGCTTAATCTATTAACATAGTCTTCCATTAAGTCCCTTAATTATAACTTCTTAAGGGTCCATTACCTTCTTAGACAACTCATCATCTCCTAATTATCTCAAATTAGTACGTAAAACCTTGATGAGAGTTCATTAAACTGTTTCATACCTTCCCGGTATTTCTCTAGTCCTTACCAATTCCTGGTAATCTAAAATCATTCTACGCAACACATATGTGACCCTCATACATAAATCCGTATAGATGTATGTCATAATACCAACTATACTACAAATATTACCAACATGGATACGCAATCCACATAATCTTTCCTGGGTCACTGCTGCCATCCTCGTAGCTGCAATCAACATAATTTGTTACGGAGAGACGACCCTAACCACACAGCTCTATCGCACGATCTCAGAGTGAGAAGAATGGAAATCAATCCTAAATGTCCTGCAGTCTCCTGGTTATAGATGTGGTGCACAACACACCGATAACCAAAACTCTACTAGACATGCCTGGAGACATTTTCCGAGGACTAATCGCTTCCGATACCACTTTTGTCACGAACCGACCTCGCTCACATCGTGCCTACATGGGCACCCCTTTCAGGTATACATCAGAGAATAGCAGCGGAACATACACAACACAAATAAACACTTAGACAATAAACAATAACAGCTAGCCACGAGGCCACCTTTCGTACAATTTACATAATCCAAAAACAGAAAGACATCTTTTTTCTCTTTACAACCCAATCCATAAGATATGACTATGACCTCTAAGAATAATCGTGGCGGGACAGGCCCCGCCATACCAATGTACAACAACCGAGAATACGGGGATCTAAACCAAGGATAAGCCTCCGAGTAATGGAGCTTCAACAGTTGAATCGGTGATCCTAAAAGTGAGGATCAAGAATCAGATACTCTACTGCATGCATTTAACGCAGCCCAGAAGGAGGTCAAGACAACATGTACCAAATATGTGAAACCGAAAATCAGAATGAAATCATAAGTCTAAAATAAAGTTGGAGACATGTATGATAACTCAAATAATAAGACATCAGGCCTTACTAACAATGATAGTAAACAAGAGTATAATTTATTGCGTAAAAATAGAGGCTCATGATCAAAGTAGGCCACCCGCCTCGTAGTATCATTAAGCAATCCTACTCGGGACTATTTTACCCATGAATAGCCGTATGGACCCGCATGAGGTAACTTCTCGCATAGATCGTATATCGTCCGCATAGGTCGTGGACCCGCATGAGGTATTCCTCGCGTAGGACTATTTCACCATACGACAGACTATTTCACCCGCTTAGGCCCGGTGGACCCGCAATGAGTACAAACGCCGCACTCGCATCATGGGTAGCAAATCCATGGAATTAGTAGTAACCTGGGGCTTTACCCCGTAAGAATAACATAAACTAGCACAACCGGCTATCATACATAACATAAGAACCACCGGCTTATCATACATAACATAAGCACCACCGGCTTATCATACATAACATAAGCACCACCGGCTTATCATACATAACATAAGCACCACCGGCTTATCATACATAACATAAGCACTACCGGCTTATCATACATAACATAAGCAAGTTAAGAAATCCCCCTAACTTCTTATTAGCCTTATTCATATACACTATCATTTTAGTTTACTTAAGGCACTAACATGTCATTATAAAAATCCGGAAATTTAACCCAAAGTACTACGTACTTCTACTCTTTTAAAAATGACTCTCTTTCATATAAAACTTCCAAGATACTAATAACCGTAGTATCAAGTCATAACTATTTTTCAAGACAAGTCACAATACATTTTAGAATACATTTAGGCTTCTAAATCAAGTGACTTCTTTCTTTTATAACCCTAAGCAATTGATACCTTCAATTCAATTTGCCTTTCATAATTCAAGTCATTTATCATTACTTAGGGTAAACCACTCTTTTAACTTTCCATAAAGCTATTATAACCAACTTCTCATAAAGCCGTTATACTAGTTTTATACCTTAGACAATTACATTATTCTTTATAACCAAGAGACTTAAACTTTCCAAACAAAACAAGTATCATATACTTTCAAAATACTTTAAGTCTCTTAACTTTTAGAAACTAATATATCCTTAATATTTTTAAACAAGTGAGTTAATTCCCTAACTCAACCAACTTGGACATTCTTATAATAAGCCAAGGATATCAAATGGACTAGATTGTCAAAATCTCGTACGTCTACCGTACTATATATGTTACATCCCGTAGTTCCAGGGTATGTATACGAAGACGATCGTACGAGAATACGACACAAAAATTGGAAAGGAAGAAAGATGTGATTTTTCGACGGAAAAGTTTCCGGATTTTGTGAAGGAAAAAGGTTCGTTAATGGGAATTGGATTCATAGATTTGGTATTCGAACTTTTTGGAAAATTTGAGAATTATGGAATTTTTTGGACGAGTAGGGGGGCGACACGTGTCACCCCCATGTGGCCATGTTGGCCGAATGGTTGGTGGACAAGTGTTGGACGTTTTTGGTGGACAAGTAGCCACTTGTCCCATTTTTGTGGTGGACACATGTCTCATTGTTGTGGTGGACACTTGGTTGGAAGACTCCACTCCCACATGGACCAAATCCTCACCATACACTTGCTTTGATCCTAGCCATTGATTTCTCTATAAATACCCCCCTTGTTGCAAGACTTTATTCATCCCTCACTTGAAATATTTTTCCAAGGCAAAATTTCCCCTCCCTCCCTTTGTGGGTCTCGTCCAACACCCCCCCCCCCCTCTTGTGAAAGAATTTCTTCAAGTATTGTTATAATCCCATATACCTTAGCCTAAAATCCCTTGTAGTATTCCAAAGTTATCTTTATACTAAGAGCCCGAAAACACTACTTTATTCCAATAGTCGCAAAAATGAAACAATAGGGAAATCTTCATAGTTGGATGAAGTGTTAAGAGAAGTTGTTTAGAAACTTCTAAGGGTTGCTTGGAGCGGGTTGAAGCGTAAGGATTAGGAGCTAAACATTGCTCAGGATCGACTTATAAAACTTGGATAATTTTGGGCTTATCGAGGTAATGATCTTTATACCCTATTGTAATTGGAGATTACATGTCAGAGTAATGTATAGTTGAGTATACTATATATAGAATGAATATTGATAAGAATTGAATCAGTATTTACATTGGAGTATTTACATGAGACTTGTAGTATTATTGTAGTAGTTGTACACGTCCGGTTAGGCGTGTAATCCCCTGAGTTGTTGGCACAGTAGCGGGCCTTGATAGTGGAGGTTATTTATGTGGTTACTGGGGAGGTGCTACGAATTTTTCGTAGAATATGGAACCTTGTACTTAGAAATATTCTACGGCGGATCTAGAAGTTAATAAACGTTATATGGCCATTATATGTTGAAGTACTACGAGTAGCGTATTCTACTTGAAGGGTGGAAAAGGCTAGCAGGGTTATAGTACTTTGGAGCGTTTTGCTAATTGTCGATAATCGTCGCGAGGTATGTGAACCTCTTCATATCCTTTCTAGCATGATTGTTGTGAAATATATATATAGTGCGGTAGACGCACGTGTGTTTAAAGGAATTTGATTTTCCTTTTGTGTCCTTGACTTGATTCCAAAGTTAAGTGACTTGTTATGAAATATTAAGGACTTGAATTATGTTAAAAAGTTGTAAAACCTCATTCATGAGTAATGGGTGTGTGGTCTTTTAAAGAATAAAGTTATCTTGATTTCGAAAATGAGAATAGTTGTCCTTGGTTGGTTTAAAACATAAAGTGTTATAATATCTTTATGGGAAGTTATTTATAACGACTTTATGAAAACAAAAGAATGGTTTTATCATTGGATTTAAAATGATAACTTGACATTTTAAAAGTTGGAGGTTGGTTTCCTTAAAAGATATGATTTAAAGATTAGGAGACTGATTTTTGAAAGTAAAGAGACTTGACTTATAAACAACTTGATTTTGGGAAATGAGAAGTAACTTGATTTAAAGGTATAGGTTACTTGTTTTTTTGGTTTAAAAAGTATATTGCTACTTGACTTTAAAAAGGAAAAGTGTCTTTATTTTAAAGGAAGACATGGTTTTGTCTTAAAATGGTTTGAAAAGGAAGGCATGCTTTTGTCTTAAGATTGGTTTAAAAAGAAGGTATGGAAATTGTTTTGGTTTACTTAAAAAGATAGTTACTCTATTTTGATACTACAGGTATCGTGTGACTCTTGTGAAAGAAATTGATCTTTTTAAAGAGTTAAAGTATGTAGTACTTTGGGGTTAAAACCCGGATTTGTTGACATCAAATAAAAGTACCTTGTGTGAGTAACTTGCCTATGTTTTTCTTGTGATAGCCTTGTAATACTTTCTTGATTGGTTTGATGAGTAAACATGTTATGATGCTACGTGTGTTAGCGTCTTTTGACGTTTGTGTAAAGGGGGTTGTTCTTGTTGTGCTTATGTTGTTTAACTATAAGCCCGTTGTACTGGTATTATATCACATACCCCCCTGACTTGTTATGTTGCCGCGGGTTAGCTACCCCGTCACGAGGAATACCTCACGCAGTCCACGTGACCTATGCGGAGTCGCGGAGTTCCAGTGACGATGATCACCCGGGTGTTACGCCGATGCGAGGAATACCTCATACGGTCCATGTGTGGCCATGCAGACTTTGGGGTCCAGTTGCCACGGTTAGCTACCCCGATGCGAGGAGTACCTCATGCGGCCTATGTGGCTTTATGCGAGTCGGTGAGTTCGAGGTTAGACGCGCACATCGACATCGAGGGCGTAGCGGCTTTGATCATGTGGCGGTGTAGAAAGACCTCGTGATACAGTTTTATAGCATTGTTGGTACGGTGGGTTCTAGTAGTCGGCTATGCCTTCGTACTTACCCCGTACTGTTTTATTATGACACAGGTGGGACCTGGTGTTCACGTGTATTCCTTGGTGTTTTATATCATGGACTGCCGACAGTGTGGAAGGAATTCCACGGGCATGATTGATATTGTGGGCATGAGACCCATGGTTATATTTGAGTGATGACTTTGAGGGCGTGAGTCCCTGACTTGACATGACTGCTTACATATTGTGTATCGTAAATTGGTTATCATATATGTCTTCTGTTTTATATAGACTATTATGATTTCATTTACTGAGTTTCTTTCACATACTTGGTACTGTTATGATCGACTCCGGGCTGCGTTCATGCCGCAGGTAGAGGTACACCAGTTGTTGATCCTCACTCATAGGATCACAGTTCAGCGTTTGGGAAGCTCCGTTTCTCCGGAGGCTTATCTTTGGTATAGTCCCCTGTCGTTGTAGGTACTTACATTCAGGGGTATGGCGGGGCCCTGTCCCGTCATTGTTATATCATTCTTAGAGGTGCAGAATCGTTATTGGGCGTGGTTTGTAAAAGGATGTAATCGTTGTGTTTAATCTTTTTTATATATGCGTAAAGGTGACCGCTTGGTTAGCCTATTTTCTCATCAGATATCTTGTTTCATGTAGTTTTTATTTCCGCTGATTTTCTCTCGATGTCAGATCACTAGGGTGCCCGGTAAGGCACCAGCGGGCGAGATCGGTCGTGACAAAAGTGGTATCGAGCGATTAATCCTCGGAAAGTGTCTACAGACCGTATCTAGTAGAGTCTTGATTATCGGCGTGTTGTGCACCACACCTATAATCAGGAGGCTGCAGGATATTTAGGATTGGTTTCCATTCTTCTCACTCTGAGATCGTGCCTTAGAGCTGTGTTATAAGTTGGACTCCCTCTGGCGTATTCGTTTGTGCTAGTTATGCCTTTACGCAAGGCAACCAGGGCCCAGAGGGGCAGGGCAACAGATGGAGCTGCTAGTGGAACACAGAGGAGTGCGAGGGCACAGGCCCAGTCATCACCTGAGGTGGTGCTTCATTCGGGGAGTTCTGCGACGCCGCTAGCCCCAGAAGAGTTTAGAGCAGCAGCAGTAGCTACAGAGACCACGATACCTGAGCCTCTAGTCCCACGGCCGAGAGCAGAGGATATGGTTATGAGGAGATGGCGATTACTAGCTCGACTTCAGAAGGCATGAGGATGAGCGGGGCGGTGGTGCCGTGAATACACCCGAGCCGGCTTGAAACTTCGACTTTTTGAGTCAGCCCACCGAGTTCTATGGGTCGAGGACTGATGATGATCCTCAGGAGTTTATACGACAGTTGTAGCGGATCATGAGAGTGATCGAGGCCTCAGAGACAGAGTGGGTGGTATTAGGTTCACATCGGCTGCGTGATCTGCGATCGATCGTTTGATCTACGGAACTGCCCCGGAAGCATCGCGCTCACTGGTTGGGACGAGTTCTCGAGGCATTTACACACTTCTTGCCCTCGCAGATGAGGAGAGCTCGAGCGGATATATTTTTGATGTTGAGGCGAGCAGGCGGACGGTTCGAGAATCTGATGGAGTTTGACTCATTGGCTCGTTATGTCCCCGATTTTTGTAGCGGCGCATACGTAGGATAGAGTGCGCGATAGGTCACGGGACTTGCGATTATCTAGTAAAGGGTTGTCAGGAGTAGCTCTTGATCGAGCATGGACATTGCCCGCGTCTGAGCTTATGCCAGTGGCGAGAGCGTAGAGATCGGCGGATTAACCAAGATCAGCGAAGAGGGCGAGCAGCGGTCCTTTGGTAACTTTCGGCGGACCTTCTAGACCGGCGTCGTTATGCGCCTCCGCCAAGATCTGAGTGGTCCTCCGGACTTGGGGCGTTCGGGGTATTTAGGAGTTGGTCGAACTCGGGGTTTAGTTCATAGATTTGCATAGGTTCTAGCGGCCAGTTGATTTCCTCGGTGTTCACTATGTGGTAGGCGTCATCGGAAATGTCGTCTTTTAATAATTCTTGTTTTACCGGCCGTCGAGGCCATGAGGAGAGAATGTCCTAGTAGGAGGGATACAGTGGGATGACTTAGCCTACCGATCGATTCTTGAAATGGTTCGGAGAGGAAGGGTGTTAGAGGAGGCCACCCCACCCTCGGTATGGCGTTGTAGGTGTTCTTGGGAGTGTCGTACTACTTGATAGCTTGTTATACTTGCGGCGGCGGCCATTTTTGAGAAATTATCCAGGCAGGTGGCGCGGATATTACGACTCGGCCTCGGGATCGATCGGTTCATCACCTGTAGTTATGCGCCAAAGAGCGGGATTTGATTAAGCGACAAAGGGAAAGTGAGGCGGTAGTTATAGAGATATCTTGACCTTAGAGACTTGTTTATGTCGTTATGGTAGATACGTGGAGTGTTATGTACGGATAGCATTGTGTTAGGCGTGGATTAGAAAACATGGGTAGTTGAAAGGGTAAGTCTGGGGACGAGAAAATGGGGAGCCTTAGAATTTATAACAGTTGGGACCTTGGATGCAAGGTCGTCTTGAGTGGATGATTTTACGGTTGGTCTTTGTCGAAGTACTTGGTATGCGTGAAATATATTGTGGGATAATTCCATGGGTAGTGTGAGATGGAAGTGGTAGCTTTCATGACGTGAATTAGTAAGATTGTTCGGATCGGGAGCGATAGAGGTTAGCGAAGTGGGTCGGGTTGAGGCCATATCGCGGGTCAACCCGCGGCCGGAATGTGGTGGGTCAGTTTGAGGTGGTCCCGGTGATAGGAGTCGCGGTGTTAGGCCCAAGTTTAAGTAACCATCGTGCGAGTTCGTGGATCGTTCGACGATGGTCGGCCGATGAGGCCAGCCCATCTTGTCTTTCGATCGGAGTATTTACTCGGCGGAGGGTTATGCGAGATGTTATATATCGGGAAGGTTGTAAATTGCAGGGTTCTACTTTTATTTTATAATGACGATGGAGCCCGGTTATGGCTATTTCTTTTTTTTTTTTGGAGGTTTTACCAGGCGGGGTTACGAACTCAGGTGAGTCTTAGTATTGCATTCACCCTCGGGCCGACGGATAACGAAGCGTATTATCCAGACATTTGAGGATAGGTTACGGGCAGGTGTTTTGATTTTAGGGGTAGTTGTGAGGATTAATTGCCTCTTGTTGAGTGAGTATTACAATAGCTACCATTTCGATTCGGATGGCGCCTTATGAAGCCTTGTATGGCGGAAGTGTAGGTTCTTGCCGATTGGTTCGATGTTGGCAAGGTTCGGATAGTTGGTCCATACTTGATTGGCCAGGGATGTGGATAAGGTGAAGCTTATCCGAGAAGAGGTTATTAGCACTGAGTCAGCGAAGTCGTGCGGATAATCGGCGTCGACACTTGGAGTTCAAGTTGACGGTGGGTCTTCTTGAAGGTACCACCCCGGGAGGGTGTGACGAGATTTGGAAAGCAGGGGAAACCTAGATGAGGTACTTGGGCCTTGGGTGGAGCTATTAGTATTGTTATATGCTTTAGAGATGATTCTTTATTGGCTTGGATGTGAGTTTTTGCGCGTATGTTGTATTATGGCCATGTGTGGCATAATTGGTTCCGTAAGTATAGTAGGGAAGACTATACCGCACAGTGTGCTTGGAGACTTAGAAGGAACATTCGGACGAATGTTTCTAAGGGGAAGAATGTTACACCGTAGTTCCGAGGTATGTATCTGAAGGCGATCGCATGCGAGAATCGACACAAAAATTGGAAAGGAAGAAAGATGTGATTTTTCGACGGAAAAGTTTCCGGATTTTGTGAAGGAAAAAGGTTCGTTAATGGGAATTGGATTCCCAGATTTGGTATTCGGACTTTTTGGAATATTTGAGAATTATGGAATTTTTTGGATGAGTAGGGGGCGACACGTGTCACCCCCATGTGGCCATGTTGGTCGAATGGTTGGTGGACAAGTGTTGGACGTTTTTGGTGGACACATGTCTCATTGTTGTGGTGGACACTTGGTTGGAAGACTCCACTCCCACATGGACCAAATCCTCACCATACACTTGCTTTGATCCTAGCCATTGATTTCTCTATAAATACCCCCCTTGTTGCCAGACTTTATTCATCCCTCACTTGAAATATTTTTCCAAGGCAAAATTCTCCCCCCTCCCTTTGTGGTTCTCGTCCAACAGCCCCCCCCCCCTCTTGTGAAAGAATTTCTTCAAGTATTGTTATAATCCCATATACCTTAGCCTAAAATCCCTTGTAGTATTCCAAAGTTATCTTTATACTAAGAGCCCGAAAACACTACTTTATTCCAATAGTCGCAAAAATGAAACCCTAGGGAAATCTTCATAGTTGGATGAAGTGTTAAGAGAAGTTGTTTGGAAACTTCTAAGGGTTGCTTGGAGCGGGTTGGAGCGTAAGGATTAGGAGCTAAACATTGCTAGGATCGACTTATAAAACTTGGATAATTTTGGGCTTATCGAGGTAATGATCTTTATCCCCCTATTGTAATTGGAGATGACATGTTGTAGTAATGTATAGTTGAGTATACGATATATAGAATGAATATTGATAAGAATTGAACTGTATTTACATTGGACTGTATTTACAGTTGACTTGTAGTATTATTGTAGGGCAGAGTTGTACACGTCCGGTTAGACGTGTAATCCCCTGGGAGTTGTTGGCCTGGTAGCGGGCCTTGATAGTGGAGGTTATTTATGTGGTTACGGGAGGTCTTCGAATTTTCCGTAGAATATGGAACCTTGTACTTAGAAATATTCTACAAAGGGATCTAGAAGTTAATAAACGTTTTATGGCCATTATAGGTTGAAGTACTACGAGTAGAGTATTCTACTTGAAGGGTGGAAAAGGCTAGCACGGTTATAGTACTTTGGAGCGTTTTGCTAATTGTCGATAATCGTTGCGAGGTATGTGAACCTCTTCCTATCCTTTCTATCATGATTGTTGTGAAATATATATATAGTGCGGTAGACGCACGTGTGTTTAAAGGAATTTGATTTTCCTTTTGTGTCCTTGACTTGATTCCAAAGTTAAGTGACTTGTTATGAAATATTAAGGACTTGAATTATGTTAAAAAGTTGTAAAACCTCATTCATGAGTAATGGGTGTGTGGTCTTTTAAAGAATAATGTTATCTTGATTTCGAAAATTAGAATAGTTGTCCTTGGTTGGTTTAAAACATAAAGTGTTATAATAGCTTTATGGGAAGTTATTTATAACGACTTTATGAAAACAAAAGAATGGTTTTATCATTGTGTCACGACCCGATCCCGGGCCCGTGACTGGTGCCTTACCCGAGCACCCAAGTAGACATACATCAGAGTAACCAGCGGAATATAAAAACAAGACAAGAAAACAATATGAAATGTGTCACGACCCGATCCCGGGCACGTGACTGGTGTCTTACCCCGGGCACCCTAGTGATACAACATCAGAGAAAATCAGCGGAAATAAAAACTAAAACATGAGACAAGACATAAAGTATGAAACAGGCTAACCAAAACGGTCACCTTCCTGAATATATACATATATATATCAACCTGAACAGTTAAATCCTTTTACAAACCACCGCCCACATGATTGAGACCTCTAAGAATGTAACCATAACTATGACGGGACAGGGCCCCGCCATACCCCTGAATGTACAAGTAACTACACTGAGAGGGGACTATACCAAAGATGAGCCTCCGGAGAAACGGAGCTTCCCAAAACGCTGAACTGTGATCCTATGAGCGAGGATCCACAACCAATGTACCTCTACCGGCGAACGCAACGCCCGGGCGAGGTCGATAACAGTACCAGTATGTGGCGAAAATCGTAAATGAAATCATAGTAGTCTATAAAAAAAACAGGAGACATATATGATAACCAAATTACAGTACATAATATGTAAGCAGTCACGTCAAGTTAGGGACTCATGCCCTCAAAGTCATCACTCAAATATAACTATGGGTCTCACGCCCACAACATCAATCATGCGTGGAATACCTTCCTCACTGCCGTGATCTGATATATAGCAACACGAAGGAATACATGAACACGGTCCCACGTGTCATAACAACCGTCTGCGGCAAGTCTGAGCTAACTACGGATACCAAAGCGCGTCATCGGTCGGGGCAAGTACGAAGCCAACTACTAGATACCAAGGCCGTAACAATACTATGCAACAAACCACGAAGGCGACACGGCAAGTCGAAGCCGACTACAGTACCAGCGCCGTCACGTGGCGACCGGAAAATCTGAAGGCTAACTACCGGTACCAAGGTCGTGTCACGAGACTTCGCCACTAAACTGAGCAGGGCAAGTCGAAGGCTAACTACAGTACCAAGGCCGAATCAGCCGCGAGGCGGCGCAAATCGAAGCCAACCACCGGATACCAAGGCGAATCGGTAAAACCTCATGGAGAGCTAGTCCGTGGAATAACGCTATCAACGAGGCGTGCGTGGAACCCTCCGTCACCGTGCGTCAGTAAGATCATAACAAATCAACCGGCCTCCATTGAGAGCGGTGGTATAAAAATACAATCTTGCACAACAAGGCTATCACACGCAAACATAGGCAAGTTACACACAACTCAAGGTACTTTCATTTTATGTCAACAATACGGGTTTCAAACCCAAAATAATACCCACTTTCATTCTTTCAAAAGACCTCTTTTACGTAAAGATACTAATACTCGTAGTATCAAAAACACATTTCCTTTTCAAACCAAATTACTTTACTTTCGTAAAAACCTTTACAAGACTTTTAAAATCAAGTACTCTATACTTTTTAAACCAAGTGCCTTTCTTTTAAAACAACATCAAGTATACTCTTTAAAACTCAAATAGTTACTCTTTTCAAAACAAGTAACCTATACTTAAATCAAGTTACCATTTTAAAACCAATGATAAAACCATTCTTTTACTTTCATAAAGTCGTTATAACTAACTTCCCATAAAGCTGTTATAACACTTTATGTTTTAAACCAATTTAAGACAAAACCATGTCTCTCTTTAAAACTCAAATAGTTACTCTTTCTTTCTTTCCAAAATTTCTGTCGTAATCTCGTACATACGTCCTCACATACATACCCTGGAACTACGGGGTATAACATTCTTCCCCCCTTAGAAACATTCGTCCCGAATGTTCCTTCTAAGCCTCTAATCAAGCGTGTCTTGTATAGTCTCCACTACTATACTTACAAAAACCGATCATGCCACCAATGGCCAGAATATAATGTGTGCGCAAAACTCAAATCTAAGCCAACGAGGAAACACCTCTAACATCACAAAAAGCTCCCACCCATGGTCTAAAGGATACTCCATTCGCATCTTCACTTCACAAAAGAAATGATCACTTTCGTTCCCATAACACATGTTCGCTTCTTTTCTTACTCGTGCCACTTCTCGCACTTGAACTCTTTCTAATACACGTTCACACTTTGATTCTGCTTGATTTCCACAACCACAGAGTTACTACCTCGAACTTGGTCATCTCACTAGCGATTTCCTCTAAGGCCATTCCGGCCTTGATCGATTCTAGTCGAACACGTCCACGAACTCATGCGATGGTTACCTAAACTTGGGACTAGCACCTCGTGACCCTACCACCTAGCGGGACCACTCGAACTGACCCACCTCATTCCGCTGCGGGTTGACCGCGACCCTCAACCCGACCCGTTCGTCGCCAAACTCTTGTTCCCGATCCGAACAATCTCACTAATCAAGTCACGAAAACCTAGTAGTCTTCTTAGCTTAACTACCCTCTTATAATTCACACCACTCGGTACTTATCACACAATTATACCCACGTATACTATGCACTCAGACAAAGGTCAATTCGTAAACAAAATCTTTTACTCAAGACGGCCTTGCGTCCAGTCCTAAGCATTATAAATTCTAAGGCTCATGTCGTCGTCTCGGACTTACCCTTTCTCAAGCGCCCGTGTTTTCATTCACACTTAACACAATGTTATCCGTACATAGCACCTAACGTGTACCCACCATAACAACATAAACAAGTCTCTTAAGGGCTAAAGATATCTCTGCGACTCTTGTCTCACTTTCCTTTGTCGCTTCAACCATAATCCACGCCTGTGAGTGCAGCTAACTATATAAGGCGATGAACCCACCGATCCCGAAAATTTGAGTCTCTAAATCTGTGCTACCTGCAGTCGGACAAACTCTCACCAAATGGCCACTGTGGCCGTAAGCATACAAGTTAGCGAGACGACACTCCCACCATGGCGCCTATCACAGCGGCCACACTGAGGTGGGGTGGCCTCTCACGCTAACACCCTTCCGCTCAGAACCACTGAATCATGACTAACCCGGTGAAATGAGTCCTCCACTGTATCCCTCCTACTAGGACATCCTCCATCACGCCCAGACGCCACGTATAATAATCTCCCAAACTAGCACGACACCGAGGATCGTCCTCGCTCTCTATCCATAACTCGCGACTGCAACTCAAGAAATCACGAAGTCTCGGACATCTGGATGTAGGGTGAATCAGTATCGCCGGAACCACCGGCTCCGTCCTCATTCCAGCCACCACTCACTAGTAATGGCGGGCCATCTCTGAACTCATATCATCGGCTCTGGTCGTGGCTGAGGCTCGGTATCGTGGCCTCGTGAAATCGCTGCCGCTCTAAACTCTCTTCAGGGCTAGCGGCGTCATAAAACTCGTCGTCAAGTACTATCTCGGGTAATGACCAGTCATTGCCCTCGCAACCCTCGTGTTCAACTCGTAGCTCCTCTCGCTTTGCCATCCGGACCAGTTGCCTTTCGCGGGCATAAGCGGTACATACGAATACGTCCAGGAGTCCAACTTATAACACGGCTCTAAGGCACGATCTCGAGTGAGAAGAATGGAAACCAATCCTAAATATCTGTAGCCTCGATTATAGATGTGGTGCATAACACACCGATAATCAAGACTCTACTGTAGACGGTGCAGTAGACACTTTCCGAGATTAAGCGCTCGATACAACTTTTGTCACGACCCGATCCGGGCGTGATGGTGCCTACCGGGCACCTGGTGATACAACATCGAGAAAATCGCGAAATAAAAACTAAAACATGACAAGACATAAAGTATGAAACAAAGCTAACCAAAGCGGTCACGCTTCTGAATATATATATATATCAACGAGCGATTAAATCCTTTTACAAACCACGACCACAGCAAGATTACTGCACCTTTAAGAATGTAACCATAACTATGACGGACGGGGCCCGCCATACCTGAATGTACAAGTAACTACTGCGACGGGGACTATACCAAAGATGAGCCTCGGGAGAAGCGGAGCTTCCCAAAACGCTGAGCGTGATCCTATGGCGAGGATCCACCAATGTACCTCTACTGCGGCATGAGCGCACCGAAGGAGGTCGATCTGGCAAGTACCAAGTATGAAATCAAAAATCAGTAAATGAAATCATAGTAGTCTATAAAAAATAGGAGACATATATGATAACCAAATTACAAATATATGTAGCGATCCGCGTCGTCGGGGACTCATGCCCTCAAAGTCATCACTCGAATATAACTATCGGTCTCACGCCCAGCATCAATCATGCGTGGAATACCTTCTTCAGGCGTGCATGATATAGCAATACCAAGGAATACATGAACACGAGTCCCACCTGTGTCATAACAATCGTGACGGCAAGTAAGGCTAACTACGGATACCAAAGCCGCGTCATCGATCGCCGCAAGTACGAAAGCCAACTACTAGATACCAAGGCCGTACTAACAATACTATGCAACTAAACCATGACCGGTTTACGGCAAGTACGGCCGACTACTAGGTACCAGCCGTCGTGTCACGTGGCCGGTGCAAGTCTGAAGGCTAACTACAGTACCAAGTGTCACGACTTCCACTAACACGAGCGGGGCAAGTCTGGCTAACTACCGAGTACAAGGCGAATCAGCCACGGCGGGCAAGTACAAAGCCAACCACCGATACCAAGGCCGAATCGGTAAAACCTCGGAGAGCTAGTCCGGAATAACGCTATCAACGTGAGCGCGTGCTGGAACCTCCGCCACCGCAGATGCGCCCAAGTAAGATCATAACAAATCAACCGACCTCCATTGAGACGCGGTGGTATAAAAATACAATCTGCACAACAAGGCTATCACGCAAACATAGGCAAGTTACACACAACTCAAGGTACTTTCATTTTATGTCAACAATACGGGTTTCAAACCCAAAAATAATACCCACTTTCATTCTTTCAAAAAGACCTCTTTTTACGTAAAAGATACTAATACTCGTAGTATCAAAAAACACATTTCCTTTTCAAACCAAATTACTTTACTTTCGTAAAAACCTTTACAAGACTTTTAAAATCAAGTACTCTATACTTTTTAAACCAAGTGCCTTTCTTTTAAAACAACATCAAGTATACTCTTTAAAACTCAAATAGTTACTCTTTTCAAAACAAGTAACCTATACTTAAATCAAGTTACCATTTTAAAACCAATGATAAAACCATTCTTTTACTTTCATAAAGTCGTTATAACTAACTTCCCATAAAGCTGTTATAACACTTTATGTTTTAAACCAATTTAAGACAAAACCATGTCTCTCTTTTAAACCAAAAACTCTTCAATTCCTCAAGTCTCTTTTCTTTTAGAAATCAAGTTCCTTTTAAAGACCAAAATACTCATTTCTCGCGAATGAGGTTTCACAACTTTCTACACAATTTGAGTTCTTCATATATCAAATCAAGTCAAATATAAGTCAAGTCCTTTATCTTTTAAAATCAGTAAACCAACCAAACCATCCAAATCAGATAGTCGGCCCTCCCCGAGAGACACTGTGTACGAGAATCAAAACACTTGCACAACAAAGGCTATCACAACAAGCATAGGCAAGTTCAACTTACTTTCATTTTATGTCAACAATCCGAGTTTCAACCCCAAAATACTACATACTTTCATTCTTTCAAAAAGACCTCTTTTACGTAAAAGCCACACGATACCAATACTCGTAGTATCAAAAACACGTTTTCTTTTCAAACCAAATTACTTCACTTTCGTAAAAATCTTTACAAGACTTTTGACATCAAGTACTGTATACTTTTTAAACTAAGTGCTTTATAGTTTTTAAGACAATATCAAGTATACTTTTAAAACCCCGTAAATTACTCTTTTTTAAAACAAGTAACCCATACTTAAATCAAGTTACTTCTCCTTTTCCAAATCAAGTCGTTTATAAGTAAAGTCTCTTATTTTAACTTCATAAAGTCGTTATAACTAACTTCCCATAAAGCTATTATAACACTTTATGTTTTAAATAAACCAAATTCATTTCACACTTCATGCGTCTACTGCACTATATAGTTTACAACAAATCATGCTCAAGAGTATAGGAAGAATCACATACTCTTGGCTTAATCCAAGTCGAGTATGCCGTGCGTAGAAAATCCACCTATAATAACCACAACATATCTATCAACCTCTCGTTCTCTTCGTAGCATATTCTAAGTAAATAGTTCCTTATTCTACGGAAAATTGGCAAGACTTCCCTGCCGTAAAACTACACAAGTCTACTGTAAATACATCCAAATGCTGAGGCGCTTTAATTCTCTTCTTTTATACCATCCTTCTATAAATCTTATACTCATTTCTATACTACTACAGTATGTAATATCCAATTACAATAGGGGGACATATATCATTACCTCGACAAGCCCAAAATTATCCAAGTTATAAGTCGATCCTAAGCAACGTTTAGCTCCAATTCCTTACGCTCCAACCCGCTCCAAGCAACCCTTAGAAGTTTCTAAACAACTTCTCTTAACACTTCAACTCCAAAAAGTGAAGAACACTTAGGCTTTAAATGTGGCTAGTTTCGGCCAAGGGGGTACTTTGTGGCTAGGGGTGTAAAATCTTTTCTAAATTTTGGTTATCATATATCATATCAAGTCAAATATAAGTCAAGTCCTTTATCTTTTAAAATCAGTAAACCAACCAAATTCACTTAGAACATGTACGTCTACCGTACTACATAGTTCACAACAATCATGCTAGAAAAGATAGGAAGAGGTTCACATACCTCGCGACGATTATCGACTATTAGCAAAATGCTCCAAGTACTACAACCTTGCTAGCCTTTTCCACGCTTCAAGTAGAATACGCTACTCGTAGTACTTCCACCTATACTGGCCATAAAACGTCTATCAACTTCTAGATCTCTTCGTAGAATATTCTAAATACAAGATTCCTTTATTCTACAAAAAATTCTACACCTCCCCGCCCGCTTATCACATAAATCTCTCCTATCAAGGCCCGCTACCAGGCCAACAACTCTTAGGGGATTACACGTCTAACCGGACGTGTTCAATTCTGCTTCACAATAATACTACACAAGTCTACTTGTAAGTACAGTCCAATCCTTTATAATCATCCTTCCAATATAATATACTCAAGTATAACTACTATAACATGTAATATCCAATTACAATAGGGGGGGACATAGATCATTACCTCGATAAGCCCAAAATTATCCAAGATTATAAGTCGATCCTGGGCAACGTTTAGCTCCAATTCCTTACGCTCCAACCCGCTCCAAGCGACCCTTAGAAGTTTCTAAACAACTTCTCTAAACACTTCAACCAAGTTATGAAGATTTTTCTAGGGTTTCGTTTTGCGACTATTGGAATAAAGTAGTATTTCCGGGCTCCTAGTATTGAAATAACTTTGGAATACAACTAGGGATACTAGGCTAAGGTATTTGGGATTATACAATAATACTCAAAGTATTTTCTACACATGTGGGGAGGGTGGCGAAAACTACTCGAGGAGGATATTTTTGCCTTGGAAAGTCTTTAAGTGGATGAATATTATGTCTTGCACTATGGGTATTTATAGAAGAATCAAGGCCAAGATTAATGTAAGTGTAGGTCAAGATTGGGCCATGTGTGTGGGTCCCACCACGCCACATGGCCAACGAATCAACTCAGTGTCATGGCCATTTTCGGCCTGGGAGTGATGGCAGCCATTTGTCCCACCAATTCGGCACGGGCCACTCGGGTGACACGGCCATGCCTTGCGTCCAAAATATTTGTCTTACGAAAATATCCAAAATACCGAAAATCTCAAAACAAAGCCCACAAAACCGTAAATTTCTCTCGTGGGCCCCACGTGACCATTTCTGAAAATAAAATCCCAAAATTTTAATATAATCCAAGAAGTCCAAATACCAAATCTGGGAATCCAATTCCCATCAACGAACCTTTTTCCTTCACAAAACCCGGAACTTTTCCGAAAAATCACTTTCTTTCTTTCTTTCCAAAATTTACTGTAATCTCGCATACATCGTCCTCACATACATACCACGGAACTACGGGTATAACATTCTTCCTTAGAAACATTCGTCGAATGTTCCTTCTAAGCCTCTAATCAAGCGTGTCTAGATAGTCTCCACTACTATACTTACAAAAACCGATCATGCCACCAATGGCCAGAATATAATGTGTGCGCAAAACTCAAATCTAAGCCAACGAGGAAACACCTCTAACATCACAAAAAGCTCCCACCCATGGTCTAAAGGATACTCCATTCGCATCTTCACTTCACAAAAGAAATGATCACTTTCGTTCCCATAACACATGTTCGCTTCTTTTCTTACTCGTCGTACCCTTCTCGCACACCTGAACTCTTTCTAATACACGTTCCACACTTTAGTTACTGCTTCAATTTCCACAACCCTGGAGTTACTACCTCCAAACTTGGTCATCTCACTAGCTTCAATTTCCTCTAAGGCCATTCCCGGCCTTCACGATCCGATTCTAGTCGAACACATCCACGAACTCATACGATGGTTACCTAAACTTGGGACTAGCACCCTCGTGACCCTACCACCTAGCGGGACCACCTCGAACTGACCCCACCTCATTCCGGGCTGCGGGTTGACCCGCGACCTTGCCTCAACCCGACCCATTCGTCGCGCCAAACTCTTGTTCCCGATCCGAACAATCTCGCTAATCAAGTCACGAAAACCTAGTGGTCTTCTTAGCTTAACTACCTCTTATAATTCACACCACTGTGTACTTATAACACAATTATACCCACGTATACTATGCACTCGACAAAGGTCAATTCGTAAACAAAATCTTTTACTCAAGACGCCTTGCATCCAAGGTCCTAATCGTTATAAATTCTAAGGCTCATGTCGTCTCGTCTCCAGACTTACCCTTTCTCAACTGCCCATGTTTTCTCATTCACACTTAACACAATGTTATCCGTACATAGCACCTAACGTGTACCCAACATAAACAAGTCTCTTAAGGGCTAAAGATATCTCTGCAACTACTGCCTCACTTTCCCTTTGTCGCTCTAACCATAATCACCTGCGCAGTAGCTAGCTATATAAGGCGATGAACCAGCCACCGATCCCGAAGGCTGAGTCTCTAAATCTGTGCTACCTCTGGTCGGACAAACTCTCACCAAATGGCCCTGTTGGCCGTAACCATACAAGTTGTCGAAGCAGTACGACACTCCCCACCATGACGCCTATCACAACGGCCACACTGAGGTGGGGGTGGCCTCTCCTGGCTAACACCCCTTCCTCTCCGAACCACTGAATCATGACTAACCCGATGGTGAGTCCTCCTACCTGTATCCCTCCTACTAGGACATCTTCCCAGCACATGGCCAGACGGCCACATGTATAATAATCTCCCAAACTAGCACGACACCCTGAGGATCATCCTCAGCTCTTTATCCATAGAACTCGCGGCAACTCGAGAAATCACGAAGTCTCGGACTCATGGATGTAGGGTGAATCATCGTATCACGGAACCACCGGCTCCGTCCGTCCTCGTTCCGACCACCACCTCTAGTAATCGCCATCTCACGAACTCATCATCGGCTCTGGTCGGAACCGGAGGCTCGGTATCGTGGCCTCGTAGAAATCGCCGCTCTAAACTCTGCTTGGGCTAGCGGCGTCATAAAACTCGTCACGAAGTACTATCTCGGGTAATGACCAGTCTGTGCCTCGCAACCTCTCGTTCAACTCGTAGCTCCTCTGCTGCCTTGCCCATTCGGACCACGGTTGCCTTTCGCGAGGCATAATCGGTACATACGAATACGTCAGGGAGTCCAACTTATAACACGGCTTTAAGGCACGATCTCGGAGTGAGAAGAATGGAAACCAATCCTAAATATCGTAGCCTCACGATTATAGATGTGGTGCATAACACACCGATAATCAAGACTTACTAGACATCAGACACTTTCCGAGGATTAAGCGCTCGATACAACTTTTGTCACGACGATCCGGGCCGTGATAGTGCCTACCGGCACACTAGTGATACAACATCGAGAAAATCGCCGGAAATAAAAACTAAAACATGAGACAAGACATAAAGTATGAAACAAAGCTAACCAAAACGGTCACCTTCACGAATATATACATATATATATCAACACGAGTTAAATCCTTTTACAAACCCTGCCCACAACAAGATTACTGCTCTAAGAATGTAACCATAACTATGACGGACAGTGGGGCCGCCATACCACGAATGTACAAGTAACTACACTGACAGGGGACTATACCAACGATAAGCCTCCGGAGAAACGGAGCTTCCCACAACGCTGAACTGTGATCCTACGAGCGAGGATCCACAACCGATGTACTCTCTGCGGCATGAGCATAGCCCGAGGAGGTCAAGACAGTACCAAGTATGTGGCGAAAATCGTAAATGAAATCATAGTAGTCTATAAAAAAATAGGAGACATATATGATAACCAAATTACGATTACATAATATGCGATCCGCCAAGTCGGGACTCATGCCTCAAAGTCATCACTCGAATATAACTATCGGTCTCACGCCCACAACATCAATCATGCCCGTGGAATACCTTCTTCATCGCGGTCTATGATATAGCAATACGGAATACACATGAACACCGTGTCCCACTGTCATAACAACCGTCTGCAGGGCAAGCGAAGGCTAACTACGGATACCAAAGCCGCGTCATCGATCGGCGGAAAGTACGAAAGCCAACTACTAGATACCAAGGCCGTACTAACAATACTATGCAACTAAACCACGGGCCGACGGCAAGTAAGCCGACTACTAGGTACGGCGTGTCACGAGGCGACGGTGCAAATAAGGCTAACTACCAGTACCAAGATCGTGTCACGAACTTCGCCACTAACTGAGCGGGGCAAGTCACGAGGCTAACTACCGTACCAAGGTCGAATCGTACGAGACGGGCAATGAAAGCCAACCACGGATACCAAGGCCGAATCGGTAAAACCTGCGGAGAGCTAGTCCGTGGAATAACGCTATCAACGGGGCGTGCGCATGGAACCCTCCCACCGCTGTGACGTCCAAGTAAGATCATAACAAATCAACCGACCCTCCATTGAGAGACGCGGTGGTATAAAAATACAATACTGGCACAACAAGGCTATCACGCGCAAACATAGGCAAGTTACACACAACTCAAGGTACTTTCATTTTATGTCAACAATACGGGTTTCAAACCCAAAAATAATACCCACTTTCATTCTTTCAAAAAGACCTCTTTTTACGTAAAAGATACTAATACTCGTAGTATCAAAAACACATTTCCTTTTCAAACCAAATTACTTTACTTTCGTAAAAACCTTTACAAGACTTTTAAAATCAAGTACTCTATACTTTTTAAACCAAGTGCCTTTCTTTTAAAACAACATCAAGTATACTCTTTAAAACTCAAATAGTTACTCTTTTCAAAACAAGTAACCTATACTTAAATCAAGTTACCATTTTAAAACCAATGATAAAACCATTCTTTTACTTTCATAAAATCGTTATAACTAACTTCCCATAAAGCTGTTATAACACTTTATGTTTTAAACCAATTTAAGACAAAACCATGTCTCTCTTTTAAACCAAAAACTCTTCAATTCCTCAAGTCTCTTTTCTTTTAGAAATCAAGTTCCTTTTAAAGACCAAAATACTCATTTCTCGCGAATGAGGTTTCACAACTTTCTACACAATTCGAGTTCTTCATATATCAAATCAAGTCAAATATAAGTCAAGTCCTTTATCTTTTAAAATCAGTAAACCAACCAAACCAACCAAATCAGATAGTCGGCCCTCCCCGAGAGACACGGTAGCACAGAATCAAAACACTTGCACAACAAAGGCTATCACAACAAGCATAGGCAAGTTCAACTTACTTTCATTTTATGTCAACAATCCGAGTTTCAACCCCAAAATACTACATACTTTCATTCTTTCAAAAAGACCTCTTTTACGTAAAAGCCACACGATACCAATACTCGTAGTATCAAAAACACGTTTTCTTTTCAAACCAAATTACTTCACTTTCGTAAAAATCTTTACAAGACTTTTGACATCAAGTACTGTATACTTTTTAAACTAAGTGCTTTATAGTTTTTAAGACAATATCAAGTATACTTTTAAAACCCCGTAAATTACTCTTTTTTAAAACAAGTAACCCATACTTAAATCAAGTTACTTCTCCTTTTCCAAATCAAGCCGTTTATAAGTAAAGTCTCTTATTTTAACTTCATAAAGTCGTTATAACTAACTTCCCATAAAGCTATTATAACACTTTATGTTTTAAATAAACCAAATTCATTTCACACTCGTACGTCTACCGTACTATATAGTTTACAACAAATCATGCTCAAGAGTATAGGAAGAATCACATACCTCTTCGGCTTAATCCACAAGCCAAGTCGAGTATGCCGTGCGTAGAAAATCCACCTATAATAACCACAACATATCTATCAACCTCTCGTTCTCTTCGTAGCATATTCTAAGTAAATAGTTCCTTATTCTACGGAAAATTGGGCAGCACTTCCCTACCCGTAAAACTACACAAGTCTACTGTAAATACAGCCCAATGTAAGTACAGTTTAATTCTCTTCTTTTATACCATCCTTCTATAAATCTTATACTCATTTCTATACTACTATAGTATGTAATATCCAATTACAATAGGGGGACATAGATCATTACCTCGACAAGCCCAAAATTATCCATGTTATAAGTCGATCCTAAGCAACGTTTAGCTCCAATTCCTTACGCTCCAACCCTCTCCAAGCAACCCTTAGAAGTTTCTAAACAACTTCTCTTAACACTTCAACTCCAAAAAGTGAAGAACACTTAGGCTTTAAATGTGGCTAGTTTCGGCCAAGGGGGTACTTTGTGGCTAGGGGTGTGAAATCTTTTCTAAATTTTGGCTAACAATCTTCCTAATACACTAAGGAAGAACACTTAAGAGTTTAAGAACTTTTGGACAATGTTTGGTTAAGGGAGAGTGTGGGATGAAGCTACTACAAGAGGGGGAAGGATTTTGTGACTTGGAAATTGTTTTGTGGATGAAGAAGTCTTGCTATCAAGGGGGGTATTTATAGGCCAATCAATGGCCAAGATCAAAGCAAGTGTGTGGTCTAGATTTGGCCATGTGTGTGTGGGTCCCACTTATCTATCTACTACACAAAATATCTTCAAGACTTTGACCAAATGTTTATGGCCTTTAAAATGAAAAAAACGTGCCACACCTTGTCCACCAATTCGTCCAACCTTGCCACCTAGGGGTGACACATGTCGCCCTCCTATTGGTCCAAAATATTTCATCTTCCGAAAATATCCGTAATGCCAAAAATCCGAAAATAAAGTGGGCCCCACAAACCGTAAATTCCTCCTGTGGGCCCCACGTGACCAATTCCGGAAATATAAATCCAAAATTCTAAAATAATCCCAGAAGCCCGAATACCAAATCCGGGAATCCAATTCCCATTAACGAACCTTTTTCCTTCACAAAAGCCGGAAACTTTTCCGTCGAAAAATCACATCTTTCTTCCTTTCCAATTTTCGTGTCGTATTTCGTACGTACGTCCTCACATACATACCCTGGAACTACGGGGTGTAACACATTGGATTTAAAATGATAACTTGACATTTTAAAAGCTGGAGGTTGGTTTTCTTAAAAGATATGATTTAAAGATTAGGAGACTGATTTTTGAAAGTAAAGAGACTTGACTTATAAACAACTTGATTTTGGGAAAGGAGAAGTAACTTTATTTAAAGGTATAGGTTACTTATTTTTTTGGTTTAAAAAGTATATTGCTACTTGACTTTAAAAAGGAAAAGTGTCTTTGTTTTAAAGGAAGGCATGGTTTTGTCTTAAAATGGTTTAAAAAGGAAGACATGCTTTTGTCTTAAGATTGGTTTAAAAAGAAGGTATGGAAATTATTTTGGTTTACTTAAAAAGATAATTACTCTATTTTGATACTACATGTATCGTGTGACTCTTGTGAAAGAAATGAATCTTTTTAAAGAGTTAAAGTATGTAGTACTTTGGGGTTAAAACCCGGATTTGTTGACACCAAATAAAAGTACCTTGTGTGAGTAACTTGCCTATGTTTTGCTTGTGATAGCCTTGTAATACTTTTTTGATTGGTTTGATGAGTAAACATGTTATGATGCTACGTGTGTTAGCGTCTTGTGACGTTTGTGTAAAGGGGGTTTTTCTTGTTGTGCTTATGTTGTTTAACGATAAGCCCGTTGTACTGGTATTATATCACATACCCCCCTGACTTGTTATGTTGCCGCGGGTTAGCTACCCCCGATGCGAGGAATACCTCATGCAGGTCCATGTGACCTATGCGGAGCTGCGGGAGTTCCAGGACAGGATGATCACTCCGGGTGTTACGCCGACGCGAGAATACCTCACGCGTCCACGTGTGGCCACGGACTTGGGTCGAGTTGATGCTGCGGTTAGCTACCCCCGTCGAGTACCTCACGGGCCTATGTGGCCTATCGCGAGTCGCGGAGTTCGTGGTTAGACGCGCACATTGATACCGAGGGCGAGTGGCGGCTTCGATCATATGGCGGTCTAGAAAGACCTCGTGATACGATTTTATAGCATTGTTAGTACGGGTTCTAGTAGTCGGCTATGCCTTGTACTTACCCGCACGGTTTTATTATGACACAGGTGGGACACGGTGTTCATGTGTATTCCTTGGTGTTTTTATATCATGGACGCCGCGGTGAAAGGAATTCCACGCATGATTGATATTGTGGGCATGAGACCCACGGTTATATTTGAGTGATGACTTTGGCGTGAGTCCCTACTTGACATATTTGCTACATATGTATCGTAAATTGGTTATCATATATGTCTTACATTTTATATAGACTATTATGATTTCATTTACTGATTTTTCGCCACATACTTGGTACCTGTTGTACTGACCTCCTTCGGAGGGCTGCGTTCATACCGCAGGTAGAGGTACACCAGTTGTTGATTGTCACGACCCGACCTCGGGCCCGTGACTGGTGCCTTACCCCGGGCACCCTAGTGATACAACGTCAGAGAAAAATCAGCGGAAATAAAAACTTAAACATGAAACAAGATAAAATAAGAAACAGGCTAACCAAAACGGTTACCTTTCTGCATATATATATATATACCTGAACAGTTATATCCTTTACAAACCCCGCCACAACAAGATTTCATGCACCTCTAAGAATGTAACCACAACTACGACGGACGGGCCGCCATACCCCACGAATGTAGTACCTACAACAACAGGACTATACGAAAGATAAGCCTCAAGAAACGGAGCTTCGAACGCTGAATTGTGATCCATGAGCGAGGATCAACAATCGTGTACCTACCTGCGGCATGAACGCAGCCCCGGCGAGGTCAATACAACAGTACCAAGTATGTGAAATCGAAAATATCAGAATGAAATCATAATAGTCTATATAAAGCGTGAGACATGTATGATAACCAAACTACGATTACCACAACATATAGCGATGCGTGTCAAGTCAGGGACTCACGCCCTCAAAGTCATCACTCAAATATAACAATGGGTCTCACGCCCACAACATCAATCGTGCCCGTGGAATACCTTCCTCACTGCCGGCAGTCTATGATATAACAACACCAAGGAGTACACATGAACACCAGGTCCCACCTGTGTCATAAAACCGTACGGGGCAAGTACGAAAGCCAACTACCAGAACCTACCGTACCAACAGTACCAAATAACTGTATCACGAAGCTGACCGGGGCAAGTACGATAGCCTCTACCAGATCCACCCTGCATCACGTCGCTGACCGGGGCAAGTACGTAGGCTAACTACCAGATCCACCCTGCATCACGAAACTTCGGTCTAAAATCGAAAAAAGCTCACACACGGTGGCCGATCGGCAAGTGCGATAGCCTCTACCAGATCCACTCGCACCACGAAATGACCGGGCAAGTCGTAGGCTAACCACGATCCACCGCATCACGAAACCGTCCAAACACCGACTCACGGTGACACGGGCAAGTCGGCGCCTCTACGGATCCACCGCATCACGCCGCTATCGGGCAAGTCGTGACCAACTACCGGATACCAAAGCGTAATCATGAGACTTCGCCACAAACACTCCTAATGGAAGCATACCCGTGGGCCACCCATCGTGTCGATATCCAAAGGAAATAACAAGATAATAATCATAATGGAAGCATACTTGTGGGCCACCCAACGTGTCGGTATGTCCAAAGCAAATAATGAATAACACTTAATGGAAGCATACGTGGGCCACCCATCGTGTCGGTATGTCCAAAAGGAAATAACAAGATAACAATCATAGTGGAAGCATACTCGTGGGCCACCCATCGTGTCGATGTCCAAAGCAAATAATAGAATAACACTTAATGGAAGCATACCCGTGGCCACCCATCGTGTCGGTATGTCCAAGAGGATCGATATAGTGGAAGCATACCCGTGGGCCACTCATCGTGTGTCGATGTCCATCAATTAACGGATAGCGACCTCCAACGAGAGCGCAGAGTACGAAATACAACACTTGCACAACAAAGGCTATCACCACAAGCATAGGCAAGTTCAACATACTTTAGACATTCCTTTTTATTACAACAAATCCGGATTTTAACCCCAAGGTACTACGTATTTTAACTTCTTTAAAAGATCCATTTCTTTCACAAAAAGTCACACGATACCCGTAGTATCAAAATAGAGTAACTATCTTTTTAAGTAAACCAAAACAATTTCCATACTTTCTTTTTAAACCAAATCATTTCTCCCTTTAAAGTCAAGTTACCATTTTAAATCCAACAATAAAACCATCCTTTTGTTTTCATAAAGTCGTTATAACTAACTTCCCATAAAGCTATTATAACACTTTATGTTTTAAACCAATTTAAGACAAAACCATGCCTTTCTTTTAAACCAAAACACTTCAAATTCTCAAGTCTCTTTTCTTTTACAAATCAAGTTCCTTACTGTGGATTTTTAAGAAAAATCAATACTTGTTATTAATGATTTTATTAAAGCAGTCATGATCTAGGAAATGTAATACAATTTTGTCTTATCTTAGCTTCTATGCAGATGGAGGTTTCTACTGGTTTTAATATAATTAATTATTTGTAAATACATTTTCCTTTATTAACGTTGCAGTGGTTTGTTCGATACTTATTCCCATTTTCGAAATCAATATAACATTATTCTTTAAAAACCAAGTACTCATTACTCACGAATGAGGTTTCACAACTTTTTTAACACAATTCAAGTCTCTTATCTTTTAAAAACAATCAACCATTCTTTTACCTACATAAAGTCGTTATAATTAACTTCCCATAAAGACATTATAACACTTTATGTTCTAAACCAACCAAATTCATTTAGCACACGTACGTCTACCGTACTACATAGTTTACAACAATCATGCTAGAAAAGATAGGAAGAGGTTCACATACCTCGCGACGATTATCGACAATTAGCAAAACGCTCCAAAGTATTATAACCCTGCTAGCCTTTTCCACCCTTCGAGTAGAATACGCTACTCGTAATACTTTCACCTAAAAAGGCCACAAAACGTCTATCAACTTTTCGATCACTTCGTAGAACAATTCTAAGTACAAGGTTCCTTATTCTACGAAAAATTCGGCAGCACCTCCCCCCCCCCCCCCCCCGTAACCACATAAATAACCTCCACTATCAAGGCCCGCTACCAAGCCAACAACTCAGAGGGGATTACACGTCTAACCGGACGTGTACAAATCTGCCCCACAATAATACTACAAGTCTACTGTAAATACAGTCCAATGTAAATACAGTTCAATTCTATCAATATTCATTCTATATATAGTATACTCAACTATACATTACTAAAACATGTAATCTCCAATTACCATAGGGGGACAAAGATCATTACCTCGATAAGCCCAAAATTGTCCAAGATTTATAAGTCGATCCTGAGCAACGTTTAGCTCCACTTCCTTATGATCCAACCCGCTCCAAGCAACCCTTAGAAGTTTCTAAACAAATTCTCTTCAAGATTCAACTCCAAAAAGTGAAGAACACTTAGGCTACAATTTGGCAATATTTCGGCCAAGGGGTATATCTAAGGCTAGGGGTGTGAAATCTTTTCCAACTCTTGGTACACCATCTTCCTAACACCCTAAGAAAGAACACTTAAAACTTTAAGAATTTTTGGACAACCTTTGCTCAAGAATCATGGCCAAAGCCGAGAGAATTTTTAAGACTTGGAAACTCTCTAAGTGTTGGATGAATAAGTCTTGCATCAAGGGGGGTATTTATAGAGAAAACAATGGCCAAGATTAAAGCAAGTGTATGGTGAGGATTAGGTACAAGTGTGTGGGTAGTTTGCCAACCATATGTCCACCACAAAAATGGGACAAGTGGCTTGCCACTTGTCCCCACAAAAACGCCCAAGTCATTTAATTCGCCATAGTCCACATGGGGGTGACACGTGTCGCCCCCCTACTCATCCAAAATATTTCATCTTCCGAAAATATCCGTAATGCCAAAAATCCGAAAATAAAGTGGGCCCCACAAAACCGTAAATCCTCCCGTGGGCCCCACGTGACCAATTTCGGAAATAAAATTCCAAAATTCTCAAATATTCCAAAAAGTCTGAATACCAAATCTGGGAATCCAATTCCCATTAACGAACCTTTTTCCTTCACAAAATCCGGAAACTTTTCCGTCGAAAAATCACATCTTTCTTTTTTTCCAATATTACTGTCGTATTCTCGTACGTACGTCCTCACATACATACCCTGGAACTACGGGGTGTAACATTCTTCCCCCCTTAGAAACATTAGTCCCGAATGTTCCTTCTAAGTCTCCAAACACACATGCGCCGGTATAGTCTTCACTACTATATTTACGAAACCGATCATGCCATCAATGGCCATAGTATAACATACGCGCAAAACTCAAATCCAAGCCAACGAGGAATCACCTCTAACATCACAAAAGGCTCCCACCCAAGGTCTAAAGGATACTCCCTTCGCATCTTCACTTCACAAAAGAAATGGTCACTTCTGATCTCTTAACACAGGTTCACTTCTTTCCTTACTCGCCGTACCCTTCTCGTACACCCGAACTCTTTCTAGTACACGTACCATACTCCAGTCATCGCTTCAGTTTCCAAAACTTTTGGAGTCACTACCTCCAAACTTGGTCATCTTACTAGCCTCAAATTCCTTTAAGGCCAAACCCGGCCTTCATGATCCGATTCTAGTCGAACACATCCGCGAACTCGTACGATGGTTACCTAAACTTGGGCCTAGCACCCTCGTGACCCTACCACCTAGCGGGACCACCTCGAACTGACCCCACCTTATTCCGGGCTACGGGTTGACCCGCAATACGACCTCAACCCGACCCACCGTCGCGCCAAACTCTCTCGTTCCCCGATCCGGAACAATCTTACTAATTCACGCCATGAAAGTTAACACTTTCATCTCACACTACCCATGGAATCATCCCACAATATATTTCACGCATACCACGTACTTCGACAAGGACCAACCATAAAATCATCCACTCAAGACGGCCTTGCATCCAAGGTCCTAACTGTTATAAATTCTAAGGCTCACAATTGTCTCGTCTTCAGACTTACCCTTTTTAAACTACCCATGTTTTCTAATTCACACTTAACACAATGCTATCCGTACATAGCACTTAACATGTATCCATCATAACAACATAAACCAGTCTCTTAAGGGCTGAAGATATCTCTGTAACTACTGTCTCACTTTCCCTTTGTCGCTCTTATCATAATCCTGCCCTGCAGGGCGCCTAGCTATATAAGGCGATGAACCAGCCACCGATCCCGAAGGCTGAGTCTCTACATCCGCTACCTGCCTGGACAAACTCTCCAAATGGCCTGTTGGCCGCAAGCATACAAGTCGGCGATGCGACACTCCCCATAATGGAGTCTATTACAACGGCCTCAACGAGGTAGGGGTGACCTCATCTGACTAACACCCCCTTCTCCCGAACAACTGAACCCGCAACTGACCCGGTAGGCTGAGTCATCCCTCTTGTATCCCTCCTACTTGGACATCCTCCCATCACATGGCCCTGACGGCCGCAAGTATAATAATCTCCCAAATTAGCACGACACCCTGAGGATCATCCTCAGCTCTCTATCCATAGAACTCTGGCGAACTGCAACTCAAGAAATCCCGAAGTCTCAAACTATCGGATCTAGGGTGAATCACCGCATCGCGAACCACCGGCTCCGTCGTCCTCATTCCCACCACTAGCTAGTAATCGCCATCTCTTGAACTCATATCCTCGGCTCGGCCGTGAACTGAGGCTCGTATCGTGGCCTCGAGAAATCGCCGCCGCTCTAAACTCTGGGGCTAGCGGCCATAAAACTCGTCGTCAAGTACTATCTCGTAATGACCGTACATGTGCCTCGTAAACCTCTATGTTCTACTCGTAGCTCCCTCCGCTGCCTTGCCCATCTGGGCCCTGGTTGCCTTGCGTAGAGGCATAACGGGTACATAAGAATACGCCAGAGGGAGTCCAACTTATAACACAGCTCAAAGGCACGATCTCATAGTGAGAAGAATGGAAACCAATCCTAAATATCCTGTAGCCTCCTGATTATAGATGTGGTGCACAACACACCGATAATCAAGACTCTACTAGATACGGTCTGTAGACACTTTCCGAGGATTAACTTCTCTAATACCACTTTTGTCACGACCACTCGGGCGTGGATCGTGCCTTACTCCGGGCACCCTAGTGATACAACATCAGAGAAAAATCAGCGGAAATAAAAACTTAAACATGAAACAAGATAAAATAAGAAATAGGCTAACCAAAATGGTTACCTTTCTGCATATATATATATACCTGAACAGTTATATCCTTTTACAAACCACACAACAAGATGTCTGCACTTAAGAATGTAACCATTAACTACGACGGACAGGGGCCGCCATACTTCAATGTAGTACTACAACAATGGGGACTATACGAAAGATAAGCCTCCGAGAAACGGAGCTTCCGAACGCCAACTGTGATCCTATGGCGAGGATCAACAAGCGCGTGTACCTCACTGCGGCATGAACGCACTTCGAAGGAGGTCGATAACAGTACCAAGTATGTGAAATCGAAAATATCAGAATGAAATCATAATAGTCTATATAAAGCAGTAGACATGTATGACAACCAAACTACAGTACACAACATATAAGTAGTCATGTCAAGTTAGGGACTCACGCCATCAAAGTCATCACTCAAATATAACAATGGGTCTAACGCCCACAACATCAATCGTGCCCGTGGAATACCTTCCTCACCGCGATCTATGATATAACAACACCAGAGTACATGAACACCGTGTCCCACGTGTCATAAAACCGCACGGCAAGTACGAAAGCCAACTACCGTAACCTACCGTACCAGCAAGCCAAAATAATCGTATCACGGTCGACGGGCAATCGATAGCCTCTACTAGATCCACCTGCATCACGCCGTTGGCCAGGCAAGTCGTGGCTAACTACCGATCCACTGCATCATGAAACTTCGGTCTAAAATCAAAATCGCATCACGAATCGACCGGCAAGTGCGATAGCCTCTACCGGATCCACTGCACCACGTGGCGGCCGGGCAAATCGTAGGCTAACCACCAGATCCACCCGCATCACGAAACCATCCAAACATCGACTCACGGTCGACACGGGGCAAGTACGAAGGCCTCTACCAGATCCACCCTGCATCACGTCGCTGATCGGGGCAAGTACGTAGACCAACTACCAGATACCAAAGTCGTAATCACGAGACTTCGCCACAAAACACTCCTAATGGAAGCATACCCGTGGGCCACCCATCGTGTCAGTATGTCCAAAGGAAATAACAAGATAATAATCATAATGGAAGCATACTCGTGGGCCACCCAACGTGTCAGTATGTCCAAAGTAAATAACAGAAGAACACTCCTAATGGAAGCATACCCGTGGGCCACCCATCGTGTCAGTATGTCCAAAAGGAAATAACAAGATAACAATCATAGTGGAAGCATACCCGTGCGCTACGCATCGTGTCAGTATGTCCAAAGCAAGTAATGAATAACACTCTAATGGAAGCGTACCGGGCCACCCATCGTGTCGGTATGTCCAAAAGGATCGATATTGTCACGACGATCCCGAGCAGTGATCGTGCCTTACCGTGCACCCAAGTAGACATACATCGAGTAACCGGAATATAAAAACAAGACATGAAACATACGTAAAATGAGACACGGTTTATCGAAAAGATTGTCTTTCGCATGTATATATACATCAAGAGTGAGCGATATCCCGACTTACAACAGGACTACACTCGAGGAATGTAACAACTATGGCGGGACGGGGCCGCCATACCGAATGTACATAAAGCTACAAATGACGGAGATCATACCCAAACGATAAGCCTCCGAGAAACGGGCTTTCCCAAAAGCAACGGTGATCCTAGGAGCGGGGATCAACAACAGAGTACCTCTACTGCGGCGTGAACGCGGCCCAAGGAGGTCGATAACAGTACCAAGTATGTGAAATCAGAAGTACTTAAATGAAATCATATCATTTTAAAACCAATTTTACAAATACGTTTAAACAACCGATGTAATCGCACATAGTGCCACAACATAACCAAGAGCAAAATAGATATAACATAATCGGTCTTTTCTAGGCCGCTAATGATCGGCAAGGTCGTTCACCCATAGTATCATTATGCGAGCCTAATCTCGAACTCCGCCCGCGATAGCCACATAGGCCCGCATGAGGTATTCTCGCGGGGGTAGCTAACGCGACATCATCCTCGACCCCAAGTCCGCATAGTCACTGGACCGCGTGAGGTATTCCTCGCATCAGAATACACCGGGTGATCAATCGTGGAACTCCCGCGACTCGCATAGGTCGCATGGACCCGCATGAGGTATTCCTCGCATCGAGGGTGGCAAATCCTCGGCATCATAACAAGTCAGGGGGATATGTGATATAATACCAGTACAACGGGCTTATCGTTTAACAACGTAAGCATAACAAGAATAACCCCCTTACACAAACATCACAAGACACTAACACACGTAGCATCATAACATGTTTACTTATCAAACCAACTTACCACACTTTCTAGAAACCATTACAAGGCTTTCATAAGCAAATAAGTAAACCGTTCCTTTTATCTTTCTTAAGTCGTTATACCTAACTTCCCATAAAGCTAGTATAACACTTAAGCTTTTAAAACCATGTATTTCTTTTCTTTCAAAAATGATTCATAACTCTTTTGAAATACTTCAAGATTCTTATTATTTAAAACTCAAGTCAAAAGACATCAAAGTAAAACCAAATTTAGTTAACACACGTACGTCTACCGCACTATATATATTTCACAAATATCATTCTCAAGAGTATAGGAAGGATCACATACCTCCTACCAATCCACCTGCCAAGTCGAATATGTCGCGCGCAGAGTATCAACCTATAATAGTTAAATACGTCTATCAACGTCTAGACTACTCTGTAGAATATTCTAAGCAGAAGGTTCTTTATTCTACGGAAAATTGGGCAGCATTTCCCAACCCGTAACACTACACAAGTCTACTGTAAATACAACCCAATGTAATTACAGTTCAATTCTCTTCTTCAACATCCTTCTATAAATCTTATACTTAATTCTAACCTACTACAATATGTAATCTCCAATTACAATAGAATGACAAAGATTATTACCTCGATAAGCCCAAAATTATCCAAGATTAAATGTCGATCCTGAAAAACGTTTAGCTCATATTCTGCACACTCCGATAGCTCCAAGAAACCCTTAGAAGTTTCTAAACAACTTCTACTTAATACTTCAACCAACTATGAAGATTTTCCTAGGGTTTCGTTTTGTGACTAAAGGATATAAAGTAGTATTTCCGGGCTCTTAGTATAGAGGTAACTTTGGAATACTACAAGGGATTTTTGGCTAAGGTATTTGGGATAGCAACAATACTTGAAGATAATTTTTCTACCAAGGGGTGGGGGGGTGTTTCGGACGAGAGGCTTCTAAAAGGGGGGAGGGAGTTGGGACGAAACTACTACAAACGAGGGAGGGATTTTTGAGACTTGGAAATTGTTAAGTGGATGAAGAAGTCTTGCACTTAAGGGGGGTATTTATAGGACCTTCAATGGCCAAGATTTAAGCAAGTGTAGGGTGAAGATTTGGTTGTTTGTGCAAGTGAAGTCTTCCAACCAAGTGTCCACCACTACTTTGGGACATATGTCCACCACAACAATGAGACATGTGGCTAGCCACTTGCTCCTCCAAAAACCGTCCAAGGCACCTCCACTTGCCCCACAAAATATCTTCCAAGACTTTGACTAATTGACTTGGCCACTTACCCATAATTTTCGTCCAACATGTGCCACCTCCTAAGGGTGACACATGTCGCCCTCCTATTGGTCCAAAATATTTCATCTCTCGGAAAAATCCGTAATTGGTTAAAAAATATTAAAAACGTAAAATTTCCTTCACAAGGTTCGGAATCTTTTCCGTTGAAAGTTCACAATTTCATCCCTAACCTAATTAGGGCTTAAACATTTGTACGTACGTCCTCACATACATACTCTGGAACTACGGGGTATAACATTCTCCCCTCCTTAGAAACATTCGTCCCGAATGTTCCTTCTAGATTCAATCAAATTAGAAACGATATAACTCCTCACAACTTAAACAATTTGCAAATGCCACACATGGCCACAATACAACACTTAAGCATATATGATAATTAAAACCAGCAAGTAAGAAAGTGAGTTACCTGGAGGTGTGGGGAATAAGTGAGGATACTTCTGCCTCATGTCCTCCTCTGCTTCCCACGTCATCTCCTCTCTGTTCTCGTTCCGCCCTAAGACCTTGACGGAAGCCACATCCTTTGTCCGCAACCGCTTAACCTGATGATCGAGTATCGCTATGGGACTCTCCTCATACGATAACCCATCCGTCACCTGGACATCGTCAATCGGGTGCACTCTAGATGGATCCCCGATACATCTCCTCAGCATAGAAACATGAAAAACCGGATGCACTGCCTCCAGATCGGACGACAGATCCAACTCATAGACAACCTTGCCTACCCTGCGGACAATCTGATAAGGCCCAATGTACCTTGGGCTGAGCTTCCCTTTCTTCCCAAACCTCATCACACCCTTCATGGGTGACACCTTCAGGAAAACCCAATCATCAACCTCAAACTCCAGATGCCGACGACGATGATCTGCGATCGACTTCGTCGACTCGAGTCATCGATAATCGCTCTGGATAAGCTTCACCTTATCCACTGCCTGTTGTATCAAGTCCGACCCAACCAACTAAACCTCACCCACATCAAACCAGCCTATCGGTGACCTGCACTTCCTCCCATATAAGGCCTCATAAGGTGCCATCTGGATACTGGAATGGTAGCTGTTATTATACGCAAACTCCACTAGCGACAAATGATCCTCCCAGATACCCCTGAAATCAATAACACAGGGCTCACAAAGATATCCTCGAAGTCCGGATAATGCGCTCGCTGTCCGTCTGTTTGAGGATGGAATGCAGTACTGAGGCTCACCTGCGTCCCTAATCCCTTCTGGAAAGACCTCCAGAAGTTAGCTGTAAACTGGGCTCCTCTGTCTGATATGATAGAAATAGGGACCCCATGCAGTCTCACGATCTCTCGGATGTAAAGTCTGGCATAATCCTCGGCCGAAAAAGTCGTCCTGACTGGATGAAAGTGGGCCGATTTTGTCAGCCTGTCGACGATAACCCAGATAGAGTCATGCTTCCTCTGAGTGCGAGGTAAACCTGTGATAAAGTCCATGTTGATCACCTCCCACTTCCAGGTCGGAATCTCTATCGTCTGCAACAACCCACCAGGCCTCTGGTGCTCTACCTTTACCTACTGACAACATGGGCACTGAGCAACAAACTCTGCAACGTCCCTCTTTAGGCCATCCCACCAATACACAGATCTGAGGTCGTGGTACATCTTTGTCGACCCCGGATGGATAGAGTAACGCGCGCTATGTGCTTCCCCTAGAACCTGCTGTCGAAGTCCTGCAATATCTGGAACACACAACCTGCCCTCAAACCTTAGCACCTCATCAGGTGCTACCTCAAAAGGACCCTTCCCTTCACGAAGAGCCGTATCACGATACCGTGTCAAAATCGGATCCTCATACTGTTGCCTCTTCACCTCCTCGACGATGGAAGACTCGGCAACCTCTCGAACCGGAACCCCACTGCTATCAGAACCAATCAATCGGACTCCAAGGCTCGCTAGCTGATGTATCTCGCGGACCATGCCCCTTCTCTCTAGCTTCACATCTGATAGACTACCCATCGACCTACGACTAAGGGCATCTGCCACAACATTGGCCTTCCCTGGGTGGTACAGGATATCGACATCATAATCCTTGAGTAACTTTAACCACCGTCTCTGTCGTAAGTTCAACTCTCTCTGGCTGAAGATATACTGGAGGCTCTTGTGGTCTGTGTAAATATCCACATGAACTCCATACAAATCGCCTCCGGATCTTCGGCGTGTATCACCGCCGCTAACTCCAAATCATGCGGGTAGTTCTTCTCATGCTTCTTGAGTCGTCGAGATCGCGTCGCTATAACCTTACCGCCGCAAGACACATCCAAGCCGATGGTCGACGCATCACAATACACTACATAGCCATCTAGGCCCTCTGGAAGAGTAAGAACTGGGGCGGTCGTCAACCTCTCCTTCAGTAACTGGAAGCCCTCCTCACAAGCATCCGCCCATCAAACTTAGCCGCTTCGAGTTAGCTTAGTCAAAGGTGCCAAAATAGAAGCAAACTTCTCCACGAACCTCCGATAGTAACCTGCAAGGCCTAGAAAGTTGCGCACTGTCGGAGTAAGAGGTCTAGGCCAACTCGATCGCCTCGATCTTGGCGTATCCACCCGAATACCATCGGCCCCGACAATATGCCCACGAAATGCCACCGAAGTCAACCAGAACTCACACTTGGAAAACTTGGCGTACAACCGCTGGTCCTGGAGAACTCTCAAGACAGCCTCAAATGCCCGCGTGCTCGCCTGGCGAGAATAAACCAAGATGTCATCAATGAATACTATCACAAACGTATCCAAAATGGCTTGAACACTCGTTCATCAAATCCATAAATACCACGAGCATTGGTCAAACCGAAAGACATAACCTGAACTCATAGTGCGTGTCGTCCGAATGCGATCTAGGGACATCCGCTCTCTAACTCGCACTGATGATAGCCCGATCGCAGTCAATCTTGAGAAACATCTCGCACTGGCAATCGTCGAACAAATCATCAATCACAGGAAGGGGTATCTGTTCTTAATAGTCACCTTGTTCACCGTCAGAATCAACATACGCGCGGCGTCCATCCTTCTTCTTCACGAACAATACCGGCGCTCCCGGGGAGAAACACTAGTTCGATGAAGCCATTCTCTCCAAAGAAATCTCTCATTTGGTCCTTCAACTCTCTCAACTTCGGCGGTGCCATTCTCGTATGGCGGAATGGATATAGGTCGAGTATCCGCAAAGACATCGATACAAAACTCTATCTCCTCTCGGGAGGGATACCCGGAGGTCGTCTGAAACACATCCGGGAACTCTCTCGACTCTGAACCGAGTGAAAATCTGGTACCGCAACCTCATTATCAAACACCCGAATGAGATGGTAGATATACCCCTTCTGCACCATCTTCCTAGCCTTGAGATAAGAAATAAACCTACCCCTCGGCGACACAGTGTTCCCCTCCCACTCAATAACCGGCCTCAGAAACGGAACCGCACATCTGTCTCGCCACATTGGCGTAGCAAGAAGCTAACCAATCCATACCCATGATCATATCAAAATCGTTCATATCCAACTCTATCAAGTCGGCTAGGGTCTGACGACTGCATAAAGACACTGGGCAAGCCCTATATACCCGCCGAGCTACCACCGAATCACCCACTGGCGTAGCTACCTCAAAAGGGTCTATGGACTCAGGCTCTATCCCTATCGTACTAGCAATATGGGGAGATATATAGGACAAAGTAGAACCCGGATCTATCAAGGCATACACGTCATAACAAGAAACTGATAAGGTACATGTGACGACATCCGGTGATGCCTCCTGGTCCTGTCGGCTGGACAAGGAATAAATGCGGTTCTGAGGACCGCTAGAACTAGGACCCCTGCCACGACCTATGCCGCGACCTGCTGGTCCTCGAGCACCACGCCTCGGGCGAGTAAATGAGTGAAGAAGACCCGACGAAAGACCACAGAGGTGACCCCTACCATCTGCGCCGCCTGGTGGACGGTCTCGCATGATAGTGACCTGCTGGCCGCAGTGTAGCAAACTCGGTAGTACCACAACTCCGGAATGGAATCTACGCATCGGACACACCGAGAGGACCTCGACGGTTAGCACCCGCCACTCCCGAAGTCCAAGTCCCGGGGCCCCGACCGCCTCGAATACCCTGGCCGTCCCAAGACGGTGTAGGAGTGCTCAATCGCGGTGGTGCAAATCTAGTCTGGCCGAGATCGTCCACCCGAGAGCCACCAAAAGACCGCTGCCCCGCCTTCTCGCTGAAATCGACAACCCGCCTGCCTCTACGCCTCACATCCCGGTCATAAGCTCGCATGCTGGCAATGTCCATGCCCGGCTGAAGAGCTACACCTGAGAAACCTTCTGCCAAATAGTCGTCGAGCCCGGTGATGTAGCGGTGCACTCGGTCCTCCATGTCTGTCACCAATGCGGGGACATATCGAGCCAACGAGTCGAACGCCACGTTGTACTCCCGGACTGTGTGCCCTCTCTGTCTCAGTATCAGAAATCTGTCGGCCTGTGCCCTCCTCATCTGCGGAGGCAAGAAGTGGCTGAGAAAAGCCTCCGAGAACTCGTCCCATACCGCTGGAAGGGCATGCTCTCCCTGGGACAGCTCCCACGAATCAAACCAGTCGACTGCAGTATCACGCAACCGATATGAACCTAAGACCACTGACTCGGTCTCCGAAGCCCTGATCACTCTCATAATCCGTCAGAATCGCCGGATGAACTCCGCGGATCATCCTCGTGCCTCGACCAGAGAACTCGCGGCTACAACTCAGAAAATCCCGTAGTCTCAAGCTATTCGATCTAGGATGATCCATGGGTGCTATCGAATCGCCGCGTCCATCCTATCTCTCGCCGTTCGCCACAATCTCGGCTAGTAATCGCCATCTCCTCAGAACCCATCTCCTCGCTCCAGCCGTGGGACCGAGGCGCAGTATCGTGGTCTAAGTAGCCACAGTTGTGGCTCTAAACTCTGCTGGGGCCGGTAGCGTCGTGGAACTCACCGTCTGAGGTATCGCCTCGGGTAAAGACTGGGCCTGGGCCCTCGTGACCCTCTGTGTCCTACTAGCAACTCCCTCGGCTGCCTTGCCCTTCTGGGCTCGGGTTGCCTGGCGTGGAGGCATAACTGGTAAAGAAAAGAAATACGTTAGAGGGGTCCAACTTATAACACAGCTCTAAGGCACGATCTCAGAGTGAGAAGAATGGAAACCAATCCTAAATATCCTATAGCCTCCTGATTATTGGTGTGGTGCACAACACACCGATAATCAAGACTCTACTAGATACGTCAGAGACACTTTCCGAGGATTAATCGCTCGATACCACTTTTGTCACGACCGATCCGGGCGTGGATCGTGCCTTACCCGCACCCAAGTAGACATACATCGAGTAACTAGGAATATAAAAACAAGACATGAAACATACGTAAAATGAGACACGCTTATCCAAGAAAAGATTGCATTTCGGCATGTATATATACATCAAGAGTGAAGCGATACATCCCAACTTACAAATGGACTACGCACTTAGGAATGTAAACAACTATGGCGGGACAGGGCCCCGCCATACCCTGAATGTACATAAAGCTACAAATGACAGGGAGATCATACCCAAACGATAAGCCTCCGGAGAAACGGGGCTTTCCCAAAAGCAGAAACGGTGATCCTAGGAGCGGGGATCAACAACAGGAGTACCTCTACCTGCGGCATGAACGCAGCCCCCCGAAGGAGGTCAGTACAACAGGTACCAAGTATGTGAAACTGTAAAGTACTTAAATGAAATCATATCATTTTAAAACCAATTTTACAAATACGCATTTAAACAACCAATGTAACCGCACATAGTGCCACAAAGATAACCAAGAGCAAAATAGATATAACATAACCGGGTCTTTTCTAGGCCGCTAATGATCGGGCAAGGCCATTCGCCCATAGTATCATTATGCGAGCCTAATCTCGAACTCCCATACCGCATAGCCACATAGGCCCGCATGAGGTATTCTCGCATCGGGGTAGCTAACTGCGGCATTATCCTCGACCCCGAAGTCCGTGATAGTCACCGACCGCATGAGGTATTCTCGCGTCGGCGTAACACACCCGGAGTGATCAATCGAACTCCCGCGGCCCGCGATAGGTCGCATGGACCCGCGTGAGGTATTCTCGTGATCGAGGTGACAAATCCTCGGCATCATAACAAGTCAGGGGGGTATGTGATATAATACCAGTACAACGGGCTTATCGTTTAACAACGTAAGCATAACAAGAATAACCCCCTTACACAAACATCACAAGACACTAACACACGTAGCATCATAACATGTTTACTTATCAAACCAACTTACCACACTTTCTAGAAACCATTACAAGGCTTTCATAAGCAAATAAGTAAATCGTTCCTTTTATCTTTCTTAAGTCGTTATACCTAACTTCCCATAAAGCTAGTATAACACTTAAGCTTTTAAAACCAAGTATTTCTTTTCTTTCAAAAATGATTCATAACTCTTTTGAAATACTTCAAGATTCTTATTATTTAAAACTCAAGTCAAAAGACATCAAAGTAAAACCAAATTTAGTTAACACACGTATGTCTACCGTACTATATATATTTCACAAATATCATGCTCAACAGTATAGGAAGGATCACATACCTCCTCGGCTCAATCCACCTGCCAAGTCGAATATGTCGCGCGCAGAGTATCAACCTATAATAGTTAAATACGTCTATCAACGTCTAGACTACTCTGTAGAATATTCTAAGCAGAAGGTTCTTTATTCTACGGAAAATTTGGCAGCATTTCCCAACCCGTAACACTACACAAGTCTACTGTAAATACAACCCAATGTAATTACAGTTCAATTCTCTTCTTCAACATCCTTCTATAAATCTTATACTTAATTCTAAACTACGGGCCCGTGACTGGTGCCTTACCCGGGCACCCTAGTGATACAACATCAGAGAAAATCAGCGGAAATAAAAACTTACACATGAAACAAGATATACAATAAGAAAAATAGGTTAACCAAAATGGTCACCTTTCTGCATATATATAAAAATGATTAAACTGACGAGCTACATCCTTTACAAACCCCTTGCCACAACAAGATTTACTGCACTTCAAGAATGTAACCACAACTACGACGGACAGGCCGCCATACCACGAATGTAAGTACCTACAACGACAGGGGACTATACCAAAAGATAAGCCTCCGGAGAAACGGAGCTTCCCGAAATGCTGAACTGTGATCCTATGAGCAAGGATCAACAACGGGTGTACCTCTACCTGCGGCATGAACGCAGCCTCCTTCGTTAACCGCACATAGTGCCACAGCATAAACAAGAGCAAAATAGATATAACGTAACTGGTCTTTTCTAGGCCGCTAATGATCGAAGCAAGGCCAATCGCCCATAGTATCATTATGCGAGCCTAATCCTGGAACTCCCGCAGTCCGCATAGACCACCTAGGTCCGCATGAGGTATTCCTCGCATCGGGGGTAGCTAACCCTCGGCATCAACCTGGACTCCCGCAGTCCGCATAGTCACCTGGACCGCATGAGGTATTCCTCGCATCGGCGTAACACACCCGGAGTGATCATCCTGGAACTCCCGCAGCTCCGCATAGGTCCCATGGACCCGCATGAGGTATTCCTCGCATCGGGGGCGGCTAACCCTCGGCATAACAAGTCAGGGGGGTAAGTGATATAATACCAGCATAACTGCTTATCGTTAAACAACATAAGCACAACAAGAAAACCCCCTTACACAAACGTCATAAGACACTAACACACGTAGCATCATAACATGTTTACTTATCAAACCAACAAGAAAGTATTACAAGGCTATCACAAGCCAACATAGTCAAGTTACTCACACAAAAGTCACACGATACCCGTAGTATCAAAATAGAGTAACTATCTTTTAAGTAAACCAAAACAATTTCCATACCTTCTTTTTAAACCAATCTTAAGACAAAAGCATGCCTTCCTTTTAAAACAAAGACATTTTTTCCTTTTTAAAGTCAAGTAGCAATATACTCTTTAAACCAAGTGTCTTACTCTTTTTAAAAACAAGTAACCTATACCTTTAAATCAAGTTACTTCTCCTTTCCCAAAATCAAGTTGTTTATAAGTCAAGTCTCTTTACTTTCAAAAATCAGTCTCTTAATCTTTAAATCATATCTTTTAAGGAAACCAACCAGTTATCATTTTAAATCCAATGATAAAACCATTCTTTTGTTTTCATAAAGTCGTTATAAATAACTTCCCATAAAGCTATTATAACACTTTATGTTTTAAACCAACCAAGGACAATTATTTTCATTTTCGAAATCAAGATAACTTTATTCTTTAAAAGACCACACACCCATTACACATGAATGAGGTTTTACAACCTTTTAACATAATTCAAGTCCTTAATATTTCATAACAAGTCACTTAACTTTGGAATCAAGTCAAGGACACAAAAGGAAAATCAAATTCCTTTAAACACACGTGCGTCTACCGCACTATATATATTTCACAACAATCATGCTAGAAAGGATAGGAAGAGGTTCACATACCTCGCGACGATTATCGACAATTAGCAAAACGCTCCAAAGTACTATACTTTTGCTAGTCTTTTTCACCCTTCAAGTAGAATACGCTACTCGTAGTACTTCAACCTATAATGGTCATAAAAGGTCTATTAACCTCTAGCTCTCTTCGTAAAATATTCTAAGTACAAGGTCACTAAATCCTACGGAAAATCGGGCAGCACTTCCTTTGTTTCTACATACTTTGCCACCTTTTTCAAGGCCGAATACAATAACCAAACGCCACATTTAAGGCTCAAATCAATTCAACAAATACAAAGGGGATTACACGCCCTACAAGACGTGTAAAATTCCGCCCCACAAATGATACAAAACAATCCAATTATACAATGTCATACTCGGCTACTAGGTGCAACAACATAAGGTCTTCCAATTCTTTTCTAATCCAAGTTCTTGGGTCAAACATGTTATATAGTCATAAACAATTTCAACAACTATAATTCCATCTTTATATAACATGTGACAACTAAACTAGTAACCAAATTGAATTGAATTACAATCTTTAAGGGCTAACATCTAGTTTTCGTGACTCTCGACTAACACCACTCCCGAACAATCGTAACTCACCGTTAAGGGTCGAAGTCATCCCTCTTATCCTCTTCTTGGACATCACTCCATCCCCACGGCCGGGCCATTTAGTATATTAGTAAGCGACCATCCGTCTACGGCCATCCCGCACCTTGATCGGTGCTAGTAGATATATATCGAGTAACCATAAATATAAAAACAAAGACATGAGATAAAAAGTAAAATGAGAAATATCTATCGAAAAGTTTCCTTTCGGTATGTATAATCAAGTCCATGGGCGTACATCCAAAATTTACAACAGAATACTGCACTTAAGAAAGTAACAACTATGTATGGGGCAGGTCTCTGCCATACCCCTGAATGTACATACAGTTAAGTAAAATGATGTGGAGATTCATCAAAAAGAGCCAAGCAAGAAACGGGGCAGGGGCGACAGCAAACGGTGGGTGGTGGGAGCGCGGCGACACAGAGTACTCTCTACCGGGCGTCGGTCTGACACTACAGGTCAGTGAGCGTATACTATGACAAAGAAATCATAGCATTTTAAAACCAATTACAAATACGCATGAACAACCAATTTAACAGATGCCACAATGCATAATAAAATATAACGCACCTTCAGATATATATATATACACACGAATGCTTAAATCTTACAAACCCAAATTACACAACAAGATTTACCTTCTAAGAATGTAACAACAACTTGACTTGACAGTATTCGTCATACTTCGAATGTACAAGTACCTACAATGACAAGACTAAGCCTGCGATAACATGTACCAAGTATGTGAAATCGAAAATCGTAAATGAAATCATAATAGTCTATATAAAAAAGACATATATGATAACCAAATTACGATACACATATATGTAGCATGTCAAGTCGGGGACTCACGCCTCAAAGTCATTCAAATATAACCATGGGTCTCATGCCCACATATCAATCATGCGTGGAATTCTCCGCCTCATAGTCCATGATATAAAAACAACTAGGAATACACACGAACACCATGTCACTTGTGTCATAAAAAGCGTGCGGGGTAACTACTGAAGTATAGCAACTACCACCAGCGTACAATGATATAAAAGCGTATCAGATCACGGGAATCGATGCTCTACGATCCAAAATTCATCACGACCAGATCACCGGGCAAGATCGCGTAACGATCCACGATCGCATCACGAGACTTCGCCCTAACCGAAAAATCGTGTCACGACCGGGCAAGTGCGATAGCCTTTACCAGATCCACCTCGCATCACGCCTCGATCGGCAGCACGTGAGCTAACCACCGGATCCACCTACATCACGAAACTTCGTCCAAACATCGACTCACGGGCGACACGGCAAGAAGGCCTCTACCAGATCCACCTGCGTCACGTCGCTGACCGCAAGTACGTGACCAACCAATGTATACCAAGCGTAATCACGAGACCGCCACAAAACTCGGGGCAAGTACGAAGGCTAACTACGTAACCAAAGCCAATCAGCCACCACGGGGCAAGTACGAGCCAACTACCAAATACCAAAGCCGAATCAGTAAGACCTCATGGAGAGCTAGTCCATGGAACAACAATCCTAATGGAACCATACCCGTGGGCCACCCAACGTGTCAGTAGGTCCAAGGATATAACAAGATAACACTCCTAGTGGAAGCATACCCGCCACCCATCGTGTCGGTATGTCCGTAGGAAAATAACAAGATAACACTCGTGGTGGAAGATACCGTGGGCCACCCATCGTGTCGATGTCCACCAATCAACCGGATATCCGACCCTCCATCGAGACTGGTACCGCACGTAATCAAAACACTTGCACAACAAAGGCTATCACAACAAGCATAGGCAAGTTCAACGTACTCATAGACTTTCATTTTATTACAACAAAACCGGATTTTAACCCCAAGGTACTACGCATTTTAACTCTTTAAAAGATCCATTTCTTTCACAAAAAGTCACACAATACCCGTAGTATCAAAATAGAGTAACTATCTTTTTATGCAAACCAAAACAATTTCCATACTTTCTTTTTAAACCAAATCATTTCTCCCTTTAAAGTCAAGTTACCATTTTAAATCCAATAATAAAACCATCCTTTTGTTTTCATAAAGTCGTTATAACTATCTTCCCATAAAGATATTATAACACTTTATGTTTTAAACCAATTTAAGACAAAACCATGCCTTTCTTTTAAACCAAAACACTTCAAATTCTCCAGTCTCTTTTCTTTTAGAAATCAAGTTCCTTACTGTGGACTTTAAGAAAAATCAATACTTGTTATTAATGATTTTATTAAAGCAGCCATGATCTAGGAAATGTAATACAATTTTGTCTTATCTTAGCTTCTATGCAGATGGAGGTTTCTACTGATTTTAATATAATTAATTATTTGTCAATATATTTTCCTTTATTAACGCTGCAGTGGTTTGTTCGATACTTATTCCCATTTTCGAAATCAATATAACATTATTCTTTAAAAATCAAGTACTCATTACTAACGAATGAGGTTTCACAACCTTTTTTAACACAATTCAAGTCTCTTATCTTTTAAAAACAATCAACCATTCTTTTACCTACATAAAGTCGTTATAATTAATTTCCCATAAAGCCATTATAACACTTTATGTTCTAAACCAACCAAATTCATTTAGCACACGTACGTCTACCGTACTACATAGTTTACAACAATCATGCTAGAAAAGATAGGAAGAGGTTCACATACCTCGCGACGATTATCGACAATTAGCAAAATGCTCCAAGTACTATAACCTTGCTAGCCTTTTCCACCCTTCAAGTAGAATACGCTACTCGTAGTACTTCCACCTATAATGGCCATAAAACGTCTATCAACTTCTCGATCTCTTTGTAGCGTAATTCAAAGCACAAGGTCATTATTCTACGGAAAATTCGGCAGCACCTCCCCGCCCGTAACCACATAAATCTCCTCCTCTAACAAGGCCCGCTACCAAGCCAACAACTCCATGGGAGTTACACGTTTACCCGGACGTGTACAACACTGCCCCACAATAATACTACAAGTCTACTGTAAATACAGTCCAATGTAAATACAGTTCAATTCTTTATAATCATCCTTCCAATATATCTTATACTCAAATCTAAACTACTAAAATATGTAATATCCAATTACAATAGAGGGACATAGATCATTACCTCGATAAGTCCAAAATTATCCAAGATTATAAGTCGATCCTGAGCAACGTTTAGCTCCAATTCCTTACGCTCCAACCCGCTCCAAGCAACCCTTAGAAGTTTCTAAACAACTTCTCTTAACACTTCATCTAAGCTATGAAGATTTTTCTAGGGCTTCATTATGCGACTATTGGAAAAAGTAGTATTTCCGGGCTCTTAGTATTGAAATAACTTTGGAATACTACTAGGGATACTAGGCTAAGGTATTTGGGATAATACAACAACACTTGAAGTATTTCTACACAAAGGGGGGGGGGGGGGGGTTTGACGAGAACATCATTAAGGGAGGGGATATTTTTTCCTTGGAAAATCTTTTAAGTGTGGATGATATTATGTCTTGCACTAAGGGGTATTTATAGAAAAATCAAGGGCCAAGATCTAGGCAAGTGTGTGGTGTAGATTGGGGACATACCCCTGAATGTAAGCACCTACTACGACAGGGGACTATACCACTGATAAGCCTCCGGAGAAACGGAGCTTCCCAACGCCGAATGTGACCACGAGAGCTAGGATCAACGATCGGTGTACCTCAACTGCGGCGTGAGCAGCCTCGGGCGAGGTCGATAACAACGGTACCAAGTATGTGATCAAAATACTGTAAATGAAATCATAGTAGTCTATATAAAGCAGGAGACATGTATGATAACCAAACTACAGTTCACAATAAATAAGCAGTCATGTCAAGTCAGGGACTCACGCCCTCAAAGTCATCACTCAAATATAACAATGGGTCTCACGCCCACAACATCAATCATGCCCATGGAATACCTTCCTCACCGCGATCATGATATAAAAGCACCAAGGAAAACACATGAACACCGTGTCCCTGTGTCATCATAAAACCGCACGGTAAGTGCGAAGGCATAGTCGACTACTAAAACCCACGGTATAAACAAGGTCATAAATCAGATCATGAGATCTGTCTGCATCACATGATCAAAGCCGCCACTGCCCACAAAGATCTAATGCGCGTCTAGCCACGAACTTCCCGCACTCGCATAGGCCACTCCAATGGCCCGCATGAGGTATTCCCGCGAGGGTGCTTACTCCCGCATCCTCCGACTCGCATCCGCATGCACATAGACCGCGTGACCATATAGGCCGCACTAACACGGAACTCGTAGCTCCGCAAGGTCCGGGACCCGCATGAGGTATCCTCGAATCATAGTCATACTGATCGCCGAGTATTACCCCGCAGGAGGCAACCTCCGGATCATGTCAAGGTGAGTGGTACAATACCAACATAACGGCTGATAGTTAAACAACATAAGCGATTGAGGAAAACCCTTTACACAAACAGCACAAGATACTAACACACGTAGCATCCTAACATGTTTACTTATCAAACCAACAAGAAAGTATTACAAGGCTATCACAAACCAACACAATCAAGTTATTCACACAAGATACTTTCTACTTTATGTTAAACAAGTTCGGGTTTTTATTCCCAAAGTACTTCATACATTAACTCTTTTAAAAGATCCGTTTCTTTCACAAAAGTCACACAATACCCGTAGTATAAAAATAGAGTGACTATCTTTTTAAGTAAACCCAAACACTTCCTTTTGTAAAATCAAGTAACCACATTATTTTCCAAATGTTCAAGTTTGCCTAATTTCAAATGCTCGAGTTTCTCATTTTCGAAAGGTTTCATAGTTTTAATCACTTAATGATGTAATTCTCCTTTAAAACAATTGAGGAACATATACCTTATATGTGAGTAGGTTATTCTTGTTTATAACAATCTTATAACAGCAGCCATGATCTAGGAAATGTAATATCATTTTGTCTCATCTTAGCTTCTATGCAGATGGAGGTTTCTACTTGTTTTAATAATACTTGATTAGTCAATACATTTCCCTTTATTAGTGCTGCTGTGGTCTGTTCGATACTTATTCTGATTTCCGAAATCAGTAAAACATTATTCTTTTTTTAAAACCAAGTACTCATTACTCACGAATGAGGTTTCACACTTTTTAACAAAATTCAATTAAGTCAAGTCTCTTATCTTTTAAGATCAAGTCTCTTAACTTCTAAAAATCAGTAAACCATTCTTATTACTTCTCTTAAGCCGTTATACCTAACTTCCCATAAAGCTAGTATAACTCTTAAGCTTTTAAAACCAAGTATTACTCTTCTGTTAAAAATGATTCAGTATTCATTTGAAATACTTCAAGATTATTCAGGCTTAAGTCAAAAAGACATTGCCGTAATTATTATTCAGGCTTAAGTCAAAAGACATTGCCGTAATTATTATTCGATTAACACACGCGTCACCGTACTATATATACTTTAAAATATCATGCTCAAGAGTATAGGAAGAATCACATACCGCGACGATTATCGACTATTAGCAAAACGCCCAAAGATCAGAGTCGGCTAGACTTTTCCACCTCCGAGTAGAATACGCTACTCATATTTCAACCTATAACGGTTATACAAGTTGTCACGACCAACCCGGCGTGATCGTGCCTACCCCGCACCCAAGTAGACATACATCGAGTAATCAATGAACATAAAGACAATACATGAAACCGTGTAATAAGACAAAGCAAAAAACGGTTGTTTGCCAAGGTATATATATATAAATAGCAACTTTTTCAACATGAACGCTTTAATCCTTTTTACAAACCCCGCCACAACAGCATTCACACTCTAAGAATGATACGACAACAATGGCGGATGGCCCCGCCAAACCCCGAATGTAAACACTTACGACGGCGGGGACTATACCATCGATAAGCCTCGAGAAACGAGCTTCCCAAACAAAATCGTGACTCGAGAGCTAGGATCAACGATCGTGTACCTCAACTGCGGCATGAACGCACTTCAAGGAGGTCAAGACAAGTACCGGTATGTGAAACTAAAAATATCGTAAATGAAATCATAATAGTCTATAAAGCAGAGACATGTATGATAAGCAAACTACGATTCACAACAAATAAGCAAATATGTCAAGTCGTGACTCACGCCTCAAAGTTATCACAATAAAACCGTGACGGGCAAGTGCGAAGGCATAGCCGACTACTAAGACCCACAGCACTAAAATACCACAAATCGTATCCCGAGGTCTTTCTGGACCGCACACGATCGGTTCGCCACTGCCGCAATATCAATGCGGCGTCTATCCTCGAACTCTCGCAGCCCGCATAGGTCACACACGGACCGCGTAGGTATTCTCGAATCATGGTCCTGCATCACCGAGGTATACCCGCGATCGGCGGCTAACCCTCGGTATCCGCCTAGGCTCCCGCAACCCGCATAGTCTCAAAAGACCGCATAGTCTCAACAGACCGCGTGGAATCCGCGTCGGGCTAAACACCCGAATGATCAATCCCGAGCTACCGCGCTCGCATAGTCACGAGGACCGTAAAGCCGTGAAAGACCGCATCAAGGGTGGCAAGCCCTCGGTATAATAAGTCAAAGGGTATGTGATACAATAATAGTACAACGCTTAACTTTTAACAACGTAAGCACAACAAGAATGACCTCTTACATCACGATCACACAAGATACTAACACACGTAGCATCCTAACATTTTCACTTATCACATCAACAAGAAAGTATTTACAAGGCTATCTCAAACCAACACAATCAAGTTATTCACACAAGGTACTTTAAGCTAACAAGTTCGTATCTACCCCTAAAGTACTTCATACATTCAATCTTTTAAAAGATCCGTTGCTTTCACATAAGTCACACAATACCCGTAGTATAAAATAGAGTGATCTTTTTAAATAAACCAAACACTTACCTTTGTAAAATCAAGTAACAACATTATTTTCCAAACGTCCAAGTTTGCCTAATTTCAAATGTTCACGTTTCTTATTTTAGAAAGGTTTCGTAGTTCATAGTCTTATTCATTTAAGAATATAATTCTCTTTTAAACAATCTGAGAAACATAAGTCTTATATGTGAGTAGGATATTCTTGTTTATAACAATCTTATTACAGCAGCCATGATCTAGGAAATATCATTTTGTCTCATCTTAGCTTCTATGCAGATGGAAGTTTCTACTGGTTTTAATAATACTTAATTATTAAAAACATTTCCTCTTATAAACGCTGCAGTGGTTTGTCGATACACATTCTGATTTCCAAAATCAAGAAAACATTCTTAAGACGTTATATCTAACTTTCCATAAAGCTAGCATAACTCTTAAGCTTTCAAAACAAATCAAGTATTTCTTCTTTCAAATGATTCAAAAATCTTTTGAAATACTTCAAGTTCTTTATTAACACATAACACGCCGCTATAGTTCAAATCGATTACCTTTTTTAAAAACCACAAGTATTTTCTTACCAACATAAAGTCATATAACCAACTTCCCATAAAGTCGTTATAACACTTTATGTTTTAAACCAATCAAATACATTTAGCACATGACGCCACCGTACTACATAGTTCACACATATCATGCTAGAAGAGATAGGAAGAGGTTCACATACCTCGCGACAGTATCGACTAATAGCAAAACGCTCCAAGTACTTCCAACCGTCGCTACTCCTTAAGCCAAGTAGATCGCGCCACACGTAGTACTTCAACCTATAAGGCCACAAGGCGCTTATTAACATTTAGATCCCCTCAGAGAACATTCTACGTAAAATTCGGCGAGACTTCCCCGCAACAACAGAAATATCCTCCTCTATCGAGGCCGCTACCAAGCCAACCGGGGTTATACGCCTAACCCTAACTGTACAATTCTACTCCACGGTACTACTACACAAGTTCATCGTAATACCTATGTAATTACAGCCAAAGATTCTTCTTTAAATTCAGCTTAACTCGCAAGACATTGCCGTAAGTATTATTCAGGCTTAAGTCAAAAGACATTGCCGATAACTACGTTCAGTACTATATATAGTATACTTCAACTATATATTCTAACAATATGTAATTTCCAATTACAATAGAGGGACAAGATATTTACCTCGATAAGCCCATAATTATCCAAGTATAAAGTCGATCCTGGGCAATCGTTTAGCTCCAACTCCGAGCGCTCCAACCCGCTCTAAACCACCCTTAGAAGTTCTAACCAACTTCTACACAATACTCCAACGGACTATGGAGATTTTCCTAGGGTTTCGGTTTTGTGACAGACGGGAAGTATAATAGTATTTCCGGGCTTTTCGTATAGGTATAACCTTAGAATACTACAAGGTATACGGCTAAGGTAATTTGGGCATTATAACAATACTTTTGAGAGTATTTCTACCTGGAGTGGGGTATTATACGAAACAACTAGGCAGTGGGTACCCCACTTAGCACCCCAAGGAGTGGGTGGCTACCTCGCCTACCCCACATGGGAAACTCGGCAAGGGCCGCACGACAGGGGGAGGGGCAGCTCTCAAGACTTAGAGATTTTTTTTGGATGAAGAAGTCTTCAAAGGGAAGGGGTATTTATAGGTCAAGTGAAGGCCAACCAATGGCCAAGATCTTGCCAAGTGCAAGGCAAGTGTAGGGCCAAGATTCACCCATGTGTCCTTGACCAACTAACACACAAAATATCCTACCAACTACACCTCTCCATTTCGGCCCAAACCGAGCTCTCACGCCCGCCAATGGGAGGGTGCCAAGTGGCGCCTCTTGTTGGCCCAACACGCTTCGCCTCTAAAAATCCGCAAAATTAAAAATGACATAGCCGGAAATTCCCTACGAAAGCCGTGAAAACGCTTCGGTAAAAACGACTCTAAACGGGTGTTGTGAACAAAATTAATTTCGCCAAGCCTAATTCTCAAGTTCAAATTTTCTACGACGCCCCACGCATACTGAAATACGGTATAACATTCTCCTCCTTAGAAACATTTGTCCCGAATGTTCCTTCTAAGTCTCAAACAACGCGGCGCCAAGATAGTCTTCACTACCATACTTACGAAACAATCTCGCCACAATGGCCACGTAAAACAATCACGCAAAATACTTACATCCAAGTCCACAAGGAATCACCTCTATCATCACCACAAACACCTCTCTCCGGGGTCTAAAATATACTTCTTCCACACTTTTCCAAACAAAAGAAATGGTCACATCAATTCTCGCCATACATGCTCGCTTCTTCCCGATACCACTTTTGTCACTATGCCGCGAGGTTCTAGTGTCACCCGCGACCCAACAAATGGTACCGACTACATGCGATCCTCGAGGTCGTGACACTCGAACTCTTACCACATTTCGAGCATCGCTTCGCCCAAAACTCGGGTTACTATCTCTAACGTGGTCATCATTAATCGGGAACACTCGATGGATCTCCGATACTTTCCGATCATAACAATACGAAAAGATCGGACACACCGCTTCCTACGCCGGACGGCAAATGCTAACATATAGCAACCCGCCTATCCTTCACATGAACTCACAAAGGCCCAAAGTAACTCGCTAAGTTCCTGTTTTCCAAAGCTCGCCACACCTAATCCGGTGGTGCTTTCAAGACCGACCGTCAACTGAACTCTAAGCCGCCGCCGATTATCCGCACGATTTCTCCGAGCCGCCGTAACTTCTTCTAGACAAGCTTCACTATCCACGATCCGGAACAAGCTCGAACCAATCGCTCAACCCCGCCAACATCGAACCACTCGACCGCAACTTACACATCCGCCTCTACAAGGCCTCAAAAGGCGACATCCGAACACGAAATGGTAGCTTAAACACTACCTCCACAGAGACAACAATCCCACAACTATCCCCGAAATCCAAACACCGCCCGAGGGCGAATGCGATTCGAGACTCACCAGTTCTTAACACATGCTTGGCAAAACTTCCAAACAACAACAACAACCCTACCGGGCTCCATCGTTCGACATAAGGTGGCGTAGGCACCCCGTGCAGCCTTACAACCTTTCGATAACTCAACACAACGAGTAAACGGTCCCGATCAAGAACACGATGGCTGCCCTCATCGGCCCGACCACCGGCCGAACGCATCCACGAACTCGCACGCTGGTTAACTAAACTGGGCCTAACACCTCGTGATCCTACCATAAGCGGGACTACCACAACCTGACCCCACCACCAAACATGCCGCTGGTTGACCCGCAACGCGGCCTCAACCCGACCCGCAACGCCGCACAATACTAGCTCCCGATTCGAACAATCTCACAAATCACGCTTGAAAACCTAGCGGTCTTCTTAGCTCAACTACCCCCTTTCATTCCACACTACTGGGACCTATCCCAAACATAACTCACGTGCACTATGCACTCCGATAAGGGTCAAACATAACACTACACCTTTCTCGAGATGGCCTCACCTCTAAGGTCTCTACGCAAAAAGCTCTAAGGCTCACACCTTCTCTATCCCCAAAATCTTACTCTGTTAAACAACCATGATCTAATCACGACTAACACACCGTTATCGTAACATAGCACTTAAGGTATACTCACCTTATCACACATACCGATCTCTAGAGGTTAAAGATATATCCATATCTATCGCTTCACTCCCTTAGTCGTCTAATCAAACTCGCCTGTAGGGCGATAGCTGGAAGGTGACGAACTACCCACCGATCAAGGCAAAGTCCTCTACTAGGTCACCCATTCGACACCTGGCCCTGACGGCCACAGGTACAACAAGAACCAACTAAAAGACGACATTCCCCGGGATGACGTCTGCCCCATAGTGAATCGAAAACCTCGAGTTCACCAACTCCCGCATACCCCGAACGCATCGAACCCCGCGAGGACCTCTCGCATCGGTGGATGTGCATAATCTAATCTGCCGCGAGGTGACTCGCCAAAGTTACCAAGGACCTTGCCGCTCGCCCTCTTCTCGCCCTTCGTTAACCCGTCGATCTCTACGCTTTCGGCCACGCGCATAAGCCCGTACACAGGCCATGCTCAAGCCTAACTGAAGAATTACTCTTGCACAACCTTCTCTTAGGTAGTCATCAAGACTTGCGATACATCGGTATACTCTCTAGTAGCCAAATCTATAGCTAGTAACAGGGTCGCCTCTTTGCAATCTAAATTCTCTCGCTCTGGCCGTAGAATCAAGGTTCAAATGTCATGGCCGCAGTAGGAACTGCCGCCGCCGTGCTAAACTCTGCTGGGGCTAGTGACGTCGCAAAACTCTCCGAATGAAGCACCACCTGGTGATGATTGGGCTCGGCCCACGTAACCTCTCAGATTTCTACTCGCAGCCTCGGCCGCTTTGCCCTCCTGGGCCGTTGCCTACGCGAGGCATAGCGGTAAGGGAAAGAAATACGCTGAGGGTCCAACTTACAACACACTCTAAGGCACGATCTCGAGTGAGAAGAATAGAAACCAATCCTAAATACCCTATAGCCTCACGATTATCGCGTGGTGCACAACACACCGATAATCAAGACTCTCATCGATACGGCTCAGACACTTTCCGAGGATTAATCGCTCGATACTTTTGTCACGACCAACCTGCCCGGATCGTGCCTTACCCCGCACCCAAGTAGACATACATCGAGTAATCAATGAACATAAAGACAATACATGAAACCAAAGGTAATAAGACATGAAATAAGAAGACAAAGCAACCAAAACGGCCTTTCAAGATATATATATAAATAGCAACTTTTTCAACATGAACAGTTTAATCCTTTTACAAACCCCGCCACAACAAGATTACATGCACTTAAGAATGATACGATAAAATGGCGGACAGTGGCCCCGCCAAACCCCGAATGTAAACACTTACGACGACATTGGACTATACCACCGATAAGCCTCCGAGAAACGAGCTTCCCAAACGCCAAACGTGACCGAGCTAGGATCAACGATCGTGTACCTCAACTCGCGCATGAACGCACTTCGGCGAGGTCGATAACAAAAATTTGAGTATGTGAAACTAAAAATATCAGAAATGAAATCATAATAGTCTATAAAGCAGAGACATGTATGATAAGCAAACTACGCTCACAACAAATAAGCAATATGTCAAGTCGTGACTCACGCCTCAAAGTTATCACAATAAAACCGTGACGGCAAGTACGAAGGCATAGCCGACTACTAAGACCCACAGCATCAAAAATGCCATAAATTATATCACGAGGTCTTTCTAGACCGCACTACATGATCGAGGCCGCCACTGCCCGCAATATCAATGCGCGCGTCTATCCTCGAACTCTCGCAGCCCGCATAGGTCACACACGACCCGCATGAGGTATTCTCGAATCATGGTCCTGCATCGCCGAGGTATACCCCGCATCGGGCGCTAACCCTCGGTATCCGCCTAGGCTCCCGCAACCCGCATAGTCTCAAAAGACCGCATAGTCTCAACAGACCGCATAGGAATCCCCGCGTCGGGCTAAACACCCGAATGATCAATCCCGAGCTACCGCGACTCCGCATAGTCACGAGGACCGTGATAGCCGTGAAAGACCGCGATCAAGGGTGGCAAGCCCTGTATAATAAGTCAAAGGTATGTGATACAATAATAGTACAACCGCTTAACTTTTAACAACGTAAGCACAACAAGAATGACCCCTTACATCACGATCACACAAGATACTAACACACGTAGCATCCTAACATTTTCACTTATCACATCAACAAGAAAGTATTTACAAGGCTATCTCAAACCAACACAATCAAGTTATTCACACAAGGTACTTTAAGCTAACAAGTTCGTATCTACCCCTAAAGTACTTCATACATTCAATCTTTTAAAAGATCCGCTTTTCACATAAGTCACACAATACCCGTAGTATAAAATAGAGTGATCGCTTTTAAATAAACTAAAACACTTACCTTTGTAAAATCAAGTAACAACATTATTTTCCAAACGCCCAAGTTTGCCTAATTTCAAATGTTCACGCTTCTTATTTTAGAAAGGTTTCAGAGTTCATAGTCTTATTCATTTAAGAATATAATTCTCTTTTAAACAACTGAAACATAAGTCTTATATGTGAGTAGGATATTCTTGTTTATAACAATCTTATTACAAGAATGATGATCTAGGAAATATCATTTTGTCTCATCTTAGCTTCTATGCAGATGGAAGTTTCTATCGTTTTAATAATACTTAATTATTAAAAACATTTCCTCTTATAAACGCCGCAGTTGGTTTGTCGATACACATTCTCGATTTCCAAAATCAAGAAACATTCTTAAGACGTTATATCTAACTTTCCATAAAGCTAGCATAACTCTTAAGCTTTCAAAACAAATCAAGTGTTTCTTCTTCTTTCGAAATGATTCAAAAATCTTTTGAAATACTTCAAGTTCTTTATTAACACATAACACGCCAGTTATAGTTCAAATCAGTTACCTTTTTTAAAAAACCACAAGTATTTTCTTACCAACATAAAGCTGTTATAACCAACTTCCCATAAAGTTGTTATAACACTTTATGTTTTAAACCAATCAAATACCTTTAGCACACGTACGCCTACCGCATCACATAGTTCACACATATCATGCTAGAAGAGATAGGAAGAGGTTCACATACCTCGCGACGAGTATCGACTAATAGCAAAACGCCCAAGTACTTCCAACCGCGGCTACTCCTTAAGCCAAGTAGATCGCGCCACACGTAGTACTTCAACCTATAAGGCCACAAGGCGCTTATTAACATTTAGATCCCCTCAGAACATTCTACGTAAAATTCGAAGACCTCCCGCAATAACAGAAATCTCCTCTCTATCGAGGCCGCTACCAAGCCAACCAAGGGTTATACGCCTAACCCTAACTGTACAATTCTACTCCACTGTACTACTACACAAGTCTCAGAATACAATTTCATGTAATTACAACAAAGATTCTTCTTTAAATTCGGGCTTAAGTCGCAAGACATTGCTGTAAGTATTATTCAAAGCTTAAGTCAAAAGACATTGCCGATAACTACGCTCAGTACTATATATAGTATACTTCAACTATATATTCTAACAATATGTAATTTCCAATTACAATAGAGAACAAGATATTTACCTCGATAAGCCCATAATTATCCAAGTATAAAGTCGATCCCGGCAATCGCTTAGCTCCAACTCCGAAGGCCCAACCCGCTCTAAACCACCCTTAGAAGTTCTAACCAACTTCTACACAATACTCCAACGGACTATGGAGATTTTCCTGTGGTTTCGGTTTGTGACGCAGAAGTATAATAGTATTTCTGGCATTTTTGTATAGGTATAACCTTAGAATACAACAAGGTATACGGCTAAGGTAATTTGGGCATTATAACAATACTTTGAGAGTATTTCTACCAAGAGGGGTATTATACTAAAACAACTAGGCTAGTGGGTACCCCACCCAGCACCCCAAGGAGTGGCTACCCTCACTACCCCACATGGGGAAACTCTCGCCAAGGGGCCTCACGAAATGGGAGGAGCTCTCAAGACTTAGAGATTTTTTGGATGAAGAAGTCTTCAAAGGGAAGGGTATTTATAGGTCAGTGAAGGCCAACCAATGGCCAAGATCTTGCCAAGTGCAAGGCAGTAGTGGCCAAGATTCACCCACGTGTCCTCGACCAACTAACACACAAAATATCCTACCAACTACACCTCTCCATTTCGCCCAAACCGAGCTCTCACGCCCGCCAATGGGAGGTGCCAAGTGGCGCCTCTTGTTGGCCCAACACGCTTCGCCTCTAAAAATCCGCAAAAATTAAAAATGACATAGCCGAAATTCCCTACGAAAGTCGTGGAAAACGCTTTCGGAAAAACGACTCTAAACGGGTGTTGTGAACAAAATTAATTTCGGCCAAGCCTAATTCTCAAGTTCAAATTTTCTACGTACGTCCTTACGTACATACTCTGGAAATACGGGGTATAACACAAGTCTATCAAAGTCTAGACTACTCGATAGAATAAATCTAGATACAAGATTCTACGGAAAAATTGGCAAAGACTTCCTGCCACAAACTTCACAAGTTCATCAGAATACAAATTCCCATGTAAGTAGTTCAATTCCCTTCTTATATACCTTCTTGGTATATAACTTATACTTAATTCTTATACTTCAATAGTATGTAAACTCAATTACAATAGGGAGACAAGATATTTACCTCGATAAGCCCAAAATTATCCAAGTTTAAATGTCGATTCTGAGCAACGCTTAGCTCCTACTGGCACTCCAACCCGCTCCAAACAACCCTTAGAAGTTCTACGCCACTTCTACTTAATACTTCAACCTAGCTATAAAGATTTTCCTGTGGTTTCGGTTTGAGACAAAAAGGACAAAAGGTAGTATTTTCGGGCTCTACGTATAGAGGTATCTTTGGAATACTACAAGGTATAAGGCTAAGCTATTTTGGGTATAGTAACAATACTTGGAGAGTATTTTCTACCAAGAGGGGGGGTGTTCTACGAGAACCACTAGGCAGGGGGTACCTCTGCTTAGCACTACTAGGAGGGTGTGTCTCCACACCACGCGAGGAGGTGACAACTCGGCCAAGGGGCCTAAAAGGGGAGGGGTTTTCAAGACTTAAGGAAGTGAGTGGATGAAGAAAGCTTCACAAGGGGGGTATTTATAGGAGTTCAATGGCCAAGATCAAGCCATGTGGGGCAAGTGGAGGGCCAAGATTTGCCCAAGTGCCCCTACCCCTACTCCACCAAACAAGGCACAAACAAGCCACAAAACAAGCCACAATTTCATGCCCATCGCCCGGGACGCCACTTTGTCAGCCCACTTGGTGACAAGTGTCACCCTCCCGTTGGTCTAAAATGTTTCGTCTCTCGGAAAAATCCGCAAAAATAATAAATGACATAGCCGGAATTTTCCCGTCACAAGTTTTGTAAAACGTTTCGTCGGAAAACCATTCGTTTTGTGAGTTGTGCAGAAAAAAAATGTCCTAGGCCTAATCTTTAAGGCTAAACTTCTCTACGTACGCCCTTACGTACATACTCTGGAAATACGGGGTATAACATTCTCCCCTCCTTAGAAACATTCGTCCCGAATGTTCCTTCTTAGTCTCAAAACAAACATGCGCCAGTATAGTCTTCACTGCTATACTTACGAAAACAATCATGCCACTTGGCCACAATACAACACGCGCAAATACTTACATCCAAGTCCACGAGGAATCACCTCCATCATCTACAAAAATGTAACGACTGCCCGGCTCATCGTGCCTTATCCCTGCACCCTGGTGATACAACATCGAGAAAACCAAATGGAAAATAAAACATGAGTCATGAAACAAGAGATATAATAATAAACAAAGCAACCAAAACGGTTGCCTTCAAGATATACATAAAACTCGAACGCTTTAATCCTTTACAACCCCGCCACAACAAGATTACTGCACTCTAAGATTTACAACGACTATGACGGACAGGCCCGCCATACCCCGAATGTACAAGAACCTACAACTCGTGGAACACATACCAAAAGATAAGCCTCAAGAAACGGAGCTTCCCAATACGCTGAATCGTGATCCTAAGAGCGGGATCCACGATCGATGTACCTCTACTGCGGATGAACGCAGCCCAAGCGAGGTCGAGATAACAGTACCAAGTATGTGAAATCTGTAAAATATCAGAATGAAATCATACTAGTCTATATAAAGCAGAGACATGCATGATAACCAAACTACGATTCACAACATAAAAGCGAATATATCCGATGGGACTCACGCCTCAAGTCATCACTCAAATATAACTATGGGTCTCACGCCCACAACATCAATCATGTTCGCATCACGGCCGCGTGCCCCTAATTCTGCGCAGGTAGGCATGTCCATGATGCAACAATAATACCAATGCCCCACGGCCACGCCCGAATTCTACCTCGGTGTAGACACGTCCATGTGACATCAACAATAATATCTTGGGTGATCAACCCCGCCGCACGCCACATGCCCCGAATTCTACCTCGGTGTAGACATGTCCATGTAACCACAATAACAATATATCGTAATCAACCCGACCGCATGGCCGCGTGCCCCCGGACTCAGACGGCAGACATGTCCATGTGACATCAACAACAAGACAAGAATAAAATGGAAACATACCCGCGAATTCTCCATCACCGCCAAAGACGTCCAAGTAAGTTCTCAATAAGTCGACCGCCTCTATCGAGAGACGCCGGTATACGTAAATACCACACTGGCACAACAAAGGCTATCATCACAAGCATAGGCAAGTTTCACAACAACAAGCATAGGCAAGTTTCACAACAACAAGCATAGGCAAGTTTCACACAACTCAAAGTACTTTCATTTTATGCCAAAGTCCGGGTTTTAACCCCAAAGTACTACATACGTTAAGTTCTTTTAAAAGAGATCCATTTCTTTATAAAAGTCACCCGATATTCGTAGTATTAGAATGACCAACCCACCTTCCTTTTCAAAACCAAGTAACAACATTCTTTCCTAAGTTCCGGTTTGCCTAGTTTCAATTACTCAAGCTTCTCATTTTCAAATGGTTTCATAGTTCCCAAACTTAATCACTTGATTCCTTTTAGAACAATTGAGTAACATATGTCATATATGTGAGTAGTTTATTCTTGTTTATAACGATCTTATTACAAAGACCATGATCTAGAAAATGTAATATCATTTTGTCTTATCTTAGCTTCTATGCAGATGGAGGTTTCTACTGGTTTTAATACAACACATCATTATTCAATACATTTTCCTTTTATTAACGCTGCAGTGGTCTGTCGATACACATTCGATTCCCAAATCAAGAAACATTATCCCTTTAAAAACCAAGTACTCATTACTCACGAATGAGGTTTCACACAAACATCCACATTAAAACAAATAAGTTAAGTCTCTTATCTTATAAGATCAAGTCTCTTAACTTCTAACATCAGTAAACCATTTTCACCTACATAAGGTCGTTATAACTAACTTCCCATAAAGCTATTATAACACCCTATGTTTTAAACCAACCAAATCACTTAGCACATGTACGTCTACCGTACTACATAGTTCACCACAATCATGCTAGAAAAGATAGGAAGAGGTTCACATACCTCGCGACGATTTATCGACAATAAGCAAAATGCTCCAAGTACTACAACCTTGCTAGCCCTTTCCACTCCTCGAGTAGAATACGCTACTCTTAGTACTTTCACCTATAAAGGTCACAAACGTCTATTAACCCCAAAACACAAGTTTCTATCTTTCTACAGAAAATTCGAGACCTTCCCCCAACAACAGAAATCTCCTCCTCTAACGAGGCCGCTACCAAGCCAACCAGTGGGGTTTACACGCCTAACCTGACGTGTACAATTCTACACAAGTCTCATCGCACACATCCCATGTAAATACATTCGATTCAGCTTTATTCTTGGGCTTAAGTCAAAAGACATTGCCGAATACTAAGTAGTTCCATATATAGTATACTTCAACTATATATTCTAACAAACATGTAATTTCCAATTACAATAGAGGGACAAGATAATTACCTCGACAAGCCCAAAATTATCCAAGTTATAACGTCGATCCTGAGCAAGGTTTAGCTCCACTCAAGCGCCCAAACCACTCCAAACAACCCTTAGGAGTTCTAACCAACTTCTACTCAAATACTTCAACCAACTATGAAGATTTCCTTAGGGTTTCGGTTTGAGACTAAAAGGACAAAAGGTAGTATTTCCGGACTCTACGTAAAGAGGTATCTTTGGAATACTACAAGGTACAAGGCTAAGGTATTTTGGGCATTATAACAATACTAGGGGAGTATTTCTATACCACAACAAGGGGTATTATACGAAAACAACTAGGCTAGGGGGGGGGGGTACCCCACGGCTAGCACCACAAAGGGGGGAGGGGGGACTCCTCGGCCAAAGGCCTTTACTAGGGAGGGGGGAGGGGGAGAGGCTTAGGACGAGAGCTACTAGAGGGAGGGGAGGGATTTCAAGACTTAGACAAAGTGAGGAGTGAATGAATAAGTCTTCACAAGGGAGGGGTATTTATAGCAAAACCAAAGGCCAACCAATGGCCAAGATTAAGCCATGTGCAAGGCAAGTGTAAGGCCAAGATCAAGCCAAGTGCACCCTAGCCCCTACTCCTTAAAACCCTCACAAATATCTACACAAATATCTAGCACAACTTGCCCCTCCAAATCGGCCAAGTGCCGCCCCACTTGTCTCCATTGTGAGGGTGACACATGTCACCCTCCCGTTGGTCCAAAATGTTTCGTCTCTCGGAAAAATCCGCAAAAATACAAAACGACATAGCCGTATTTTTCCCTTCGCAAGTTACGAAAAACGTTTCGTCGAAAAACGACTCTAACCGGGTGTTGTGCACAAATGTAAAATCGGCCAAGGGTGCCACATGGGGGTGACACGTGTCGCCCCCCGATTCGCCCAGAATATTTCGTCTTCCGAAAATATCCAAATTAAGAAATCTCAAAAACAAAGCGGGCCACAAAATCAGAATTTCTCCCGTGGCCCCACGTGACCATTTCCAAAATAAAATCTCAAAATTCTAATATAATCTATGAAGTCCAAATACCAAACTGGGAATCCATCCCATTAACGAACCTTTTCTTCACAAATAACCGGAAACTTTTCCGTGAAAAACTCACATCTTTCTTTCTTTTCAAAATTTCGCCGTACTCTCGCACGTGCGCCCTCACATACATACCCCGCAACTACGGTATAACATTCTCCCTCCTTAGAAACATTCGTCCCGAATGTTCCTTCTCAAGACGGATATCGGCGAAGTTCCTCTAACAAGTTGCCAACGCCACGCGGCCACGAGATAACACACGTTATCTTCCTCCTTACTCGTTGTACTTCTCGAACACTCGAACTCTCCCAAGACGTACCATACTTCAGTCATTACTCCGCTCCGAAAATCTCTGAGTCACTACCTCAAACTTGGTCATCTTACTAACCTCAAACTTCCTTAAGGCCATTCCCGCCTTTACGAACCGCTCGTCGAACGCGTCCACGAACTCATACGATGATCATACAAACTTGGGCCTAGCATCCCGTGACTTACCACCTGGCGGGACCACCCAGAACTGACCCCACCCCAAACCGGGTTACGGGTTGACCCGCAAATGGTCCACAACCCGACCCCAACCGCGAACTCTTGTTCCCCGATCCTAACAATCTTACTAATTCACATCACGAAAGCTACCACTTCCATCTCACACTACCCACGGACTTATCACACAAATAAATCCCACGTATACCACTACTCCGATAAGTGGTCAAAAATAAATCTTTAACTCAAGACGACCTTACCCCTAAGGTCTCAGTCGTGACATAGTCTAAAGTTCACACTTACCATGCCCCCATACGTATCCTCCCAACTAAGCATGTTTTCTAACTCATAATTAACACAACGCTATTCGCATAGCACATAATAATGAGACCATCATAACAAGCATACCAAAACTCTAGAGGGTTAAGGATATACCGCTACCGCCTCTCTAATCATAGGCCTGCGCAGGCGCATAATCTAGAAGGCGATGAACCACCATCGATCCGTAGGTCGAGTCGTAACATCCGTGCTACCCTTGGTCGGACAAGCCGCAAATGGCCCCGCTGGCCGCAAAATAACAAGCTCCTCGCACCACGACACTCCCGAAATGCGTCTACTACATCGACCACACCGAGGTGGGTGACCGTGTCCGCCAACACCCTTACTTCCTCGAAACTGAACCCTGAGCCCCGACCGCCTCAATACTCAAGGTTGTGGAGGACCACTGCACCGGCGGAGGTACAAAACTAGTATCTTCGAGGCGGTCCGCCTCGAAAGTCACCAAAGACCTGTTGTTCGCCTCTTCTGATCTTGGTCATTCCGTCTACCTCTCCGTGCCTCACATCCCGTCGTGAGCTGCGCACGCGGCAATGTCCATGCCCTACCGGCGTTACTCCCAACATGCCTCGACATGTAATCATCGAGCCCTCAGAACATATCGGTGCACTCGATCCTCCATACTAGCTACCAACGCGGGACGTCACGCCAATGAGTCGAACTCCACATTGTACTCCCGAACCGCACGCCCGCCTCGTTTAAGCATCAAAAATCGACCGCGTTCTCCTCATCTCGCGAGGCAAGAAGTGCGTGGAAAGCCCGAAAACTCATCCCATACCGCTGAGGTGCATGCTCTCCCGAAAGCTCCCATGAATCAAACCAATCGATCGCAGATCACGCACCGATGCGAACCAAAGGTCCTGCACTCGGTCTCAAGCCTTGATCACCCGCGTGATCCGTCAGAATCGCCGGATGAACTCCTGCGGATCATCCTCGTGCCTCACCCATAAAACTCGCGGGCTACAACTCGTAAAGTCCCGTAGCCTCAAACTATCTCGCTCGGGGTGAACCATGGTGCATCGAACTGAATCGCCGATCCAAATTTATCTCATATTCGCCACGACTCGCCAAGAATCGGGCCATCTCTTGTAACCCATCTCCTTCGCCTGCATCGGACTGAGGCTCGTGTATCAGAGTCTCATCGCCACGGCCGCGCTCAACTCGCTGGGCCGTGGCGCCACAAAACCCGCCGTCAAGCACAACTCAGTCTTGTCAGGGCTCGCGCTGCACTTCCTCAGATCTCACTAGCAGCACTCCGCTTTGCTCTTCGCTCGCTGCCTTCGCGTGAGGCATAATCGTAAAAACGAGATACGTCGAGGGGTCCAACTTACAACACCTCTAAGGCACGATCTCGGAATGAGAAGAATGGAAACCAATCCTAAATGTCCTATAGCCTCCTCGATTATAGATGTGGTGCACAACACACCGATAATCAAGACTCTACTAGACACGGTCTCAGACACTTTCCGAGGATTAATCGCTCGATACCACTTTTGTAACGACTGCCCGAGGCCCGTATCGTGCCTTATCCTGCACCCTAGTGATACAACATCGAGAAAAACAAGCGGAAAATAAAACATGAGTCATGAAACAAGAGATATAATAATAAACAAAGCAACCAAAACGGTTGCCTTCGATATACATAAAACTCCGAACGCTTTAATCTTTACAACCCCGCCCACAACAAGCATTTCATGCACCTCTAAGATTTACAACGACTATGACGGACAGTGGCCCCGCCATACCCCAGATGTACAAGAACCTACAACTCGTGGAACACATACCAAAAGATAAGCCTCCAAGAAACGGAGCTTCCCAATACGCCGAATCGTGATCCTAAGAGCGGGATCCACGATCGATGTACCTCTACTGCGCAGATGAACGCACCAAGGAGGTCAAGATAACAGTACCAAGTATGTGAAATCAGAAAATATCAGAATGAAATCATACTAGTCTATATAAAGCAGAGACATGCATGATAACCAAACTACGATTCACAACATAAAGCGAATATATCCAATGTGGACTCACGCCTCAAGTCATCACTCAATATAACTATGGGTCTCACGCCCACAACATCAATCATGTTCGCGTCATGGCCGCGTGCCCCTAATTGCGTCGGTAGGCATGTCCATGATGCAACAATAATACCAATGCCCCACGGCCACACGCCCCGAATTCTACCTCTGTAGACACGCCCATGTGACATCAACAATAATATACTGGGTGATCAACCCTGCCGCATGGCCACATGCCCCCGGAATTCTACCTCGGTGTAGACATGTCCATGTAACCACAATAACAATATATCGGGTAATCAACCCGACCGCATGGCCGCATGCCTCCGGAATTCTCAGACGGCAGACACGTCCACGTGACATCAACAACAAGACAAGAATCAAAATGGAAACATACCCGTGGAATTCTCCATCACTGCCAGCACGTCCAAGTAAGTTCTCAACAAGTCGACCGGCCCTCTATCGAGAGACGCGGTAAAACAGAAATACCACACTTGCACAACAAAGGCTATCATCACAAGCATAGGCAAGTTTCACAACAACAAGCATAGGCAAGTTTCACAACAACAAGCATAGGCAAGTTTCACACAACTCAAAGTACTTTCATTTTATGCCAAAGTCCTGTTTTAACCCCAAAGTACTACATACGTTAAGTTCTTTTAAAAGAGATCCATTTCTTTTATAAAAGTCAACCGATACCCGTAGAATTATAATTAACAACCCACCTTCCTTTTCAAAACCAAGTAACAACATTCTTTTCCTAAGTTCCGCTTTGCCTAGTTTCAATTACTCAAGCTTCTCATTTTGAAATGGTTTCATATTTCCCAAACTTAATCACTGATTCCTTTTAGAACAATTGAGTAACATATGTCATATATGAGTAGTTTATTCTTGTTTATAACGATCTTATTACAAAGCACCGTGATCTAGAAAATGTAATATCATTTTGTCTTATCTTAGCTTCTATGCGGATGGAGGTTTCTACCGGTTTTAATACAACACATCATTATTCAATACATTTTCCTTTATTAACGCCGCAGTTGGTCTGTCGATACACATTCCGATTCCAAATCAAGAAACATTATCCCTTTAAAAACCAAGTACTCATTACTCACGAATGAGGTTTCACACAAACATCCACATTAAAACAAATAAGTTAAGTCTCTTATCTTATAAGATCAAGTCTCTTAACTTCTAACATCAAGAAACCATTTTCACTTACATAAGGTCGTTATAACTAACTTCCCATAAAGCTATTATAACACCCTATGTTTTAAACCAACCAAATCACTTAGCACACGTATCGCCACCGCACTACATAGTTCACCACAATCATGCTAGAAAAGATAGAAGAGGTTCACATACCTCGCGACGATTTATCGACAATAAGCAAAATGCTCCAAGTACTACAACCTTGCTAGCCCTTTCCACTCTCGAGTAGAATCACGCTACTCTTAGTACTTTCACCTATAAAGGTCACAAACGTCTATTAACCCCAAAACACAAGTTACTATCTTTCAATAGAAAATTCGCAGATTCTCCCGCAACAACAGAAATCTCTCCTAACGAGGCCGCTACCAAGCCAACTGGGGGTTTACACGCCTAACCGACGTGTACAATTCTACACAAGTCTACCGCAATACACCCATGTAACATTTCGCTCGCTTTATTCTTCAGCTTAAGTCAAAAGACATTGCGAATACTAAGTAGTTCCATATATAGTATACTTCAACTATATATTCTAACAAACATGTAATTTCCAATTACAATAGAGGGACAAGATAATTACCTCGACAAGCCCAAAATTATCCAAGTTATAACGTCGATCCTGAGCAAGGTTTAGCTCCACTCCGTGCGCTCCAAACCACTCCAAACAACCCTTAGGAGTTCTAACCAACTTCTACTCAAATACTTCAACCAACTATGAAGATTTCCTTAGGGTTTTTGAGACTAAAAGGAAAAAGGTAGTATTTCCTGACTATACGTGAAAGAGGTATCTTTGGAATACTACAAGGTACAAGGCTAAGGTATTTTGGGCATTATAACAATACTAGGGAGTGTTTCTATACCACAACAAGGGTATTATACGAAACAACTAGCTAGTGGTACCCCACGCTTAGCACCACAAAGGGAGGGGACTCTCGCCAAAGGCCTTTACTAGAGGGGAGGAGGAGAGGCTTGGGACGAGAGCTACTAGAGGTAGGGGGAGGGATTTCAAGACTTAGACAAAGTGAGGAGTGAATGAATAAGTCTTCACAATAGAGGGGTATTTATAGCAAAACCAAAGGCCAACCAATGGCCAAGATTAAGCCATGTGCAAGGCAAGTGTAAGGCCAAGATCAAGCCAAGTGCACCCTAGCCCCTACCCTTAAAACCCTCACAAATATCTACACAAATATCTAGCACAACTTGCTCTCCAAATTCCGCCAAGTCGCCACTTGTCTTCCATCGCAGGTGACACATGTCACCCTCCCGTTGGTCCAAAATGTTTCGCCTCTCTAAAAATCCGCAAAAATACAAAACGACATAGCCGGAATTTTCCTTCGCAAGTTACGCGAAACGCTTCGTCGAAAAACGACTCTAACCGTTGCCTGGCACAAATGTAAAATCGCCAAGGGTGCCACGGGGTGACACGTGTCGCCCCGATTCGCCAGAATATTTCGCCTTCCAAAATATCCAAATTACCAAATCTCAAAAACAAAATGGCCCCACAAAATCAGAATTTCTCCCGTGGGCCCCACGTGACCATTTCCGAAAATAAAATCTCAAAATTCTAATATAATCTATGAAGTCCAAATACCAAATCTGGGAATCCAATTCCCATTAACGAACCTTTTTCTTCACAAATAACCGGAAACTTTTCCGTCGAAAACTCACATCTTTCTTTCTTTTCAAAATTTCTGCCGTACTCTCGTACGTACGTCCTCACATACATACCCTGCAACTACGGGGTATAACAAAAAACTCTCACCCAAGGGCTAAAAGATACTCCCTTTGAACCTTCTCTTTACAAAAGCAATGATCACGTCTATGTTCTTAACACATGCTCGCTTCTTCCCTTACTCGTCGTACCCTGCTCGTACACTCGAACTCTTTCTCATAACTTATCAAAATTCTTCTACTGCTTCAGTTTCCAAAATCTCGGGGTTACTATCTCCAACTTGATCATCATTAACTGGGAACACTCTGGATGGATCTCCAATACTTTCCCGAACATAACAACACGAAAGATCGACGTCTCGCCTCCTAAGCCGGACGACAATGCTAACTATAGGCAACTCGCCTATTCTTCACATGATCCAAAAGGCCCAAAGTAACTCGGGCTAAGTTTCTCTGTTTTCCAAAACTCGTCACACCCTAACCACATTCTCACAAACAGTATGAACTAACAATCAACCTTGCCAACATCGAACCAATCGACCGGCAACTTACACTTCCGCCCCTAAGGCTTCATAAGGCGATATCTGAAAACTGAAATGGTAGCTATAAAACACTCCCTCAACAGGAGACAACAATCCTCACAAGTACCCCTGAAATCCAAACTGTTATACCCCGTATTTCCAGAGTATGTACGTGAGGGCGTACGTATTATAATTTGAGCCTTAAAGTTGGCTAGTTTCGAAATTTGGGCACAAGTGCAAAAGAATCGCTTTCGACTAAACGTTTACTAAACTTGCGAAGGAAAATTCCGCTATGTCATTTATAATTTTTGCGGATTTTTCCGAGAGACGAAATATTTTGGACCAGCGGAGGGTGACGTGTGTCACCTCACATGGAAGGACTTGGGCGGTTTGGACGAAAATAGGTGGCATGGTTAGGTAGGATATTTTGTGCAAGTTGTGTGGTAGATGGATAAGGTGCACATGGCTTAATCCTAGCCCTACACTTGCCTAACACTTGGAAGAATCTTGGCCATTGGTTGGCCATTCCTTGACCTATAAATACCCTCTAAGTTGAAGACTTTCTTCATCCAAACTTGAGCAATCTTTCTAAGTCTCACACTACTCCTCCTCTTGTTTGCTTCGTCCAAAGCCCCTCCCCTCCCTTGTGAAGCTTTGGCCGAGAGGCCTCCTCCCCTTTGTAGAGGCTTGGCCGTGGGGTACACCCCCTAGCCTAGTTGTTTAGTATAATACCCCCTTTGTGGTATAGAAATACTCTCCTAGTATTGTTATAATGCCCAAATACCTTGGCCCAAATACCTTGTAGTATTCCCAAGGTTACACTTATACAAAAGCCCAGAAAATACCATTATACTTCCTTTTAGCCTCTAAACGAAACCCTAAGGAAATCTTCATTGATAGTTGAAGTATTTAGGTAGAAGTTTGTTAGAACTTCTAAGGGTTGTTTGGAGCGTTGTTGAGCGCCTGTAGGAGCTAAACCTTGCTCAGGATCGACATTTAAACTCGGATAATTTTGGGCTTATCGAGGTAAACACTCTTGACCTTCTATTGTAATTGGAAATTACATGTTGTTGGAATATATAGTTGAAGTATACTATATATAGAATGGAATTATACTTACGGCAATGTCTTTTGACTTAAGCCTAAATAATACTTACGGCAATGTCTTTTGACTTAAGCCTGAATAATACTTACGGCAATGTCTTGCGACTTAAGTGTCACACCCCGAAAATCGGGCCCGTGACTGGTGCCTTACCCCGGGCACCCTAGTGATACATACATCAGAGAAAATCAGCGGAACATAAAACATGAGTCATTAAACAAGAGATATAATAAATAAACAGTTAACCAAAACAGCTTGCCTTCGGTGTATACATAAAACTCGAATAGTTTAATCCTTTTACAACCCCGCCACAACAAGATTTCATGCACCTCTAAGATATACTGACAACTATGACGACAGGGCCCGCCATACCCCGAATGTACAAGAACCTACAACTCGGAAACATACCAAAGATAAGCCTCCAAGGAACAGAGCTTTCCGACACACTGAAATGAGATCCTAAGAGCGGGGATCCACGATCGATGTACCTCTACTGCAGATGAACGCAGCTTCAAGGAGGTCGATAACAGTACAGTATGTGGAATCACAACATCAAATGAAATCATAATAGCCTAAAAGCGAGAGACATGTATGATAACCAAAATCTGATTACAACATAAAAGTAGCCAAGTCGGGGACTCACGCCTCAAAGTCGCCACTCGAATATAACTATGGGTCTCACGCCCACAACATCCTCATGTTCGCATCATGGCCGCGTGCTCGGAATATCGTGACGTGTAGACATGTCCATGATGCAACAATAACAAGTGCCGCGTGGCCACATGCCCCTGGAATCGCCGGTGTAGATACGCCATGTAACCTCAATAACAATATATCGGGTGGTCAACCTCGCCAGCGTGGCCACATGCCCCTGGAATCAGACGGTGTAGACAAGTCCATGTGACATCAACAACAAGACAGTTATAAAAATGAAACCAGACCCGTGGAATTCTCCATCACGGCCAGCACGTCCAAGTAAGTTCTCAACAAGTCAACCGCACCTCTAACGAGAGACACGGTAACACAGAAATACCACACTTGCACAACAAAGGCTATCATCACAAGCATAGGCAAGTTTCACAACAACAAGCATAGGCAAGTTTCACATCACTCAAAGTACCTTCATTTTATGCCAAAGTCCGGGTTTCAACTCCTAAAGTACTATGACGTTAAGTTCTTTAAAAGAGATCCATTACTTTTATCAAAGTCACCCGATACCCGTAGTATTAGAATGACCAACCCACATTCCTTTTCAAAATCAAGTAACAACATTCTTTTCCTAAGTTCCAGTTTGCCTAGTTTCAATTACTCAAGCTTCTCATTTTCAAATGGTTTCATAGTTCATAAACTTAATCACTTGATTCCTTTTTAGAACAATTGAGTAATAAATGTCTCACGTGAGAGTAGGTTATTCTTGTTTACAACATTCTTATTACAAAGAACCATGATCTAGAAAATGTAATATCATTTTGTCTCATCTTAGTTTCTATGCAGATGGAGGTTTCTACTGGTTTTAATACGATACATCATTATTCAATACATTTTCCTTTATTAACGCTGCAGTGGTCTGTCGATACACATTCTGATTTCCGAAATCAGTAAAACATTATCCCCTTTAAATAAAACCAAGTACTCATTACTCACGAATGAGGTTTCGCACAAACATCCACATTAAAACAAATAAGTTAAGTCTCTTATCTTATAAGATCAAGTCTCTTAACTTCTAACATCAGTAAACCATTTTCTTTACCTCTCTTAAGACATTATACCTAACTCCCCATAAAGCTAGTATAACTCTTTTTTAAAACCTTTAAAACCAAGTGTTACTCTCCCTTCAAAACGATTTATAAATCTTTTGAAATACATCAAGTTCTTTATTATAACAAGCCAGTTATAATTCACATCAGTTACCTTTTAAAACCACAAGGTATTTTCTTACCTACCTAAAGCTATTATAACCAATTTCCCATAAAGCCGTTATAACACTTTATGTTTTAAAAACAATCAAACACAGTTAACACATGTACGTCTACCGTACTACATAGTTCACACATATCATGCTAGAAGAGATAGGAAGAGGTTCACATACCTCGCGGCGAGTATCGACAATAAGCAAAATGCTCCAAGTACTACAACCTTGCTAGCCCTTTCCACTCCTCAAGTAGAATACGCTACTCTTAGTACTTTCACCTAAAAAGGTCACAAACGTCTATTAACTTCAAAACACAAGGTTCCATTCCCTACAGAAAATTTGGCAGCACCTCCCCCCCCCGCCACAGCGTAAATCTCCTCCTCTATCGAGGCCGGCTACCAAGCCGACCAGGGGGGGGTTTATACGTCTAACCGGACGTGTACAATTCTACTCAGTAATACTACACAAGTCTACTGCAATACAGTCCTATGTAATTACAGTTCAGTTCAGTTCTTTATATAGTATACCTCAACTATATATTCCTACAACATGTAATCTCCAATTACAATAAGGGGACAAGAATATTTACCTCGACAAGCCCAAAATTATCCAAGTTATAATGTCGATCCTGAGCAAGGTTTAGCTCCTACTCCGTGCGCTCCAATCCGCTCCAAACAACCCTTAGAAGTTCTAACCAACTTCTACTCAAATACTTCAACCAACTATGAAGATTTCCTGTGGTTTCGGTTTGAGACCAAAGGACAAAAGGTAGTATTTCCTGCTCTACGTATAGAGGTAACTTTTGGAATACAACAAGGTAAAGGCTAAGGTATTTTGGGCATTATAACAATACTCGAGAGTATTTCTACCAAGAGGGTGTATTATACGAAACAACTAGGCTAGTGGGGTACCCTACTGCTAGCACCACAAAGCGGAGGGGAGGCTCTCGCCACAAGGCCACTCACGGGGGGGAGGGGGAAGGCTTAGGACGAGAACACACTCAAAGGGAGGGAGAGGGACTCAAGACTTGGAAGATTTTTGGATGAAGAAGTCTTCAAGCTTAGTGGGTATTTATAGCAAAACCTAGGCCAACCAATGGCCAAGATCAAGCCATGTGCAAGGCAAGTGTAAGGCCAAGATCAAGCCAAGTGTACCCTAACCCCTACTCCACACAACATGCCACAAAACATTGCACAAAACATTGCACAAAACAATGCAACAACAAGGCACCATTCGGCGAAGTCCAAACCGACCCTAAGGAGTCCACTTGAGGTTGACTAGTGTCACCCTCTTGTTGTCCCAAATTGTTCCGCTCGGAAAAATCCGCAAAAATACAAAACGACATAGCCGGAATTTTCCTTCGCAAGTTACGCAAAAACGTTTCGAAAAACGACTCTAACCGTGTTGTGCACAAAGGTAACCGCCAAGCCACCGGGGGTGACACGTGTCGCCTCCTACTTGTCCAAAATAACTCATCTTTCAAAATATCCAAAATGGCTTAAATCTCAAAATCAAAGCGCCCACAAAATAAATTTCTCCCGTGGGCCCCACGTGACCCTGTCCGAAAATAAAATCTCAACATGCTAATCTAATCTAAGAAGCCCAAATTCCAAATCAGGGAACCCAATGCCCTTCAACGAACATTTTTCCTTACAAAAACCGGAAACTTTTTCCGTGGAAGAATCACCTCTTTCTTCCTTTCCAATTTTTCTGTCGTGCTCTCGTACGTACGTCCTCGCATACATACCCTGAGAATACGGGGTATAACATTCTCCCCTCCTTAGAAACATTCGTCCCGAATGTTCCTTCTCAAGACGGATATCGATGAAGTTCCTCTAACAAGTTGCCAACGCCACAGCTTGGCCACGAAATAACACACGTCCTCTTCTTTCCTTACTCGTCGTGCCCTTCTCGAACACTTGAACTCTCCCAGTACGTACCATACTTCAGTCATTACTCGCTCCCAAAAATCTCTGAGTCACTACCTCCAAACTTGGTCATCTTACTAACCTCAAACTTCCTTAAGGCCATTCCGGCCTTTACGAACGGCTTCGTCGAACGCGTCCACGAACTCATACGATGATCATACAAACTTGGGCCTAGCATCCTCGTGACCTACCACTGGCGGGACCACCTAACTGACCCCACCTTAATCGAGCTACGGGTTGACCCGTATCACGCCCTCAACCCGACCCACAATCGCGTCAAGCCTCGTTCTCGACACGGAACAATCCTGCTAAATCACATCATGAAAGCTACCACTTCCATCTCACACTAACCAGATTTTTAAATCACACTATAGCACAAAGCTATCCGAACATAACACTTAACACATCATTAACATCAACACATACAAGTATCTACAGGGTTAAGGATATACCTGAAACTAGGCGGTTCAAGGACCGCTAAACTGAACTTCCACCGCGACTCTACCGTGGCCCGCAATCGCTCTAGTAGTCAGGCTATCCTACCAGCGCTACCACGGTCGGACAGTCTCGTCATATGGCCCCTGTTGGCGCAAGAATAACAAGCTCCTTGGTACTACGACACTTCGAAATGCGGTCTACCACATCGACCACACCGGTAGGGTGATCGATCCGCCAACACCTACTCCCTCAACATTCAAACTCCGGGAGCCACGACCGCTCTCAATATCCTGGGTCCCGGCTGCGGAGGACCACTGCAATGGCGGAGGTACATAACTAGTCTGCTGCTGAGGCGGTCCGCCTCGAAAGTCGCCAAAATATCCGGCCGCTTGGCCTTCTTCTCACTGGCGGCCTACCGTCGATCCGCGCCTCGCACCCAAGTGCATGAGCTCACGCGGCAATGTCCATGCCCTGGTGAAGAGAAACACCGCGCACAAGACTCGCCATATAATCATCTAGCCCTGGCGAGCGATGCACCCTATCCTCCATATCTGCAACAAGCGCAGGGACATATCGAGCCAAAGAATCGAACTCGACATTGTACTCCTGACGGCGCCTCTCTCTCGATAACAATAATTTGTCGGCCCGTGCCCTCATCTGCGGAGGCAAGAAGCGTGAGAAAAGCCCCGAAAACTCATCCCATACTGAGGTGCATGCTCTCCCGAAAGCTCCCGTGAATCAAACGATCGATCGCGGTATCACGCACCGATGCGAACCAAAGGTCACGCACTCGGTCTCAAGCCTTGATCACCCGCGTGGTCAGAATAGCCGGATGAACTCCTGCGGATCATCTCGAGCCTCGACCCATAAAACTCAAGCGGCTACAACTCGTAAAGTCCAGTAGCCTCAAACTATCTCGCGGGGTGAACCATCGTGCTATCGAACTGAATCGGCGTGATCCTATCCTCATATTCGCCACGACTCGCCAAGAATCGCCATCTCGCGTAACCCATCTCCTCCGCCCATCGTGGATGAGGCTCGTGTATCGTGGTCTCAGCGGCCACCGCTGCGCTTCTAAACTGGCCGTGGCGGCGTCCAAAACCCGCCGTCAAGCACAACTCAGTCTTCGCTCGCGCTCGCATTCTCCTCGTATCTCACTAGCGACTCGCTACCTTGCCCTTCTCGGGCTCGTTGCCTTGCGCGAGGCATAATCGTAAAAACGAGATACGCCGGAGGTCCAACTTACAACACGCCTCTAGGCACGATCTCAGAATGAGAAGAATGGAAACCAATCCTAAATGTCCTATAGCCTCCTGATTATAGATGTGGTGCACAACACACCGATAATCAAGACCAGAACTAGACACGGTCTGTAGACACTTTCCGAGGACTAACTGCTCTGATACCACTATGTCACACCCCGAAAATCGGGCCCGTGGATGGTGTCTTACCCCGGCACCCTAGTGATACATACATCGTAGAAAATCAGCGAACATAAAACATGAGTCATTAAACAAGAGATATAATAAATAAGCAGGCCAGCAAAGCAGCTTGCCTTCATATACATAAAACACGAGCAGTTTAATCCTTTTACAACCCCGCCACAACAAGATTACATGCACTTAAGATATACAACAACTATGACGGACGGGGCCCTCGCCATACCCTGAATGTACAGAACCTACAACTCGTGGAAACATACCAAAGATAAGCCTCCGGAACGGAGCTTCGACACGTGAAATGAGATCCTAAGAGCGGGGATCCACGACCGATGTACCTCTACTCGGCATGAACGCACCCGGCGAGGTCGATAACAGTACAAGTATGTGAAATCACAACATCAGAATAAAATCATAATAGCCTAAAGCGAGACATGTATGATAACCAAAATACAGTACACAACATAAAAGCAGTCAAGTCAGGGACTCACGCCCTCAAAGTCGCCACTCAAATATAACTATGGGTCTAACGCCCACAACATCCCTCATGTTCGCATCATGGCCGCATGCCCCCGGAATACTGCATCGGTGTAGACATGTCCATGATGCAACAATAATAACAAGGCCGCATGGCCACATGCCCCCGGACTACTGCATCGGTGTAGACATGCCCATGTAACCTCAATAACAATATACTGGGTGGTCAACCCTGCCGCATGTACATGCCCCTATCTTGCGGACGGTAGACACGCCCATGTGACATCAACAACAAGACAAGAATCAAAATGGAAACATACCCGTGGAATTCTCCATCACCGCCAGACGCCCAAGTAAGTTCTCAACAAGTCAACCGACTCTATCGAGACGCCAGAATACGTAAATACCACACTTGCACAACAAAGGCTATCATCACAAGATAGGCATAGGCAAGTTTCACAACAACAAGCATAGGCAAGTTTCACAACAACAAGCATAGGCAAGTTTCACATCACTCAAAGTACCTTCATTTTATGCCAAAGTCCGGTTTTAACCTAAAGTACTACGTTAAATTCTTTAAAAGAGATCCATGACTTTTATCAAAGTCACCCGATACCCGTAGTATTAGAATGACCAACCCACATTCCTTTTCAAAATCAAGTAACAACATTCTTTTCCTAAGTTCCAGTTTGCCTAGTTTCAATTACTCAAGCTTCTCATTTTCAAATGGTTTCATAGTTCATAAACTTAATCACTTGATTCCTTTTTAGAACAATTGAGTAATAAATGTCTCACGTGAGAGTAGGTTATTCTTGTTTACAACATTCTTATTACAGCAGCCATGATCTAGAAAATGTAATATCATTTTGTCTCATCTTAGTTTCTATGCAGATGGAGGTTTCTACTGGTTTTAATACGATACATCATTATTCAATACATTTTCCTTTATTAACGCGATGGTCCTGTCGATACACATTCTGATTTCCGAAATCAGTAAAACATTATCCCCTTTAAATAAAACCAAGTACTCATTACTCACGAATGAGGTTTCGCACAAACATCCACATTAAAACAAATAAGTTAAGTCTCTTACCTTATAAGATCAAGTCTCTTAACTTCTAACATCAGTAAACCATTTTCTTTACCTCTCTTAAGACATTATACCTAACTCCCCATAAAGCTAGTATAACTCTTTTTTTAAAACCTTTAAAACCAAGTGTTACTCTCCCTTCAAAACGATTTATAAATCCTTTGAAATACAACAAGTTCTTTATTATAACTAGCCAGTTATAATTCACATCAGTTACCTTTTAAAACCACAAGGTATTTTCTTACCTACCTAAAGCTGTTATAACCAATTTCCCATAAAGCCGTTATAACACTTTATGTTTTAAAAACAATCAAACACGCTAACACACGTACGTCACCGCACTACATAGTTCACACATATCATGCTAGAAGAGATAGGAAGAGGTTCACATACCTCGCAAGTAGTATCGACAATAAGCAAAATGCTCCAAGTACTACAACCTTGCTAGCCCTTTCCACTCCTCAAGTAGAATACGCTACACTTAGTACTTTCACCTAAAAGGTCACAAACGTCTATTAAATTCAAAACACAAGGTTCCATTCCTACGTAAAATTCGCAAACACTCTCCCGCAACAGAAATCTCCTCCTCTATCGAGGCGGCTACTGCCGACTCGGGGTTTATACGCCTAACCGGACGTGTACAATTCTACTCGAATACTACACAAGTCTATCGCAATACCCCATGTAATTCTGATTCGATTCGATTCTTTATATAGTATACCTCAACTATATATTCCTACAACATGTAATCTCCAATTACAATAAGGACAAGAATATTTACCTCGACAAGCCCAAAATTATCCAAGTTATAATGTCGATCCCGAGCAAGGTTTAGCTCCTAAATGCGCGCTCCAATCCGCCTCCAAACAACCCTTAGAAGTTCTAACTAACTTCTACTCAAATACTTCAACCAACTATGAAGATTTCCTTAGGGTTTCTGGTTTGAGACTAAAAGGACAAAAGGTAGTATTTTCGGCTCTACGTATAGAGGTAACTTTTGGAATACAACAAGGTAAAGGCTAAGGTATTTTGGGCATTATAACAATACTCGAGAGTATTTCTACCAAGAGGGTGTATTATCTAAACAACTAGGCTGTGTGGGTACCCACCACTACTAGCACCACAGGGGAGGGAGGCTCTGCCACAAGGCCACCTGGGGGGGAGGAAGGCTTAGGACGAGAACACACTCAAAGGAGGGAGAGGGACTCAAGACTTGGAAGATTTTTGGACGAAGAAGTCTTCAAGCTTGTGGGTATTTATAAGAAAACCAAAGGCCAACCAACGCCAAGATCAAGCCACGCAAGGCAAGTGTAAGGCCAAGATCAAGCCGTGTACCCTAACCCCTACTCCACAAAACATGCCACAAAACATTGCACAAACATTGCACAAAACAATGCCACAACAAGGCACCAATCGGCGAGGCCAAACCGCCTCTAAGGCCCACTGAGGTGACAAGTGTCACCCTCTTGTTAGCCCAAAATGTTCGTCGCCGAAAAATCCGCAAAAATACAAAACGACATAGCCGAATTTTCCTTCGAAAGTTACGCAAAACGCTTCGAAAAACTACTCTAACCGGTGTTGTGCACAAAGGTAACTTCGCCAAGCCACCAAGGGGGTGACACGGTCGCCTCCTACTTGTCCAAAATAACTCATCTTCCAAAATATCCAAAATGGCTTAAATCTCAAAATCAAAGCTGCTCCCACAAAACCAGAAATTTCTCCCGTGGGCCCCACGTGACCATTTCCAAAATAAAATCTCAAAATTCTAATATAATCTAAGAAGCCCAAATTCCAAACTGGGAACCCAATTCCTTCAACGAACATATTTCTTACAAAAACCTAAACTTTTTCCGTGGAAGAATCACCTCTTTCTTCCTTTCCAATTTTTCTCGGCTCGTTTCGCACGCACGCCCTCGCATACATACCACGAGAATACGGGTATAACATTAATCTGAACTTTAAGAAGAGAACTGAATCAGAATTACTTAGGATCAGACATAGAGGACTTGTAAGCATTACTGTGAAGTATTATTGTACACGTCCGGTTCAACGAGTAAAACCCCCCCCTGGTTGGCTTGGTAGCCGCCTCGATAGAGAGAGAGAATTACGCCACATGCGGGAGGGGGAGTCTTTGCCAATTTTCTCAGTAGAATATTCTACGCCGGGATCTAAAGATATTAATAAGCGCGCTTGTGGCCTCTATAGGTTGTAGTACTACGTATGGAGTGATCTGCTTGGCTTAGAGTGTAGCCGACGGTTTGAGGTAGTTGGAGCGTTTTGCTATTAGTCGATAATCGTCGCGAGGTATGTGAACCTCTTCCTATCTGTTCTAGCATGATATGTGTATAATTATGTAGTACAAGAGACGCATACGTGTTAAATGTATTTGATTGTTTTTAAACATAAAGTGTTATAACGGCTTTATGGGAAGTTGGTTATAACAGCTCTATGTAAATGAGAAATGCTTTGTGGTTTTTAAAAGATAACTGATTTGACTTATAACCGACTTGATGTGTGATAATAAAGAACCTTGAAGTATTCTAAAATATTAAGAAACCTTTTTGAAAGAAGTGTATACTTGGTTTGAAAACATAAGAGTTATACCAGCTTTATGAGAAGTTAGGTGTAACGTCTTAAGAGAGATAAAAAGAATGGTTTAATGGTTTAGAAGTTAAGAGACTTATTCTTAAAAGATAAGAGACTTGACTTAATATGGATGTTTGTGTGAAACCTCATTCGTGAGTAATGAGTACTTGATTTTAAAAGGGAATAATGTTTTACTGATTTCGGAAATCAGAATGAGTATCGACAAACCACTGCAGCGTTAATAAAGGAAATGTATTGAATAAAGAAGTATTATTAAAACCAGAAACCTCCATCCGCATAGAAGCTAAGATGAGACAAAATGATATTACATTTCCTAGATCATGGTCGCTACATAAGATTTATGAACAAGAATAACCTACTCACTATGGCATATGTTACTCAATTGTTTTAAAGGAAATTAAGACATCGAACTATGAAACTTTTCTAAAGTAATGAGACTTGAGTAATTGAAATTAGGCAACTGGAACTCTAGGGAAAAGAAAGGCATTGTTTTGTCTTAAATTGGTTTAAAACATAAAGTGTTATAACGACTTTATGGGAAGTTAGTTATAACGACTTTATGAGAACAAAAGAAGGGTTTTATCATTGGTTTTAATGTGGTAAATTGACTTTAAAAAGAGAAGTATTTTGTCCAACAAAGAAGGCATGGCATTGCCTTAATTTTGGTTTTAAAAGGAAAAGTATGGAAGTTGTATTGGTTTACTTAAAAGATGTAAGTCACTCATTTTTATACTACGCAACGGTGACTTTTATAAAAGGAATAGATCTCTTAAAAGGAATTTAACTTACGTAGTACTTAGGGTTAAAACCCGACTTTGGCATAAAATGAAAGTACCTTGAGTTGTGTATAACTTGCCTATGCTTGTTGTTGTGAAACTTGCCTATGCTTGTTGTTGTGAAGCTCATGCTTGTTGTTATGAAACTTGCCTATGTTTGTTGTGATAGCCTTGTTGTGCAAGAATTGTGTTTCTATACTACCGCTGTCTCGATGGAGGGTCGGTTGACTTGTTGAGAACTTATTTGGACGCTTGCAGTGACGAGAAATTCCACCGCACGCTCCTCGCTGATAGTGTTACTTTGCTAATCGCTTTGGACATACCGACACGACGCGTAGCGCACGTATGCTTCCATTTTGATTGCCGCCTTGTTGTTCCCTTTGACATACCGACACGATGCGTAGCGCACGTATGCTTCTATTTGAAATGCTGTCTTATTGTTTCCTTCGACATACCGACACGATCGTAGCGCACGTATGCTTCCATTTGGAATGTTGTCTTAGTGTTTCCCTTTCGACATATCGACACGATGAGCGCACGTATGCTCCTTTTGGATTGTCATCTTATTGTTATCATATCATGATCGCCATGAGGAAGGAATTCCACCGCACGAGTGATGATTTGGAGGGCGAGTCCTCGATTTGATATGACTATTTATATGTTGTATCGTAGTTTGGTTATCATACATGTCTCTCGCTTTATATAGATCGCTATGATTTCATTTACGTATTTTACGCTTCAATACTGTACCGCAGACCGACCTCCTTCGGGCCGCGCTCATGCCGCAGTAGAGGTACATCGGCCGTCGATCCCCGCTTAGGATCACCTTTCGGTTGGGAAGCTCTGCCTTCGAGGCTTATCTTTGCATGTTACCCTCGAGTTCCAGAGGTCCTTGTACATTCGTGGTATGGCGGGCCCCGCCCCGCCATAGTTGTTGTATAAATCTTAAGTGCAGCACCGCTGGGGGCGAGTCCGTAAAGGATAACTGTCGTATTTATGTATATATACCGGCAACCGCTTTGGTTGGCCTGTTTATTTAGCATGTATTTTAAATTCATATTCGTGTTTTTTTTATTATTTCCGCTGATTTTCTCTGATGTTGATTCACTAGGTGCCCGGTAGGCACTACCACGGCCCGTTCGGTCGTGACAAAAGTGGTATCGAGCGCTAATCCTCTGAAAGTGTCTACGCACCGTGTTCAGTAGAGTCTTGATTATCGGTGTTGTGCACCACATCTATAATCGTGAGGCTATAGACATTTAGGATTGGTTTCATTCTTCTCATCGAGATCGTGCCTCAGAGTGGTGATTTAGTTGAACCCTCCGACGTATTCCTTTCCTTTACCGCTATGCCTCCGTGTGCAACCTGTGCCCAGACGGCAAGGCAATGGGAGTTGCTAGTGGGATACAGAGGAGTACGAGGGCGCAGGCCCGGTCAGTACCTGAGATAGTACTTCAGACGACGAGTTTTGCGACACCGCCAGCACCAGCAGAGTTTAGAGCCGCAGCAATGGTCACGAGACTACAAGACTCGAGCCTCCATCCCACAGGCCGGAGCGTATTGAGATGGGGTACAAGGAGATGGCCCGCCATCGGGTCGTGGTCGTACATGAGGATAGGCTGACGCAGCAGCCCAAAGAGCACCAGTGGTTCACCCTAGATCGGATAGTTTGAGGCTACAGGACTTCCTGAGATGTAGCCCGCCAGAGTTCTACGGGTCGAGGCCTGAGGATGATCCGCAGGAGTTCATCCGACAGTTGCAGCGGATCATGAGAGTGATCAAGGCTTCGGAGACCGAGTCAGTGGTCCTAGGTTCGCGATCGGCCGCGTGATACCGCAATGACCGGTTTGATTCGCGAGCCGCCCGGGGAGAGAATGCACTTCCAGCCATTTGGGACGAGTTCGCAAGGACATTTCTTGCACATTTCTTGCCTCCACAGATGAGGAGGGCTCGGGCCGACAAATTTTTGGTGTTGCGCGAATCCGCGCATTTGCCGAGTACAATGTGAGTTCACTCATTGGCGACGCCCCCACATTAGTGGCTAGTATGGAGGATCGAGTGCACCGATATGTTACAGGCTCGATGATTACCTAGCGAGAGTTGTTCGTAGCTCTTCACCGCACGGACATTGCCCGCACGCAGCTTATGCACTAGGGGGTGAGGAGCGGAGAAATCGACGGAATGACCAAGGTCAGCAGAAGAGGTCCAGAACAGCAGGGTCCTTTGGTGACTTTCGAGGCGGACCGCCTCAGCAGCAGACTAGTTATGCGCCTCCGCCAGTGCAGAGTGGTCCTCCACAATCTTCAAGGCATCCAGAGTATTCGTGGCAGTCGTGGCTCCGGGTTCAGATTTTCGAGAGCGTGGTGTTAGCTACCAAGCCACCCCTACCTCAGGACTGGCCGTGGTAGACTCCACAGCGGAGTGTCGCGCTAGTCCTGAGTTTGTTTTACATGCGACAGGTGGCCATTTTGGGAGAAACCGTCCGACGTGGGTAGCGCTGGTAGATAGCAGATCACTGGTCGCTATGTTCTTCACCTTCCATAGCCAGCAGATGTTCATGCGCAGAGGCGGGCCACTGAGAGGTCGCGTGAAGTTCCTCAGCTTAGGCCCTTGAACCGCCTATTTTCGTGCATATCCTTAACCATCTAGAGTTTTGTATGTTATGATAATGTGTTAAGTGTTATGTTCGATAGCTTTGTGCTAAAATGTGACTTAGAAACATGCTTAGTGAAAAGGGTAAGCAGGGGTGAGAAAATGATGAACCTTAGAATATTACAATGAGACCTTGGATGTGCGCCGCCTTGAGTACAAGTTTTTTTGCAAGTGATCCTTGTTTGAGTGCATTTTATGCCTAGAATGTATCAGGTGATAAGTCCCCGGTAGTGTGAAATGGAAGTGGTAGCTTTCATGACCTGTAGAGGTAAGATTGTTCCGATCGGGATCAAGAGCGTAATGCTGCTGTCGGGTCGGGGCCATGTTGAGGGCCAACCCGCGCCTGCTTCGGCTGGGTCAGCTCGTGGTCCCGCCAGTGGTAGGTCACGAGGGTGCTAGGCTCGTGTTTAGATGACCATCGTATGAGTTTGTGGATATGTTCGACCAGACCGTTCGTGGGCCGAATGGCCTTAGAGGAAAGTAAAGCTAGTAAGATGACCAAGCTGGAGGTTGCGACTCCAAAGTGTTGGGAATCAAGCGATGACTCAAGTGTGGTACGATACTAGAAGAGTTCAAGTGTTCGAGAAGCGGCACGACGAGGCGAGGAAGAGAACGCAGGTTGTTACGTGGCTGTGTGGCGCCGACAACTTGTTAAGGAACTTCTTCGTTATCTGTTTCGAGAAGGAACATTCGGGACGAATGTTTCTAATGAGGGGAAATGTTATACCCCGTATTTCCAAAGTATGTACGTGAGGGCGTACGTATTATAATTTGAGCCTTAAAGTTGGCTAGTTTCGAAATTTGGGCACAAGTGCCAAAAATAATCGTTTTTCGACTAAACGCTTTACTAAACTTGCGAAGGAAAATTCCGCTATGTCATTTATAATTTTTATGATTTTTCCGAGAGACGAACATTTTGGATTAACGAGGGTGACATGTGTCACCTCACATTGGAAGGACTTGTGGCGGTTTGGACGAAAATAGGTGGTATGGTTAGGTAGGATATTTTGTCCAAGTTGTGGTAGATGGATAAGTGCACACGGCTTAATCCTAGCCCTACACTTGCCTAACACTTGGAAGAATCTTGGCCATTGGTTGGCCATTCCTTGACCTATAAATACCCCTCTAAGTCAAGACTTTCTTCATCCAAACTTGAGCAATCTTTCTAAGTCTCACACTACTCCCTCCTCTTGTTTGCTTCATCCAAAGCCCTCCCCTCCCTTGTGAAGTTTTGGCCGAGAGGCCTCCCTCCCTTTGTAGAGGTTTGGCCGCGGTACACCCCTAGCCTAGTTGTTTTCAGATAATACCCCCTTGTGGTATAGAAATACTCTCCTAGTATTGTTATAATGCCCAAATACCTTGGCCCAAATACCTTGTAGTATTCCCAAGGTTACACTTATACAAAAGCCCGTAAAATACCATTATACTTCCTTTTAGCCTCTAAACGAAACCCTAAGGAAATCTTCATTGTTAGTGAAGTATTTAGGTAGAAGTTTGTTAGAACTTCTAAGGGTTGTTTGGAGCGGGTCGAGCGCCCAGTGAGCTAAACCTTGCTCGTGATCGACATTTAAACTCTGATAATTTTGGGCTTATCGAGGTAAACACTCTTGACCTTCTATTGTAATTGGAAATTACATGTTGTTGGAATATATAGTTGATACTATATATAGAATGGAATTATACTTACTGGCAATGTCTTTTGACTTAAGCTCCAATAATACTTACGGCGTGTCTTTGACTTACGGCAATGTCTTGCGACTTAAGCCCAACTTTAAGAAGAGAATCAATCAGAATTACTTAGGCGTATCAGACATGAGACTTGTATAGCATTATTGTGAAGTATTATTGTACACGCCCTGCTAAACGTAAAACCCCGGTGGCTTGGTAGCCTACCACATGTATGAGGAGAATTACGCTATGTGGGGGATTCGCCAATTTTCTCAGAATATTCTACGCCGATCTAAAGATATTAATAGGCGCCTTGTGGCCTCTATAGGTCAGAGTACTACGATGGAGTGATCTCGCTTGGCTTAGAGTGTAGCCGACGGTTTGAGGTAGTTGGAGCGTTTTGCTATTAGTCGATAATCGTCGCGAGGTATGTGAACCTCTTCCTATCTGTTCTAGCATGATATGTGTATAATTATGTAGTACGGTAGACGTACATGTGTTAAATGTATTTGATTATTTTTAAACATAAAGTGTTATAACGGCTTTATGGGAAGTTGGTTATAACAGCTCTATGTAAATGAGAAATGCTTTGTGGTTTTTAAAAGATAACTGATTTGACTTATAACCGACTTGATGTGTGATAATAAAGAACCTTGAAGTATTCTAAAATATTAAGAAACCTTTTTGAAAGAAGTGTATACTTGGTTTGAAAACATAAGAGTTATACCAGCTTTATGAGAAGTTAGGTGTAACGTCTTAAGAGAGATAAAAAGAATGGTTTAATGGTTTAGAAGTTAAGAGACTTATTCTTAAAAGATAAGAGACTTGACTTAATATGGATGTTTGTGTGAAACCTCATTCGTGAGTAATGAGTACTTGATTTTAAAAGGGAATAATGTTTTACTGATTTCTAAATCGAACGAGTATCGACAAACCACCGCGTTAATAAAGGAAATTTATTGAATAAAGAAGTATTATTAAAACCGAGAAACCTCCATCCGCATAGAAGCTAAGATGAGACAAATGATATTACATTTCCTAGATCACGTGTCGCTAAATAAGATTTATGAACAAGAATAACTCTACTCGCTTATGGCATATGTTACTCAATTGTTTTAAAGGAAATTAAGACATCGAACTATGAAACTTTCTAAAGTAATGAGACTTGAGTAATTGAAATTAGGCAAACTAGAACTCTAGGGAAAAGAAAGGCATTGTTTTGTCTTAAATTGGTTTAAAACATAAAGTGTTATAACAGCTTTATGGGAAGTTAGTTATAACGACTTTATGAGAACAAAAGAAGGGTTTTTATCATTGGTTTTAATGTGGTAAATTGACTTTAAAAAGAGAAGTATTTTGGTCCAACAAAGAAGGCATGACATTGCCTTAATTTTGGTTTTAAAAAGGAAAAGTATGGAAGTTGTATAGGTTTACTTAAAAGATGTAAGTCACTCTATTTTTATACTACGTAACGGTGACTTTTATAAAAGGAATAGATCTCTTAAAAAGGAATTTAACTTACGTAGTACTTTAGGGTTAAAACCCGGACTTTGGCATAAAATGAAAGTACCTTGAGTTGTGTATAACTTGCCTATGCTTGTTGTTGTGAAACTTGCCTATGCTTGTTTTTGTGAAGCTTGCCTATGCTTGTTGTTATGAAACTTGCCTATGCTTGTTGTGATAGCCTTTGTTGTGCAAGAATTGTGTTTCTATACTACCGCGTCTCTCGATGGAGGGTCGGTTGACTTGTTGAGAACTTATTCGACGCGGTGGCGACGAGAAATTCCACCGCACGCTCGCTGATAGTGTTACTTTGCTAATCGCTGACATACCGACACGATGCGTAGCGCATCGCATGCTTCCATTTTGATTGCCGCTTGTTGTTCCCTTTTGACATATCGACACGATGCGTAGCGCACGGTATGCTTCTATTTGAAATGTCGTCTTATTGTTTCCTTCGACATACCGACACGCATGCGCAGCTGCACGGTATGCTTCCATTTGGAATGTTGTCTTAGTGTTTCCCTTTGGACATATCGACACGATCGTGGCACGTGCGGTATGCTCCTTTGATTGTTGTCTTATTGTTATCATATCATAGATCGCCGCATGTGAGAAGGAATTCCACGCACGCAGTGATGATTTGGAGGGCGTGAGTCCCTGACTTGATATGACTATTTATATGTTGTGTACTGTAGTTTGGTTATCATACATGTCTCCTGCTTTATATAGACTGCTATGATTTCATTTATGATCGGGCCGCTCACGTCACGCCGTTGGTCGTCATCCAGCCGCTTACGATCACTTTTCATCTTTGGAAGCTGTTACCCTGAGGCTTATCTGTAGCATGTGTCCTCAGTCTCCGTGGGGTATGTACGGCCCTGTCCGTCATAGTTGTTGTATAAATCTTAAGGAAACAGAAAATCATTGGGGCGTGAGTCTAAAAAAGGATAACTGTCGGTATTTATGTATACTTACCAAGGCAAATCGTTGCTGGCCTGTTTATTTAGCATGTCTTTTAAATTCATATTCGTGTTTTTTTTTATTATTTCCGCTGATTTTCTCTGATGTTGATTCACTAGGGTGCCCGGGTGAGCCAGTTCGGGTCGTGACACAAACACCGCCCGTGGCTAACGCGATTCAGACTCACCGAAGTTCCTAACTCGGTAAAACCTCCGGAAAAGAAATACTGCACTGGCTCCATGTCGTCATATAGCGGCGTAGACACCCCAGTACCTTTACAACCTTTCTCGATTTACCATCACCGCTAAGCAACGGTCCCGATCGAAAGATACGACACGACCGCTACGACCTGCCCGGCCCGTGGATCGTGCCTTACCCGCACCCAAGTAGTCATACATCGAGAAAATCAGCGAACATAAACAATAACATGAAGCCAATGCAATAAGACAGTTGAAATAAGAAGACAAAGCAACTAAAACTTACCTTCGTGATATATAAATAACAATTTGAACATTATCCCATTACAACCCCGCCTACAACAAGATTCATGCACTTACGAATGATATGATAACAACGACGCGACAGTTCGCCATACCTCAATGTAAGCACTTTACAACAACAGGACTATAGCAGATAAGCCTCCGAGAAACGGAGTTTCCAAACGTTGAATCGTGACCCTAAGAGCGAGGATCAACGATCGCGTACCTTTACTCGCGGATGAACGCACTTCGGGCGAGGTCAAGATAACAGTACCAAGTATGCGAAATCAAAATATCAGAAATGAAATCATAGTAGTCTATATAAAGTAGAGACATGTATGATAACCAAACTACGATTCATAATAAATAGCAAAGATTATGTCAAGTCGTGACTCACGCCCAAGTCATCACCAAATATAACCATGGGTCTCACGCCCACAACATCAATCATGCTCGTGGAATACCTTCCTCACCGCCGCGCCTATGATATGAAAGCACCAAGGAATACACATGAACACTGTGTCCCACCTGTCATCATAAAACCGCACGGTAAGTACGAGGCATAGCCGACTACTAAAACCCCAAGCATAAACAATGACATAAATCGTATCATGAGATCTGCCTAGACCGCCACATGATCAAAGCCGCCACTCGCTCGCAAAGATCTAATGCGCGCTTCAGCCTCGAACTTCATGACTCCGCATGTGCCACTCCAACGCCCGCATGAGGTATTCCCGCGACGAGGGTAGCTACTTCCCGCAGATCCTCGACTCGCAGCCGCACGCCACATGGACCGCATTGACCATAAAGGCCGCACACTAACCGAACTCGTAGCTCCGAGAAGCCCTCAGACCCGCATGAGGTATTCTCGAATCATAGGTCACACTGCACTACCGCGAAGTCTACCCCGATCGGAGGCGCTTAACCCCGGATCAAGGTGAGTGATATAATACCAACATAACAGTTTATCGCTTAAAACAACATAAGCACAATCAAGGGAAACCCTTTACACAAACATCACAAGATACTTAACACACGTAGATCCTAACATGTTTATTTATCAACTCAACAAGAAAGTATTACAAGGCTATCACAAACCAACACAATAAAGTTATTCACACGAGGTACTTTCTACTATATGATTACCAAGATCGGGTTTTTATCCCCAAAGTAATTCATACATTAATTCTTTAAAAGATACGTTACTTTCACAAAAGACACACAATACCCGTAGTATATAAAAATAGAGCGATTATCTTTCAAGTAATTCAAAACACTTCTCTTGTAAAATCAAGTAACATTCTTTTTCAAACGCTCAAGTTTGCCTAATTTCAATTACTCAAGTTTCTCATTTTCGAAAGGTTTCGTAGTTCATAGTTTTAATCCTTTAAAACAATTTGAGAAACATATACCTTATATGTGAGTAGGTTATTCTTGTTCATAACAATCTTATTACAACAACCATGATCTAGGAAATGTAATATCATTTTGTCTCATCTAGCTTCATGCAGATGGAAGTTTCTACCGTTTTAATAATACTTTATTAGTCAAAACATTTCTTTATTAGCGCTGCTGGTTTGTTCGATACTTATTCGATTTCAAATCAAGAAACATTATTCCTTTAAAACCAAGTACTCATTACTCACGAATGAGGTTTCACACGAAATTCATATCAATTCATTTAAGTCAAGTCTCTTATCTTTTAAGATCAAGTCTCTAACTTTTATAATCAATAAATCATTCATTTTATCTTTCTTAAGACGTTATACCTAACTTCCCATAAAGCTAGTATAACTCTTATGTTTTCAAACCAAGTGTTACTCTTCTTTCAAAATGCTTTAATACTTTTGAAATACTTCAAAGTTCTTATCATTCAGCTTAAGTCAAAAGACATTGCCGCATAACCACGCTCGCTAACACGCGACGCCTACCGTGACTATATATACTTCTTTAAAATATCATGCTCTGCGTATAGGAAGAATCACATACCTCGCGACGATTATCGACTATTAGCAAATCGCTTCCACGGCTATAACCCTACTACTCGTCCACCTTCTCAAGTAGCACACGCTACTCAGAACATTCAACCTATACAGTTATACAAGTCTATCAAAGTCTAGACTACTCAGAATAAATCTAGATACAAGATCCTACGGAAAATCGGGCAAAGACTTCCCTATCCACAAACTACAAGTTCATCAGAATACACCCTACGTAATTACAGCTCAGCTTCTTCTTTAGATTCAGGCTTAAGTCCAAAGACATTGCCGCAAAACTATGTTCAGTTCTATGTATAGTATACTTCAACTATATATTCCTACAACATGTATTTTCCAATCACAATAGGGGGACAAGATAATTACCTCGATAAGCCCATAATTATCCAAGTATATATGTCGATCCTTAGCAACGCTTAGCTCCTACTCCGGGTGCTCCAACCCGCCCAAACAACCCTGAAGTTCTGCGCAACTTCTTCTTAATACTCCAACCAACTATGGAGATTTTCCTTAGGGTTTCAGTTTGAGACAAAAAGGACATTTAGGTAGTGTTTCCGGGCTCTACGTATAGAGGTATCTTTGGAATACTACAAGGTATACGGCTAAGGTAATTTTGGGTATAACAACAATACTTTTGAGAGTATTTCTACCAAGAGGGGGGGTATTTATACGAGACAACACCACAAGTGTGTATACCCTCTACTAACCCCACTGGTGGGTACTCTCGCCAAGAGGGTGAGGGGCTCTCGCCAAAGCCTCACAAAAGGGGGACGAACACCACAAGAGAAGGGGGAGGATTTCTAAGACTTAGAACATTTTAGGATGAATAAGTCTTCAGCGGAGGGTATTTATAGGTCAAGAAGGCCAACCAATGGCCAAGATCTAGCCAAGTGCTAGGCAAGTGTAGGCCAATATATGCCCAAGTTCCCTAGCCCCTACTCCTTAAAACCCTACAAATATCTACCAAAAATATCTACCCACTGACACCCCAATCGTCCAAGTTATCGCCCCACTTGTTTCCAATGCGAGGTGACACATGCCACCCTCCCGCTGGTCCAAAATGTTTCGCCTCTAAAAATCCATAAAAATAAGAAAAGACATAGCCGAATTTTCCTCGCAAGTTATGTAAAACGCTTTAAAAACGACTCTAACCGTGTCAGGCACAAAGATAATTCGCCAAGCCACCTGGTGGGGTGACACGTGTCGCCTCCTATATGTCCAAAATAATTCATCTTCCGAAATATCCATAACGGCCAAAATCTCAAAATCAAAGCTGCTCCCACAAAATCAGAATTTCTCCCGTGGGCCCCACGTGACCATTTCCGAAAATAAAATCTCAAAATTCTAATATAATTTAAGAAGCCCATATTCCAAATCTGGGAATCCAATTCCCATCAACGAACATTTTTCTTCACAAAAACCGGAAACTCTTCCCGTGGAAAAATCACCTCTTTCTTCCTTTCCAATTTTTCTGTCGTGCTCTCGTACGTACGTCCTCGCATACATACCCTGGAACTACGGGGTATAATAGACCCCATCGGCCCGGCTACTGGTTGAACGCATCCACGAACGCGTACGATGGTTAACTAATCTTGGGCCTAACACTCTCGTGACCCTACCACCTGGCGGGACCACCACAAACTGACCCCACCATAAAACAGGTCGCGGGTTGACCCGCGGCATGGCCTCAACCCGACTCATTCGCCAGAAACACTTGCTCCCCGATCCGGAACAATCTCACTATCAAGTTACGAAAACCTAGCGGTCTTCTTAGCTCAACTACCCTCTTTCATTTCACACTACTCAGGGACTTATCACATAATATACCTCACGTGCACTATGCACTCCGATAAGGATCAAACATAAAAATTACATCTTTACTCGAGATGGCCTTACCTCTAAGGTCTCCACAAAAACTCTAAGGCTCACACTTTCTTTATCCCCCAATCTTTTCCAGTTACTAACCATGATTTCAAATCACAATTTACACAATGCTATCAGAATATAACACTTAAGGTATACTCATCTTACCTACTAATCTCTAGAGGGTTAAGGATATACCTGTATCTACTGCTTCACTCCCCTTAGTCATTCTAATCAAACCTCGCCTGTAGGCGATGACGTAGTGGAAGATGATGAACTACCCACCGATCCTGAAGGCTGAGTCCTCCTACTTGCATCCCTCCTACTAGGACATCCTTTCGACACATGGCCCTGACGGCCGCAGGTAAGACAAGTACCAACAAAATACGACATTCCCCGGGATAATGCCTGTCATATTGTGAACACCGGGAAAATCAACCGGTGGCTAGAACTTACGATAGCCGCGATCAAGCCTCGAGCTCACCAACTCCGCATACCTCGAACGCCCCGAACCCCGTGGAGGACCACTGCACCGGGCGGAGGTGCATATCTAATTCGCCGAGGCGGTTCGCCAAAGTCATCGGGCGACCTTGTTGTTCTCGCCTCTTCGCCCTCGTTAACCCGGCGATCTCTACGCTTCTCGTTGCGGTATAAGCTCGCATACGTGCCATGCTCAAGCCTAATCAAGAATTACTCCCGCATCGACCTCTCTTAGATATTCATCAAGACTCGCAGTTACATCGGATACTCTGCAGCCAAATCCATACTAGTAATGTGGTCGCCTTTGCAATCTATATTCTCCGCTCCCGGCCGTGGAACCAAGGTTCATATATCATGGTCGCAGAGGCATCACCGCCATTGCTAAACTCACGGGCCGTGACGAGCATAACTCCCCGAATGAAACACCACCCTGCGTGATGATTGGGCCTGCGCCCTAGTAACCCTCAGGTTTCACTACGCAGCCTCCTGGTCGCTTGCCCTCCTGGGCCCGGGTTGCCTTACGCGGAGGCATAACGGTAAGGGAAATAAATACGTTAGAGGGGTCCAACTCATAATACAACTCTAAAGCACGATCTTAGAGTGAGAAGAATGGAAACCAATCCTAATTATCTTATAGCCTCCTCGATTATCGCGCGTGCACAACACACCGATAATCAAGACTCTACTAGATACGGTCCAGAGACACTTTCCGAGGATTAATCAGCTCGATACCACTTTGTCACGACCTAACCCGGCCCGTGGATCGTGCCTTACCCCGCACCGTTATACCGATTTCGCAGTATGTACGTAAGGACGCACGTGAAAAGTTTGTGCCTTAAAGTGCTTGGCCGAAATTATTTTTGTGCACAACACCGTTAGAGTCGCCGACTAAACGCTTTACACAACTCGCGTAGGGTAAATTTCTGGCTATGTCATTTTTAATTTTTATGATTTTTCCGAGAGACGAACGTGTTGGACCAACAAGAGGGCGCCACTTGGCACCTCTCATCGGAGTGTGGGCGGTAATGAGGATCTAATTCTTGACATTTTGTCAAGTAAGAGGTAGGATATTTTGTGGTAGATGGATAAGGTGCACTTGGCATGATCTTGGCCCTACACTTGCACCACACTTGGCATATTTTGATTCGCCATTGGTTAGCCATGGCTTGACCTATAAATACCCTCCCTTTGATGAACTTCTTCATCCAAAATTGTGCTAAGTCTAAAATCCCTTCCTCTCTGTGGTGTTCGCCCAACACCCCTCCCCTCGGTGAGGCCCTCGCCGAGAGCCCTCCCCTTGGTCGAGTACCACACTCCTAGTGGTTGGCCGGCGGGTATACACCCCCTCATGGTGTTGTCTCGTATAAATACACCCCACCTTGGTAGAAATACTCTCAAAAGTATTGTTACTATACCCAAAATACCTCGCCCTTATACCTTGTAGTATTCCAAGGTTATACTTATACGAAAAGCCCGTAAATACTATTATACTTCCTTCACTACAAACCGAAACCCTAAGGAAAATCTCCATAGTTAGTTGAGTATTAAGTAGAAGTTGGTTAGAACTTCTAAGGGTGGTTTGGAGCGGTTGAGCGCATTTGAGTTGAGCTAAACGTTGTCCAGATCGACTTTATACTTGGATAATTATGGGCTTATCGAGGTAATTATCTTGTCCTCATTGTAATTAGAAATTACATGTTGTTAGAATATATAGTTGAAGTATACTATATATAAAATCAACGTAGTTATCTGCAATGTCTTTTGACTTAAGCCTAATAATTAGAAACCTTTTCGAAGAAGAGTATCGAATCAGAATTACATAGATCAGACATAAGACTTGTGTAGTTTTTCTCGTGAGGTAGAATTGTGCACGTCCGATTAGACGATAACCCCCGTTGGCTTCGTAGCCTACCCCGATAGAGAGAGATTTACGCTGCTGCGGGGAGGTGCCGCCAATTTTCTCAGTAATGTTCTACGAAGAGACCTAAATGTTAATAAGCGCTGTGGCCTTATAGCGGAAGTACTACGTGGCGCGATCTACTTGGCTTAAAGAGTGCGGTTTGAGGTACTTGGAGCGCTTTGCTATTAGTCGATAATCTTCGCGAGGTATGTGAACCTCTTCCTATCTCTTCTAGCATGATATGTGTGTAACTATGTAGCACGCTAGACGCATACGTGTTAAATGTATTTGATTGTCTAAAATATAAAGTGTTATAACGACTTTATGGGAAGTTAGTTATAACAAATTTTTATGTATGTAAGAAAATACTTATGGTTTTTAAAAGGTAATCGATTTGAACTATAATCGTGGTTATGTGATAATAAAACTTGAAGATTTCAAAAGATTTTTGAATCATTTTGAAAGAAGAGTAATACTTAGTTTTTGAAAACTTAAGAGTTATACTAGCTTTATGGGAAGTTAGGTATAACGGCTTAAGAATGTTTTATCGAAGTTCGAAATCAGAATGTGTATCAACAAACCACCGCAGCTGCTAATAAAAGGAAATGTTTTGACAGATTAAGTATTATTAAAACCAAGAGAAACTTTCATCCGCATGAAGCTAAGATGAGACAAAATGATATTTCCTAGATCACGGTCAGTAATAAGATTGTTATAAACAAGAATATCCTACTCACATATAAGGCTTATGTTTCTCGGATGGTTTAAAAGAGAATTATATTCTTAAATGAATAAGACTATGAACTACGAAACCTTTCTAAAATAAGAAACGTGAACATTTGAAATTAGGCAAACTTGGACGCTTGGAAAATAATGTTGTTACTTGATTTTACAAGTGGTAAGTGTTTTGATTTACTTCAAAAGATAATCACTCTATTTTCATATACTACGTATTGTGTGGTTTTGTGAAAGTAACGTATCTTTTAAAGAGTTAATGTATGAAGTACTTTGGGGATAAAACCCGATCTTGTTAATCATATAGTAGAAAGTACCTTGTGTATATAACTTGATTATGTTGGTGTGTGATTGCCTTGTAATACTTTCTTGTTGATTTGTTAAGTAAACATGCTAGGATGCTACGCAGATAGTATCTTGTGATGTTAGTATAAAGGGTTTCCTCGATCGCGCTTAAAGTTGTTTGACTCTCACCGTTATGTTGGTATTGTACCACTAAACTTGACTTGTTTCCGAGGTTGTCGCCTCTCCGACGCGGGTAGACTCAGCGTCCGGGACCATGATTCGAGAATACCTGCGGGTCCGGGATCCATGCGGAACTACGGAGTTCCGTGTTAGTTTGCGGCCCTTGTGGTCACGCGGTCTCGTGGCTACGGACCGCGAGTCCGTGATGATGCCGGGAGTAGCTACCGATGTGAGGAATACCTCACGCGCTTACGAGGTTGGCCTACGCGGAGTCGCGGAGAGTTCTGTGGCTGGGGACGCGCACATCCGAGCATCGCGCGAAGTAGTGACCAGCTTTGATCATGTGACGGTCTAGACAGATATCATGATATAGTTTATGACCCTGTTAGTACTGTGGGTGTTAGTAGTCGGTTATGACTTCGTACTTACCCCGCATCGCTTTATTAGGACACGTGGGCACCGTGTTCATGTGTATTTCGTGCTTTTATATCAAAAATCGCTGGAGGAAGGTATTCCACGGGCATGATTGATGTTATGGGCTTGAGACCCATAGTTATATTTGAGTGATGACTTTGAGGGCGTGAGTCCCTGACTTGACATGACTGCTTATTTAATTGTAAACTGTAGTTGGTTATCATACATGTCTCCTGCTTTATAGACTATTATGATTTAATTTACGTGATTTTCGCCACATACTTGGTACCGTTATCGACCTCCTTCGGGGGCCGCTCATGCCGCAGTTGAGGTACACCGCCGATCCTAGCCTCGTGGTCACGCCAGATTTGGGAAGCTCCGCTTCTCCGAGGCTTATCACGTATAGTCCCCGTCGTAGTAGGTGTTTACATTCGTGGGTTTGGCGGGCCCTGTCCCGCCATTGTTGTCGTATCATTCTTAGAGGTCACATGTACCATGCTTGCGCAGTTGTAGAAAGGGATGTAATCGCTCAAATTGTTATATATTATGAAGGTAACCGCTGGGTTAGCCTGCTTTCTTATTTCACCGTCTTATTGCATTGGTTTCATGTTATTGTTTTATGTTCCACTGACACTGATGTTGTATCACTAGGGTGCCCGGTAAGGCACGACACGCCCGTTCGGTCGTGACAAAAGTGGTATCGTGAGCGATTAATCCTCGGAAAGTGTCTGCATCAGATCCAATAGGAGTTCGATTATCGTGTGTTGCGCACCACACCAATAATCGTGAGGCTATAGGATATTTAGGATTGGTTTCTATTCTTCTCACTCCGAGATCGTGCCTTAGAGTCGTGTTGTAAGTTGGACCTCTCACGTATTTCTTTCCTCACCGCTATGCCTCCGCGCAGGCAAACCCGCCCAGAGGGCAAGGCAAGGCCGAGCCGCGAGTAGAGTTCGCAGGGTTACGAGCATAGGCCCAATCATCACCGAGGTGGTATTTCATTCGGGAGTTATGCTACGCCACCAGCCCCCAGAGAGTTTAGACGGCGCATTCCTTACCGCGCCATGATATTTGAACCTTCGCCCACGATCGAACAAGTGAATTTAGATCGCAAGAAGGCGCGACCACATTAGCTATGGATTTGGCTACCGAGAGTATACCGATGTACCGCGAGTCTTGATGACTATCTAAGAGAGGGTTGTACAAGAGTAATTCTTCGCTTAGCGAGCATGGCACTATGCGGGCTTATGCGCAATGTGCCAAGAAACGAGATCAACCGTTAACGGCGACAGCAGAGGGCCGAGCAAAGAAGGTCCTTTGGTAACTTTCGAGGCAAGTCACCTCACCAGCGGATTAGATTTGCACATCCACCAGTGCAGAGAGGTCCTCCACGGGTTCGTGACGCTCGGTACGCAGAGTTGGTCGAGCTCGAGCTTCCGTTCACGCTACACGTAGTTCCAAACACCGGATTCAAGATGCTCCCGGTATTCACGGTGCGATGCACGCCATCCCGGAATGTCGCCTTTTAGTTGGTACTTGTTGTACCTACGACCGCCGTGGTCCGATGTCGAAAGAAAGTGTCCTTGTAGGAGGACTTAGCCTTCAGGATCGCGGTAGTTCGTCATCTTCCTTAGTTATGCGCCCTACGGGGCAGGTTTGATTAGAACGACTAAGGGGAGTGAAGCAGTAGATATAGATATATCCTTAACCCTCTAGAGAAAACGTAAGCCTTAGAGCGTTATACGTGAAGACCTTAGAGGTAAGGCCATCTCGAGTAAAAGACGATGTTTATGTTTGACCCTTATAGGAGTGCATAGTGCACGTGAGCTATGTTTGTGGATAAGCCCCCGAGTAGTGTGGAATGAAGAGGTAGTTGAGCTAAGAAGACCGCCAGGTTTTCGTAACGTGATTAGCGAGAGTTTTCCTGTTCGGGAGCTAATGTCTTGCGCTGTCGGGTCGGGTTGAGGCCACGCACGGTCAACCCGCGGCCCGTATGGTGGTGGGTCAGTTTGTGGTGGTCCCGCTTGGGTTAGGGTTATGAGGGTGTTAGGCCCAAGTTTAGTTAACCAACAGACGAAGTTCGTGGACGATTCGACCGAGTCGGGCCGGTGAGGTCACCGTCTTGTCTTCTAGCAAAGACCGCTTACTCGACAGTTGTTGATTTATCGTAAAGGTTGTAAGGCTGCACGGTGCCTACCTTCACCTTATGACAGCATGGAGCCTGTGGTATGGCTGTTTTTGTTTCGGAAGTTTTACCGGTGGTTAAGAACTCAGTGTGTCTCAGACCGCATTCGCCTCCGGGCCGTGTGGATTTCGGGGTAGTTGTGAGGATTGTTGTCTCCTGTGGAGAGTGTTTAAGCTACCATTTCGTTCGGATGTCGCCTTATGAAGCCTTGTGGGGCGGATGTGTAAGTCAGCCGATTGGTTCGATGTTGGCAAGATTCGGATAGTTGGTTCGAGCTTGTTCCAGCAGATGTGGATAGGTAAAGCTTGTCTAGAAGAGGTTCCGCACCGGAGAAATCGTGGATAATCGGCACGACGCTTAGAGTTTAGGTTGACGGCCTTCTTGAAAGTACCACCCCGTGTTGGGTGTGACGAGTTTTGGAAACTGAGGGAACTTAGCCGAGTTACTTTGGGCCCTTTTGAGTTCATGTGAAGAATATGCCAGGTTGCCTATATGTTAGCATTTGCCGTCCGACTTAGGAGGCAGTACGTCCGGTCTTTCGTATTGTTATGATCGGAAAAGTATCGAGATCCATCCGAGTGTTCCCGCTAATGATGACCACGTTAGAGATAGTAACCCCGAGTTTTGAAAGCGAGCGATCGAAATGTGGTAAGAGTTCGAGTGTACGACCTCGTGGATCGCATGCGGTATCATTTGTTAGCTCGCCGGAGTGACACTAGAACCTCGCGGCAAAGTGACAAAAGTGGTATCACGACGAGTAAAGGGAGAAGCGAGCATGTATTGCGAGCAGAGATGTGACCATTTCTTTTGTATGGAGAAAGTGCGAAGGAATTATATTTTAGACCCTTGGATGAGAGCGTTTGTGATGTTAGAGGTGTTTCCTCGTGGACTTGGATGTAAGTATTTTGCGCAGGTGTTGTTGTGGCCAGTTGTGGCAGGATTGTTCAGGTAAGTATAGTAGTGAAGACTATACTGGCGCACGTTTGGTTTGAGACTTAGAAGGAACATTCGGGACGAATGTTTCTAAGGAAGGGAGAATGTTATACCACGTATTTCCAGAGTATGTACGTAAGGACGTATGTAGAAAAGTTTGTGCCTTAAAGTGTTTGGCCGAAATTATTTTTGTGCACAACACCCGGTTAGAGTCGTTTTCGACGTAAACGCTTTACACAACTCGCGTAGGTAAATTCCGCTATGTCATTTTTAATTTTTGCGGATTTTTCCGAGAGACGAACGTGTTGGACCAACAAGAGGCGCCACTTGGCACCCTCTCATTGGTGGAGTGTGGGGCGGTAAAAGGGGGACGAATTCCTTGACATTTTGTCAAGTAGTAGGTAGGATATTTTTGTGGTAGATGGATAAGGTGCACTTGGCATGATCTTGGCCCTACACTTGCACCACACTTGGCTTGATCTTGGCCATTGGTTAGCCATGGCTTGACCTATAAATACCCCTCCCCTTTGATGAACTTCTTCATCCAAAAATTGTGCTAAGTCTAAAATCCCTTCCCCCTCTCTTGTGGTGTTCGTCCAACACCTCCTCCCCTCGCGAGGCCCCCTTGGCCGAGAGCCCTCCCATGGCCGAGTACCCCCTCCTAGGGTTGGCCGAGGTATACACCCCCTCGTGGTGTTGTCTCGTATAAATACACCCCCACCTTGGTAGAAATACTCTCAAAAGTATTGTTACTATACCCAAAATACCTTGCCCTTATACCTTGTAGTATTCCAAGGTTATACTTATACTGAAAAGCCCGGAAATACTATTATACTTCCTTCACTACAAAACCGAAACCCTAAGGAAAATCTCCATAGTTAGTTGGAGTATTAAGTAGAAGTTGGTTAGAACTTCTAAGGGTGGTTTGGAGCGGTTGGAGCGCACGAGTTGGAGCTAAACGTTGCCTGTGATCGACTTTATACTTGGATAATTATGGGCTTATCGAGGTAATTATCTTGTCCCCTGTTGTAATTGGAAATTACATGTTGTTAGAATATATAGTTGAAGTATACTATATAGAACCAACGTAGTTATCGCAATGTCTTTTGACTTAAGCATGAATAATTAGAAACCTTTCGAAGAAGAGTAATCGAATGTAATTACATGTGTATCAGACATGAGACTTGTGTAGTTTTTCGTGAGGTAGAATTGTGCACGTCCGATTAGACGTATAACCCCTCGTTGGCTTAGCCGCCCGATAGAGGAGGAGATTTACGCTTGCGGGGAGAGTCTTCTGAATTTTCTGTAGAATGTTCTACGAAGAGACCTAAATGTTAATAAAGCGCCTTGTGGCCTTATAGGTGGAAGTACTATGCGTGGCGCGATCTACTTGGCTTAAGGAGTAGCGGTTTGAGGTACTGGAGCGCTTTGCTTAGTCGATAATCGCCGCGGTTTGTGAACCTCTTTGTCACGACCGCCCGGCCCGTGATCGTGCCTTACCCCGCACCCTAGTGATACAACATCGAGTAATCGGTAACATAAAGACAATACATGAAACCAATGTAATAAGATGAAATAAGAAGACAGGCTAACCAAAAACGGCTACCGCAAGATATATATAAATAACAATTTGAACGAGCATCCCTTTCTACCACTCCCCATAACGCATTACTGCACTTCTAAGAATGATATGACAACAACGACGGAGAGGCTCCGCCATACCCTGAATGTAAGCATCTACAATCAACAGGACTATACCAAGATAAGCCTCCTGAGGAACGGAGCTTCCCAAACGTTGAACTGTGACCACAGAGCGAGGATCAACGATCGTGTACCTTTACTGCGGCATGAACGCGGCCCAAGGAGGTCAGTCAACAGTACCAAGTATGTAAATGAAAATACATACGTAAATGAAATCATAGTAGTCTAAATAAAGCGGGAGACATGTATGATAACCAAACTACGATTCCTGATAAATCGGAATATGTCAAGTCGTGACTCACGCCTCAAGCCATCACAATAGAACCATACGGGTAAATGCGAAGGCATAGCCATTACTAAGACCCACAGCCTAAAAATGCCATAAATTATATCACGAGGTCTTTCTAGACCGCACCACATGATCGGCGGCCACTCACCCGCAATATCATTGTGCGCGTCTATCCTGGAACTCCCGCATTCGCATAGGTCACACACATGCACCCGCATGAGGTATTCCTCGAATCATGGTCCTGCATCACCGAGGTATACCCCGCGTCGGGCGGCTAACCTCGGTATCCGCCTAGGCTCCCGCAGCCCGCATAGTCTCAAAAGACCGCATAGCCTCAACAGGCCGCATAGAATCCCCGCGTCAGGCTAAACACCGGAATGATCAATCACGAGCTCCGCGACTGCGTAGTCACGAGGATTGCATAGCCGTATAGACCGCATCAAGGGTGGCAAGCCCTCGGTATAATAAGTCAGGGGTATGTGATACAATAATAAGATAACGGGCTTAACGTTTGACAACGTAAGCACAACAAGAGTGACCCCCTTACATAATAATCACAAGATACTAACACACGTAGCATCCTAACATGCTTACTTATCAAATCAACACGAAAGTATTACAAGGCTATCACAAACCAATACAATCAAGTTATTCACACAAGGTACTTTCTACTAACAAGTTTGGGTACCTATCCCCAAAGTACTTCATACATTAAATCTTTAAAAGATACGTTACTTCACAAAAACCACACAATACCCGCAGTATATGAAAACAGAGTGATTATCTTCTTAAAGTAAATCAATTACTTCTCTTTGTAAAATCAAGTTGCAACATTCTTTTCCAATGTTCAAGTTTGCCTAATTTCCAATGTTCAAGTTTGCCTAATTTCCAATGTTCAAGTTTCTCATTTTAGAAAGGTTTCGTAGCTCATAGTCTTATTCATTTAAGAATATAATTCTCCTTTAAACAATCTGAGAAACATAAGCCTTATATGTGAGTAGGATATTCTTGTTTATAACAATCTTATTACAATGACCATGATCTAGGAAATATCATTTTGTCTCATCTTAGCTTCTATGCAGATGGAAGTTTTCTCTGGTTTTAATAATACTTAATTATTAAAACATTTCCTTTTATTAACGCTGCAGTGGTTTGTCGATACACATTCTGATTTCCAAAATCAGTAAAACATTCTTAAGCCGTTATACCTAACTTTCCATAAAGCTAGTATAACTCTTAAGTTTTCAAAAAAAAAATCAAGTATTACCTCTTCTTTCAAAATGATTCAAAAATCTTTTGAAATACTTCAAGTTCTTTATTAACACATAACAAGCCAGTTATAGTTCAAATCAGTTACCTTTTAAAAGCCACAAGTATTTTCTTACCAACATAAAGCTGTTATAACCAACTTCCCATAAAGCCGTTATAACACTTTATGTTTTAAACCAATCAAATACATTTAGCACAAGTACGTCTACCGTACTACATAGTTCACACATATCATGCTAGAAGAGATAGGAAGAGGTTCACATACCTCGCGACGAGTATCGACTAATAGCAAAACGCTCCAAGTACTTCCAACCGTGCCACTCCTTTAAGCCGTAGATCGCGCCACACGTAGTATTTCAACCTATAAGGCCACAAGGCGCTTATTAACATTTAGATCCCTTCAGAGAACATTCTACGAAAATTCGCAAGATTTTCCCGCAACAGCGTAAATCTCCTCCTATCGAGGCCGCCATCAAGCCAACCAGGGGGTTTGCACGTCTAACCGACGCGGTACGATTCTACTACACAACAATGCTACACAAGCCTACTGTAATACAGTCCTATGTAATTACAGTTCAGCTCTCTTCTTTAAATTCAGGCTTAAGTCCAAGGACATTGCCACACAATACTAAGTTCAGTTCTATATATAGTATACTTCAACTATATATTCTAATAACATGCAGTTTCCAATTACAATAGGGGGACAAGATAATTACCTCGATAAGCCCATAATTATCCAAGTACAGATGTCGATCCTTAGCAATGTTTCGCCTCTACTCCTGTGCTCCAACCCGCTCCAAACCACCCTTAGAAGTTCTAACCAACTTCTATACAATACTCCAACCGACTATGGAGATTTTCCTGTGGTTTCGGTTTTGTGACTGACGGGAAGTATAATAGTATTTTTGGGCTCTTCGTATAGGTATAACCTTAGAATACAACAAGGTATACGGCTAAGGTAATTTGGGCATTATAACAATAATTTTGAGAGTATTTCTACCAAGTGGGTGTATTATACGAGACAACTAGGCTAAGGGGTGTATACCTCGCCTACCCACTAGGGGGTACTCTCGCCAAGGGCCTTCTCAAAGGGGAGGTACGAGAACTAAACTACAAAGGGGGGGAGGATTTAAAACTTAGGAAATATTAGGAATGGATGAAGAAGTCTTCCAATTGGGGGGTATTTCTAGTTCTAGCAAAGGCCAACACATGGCCAAGATCTTGCAAAGTGCAAGGCAAGTGTAGGCCAAGATCTTGCCAAGTGCACCTTATCCATCTACCACCAAAATATCCTACCAACCCTCGACCAAACAATGGCCATTCTACCAACCCCTTTACCTAAGGTGTCCAATGAGAGGGTGACAAGTGTCGCCTCTTGTTGATCCAAAAGGTTACGCCTCTCGAAAAATCCGCAAAAATTAAAAATGACATAGCCGAAATTCCCTACGAAAGTTGTGGAAACGTTTAAAAAAACGACTCTAATCGGGTGTTGTGAACAAAAAGAATTCGCCAAGCCTAAATCACAAGTTCAAATTTTTCTACGTCGCCCCACGCATACTGAAATACGGTATAACATTCTCCCTTCTTAGAAACATTCGTCCGAATGTTCCTTCTAAGTCTCAAAACAAACGCCGCCAAGATAGTCTTCACTACTATACTTACGAGGACAAACACGCTCACATGGCCACCAAACAATCGCGAAAATACTTATATCCAAGTCCACGGGAAGCACTCTAACATCATAAAGCATACCACTTCGTCACTTTGCGCGAGGTTCTAGTGTCACCCGCGACCAACAAATGATACCGGCCGCATGCGATCCACGAGGTCGTCGTATACTCGAACTCTTACCACATTTAAATCGCTTCGCCCAAAACTCGGGTTACTATCTCTAACGTGGTCATTATTAATCGGGAACACTGCGGATGGATCTCCGATACTTTCCACGATCATAACAATACGAAAGATCGGACGTCTCGCCTCCTAAGTCGGACGGCAAATGCTAACCTATAGGCAACCCGCCTATTCTTCACCGAACTCAAAGGGCCCAAAGTAACTCGGGCTAAGTTCCTCGATTCTCCAAAACTCGTCACACCCAACCCGGGGTGGTACTTTCAAGAAGACCGACCGTCAACCTGAACTCTAAGCGCCGTCGCCGATTATCCGCACGATTTCTCTGAGCTGCCAGAACCTCTTCTAGACAAGCTTTACCCTATCCACAGTCTGCTGGAAAAAGCCTGAACCAACCATTTGAATCTTGCCAACATCGAACCAATCGACCGGCGACTTACACATCCGCCCCTACAAGGCTTTATAAGGCGACATCCGAACACTGAAATGGTAGCTTAAACACTCTCCACAGAGACAACAATCCCTACAACTACCCCCGAATCCACACACCGCCCGAGGGCGAATGCGATTCTGAGACTCACCTGAGTTCTTAACCCTGCTTGGTAAAAACTTCCAGAAACCAAAAACAGCCGTACCCTGGACTCCACTGTCTGCCATAAGGTGAAGGTAGGCACCTCGTGCAGCCTTACAACCTTTCTGATATATCATCTCGCATAACCCTCTGCCGAGTAAACGGTCTTTGCTAGAAGACAAGACGGCTGACCTCCTCGCCCAACCATCGGTGAACGTCCATGAAATCGTGACGTTGGTTAACTAAACTCGGCCTAACACCCTCGTGACCCTACCACAAGCGGGACCATCACAAACTGGCCTCACCACCAAACCCGCCGCGGTTGACCCGCAACGTGGCCTCAACCCGACCCGCAACGCCGCTAAACGCTAGCTCTCCAAGGAAAACTCTCACTAATCACTTTACGAAACCTAGCGGTCTTCTTAGCTCAACTACCCTCTTTCATGCCACACTACTCGGGACTTATCCCAGAACATAGCTCACGTGCACTATGCACTCCTATAAGAGTCAAACATAAATATACGCCTTTACTCGAGATGGCCTTACCTCTAAGGTCTCTACGTATAAAACTCTAAGGCTCACACCTTCTCTATCCTCCAAATCTTCCTTGGTTAACTAACCAAGATTTCTAATCACAATAAACACTCATGGTATCCGAACATAACACTTAAGGTATACTCACCTTATCACGTATACAAAGCTCTAGAGGTTAAAGATATACTGATTCCATCGCCTCACTCCCTTAGTCGTTCTAATCAAACACGCCTGCAGGCGCATAAGCAGGAAGATGACAAACTACCCACCGATCACGAAGGCTAAGTCCTCCCGCATGAGACACTCTTTCGACATCGACCACGACGGTCATAGGTACAACAAGTACCAACTAAAAGACGACATTCCCCGAGATGGCGCCGCCACTTCGTGAACATCGAGAAAAGCGAATCCGGATACCGGAACCTTCGTGTGATCGGAACCGAAGCTCGAGCTCGACCAACTCTCGCATACCCCGAACGTCCCGAACCACGCGGAGGACCTTTCAGACCGTGGATGCGCATAACTGATCGGCGAGGCGACTCGCCTCGAAAGTTACCAAAGGACGCTGCCGCTCTGGCCTTCTCCGCCCTTCGTTAACCCGTCGATCTCTACGCTTTCGGCGCCGCGCATAAGCCCGCATACGAGCCATGCTCGCTTCAATCAAGAACTTACTTTTGCACAACCTTCTCGTTGATATTCATCAAGACTCGCGATGCATCGGTATACTCTGTAGTCAAATACAGGTCGCTTCCTTTAAATCTATATTCTGTTCTGCCGTGGAACCGGCGTTCAAACATCATGGCCGCAGATGAATCGCTGCCACCGCGCTAAACTCTATTTGGCTAGTGACGTCGCAAAACTCCCGAGTGAAGCACCACCCAGTGATGATTGGGCCTGTGCCCACGTAACCCTCTCAGACTTACTCGCAGCCTCCTCGGCCGCTTGCCCTCCCGGGCCGGGTTGCCACGCGAGGCATAGCGGTGGAAAGAAATCGTTAGAGGTCCAACTTACAACACAGCTCTAAGGCACGATCTCAGAGTGAGAATAATAGAAACCAATCCTAAATATCCTATAGCCTCCTGATTATTGGTGTGGTGCACAACACACCGATAATCAAGACTCATCGATACGGTGCGTAGACACTTTCCGAGGATTAATCGCTCACGATACCACTTTTGTCACGACTGCCCGGCCCGTGGTCGTGCCTTACCGGGCACCCTGGTGATACAACATCGGTAATCACGGAACATAAAGACAATACATGAAACCAATGTAATAAGACAATGAAATAAGAAGGCAGCTAACCAAAAACGCTACGCCAAGTATATATATAAATAACAATTTGAACAGTTACATCCCTTTCTACCACTCGCCATAACAGCATTTCTGCACTTAAGAATGATATGACAACAACGACGGACGGGGCCGTCATACCCCGAATATGGCATCTGCAATCAACAGGACTATACGAAGATAAGCTCCGAGGAACTGAGCTTCCCAAACGCCGAACTGTGACCCTAAGAGCGAGATCAACGACTGGTGTACCTTTACCTGCGGCATGAACGCAGCCCCCGAGGAGGTCGATAACAGTACCAAGTATGTGAAATCAAAATACATAACGTAAATGAAATCATAGTAGTCTAAATAAAGCAGAGACATGTATGATAACCAAACTACGATTCACAATAAATCAGTGATATGTCAAGTCGTGACTCACGCCTCAAGCCATCACAATAGAACCATACGGGTAAATGCGAAGGCATAGCCGACTACTAAGACCTACGCATCAAAAATGCCATAAATTATATCACGAGGTCTTTCTAGACCGCACTACATGATCGGCCGCCACTCACCCGCAATATCATCGCGTCTATCCTCGAACTCCCGCAGCCCGCATAGGTCACACGCAGACCGCGTGAGGTATTCCTCGAATCATGGTCCTGCATCACCGAGGTATACCGCGTGATCGGCGGCTAACCTCGGTATCCGCCAGGCTCCCGCACCGCGTAGTCTCAAAAGACCGCATAGCCTCAATGCATCGCATAGGAATCCCCGCGTCAAGCTAAACACCGGAATGATCAATCTTGGAGCTCCCGCACTCGCGTAGTCACGAGGATCGTGCATAGCCGTATAGACCGCGTCAAGGGTGGCAAGCCCTCGTATAATAAGTCAGGGTATGTGATACAATAACAGTACAACGGGCTTAACGTTTGACAACGTAAGCACAACAAGAGTGACCCCCTTACATAATAATCACAAGATACTAACACACGTAGCATCCTAACATGCTTACTTATCAAATCAACACGAAAGTATTACAAGGCTATCACAAACCAATACAATCGAGTTATTCACACAAGGTACTTTCTACTAACAAGTTTGGGTACCTATCCCCAAAGTACTTCATACATTAAATCTTTAAAAGATCGTTACTTCACAAAAACCACACAATACCCGCGGATATGAAAGCAGAGTGATTATCTTCTTAAAGTAAATCAATTACTTCTCTTTGTAAAATCAAGTAGCAACATTCTTTTCCAATGTTCAAGTTTGCCTAATTTCCAATGTTCAAGTTTGCCTAATTTCCAATGTTCAAGTTTCTCATTTTAGAAAGGTTTCGTAGCTCATAGTCTTATTCATTTAAGAATATAATTCTCCTTTAAACAATCGAGAAACATAAGCCTTATATGTGAGTAGGATATTCTTGTTTATAACAATCTTATTACGTGCATGATCTAGAAATATCATTTTGTCTCATCTTAGCTTCTATGCAGATGGAAGTTTCTACTGGTTTTAATAATACTTAATTATTAAAACATTTCCTTTTATTAACGTTGCAGTGGTTTGTCGATACACATTCTGATTTCCAAAATCAGTAAAACATTCTTAAGCCGTTATACCTAACTTTCCATAAAGCTAGTATAACTCTTAAGTTTTCTAAAAAAAATCAAGTATTACCTCTTCTTTCAAAATGATTCAAAAATCTTTTGAAATACTTCAAGTTCTTTATTAACACATAACAAGCCAGTTATAGTTCAAATCAGTTACCTTTTAAAAGCCACAAGTATTTTCTTACCAACATAAAGCTGTTATAACCAACTTCCCATAAAGCCGTTATAACACTTTATGTTTTAAACCAATCAAATACATTTAGCACAAGTACGTCTACCGTACTACATAGTTCACACATATCATGCTAGAAGAGATAGGAAGAGGTTCACATACCTCGCGACGAGTATCGACTAATAGCAAAACGCTCCAAGTACTTCCAACTGTCGGCTACTCCTTTAAGCCAAGTAGATCGCGCCACACGTAGTACTTCAACCTATAAGGCCACAAGGCGCTTATTAACATTTAGATCCCTTCGTAGAACATTCTACAGAAAATTCGGCAGCACCTCCCCCCCCGCAACAGCGTAAATCTCCTCCTCTATCGAGGCCGGCTATCAAGCCAACCAGGGGGGGGGGTTTGCACGTCTAACCGGACGTGTACGATTCTACTACACAGCAATGCTACACAAGTCTACTGTAATACAGTCCTATGTAATTACAGTTCAGTTCTCTTCTTTAAATTCAGGCTTAAGTCCAAGGACATTGCCACACAATACTAAGTTCAGTTCTATATATAGTATACTTCAACTATATATTCTAATAACATGCAGTCTCCAATTACAATAGGGGGACAAGATAATTACCTCGATAAGCCCATAATTATCCAAGTACAGATGTCGATCCTTAGCAATGTTTCGCTCCTACTCCGGGTGCTCCAACCCGCTCCAAACCACCCTTAGAAGTTCTAACCAACTTCTATACAATACTCCAACTGACTATGGAGATTTTCCTTAGGGTTTCGGTTTGTGACTGACGGGAAGTATAATAGTATTTCTGGGCTCTTCGTATAGGTATAACCTTAGAATACAACAATGTATACGGCTGAGGTATTTTGGGCATTATAACAATACTCTTGATTGTATTTCTACCAAGAGGGGGGGTGTATTATACGAGACAACTAGGCTAAGGTGTATACCCTCGGCCTACCCACTGTGGGGGCGGGGTACTCGCCAAGGGGCCTTCTCAAAGGGGAGGGACGAGAACTACACTACAAAGGGGAGGATTTAACACTTAGGAAATTTTAGGAATGGATGAAGAAGTCTTCCAAGGGGTATTTATAGTCTAGCAAAGGCCAACCAATGGCCAAGATCTTGCCAAGTGCAAGGCAAGTGTAGGGCAGATCTTGCCAAGTGCACCTTATCCATCTACCACCAAAATATCCTACCAACCCTTGACCAAACAATGGCCATTCGCCAACCCCTTATCGCCTAAGGTGTTCCAATGAGAGGGTGACAAGTGTCTCCCCTCTTGGTCCAAAAGGTTCGTCTCTCGAAAAATCCGCAAAATTAAAAATGACATAGCCGGAAATTCCCTACGAAAGTTGTGGAAACGCGTTTTAAAAACGACTCTAATCGGGTGTTGTGAACAAAAAGAATTCTACAAGCCTAAATCACAAGTTCAAATTTTCTCGTCGTCCCACGTACATACTCGAAATACGGTATAACACTCTTCCTATCTCTTCTAGCATGATATGTGTAACTATGTAGTACGGTAGACGCATACGTGTTAAATGTATTTGATTGGTCTAAAACATAAAGTGTTATAACGCTTTATGGGAAGTTAGTTATAATGACTTTATGTATGTAAGAAAATACTTATGGTTTTTAAAAGGTAACTGATTTGAACTATAACTGGCTGGTTATGTGATAATAAAGAACTTGAAGTATTTCAAAAGATTTTTGAATCATTTTGAAAGAAGAGTAATACTTAGTTTTTGAAAACTTAAGAGTTGTACTAGCTTTATGGGAAGTTAGGTATAACGGCTTAAGAATGTTTTACTGAGTTCAAAAATCAGAATGTGTATCGACAAACCACTGCAGCGTTAATAAAAGGAAATGTTTTGACAGATTAAGTATTATTAAAACCAGTAGAAACTTCCATCTGCATAGAAGCTAAGATGAGACAAAATGATATTTCCTAGATCATGGCTGCTGTAATAAGATTGTTATAAACAAGAATATCCTACTCACATATAAGGCTTATGTTTCTCAGATGGTTTAAAAGAGAATTATATTCTTAAATGAATAAGACTATGAACTACGAAACCTTTCTAAAATAAGAAACGTGAACATTTGAAATTAGCAAACTTGAACGTTTGGAAAATAATGTTGTTACTTGATTTTACAAGGGTAAGTGTTTTGATTTACTTCAAAAGATAATCACTCTATTTTCATATACTACGGGTATTGTGTGGTTTTGAGAAAGTAACGTATCTTTTAAAGAGTTAATGTATGAAGTACTTTGGGGATAAAAACCCGATCTTGTTAATCATATAGTAGAAAGTACCTTGTGTATATAACTTGATTATGTTGGTTTGTGATTGCCTTGTAATACTTTCTTGTTGATTTGTTAAGTAAACATGCTAGGATGCTACGTGTGATAGTATCTTGTGATGTTAGTATAAAGGGGTTTCCCCTCGACTGCGCTTAAAGTTGTTTGACTCTCAGCCGTTATGTTAGTATTGTACCACTCACCTTGACTTGTTTCCGGAGGTTAAGCTGCCTCCATGCGGGTAGACTCAGCGATGCAGGACCATGATTCGAGAATACCTCATGCGGTCCGGGGATCCATGCGGAACTACGGAGTTCGGGTTAGTTTGCGCCCTTGTGGTCATGCGGCCCGCCATGCGGATCGCGAGTCCAGGGCGATGCCGGGAGTAGCTACCGATGTGAGGAATACCTCATGCGGGCCTATGAGGTTGGCCTATGCGGAGCTACGGAGAGTTCCAGGGCTAGACGCGCACATTTGATACTGCGGGCGAGTGACCAGCTTGGATCATGTGACGGTCTAGACAGATATCATGATATAGTTTATGACACTCTTAAGTACTGTGGGTGTTAGTAGTCGGTTATGCCTTCGTACTTACCCTGTACTGTTTTATTAGGACACAGGTGGGCACAGTGTTCATGTATTTCTTGGTGCTTTTATATCAAAAACTACGGCGGTGAGGAAGGTATTCCACTGCATGATTGATGTTATGGGCTTGAGACCCATAGTTATATTTGAGTGATGACTTTGAGGCGTGAGTCCACGACTTGACATATTTGCTTATTTAATTGTAAATCAGAGTTGGTTATCATACATGTCTCTGCTTTATAGACTATTATGATTTCATTTACGCATATTTTCGCCACATACTTGGTACTGCACCGACCTCCTTCGGGCCGCGTCATGCCGCAGTTGAGGTACACCACTGTTGATCCTAGCTCTGGTCACGACCAACATTTGGGAAGCTCCGTTTCTCCGGAGGCTTATCGATGGTATAGTCCGTCGTAGTAGGTGTTTACATTCGTGGTTTGGCGGGCCCGCCCCGCCATTGTTGTCGTATCATTCTTAGGTGCAGTAATCGTTGTGGGCGAGTTGTAGAAAGGGATGTAATCGTTCAAATTGTTATATATTATGAAGGTAACCGCTGGGTTAGCTTTGTCTTCTTATTTCACCGTCTTATTGCATTGGTTTCATGTTATTGTTTTATGTTCCGTGATTACTACGATGTTGTATCACTAGGGTGCCCGGTAGGCACCATCCACGCCCGGTTCGGTCGTGACAAAAGTGGTATAAAGCGATTAATCATCGGAAAGTGTCTGAACGCATCGATCAAGAGAGTTCGATTATCGTGTTGTGCACCACACCAATAATCGTGAGGCTATAGGATATTTAGGATTGGTTTCTATTCTTCTCACTGAGATCGTGCCTTAGAGCCGTGTTGTAAGTTGGACCTCTCACGTATTTCTTTCCTTACCGTTATGCCTCCGCGCAGTGGCAAACCCGCCCAGAGGCAAGCGCAAAGGCTGAGCCGCGAGAGTTGAGGGTTACGAGGCACAGTCCAATCATCACACGTGGTATTTCATTCGGGAGTTATGCTCAGCCCAGTGAGAGTTTAGCACGGCGGCAATGATTCCTATCGCGGCATGATATTTGAACCTTCGCCCACGGCCGAACGGTGAATTTAGATTGCAAAGGCGACCACATTAGCTATGGATTTGGCTACTGAGAGTATACCGATGTATCGCGAGTCTTGATGACTATCTAAGAGAGGGTTGTACAAGAGTAATTCTTGATTAGGCTTGAGCATGGCACGTATGCGGGCTTATGCGCAACAGGCCAAGCGTAGAGATCAACGGGTTAACGGGCGAGAAGAGGCCAGAGCGGCAGGTCCTTTGGTAACTTTCGAGGCAAGTCACCTCACCAAGATTAGATTTGCACATCCACCGATGTAGAGGTCCTCCACGGGTTCGGGGCGTTCGGTATGCAGGAGTTGGTCGAGCTCCGAGCTTCCGTTCACGGCTACACGTAGGTTCGGCAAACGGATTCGGTGTTCCCCGGTATTCATTAGCGAGACGTCATCCGGGAATGTCGTCTTTTAGTTGGTACTTATTGTACTACGACCGCCGTGTCCGATGTCGAAAGAGTGTCCTCAGAGAGGACTTAGCCTTCGTGATCGGTGGGTAGTTCGTCATCTTCCTTAGTTATCGCCTACGGGCGGGTTTGATTAGAACGACTAAGGGAGTGAAGCGGAGATATAGATATATCCTTAACCCTCTAGAGAAAACGTAAGCCTTAGGCGTTATCGTGAAGACCTTGCAGGTAAGGCCATCTCGAGTAAAAGACGTATGTTTATGTTTGACCCTTATAGGAGTGCATAGTGCACGTGAGCTATGTTTGTGAGATAAGCCCCTGAGTAGTGTGGAATGAAAGAGGGTAGTTGAGCTAAGAAGACCGCTAGGTTTTCGTAACGTGATTAGTGAGTTTTCCGGTTCGGGAGCTAATGTCTTCGCGCGTTGCGGGTGGGTTGAGGCCACGCACGTCAACCCGCGGCCTGTATGGTGGTGGGGTCAGTTTGTGGTGGTCCCGCTTTGGGGTTAGGGTTATGAGGGTGTTAGGCCCAAGTTTAGTTAACCAGTGTACGAGTTCGTGGATGCATTCGACCAGTAGTCGGGCCGAGGAGGTCAGCCATCTTGTCTTCTAGCAAAGACCGTTTACTCGGCAGTGTTGATTTATCAGAAAGGTTGTAAGGTCGCACGGTGCCTATCTTCACCTTATGACGCATGGAGCCCAGTGGTACAATGTTTTTGTTTCGGAAGTTTTACCAAGAGGTTAAGAACTCAGTGTGTCTCAGACCGCATTCGCCGGCGGTGTGGATTTCAGGGGTAGTTGTGAGGATTGTTGTCTCCTGTGGAGGGAGTGTTTAAGCTACCATTTCAGTGTTCGGATGTCACCTTATGAAGCCTTGTGGGGGCGGATGTGTAAGTCGCCGGTCGATTGGTTCGATGTTGGCAAGATTCAGATAGTTGGTTCAGGCTTGTTCCAGCAGACTGTGGATAGGGTAAAGCTTGTCTAGAAGAGGTTCAGCAGCGGAGAAATCGTGCGGATAATCGGCGGCGACGCTTAGAGTTCAGGACGGTGGTCTTCTTGAAAGTACCACCCCGGGTTGGGTGTGATGAGTTTTGGAAAACAGAGGGAACTTAGCCCGAGTTACTTTGGGCCCTTTTGAGTTCATGTGAAGAATAGGCCAGGTTGCCTATATGTTAGCATTTGTCGTCCGACTTAGGAGGCAGTATGTCCGGTCTTTCGTATTGTTATTGTTATACCCCGCATTTCCAGAGTATGTACGTAAGGACGTACGTAGAGAATTTGAGCCTTAAGTTAGGCAAAGGACCGAATTTTGGGCACAAGTGCCGATTGGAGTCGTTTTAAAAGCGTTTCCACGACTACGTTGGGAAAATTCCGGCTATGTCATTTAGTATTTTTCGGATTTTTCCGAGCAACGAAATGTTTTGGACCAACGGGAGGTGACATTTGTCACCCTCATTTGAAGCGATAATGGGTTGGCGGTTGGTCACGGTGGAGGCCTCTTGGCTCCTTGTTTTGGCCTTGTTTTGTGGCTTGTTTGGTGCCATGTTTTGTGCCTTGTTTTGTGGAGTAGGGGTTAGGGTGCACTTGGCTTGATCAAGGCCATACACTTGCCTTGCACATGGCTTGATCTTGGCCATTGGTTGGCTTTTGGTTTCCTATAAATACCCCTGTGGATGAACTTCTTCATCAACTCTTCACTTGTCTAAGCCTTGAAAACTCTCCTCCCTTGTGAGCTCTTAGCGAGAGCCTTCCCTCCACCTTTCGTGTGGCCTTTGGCCGAGAGGTTCCCCTTCCCCCCTTTGTGGTGCTAGCCGTGGGGTACCCCCCCCCTAGCCTAGTTGTTTTCGTATAATACCCTCCGTGTGGTATTGAAATACTTCTCCTAGTATTGTTATAATGCCCAAAATACCTTAGCCTTGTACCTTGTAGTATTCCAAAGATACCTCTATACGTAGAGCAGGAAATACTACCTTTTGTCCTTTAGTCTCAAACCAAAACCCTAAGGAAATCTTCATGGTTGGTTGAAGTATTTGAGTAGAAGTTAGAACTTCTAAGGGTTGTTTGGAGCGGATTGGGCGCACTTGAGTAGAGCTAAACCTTGCTCGGGATCGGCATTATAACTTGGATAATTTTGGGCTTATCGAGGTAATTATCGTGTCCCTCTATTGTAATTGGAGATTACATGTAGGATTATATAGTTGAAGTATACTATATATAGAATCAACATTATTGTGGCAATGTCTTTTGACTTAAGCTGAAGAATAAAAGAATCGAATCAGATTTACATAGGGTGTATCAGATGAGACTTGTGTAGTATTATGTAGGAATTGTACATCCGGTTAGGCGTAAAACCCCACGGTTGGCTTGTAGCCTCGATAGAGATGAGATTTCTGTTGTGTGTGAGGTGCCGAATTTTCTCAGAAAAATGGGAACTTGTGTTTTGGGGTTAATGGACGTTTGTGACCTTTATAGGTGAAAGTGCTAAGAGTAGCGTATTCTACTCGAGGAGTGGAAAGGGCTAGCGGTTGTAGTACTTGGAGCATTTTGCTTATTGTCGATAAATCGCGAGGTATGTGAACCTCTTCCTATCTTTTCTAGCATGATTGTTGTGAACTATGTAGTACGGTAGACGATATGTGCTAAGTGATTTGGTTGGTTTAAAACATAGGGTGTTATAATAGCTTTATGGGAAGTTAGTTATAACGACCTTATGTAAGTGAAAATGGTTTCTTGATGTTAGAAGTTAAGAGACTTGATCTTATAAGATAAGAGACTTAACTTATTTGTTTTAATGTGGATGTTTGTGTGAAACCTCATTCGTGAGTAATGAGTACTTGGTTTTTAAAGGGATAATGTTTCTTGATTTGGGAATCGAATGTGTATCGACAGACCATTGCAGCGTTAATAAAGGAAAATGTATTGAATAATGATGTATTAAAACCAAGAGAAACCTCCATCCGCATAGAAGCTAAGATGAGACAAAATGATATTACATTTTCTAGATCATGGTCAGTAATAAGATCGTTATAAACAAGAATAAACTACTCATATATATGACATATGTTACTCAATTGTTTTAAAAGAGATTAAGACTATGAGTTATGAAACCTTTCTAAAATAAGTGACTTGAGCATTTGAAAATGAGAAGCTTGAGTAATGAAACTAGGCAACCGAACTTAGGAAAAGAATGTTGTTACTTGATTTTGAAAAGGAATGTGGGTTGGTCATTCTAATACTACGTATCGGGTGACTTTTATAAAAGTAATGGATCTCTTTTAAAAGAACTTAATGTATGTAGTACTTTGGGATTAAAAACCCGGACTTTGGCATAAAATGAAAGTACTTTGAGTTGTGTGAAACTTGCCTATGCTTGTTGGTGTGAAACTTGCCTATGCTTGTTGTTGTGAAACTTGCCTATGCTTGTTGTTGTGAAACTTGCCTATGCTTGTGATGATAGCCTTTGTTGTGCAAGTGTGGTATTTCTGTGTTACCGCGTCTCTCGATAGAGGGCCGGTCGACTTGTTGAGAACTTACTTGGACGTGCTGGCAGTGATGGAGAATTCCACGGGTATGTTTCCATTTTGATTACTGTCTTGTTGTTGATGTCACATGGACATGTCTACACCGATGCAGTATTCCGGGGGCATGCGGCCATGCGGTCGGGTTGATTACCCGATATATTGTTATTGTGGTTACATGGACATGTCTACACCGAGGTAGAATTCCGGGGGCATGTGGCCATGCGGCAGGGTTGATCACCCAGTATATTATTGTTGATGTCACATGGACGTGTCTACACCGAGGTAGAATTCCGGGGGCATTGGTATTATTGTTGCATCATGGACATGTCTACACCGATGCGCACTCCGGCATGCGCCATGCGAACATGATTGATGTTGTGGGCGTGAGACCCATAGTTATATTTGAGTGATGACTGAGGCGTGAGTCCCCGATCGATATGATCGCTTTTATGTTGTGAGCGTAGTTTGGTTATCATACATGTCTCCCGCTTTATATAGACTAGTATGATTTCATTCTGATTTTTCTGATTCACATACTGTACTGTTGTCTCGACCTCTTCGGGGCCGCGTCATGCCGCAGGTAGAGGTACATCGGTCGTGGATCCCCGCTCTTAGGATCACAGTTCAGCGTATTGGGAAGCTCCGTTTCTTCGGAGGCTTATCTTTTGGTATGTGTTCCCTGAGTTGTAGGTTCTTGTAAATTGAGGTATGGCGGCCCTGTCCGTCATAGTCCTTGTAAATCTTAGAGGTCCGTAATCGTTGTGGGGTGGTTGTAAAGGATTAAACTGTTCAGGTTTTATGTATATACTGAAGGCAACCGTTTTGGTTGGCCTGTTTATAATTATATCTCTTGTTTCATGACTCATGTTTTATTTTCCGCTGGTTTTCTCTGATGTTGTATCACTAGGGTGCCCGGGGTAAGGCACCAGTAACGGGGCCCGGAACGGGTCGTTACAAAAGTGGTATCAGAGCAGTTAATCCTCGGAAAGTGTCTACAGACCGTGTCTAGTAGAGTCTTGATTATCGGTGTGTTGTGCACCACATCTATAATCAGGAGGCTATAGGACATTTAGGATTGGTTTCCATTCTTCTCATTCTGAGATCGTGCCTTAGAGCTGTGTTGTAAGTTGGACCCCTCTGACGTATCTCGTTTTTACCAGTTATGCCTCCGCGCAAGGCAACCAGAGCCCAGGAGGGCAAGGCAGCCGAGGGTGCTGCTAGTGAGATACAGAGGAGTACGAGGGCGCAGGCCCGGACAGTACCTGAGGTTGTGCTTCAGACGGCGGGTTTTGTGACGCCGCCACCAGAGAGCTAGAGCCGCGGTGGCTGCCGAGACCACAGACTGAGCCTCCATCCCACACCGGCAGGAGATGGGTTACAAGGAGATGGCCCAGCTGGTCGTGGTCGTGCCGATATGAGATAGCCGATGCAGCAGCCGAGCCTGGCCCGAGCACCAGATGGTTCACCCCGAGCGAATAGTTTGAGGCTACGGACTTTCTCGAGTCAGAGCCCGCCAGAGTTTTATGGGTCGATGCCTGAGGATGATCCGCAGGAGTTCATCCGGCAGTTACAGCGGATCATGAGAGTGATCAAGGCTTCGGAGACCGAGTCGGTGGTCTTAGGTGCGCATCGGCTGCGCGATACCGCAGTCGACTGGTTTGATTCGTGGGAGTTGTCCCGGGGAGAGCATGCGCTTCCAGCAGTATGGGACGAGTTCTCAGAGGCATTCCTCACTCACTTCTTGCCTCCGCAGATGAGGAGGGCACGGGCCGACAGATTTATGATGCTGAGACTGAGAGGGCGTACAGTTCGAGTGTACAACGTGGAGTTTGACTCGGCTCGGTCTGTCCCCGCTTTAGTGGCAACCATGGAGGATAGAGTGCACCGCTACGTCACCGGATTAGATTATTAATTGTCAGAGTCATGTTCAGGAGTAGCTCTCCAGCCGGGCATGGACATTGCCCGCACGCAGCTCATCGACCGGGATGTGAGGCACGGAGAGGTCGGCGAATGACGAAGATCAGCGAAGAGGCCGACAACAGTGGTCCTTTGGTGACTTTCGAGGCGGACCGCCAAAGAAGATACTAGTTTTGTACCTCCGCCAAGGCAGAGTGGTCCTCCACAACCTTCAGAGTATTCGGAGCGTCGGGGCTCGAGGTTGAGTTTCCGGAAGTAAGGGTGTTGGCGGACGCGGTCACCCCTACCTCTGTGGTCGATGTGGTAGACCGCATTTCGGGAGTGTCGTGGTGCGGGGAGCTTGTTATTTTGGCGGCCAGCAGGCCATTTTGCGGAACTGTCCGACCAAGGGTACCAAGGATGTTACGACTCAGCCAACCGGATCAGTGGCTGGTTCATCGCCTTCATAGCATATGCGCCTGCGATGTGCCTATGATTAGAGTGGAGCGGTAGCTTCAGGTATATCCTTAACCCTCTAGAGTTTTGGTATGCTTATTATAATGGTCTCATTATTATGTGCTATGTACGAATAGCGTTGTGTTAATTGTGAGTTAGAAAACATGCTTAGTTGTGAGGATACGTATGGGGCATGGTAAGTGTGAACCTTAGACTATGTCACGACTGAGACCTTAGGGGTAAGGTCGTCTTGAGTTGAAGATTTATTTTTGACCCTTATCAGAGTAGTAGTATACGTGGGATTTATTTGTGTGATAAGTCCGTGGGTAGTGTGAGATGGAAGTGGTAGCTTTCATGATGTGAATTAGTAAGATTGTTCCGGATCGGGGAACAAGAGTTTGGCGCGGTTGGGGGTCGGGTTGAGGACCATTTGCGGTCAACCCAGAACCCGGTTTCAGCGGGTTCTGGGTGGTCCCGCCAGGTGGTAGGGTCACGAGGATGCTAGGCCCAAGTTTGTATGACCATCGTATGAGTTGGTGGATATGTTCGACCAAAAGCGGATCGTGGAGGCCGGGAACGGCCTTAGAGAAGATCGAGGTTAGTAAGATGACCAAGTTTGGAGGTAGTGACTCCAAGAGTTGGAAACAGAAGCGTTGACGGAAGTATGGTACAAATACTAGAAAGAGTTTGAGTGTTCGAGAAGGGTACAACAAGATAGGGGAAAAGTGAACGTGTGTGATCGTTTCTTTTGGGGAAAGGAAGGTGTGACGGGAGTATATTTTAGACCTCAGGTAAGGGGTTTTTGTGATGATTAGAGGTGTTTCCTCATTGACTTGGGTTTAAGTATTGGTGCGTTTGTTTTTTTATGGCCAGGTGTGGCATGATTGTTTTCGTGCGTATAGCAGTGAAGGCTATACTAGCGCATGTTTGTGTTGAGACTTGAGAAGGAACATTCGGGACGAATGTTTCTAAGGAGGGGAGAATGTTATACCCCGCATTTCCAGAGTATGTACGTAAGGACGTACGTAGAGAATTTGAGCCTTAAGTTAGGCAAAGGACCGAATTTTGGGCACAAGTGCCGATTGGAGTCGTTTTTCGACGAAACGTTTCCACAGCTTACGTTGGGAAAATTCCGGCGATGTCATTTAGTATTTTTGCGGATTTTTACGAGCAACGAAATGTTTTGGACCAACGGGAGGGTGTCCTTTGTCACCCGCAGTTGGGCGATGGGTTGGCGGTTGGTCACGGGTTGGAGGCCTATTGGCTCCTTGTTTTGGCCTTGTTTTGTGGCTTGTTTGGTGCCATGTTTTGTGCCTTGTTTTGTGGAGTAGGGGTTAGGGTGCACTTGGCTTGATCAAGGCCATACACTTGCCTTGCACATGGCTTGATCTTGGCCATTGGTTGGCTTTTGGTTTCCTATAAATACCCCCCCTTAGGGATGAACTTCTTCATCCACTCTTCACTTGTCTAAGCCTTGAAAACTCTCCTCCCCTTTGAGCTCTTAGCCGAGAGCCTTCCTCCCCTTTCAGGTGGCCTTTGGCCGAGGTTCCTCCCCTTGTGGTGCTAGCATGGGGTACCCCTAGCCTAGTTGTTTTCGTATAATACCCTCCCTTGTGGTATTGAAATACTTCTCCTAGTATTGTTATAATGCCCAAAATACCTTAGCCTTGTACCTTGTAGTATTCCAAAGATACTCTATACGTAGAGCCCTAAATACTACCTTTTGTCCTTTTAGTCTCAAACCAAACCCTAAGGAAATCTTCATGGTTGGTTGAAGTATTTGAGTAGAAGTTGGTTAGAACTTCTAAGGGTTGTTTGGAGCGGATTGGAGCGCACGAGTAGGAGCTAAACCTTGCTCAGATCGACATTATAACTTGGATAATTTTGGGCTTATCGAGGTAATTATCTTGTCCTCTATTGTAATTGGAGATTACATGTTGTAGGATTATATAGTTGAAGTATACTATATATAGAATCAACATTATTGTGGCAATGTCTTTTGACTTAAGCTCAAGAATAAAGAATCGAATCAGATTTACATAGGATCATTGCAAGACTTGTGTAGTATTATCGTAGAATTGTACACGCCCGTTAGACGTAAACCCCCGTTGGCTTGGTAGCCACTCGATAGAGAGGAGATTTACGCTGTGGCGTGAGGTCTTCAATTTTCTGTAGAAAAATGGGAACTTGTGTTTTGGGGTGTCACGACCCGAAACTGGGCCCGTGACTGGTGCCTTACCCCGGGCACCCTAGTGACACAACATCAGAGTAATCAGCGGAACATAAAACAACAACATGAGATAACAAAAATATAAAACAATAATCAGGAAACTTGCACCGGCATATATATAACCATCAACTTTTACAAATGAACAGCTTTAATCCTTTTTACCAACCCCGCCACAACAAGATTTCATGCACTTAAGAATGATACGACCCAATGGCGGACAGGCCCCGCCAAACCCCTGAATGTAAACACTTACTACGAGGACTATACCATCGATAAGCCTCCGTAGAAACTGAGCTTCCCAAACGCTGAATCGGACTTCGAGAGCTAGGATCAACGATCGATGTACCTCAACTGCGGCATGAACGCACTTCAAGGAGGTCGATAACAGTACCGGTATGTGAAACTAAAAATAAATATCAGAAATGAAATCATAGTAGTATATACAAAGCATGATACATGTATTATAAACAAACTACAGTTCAACATAAATAGCCATGTCAAGTCGTGACTCACACCTCAAGTCATCACTCAATTTAACAATGGGTCTCACGCCCACAACATCAATCGTGCCCGTGGAATACCTTCCTCACCGCGGCAGCTTATGATATACAAGCACCAAGGAATACATATGAACACCGAGTCCCACTGTCCTAATAAAACTGCATGAGGTAAGCACGAAGGCATAGCCGACTACTAACACCTACAGCATTCAACAAGGTCATAAAGCGTATCATAAGATCTGTCTGCATCATTACATGATCAAAGCCGCCACTTGCCCGCAGATCTAATGTGCGCGTCTAGTCCTCGAACTTCCCGCACTCCGCATAGGCCAATCTCATCGCCCGCATGAGGTATTCCCGCATCGAGGTAGCTACTCCCGGCATCGCCCCGACTTTCGAGTCCGCATGGCCACAAGGACCGCGTGCCCATAAAGGACGACACTAACGAACTCTCGTAGCCCGCATAGGCCCTCAGACCCGCATGAGGTATTCTCGAATCATGGTCCCGCATCACCGAGTCTACCCCGCGTCGGAGGGCTTAACCCTAATCATCTCAAGAGATGAATGCCACAATACTATCATAACGATCGATAGTTAATAAGCACAATCAAGGAAACCCCTTACACAAACATCACAAGATACTAACACACGTAGCATCCTAACACGCTTACTTATCAAAGCAACAAGAAAGTATTACAAGGCTATCACAAACCAATACAATCAAGTTATTCACACAAGGTACTTTCTACTAACAAGTTCGTATCTATCCCCAAAGTACTTCACACATTAAAATCTTAAAAAAGATCTGCTTTTTCACATAAGTCACACAATACCCGTAGTATAAAATAGAGTGATTTGTCCTTTTAAGAAAACTAAAACTCTTACCTTTGTAAAATCAAGTAACAACATTATTTTCCAAACGCCCAAGTTTGCCTAATTTCAAATGTTCACGTTTCTTATTTTAGAAAGGTTTCAGAGTTCATAGTCTTATTCATTTAAGAATATAATTCTCTTTAAACAACTGAGAAACATAAGCCTTATATGAGTAGGATATTCTTGTTTATAACAATCTTATTACAAAGACCATGATCTAGGAAATATCATTTTGTCTCATCTTAGCTTCTATGCGGATGGAAGTTTCTCTGGTTTTAATAAAACTTAATTATTCAAAAAATTTCCTTTATTAACGCCGCAGTTGGTTTGTCGATACACATTCTGATTCAAATCAAGAAAGCATTCTTAAGCCGTTATACCTAACTTCCCATAAAGCTAGTATAACTCTTAAGTTTTCAAACACCAAGTATTACTTCTCTTTCAAAATGATTCAAAAATCTTTTGAAATACTTCAAGTTCTTTCTTATCATATAACAAGCCGCTTATAGTTCAAATCGTACCTTTTAAAACCACATGTATTTTCTTACTAACATAAAGTCGTTATAACCAACTTCCCATAAAGCCGTTATAACACTTTATGTTTTAAACCACTCAAACACATTTAGCACATGTGACGCTCACCGTACTACATAGTTCACACATATCATGCTAGAAGAGATAGGAAGAGGTTCACATACCGCGACGAGTATCGACTACAGCAAAACGCTCAAGTACTTCCAAACGCCGCTACCCTTAAGCCACGTGATCGCGCCACACGTAGTACATCAACCTATAAGGCCACAAGGCGCTTATTAACATTTAGATCTCATCGTAGAACATTCTACCGAAAATTCGCAAGACTCTCCCGCAACAGCGTAAACCTCCTCCTCTATCGAGGCCGGCTACCAAGCCAACCAGGGGGGGGGTTATACATCTAACCCTAACGGGTACAATTCTACTCCACGGTACTACTACACAAGTCTACTGTAATACAGTCCTATGTAATTACAGTTCAGTTCTTTAGGCTTAAGTCCAAGGACATTGCCACAAGCTATGTTCAGTTATATATATATAGTATACTTTAACTATATTTTCCTACAACATGTAATATCCAATTACAAAAGGGGGACAAGATAGTTACCTCGATAAGCCCATAATTATCCGAGTTTAATGTCGATCCTTAGCAAAGTTTTAGCTCCAACTCCGAGCGCTCCAACCCGCTCTAAACCACCCTTAGAAGTTCTAACCAACTTCTACACAATACTCCAACGGACTATGGAGATTTTCCTAGGGTTTCGGTTTGGACTGACGGAAGTATAATAGTATTTTCTGGCTTTTGTATAAGTGTAACCTTGGGAATACTACAAGGTATTTGGGGCCAAGGTATTTGGACATTATAACAATACTGAGAGTATTTCTATACCACAACAAGGGTATTATACGAAACAACCTAGGCTATGGGGTACCCCACGGCGAGCAACTCTAGGAGGGGGGGCACTACTCGCGGCTAGCACCCCTAGATGGGGTGCTCGCCACATGGGAGGCCCTTGGCCGAACTCAACACAAGGGAGGGAGAGGATTTTACACTTAGAAACATTTAGGAATGGATGAAGAATTCATCAAAGGGAGAGGGGTATTTATAGCACAAGCCAAGGCCAACCAATGGCCAAGATTGAGCCAAGTGCTACACAAGTGTAGGGCCAAGATATGCCCAAGTGCCCCCTAGTCCCTACTCCTTAAAACCCTCACAAAAATATCTACCAAAATATCTACCACTTGACCTCCCCATTCGTCCAAGTACCGCCCACCTTGCCCACCAATGAGAGGGTGCCAAGTGCCGCCCTCTCGTTGGTCCAAAATGTTCCGTCTCTCGGAAAAATCCGCAAAAATGAGAAAAGACATAGCCGGAATTTTCCTTCGCAGTTATGTAAAACGCGTTTAAAAAACGACTCTAACCGGTGTTGTGCACAAATGCCATTCGCGAGCCACTTAGGCGGGGTGACACGTGTCACCTCCTATTGGCCCAAAATAAAACATCTTCCAAAATATCCATAATGGCCAAAATCTCGAAACAAAGTGGCTCCACAAAATCAGAATTTCTCCGTGGCCCCACGTGACCATTTTCGAAAATAAAATTCCATAATTCTCTAATATTCCAGGAAGTCCGAATACCAAATCTGGGAATCCAATTCCCATTAACGAACCTTTTTCCTTCACAAAAACCGGAAACTTTTCCGTGGAAAAATCGCCTCTTTCTTCCTTTCCAATCTTTCTGTCGTATTCTCGTACGTATGTCCTCGCATACATACCCTGGGACTACGGGGTATAACATTCTTCCCTCCTTAGAAACATTCGTCCCGAATGTTCCTTCTAAGTCTCAAAAACAAACGTGCGCCAGTATAGTCTTCACTACTATACTTACGAAACAATCCTGCCATACCTGGCCACAGAAATACCTGCGCAACATACTTATATCCAAGTCTACGAGGAAAACACCTCTATATCACCACAAATACCTCTTCCCGGGGTCAAAATATACTTCCTTAGTCACTGATACCACTTTTGTCACTTTGTCGCGAGCCTTGCTCCGACGACCCAACAAATGGTACCGGGCTGCTTGCGATCCCTGAGGATCTCGTACACTCGAACTCTTACCACATTCTGATACGGCTTCAGTTTCCAAAACTCGGGGTTACTATCTCTAACGTGGTCATCATTAACTGGGAACACTCTGGATGGATCTCCGATACTTTCCCGATCATAACAATACGAAGATCGGCACGCCTCCTAAGTCGGACGGCAAAAGCTAACATATAGGCAACCTGGCCTATTCTTCACATGAACTAAAAAGGGCCCCAAGTAACTCGGGCTAAGTTCCCTTTGTTTCCAAAACTCGTCACACCCTAACCGGGGTGGTACTTTCAAGAAGACCGACCGTCGACTCGAACTCTGCCGCCGCCGATTATCCGCACGATTTCTCCGAGCCGCCGTAACTTCTTCTAGACAAGCTTCGCACTATCCACAGTCTGCTGGAACAAGCCTGAACCAACTATCTGAACCTTGCCAACATCGAACCAATCGATCGGCAACTTACACTTCCGCCCCTACAAGGCTTCAAAAGGCGACATCCGAACACTGAAATGGTAGCTTAAACACTACCTCCACAGGAGACAACAATCCCACAACTATCCTCAAATCCAAACACCGCCCGAGGCGAATGCGATTCGAGACTTACGAAGTTCTTAACACATGCCCGCAAAACTTCCGTAAACAAAAACAGCCGCACTGGCTCCATCGTCATTATAAGGTGAAGGTAGGCACCCCGTGCAACCTTACAACCTTTCTGAAAACCCAACACAGCCGAGTAAAACGGTCCTGACCGAAGAACACGATGGGCTGCCCCCATCGGCCCGACCACTGGTCGAACGCATCCACGAACTCATACGCCGTTAACTAAACTCGACCTAACACCCTCGTGATTCTACCACAAGGCGGGACCACCACAACCGACCCCACCACCATACCGCCGCGGGTTGACCCGCAACACGGCCTCAACCCGACCGCATCGCAAAACACTAGCTCCCGAAGGAATAATTTCACAAATCATATTACGAAAACCTAGCGGTCTTCCTAGCTCGACTACCTTCTTTCAAATCACGCTACTCGGGACTTCTCCCACACACAGCTCACGTGCACTATGCACTCCTATAAGGGTCAAACATAACACTACACCTTTCTCGAGATGGCCTTACCTCTAAGGTCTTTGCGTATAAAGCTCTAAGGCTCACACTTTCTATCCTCCAAAATCTTACTCGGTTAACCCACCATGATTTCTAATCACAACTAACACACCGCTATCGTAACATAGCACTTAAGGTATACTCACCTTGAAAGTTACCAAGGACTCACGCCTGCCCTCTTCTCGCCCTTGGTTAACCCGTCGATCTCTACGCTTCTCGGCCTGCGCATAAGCCCGCATACGTGCCATGCTCAAGCCTAATCAAGGATTACTCTTGCACAACCTTTCTTAGGTAGTCATCAAGACTCGCGATACATCGGTATACTCTGTAGCCAAATCCATAGCTAGTAACAAGGTTGTCTCTTGCAATCTATATTCTCGGTTCCCGGTCGTGGAACTGAAGGTTCACATATCATGGCCGCAGTAGGAACTGCCGTCGCCATGCTTAAACTCAGCTGGGGCTAGTGACGTCGCAGAAATCCCCGAATGAAGCACTACCCTAGGTAATGATTTGGCCCGTGCCCTCGCCACCCTCTGAACTCTACTCGCAGCCTTCCTACGCCGCTTGCCCTCCCGGGCCCGGTTGCCCTACGCGAGGCATAACGATAAGGAAATAATTTCGTCGAGGGTCCAACTTACAACACGCCTCTAAGGCACGATCTCAGAGTGAGAAGAATAGAAACCAATCCTAAATATCCTATAGCCTCCTCGATTATTGGTGGTGCACAACACCTCGATAATCAAGACTCATCGATACGGTCTCAGACACTTTCCGAGGATTAATCGCTTCGATACCACTTTTGTCACGACCAAATCGGCCCGTGGATCGTGCCTTACCCCGCACCCTAGTGACACAACATCGAGTAATCACGAACATAAAACAACAAATACGAGATAAATGTAAATATAAAACAATAATCAGGAAAACTTGCCTGTCGCATATATATAACCGCCAACTCTTTTACAAATGAATGCTTAATCCTTTTACCAACCCCGCCACAACAAGACATGCACCTCTAAGAATGATACGACACAATGGCGGACAGGCCCCGCCAAACCCCTGAATGTAAACACTTACTACGACAGGGGACTATACCACTGATAAGCCTCCGGAGAAACGGAGCTTCCCAAACGCTGAACTGTGACCCTGAGAGCTAGGATCAACGACTGATGTACCTCAACTCGCGCATGAACGCAGCCCTCAAGGAGGTCGCATAACAAAAATTGAGTATGTGAAACTAAAAATAAATCAGAAATGAAATCATAGTAGTCTATACAAAGCAGGAGACATGTATGATAACCAAACTACAGTTCACCATAAATAAGCAGTCATGTCAAGTCAGGGACTCACACCCTCAAGTCATCACTCAATTTAACAATGGGTCTCACGCCCACAACATCAATCGTGCCCGTGGAATACCTTCCTCACTGCCGGCAGTTTATGATATACAAGCACCAAGGAATACATATGAACACCAGGTCCCACCTGTGTCCTAATAAAACATGCATGGTAAATGCGAAGGCATAGCCGACTACTAACACCTACGCATTCAACAAGGTCATAAATCAGATTATAAGATCTGTCTGCACCGTCACATGATCAAAGCCGCCACTTGCCCGCAATATCTAATGCGCGCGTCTAGTCTCCGAACTTCCGCAGCTCGCGATAGGCCAATCTCATCGCCCGCATGAGGTATTCCCGCATCGAGGGTAGCTACTCCCGCATCGCCCCGACTTTCGAGTCCGCACGGCCACGCGACCGCATGCCCATAAAGGACGACACTAACTCGAACTCGTAGCTCCGCATAGCCCTCGTGACCCGCATGAGGTATTCTCGAATCATGGTCCTGCATCACTCGAGTCTACCCCAGACGGAGGGCAGCTTAACCCCCGTAATCATCTCAAGAGATGAATGCCACAATAAGATCATAACGACTGATAGTTAATAAGCACAATCAAGGGAAACCCCCTTTCCCACACATCACAAGATACTAACACACGTAGCATTCTAACACGCTTACTTATCAAAGCAACAAGAAAGTATTACAAGGCTATCACAAACCAATACAATCAAGTTATTCACACAAGGTACTTTCTACTAACAAGTTCGTATCTATCCCCAAAGTACTTCACACATTAAAATCTTAAAAAAGATCTGCTTTTTCACATAAGTCACACAATACCCGTAGTATAAAATAGAGGATCGCTTTTAAGAAAACTAAAACTCTTACCTTTGTAAAATCAAGTAACAACATTATTTTCCAAACGCCCAAGTTTGCCTAATTTCAAATGTTCACGTTTCTTATTTTAGAAAGGTTTCAGAGTTCATAGTCTTATTCATTTAAGAATATAATTCTCTTTAAACAATCTGAGAAACATAAGCCTTATATGAGTAGGATATTCTTGTTTATAACAATCTTATTACAACATACCATGATCTAGGAAATATCATTTTGTCTCATCTTAGCTTCTATGCAGATGGAAGTTTCTACCGGTTTTAATAATACTTAATTATTCAAAAAATTTCTTTTATTAACGCCGCAGTTGGTTTGTCGATACACATTCTGATTTCCAAATCAAGAAAGCATTCTTAAGCCGTTATACCTAACTTCCCATAAAGCTAGTATAACTCTTAAGTTTTCAAACACCAAGTATTACTTCTCCTTTCAAAATGATTCAAAATCTTTTGAAATACTTCAAGTTCTTTCTTATCATATAACAAGCCGCTTATAGTTCAAATCGCTTACCTTTAAAACCACATGTATTTTCTTACTAACATAAAGTCGTTATAACCAACTTCCCATAAAGCCGTTATAACACTTTATGTTTTAAACCACTCAAACACATTTAGCACACGTGACGCTCACCGTACTACATAGTTCACACATATCATGCTAGAAGAGATAGGAAGAGGTTCACATACCTCGCGACGAGTATCGACTATAGCAAAACGCTCCAAGTACTTCCAAACGCGGCTACCCCTTAAGCCACGTAGATCGCGCCACACGTAGTACATCAACCTATAAGGCCACAAGGCGCTTATTAACATTTAGATCTCATCGAGAACATTCTACCAAAATTCAAAGACCTCCCCGCAAACAGCGTAAACCTCCTCCTCTATCGAGGCCGCTACCAAGCCAACCAGTGGGTTATACATCTAACCCTAACGGTACAATTCTACACCACGGTACTACTACACAAGTCTACTGTAATACAGTCCTATGTAATTACAGTTCAGTTCTTCAGGCTTAAGTCCAAGGACATTGCCACAAGCTATGTTCAGTTATATATATATATAGTATACTTTAACTATATTTTCCTACAACATGTAATATCCAATTACAAAAGGGGGACAAGATAGTTACCTCGATAAGCCCATAATTATCCGAGTTTAATGTCGATCCTTAGCAAAGTTTTAGCTCCAACTCCGAGCGCCCAACCCGCTCTAAACCACCCTTAGAAGTTCTAACCAACTTCTACACAATACTCCAACTGACTATGGAGATTTTCCTGTGGTTTCGGTTTTGTGGATCGACTGAAGTATAATAGTATTTTCTGGCTTTTGTATAAGTGTAACCTTGGGAATACTACAAGGTATTTGGGGCCAAGGTATTTGGACATTATAACAATACTGAGAGTCTTTCTATACCACAACACGGGGTATTATACTGAAAACAACCTAGGCTAGTGGGGTACCCCACTACTAGCAACTCTAGGAGTGGGGCACTACTCGCTAGCACCCCTAGAGGGGGTGCTCTCGCCACAAGGGAGGCCCTTGGCCGAACTCAACACAAGGGAGGGAGAGGATTTTACACTTAGAAACATTTAGGAATGGATGAAGAATTCATCAAAGGGAGAGGGGTATTTATAGCACAAGCCAAGGCCAACCAATGGCCAAGATTGAGCCAAGTGCTACACAAGTGTAGGCCAAGATATGCCCAAGTGCCCCCTAGTCCCTACTCCTTAAAACCTCAAAAATATCTACCAAAATATCTACCACTGACCTCCCATTCGCCCAAGTACCGCCCACCTTGCTCACACCAATGAGGGTGCCAAGTGCCGCCTCTCGTTGGTCCAAAATGTTCCGCCTCTAAAAATCCGCAAAATGAGAAAAGACATAGCCGGAATTTTCCTTCGCAAGTTATGTAAAACGCTTCATTTAAAAACGACTCTAACAGGTGTTGTGCACAAATGCCATTCTACCAAGCCACCTAGGCGGGGTGACACGTGTCACCCTCCTATTGGCCCAAAATAAAACATCTTCCAAAATATCCATAATGGCCAAAATCTCAAAACAAAGTGGCCCTACAAACAGAATTTCTCCCATGGCCCCACGTGACCATTTTCGAAAATAAAATTCCATAATTCTCTAATATTCCAGAAGTCCGAATACCAAACTGGGAATCCAATTCCCATTAACGAACCTTTTTCCTTCACAAAACCGGAAACTTTTCCGTGGAAAATCGCTCTTTCTTCCTTTCCAATCTTTGCACAGATTCTCGCACGTATGTCCTCGCATACATACCACAGGACTACGGGTATAACATGGGGTTAATAGACGCCAGACCTTTATAGGTGAAAGTGCAAGAGTAGCGATTCTACCTTGGCGAGAGTGGAAAGAAATTGCGTCAGAAGACTTGGAGCATTTTGCTTATCACGATAATCGCCGCAGGTATGTGAACCTCTTCCTATCTTTTCTAGCATGATTGTTGTGAACTATGTAGTACGGTAGACGCATACGTGCTAAGTGATTTGGTTGGTTTAAAACATGCGTGTTATAATAGCTTTATGGGAAGTTAGTTATAACGACCTTATGTAAGTGAAAATGGTTTATCATGTTAGAAGTTAAGAGACTTGATCTTATAAGATAAGAGACTTAACTTATTTGTTTTAATGTGGATGTTTGTGTGAAACCTCATTCGTGAGTAATGAGTACTTGGTTTTTAAAGGGATAATGTTTTACTAATTTCGAATCGTAACGACAGACATCATCATCGGCGTTAATAAAGGAAAATGTATTGAATAATGATGTATTAAAACCAGAGAAACCTCCATCCGCATGAAGCTAAGATGAGACAAAATGATATTACATTTTCTAGATCATGTCACAGTAATAAGATCGTTATAAACAAGAATAAACTACTCATATATATGACATATGTTACTCAATTGTTTTAAAAGAGATTAAGACTATGAGTTATGAAACCTTTCTAAAATAAGTGACTTGAGCATTTGAAAATGAGAAGCTTGAGTAATCAAACTAGGCAAACCGAACTTAGGAAAAGAATGTTGTTACTTGATTTTGAAAAGGAATGTGGGTTGGTCATTCTAATACTACGGGTATCGTGACTTTTATAAAAGTAATGGATCTCTTTAAAAGAACTTAATGTATGTAGTACTTGGGATTAAAAACCCGACTTTGGCATAAAATGAAAGTACTTTGAGTTGTGTGAAACTTGCCTACGCTGGTGTGAAACTTGCCTATGCTTGTTGTTGTGAAACTTGCCTATGCTTGTTGTTGTGAAACTTGCCTATGCTTGATGATAGCCTTTGTTGTGCAAGTGTGGTATTTCGTGTTACCGCTCTCGATAGAGGCCGGTCGACTTGTTGAGAACTTACTTGACGCGTCGGCGGTGATGGAGAATTCCACGTATGTTTCCATTTTGATTATCGCCTTGTTGATGTCACATGGACATGTCTACACCGACGCAGATTCCGGCACGCGGCCACGCTCGGGTTGATTACCCGATATATTGTTATTGTGGTTACATGGACATGTCTACACCGAGGTAGAATTCCGGGGCATGTGGCGCGCGAGGTTGATCACCCAAGATATTATTGTTGATGTCACACGGACGCGTCTACACCGAGGTAGAATTCGGCATGTGGCCATGGGGCATTGGTATTATTGTTGCATCACGACATGTCTACACCGGCGCATTCCGCATGCGCGCGATGCGAACATGATTGATGTTGTGGGCGTGAGACCCATAGTTATATTTGAGTGATGACTTGAGGCGCGAGTCCGATCGATATGACCGCTTATGTTGTGAATCAGAGTTTGGTTATCATACATGTCTCTCGCTTTATATAGACTAGTATGATTTCATTACGATTTTTTACGGTGCCATACTTGGTACTGAGATCGACCTCCTTGGGCGCGTCATGCCGCAGGTAGAGGTACATCGGCCGTGGATCCCCGCCTAGGATCACGTTCAACATTGGGAAGCTCCGCTTTCTTCGAGGCTTATCTTTTGGTACGTGTTCGAGTTGTAGGTTCTTGTACATTCGGGGTATGGCGGGGCCACCGCCATAGTCGTTGTAAATCTTAGGTCCCAGAGTACCGTTGTGTGGTTGTAAAGGATTAAACTGCTCGTGTTTTATGTATATACCAAGGCAACCGCTTTTGGTTGGCCTGTTTATAATTATATCTCTTGTTTCATGACTCATGTTTTATTTTCCGCCGTTTTCTCGATGTTGTATCACTAGGGTGCCCGGTAAGGCACCGACCCGGCCCGAACGGGTCGTTCTGATTATGATCGGGAAAGTATCGGAGATCCATCCGCAGTGTTCCGCTAATGATGACCACGCGAGATAGTAACCCGTTTTGGAAATCAAGCGATTTAAATGGTAAGAGTTCGAGGTACGATACCTCGGGGATCGCATGCAGCGGCACCATTTGTTAGGTCGAGTGACACTAACCTCGCGACAAAGTGAAAAAGTGGTATCACGACGAGTAAAGGAGAAGCGAGCATGTATTGCGAGCAGAGATGTGACCATTTCTTTGTATGGAGAAAATGCGAAGGAATTATATTTTAGACCTGGATGGGAGCGTTTGTGATGTTAGAGGTGTTTCTCGTGGACTTGGATGTAAGTATTTTGCGCAGTGTTGTTGTGGCCAGTGGCGGATTGTTCGTAAGTATAGTAGTGAAGACTATACTGGCGCACGGTTGGTTTGAGATTTAGAAGGAACATTCGACGAATGTTTCGGGAAGGAGAATGTTATACCACGTATTTCCAGTATGCGTGGGACGATGTAGAAAAGTTTGTGCCTTAAAGTGTTTGGCCGAAATTATTTTTGTGCACAACACCGGTTAGAGTCGTTTTTTAAACGCTTTACACAACTCGTAGGTAAATTCGCTATGTCATTTTTAATTTTTGCGGATTTTTCCGAGAGACGAACGTGTTGGACCAACAAGAGGGCGCCACTTGGCACCCTCTCATTGGTGGAGTGTGGGGCGTAAAAGGGGAATTCCTTGACATTTTGTCAAGTAGGTAGGATATTTTGTGGTAGATGGATAAGGTGCACTTGGCATGATCTCGCCCTACACTTGCACCACACTTGGCTTGATCTTGGCCATTGGTTAGCCATGGGTTGACCTATAAATACCTCCCTTTGATGAACTTCTTCATCCAAAATTGTGCTAAGTCTAAAATCCCTTCCTCTCTTGTGGTGTTCGCCCAACACCCTCCCCTCGCGAGGCCCCCCTTGGCAGAGCCCTCCCTCGCCGAGAGTACCCCTCCTAGTGGCCGGTAGGGTATACACCCCCTCAGGTGTTGTCTCGTATAAATACACCCCACCTTGGTAGAAATACTCTCAAAAGTATTGTTACTATACCCAAAATACCTTGGCCTTATACCTTGTAGTATTCCAAGGTTATACTTATACTAAAAGCCCGTAAATACTATTATACTTCCTTCACTACAAAACCGAAACTAAGGAAAATCTCCATAGTTAGTTGAGTATTAAGTAGAAGTTGGTTAGAACTTCTAAGCGGGTCGAGCGCACGGAGTGGAGCTAAACGTTGCCTGGGATCGACTTTATACTTGGATAATTATGGGCTTATCGAGGTAATTATCGTGTCCCCTATTGTAATTGGAAATTACATGTTGTTAGAATATATAGTTGAAGTATACTATATATAATCGAACGTAGTTATCGCAATGTCTTTTGACTTAAGCCCAATAATTAGAAACCTTTTCGAAAGAAGAGTATCAGAATCGTAATTACATGTGAGACAAAGAGACTTGTGTAGTTTTTCGTGAGGTAGAATTGTGCACGTCCGATTAGACGTATAACCCCGGTTGGCTTGGTAGCTACCCGAGAGGAGGAGATTTACGCTGCATGGGGAGGTCTGCGAATTTTCTGTAATGTTCTACGAAGAGACCTAAATGTTAATAAGCGCCTGGCCTTATAGGTAGGTAAGTACTATGCGGCGCGATCTACTTGGCTTAAGGAGTAGCGGTTTGAGGTACTTGGAGCGTTTTGCTATTAGTCGATAATCGTCGCGAGGTATGTGAACCTCTTCCTATCTCTTCTAGCATGATATGTGTGTAACTATGTAGTACGGTAGACGTACATGTGTTAAATGTATTTGATTGGTCTAAAACATAAAGTGTTATAACGGCTTTATGGGAAGTTGGTTATAACAGCTTTATGTATGTAAGAAAATACTTATGGTTTTTAAAAGGTAACTGGTTATGTGATAATAAAGAACTTGAAGTATTTCAAAAGATTTTTGAATCATTTTGAAAGAAGAGTAATACTTAGTTTTTGAAAACTTAAGAGTTATACTAGCTTTATGGGAAGTTAGGTATAACGGCTTAAGAATGTTTTACTGAGTTCGAAATCAGAATGTGTATCGACAAACCATCGCACGTTAATAAAGGAAATGTTTTGACAGATTAAGTATTATTAAAACCAGAGAAACTTCCATCCGCATGAAGCATGAGACAAAATGATATTTCCTAGATCATGGTCACGTAATAAGATTGTTATAAACAAGAATATCCTACTCACATATAAGGCTTATGTTTCTCGGATGGTTTAAAAGAGAATTATATTCTTAAATGAATAAGACTATGAACTTTAAACCTTTCTAAAATAAGAAACGTGAACATTTGAAATTAGGCAAACTTGGACGTTTGGAAAATAATGTTGTTACTTGATTTTACAAGGGTAAGTGTGTTGATTTATTTCAAAAGATAATCACTCTATTTTCATATACTACGGGTATTGTGTGGTTTTTGTGAAAGTAACGATCTTTTAAAGAGTTAATGTATGAAGTACTTTGGGGATAAAACCCGATCTTGTTAATCATATAGTAGAAAGTACCTGTATATAACTTGATTATGTTGGTTTGTGATTGCCTTGTAATACTTTCTTGTTGATTTGTTAAGTAAACATGCTAGGATGCTACGTGTGATAGTATCTTGTGATGTTAGTATAAAGGGTTTCGATCGCGCTTTAAAGTTGTTTGACTCACCGTTATGTTGGTATTGTACCACCTTGACTTGTTTCCGAGGTTAAGCTTCCTCCGACGCGGGTAGACTCAGTGATCCGGGACCATGATTCGAGAATACCACGCGGTCCGGGGATCCATGCGGAACCACGGAGTTCCGTGTTAGTTTGGGCCGCTTTGTGGTCACGCGGTCTTCGTGGCTACGCGGATCGCGAGTCGGGGCGATGCCGAGTAGCTACCCTCGATGTGAGGAATACCTCACGCGGGCCTATGAGGTTGGCCTATGCGGAGTCGCGGAGAGTTCGAGGCTAGACGCGCATCCGAGCATCGCGGCGAGTGACGGCTTTGATCATGTGACGCCCAGACAGATATCATGATACGCTTTACGACCGTTAGCAATCGCGGTGTTAGTAGTCGGTTATGCCTTCGCATTACCTCGCATCGCTTTATTAGGAAACAGGGACCGGTGTTCATGTGTATTTCTTGGTGCTTTTATATCAAAATCGCAGCGATGGAAGGTATTCCACGCATGATTGATGTTATGGGCTTGAGACCCATAGTTATATTGAGTGATGACTTTGAGCGTGAGTCCTCGACTTGACACGATCGCTATTTAATTGTAAACTGTAGTTGGTTATCATATATGTCTCCTGCTTTATAGACTATTATGATTTAATTTACAGTATTTTCAGTTTCACATACTTGGTACATGTTGTACTGACCTCCTTCGGGGGGCTGCGTTCATGCCGCAGGTTGAGGTACACCAGTCGTTGATCCTAGCTCTCGTGGTCACAATGCTTGGGAAGCTCGCTTCTCCGAGGCTTATCACGGTATAGTCCCCGTCGAGTAGGTGTTTACATTCGTGGCATGGCGGGCCCCGCCATCATGTCGTATCATTCTTAGAGGCCCAGTAATCGCTGGCAGAGTTGTAGCGGATGAATCGCTCAAATTGTTATATATTACGGCGTAACCGCTGGGTTAGGTTGTTTTCTTATTTCACCGTCTTATTGCATTGTTTCATGTTATTGTTTATTCGCCATTACAGATGTTGTATCACTAGGTGCCCGGTAAGGCACCACACGCCCGGTTCGTCGTGACACACCTAGTGATACAACATCGAGTAATCACGAATATAAAACAATAACACGAAATGACATGAAGTATGAAACAATAATTGAGAAAGTTGCCTTGCGATATATAAATATCAACTAGAACAGTTACATCCCTTTTTTTTTTTACACGCCCACAACAAGCATTTACGCACCTCTAAGAGTGATGATAACAATGGCGGATGTGGCCCCGCCATACCCCTGAATGTAAGCACCTACTACGACATGAGACTATACCACCGATAAGCCTCCGGAGAAACGGAGCTTCCCAAACGCTGAATTGTGACCCTGAGAGCTAGGATCAACGATCGCGTACTCAACCGCTGCATGAACGCACTTCAAGCGAGGTCGCATAACACGTACCAAGTATGGAAATCAAAATATCAGAAATGAAATCATAGTAGTCTATATAAAGCGTAAGACATGTATGATAACCAAATTACGCTCACAATAAATAAGCAAATATGTCAAGTCGTGACTCACGCCTCAAAGTCATCACTCAAATATAACAACGGGTCTCACGCCACAACATCAATCATGCCCGTGGAATACCTTCCTCACCGCGCCTATGATATAAAAGCACCAAGGAATACATGAACACCAGTCCCACCTGTGTCATAAAACCGCACGGTAAGTACGAAGGCATAGCCGACTACTAATACCTACAAGATAAACAAGGTCATAAATCAGACATGAGATCTGTCTGGGCCGTCACATGATCAAAGCCGCCACTCGCCGCAGAATTAATGTGCGTCTTCAGCCCCGAACTTCCCACAGCCCCGCGATAGGCCACCAAATGGCCCGCATGAGGTATTCCCCGCATCGAGGGTAGCTACTCCCCGGCATCCGCCTGGACTCGCAGTCCGCATGGCCACATAGACCGCATGACCATATAGGCCGCACACTAACCTGGAACTCTCGTAGCTCCGCATAGGTCCCCGACCGCAATGGTATCCTCGAATCATAGTCACACTGATCGCTCGAGTATTACCCGCATCGGAGGCGCCTTAACCTCCGGGATCATGTCAAGGTGAGTGGTACAATACCAACATAACGGCTGATAGTTAAACAACATAAGCGCGATCGAGGAAAACCCTTTACACAAACATCACAAGATACTAACACACGTAGATCCTAACATGTTTACTTATCAAACCAACAAGAAAGTATTACAAGGCTATCACAAACCAACACAATCAAGTTATTCACACAAGATACTTTCTACTTTATGTTAAACAAGTTCGGGTTTTTATTCCCAAAGTACTTCATACATTAACTCTTTTAAAAGATCCGTTTCTTTCACAAAAGTCACACAATACCCGTAGTATAAAAATAGAGTGACTATCTTTAAGTAAACCCAAACACTTCCTTTGTAAAATCAAGTAACCACATTATTTTCCAAATGTTCAAGTTTGCCTAATTTCAAATGCTCGAGTTTCTCATTTTCGAAAGGTTTCATAGTTTTAATCACTTAATGATGTAATTCTCCTTTAAAACAATTGAGGAACATATACCTTATATGTGAGTAGGTTATTCTTGTTTATAACAATCTTATAACAAAGAACCATGATCTAGGAAATGTAATATCATTTTGTCTCATCTTAGCTTCATGCATGGAGGTTTCTACTTGTTTTAATAATACTTGATTAGTCAATACATTTCCCTTTATTAGTGTCTTTGGTCCTGCTCGATACTTATTCGATTTCAAATCAAGAAACATTATTCTTTTAAAACCAAGTACTCATTACTCACGAACGAGGTTTCACACTTTTAACAAAATTCAATTAAGTCAAGTCTCTTATCTTTTAAGATCAAGTCTCTTAACTTCTAAAAATCAAGAAACCATTCTTATTACTTCTCTTAAGCCGTTATACCTAACTTCCCATAAAGCTAGTATAACTCTTAAGCTTTTAAAACCAAGTATTACTCTTACATAAAAATGATTCAAGATTCTTTGAAATACTTCAAGATTATTCGTGCTTAAGTCAAAAGACATTGCGTAATTATTATTCAGCTTAAGTCAAAAGACATTGCCGTAATTATTATTCGCTTAACACACGCACGCTCACCGTACTATATATACTTTAAAATATCATGCTCAAGAGTATAGGAAGAATCACATACCTCGCGACGATTATCGACTATTAGCAAAACGCTCCAGTATCAGAGTCCGCTAGCCTTTTCCACCTCCGAGTAGAATACGCTACTCGCAGATTTCAACCTATAATGGTTATACAAGTCTATCAAAGTCTAGACTACTCGGTAGAATAAATCTAGATACAAGATTCTACGGAAAAATTGGCCAAAGACTTCCTCACCACAAACTTCACAAGTTCATCAGAATACAAATCCTATGTAAATCTGATTCAATTTCCTTCTTATATACCTTCTTGGTATATAACTTATACTTAATTCTTATACTTCAATAGTATGTAAACTCAATTACAATAGGGAGACAAGATATTTACCTCGATAAGCCCAAAATTATCCAAGTTTAAATGTCGATCCTGAGCAACGTTTAGCTCCTACTCTGGGCGCTCCAACCCGCTCCAAACAACCCTTAGAAGTTCTACGCCACTTCTACTTAATACTTCAACCGACTATGAAGATTTTCCTTAGGGTTTCGGTTTGAGACAAAAAGGACAAAAGGTAGTATTTTCGGGCTCTACGTATAGAGGTATCTTTGGAATACTACAAGGTATAAGGCTAAGGTATTTTGGGTATAGTAACAATACTTGGAGAGTATTTTCTACCAAGAGGGGGGGTGTTCTACGAGAACCACTAGGCAAGGGGGGGGTACCCCTCGGCTTAGCACTACTAGGAGGGGGGGTGTGTCTCGGCCACACCACAAGAGGAGGTGACAACTCTCGCCAATGGGGCCTCACGAAAAGGGAGGGTTTTCAAGACTTAAGGAAGTGAGAGTGGATGAAGAAAGCTTCACAAAGGGGTATTTAGAGGGAGGTCAATGGCCAAGATCAAGCCCTGTGGGGGGCAAGTGGAGGGCCAAGATTTGCCCAAGTGCCCCCTACCCCTACTCCACCAAACAAGGCACAAAACAAGCCACAATTGCATGCCCATCGTCCAAGGGGGACGCCACTTTACTGCTCACTTGAGGTGACAAGTGTCACCCTCCGTTGGTCTAAAATGTTTAGTCTCTCGAAAAATCCGCAAAATAATAAATGACATAGTCGAATTTTCCGCCGCAAGTTTTGTAAAACGTTTCGTCGGAAAACCATTCGTTTTGTGAGTTGTGCCCAAAAAAACGTCCTAGGCCTAATCTTTAAGGCTAAACTTCTCTACGTACGCCCTTACGTACATACTCTGGAAATACGGGGTATAACAACAAGTGTCCTTGGACGATTTGGGGTGGACAAGTGGCTAGCCACTTGTCCCAAATTTGTGGTGGACATGTGGTTGGTAGAACTCACACCCACATGTCCCCAATCTACACCACACTTGCCTAGATCTTGGCCCTTGATTTATCTATAAATACCCCTTGATTTCAAGACTTCTTCATCCACTTAAATATTTCTAAGTCACAAACCCCTCTCACAAGCTCTCGTCCAAATTCCCTTTGTAGAAAATTTCTTCAAGTTTTGTTTTTATCCCAAATACCTTAGCCTAAATCCCTTGTAGTATTCCAAAGTTATCCCAAAGATAAGAGCCCTGGAAATACTACTTTTTTCCAATAATCGCAAAATGAAACCACAGGAAAATCTTCATAGTTGGTTGAAGTGTTAAGAGAAGTTGTTTAGAAACTTCTAAGGGTTTCTTGGAGCGGGTTGAGCGTAAGGAATCGAGCTAAGAGTTGCTCAGATCGACTTATAAATCTTGGATAATTTTGGGCTTATCGAGGTAATGATCTTTGTCCCCCTATTGTAATTGGATATTACATATTGTAGTAGTTTAGAATTGAGTATAAGATTTATTGGAAGGATGTTTATAAGGAATTGAACTATATTTACAGTAGACTTGTAGTATTATTGTGGGGCAGTGTTGTACACGTCCGGTTAGACGTGTAACCCCCTTAGAGTTGTTGGCTTGGTAGCAGGCCTTGATAGAGGAGATTTATGTGGTTGCGGGGTGGGGGAGGTGTTGCGAATTTTCCGTAGAATAAGGAACCTTGTACTTAGAAATGTCCTCTAAGGGATCTAGAAATTAATAGACGTTTTGTGGCCTTTATAGGTTAAAGTACTACGAGTAGCGTATTCTACTGAAGGGTGGAAAAGGCTAGCGTGATAGTACTTGGAGCATTTTGCTAATTGTCGATAATCGTCGCGAGGTATGTGAACCTCTTCCTATCTTTTCTAGCATGATGTTGTGAACTATGTAGTACCTGCAGACGTGTGCTAAACTAATTTTGGGTTGGTTTAAAACATAAAAGTGTTATAATGGCTTTATGGGAAGTTAATTATAACGACTTTATGTAGGTAAAAGAATGGTTTATTGATTTTAAAAGATAAGAGATCGGACTTATATTTGACTTGATATGAAATGTGAAGAACTTGAATTGTATTAGAAGTTGTGAAACCTCATTCGTGAGTAATGAGTACTTGGTTTTAAAGAATAATGTTACATTGATTTCGAAATGGGAATAAGAATCGAACAAGCCAATGCAGCGTTAATAAAGGAAAAAGTAATGACAATTAATTATATTAAAACAAGTAGAAACCTCCATCCGCATAGAAGCTAAGATAAGACAAAATTGTATTACATTTCCTAGATCATGGTCGCTTTAATAAGATCATTTTTTTAATAAATCGATTTTCTTAAATTCCAAAGTAAGGAACTTGATTTCTAAAAGAAAAGAGACTTGAAAATTTGAAGTGTTTTGGTTTAAAAGAATGGCAGGGTTTTGTTTTATTATTGGATTTAAATTGGTAACTTGATTTTGGGAAAAGTATAAGTAACTTATTTTCAAATATCGAACTTTTCTTGATGAGAAAAATATAAGTGGCTTGGTTTTAAAAGGTAGGAGTACCTTGATCTTAAAAGAGTTAGTTACTTGGGTTTTAAAAGTATACTTGACGTTGTTTTAAAAGTGTAAGCCACTTGGTTTAAAAAGTGTAAAGTACTTGATTTAAACATGAACGTGTTTGGTACTACGGATAATAGTATCGAGTTGTTTTTACGTAAAAAGAGATCTTTTTGAAAAGATTATTGTACGTAGTACTTTAGGGTTAAAACCTGGATTGTTGTCATAAAATGGAAGTCTAAGAGTATGTTAAATTTGCCTATGCTAGTTGTTATTGTCACGATCCGAACCCGGGCCCGTGACTGGTGCCTTACCCGGGCACCTAAGTAGACATACATCAGAGTAACCAGCGGAATATAAAAACAAGACATGAAACAATTATGAAATGAGAAACAGTTTATCCAAGAAAAGATTGCCTTTCGGCATGTATATATACATCAAGAGTGAACAGTTACATCCCAACTTTACAACAGGACTACAAACCTCTAGGAATGTAAACAACAATGGCGGGACAGGGCCCCGCCATACCCTGAATGTACATAAAGCTACAATGGCAGGGAGATCATACCCAAAAGACAAGCCTCCGGAGAAACGGGGCTTTCCCAAAAGCAGAAACGGTGATCCTAGGAGCGGGATCAACAATGTAAGTACCTCTACTGCGGATGAACGCAGCCCCGGGAGGTCGAGACAACAGTACCAAGTATGTGAAATCAGAAAGTACTTAAATAAAATCATATCATTTTAGAACCAATTTACAAATATGCGAAACAACCAATGTAACCGCACATAGTGCCACAAAGATAACCAAGAGCAAAATAGATATAACATAACCGGGTCTTTTCTAGGCCGCTAATGATCGCAAGGCCATTCGCCCATAGTATCATTATGCGTGCCTAATCCTGGAACTCCCGCAGTTCGCATAGGCCACATAGGCCCGCATGAGGTATTCCTCGCATCGGGGGTAGCTAACCCGCGACATCATCCTGGACCCCCAAAGTCCGCATAATCCTATGGACCGCATGAGGTATCCCTCGCATCGGCGTAACACACCCGGAGTGATCAATCCTGAAACTTCCGCAGCTCCGCATAGGTCACATGGACCCGCATGAGGTATTCCTCGCATCGAGGGTGGCAAGTCCTCGGCATCATAACAAGTCAGGGGGGTATGTGATATAATAGAAGATAACAGCTTATCGTTTAACAACGTAAGCACAACAAGAATAACCCCCTTACACAAACATCACAAGACACTAACACACGTAGCATCATAACATGTTTACTTATCAAACCATCTTACTACACTTTCCAGAAATCAATACAAGACTTTCATAAACAAATAAGTAAACCGTTCCTTTTATCTTTCTTAAGTCGTCATACCTAACTTCCCATAAAGCTAGTATAACTCTTAAGCTTTTAAAACCAAGTATTACTTTTCTTTCAAAAATGATTCATAACTCTTTCGAAATACTTCCAAGATTCTTATCATTTAAAACTCAAGTCAAAAGACATCAAAGTAAAACCAAGTTTAGTTAACACATGTACGTCTAACGTACTATATATATTTCAAAAGTATCATGCTCAAGAGGATAGGAAGAATCACATACCTCCTCTACCAATCCACCGCCAAGTCGAATATGTCGCGCAGAGTATCAACCTATAATAGTTAAATACGCCTATCAACGCCTAGACTACTCAGAATATTCTAGCGGGTTCTTAATTCTACGGAAAATTGGGCAGCATTTCCCTACCCGTAAAATTACACAAGTCTACTGTAAATACAGCCCAATGTAAGTACAGTTCAATTCTCTCCTTTTATACCATCTTTCTATAAATCTTATACTCATTTCTATACTACTACAGTATGTAATCTCTAATTACAATAGAAGGACAAAGGTATTTACCTCGATAAGCCCAAAATTATCCAAGATATAAGTCGATCCTGAGCAACGTTTTAGCTCCTATTATGTACGCTCCAATCCGCTCCAAGAAACCCTTAGAAGTTTCTAAACAACTTCTACCTAAAACTTCAACCAACTATGAAGATTTTCCTAGGATTTCGTTTTGTGACTAAAGGAAATATAGTAGTATTTTCGGGCTTTTAGTATAGAGGTAACCTTAGGATACTACAAGGGATTTAGGCTAAGGTATTTTGGAATAGTAACAATACTTGAATACAATTTCTCTACCAAGTGGTGGGTGGGGGGTGTTTCAGCGAGAGACTTCTCAAGGGGGGGGAGGGAGTTTTGGACGAGATACTACAACAAAGGGGGAAGGATTTTGGAGACTTGGAATTTGTTTAAGTGGATGAAGAAGTCTTGCTCTTAAGGGGGGTATTTATAGAACAATCAAGGGCCAAGATTCAAGCAAGTGGAGGGTGTAGATTAGGTAGCTTGTGTGAGTGGAGTCTTCCACCAAGTGTCCACCACAACATTGGGACATATGTCCACCACAACTTTGGGACATATGTCCCCCACAACAAAGAGACATGTGGCTAGCCACTTGCACCCAAAAAAACGTCCAACCCCCTCCACTTGCACCACAAAAAAAAAATCTTCCAAGACTTGACTTCTTGACTTGGCCACTTGGCCACTTGTTTCGTCCAACATGCCACCTAAGGGTTCCACATGTCACCCTCCTATTGGTCCAAAATATTTCATCTCTCGGAAAAATCCGTAATCGGTTAAAATATGAAAAACGTAAAATTTCCTTCACAAGGTTCGGAATCTTTTCCGTTGAAAGTTCACAATTTCATTCTTAACCTAATTAGGGCTTATACAATTGTACGTACGTCCTCACATACATACTCTGGAAAAAAAATATGGGGTATAACATTCTCCCCTCCTTAGAAACATTCGTCCCGAATGTTCCTTCTAGATTCAATTAAAACAGATAACGGCATAGCTCCTCACAACTTAAACAATTTGCAAATGCCACACATGGCCACAATACAACACTTAAGAAGATATGATAATTAATACCAGCAAGTAGGAAAGTGAGTTACCTGGAGGTGTGGGGAATAAGTGAGGATACTTCTGCCTCATGTCCTCCTCTGCTTCCCACGTTATCTCCTCTCTGTTCTCGTTCCGCCATAAGACCTTGACGGAAGCCACATCCTTGGTCCGTAGTCGCCTAACCTGACGATCGATTATCGCTATGGGAATCTCCTCATACGATAACCCCTCGGTCACCTGGACATCGTCAATCGGGTGCACTCTAGATGGATCTCCGATACATCTCTCAAAGATAGAAACATGGAAAACCGGATGCACCGCCTCCAGACGGAGGGCAGATCCAACTCATAGGCAACCTTGCCTACCTCGCGACAACTGATAAGGCCCAATATACCTGGCCGAAGTTTCCTTTCTTCCCGAATCTCATCACACCCTTCATGGGTGACACCTTCAGGAAAACCCAATCAGCAACCTCAAACTCCAAATGTCGACGCCGATGATCCTGTATACGACTTCGGCCGACTACACTGTCAAGAACCGCTCTGGATAAGCTTCACCTTATCCACCGCTCACGAACTGTGTCCGTCCCACTAACTGCACCTCACCCACATCAAACCAGCCTATCGGTGACCTGCACTTCCTCCCATATAAGGCCTCATAAGGCGCCATCTGGATACTGGAGTGGTAGCTGTTATTATACGCAAACTCTACTAGAGGCAAATGATCCTCCCAGCTACCCCTGAAATCAATAACACAGGCTCGCAAAGATATCCTCGTTGTCCGAATAAGGCGCTCACTGTCCGTCACCGAGGATGGAATGCAAGATCGAGGCTCACCGTGTCCCTAATCCTTCCGAAAGACCTTCGAGTTAGCCGTAAACCGGGCTCCTGGTCAGATATGATAGAAATAGGGACCCCATGCATCTCACGATCTCTGATGTAAAGTCCGCATAATCCTCTAAAAAGTCGTCCTGACTGGAAGAAAGTGGGCTGATTTCGTCAGCCTGTCGACGATAACCCAGATAGAATCATGCTTCCTCTGAGTGCGAGGTAATCCTGTGATAAAGTCCATGTTGATCACCTCCCACTTCCAGGTCGGGATCTCTATCATCTGCAATAATCCACCGTGCCTCGTGCTCTACCTTACCGCCGACAACACGCACCGAGCAACAAACTCGCAACGTCCTCTTCAAGCCATCCCACCAATACACGATCCGAGGTCGTGGTACATCTTTGTCGACCGGATGGATAGAGTAACGCGCCCGTGTGATTCCCTAGAACTCGCCGCCAAGTCCTGCAATATCTGGAACACACAACCTGCCCTCAAACCTTAGCACCCCATCAGGTGCTACCTCAAAAGGACCCTTCCCCTCATGAAGAGCCGTATCACGATACCGTGTCAAAATCGGATCCTCAAACTGTTGCCTCTTCACCTCCTCAACGATGGAAGACTCGGCAACCTCTCGAACCCGAACCCCACTGCTATCAGAATCAATCAATCGGACTCCAAGGCTCATTGCCATGATGTAACTCGCGAACCATGCCTCCTCCTCTGCCGCACTCGATAGACTACCCATCGACCTACGACTAAGGGCATCTGCCACTACATTGGCCTTCCCTGGGTGGTATAGGATATCGACATCGTAATCCTTGAGTAGCTCTAACCACCGTCTCTGTCGTAAGTTCAGCTCCCTCTGGATGAAGATATACTGGAGGCTCTTGTGGTCTGTGTAAATATCCACATGAACTCCATACAAATAGTTCCTCCAGATCTTCAAGGCGTGAATCACCGCTGCCAACTCCAAATCATGGGTGGGGTAGTTCTTCTCATGCTTCTTGAGCTGTCGAGATGCGTACGCTATAACCTTACCCTGCTGCATCAACACACATCCAAGCCCGATGCCTGACGCATCACAATACACGACATAGCCGTCTAGACCCTCAGGAAGAGTAATGTTACACCCCGTATTTACAGGATATGTTTTAAGAACGTACGTAAGAACTCATAAGTGTTAAGATTTGAGACTTGTAAAAAAAAAAATTATCGGAATTATGAAATTGTCGGAAAACGTACTATTGTGACGAATGGGAGGGCGACACGTGTCACCCCCCTTAAATGATGCCTTGGACGAAATCTAGCAAGGGCTAAAGGGTCATTGGACCTTTGTTGCAAGACAAGTCTTGCAACTTGTGAGCATGAGAATGTTGACTAAGTCAAAGGTCAATTAGTCTTGATATTTTGTAAGACTTCATCTAAACCACCCATTTGGTTACATCTTAACCCTCCATGTCCCTTTATTATACTACTAGTAGCATGAGAGAGCCAACACTTAGCCATATTTCACAAGAATTTGAAGAACTCTTTGAAGAAGCTCTTGGGTTCCATCCAATTGAAAAGGAAAAAAAATTGTTTCTTGTCCATTTAACTCCACACTTTAAACCAAGGTCCTTGAGGGTAGTGTAAGCATATCTCAATAGAAAAATCTTGGAAAAAGGTAGTTTTCGGGTTAGTCGCAAAGCGGAAACCTAGTTGTCTTTCTAGGTTTTGCTTAGAAGTTGAAGGAAAATTGTTGGTGTTGTTCTAAGGGTCTCAAGGAGCGGATTGAAGTGTCTTGAAGAGGCTCTAGGTTGCTAAGGAGCAACTTCGGTTTTGAAGATTGGATTAAGAATCGTTGAGGTATAATCTTGTTCTTTGAAAGTGTTACAAGATTATTTATATTATTGTTAGCTTTACTTGTTGCTAGCATGAGGTATATGTGTTGAAGTTATAATGATTATGGATCGATTTTAGCCTTGGAAATCTGAAATATTATACAAGCCACTTGAAATTGGATTACTAATTGGTCGTTTATTAGAAATCGTCGCATGTTACTTACTTGAAGATTATGGTTGTTATAATCAAATGCGACTTGATATCATGTTATGCTACCAATTTGGATTGAAATGGAAATTTGATAAGAATTGGTATTGTTGAACTCAATGTGGCCGAATTTTGGACTTGTAGTTTGTATTAGTTTGTTATCGTTTGTGGGGCGGAATTTTACACGTCTAGTAGGCGTGTAATCCCCTATTGTTGATTTCATTGATTCGGCCTTGAAAAAGGTGGCAAAGTAAGTAGAAACAAAGGAGGTGCTGTCCGATTTTCCGTAGAATTTAGTGACTTAGCACTTAGAATATTCTACGTTTGAAGTAAGAGGTTAATGGACGTATGCTGACCATTATAGGTTGAAGTACTAAGTATAGCGTATCCTACTTGAAGAATGGAATAGCTCAAGGTTGAAGTACTTTGGAGCATTTTGCTACTTGTCGACAATCGTCGCGAGGTATGTGAACCTCTTCCTTCCTTTGGCATGATTCTATGTATGGAATATACCTGTGGTATCATTTCATGTTTCCTGTTACTCTTAGAAGTTAAGAGGTAGTTGTGTGATCTACTCTATGTAGAACTTTTCCTATCTTTGAACATGACTAGTTGCACGTATGTAGTACGGTAGACGTACAACACCTTGATATCCTTTACTAGTTTGTGAATAGCCAAGTCGGGTGAGTCAGAGATTTACTCACTTCCTTGAAAGTATAAAGGATGTCTTAAGTTTTATTAAAGTTAAGGGACTTGAAGAGTTTTAAAGTATGTGATACTTGTTCCGTTTTAAACGTATAAGTCCCTTGGATAGGAAATTGTTTTTGGCTAAGGTATAAAGTGAATATAACGGCTTTATGGGAAGTTAGTTATATTTGTTTTATGGAAAGATAAATGACTTGATTTTAGTGAATAGGCAACTTGTTTTTAAGGCATCAATTGCCTAAGGTTTTATAATAAAAGGAGTCACTTGTTTTCTAAAGGTTAAGAGACTAATTGTATTTTTGAAAGTTATGAGAATTGATTTGAAAGTATATAATACTTGGTTTCAAAAAGTAGAAGTCTCTTGGTTATAAAAGGAACGTGTTGGTCTAAACAATAAAGGGTTATAACGGCTTTATGGGGAGTTGGTTATAACGGCTTTATGGAAGGTTAAGAGAATGGTTTTCTCTAATAAAGTAATCAAAGGAATAACTTGTATTAAGGAAGGGCAAATTGTTTTAAAGGTACCAATTGCTTAAGGTTTTTAATAAAGAAGTCACTTGATTTAGAAGCCGGTAATTGTATTTCTAAAAAGGTATTGTGACTTGTCCTGAAAGGTGGATAGGACTTGATACTACGGTTGTTAGTATCGGGGAAGTTTTATTTGGAAAGGAGTCTTTTGAAAAGAATGTACGTACGTAGTACTTTGGCTTGATTAATTGAGAATTATTCTATTTGTGCCCTGATAAGTACTTTGGCTTGTTAAATGAGAATTATTCTATTTGTGCCCTGATAAGTACTTTGGCTTGTTAAATGAGAATTATTCTATTTGTGCCCTGATAAGTACTTTGGCTTGTTAAATGAGAATTATTCTATTTGTGCCCTGATAAGTACTTTGGCTTGTTAAATGAGAATTATTCTATGTGTGCCTTGATAAGTACTTTGGCTTGGTTAATTGAGAATTAGCCTATATGTGTTGGTGATAGCCTTTGAGTGCAAGTATTATGATTTATTACGTTGCCGCGACTCTCGGTTGGAGGGTCGGCTGTCTTGTTGTAAGTTACTTGGATGTAGCGACAGTGATGTGGGATTCCACGGGTATGCTTCCGTTATTTGGAGTACTTGGGTTAAATTCCCGGATTTTTTATAAAGGACATGGTAGTGCTTATGTATTGTTAGATGGTCGGTCGAGATAGGGTAAGCGTATAAATGAGGGGTAAACCCCCAAGACGTTATACCACCTTCTCCAGGGTAAGAGTATCAGTGAGGGGTAAACCCCCAAGACGTTATACCACCTGCTTTACCACCTTCTCCAGGGTAATAGTATCAGTGAGGGGTAAACCCCCAAGACGCTATACCACCTGATGTATCACCTTCTCCAGGGTAAGAGTATAAATGAGGGGTAACCCCCAAGACGTTATACCACCTGCTTGATTGATGTTATGGGCATGAGACCCATGTTTATATTTTACACTTATAGTCCGACGGTGATGTGGGATTCCACGCGAGAGATATATATGTATTGTGTATGTACGCCGACATGAGGTGGGATGCCACGCGCGTCACATGGTTATATTTTACACTTATAGTTGTCGGCGATGATGGGATTCCACGGCAGAGATATATATATGTATTGTGTATGTACGCCGGCGGTGAGGTGGGATGCCACGCACGCCACATGGTTATATTTTACACTTATAGTCGGCTTGATGTGGGATTCCACGGCGAGATATATATATGTATTGTGTATGTACGCCGGCGGTGAGGTGGGATGCCACGCGCGTCACATGGTTATATTTTACACTTATAGCTTCGCGTGATGAGGATTCCACGGCCACACTTTGCTATTTTGTGTGACTTGATCGCGTCCTGGATTGGGCCGGGTAGTATATGTGTCCCTCCATAAAAGGGTTGGATTGTGTTTTGAAAGATAAGTAAGTTTTATGGTAATGAACTTAATGATTTTCCTAATCATGTACATAAGAGTGTGACAATAACTTTTATTGAAAATGGGAAAAGATAATAAGGTACGATTAAGTTCATAAGTGGGAATGACACGGCAGGATCTGGTATGTACTTTTTTATACTTTCCCCTGTCATTCTTTTGTACAGTTATGATTTGTTTACGGTACGTTATATTCGCTCCATATTAAATTGTTGATCGACTTCTTCGGGAGCTGCGTTCATGCCCGCAGGTTTTAGGTACCCAGGTTGGTGATCCTTGCTCTTAGGATCTCGGTTCAGTTTTGGAGAGAAAGCTCCATTTGCTCCGGAGGCTTAGCTCTTGGTACGGTTTTCCCTGAGGTAGTAGATTCATGTATATTCGGGGGAATGGCGGGGCCCTGTTGTCACGACCTGCCCGGTTCGTGATCGTGCCTTACCCGCACCCAAGTAGTCATACATCGAGTAATCGCGGAATATAAAACAAGACATGAAACAGCTTGTAAATGAGACACGCTTTATGTGAGAAAATGTCGCTTTTCGCATATATATATAAACATAGTTTTGCGATTACATCCCAACTGTACAATAGGACTACAGACCTCTAAGAAGATAAACAACTATGGCGGGACAGGGCCCCGCCAAACCCTGAATGTACAAAACTATATACAACAACAGGGAGATCATACCCATAAGTCGAGCCTCTGGAGAAGATGGAGCTCCTGACACCAAAGCAAAAAGATCCTAAGGATGCGGATCTAGCACCTGCTTGCCCTTACCTGCGGCATGAACGCAGCCCCCCGAAGAAGGTCAGTACAACAGGTACCAAGTATGTGAAACTGTAAAGTACTTAAATGAAATCAAAGCATTTAAAACCATTTGCAAATACAATCAGTTCAATTGCACATAGTGCCACATCACAAACAAGAACAATAATAGATAAACTGTAACAGGTCTTTTCTAGGCCGCGAATGATCGAAGCAATGTCAATCGCCCATAGTATCATTATGCGTGCCTAATCCTGGACTTCCGTAGTCCGCATAGGTCACACACAGACCCGCATGAGGTATTCTCGTGACGGGGTAGCTAACCCCGGACCCTCCTCGACTCGCACCGCATAGTCTCAATAGACCGCATAGTCACACAGACCGCATAGGGCATCCCCCGCATCGGGCTAAAACACCCGGAATGATCAATCCTGGAACTCCCGCAGCTCCGCATAGTCTCACAGACCGCATAGGCCGTATAGACCCGCATCAAGGGTGGCAAGCCCTCGGTATAAAAAGTCAAGGGGGTAGGTGATATAATAAATGTACAACTGACTTACCGTTTAGCAACGTAAGCACAACAAGAATGACCCCATTTCACAACATCACAAGACACTAACACACGTAGCATCATAATATGTCTATTTATCAATCAATCTTACTACACCTTACAGAAATCAATACAAGGTTTTTATAAGCAAATAAGTAAATGCTTCTTTTATCTTTCTTAAGTTGTTATACCTAACTTCCCATAAAGCTAGTATAACTCTTAAGCTTTTGTTTAAAAACCAACTGCTTTCTTCATTAAAAAAATGATTCAGTATTCTTTTGAAATGCTTCAAGATTTTTATTATTCAGGCTTAAGTCAAAAGACATTGCCGTAGTTATTATTCAGGCTTAAGTCAAAAGACATTGTCGTAATTATTATTCAGTTAACACTCGTACGTCTACCGTACTATATATATTTAAAATATCATGCTCAAGAGTATAGGAAGAATCACATACCTTCTCGGCGAAATCCACCTGCCAAGTCGAATATGTCGCGCGCAGAGAATCAGCCTATAATAGTCAAATACGTCTATCAACGTCTAGACTATTCTGTAAACAGTTCTAAGTAGAGGGTTCTCTATTCTACGGAAAATTGGGCAGCACTTCCCTACCCGGTAAGCTACTCAAGTCTACTGTGAAAACAGTCCTATGTAAGTACAGTTCAATTATTCTTCTTTTATACCCTTCTACTGTGATAACAGTTCAATTCTATTCTTTAATATTCTTTCATATCTTATACTCAAGTCTTAACTATTCTTATATGTAATATCCAATTACAATAGAAGGACAAGAGTATTTACCTCGATAAGCCCAAAATTATCCAAGTTAAAAGTCGCTCCTGAGCAAGGTTTAGCTCCTAATTTGTACGCTCCGATAGCTCCAAGAAACCCTTAGAAGTTCTACACAACTTCTACTAAAAAATACTATAAGGGATTTGGGCTAGGGTATTTTGGAATAGTAACTATACTTGGAAGACAACTTTTCTACCAAGGGAGGGGGGTAGGTTTCGGCTAAGGGCTCAAGGAAGGCGGGGGAGAGCCTTGGACGAAAATCTTATAAGAGAGGGGAGGGATTTTTTTCAAGACTTAGAGAATTGATTTGTGGATGAAGAAAACCTTCAAGTTAGGGGGGTATTTATAGGTCAAGCAATGGCCAACCAATGGCCAAGATGAAGCCAAGTGCTAGGCAAGTGTAAGGTGGAGATTTAGGCAAGTGTCCTTATCCATCTACTACACAAATATCCTACCAACTCCTTGACTAAGGAGAAGGCACAAAAAACGTGCCAACTTTGCCCAACTTTGTCGTCCAATGAGGGTGACAAGTGTCACCCTCCCGTTGGTCCAAAATATTTAATCTCTCGGAAAAATCCGCAAAAATTATAAATGACATAGCCGGAATTTACCCTACGCGAGTTTAGTAAAACGTTTCGTCGAAAAACGATTCTTTAAGTGAGTTGTGCACAAACATTTTGTCCAAAGTGCCTAACTAAGGCTAAACTTTTGTACGTACGTCCTCACGTACATACTCTGGAAATACGGGGTATAACATTCTCCCCTCCTTAGAAACATTCGTCCCGAATGTTCCTTCCCAAGACAGTTAACGATAAAGTACCTCACAACTTAACAGTTTGCAAGTGCCACACATGGCCACAATATAACACTTAAGCAAAACGATAATTAAAAACCAGCAAATAGGAAAGTAAGTTACCTGGAGGTGTGGGGAATAAGTGAGGATACTTCTGCCTCATGTCCTCCTTAGCTTCCCACGTCATCTCCTCCCTGAGCTTGTTCCGCCACAGTTCTTTGACGGAAGCCACGTCCTTGGTCCGCAGACGCCTAACCTGACGATCGATTATCGCTATGGGAATCTCCTCATACGATAACCCCTCGGTCACCTGGACATCGTCAATCGGATGCACTCTAGATGGATCCCGATACATCTCCTCAGCATAGAAACATGAAGCACCGGATGCACTGCCTCCAGATCGGACGGCAGATCCAACTCATAGGCAACCTTGCCTACCCTGCGGACAATCTGATACGGCGCAATGTACCTTGGGCTAAGTTTCCCTTTCTTCCCGAATCTCATCACACCCTTCATGGGTGACACCTTCAGGAAAACCCAATCATCAACCTCGAACTCCAGATGCCGACGACGATGATCTGCATATGACTTCGCCGACTCGAGTCGCCAAGAACCTCTCTGGATAAGCTTCACCTTATCCACCGCTCACGCACCAAATCTGGTCCCACTAACTGCACCTCACCTACATCAAACCAACCTATCGGCGATCTGCACTTCCTCCCATACAAGGCCTCATAAGGCGCCATCTAAATACTGGAGTGGTAGCTATTATTATATGCAAACTCAACTAGAGGCAAATGATCCTCCCAGCTACCCCTGAAGTAGATAACACAAGCTCGCAGCATATCCTCAAGAGTCTGGATAGTGCGCTCAACCTGTCCGTCTGTCTGTGGATGGAATGCAGTACTCAGGCTCACCTGCGTCCCTAAACCCTTCTGGAAGGACCTCCAGAAGTTAGCCAGAACCGGGCTCCTCCGCGATATGATCGAAATAGGGACTCCATGCAGTCTGATGATCTCTCGGATGTAAAGTCTGGCATAATCCTTAGTCGAAAAAGTCGTCCTGACGGGAAGAAAGTGGGTTGATTTCGTCAGCCTGTCGAAGATAACCCAAATAGAATCATGCCTCCTCTGAGTGCGAGGTAATCCTGTGATAAAGTCCATGTTGATCACCTCCCACTTCCAGGTCGGGATCTCTATCATCTGCAACAAACCACCAGGCCTCTGGTGCTCTACCTTCACCTGCTGACAACACGGGCACTGAGCTATGAACTCTGCAACGTCCCTCTTCAAGCCATCCCACCAATACACAGATCTAAGGTCGTGGTACATCTTGGTCGACCCTGGATGGATAGAGTAACGCGCGCTGTGTGCTTCCCCTAGAACCTGCTGCCGAAGTCCTGAAATATCTGGAACACACAACCTGCCCTCAAACCTTAGCACCCCATCAGGTGCTACCTCAAAAGGACCCTTGCCCTCACGAAGAGCCGTATCATGATACCGAATCAAAACTGTTGCCTCTTCACCTCCTCGACGATGGAAGACTCGACAACCTCTCGAACTCGAACCCCACTGCTATCAGAATCATTCAAACGGACACCAAGGCTCGCTAACTGATGCAAATCGCGAACCAGGCCCCTCCTCTCCGGCTGCACATATGATAGACTCCCCATCGACCTACGACTAAGAGCATCTGCCAAAACATTGGCCTTCCCCGGGTGGTACAGGATGTCAACATCGTAATCCTTGAGCAGCTCTAACCACCGTCTCTGTCGTAAGTTCAACTCCCCCTGGCTAAAGATATACTGGAGGCTCTTGTGGTCTGTATAAATATCCACATGAACCCCATACAAATAGTGCCTCCAGATCTTCAAGGCGTGAATCACCGCTGCCAACTCCAAATCATGGGTGGGGTAGTTCCTCTCGTGTTTCTTAAGCTGTCGGGATGCATACGCTATATCCTTGCCCTGCTGCATCAACACACATCCCAACCCGATGCCTGACGCATCACAATACACGACATAGCCGCGGACCTCCGGAAGAGTAAGAACGGGGCGGCCGCGATCTCTCTTCAAAGAATCGAAACCACGCCACACGCGTCGTCCATCAAACTTAGCTGCTTACGAGTCACCTAGTCAATGGTGCGAGAGATAGAAGCAAACTTCTACGAACCGCCGATAATAACTCGCAAGGCCCGAAATCGCGAACCTCTGCCGAGTAGTAGGTCTAGGCCAACTCGATCGCTTCGATCTTGGCCGTATCCACCTGAATACCATCAGCCCCGACAATATGCCCAAGAAAAGCCACCGAAGCTAACCAAAACTCACATTTGGAAAACTTGGCGTATAACTGTTGGTCCTGGAGAACTCTCAGCACAGTCCTCAAATGCTCCGCATGCTCCTGCTCTGAGCGAGAATAAACCAAGATATCATCAATGAACACTATCACAAACGTGTCCAAAAATGGTTTGAACACTCGGTTCATCAAATCCATAAAAACTGCCGGAGCATTGGTCAAACCGAACGACATAACCCTGAACTCATAGTGCCCGTACCGGGTCCGGAATGCAGTCCTAGGGACATCCACCTCTCTGACTCGCACCTGATGATAGCCCGATCGCAGATCAATCTTGGAGAAACATCTCGCACCCTGTAGCTGGTCGAACAAATCATCAATCCTGGGAAGGGGGTATCTGTTCTTAATAGTCACCTTGTTCAGCTGTCTGTAATCAACACACATGCGCAGCGTCCCGTCCTTCTTCTTCACGAACAATACCGGCGCTCCCCAGGGAGAAACACTAGGTCTGATGAAGCCCTTCTCCAGCAAATCTCTCAGCTGGTCCTTCAACTCTCTCAACTCGGCAGGTGCCATTCTGTATGGCGGAATGGAAATAGGCCGAGTGTCTGGCAGCACATCGATACAAAACTCTATCTCCCTCTCAGGAGGGATACCCGGGAGGTCGTCTGGAAACACGTCTGGGAACTCTCTGACTCGAATCGATCGAAACTGCATCGCAGCCGTTATCAAACACCCGAACGAGATGGTAGATGTACCCCTTCTGCACCATCTTCCTAGCCTTGAGGTAGGAAATAAACCTACCCCTCGGCGATACAGTGTTCCCCTCCCACTCAACAACCGGCTCCCCAGGAAAATGGAACCGTACCACTCTCTCTCTGCAGTCTACATTGGCATAGCAGGAAGCTAACCAATCCATACCCATGATCACGTCGAAATCAGTCATGTCCAACTCTATCAAGTCGGCTAGGGTCTGACGACTGCATAAAGTCACTGGACAAGCTCTATATACCCGCCGAGCTACCACCGAATCACCCACTGGCGTAGCTACCTCGAAAGGGTCTATGGACTCAGGCTCTATCCCTATCCTACTAGCAACAAGGGGAGATATATAGGACAGAGTAGAACCCGGATCTATCAAGGCATACACATCATAATCGGAGACTGATAAGGTACCTGTGACGACATCAGGTGAGGCCTCCCGTCCCGCCTACCGACAAGGCATAAATGCGGTTCTGAGGACCACTAGAACTGGGACCCGCGCCCTACTGGCCCATGAGTACCCTGCCCTCCGGGGCGAGTAACTGTAGGAGACGATGAACCGGCAACAGATCCTGTAGGCTGAGCCCTACCACCAGCGCTGCCCCCGGTCGGACAAGCCCTCGCAAAATGACCCTGCTGGCCACAAGTATAGCAAGCTCCCGGAGTAGTACTACAGCTCCCTGAATGGAATCTACCACAACGGACACACTGAGCAGACCTCGATCGGTTAGCACCCTTGCTACCCTGGAAATCCGAAGTCCTGGGGCCCTGACCTGCCCCCGAATACTCTGGTTGTACTGACAATGATGTGGGAGTGCTCTGAGCTGGCTGGGGTGCAAATCTAGATCGCCGAGGCCGCCCACCCCGAGAACTACCAAAAGAACCGCCTTTCGCCTTCTTCTCGATGCCGATATCTCGTCGACCCGTCGCCTCTACGCCTCGCATCCAAGTGCATGAGCCGCATACGGGTAATGTCCATGCCAGGTCAAGAGCCACACCCGCACAAGACTCGCCATATAATCATCTAGCCCTGGCGTGGCGACGCACCGCCCTCCATATCCGCTACCAATGCAGTGGACATATCGAGCCAAAGAATCGAACTCGACATTGTACTCCCTAATCGCGGCGCCTCTCTCGTCTCGAAGAAAATCTGTACCCGTGCCTCCTCATCCGTGAGGCAAGAAGTGAGTGAGAAAAGCCTCCGAGAACTCATCCCAGTAGTTGGGACGCGCTCTCCCGATAACTCCCACGAATCAAACCAATCGATCGGTATCACGCACCGATGCGAACCAAGATCACGGACTCGGTCTCCGACGCCCGATCACTCTCATAATCCTCTATAGGCGACGGATGAACTCCTGCGATCATCCTCCGCCTCGACCAGAAACTCGCGGGCTACAACTCGTGAAGTCCCGTAGCCTCAAACTATCTTCCTGGGTGAACCACGTACTACTGGGCCGAACTGAATCGCATCCACTGTCTCATGTATGCCACGATCTCGGCGATGAATCGGGCCATCTCTTGTACCCTAACTCTCCGCCCCAGCCGTGGGACAGAGGCGCGGTGCGTGGTCTCGCTGGGCCGGCGGCGTCATGGAACTCGCTGCCGGGTATAGATCGGGCACGAGCCTCGTAACTCTCGGTGTCCTACTAGCGCCTCCTCGCTACCTTGCCCTTCTCGGGCGGGTTGCCTTACGTGAGGCATAATCAAGCAGAAAAGGAATACGTTAGAGGGTCCAACTTATAACACAACTCTAAGGCACGATATCAGAGTGAGAAGAATGGAAACCAATCTAAATATCCTATAGCCTCCTGATTATTGGTGTGGTGCACAACACACCGATAATCAAGACTCTACTAGATACGGTCTGTAGACACTTTCCGAGGATTAACTGCTCTGATACCACTTTTGTCACGACCCGTTCCGGGGCCCGTGACTGGTGCCTTACCCGGGCACCCAAGTAGTCATACATCAGAGTAACCGGCGGAATATAAAAACAAGACATGAAACAGTTGTAAAAAGAGACACAGTTTTATGTGAGAAAATGTCGCCTTTCGGCATATATACATAAACATAGTTTTGCAGTTACATCCCAACCGCATAATAGGACTACTGCACTCTGAAGATAAACAACTATGGGACAGGGCCCGCCATACCCTGAATGTACAAAACTATCTACAACAGGGAGATCATACCCAAAAGTAGAGCCTCCGTAGAAGATGGAGCTCCTGACACCAACGCAAAAGATCCTAAGGATGCGGATCTAGCACCTGCTTGCCCTTACCTGCGGCATGAACGCAGCCCCCCGAAGGAGGTCAGTACAACAGGTACCAAGTATGTGAAACTGTAAAGTACTTAAATGAAATCAAAGCATTTAAAACCATTTGCAAATACAATCAGTTCAATTGCACATAGTGCCATATCACAAACAAGAACAATAATAGGTAAACTGTAACAGGTCTTTTCTAGGCCGCGAATGATCGAAGCAAGGCCAATCGCCCATAGTATCATTATGCGTGCCTAATCCTGGACTTCCGCAGTCCGCATAGGTCACACACAGACCCGCATGAGGTATTCCTCGCATCGGGGTAGCTAACCCCGGTACCCTCCTGGACTCCCGCAGTCCGCATAGTCTCAATAGACCGCATAGTCACACGCATCGCATAGGCATCCCCGTCGGGCTAAAACACCCGAATGATCAATCCCGAACTCCCGCAGCTCGCATAGTCTCACGGATCGCATAGGCCATATAGACCCGCGTCAAGGGTGGCAAGCCCTGTATAACAAGTCAAGGGGTAGGTGATATAATAACAGTACAACTGACTTACCGTTTAGCAACGTAAGCACAACAAGAATGACCCCCTTTCACAACATCACAAGACACTAACACACGTAGCATCATAATATGTCTATTTATCAATCAATCTTACTACACCTTACAGAAATCAATACAAGGTTTTTATAAGCAAATAAGTAAACAGTTCTTTTTATCTTTCTTAAGTTGTTATACCTAACTTCCCATAAAGCTAGTATAACTCTTAAGCTTTTGTTTAAAAACCAACTGTTTCTCTTCTGTTAAAAAAATGATTCAGTATTCTTTTGAAATGCTTCAAGATCTTTATTATTCAGGCTTAAGTCAAAAGACATTGCCGTAGTTATTATTCAGGCTTAAGTCAAAAGACATTGCCGTAATTATTATTCAGTTAACACTCGTACGTCTACCGTACTATATATATTTAAAATATCATGCTCAAGAGTATAGGAAGAATCACATACCTTCTCGGCGAAATCCACCTGCCAAGTCGAATATGTCGCGCGCAGAGAATCAGCCTATAATAGTCAAATACGTCTATCAACGTCTAGACTATTCTCAGACAGTTCTAAGTAGAGGTTCTCTATTCGGAAAATTGGGCAGCACTTCCCTACCCTGGTAAGCTACTCAAGTCTCATCAGTGAAAACAGTCATGTAAGTTCAATTATTCTTCTTTATACCCTTCTTTGTGATAACAGTTCAATTCTATTCATTAATATTCTTTCATATCTTATACTCAAGTCTTAACTATTCTTATATGTAATATCCAATTACAATAGAAGGACAAGAGTATTTACCTCGATAAGCCCAAAATTATCCAAGTTAAAAGTCGCTCTTGAGCAAGGTTTATCTCCTAATTTGTACGCTCCGATAGCTCCAAGAAACCCTTAGAAGTTCTACACAACTTCTACTAAAAAATACTATAAGGGATTTGGGCTAGGGTATTTTGGAATAGTAACTATACTTGGAAGACAACTTTTCTACCAAGGGAGGGGGGGTAGGTTTCGGCTAAGGGCTCAAGGAAGGGGGGGGGGGGGGGAGAGCCTTGGACGAAAAGCTTATAAGAGAGGGGAGGGATTTTTTTCAAGACTTAGAGAATTGATTTGTGGATGAAGAAAACCTTCAAGTTAGGGGGGTATTTATAGGTCAAGCAATGGCCAACCAATGGCCAAGATGAAGTCAAGTGCTAGGCAAGTGTAAAGTGGAGATTTAGGCAAGTGTCCTTATACATCTACTACACAAATATCCTACCAACTCCTTGACTAAGGAGAAGGCACAAAAAAGTGCCAACTTTGCCCAACTTTGCCGTCCAATGAGGGTGACAAGTGTCACCCTCCCGTTGGTCCAAAATATTTCATCTCTCGGAAAAATCCGCAAAAATTATAAATGACATAGCCGGAATTTACCCTACGCGAGTTTAGTAAAACGTTTCGTCGAAAAACGATTCTTTAAGTGAGTTGTGCACAAACATTTCGGCCCAAAGTGCCTAACTAAGGCTAAACTTTGACGTGCGTCCTCACGCATACATACTGGAAATACGGTATAACACTGTCCCGCCATTGTTACGTTAAAACTCTTAGAGGTCTGTAGTCACATATTGTGGGTCGATTTGTAAAGGCAGGCAACCGCTTGGTTGTTTATATATGTCGGAAGGTAGCCTATCGGCTAACTCGTTATTTTACTCATTGTTTATTTTAAAGTTTTTTGTATGTTCGATTATCTCTCGATGTATACGTAAGAGGTGCCAGTAGGGCACCGGTCGCGCCCGGTCGGGTCGTGACAAAAGTGGTATCGAGCGATTAGTCCTCTGAAAGTGTCTACGCACCGTGTCTAGTAGAGTCTTGATTATCGGTGTGTTGTGCACCACATCTATAATCGAGGTCGCAGGACATTTAGGATTGGTTTCCATTCTTCTCACTCTGAGATCGTGCGATAGAGCTGTGTTGTTAGGGTCGTCCCTCCCTAACGAGTTATGTTGATTGCAGCTACGAGAAAGGCAGCAGTGACCCAGGAATGACTATGTGGATTGCGTATCCAGGTTGGTTATGATTATAGTATATTTGGTATTGTGACATACATCTATACGGAGTTATGTATGAGGGTCAGACGCGTGTTGCCTAGAATGATTTTAAGATTACCAGGAATTGGTAAAGACTAACTAGATACCGGGAAGGTATGGAATAGTTAATGAATTTTCGCCAAGGTTTTGTGTTTTATTTCGAGATAATTGGGAAAGGATGAGCTGTCTGATAGGATAGTGAACCCTTAAGAAGCCATGTTAAGGAACCTAACGGAATGTCATGTTAATAGATTAAGCTGTGTAGTAGGCTTAAGAGAATTGTACGGATGAGGTCCGTATAGAGTGAGTAATGGTTGTTGTGATCGAGACAACATGGTTTTGGTTTTATGAGAAGTTTTTGTACCCGTTTACTGGGGGACTGTAAGGTAGGCTTGGAGCATGGAAATTGCGAGCCTAAGAATATTGATTACTGCCGAAACCTTAGGTATATAAGGCTTTCTCTGGAAATAAGATTTTAAGTCAGACCAAGGATAAGAGTTAAGTGCGACGCTGAGTCGGGTTGAGGACCTGTTACGGGTCTCCTCATGGCCTGGAATGGAGTGGGATCAGTTGGTAGTAGTTTCGCTACGTGACAGGGTCACGAGGGTGCAAGGCCCAGGTCTAGTTAATTGTTTTACGGGTTCGTGGACGCGTTCCACCGGAACCAGGTCGTGAAAGCCGGAAATGGTCGTATATTGTCTTATAGAGTGACTCCAAGGATTAGAGGCCAAAATTAGTATGGAAGTTACGTATGTATGTTAGAAGGAGTTGGAAGTACGAAAAGGTAACCTCTTTTGGGCTTATGATGAACGGGTATGCGTGTGCGAGGTATTAGGGCCATGTGTTGCATTATTGGTATGTCGGGGTTGTGAAAGGAAACTATGTCGCAAATTATAAAGATTGACTCCGAAAGAACATTCGGGGACGAATGTTTCTAAGGGGGGAAGAATGTTACACCCCGTATTTACAGGATATGTTTTAAGAACGTACGTAAGAACTCATAAGTGTTAAGATTTGAGACTTGTAAAATAAAAAATTATCGGAATTATGAAATTGTCGAAAAACGTACTATTGTGACGAATGGGAGGGCGACACATGTCACCCCCCTTAAATGATGCCTTGGACGAAATCTAGCAAGGGCTAAAGGGTCATTGGACCTTTGTTGCAAGACAAGTCTTGCAACTTGTGAGCATGAGAATGTTGACTAAGTCAAAGGTCAATTAGTCTTGATATTTTGTAAGACTTCATCTAAACCACCCATTTGGTTACATCTTAACCCTCCATGTCCCTTTATTATACTACTAGTAGCATGAGAGAGCCAACACTTAGCCATATTTCACAAGAATTTGAAGAACTCTTTGAAGAAGCTCTCGGGTTCCATCCAATTGAAAAGGAAAAAAATTTGTTTCTTGTCCATTTAACTCCACACTTTAAACCAAGGTCCTTGAGGGTAGTGTAAGCATATCTCAATAGAAAAATCTTGGAAAAAGGTAGTTTTCGGGTTAGTCGCAAAGCGGAAACCTAGTTGTCTTTCTAGGTTTTGCTTAGAAGTTGAAGGAAAATTGTTGGTGTTGTTCTAAGGGTCTCAAGGAGCGGATTGAAGTGTCTTGAAGAGGCTCTAGGTTGCTAAGGAGCAACTTCGGTTTTGAATATTGGATTAAGAATCGTTGAGGTATAATCTTGTTCTTTGAAAGTGTTACAAGATTATTTATATTGTTGTTAGCTTTACTTGTTGCTAGCATGAGGTATATGTGTTGAAGTTATAATGATTATGGATCGATTTTAGCCTTGGAAATCCGAAATATTATACAAGCCACTTGAAATTGGATTACTAATTGGTCGTTTATTAGAAATCGTCGCATGTTACTTACTTGAAGATTATGGTTGTTATAATCAAATGCGACTTGATATCAAGTTATGCTACCAATTTGGATTGAAATGGAAATTTGATAAGAATTGGTATTGTTGAACTCAATGTGGCCGAATTTTGGACTTGTAGTTTGTATTAGTTTGTTATCGTTTGTGGGGCGGAATTTTACACGTCTAGTATGCGTGTAATCCCCTATTGTTGATTTCATTGATTCGGCCTTGAAAAAGGTGGCAAAGTAAGTAGAAACAAAGGAGGTGTTGTCCGATTTTCCGTAGAATTTAGTGACTTAGCACTTAGAATATTCTACGTTTGAAGTAAGAGGTTAATGGACGTATGCTGACCATTATAGGTTGAAGTACTAAGTATAGCGTATCCTACTTGAAGAATGGAATAGCTCAAGGTTGAAGTACTTTGGAGCATTTTGCTACTTGTCGACAATCGTCGCGAGGTATGTGAACCTCTTCCTTCCTTTGGCATGATTCTATGTATGTAATATACATGTGGTATCATTTCATGTTTCCTGTTACTCTTAGAAGTTAAGAGGTAGTTGTGTGATCTACTCTATGTAGAACTTTTCCTATCTTTGAACATGACTAGTTGCACGTATGTAGTACGGTAGACGTACAACACCTTGATATCCTTTACTAGTTTGTGAATAGCCAAGTCGGGTGAGTTGGGAGATTTACTCACTTCCTTGAAAGTATAAAGGATGTCTTAAGTTTTATTAAAGTTAAGGGACTTGAAGAGTTTTAAAGTATGTGATACTTGTTCCGTTTTAAACGTATAAGTCCATTGGATAGGAAATTGTTTTTGGCTAAGGTATAAAGTGAATATAACGACTTTATGGGAAGTTAGTTATATTTGCTTTATGGAAAGATAAATGACTTGATTTTAGTGAATAGGCAACTTGTTTTTAAGGCATCAATTGCCTAAGGTTTTATAATAAAAGGAGTCACTTGTTTTCTAAAGGTTAAGAGACTAATTGTATTTTTGAAAGTTATGAGAATTGATTTGAAAGTATATAATACTTGGTTTCAAAAAGTAGAAGTCTCTTGGTTATAAAAGGAACGTGTTGGTCTAAACCATAAAGGGTTATAACGGCTTTATGGGGAGTTGGTTATAACGGCTTTATGGAAGGTTAAGAGAATGGTTTTCTCTAATAAAGTAATCAAAGGAATAACTTGTATTAAGGAAGGGCAAATTGTTTTAAAGGTACCAATTGCTTAAGGTTTTTAATAAAGAAGTCACTTGATTTAGAAGCCGGTAATTGTATTTCTAAAAAGGTATTGTGACTTGTCTGAAGGTGGATAGGACTTGATACTACGGTTGTTAGTATCGGGGAAGTTTTATTTGGAAAGGAGTCTTTTGAAAAGAATGTACGTACGTAGTACTTTGGCTTGATTAATTGAGAATTATTCTATTTGTGCCCTGATAAGTACTTTGGCTTGTTAAATGAGAATTATTCTATTTGTGCCCTGATAAGTACTTTGGCTTGTTAAATGAGAATTATTCTATTTGTGCCCTGATAAGTACTTTGGCTTGTTAAATGAGAATTATTCTATTTGTGCCCTGATAAGTACTTTGGCTTGTTAAATGAGAATTATTCTATGTGTGCCTTGATAAGTACTTTGGCTTGGTTAATTGAGAATTAGCCTATATGTGCTGGTGATAGCCTTTGAGTGCAAGTATTATGTTTTATTACGTTGCCGCGACTCTCGGTTGGAGGGCCGGCTGTCTTGTTGTAAGTTACTTGGACGTACCGACAGTGATGTGGGATTCCACGGGTATGCTTCCGTTATTTGGAGTACTTGGGTTAAATTCCCGGATTTTTATAAAGGACATGGTAGTGCTTATGTATTGTTAGATGGTCGGTCGAGATAGGGTAAGAGTATAAATGAGGGGTAAACCCCCAAGACGTTATACCACCTTCTCCAGGGTAAGAGTATCAGTGAGGGGTAAACCCCCAAGACGCTATACCACCTGCTTTACCACCTTCTCCAGGGTAAGAGTATCAGTGAGGGGTAAACCCCCAAGACGCTATACCACCTGATGTATCACCTTCTCCAGGGTAAGAGTATAAATGAGGGGTAACCCCCAAGACGTTATACCACCTGCTTGATTGATGTTATGGGCATGAGACCCATGTTTATATTTTACACTTATAGTCGCCGATGATGTGGGATTCCACGGGCGGGAGATATATATGTATTGTGTATGTGTACGCCGACAGTGAGGTGGGATGCCACGGGCGCGTCACATGGTTATATTTTACACTTATAGCTGTCGGCAATGATGTGGGATTCCACGGGCAGGAGATATATATATGTATTGTGTATGTGTACGCCGACAGTGAGGTGGGATGCCACGGGCGCGTCACATGGTTATATTTTACACTTATAGCTGTCGGCAGTGATGGGATTCCACGGGCGAGATATATATATGTATTGTGTATGTGTACGCCGACAGTGAGGTGGGATGCCACGGGCGCGTCACATGGTTATATTTTACACTTATAGTTGTCGGCAGTGATGGGGGATTCCACGGCCACACTTTGCTATTTTGTGTGACTTGATCGCGTCCTGGATTGGGCCGGGTAGTATATGCGTCCCTCCATAAAAGGGCCGGATTGTGTTATGAAAGATAAGTAAGTTTTATGGTAATGAACTTAATGATTTTCCTAATCATGTACATAAGAGTGTGACAATAACTTTTATTGAAAATGGGAAAAGATAATAAGGTACGATTAAGTTCATAAGTGGTAATGATACGGCAGGATCTGGTATGTACTTTTTTATACTTGCCCCTGTCATTCTTTTGTACAGTTATGATTTGTTTATCAGACGTTATATTCTGTCCATATTAAATTGTTGTTATCGACTTCTTCGGGCCGCGTTCATGCCCGCAGTTTTAGGTACCCAGGTTGGTGATCCTTGCTCTTAGGATCTCGGTTCAGTTTTGGAGAGAAAGCTCCATTTGCTCCGGAGGCTTAGCTCTTGGTACGGTTTTCCCTGAAGTAGTAGATTCATGTATATTCGGGGGTATGGCGGGGCCCTGTCCCGCCACAGTTGTTATGTTAAAACTCTTAGAGGTCTGTAGTCATATATTGTGGGTCAGTTTGTAAAAGAACGAGGCAATCGCCCGGTTGTTTATATATGTCGAGAAGGTAGCCCTATCGGCTAACTCGTTATTTTACATTGTTTATTTTAAAGTTTCTTGTATGTTCCGATTATCTCGATGTATACCGTAAGTGGTGCCTGTGTAGGGCACCGGTCGCGCCGGTCGGTCGTGACAAGTAAGAATCAAGGCGTCGTCAATCTCTCTTTCGATGAATCGAAGCCCTCTCCCAAGCATCCGCCCATCGAAACTTAGCCGCCTCGAGTCGGCTTAGTCAAAGGTGCCGAAATAGAAGCAAACTTCTCCACGAACCTCCGATAGTAACTGCAAGGCCCAAAGCCGCGCACTGCAGCCGAGTAGAGTCAGGCCAACTCTCGATCGCCTCGATCTTGGCCGTATCCACGAATACCATCGGCCCACAATGTGCGAAAAAAGCCACGAAGCCAACCAAAACTCACATTTGGAAAACTTGGCGTAACCGCTGGTCTGGAGAACTCTCAAAGACGCCTCAAATGCTCGCATGCTCCTGCTCGAGCGGAATAAACCAAGATGTCATCAATGAATAATATCACAAACGTATCAAAATGGCTTGAACACTCGGTTCATCAAATCCATAAATACCACGAGCATTGGTCAAACCGAAAGACATAACCTCGAACTCATAGTGCGCATCGTCCAGAATGCAGTCCTAGGGACATCCGCCTCTCTAACTCGCACCTGATGATAGCCCGATCGCAGATCAATCTTGGAGAAACATCTCGCACCCTGCAACTGGTCGAACAAATCATCAATCCTGGGAAGGGGGTATCTGTTCTTAATAGTCACCTTGTTCAGCTGCCTGTAATCAACACACATGCGCAGCGTCCCGTCCTTCTTCTTCACGAACAATACCGGCGCTCCCCAGGGAGAAACACTAGGCCTGATGAAGCCCTTCTCCAGCAAATCTCTCAGCTGGTCCTTCAACTCTCTCAACTCGGCAGGTGCCATTCTGTATGGCGGAATGGATATAGGCCGAGTGGCTGGCAGCACATCGATACAAAACTCTATCTCCCTCTCAGGAGGGATACCCGGGAGGTCGTCTGGAAACACATCTGGGAACTCTCTGACTACTGGAACTGACTGAAAATCTGGTATCGCAGCCTCAGTATCAAACACCCGAATGAGATGGTAGATATACCCCTTCTGCACCATCTTCCTAGCCTTGAGGTAAGAAATAAACCTACCCCTCGGCGACACAGTGTTCCCCTCCCACTCAATAACCGGCTCCCCAGGAAACTGGAACCGTACCACTCTCTCCCTGCAGTCTACATTGGCGTAGCAAGAAGCTAACCAATCCATACCCATGATCACATCAAAATCGGTCATATCCAACTCTATCAAGTCGGCTAGGGTCTGACGACTGCATAAAGACACTGGGCAAGCCCTATATACCCGCCGAGCTACCACCGAATCACCCACTGGCGTAGCTACCTCGAAAGGGTCTATGGTCTCAGGCTCTATCCCTATCCTACTAGCAATATGGGGATATATATAGGACAAAGTAGAACCCGGATCTATCAAGGCATATACGTCACAACAAGAAACTGATAAGGTACCTGTGACGACATCCGGTGATGCCTCCCAGTCTGTCGGTGACAAGGCATAAATGCGGTTCTGAGGACCGCTAGAACTGGGACCCTCGCCACGACCTCTGACGCGACCTGCTGGTCCTCGAGCACCGCCTCGGGGCGAGTAAATCAGGTGAAGAGGACCGACGAAAGACCACAGGTGACCCCTACCATCTGCGCGCCTCGGTGGACGGTCTCTCGCATAGTGACCTGCTGGCCGCAGTGTAGCAAACTCAGTAGTACCACAACTCGAATGGAATCTACCGCATCGGACACCGAGAGAACCTCGATCGGTTAGCACCCTGCTACCACTGAAGTCAGAAGTCACGGGGCCCCGACCGCCACGAATACCTGTCACGAAGGCGGTGTAGGAGTGCTCTGGGGCGGTGGTGCAAATCTAGTGCTTCGAGATCGTCCACCCAGAGCCACCAAAAGACCTGCCGTTACGCCTTCTTACGCTGAAATCTGAAAACCCGCTGGCCTCTACGCTCCTCACATCCCAGTGCATAAGCCTGCATGCGGGCAATGTCCATGCCCCGCTGAAGAGCTACACCCGAGCAACCCTCTACCAAATAGTCGTCGAGCCCGGTGACGTAGCGGTGCACTCGGTCCTCCATGTCTGCCACCAATGCGGGGATATATCGAGCCAACGAGTCGAACTCCACGTTGTACTCGGTGTCGCCTCTCTGTCTCAAGATCGTAAATATGTCGGCCGTGCCTCGCCATCTGCGGAGGCAAGAAGTGGCTGAGAAAAGCCTCCGAGAACTCGTCCCATACCGTTGGAAGGGCATGATCTCCCCGGGATAGCTCCCACATGTTATACCCCGTAGTTCCAGGGTATGAATGTGGGGACGTACGTACGAGAATACGACAGAAATTTTGGAAAGAAAGAAAGGTGTGATTTTTCGACGGAAAAATTTCCGGGTTTTGTGAAGGAAAAAGGTCCGTTAGTGGGAATTGGATTCCCAGATTTGGTTTTTGGACTTCTTGGATTATATTAGAATTATGAGATTTTATTTTCGGAAATGGTCACGTGGGGCCCACGGGAGAAATTTACGGTTTTGTGGGGCCCACTTTGTTTTTGAGATTTTTGGTATTTTGGATATTTTCGGAAGACGAAATATTTTAGACGAGTAAGGGGGCGACACGTGTCACCCCCCCTTGAGTGGCCATGTGGGCGGGTGGAGAGACAGTGGCTAGCTTGTCCATAGCCGATTTTGCCATGACACTTGGAGAGCAAATCGTTGGCCATGTGGTGTGGTGGGACCCACACACACATGTAGTACGGTAGACGTACATGTGCTAAGTGAATTTGGTTGGTTTATTGATTTTAAAAGATAAAGGACTTGACTTATATTTGACTTGATATAATATGTGAAGAACTTGAATTGTGTAGAAAGTTGTGAAACCTCATTCGCGAGTAATGAGTACTTGATTTTAAAATAACAATGTTATATTGACTTCGGAAATGAGAATAAGTATCGAACAAACCACTGCAGCGTTAATAAAGGAAAATGTATTGGCTAATTTATTAATATTAAAACCAGTAGAAACCTCCATCTGCATAGAAGCTAAGATAAGACAAAATTGTATTACATTTCCTAGATCATGGCTGCTTTATTAAGATCATTAATAACAAGTATTGATTTTTCTTAAATTTCCAAAGTAAGGAACGTGATTTCTAAAAGAAAAGAGACTTGAGGAATTGAAGAGTTTTTGGTTTAAAAGAAAGACATGGTTTTGTCTTAAATTGGTTTAAAACATAAAGTGTTATAACAGCTTTATGGGAAGTTAGTTATAACGACTTTATGGAAGCAAAAAAATGGTTTTATCATTGGTTTTTAAATGGTAACTTGACTTTAAAAGGAGAAGTGTTTTGGTCTAAAAAGGAGGCATGGTATTGTCTTAATTTGGTTTAAAAAGGAAAGTATGGAAGTTGTTTTGGTTTACTTAAAATGTTAGTTACTCTATTTTGATACTACGGGTATCATGTGACTTGTTGTGAAGGAAATGGATCTTTTAAAGAGTTAAAATACGTAGTACCTTGGGGTTAAAATCCGGTTTTGTTGTAATAAAAAGAATGTCTAAAAGTATGTTGAACTTGCCTATGCTTGTGGTGATAGCCTTTGTTGTGCAAGTGTTGTATTTCCGTGCTACCGCGTCTCTCGTTGGAGGGCCGGCTATCTGGTTGATTGATGGACATACTGACACGATGGGTGGCCCACGAGTATGCTTCCACTTTGATTATTACTTTGTTATTTCCTTTGGACATACTGACACGATGGGTGGCCCACGAGTATGCTTCCACTTTGATTATTACTTTGTTATTTCCTTTGGACATACTGACACGATGGGTGGCCCACGGGTATGCTTCCATTAGGATTATTCCATGGACTAGCTCTCCATGAGGTTTTACTGATTCGGCTTGGTATCTGGTAGTTGGCTCTCGTACTTGCCCCGAAGTCGTGGCTGATTCGGCTTGGTATCTGGTAGTTAGCCTTCGTACTTGCCCCGTTCAGTTTGGTGACGAAGTCTCGTGATTCCGGCTTGGTATCTGGTAGTTAGTCTTCGTACTTGCCCCGGCCAGCTACGTGGCGCAGCTCGTATCCGTAGTTAGCTTCACTTGCCTGCAGGTCGCCTTCGTGGTATGGTTATGTAGATTTGTTGGTACGGCTTTGGTATCTGGTAGTTGGCTTTCGTACTTGCCCCGGTCAGTTGATGATGCGACTTTGGTATCTGGTAGTTAGCCTTCGTACTTGCCCCGTACGATTTTTATGACACAGGTGGGACCTGGTGTTCATGTGTACTTCTTGGTGTTATTATATCATAGACTGCCGGCAGTGAGGAAGGTATTCCACGGGCATGATTGATGTTGTGGGCGTGAGACCCATAGTTATATTTGAGTGATGACTTTGAGGGCGTGAGTCCCTGACTTGACGCGGATTGCCATATTATGTAATCGTAGTTTGGTTATCATATATGTCTCCTGTTTTATATAGACTACTATGATTTCATTTACAGTATTTTCAGTTTCACATACTTGGTACCTGTTGTACTGACCTCCTTCGGGGGGCTGCGTTCATGTCGCAGGTAGAGGTACATCGGTTGTGGATCCTCGCTCATAGGATCACAGTTCAGCATTTTGGGAAGCTCCGTTTCTCCGGAGGCTTATCTTTGGTATAGTCCCCTGTCAGTGTAGATACTTGTACATTCAGGGGTATGGCGGGGCCCTGTCCCGTCATAGTTATGGTCACATTCTTAGAGGTCTGTAGTACTGTTGTGGGCAGGGTTTTGTAAAAGGATTTAACTGTTCAGTTTGATATATATATGTATATATTCAGGAAGGTGACCGTTTTGGTTAGCCTGTTTCATACTTTATGTCTTGTCTCATGTTTTAGTTTTTATTTCCGCTGATTTTCTCTGATGTTGTATCACTAGGGTGCTCGGGGTAAGGCACCAGTCGCGGGCCCGAGGTCGGGTCGTGACAAAAGTGGTATCAGAGCAGTTAGTCCTCGGAAAGAGTCTACAGACCGTGTCTAGTAGAGTCTTGATTATCGGTGTGTTGTGCACCACATCTATAATCAGGAGGCTGCAGGACATTTAGGATTGGTTTTCATTCTTCTCACTCTGAGATCGTGCCTTAGAGTTGTGTTGTCAGTTGGACTTCCTCTGACGTATTCTTTTGTACCAGTTATGCCTCTACGCAAGGCAACCAGAACCCAGAATGGAAAGGCAGCAAAGGGAGCTGCGAGTAGAGCACGGAGGATTACGAGGCGAGGCCCGCTTACCCGAGGTGGTGCTACAGACGGCGGATTCTACGATGCCGCCAGCCCCAGCAGAGTTTAGAGCAGCAGCAGTAGCTACTGAGGCCACGATATCTGAGCCTCCAGTCCCACGGCCAGGAGCAGAGGATATGGGTTGCAAGGAAATGGCCCAGTTACTAGTTAGGTTTATGGCGAGACTTGAGGACAGACGGGAGTCGGTGGTACGATGAAGGCACCCTGTGGCCGATAGTTGGAGACTTCGACTTCTTAAGTTGCACCACCGTTGTTCTATGGATCGAGAGCCGAGGATGACCCTCGTGAGTTTATCCGGCGATTCTGGATCATGAGAGTGATCAAGGCCTCGAGGCGTAGTCGGTGGTATTGGGTTCGCATCGGCCGCGTGATCTTTGCGATCGGGTTTTGATTCACGGAACTGTCCCGGGGAGCATGCGCTCAGTGTATGGGACGAGTTCTCGTGGTCATTTCTTGCACATTTCTTGCCCCGCGGATGAGAGGGCTCGGGCAACAGATTTTTGATGTTGAGGCGGGGCGCGTCTGCCGGGAGTACAACGTGGAGTTCGACTCGTTGGCCCGATATGTCCCGGCGTTAGTAGCAAATATGGAGGAAAGAGTGCACCGCTACGTCACGGGGCTCGAGGACTACTTGGCAGAGGCTTGCTCGGGTGTAGCTCTTCAGTCGGGCATAGACATTGCCCGCATGCAGGCTTATGCACTTGGGTGTGAGGAGCGGAAAGGTCGACGAATGGCCGGATCAGGAAGAGGCCGAGCAGCAGGTCTTTTGGCGACTTTCGAGGCGGACCGCCAGCCAGACTAGTTATGCGCTCCACCGATCTGAGCGGTCCTCCACAGTCTTCAGGGCATCCAGAGTATTCAGGAGCAGGTCAGGGCTCCAAGGGTTCAGGTTTTCGGGGGAGTAGTGGTGTTGACCAGATGAGGCCACCCTTACCTCAGTGTGGCCGTTGCGGTAGAATCCATAAGGGGGAGTGTCGTGCTGGTTCGGGAGGTTGTTTTACATGCGGCCAGCAGGGCCATTTTGCGAGAAATTGTCCGACCAGAGGTAGCGCGGATGTAGAGACTCGGCCTTCAGGATCTATGGCTGGTTCATCACCTTCTACAGCTATGCGCCCTGCAGGGCAGGCCTATGATTAGAGTGGAGCGGTAGATACAGGTATATCCTTAACCCTCTAGAGATTAGTATGATGATCTTATTATTGTGTGCTATGTACGGATAGCGTTGTGTTATTGGTGAGTTAGAAAACATGGGTAGTTGAAAAGGTAAGTATGGGGGTATGGAAGGTGTGAACCTTAGAATATTACACGTCGAGACCTTAGATGTAAGTTCGTCTCGAGTAAAAGACTTTGCGGGTGATCCTTGTCGGAGAGCATTATATACATGGGGTGTATTAGTGGGATAATTCCTTGGGTTGTGTAAGATGAAAGTGGTAGCTTTCAGGACTTGTATAGGTAAGGTTGTTCCGGATCGGGGAACAAGAGTCTGGTGCGATTATGGGTCGGGTTGAGGACCATTCGCGGGTCAACCCGCAGCCCGGTTTGGGGTGGGGGCAGTTCGAGGTGGTCCCGCCAGGTGGTAGGGTCACGAGGGTGCTAAGCCCAGGTTTAGGTAACCATCGTACGAGTTCGTGGATATGTTCGACCAGAATCGGGTCGTGAAGGCCGGGAATGGCCTTAAGGGAATTTGAGGCTAGTATGATGACCAAGTTAGAGATAGTGACCCCGAGATTTTGGAAACTGAAGCAATGACAGAAATGTGGTACGTATTGTAGGAAGATTTCGAGTGTACGAGGAAGATACGACGAGTAAGAAAAGAGGCTAAGATGTGTTAAGATGATGGAAGTGTCCTTTTTATAAGTGAAGAGGGGAAGAAAGTATCCTTTGGACCATGGGTGGAAGTTTTGTGTTGTTATATGCACGTTAGAGGTCATTCCTCGATGGCTTGGATTGAGAGTTGCGTGTATGTTATACTATGGCCATTGGTGGCAGGTTTGGTTTGGTAAGTATAGTAGTGAAGACTATACCGGCGCAGGTATGTTTTGGAGACTTAGAAGGAACATTCGGGACGAATGTTTCTAAGGGTGGAAGAATGTTATACCCCGTAGTTCCAGGGTATGTATGTGGGGACGTACGTACGAGAATACGATAGAAATTTTGGAAAGAAAGAAAGGTGTGATTTTTCGACGGAAAAGTTTCCGGGTTTTGTGAAGGAAAAAGGTCCGTTAGTGGGAATTGGATTCCCAGATTTGGTATTTGGACTTCTTGGATTATATTAGAATTATGAGATTTTATTTTCGGAAATGGTCACGTGGGGCCCACGGGAGAAATTTACGGTTTTGTGGGGCCCACTTTGTTTTTGAGATTTTCGGTATTTTGGATATTTTCGGAAGATGAAATATTTTGGACGAGTAAGGGGCGACACCCTCGAGTGTCACCCTGAGTGGCCGTGTGGGTGGAGAGACAGTGGCTCCTTTCGCCGATTTTGCCATGACACTGAGAGCAAATCGTTGGCCATGTGGTGTGGTGGGACCCACACACATGGCCCAATCTTGACCACCCACTTTCATCGATCTGGACCCTGGATACTTCTATATCTACCCCCTTAGTTGAAGACTTCATATCATCCACACTTAAAGTCTTCCAAGGCAAAATACTCCCTCCCTTTAGGCTTGTGTTTTCGTCCCTCCCCCCTCATGTGTAGAAAATACTTTGTGTATTGTTGTATAATCCCAAATACCTTAGCCTAGTATCCCTAGTTGTATTTCAAAGATATTTCAATACTAGGAGCCCGGAAATACTACTTTATTCCATTAGTCGCAAAGTGAAACCCTAGAAAAATCTTCCTAGCTTGGTTGAAGTGGTAAGAGAAGTTGTTTAGAAACTTCTAAGGGTTGCTTGGAGCGGGTTGGAGCGTAAGAAGTTAGAGCTAAACGTTGCTCAGGATCGACTTATAATCTTGGATAATTTTGGGCTTATCGAGGTAATGATCTATGTCCCCCTATTGTAATTGGATATTACATATTGTAGTAATTATACTTGAGTATATTATATGAGGATAGAAGATTGATAGAATTAAACTGTATTTACATCGTTTGTATTCTGATGACTTGTGTAGTATATCTGTGAAGTAAATTGAACACGTCAGGTTAGGCGTGTAATCCACTGGAGTTGTTGGCACAGTAGCGGGCACGAGTAGGAGAGATTTATGTAGTTACGGGAGGTGCGAATTTTCGTAGAATAAGGAATCTTGTATTTAAAATATTCTACGAAGAGATCTAGAAGTTGATAGACGTTTATGGCGATAGGTGGAAGTACTACGAGTGGCGTATTCTACTGAAGGGTGGAAAAGGCTAGCAAGGTTGTAGTACTGGGAGCATTTTGCTAATTGTCGATAATCGTCGCGAGGTATGTGAATCTCTTCCTATCTTTTCTAGCATGATTGTTGTGAACTATGTAGTACGGTAGACGTACACATGTGCTAAGTGAATTTGGTTGGTTTATTGATTTTAAAAGATAAAGGACTTGACTTATATTTGACTTGATATAATATGTGAAGAACTTGAATTGTGTAGAAAGTTGTGAAACCTCATTCGCGAGTAATGAGTACTTGGTTTTAAAATAATAATGTTATATTGACTTCGGAAATGAGAATAAGTATCGAACAAACCACTGCAGCGTTAATAAAGGAAAATGTATTGGCTAATTTATTACTATTAAAACCAGTAGAAACCTCCATCTGCATAGAAGCTAAGATAAGACAAAATTGTATTACATTTCCTAGATCATGGCTGCTTTATTAAGATCATTAATAACAAGTATTGATTTTTCTTAAATTTCCAAAGTAAGGAACGTGATTTCTAAAAGAAAAGAGACTTGAGGAATTGAAGAGTTTTTGGTTTAAAAGAAAGACATGGTTTTGTCTTAAATTGGTTTAAAACATAAAGTGTTATAACAGCTTTATGGGAAGTTAGTTATAACGACTTTATGGAAGCAAAATAATGGTTTTATCATTGGTTTTTAAATGGTAACTTGACTTTAAAAGGAGAAGTGTTTTGGTCTAAAAAGGAGGCATGGTATTGTCTTAATTTGGTTTAAAAAGGAAAGTATGGAAGTTGTTTTGGTTTACTTAAAATGTTAGTTACTCTATTTTGATACTACGGTATCACGGTAGTTAGCCTTCGCACCTGCTTCCAGCCTTGGATTACGAAGTCTCGTGGATCCGCTTCGTATCTGGTAGTTAGTTCGCTTTGGCCCCGCCATCCGTGGCGCAGCTTGGTATCCGCCTAGTCGCTTTCGTACTTGCCGTGGGTTTGGTATACGGTAGTTGGCTTTGTTGCCGTATCCGTTGGCTTTTTGGTGCCGTCGATTGATGATCGGCTTTGGTATCCGGTAGTTAGCCGTACTTGCCGTACGGTTTTATGATGACACAGGTGGGACCTGGTGTTCATGTGTGCTTCTTGGTGTGATTATATCATAGACTGCCGGCAGTGAAGAAGGTATTCCACGGGCATGATTGATGTTGTGGGCGTGAGACCCATAGTTATATTTGAGTGATGACTTTGAGGGCGTGAGTCCCTGACTTGACGTGACTTCTTACATATTATGTACTGTAGTTTGGTTATCATATATGTCTCCTGTTTTATATAGACTACTATGATTTCATTTACAGTATTTTCAGTTTCACATACTTGGTACTGTCAGATCGACCTCCTTGGAAATTTGCGTTCATGCCGCAGGTAGAGGTACATCGGTTGTGGATCCTCGCTCATAGGATCACAATTCAGCATTTTGGGAAGCTCCGTTTCTCCGGAGGCTTATCTTTGGTATAGTCCCCTGTCAGTGTAGATACTTGTACATTCAGGGGTATGGCGAGGCCCTGTCCCGTCATAGTTATGGTCACATTCTGTGGTGTAGAAGTAATCGTTGTGGGCAGGGTTTTGTAAAAGGATTTAACTGTTCAGTTTGATATATATATGTATATATTCAGGAAGGTGACCGTTTTGGTTAGCCTGTTTCATACTTTATGTCTTTTCTCATGTTTTAGTTTTTATTTCCGCTGATTTTCTCTGATGTTGTATCACTAGGGTGCCCGGGGTAAGGCACCAGTCGCGGGCCCGAGGTCGGGTCGTGACACCACGAATCAAACCAGTCGACTGCAGTATCACGCAGCCGATGTGAACCTAAGACCACTGACTCGGTCTCCGAAGCCCTGATCACTCTCATGATCCGTTGTAACTGTCGGATGAACTCCTGCGGATCATCCTCAGGCCTCGACTCGTAGAACTCTGGCGGGCTACAACTCAGAAAATCCCGTAGTCTCAAGCTATCCAATCTAGGATGAACCACGGGTGCTCTTTGGAATCGCTGCCCTATCCTCGTGTCGCCACAATCACGGCTAGTAATCGCCATCTCCTCAGAACTCATCTCTCTCGCTTCCAGTGTGGATCGAGGCGCAGTATCGTGGTCTCGATAGCCACCGCGGCTCTAAACTCTGTTGGGGCGTGGCGTCGGAACTCGCCGTCGAGGTATCGCCTCGGGTAAAGGCGGGCACAGGCCTCGTGACCCTCGTGTCCTACTAGCCTCCTCACCGCTTGCCTTCTAGGCGGGTTGCCTTTGGAGGCATAATCGTACAAAAAGAAATACGTTAGAGGTCCAACTTATAACATGCTCTAAGGCACGATCTCAGAGTGAGAAGAATGGAAACCAATCCTAAATATCTTATAGCCTCGATTATTGGCGTGCACAACACACCGATAATCAAGACTTACTAGATACGATCTGTAGACACTTTCAGGATTAAGCGCTCGATACCACTTTTGTCACGACCAACCCGCCCGTGGATCGTTCTACCCGCACCTAAGTAGACATACATCAGAGTAACCAACGGAATATAAAACAAGACATGAAACAATTATGAAATGAGAAACAGTTTATCCAAGAAAAGATTGCCTTCCGGCATGTATATATACATCAAGAGTGAACAGTTACATCCCAACTTACAACAGGACTACAGACCTCTAGGAATGTAAACAACTATGGCGGGACAGGGCCCCGCCATACCTGAATGTACATAAAGCTACAATGGCGGGAGATTATACCTAAAAGACAAGCCTCCGGAGAAACGGGCTTTCCCAAAAGCGAACGGTGATCCTACGGGGATCAACAACAGACTACCTCTACTGCGCAGATGAACGCGGCTCAAGGAGGTCGATAACAGTACCAAGTATGTGAAATCAGAAAGTACTTAAATGAAATCATATCATTTTAGAACCAATTTTACAAATATGTACGAAACAACCAATGTACAGCATAGTGCCAACATAACCAATAGCAAAATAGATATAACATAACCGGTCTTTTCTAGGCCGCTAATGATCGAAGCAAGGCCATTCGCCCATAGTATCATTATGAGTGCCTAATCGAACTCCCGCACCGCGATAGCGCATAGGCTCGCATGAGGTATTCTCGCATCGGGGTAGCTAACCCGCGCATCATCCTCGACCCCGAAGTCCGTAGTCCATGGACGCGTGAGGTATCCCTCGCATCGGCGTAACACACCCGGAGTGATCAATCCTGGAACTCCCGCAGCTCCGCATAGGTCACATGGACCCGCATGATGTATTCCTCGCATCGAGGGTGTCAAGTCATCGGCATCGTAACAAGTCAGGGGGGTATATGATATAATAGCAGTACAACGGGCTTATCGTTTAACAACGTAAGCACAACAAGAATAACCCCCTTACACAAACATAACAAGACACTAACACACGTAGCATCATAACATGTTTACTTATCAAACCATCTTACTACACTTTCCAGAAATCAATACAAGACTTTCATAAACAAATAAGTAAACCGTTCCTTTTATCTTTCTTAAGTCGTTATACCTAATCCCATAAAGCTAGTATAACTCTTAAGCTTTTAAAACCAAGTATTACTTTTCTTTCAAAAATGATTCATAACTCTTTTGAAATACTTCCAAGATTCTTATCATTTAAAACTCAAGTCAAAAGACATCAAAGTAAAACCAAGTTTAGTTAACACATGTACGTCTACCGTACTATATACATTTCAAAAGTAGCATGCTCAAGAGGATAGGAAGAATCACATACCTCCTCGGCTCAATCCACCTGCCAAGTCGAATATGTCGCGCGCAGAGTATCAACCTATAATAGTTAAATACGTCTATCAACGTCTAGACTACTCTGTAGAATATTCTAAGCGGAAGGTTCTTAATTCTACGGAAAATTGGGCAACACTTCCCTACCTATAAAATTACACAAGTCTCATCAGAATACACATTGATGTAAGTACAGTTCAATTCTCTTCTTTTATACCATCCTTCTATAAATCTTATACTCATTTCTATACTACTACAGTATGTAATCTCTAATTACAATAGAAGGACAAAGGTATTTACCTCGATAAGACCAAACTTATCCAAGATATAAGTCGATCCTGAGCAACGTTTTAGCTCCTATTCTGTACGCTCCAATCCACTCCAAGAAACCCTTAGAAGTTTCTAAACAACTTCTAACTTCAACCAACTATGAAGATTTTCCTAGGGTTTCGTTTTGTGACTAAAGGAAATATAGTAGTATTTTCGGGCTTTTAGTATAGAGGTAACCTTAGGATACTACAAGGGATTTAGGCTAAGGTATTTTGGAATAGTAACAATACTTGAAGACAATTTCTACCAAGGGGGGGTGTTTCGGCGAGAGACTTCTCAAGGAGGGGGGGGGGGGGGGAGGGAGTTTTGGACGAGATACTACAACAAAGGGGGAAGGATTTTGGAGACTTGGAATTTGTTTAAGTGGATGAAGAAGTCTTGCTCTTAAGGGGGGTATTTATAGAACAATCAAGGGCCAAGATTCAAGCAAGTGGATGGTGTAGATTAGGTAGCTTGTGTGAGTGGAGTCTTCCACCAAGTGTCCACCACAACATTGGGACATATGTCCACCACAACTTTGGGACATATGTCCCCCACAACAAAGAGACATGTGGCTAGCCACTTGCACCCAAAAAAACGTCCAACCCCATCCACTTGCACCACAAAAAAAATATCTTCCAAGACTTGACTTCTTTTCCGTTGAAAGTTCACAATTTCATTCTTAACCTAATTAGGGCTTATACAATTGTATGTACGTCCTCACATACATACTCTGGAAAAACAATACGGGGTATAACAGTTATAGCCTTCGGTGGTATTACTATGTTACCGCGTCTCTCGGTTGGAGGGCCGGCTGACTTGTGGCGAGTTTGTTGGACGTACCGGCAGTGAAGGAGGATTCCACGGGTATGCTTCCATTTTTTTTTATCTTGGCCATGCTATACCGATGAGGGATGCCGGGGCATGCGACCAGGATGCGGGTTGGATGCCCGTACGTTTCATTGGATGTACCGGCAGTGACGGAGGATTCCACGGGTATGCTTCCATTGTTATTATCACATGGACATGTCTACACCGATGAGGGATTCCGGGGGCATGCGTCCATGCAGCGGGTTAAACTCCCGGTATATTATTATTGTCACATGGGCATGTCTACACCGATGAGGGATTCCGGGGGCATGTGACCATTACTATTATTCCATGGGCTAGCTCCCCATGAAGACCTGTCTACACCGATGAGGGATTCCGGGGGCATGGTATATACGATCATTATTCCATGGGCTAGCTCCTCATGAAGACCTGCACCTGCGATGAGGGATGTCGAGGGCACGTTATGGCCATGTTACACCGATGAGGGATTCCGGGACATGCGACCGCGTATTATATATATATATATGTGTTATATATGTATGCAAGCGGTGAGGTAGGATGCCACCCGGGTCACATGGTTATATGTTACACCTACGCCACGGCATGATGGAGATTCCACGGGCGAGGTATATATATATTGTATATGTACGCCGACAGTGAGGTAGGATGCCAGGCGCCACATGAGTATGATTTATGTCATAGATCGCAAGAATGAGGAAGGAATTCCACGCATGAGTGATGACTTGAGGCGAGTCCCGACTAGACTTGATCGCTTATATGTTGTGTATTGTAGTTTGGTTATCATACATGTCTCTGCTTTATATAGACTATATGATTTCATTTCTGATTTTCGCCACATACTGCAATTGTTATCGACTTTCGGGCCGCGTTTCATGCCGCAGGTAGGTACACCGTTGTTGATCCTCGCTCATAGGATCACGTCAGCGTTTTGGAAGCTCCGTTTCTCCGAGGCTTATCTTTGGTATAGTCCCCGTCATAGTAGGTACTTGTACATTGTGGTATGGCGGGCATCGCCTCACGACGATCTGCCCGGTTCGGATCGTGCCTTACCGGCACCCAAGTAGTCATACATCGAGTAATCAGCGGAAACATAAAGCAAGACATGAAACGCTTTATAAAACAAGACACAGTTATGTGAGAAAACATCGCTTTCTAAGATATATATATATAATCATGTTTTAGCAAGATACATCCGACACTGCATAACATGACTACGCACTTAAGGAAATATACAACTATGGAGGACAGGGCTCCGCCATACCGATCAGACAAAAACTATCTACAACAGGGAGATCATACCAAAAGTAGAGCCTCCGGAAGAGATGGAGCTCCTGACACCAACGTAGAGATCCTAAGGATGCGGATCTAGCACCGCTGCCCTTACCGCGCATTAACGCAGCCCCGGGCGAGGTCGATAACAGTACTAAGTATGCGAAACTGTAAAGTACTTAACTGAAAACATATCATTTTTAAAACCAGTTTACAAATATGTGTGAAACAACCAGGAAACCGCACATAGTGCCACATCACAAACAAGAGCAACAATAGGTAATCAGAATACGCCTTGTCTAGGCTGCGAATGATCGAAACAGAGCCACTCGCCCACATCCTCATTCTGCAAGCCTAATCCTGGACTCCCGGAGTCCGCATAGGCCACTCGCATGGGCCCGCATGAGGTATAACCCCGCATCGAGGGTAGCTACTCCTGCATCGCCCCGACTCGTATCCGCATGGCCACATAGACCGCATGAGGCATAACCCCGCATACTAACTCGAACTCTCGTAGCTCGCATAGGCCCCGGACCCGCATGAGGTATTCTCGAATCACGGTCCTGCATCGCTGAGTCTACCCCGCATCGGAGGGCAGCTTAACCTCCGGTATCATCTCAAGAGGTGAGTGATAGTACACTAACATAACGACTTATCTTTAAACAACATAAGTACAACAAGGATACTCACTTATACAAACGTTATGCGTACTAACACAGATAGCAACATGTCATGTCTACTTATCAAACCATCTTATTATTCTTTTCACAATTTCATATAAGTCTGTTAGAAATACATAGGCAACTTGTTTCTTTTATCAATCTTAAGTGGTTATACTTAACTTCCCATAAAGCTAGTATAACTCTTAAGCTTCTTGTTTGAGAAACCAATTAATTCTCTTCTGGAAAAAAAATGGTTCAGTAGTCCTTTTGAAATGTTTTCAGTTCTTTATTATTCAGGCTTAAGCCGTGAGGCATTGCCGTAAGTATTATTCAGTTAACACATGTATGTCTACCGTACTATATACATATTGTAAAATATCATGCTTTAGGAAGAATCACATACCTTCTCGGCGAAATCCACCTGCCAAGTCGAGTATGTCGCGCGCAGAGAATCAGCCTATAATAGTCACAGATATCTATCAAAGTCTAGACTATTCTGTAGGTCATTCTAAACAGAGGGTCCTCAATTCTACGGAAAGTCGGGAAGACAACCCTACCCTGAGCTATATAAGTTCATCAGAAAACAAATTCTATGTAAATCACAGTATATTCTTCTTTCATACCCTTCTAAGGTGTTACAGTTCAATTCTATTCCTTAATAACCTTCTAAGTATTTATACTTATTCTTATTCTACAACAGAAGTATTCTCTAATTCAAAAGAGGGTTAGGATTAGTTACCCTGGTAAGCCCAATAATATCCTAGAAAAGTCGCGCCTGAGCAAGGTTTTGCTCCTAAGTTGTATGCTCCAAGGAAACCTTAGAAGTTCTTCACAACTTCTACTAAGTACTAAGGTATTTGGGCTAGGGTATTTTGGGCATTATAACAATACAAGAAGGCAACTTTTCTACCCAGGGGGTAGGTTTCGGCTAGTGGGTGGGGTAGCCTCGCCAAGCTTCTCGAGGGAGGGGTGTGTTGGACGAATTGCTTACAAAGGGAGAGGGAAGGATTTTTAGACTTGGAAAGCTTTTGTGGATGAAGAACTCTTCATCTCAAGAGGGGTATTTATAGGTCAAGACATGTCCAACCAATGGCCAAGATTTAGCCAAGTGCTAGGCAAGTGTAAGGTCAAGATTAGGGCAAGTGTACCTAGCCAACTTGCACACAAAATATCTAACCAACTTTATGACAAGGATGGTCATCCATTCGGCCCTATTGTGTGACAAGTCCACCAATGAGAGGGTGGCAAATGTCGCCTCTCGTTGGTCCAAAGTGTTACGCCTCTCGGAAAATCCGCAAAAATTAGAAATGACATAGCCGAATTTATCCTACGAAAGCGATGGAAACGTTTTCGGAAAAACTGTCGCTTTGTGAGTTGTGCCTAAAAATCGCCCAAGGCCTAACTTTAAGACCAAACTTTTGTACGTATTCCTTTACGTACATACCTGGAAATACGGTATAACATTCTCCTCTTAGAAACATTCGTCCCGAATGTTCCTTCCCAAGACAGATAACGATAAGGTTCTTCAAAACTTAAACAGCTTTGCAAAGCCACACACGGCCATAAACAACACTTAGGCATAAACGATAATGCATTTACAAGTAGGAAAGTGAATTACCCGGAGGGTGGGAACAGGTGAGGATACTTCTGCCTCATGTCCTCCTGGCCCCACGTCATCTCCTCCCGAGCTCGCTCCGCCACAAGACTTTGACGGCCACGCCCTTCGTCCGCAGACGCCTAACCTGACGATCGATTATCGCTATGCGAATCTCCTCATACGATAACCCCTCGGTCACCTGGACATCGTCAATCGGGTGTACCCTAGATGGATCCCCGATACATCTCCTCAGCATAGAAACGTGGAACACCGGATGCACTGCCTTCCGGACGGACGGCAGATCCAACTCATAGGCAACCTTGCCTACCTCGCGACAATCAAACGCCCAATGTACCTTGGGCCGAGTTTCCTTCTTCCCGAATCTCATCACACCCTTCATGGGTGACACCTTCAGGAAAACCCAATCATCAACTGCAAACTCCAGATGTCGACGACGATGATCTCAGATACGACTTGCCGACTCAGCCGCCGATAGCCGCCTCGGATAAGCTTCACCTTATCCATCGTCGCTGCACCAAACCGTCCCACTAGCCGCACCTCGCCCACCTCGAACCAACCTATAGGCGATCCGCACTTCCTCCCATACAAGGCCTCATAAGGCGCCATCCGAATACCGGAGTGGTAGCTATTATTATACGCGAACTCAACTAGAGGCAAATGATCCTCCCAACTACCATCGGTCAATAACACAAAGCTCGCAGATATCCTCGAGTCCGGATAGTGCGCTCGCCCGTCCGTCTGTCTGCGGATGAAATGCGACTCGAGCTCACCGCGCCCCTAAACCCTCTCGGAAGGACCTCCAGTTGGTCGAACCGGGCTCTGCGATATGATCGAAGTAGGGACTCCATGCGACCGACGATCTCCGGATGTAAAGTCCGCATAATCCTCACCAAAAGTCATCCCGACGGAAGAAAGTGGGCTGATTTCGTCACCGTCGATTTATAACCCATATAGAATCATGTCTCTCCGAGTGCGAGGTAATCCTGGATGAAGTCCATGTTGATTACCTCCACTTCCGTGTCGGGATCTCTATCGTCAGAATAAACCACTGTGTCTCCGTGCTCTACCTTCACCGCCGACAACACGCACCGAGCTACGAACTCGCAACGCCCTCTTCAAGCCATCCCACCAATACACGATCTAAGGTCGTGGTACATCTTGGTCGACCCGGATGGATAGAGTAACGCGCGCGTGCTTCCCCAAGAACTCCGCCAAGTCCTCAAACATCCGAACACACAACTCGCTCAAACCTTAGCACCCCATCAAAGTGCTACTCAAAGGACCCTTGCCTCACGAAGAGTCAGACACGATATCGAATCAAAGCCGATCTCGAATCGCGCTTCTTCACCTCTCAACGATGGAAGACTCGCAACCTCACGAACTCTAACCCCACCGCTATCGTAATCAATCAAACGGACACCAAGGCTCGCTAATCGTGCAAATTACGAAACATGTCCCTTCTCTCTAGCCGCACATCCGATAGGCTCCCATCGACTCCACGACTCGGCATCCGCCACAACATTGGCCTTGCCGGTGGTACAGATGTCCACATCGTAATCCTTAAGCAACTCTAACCACCGCCTCTCGCCGTAGTTCAGCTCCTCCGTCAAGATATACCGAGGCTCTTGTGGTCTCAAAAATATCCACGCCAACCCCATACAAATAAGGCCTCCAGATCTTCAAAGCGTGAATCACACCGCTAACTCAAATCATGGGTGGGGTAGTTCCTCTCGTGTTTCTTCACCGTCGGGATGCATATGCTATGACTCGCCATGCCGCATCAACACACATCCCAACCCGATGCCCGACGATCACAATACACGACATAACCATCCGACCTCCGAAGAGTAAGAACGGGGCGGTCGTCGCCTCCTTCAAAGAATCGAAACCCCGCCACAAGCATCACCATCAAACTTGGCTGCCTTCTCGAGTCACCTAGTCAATGGTGCGTAAATAGAAGCAAACTTCTCCACGAACCGATAATACCTGCAAGGCCCGAAATCGCGAACCTCTCGGAGTAAGAGTTCAGGCCAAGTCTCGATCGCTCGATCTTGGCCAGACAACTCGAATGCCATCACCCGACAATATGCCCAAGAAACGCCACTAAAGTCAACCAAAACTCACATTTGGAAAACTTGGCGCATAATCTGCCGGTCCCGAGAATCACAAGACAGCCTCAAATGCTCCGCATGCTCCCGCTCGAGCGAATAAACCAAGATATCATCAATGAACACTATCACAAACGTGTCCAAAATGGTTTGAACACTCGGTTCATCAAATCCATGAATACCGCCGAGCATTGGTCAACCCAAAAGACATGACTCGAACTCATAATGCCCGCATCGTCCGAATGCAATCTGTGGACATCCACCTCTCTCGACTCGCACTGATGATAGCCCGATCGCAGATCAATCTTGAGAAACATCTCGCCTCGCAATCGGTCGAACAAATCATCAATCCTAGGAAGGGTATCTGTTTAATGGTCACCTTGTTCACCGTCAGAATCAACACACACGCGCAGCTGGCCCCGCCCTTCTTCTTCACGAACAATACCGCGCTCCCTGGAGAAACACTAGGCCTAATGAAGCCCTTCTCTAGCAAATCCTAAGCCGATCCTTCAACTCTCTCAACTCGGCAGTGCCATTCTGTATGGCGGAATGGAAATAGGCCGAGTATCCGCAACACATCTATACAAAACTCGATCTCCTCTCGTGAGGATACCCGAGGTCATCCGAAACACGTCTGGGAACTCACGACCATCGAATCGACTTAAAATCTGCACCGCAGCTTCAGATCAAACACCCGAACGAGATGGTAGATATACCCTTCGCACCATCTTCCTAGCCTTGAGGTAGGAAATAAACCTACCCTCGGCGATACCGTGCTCTCCCACTCAACAACCTACCTCCTCAGAAACCTGAACTGCATTATTCTCTCTCGCAGCCTACATTGGCGAAAGGTGAAGCTAGCCAATCCATCCCCATGATCACATCGGTCAATCATCTCCAACTCTATCAAGTCGGCCAGGTCCGACGATCAGAATGATCACAGACAAGCTCTATATACCCGCCGAGCTACCACCGAATCACCCATCGCGTAGCTACCTCGAAAGTGTCTATGGACTCGTGCTCTATCCCTATCCTACTAGCAACAAGGGGAGATATATAGACGAGTAGAACCCGGATCTATTAAAGCATACATATCAAACCAGAACCGATAAGGTACCGCGACGACATCGTGCGAGGCCTCCCGATCCCGCTTACCGACAAAGCATAAACGCGCTCGAGGACCGCTAGAATCGACCCGAGCCACGGCCGCGACTGGCCGACCCACGAGCACTCGCCTCCGGCGAGTAATCAGAGGAGATGATGAAGCGCAACAGAACCTCGGCCGAGCTCTACCACCGCCACGCCTTCGGACAAGCCTCGCAGTGACTCGCCGCTACAATCAGAATAAGATCCAAAAGTAGTACCACACTTCCCGTAATGGGATCTACCGATCGCCACACCGGGTGGTCCCGACGCCGCACTCGCTACTCGACGCTCAAGCCCCGGGCCCCGTCCGCCTCAAAATCGCGGCCGTGGCCGAGGACGGTGCAGAGTGCTCGCGGCCGGGCCGTGGTGCGACCTAGACTTCGCCGAGGCCGCCACCACGATAACCACCGTAAGACCTCCCGCCCCGCCTTCTTCGCCGCCGCTCGCCCACTGTCGACCGCGCCTCGCATCCAAGGGCGCGAGCTCGACGCGGTAATGTCCATACCGGCCGAGAGAAACCCCGCACATGACTCGCCATATAGTCGCTTCAGCCCGGTGACATAGCGGCACCCTATCCTCCATATCTGCTACCAATGCCGACATATCGAGCCAATGAATCAAACTCGACATTGTACTCCCCGACAAGGCCCTCTCCGCCTCGCAGTAAAAATCTATCACCGCGCCTCCTCATCCGCGAGGCAAGTCGAGCGAGAAAGCCTCGAGAACTCATCCCAAGTAGGGGACGCTGCTCTCCCGATAACTCCCATGAATCAAACCAATCGATCGCGGTATCACGCAAATTTACGTGAACCAAAGATCACGACTCGGCCTCCGACGCCCGATCACTCAAAATCCTCTGCCGACGGATGAACTCCTCGCAGATCATCCTCCGCCTCGATCCATAAAACTCCGGCTACGCCGAAGTCTCGTAGCCTCAAACTCTCGCCATCGGTGAACAACGGTGCGACGCAAGATCGAGTTGAACTGAATCGCCAGATCCAGCCTTCTCTCAGATCGGCCACAACTTTAGCCAAAAGCCGGGCCATCTCTTATACCTAACTCTCCGCCTGCATCGGGGATGCGAGGTGTGGGTACTGGTCTCGCTGGGCCGGGCGGCGTCATAGAACTCGCCGCTCGTATAGATCGCCCGAGCCCTCGTGACTCGGGTGTCTCGCTAGCGCCTCCACGCTTTGCCCTTCTGGGCCCGGTTGCCTTACGCGAGGCATAATCACATGGGAAAGGAATACGTTAGAGGGTCCAACCTATAACACGCCTCTAAAGCACGATCTCGAATGAGAAGAACGGAAACCAATCCTAAATATCCTATAGCCTCTCGACATTGGTGGTGCACAACACACCGATAATCAAGACTTACTAGATACGGCTCGTAGACACTTTCCGAGGATTAATCGCTCGATACCACTTTTGTCACGACTGCCTCGGCCCGTGGATCGTGCCTTACCGGCACCCAAGTAGTCATACATCGAGTAATCGAAACATAAAGCAAGACATGAAACAGCTTTATAAAACAAGACATACGACATGTGAGAAAACATCGCTTTCTAAGATATATATATAATCATGTTTTAGCGCTACATCCGACAATCGCATAACATGACTACACTTCTAAGGAAATATACAACTATGGCGTGACAGGCCCCGCCATACCCTCGACTGCATAAAAACTATCTACAATGTGAGATCATACCAAAAGTAGAGCCTCCAAGAGATGGAGCTCCCGACACCAACGTAGATCCTAAGGATGCGGATCTAGCACTGCTGCCCTTACTGCGGCATGAACGCACTTCCGAGGAGGTCACAACAGTACTAAGTATGCGAAATCAGAAAGTACTTAAATGAAAACATATCATTTTAAAACCATTTACAAATATGTGTGAAACAACCATGAAACCGCATATAGTGCCACATCACAAATAAGAGCAACAATAGGTAATCAGAATACGCCTTGTCTAGGTCGCGAATGATCGAAACAGGCCACTCGCCACATCCTCATTCTGCAAGCCTAATCTCGACTCCCGAGTCCGCATAGGCCACTCGCGTGGGCCCGCATGAGGTATAACCCCGCATCGAGGGTAGCTACTCCGGCATCGCCCCGACTCGTCCGCATGGCCACATAGACCGCATGAGGCATAACCCCGCATACTAACTCGAACTCTCAGAGCCCGCATAGGCCCCCGACCCGCACGAGGTATTCTCAATCACGGTCCTGCATCACCGAGTCTACCCCGACGGAGGCGCCTAACCTCCCAGATCATCTCAAGAGGTGAGTGATAGTACACTAACATAACGACTTATCTTTAAACAACATAAGTACAACAAGGATACTCACTTATACAAACGTTACAAGCGTACTAACACGTATAGCAACATGTCATGTCTACTTATCAAACCATCTTATTATTCTTTTCACAATTTCATATAAGTCTTAGAAATACATAGGCAACTTGTTTCTTTTATCAATCTTAAGTGGTTATACTTAACTTCCCATAAAGCTAGTATAACTCTTAAGCTTCTTGTTTGAGAAACCAATTAATTCTCTTCTGAAAAAAAAATGGTTCAGTAGTCCTTTTGAAATGTTTTCAGTTCTTATTATTCAAAGTAGTGAGGCATTGCCGTAAGTATTATTCGATTAACACATGTACGTCACCGTACTATATACATATTGTAAAATATCATGCTTTAGGAAGAATCACATACCTTCTCGAAATCCACCGCCAAGTCGAGTATGTCGCGCAGAGAATCACCTATAATAGTCACAGATATCTATCAAAGTCTAGACTATTTTGTAGGTCATTCTAAACAGAGGGTCCTCAATTCTACGGAAAGTCTGGCAAAGACAACCCTACCCATGAGCTATATAAGTTCATCGTGAAAACAAATTCCATGTAAGTACAACAGATATTCTTCTTTCATACCCTTCTAAGGTGTTACAATCAATTCTATTCCTTAATAACCTTCTAAGTATTTATACTTATTCTTATTCTACAACAAGTATTCTCTAATTCAAAAGAGGGTTAGGATTAGTTACCCTGTAAGCCCAATAATATCCTAGAAAGTCGCTACCGAGCAAGGTTTTGCTCCTAAGTTGTATGCTCCAGGAAACCTTAGAAGTTCTTCACAACTTCTACTAAGTACTAAGGTATTTGGGCTAGGTATTTTGGGCATTATAACAATACAAGAACGCAACTTTTCTACCAAGGAGGGGGTAGGTTTCGCTAGGCTGGGGGGTGGGTAGCCTCACCAAGCTTCTCGGAGGGTGTGTTGGACGAATTGCTTACAAAGGGAGAGGAAGGATTTTTAGACTTGAAAGCTTTTGTGGATAAAGAACTCTTCATCTTAAGGGGGGTATTTATAGGTCAAGACATGGCCAACCAATGGCCAAGATTTAGCCAAGTGCAAGTGTAAGGTCAAGATTAGGGCAAGTGTACCTAGCCAACTTGCACACAAAATATCTAACCAACTTTATGACAAGGATGGTCATCCATTCGCCCTATTGCCGTGATAAGTCCACCAATGAGAGGGTGGCAAATGTCGCCTCTCGTTGGTCCAAAGTGTTACGCCTCTCTAAAAATCCGCAAAAATTAGAAATGACATAGCCGAATTTATCCTACGAAAGTCGTGGAAACGCTTCGCCTAAAATCGTCGCTTTGTGAGTTGTGCCTAAAAATCGCCCAAGGCCTAACTTTAAGACCAAACTTTTTGACGTATTCCTTTACGCATATACCGAAATACGGTATAACAAATTCCCGCCATAGTTGTGGTTACATTCTTAGAGGTCCGTAGTATCGCTGCAAGTGTGGTTTGTAAGTGATTTAACTATTCGTGGTGATATATATATATATATACGAAGGTAACCGTTTTTAGCCTGTTGCTTATTTTATGTATTGTTTCATGCTTAAAGTTTTATTTCCTGATTTTCTCGATGATTGTATCACTAGGGTGCCCGTAAGACACGATCCACGCCCGAGGTCGGTCGTGACAAAAGTGGTATCGAGCGCTAATCCTCGGAAAGTGTCTACGCATCGTGTCTAGTAGTCTTAATTATCTGTGTTGTGCACCACATCTATAATCGAGGCCACAGATATTTAGGATTGGTTTCCATTCTTCTCACTCGAGATCGTGCCTTAGCCGCGTGTTATAAGTTGGACTCCTCGTATTCTTTTTACGCTTATGCCTCTACGCAAGGCAACCAGAGCCCGTAAGGCGGCGGCAGAGGAGTCGCGAGTAGAGCACAGAGGGTTACCAGGCACGCACTCAGCCTTTACCTAAGGTGGTACTACAGATGGGAGTTCTCACACGCCGCTAGCCCTGTGGGAGTTTAGAGCAAGCGGCAGTAGGCCACCGAGACCACGATACACAGTCTCCGCCCACGGCCGGGTGAGAGGATATGGGTTACAAGGAGATGGCCCGATTAGCTAGGCTTGTGGCTAGGAATGAGGCGCATTTAGAGTCCGAGGTTCCTGTAGTACCAAGAGTTCACCCTAGATCCGATAGTTTGAGACTTGGGACTTCGAGTCACCACCCGAGTTCTATGGATCTAGAACCGAGGAAGATCCTCGGAGTTTATTCGACACCGCAGCGGATCATGAAAGTGATCGTGGCCTCGAGACAGTCGGTGGTATTAGGTTCACATCGGCCGCGCGATATCGCTCGTCGATCGTTTGATTCATGGAACTATCTCGGGAGCATGCGCCTCCACCGGTTGGGACGAAGTTCGAGGCATTTCTTACACCTCTTGCCCTCGCAGATGAGAGAGCTCAAAGTGATAGATTTATGATGTCGAGCGAGCAGGCGGGACGGTTCGGGAATACGATATAGAGTTTGGCTCATTGGTTTGTTATGTCCCCGCTTTAGTGGCGCATGGAGGATAGAGTGCCGATATGTCACGAGACTTGACGATTATCTAGCAGAGTTGTACATGAGTAGCTCTTCACCGGGTACATGGACATTGCCCGTATACGTGCTTATGCACAGGATCGAGAAACGTAGAGACCGACGTAGGACCAGATCAGCATAAGAGGCCGTGATGAAGGACCTTTGGTAACTTTTGAGGCGGACCGCCTAGCAGCGAGCGATTATGCGCCTCCACCAAGACGAGTGGTCCTCCGCGTCTTCGGACGTCGATGTTCAGAGCAGTCGAGCTCGTGGCTTCGTTTCGGGGATGAGGGTGTTAGCTGGACGGAGCCACCCTACCTCGTGTGGTAGATGTGGTAGACCCATCTTGAGTGTCGTACTATTTCGACCTTGTTGCTTGCCAACGGGGCCATTTACGGAGATCGTCCGACCAGAGCGGTGGTGGGATAGCACAGACTACGGGATCGATTGGTTCTTCACCTTCCATAGCTAGGCAGATGTTCATACACCGCAGCCACGCCAGAGGTCGCGTGGAAGTTCCTTATTTACGGCCCTTGAACCGCCTATTTGATTTTCGTGTATATCCTTAACCCTCTGCAGACTAGTTTGTTTTGATGTTATGATGATGTGTTTAGTATTATGTTTGGTTGGATTGTGGTAAAATATGATTTAGAAGCCCGTTAGAAAAAGGGTAAGTCTGGGGATGAGACAATTGTGAACCTTAGAATTTATGACAGTTGAGACCTTAGATGTAAGGCCGTCTTGAGTAAAAGACTTTACGGTTAATCTTTGTCGGAGTGCATAGTATACGTGGAGTTTTTGTGTGATAATTCCATGGGTAGTTTGAGACAGAAGTGGTAGCTTTCATGACGTGAATTAGTAAGATTGTTCCGGATCGGGGAATGAGAGAGTTTGGCGCGATAAGGGGTCGGGTTGAGGCCAGATCGCGGGTCAACCCGCAGCCCGGAATGAGGTGGGTCAGTTCGAGGTGGTCCCGCCAGGTGGTAGGGTCACGAGGGTGCAAGGCCCAAGTTTAGGTAACCATCGTACGAGTTCGCAGATGTGTTCGACTAGAATCGGATCGTGAAGGCCGGGAATGGCCTTGAAGGAATTTGAGGCTAGTAAGATGACCAAGTTTGGAGGTAGTGACTCCAAGGTTTTGGAAACTGAAGTGATCATTTTGTGAAGTAACGAGGTGAAGAACGTATCCTTTAGACCATGGGTGGAAGCTTTAGTGTTGTTATACACGTTAGAGGTGATTCCTCATTGGCTTGGATTGAGTTTTGCGCGTATGTTATACTATGGCCATTGGTGGCATAATTGGTGTTATACCCCGTATTTCCAGAGTATGTACGTGAGGGCGTACGTATGAAAATTTAAGCCTTAAGGTTGGCAAGGTTCGAAATTTGTACACAAGTACCGAAAAGAATCGTTTTTAAACGCTTTACTAAACTTGCGAAGGAAAATTCTACTATGTCATTTATAATTTTTGCGGATTTTTCCGAGAGACGAAACATTTTGGACCAACGGGAGGGTGACATGTGTCACCCTCACATTGGACGTGATTGTGGGCGGTAATGGACGATTTGGGGGGTCTTGGTTAGGTAGGATATTTTGTGATAGTTGGTGTGGTAGATGGATAAGGTACACATGGTTAAATCCTAGCCCTACACTTGCCTAGAACTTGGCTTCATCTTGGCCATTGGTTGGCCATTGGTTGGCCTATAAATACTCCCCTAACTTGAAGACTTTCTTCATCCAAAAATCATTTTCCAAGTCTTGAAATCCCTCCCCCTTTGTGAGTTGTATTCGTCCAAAGCCCCCCCCATTTTGAGAAGCCTTGACCGAGAGGGTACTCCCCCCCTCTAGTGGTGTGGCCGAAAGTACCCCCCCCCCTTGCCTTGTAGTTTTCGTATAATACACACACCCCCCCCTTGGTAGAAAAGTATTCTCCAAGTATTGTTACTATACCCAAATACCTTGGCCCAAATACCTTGTAGTATTCCCAAGGTTATATACTGAAAAGCCCAGAAATACTATTATACTTCCCCTCAGTCACAAAAACGAAACCCTAAGGAAAACTTTCATAGTCGGTTGAAGTGTTAAGTAGAAGTTGGGTAGAACTTCTAAGGGTTGTTTGGAGCAGGTTGGAGCACCCGGAGTAGGAGCTAAGCGTTGCTCAGGATCGACATTAACACTTGGATAATTTTGGGGCTTACCGAGGTAAATAATCCTATCCTTCTATTGTAATTGGAAATTACATACTGTAGTTGTATAGAAATGAATATAAGATTCAAAGAAGAGAATTGAACTGTAATAGAAGGATATTACGTAAAAGACTTGAATCAAATCACATCGTAAGAGTATTAAAGTAGAAGTTTAAATCAGACTTACATAGACTGTATTTACTGATAGACTTATAACCTTTATTGGTTGAATGTTCGCAAGTAGCATGTACTACTTGGAAGGTGGACAAGGCTAGCGGATTATAGCCGTGAGCGTTTTGCTAATAGTCGATAATCGTCGCGAGGTATGTGATTCTTCCTATACTCTTGAGCATGATATTTTAAAGGAATATATATAGTACGGTAGACGTACGTGTGTTAACTGAACGTAATTGTACGCAATGTCTTTTGACTTAAGCCCGAATAATATATATATATATATATAAAATCTGTAGACGACGTGTGTTAATCGAACGTAATTGTAATGCGGCAATGTCTTTTGACTTAAGCCTGAATAATAAGAATCTGGAAGTATTTTACAAGAATATATATATATAGTACGGTAGACGTACGGGTGTTAACTGAATATAGTTTTACGGCAATGTCTTTTGACTTAAGCCTGAATAATAAGAATCTTGAAGTATTTCAAAAGAATTAAGAAACCTTGTTGAAAGAAGAATAATGCTTGGTTTTAAAAGCTTAAGAGTTATACTAGCTTTATGGGAAGTTAGGTATAACGACTTAAGAGAGATAAAATGAATGGTTTATTGATTTTAAAAGTTAAGAGACTTGATCTTAAAAGATAAGAGACTTGACTTAAATGAATTAATATGAATTTTGTGTGAAACCTCATTCGTGAGTAATGAGTACTTGGTTTTTAAAAAGGAATAATGTTTTACTGATTTCGGAAATCAGAATGAGTATCGACAAGCCACTGCAGCGTTAATAAAGGGAAATGTAATGACTAATGAAGTATTATTAAAACCAGTAGAAACCTCCATCTGCATAGAAGTTAAGATGAGACAAAATGATATTACATTTTCTAGATCATGGCTGCTTTAATAAGATGGTTATAAACAAGAATAAACTTCTCACACATATGGCATATGTTACTCAATTGTTTTAAAAGAGATTAAGACATTGAACTATGAAACTTTTCTAAAATAAAGAGACTTGAGTAATTGAAATTAGGCAAACTGGAACTTTAGGAAAAGAATGTTGTTACTTGATTTTAGAAAAAAGGAAGTGTTCTGGTTTACTTAAAAATGTGAGTCACTCTAATTTTATACTACGGTATCGGGTGACTTTTATAAAAGGAATGGATCTCTTTAAAAGGAAGTTAACGTACGTAGTACTTTAGGGTTAAAACCCGGACTTTGACATAAAATGAAAGTACCTTGAGTTGTGTATAACTTGCCTATGCTTGTTGTTGTGTAACTTGCCTATGCTTGTTGTGATAGCCTTTGTTGTGCAAAAATTGTGTTTCTATACTACCGCGTCTCTCGATGGAGGGTCGGTTGACTTGTTGAGAACTTACTTGGACGTACCGGCAGTGACGGAAGATTCCACGGGTATGCTTCCATTATTATTGTTACATAGACATGTCTACACCGATGATGGATTCTGTGGACATGTGACCATTATGGTTATTTATGGCGGCATCGTGACTTACTTGTGATCGTGCGTAGCTGTTTATTTGCCCCGCCGCTACGTGACGCAGATGGATCTGGTATAGGTTATTGCACTTGCCACGTGTCAGCTTCGCGGCGAAGTATCATGACTTACGGTTGTGATCTGGTGCTTAGCCGATTCACTTGCCCCCGTCAGCTACGTGGCGCAGGAGGCGAGTGGAGGCTAGTGCACTTGCCACGTCGGCCGGCGAGTCGGTGTTTGGATGGAGCCGTGACTTACGGTTGTGATCTGGTGCGTATCGATTCACTTGCCCCGTCGCCACGTGGCGCAGTGAGAGGCTGGTGGAGGCTATTGCACTTGCCACGGTCGCCTTCATGATATGGTTGTACGGTATTATTGGTACGGCCGGATCGGTAGTTATACTTGCTCCGACGGTTTTATGACACAGTGGGACCGTGTTCATGTATACTCCGTGTTGTTATATCATAGGCAGCCGGTGAAGAAGGAAATTCCACGCACGAGTGATGATTTGGAGCGTGAGTCCACGACTTGTTATATTTGGTTATATGTTGTGTCGTAGTTTGGCTATCATACATGTCTCCGCTTTTATAGACTATTATGATTTCATTTACGTGATTTTCAGTTTCACATACTTGGTACTGTTGCCATGACCTCCTTCTCGTGCGTTCATGCCAGAGTTGTGAGGTACATCTACCGCCGATCCCCGCTTATAGGATCACATTTCGTATTGTGAAGCTCTGTTCCTTGGAGGAATATCTTTTGGCATGCTACCCGAGTCCAGGTTCTTGTACATTGTGGTATGGCGGCCCCGTCCGCCATAGTTGTTGTAAAAATCTTAGAGTGCAGCTAATTGTGGCGTGGTTGTAAGGATTGTAAATCGCTCAAAGGTCTATATATATATATATATCAAAGGCAACCGCTTTGGTTGGCCTATTTTCTTTATCTTGATCCATATCTATTTGTATGTTTAAGTTTTTATTTCACGTTTTTCTCTCGATGTTGTATCACTAGGGTGCCCGAGGTAAGGCACCACCACGGATCGGGTTCGGTCGTGACAAAAGTGGTATCGAGCGATTAGTCCTCGAAAGTGTCTACGACGTGTCTGTAGAGTCTTGATTATCGATGTTGCGCACCACGCCTATAATCGTGAGGTCGCAGGACATTTTGGATTGGTTTCCATTCTTCTCATTCTCGAGATCGTGCCTTAGAAAGGTGTGATAAGTTGGACCCCTCGACGTATTTTGTTTTTACCGCTATGCCTCCGCAAGGCAACCCGGCCCGTGGCGGCAAGTGAAGAGGAGTCGCGAGAGCAGCGGCAGCCTATAGAGACCACAGCACTGAGCCTCCGCCCACACACCGGGCGTAGAGATGATTTACAAGGAGATGGGCACAGCCAGCTGATTGTGGCTGACACGCAGAGATAGGCCGGACGGCAGCCCAAGAGCACCAGCGGTTCACCCTAGATCGATAGTTTGAGGCTACGGATTTTCTCGAGTCAGAGCCCGCCAGTTTTATGGGTCGAGGCCTCGAGGATGATCCTCGTGAGTTCATCCGATGATTACAACGGATCATGAGAGTGATCAAGGCACGGAGACCGAGTCGCGGGTCCTAGGTTCGCATCACCGCGTGATACCGCAATGATCGGGTTTGATTCATGAGTCGTCCCGGGATAGCATGCACTTCCCGTATGGAACGAGTTCTCGAGGCATTTCTTGCACATTTCTTGCCTCCACAGGCGAGGGCTCGGCCGACAGATTTTTAGTGTTGAGGCAGAGCGCGACGGTTCGGGAGTACAATGTGAGTTCGACTCATTGGCTCGGTATGTCCCGTGTTAGTAGCTCAGATGGAGGATGAGTGCACCGCCACGCCACCGGCTCGATGACTACTTGGCAGGCTTGTTCGGTGTAGCTCTTCACCGCATGGACATTGCCCGCACGCAGCTTATGCGACCGGGATGTGAGGCGGAGAGGTCGACGGAACGACCAAGATCGGCGAAGAGGCCGAAGCAGGGTCCTTTGATAACTTTCGAGGCGGACCGCCTCAGCAGCAGACTAGTTATGTACCTCCGCCAGTACAGAGTGGTCCTCCACAGCCTTCGGGACCTTCGGGATATTCAGGAGCAGGTCAGGGCTCCCAGGTTTCAGATTTTCAGGGGAATAGAAGTGCTCGCCGGATGAGGCCACCCGTATCTCAGTGTGGCCGTTGTGGTAAAGCCCATAGGGGGGAATGTCGCATCGCTTTGGGAGATTGCTATACTTGCGGCCGACAGGCCATTTGACGAGATCGTCCATCAGGTAGCAGTGGGATAGCACGCACTACTAGATCGGGCGGTTTTTCACCTTCCATAGCTAGGCAGATGTTCATACACCTACAGCCACGGTAGAGGTCACGGTGGAAGTTCCCGCTTTAGCGGCCCTTTGAACCGCCTATTTTTCGTATATCCTTAACCCTCTAGAGTTTTGTATGTATTGATGTTATGATGATGTGTTTAGTGTTATGTTCGGAGAGCTTTGTGCAAAAAAAGTGATTTAGAAACCTGGTTAGTGAAAGAGGGTAAGCCTGGGGGTGAGAAAATGATGAACCTTAGAATATTACAGTTGAGACCTTAGATATAAGGCCGTCTTGAGTACAAGATTTTGCGGGTGATCTTTGTCAGAATGTATAAGTATACGTGGAGTAATGGTGGGAAAATTCCTTGGGTGGTGTAAAATGGAAGTGGTAGCTTTCATGACCTGTATAGGTAAGATTGTTCCGGATCGGGGAACAAGATCTTGATACGTTAAGTGGGTCGGGTTGGGGTCATGTTGCGGGTCAACCCAGTCCGCTTGGGGTTGGGTCGGCTCGAGGTGGTCCCGCCAGGTGGTAGGTCACGAGGTGCTAGGCCCAAGTTTAGATAACCATCGTATGAGTTCGTGGATATGTTCGACCGTAAGCGGATCGTGAAGGCCAGAATGGCCTTGGAAGATTGAGGTTAGTAAGATGACCGAGTTCGAGGTGGTGACTCAAAGTTTTGGAACCGCGATAATCAAGTGTGGCACGTATACTAGAAGAGTTCAAGTGTTCGAGAAGCGGCAGTAAGGAAGGAAGAGAACGTGTGTTATTTCGTACAGCGTGGCGTTGGCAACTTGTTAGAAGAACTTTATCGTTATCCGTCTTGAGAAGGAACATTCGGGATGAATGTTTCTAAGGAGGGGAGAATGTTATACCCCATATTTCCAGAGTATGTACGTGAGGGCGTACGTATGAAAATTTAAGCCTTAAGGCTGGCAAGTTTCGAAATTTGTACACAAGTACCGAAAAGAATCATTTTTCGACGAAACGTTTTACTAAACTTGCGAAGGGAAAATTCCGGCTATGCCATTTATAATATTTGCGGATTTTTCCGAAAGACGAAACATTTTGGACCAACGGGAGGGTGACATGTGTCACCCTCACATTGGACGTGATTGTGGGTGGTAATGGACGATTTGGGGGGTCTTGGTTAGGTAGGATAGTTTGTGATAGTTGGTGTGGTAGATGGATAAGGTACACATGGTTAAATCCTAGCCCTACACTTGCCTAGCACTTGGCTTCATCTTGGCCATTGGTTGGCCATTGGTTGGTCTATAAATACTCCCCTAACTTGAAGACTTTCTTCATCCAAAAATCATTTTCCAAGTCTTGATATCCCTACCCCTTTGAGTGTTGTATTCGTCCAAAGCCTCCCTTTTGAGAAGCCTTGGCCGAGAGGGTACTCCCTCTAGTGGTGTGGCGAAAGTACCCCTTTCCTTGTAGTTTTCGTATAATACACACCCCCCCTTGGTAGAAAAGTATTCTCCAAGTATTGTTACTATACCCAAATACCTTGTAGTATTCCCAAGGTTACTTCTATACGAAAAGCCCAGAAATACTATTATACTTCTCCGATACCACAAAACGAAACCCTAAGGAAAACCTTCATAGTCGGTTGAAGTGTTAAGTAGAAGTTGCGAGAACTTCTAAGGGTTGTTTGGAGCAGGTCGAGCACCGAGTAGAGCTAAGCGTTGCTCAGGATCGACATTAACACTTGGATAATTTTGGGGCTTACCGAGGTAAATAATCTTATCCTTCTATTGTAATTGGAAATTACATACTGTAGTTGTATAGAAATGAATATAAGATTCAAAGAAGTGAATTGAACTGTAATAAGGATATTACGTAAAAGACTTGAACCAAATCACATCAGAAGAGTATTAAAGTAGAAGTTTAAACTGTACTTACATAGGACTGTATTTACAGTAGACTTATAACCTTTATTGGTTGAATGTTCTGCAAGTAGCATGTACTACTTGGAAGGTGGACAAGGCTAGCCGGATTATAGCCGTGGAGCATTTTGCTAATAATAGTCGATAATCGCCGCGAGGTACGTGATTCTTCCTATACTCGAGCATGATATTTTAAAGGAATATATATAGTACGGTAGACGCATTTGTGTTAATCGAACGTAATTGTACGGCAATGTCTTTTGACTTAAGCCCAATAATATATATATATATATATATAGTACGACGTGTGTTAACTGAACGTAATTGTATGGCAATGTCTTTTGACTTAAGCCTGAATAATAAGAATTTGGAAGTATTTTACAAGAATATATATATATAGTACGGTAGACGTACGGGTGTTAACTGAATATAGTTTTACGGCAATGTCTTTTGACTTAAGCCTGAATAATAAGAATCTTGAAGTATTTCAAAAGAATTAAGAAACCTTGTTGAAAGAAGAATAATGCTTGGTTTTAAAAGCTTAAGAGTTATACTAGCTTTATGGGAAGTTAGGTATAACGACTTAAGAGAGATAAAATGAATGGTTTATTGATTTTAAAAGTTAAGAGACTTGATCTTAAAAGATAAGAGACTTGACTTAAATGAATTAATATGAATTTTGTGTGAAACCTCATTCATTAGTAATGAGTACTTGGTTTTTAAAAAGGAATAATGTTTTACTGATTTCGAAATCGAACGAGTATCGACAAACCATCGCGTTAATAAAGGGAAATGTAATGACTAATGAAATATTATTAAAACCAAGTAGAAACCTCCATCCGCATGAAGCTAAGATGAGACAAAATGATATTACATTTTCTAGATCATGACCGCTTAATAAGATGGTTATAAACAAGAATAAACTGCCACACATATGGCATATGTTACTCAATTGTTTTAAAAGAGATTAAGACATTGAACTATGAAACTTTTCTAAAATAAAGAGACTCGAGTAATTGAAATTAGGCAAACTAGAACTTTAGGAAAGAATGTTGTTACTTGATTTTAGAAAAAAAGAAGTGTTCTCGTTTACTTAAAAATGCGAGTCACTCTAATTTTATACTACACTGCATCGGGTGACTTTTATAAAAGGAATGTATCTCTTAAAGGAAGTTAACGACGTAGTACTTTAGGGTTAAAACCCGACTTTGACATAAAATGAAAGTACCTTGAGTTGTGTATAACTTGCCTATGCTTGTTGTTGTGTAACTTGCCTATGTTTGTCGCGATAGCCTTTGTTGTGCAAAAATTGTGTTTCTATACTACCGCTGCCTCGGATGGAGGCCTTTGACTTGTTGAGAACTTACTTGGGACGCATCGGCGCGACTGGAAGATTCCACGCATGCTTCCATTATTATTGTTACATGGGCATGTCTACACCGATGATGGATTCGCGGACGTGACCATTATGGTTATTTATGGCGCATCGTGACTTACGGCCAGGATCGCGCGTAGCTGCTTACATGCCCCGCCACCACGGACGCAGTGGATCCGTATAGGTTATTGCACTTGCCATACGCCGCCTTCGCGCGGCATCGTGACTTACGGTTGTGATCCGTGCTTAGCCGATTCATCAGCTTGCCCGGCTACGTGGCGCAGGCGAGTCGCGAGGCTAGCACTTGCCACGCGGGCCATTTCGGTCGTTTTGATGGAGCCGTGACTTACGGTTGTGATCTGGTGCGAGTCGATTCACTTGCCCCGCCGCCTACGCGCGCAGGAGTGAGCCGCGAGGCTATTGCACTTGCCACGTGTCGCCTTCATGATATGGTTGTACAAGATATTGGTACGGTCGGATCTGGTAGTTATACTTGCCGTCACGGTTTTATAACACAGGTGGGACCTGGTGTTCATGTATACTCCTTGGTGTTGTTATATCATAGACTGCCGGCAGTGAGGAAGGAAATTCTACGGGCACGAGTGATGATTTGGAGGGCGTGAGTCCTTGACTTGTTATGACTGGTTATATGTCAGGTAATCGTAGTTTGGTTATCATACATGTCTCCGCTTTTATAGACTATTATGATTTCATTTACAGATTTTCGCCACATACTTGGTACTGCATCGACCTCCTTCTGCGCTCACGCCGCAGTAGAGGTACATCTACCGTCGATCCCCGCTTATGTGATCACATTTCAACAGATTGAAGCTCCGTTCTTCTGAGGCTTATCTTTTGTTACCCCCAGTCCGTAGGTTCTTGTACATTCGTGGTACAGCCCCGTCCGCCATAGTTGTTGTAAAAATCTTAGAGGTCTGTGAGAGTAATCGCAAGTGGTTGTAAGGATCAGAATCGTCAAAGGTCTATATATATATATATGCTGAAAGGCAACCGTTTTGGTTGGCTTATTTTCTTTTATCTTGATCCATATCTATTTGTATGTTTAAGTTTTTATTTCCGCTAGTTTTTCTCTGATGTTGTATCACTAGGGTGCCTGGTAAGGCACCGCCACTGCTCAGTTCTGTCGTGACAATTGGTTTCGTAAGTATAAGAGTAAGATCAGACGCCGCATGTATGTGTTGAGACTTAGAAGGAACATTCGACGAATGTTTCGCCGGGAAGAATGTTACACCGTAGTTCCGTGGTATGTATATGAGGACGCACGAGAATACGGCGAGAATATCGAAAGGAAGAAAGATGTGATTTTTCGACGGAAAAGTTTCCTGATTTTGTGAAGGAAAAAGGTTCGTTAATGGGAATGGATTCCCGCTTGGTATTGGACTTCTGGATTATATTAGAATTATGGAATTTTACTTCCGATTGGTCACGCTGGGCCCACTGAAAATTTACTGCTGTGGCCCACTTTATTTTCGATTTTTGGCATTACGGATATTTTCTAAGATGAAATATTTTGGGCGAGTGCAGGGGCGACACGTGTCACCCATGTGGCCACGTTGGCCGCTTGTGAAGGACAAGTGTCCTCGACGATTGGGGCGACAAGTCAAGCAAACACTTGTCCCAAATTTGTGGTGGACATGTGGTTGGTAGAACTCACACCCACATGTCCCCAATCTACACCACACACTTGCCTAGCCCTTGATTTATCTATAAATACCCCTTGATTTCAAGACTTCTTCATCCACTTAAATATTTCTAAGTCACAAAATCCCCCTCTGTTAGCTCTCGTCCAAATTCCCCTTTGTAGAAAATTTCTTCAAGTATTGTTTTTATCCCAAACACCTTAGCCTAAATCCCTTGTAGTATTCCAAGTTATCCCAACATAAGAGCCCGGAAATACTGTTTTTTTTCCAATAATCGCAAAATGAAACCCTAGGAAAATCTTCATAGTTGGTTGAAGTGTTAAGAGGTTGTTTAGAAACTTCTAAGGTTGCTTGGAGCGGTTGAGCGTAAGGAATGGAGCTAAGCGCTGCTCAGATCGACTTATAAATCTTGGATAATTTTGGGCTTATCGAGGTAATGATTTTTGTCCCTATTGTAATTGGATATTACATATCAGTAGTAGTTTAGAATCGAGTATAAGATTTATTGGAAGGATGTTTATAAGGAATTGAACCAGTATTTACATTGACCGTATTTACGAGACTTGTAGTATTATTGTGGCAGCGAGGTTGTACACGTCCGTTAGGACGTGTAACCCCTCGAGTTGTTGGCTCGCAGGGCCTTGATAGAGAGGAGATTTATGGTTTCGGGCAAGTGCTGCCGAATTTTCCGTAGAATAAGGAACCTTGTAGTTAGAAATGTCCTACGAAGGGATCTAGAAATTAATAGACGTTTTGTGGCCTTTATAGGTTAAAGTACTACGAGTAGCGTATTCTACTTGAAGGGTGGAAAAGGCTAGCAAGGTGATAGTACTTGGAGCATTTTTCTAATTGTCGATAATCGTCGCGAGGTATGTGAACCTCTTCCTATCTTTTCTAGTATGATGTTGTGAACTATGTAGTACGGTAGACGTACGTGTGCTAAACGAATTTTGGGTCGGTTTAAAACATAAAGTGTTATAATGGCTTTATGGGAAGTTAATTATAACAACTTTATGTAGGTAAAAGAATGGTTTATTGATTTTAAAAGATAAGAGACTGGACTTATATTTGACTTGATATGAAATGTGAAGAACTTGAATTGTATTAGAAGTTGTGAAACTGTTACACCCCGTATTTACAGGACATGTTTTAAGAACGTAAGTAAGAAACTCACATGTGTTAAGATTTGAGACTTGTAAAAATTTATCGGAATTATGAAATTGTCGGAAAACGAATTGTTATGACGAATGGGAGGGCGACACGTGTCACCCCCCTTAGTGATGCCTTGGACGATTTGTGCAAGGGCAAGAGGGTCATTGGACCCTTGTTAGCAAGACAAGCCCTGCAACTCAAGCTTCGAGAGAATTGACTTGGTCAAAGGACCCACAAAGTCTTGATATTTACTAAGAGCTTATCCAAGCCACCCAATTGTTCATATCTCGACCTCCAACGTGCTATATAATACTACTAGTAGCAAGAGTGAACTTAACACTTAGCCAAATTTTCACAAAACTTGAAGAACACAAGCACACGTTCCTGTTCATGTCCATAGAAAAAGAAAATCTTTGTTCCTTGTTCTTTTAGCTCCCCACTTTAAACCAAGGTTCTTAAGTGTATTGTAAACATATCTCAATAGAAAAATCTTGGAAAAGATAGTTTACGGGTTAGTCAGAAAACGAAAACCTAGTTGTCTTTCTAGGTTTTGTTGGAGATTTGAAGGAAAATTGTTGGTGTTGTTCTAATGGTCTCAACTAGCGGATTAAGCGCCTCAAGAGGCTCTAAGTTTCTAAGGAGCGACTTCGGATTTGGAATTGGATTAAGATTCGTTAAGGTATAATCTTGTCTTTTAAAAGCGCTACAAGATTATATATTTATATTATTGTTGTTAGCCTTATACGTTGCTAGCATGAAGTTGATATGTTGAAGTTTATAAGTATTATGGATTGCTTGTAGCTTAAATCCAAAATGTTATACAAGCCACCAAGATTGGATTACTAATTGGTCGTTTATTAGAAATCGTCGACGTTACTTACTTGAAGATTATGGTAGTTATAATCAAACGCGACTTGATATCATGTTATGCTACCAATTTGGATTGAAACTAAATTGATAAGAATTGGTATTGTTGTATTCATTATGGCAAATTGGACTAGTAGATGTATTGGTTTGTTATCGTTTGTGGGGCGGAATTTTACACGTCTAGTAGGCGTGTAATCCCCTATTGATTAAATTGCTTTGATTGTGCCTTAAATGTGGCGTGTTTGGTTATTGTATTCGGCCTTGAAAAAGGTGGCAAAGTGAGTAGAAACAAAGGAGGTGCTGTCCGATTTTCCGTAGAATTTAGAGACTTTACACTTATACTATTCTACGTTTGAAGTAAGGCTTTAATAGACGTATTGTGAATATTATAGGTTGACATTATACGGGCGGGACTTTGTACTTGGCAAGTGGTTTGACCCGACGAGGTATGTAGAACTTTTTCCTATCTTTTGAGCATGACTAGTTGTACGTATATAGTATGGTAGACGTACAAGATCTTGATATCCTTTACTAGTTTAATGAATGGCCAAGTCGGGTGAGTTAGGAGATTAACTCGCTTCTTTGAAAGTATTAAGGATGTCTTAAGTTTTATTAAAGTTAAGGGACTTGAAGAGTTTTAAAGTATGTGATACTTGATTCGTTTTAAACGTATAAGTCCCTTGGATAGAAAATTGTACTTAACTAAGGTATAAAGTGAATATAACGACTTTATGGGGAGTTGGTTATATTGGCTTTATGGAAAGATAAATGGCTTGATTTAATGGGAGGCAATTCGATTTTAAGGCATCAATTGCCTAAGGTTTTATAAGAAAATGAGTCACTTGATTTAGAAACCTAACTTTATTTCTAAGGGTGTTGTGACTTGCCTTGAAATGTAATTTGGACTTGATACTAGGATTAATGGTATCTTGGAAGTTTTCTACTAAAAAGAGTCATTTGTTTTAAAGAGTAGAAGTATGTAGTACTTTGGGTTAAATTCCCGGATTTTTATAAAAGACATGTTAGTGCCTTAGGTAAAACTAAAATGAGAGTGTATATAAACAAGAATAATAAGAAGTTAGGGGATTTCTTAACTTGCTTATGTATTGTATGATAAGCCGGTAGTGCTTATGTTATGTGTGATAGCCGGATTTGTGCTAGTGATATATTATTCGTTACTGGTCATTCCCTGCTCAGGTATTTGCATATGTCACGACCGATCCGGCCCGTGATCGTGCCTTACCCGGCACCCTAGTGATACAACATCGAGAAAACCAAATGAAATAAAAACTTAAACATAAACATGAGACAAGATAATGAAACAGCAACCAAACGGTTACCTTCCAATAAAATATATAAACAACTCTTTTTTAAAACGAATAGTTTAATCTTTTACAAAACCCGCCCACACAAAGCATGCACTTAAGAGTTTATACAACAACTATGACGGGACAGGCCCCGCCATACCCCGAATGTACAAGAACTCTGCACTCTGGTAACATACCAATGATAAGCCTCCAAGGAACGGAGCTTCCAAAACGCTGAAATGAGATCCTAAACGCGGATCGACAATGATGTACTCCTACCCGGCATGAACGCACTCAAGGAGGTCGATAACAGTACCAAGTATGTGAAATCAGTAAAATCAGAATGAAATCATAATAGTCTATAAAAGCAGAGACAGTATGATAACTAAACTACAAGATACACATATGATTATATCAATTCGTGGTCTCATGCCTACAACATCAATCCCGCCATGAGTACCTTTCTCACTACCTAGCCTATGATATGATAACAACAAGACAGCAATCCAAATGGGAGCATACCCGCGCGCTACGCATCATGTCAAGATGTCCAAAGGGAACAAATAAGACAACATTCCAAATGGAAGCATACCCGCGCGACGATCGCGGTCGATATGTCCAAAGGAGCAAATAAGACAACATTCCAAATGGAAGCATACCCGCGCGCTACGATCGTGTCGAGATGTCCAAAGGGAAACAATAAGACAACGGTAATCAAAGTGGAAGCATACCCGCGCCACGATCGCGGTCGAGATGTCCAAAGCGACAACAAAGTAACACTATCAACGTGAACGCACTGCGGAATTTATCCGCACTCACGGCCACGCCCAAGTAAGTTCTCAACAAGTCAACCGATCCTCCATCGAGACGCGGTAGTATAGAAACACAATTCTTGCACAACAAAGGCTATCACAACAAGCATAGGCAGTTTCATGTGACGCCCGAACTCGGCCCACATCGGTGCCTTACCCGCACCCTAGTGATACAACATCGAGAAAACCGCGGAAATAAAAACTTTACACAAGAAATAAGAGATATAATAAATAAACAAAGCAACCAAAGCAATGCCTTTTCGATATACATAAAAACTCGGCGCTTAATCCTTTACAACCCTCGCCACAAAAGATTTCTACGCACTTAAGATTTATACAACAACTATGACGGACAAGGCCCGCCATACCTGAACGCATGAGAACTTACGGACTGTGGTAACGCATCAAAGATAAGCCTCCGACGAACGGAGCTTCCCAAAACGCTGAAATGAGATCCTAAACGCGGATCGATACCGATGTACTTACCGCGGCATGAACGCAGCCTCGGCGAGGTCAAGATAACAGTACCAAGTATGTGAAATCAGAATATCGTGAAATGAAATCATAATAGTCTATATAGCGGTGACATGTATGATGACCAAACTACAAAGTATAACATATAACCATTCATCAAGACAGGACTCACGCCTCCAAATTATCACTGTGCGTGGAATTTCTTCCTCATCACGCACTTTATGATATAACCATACCAAGGATTATACATGAACACCATGTCCCACCTGTGTTATAAAAACCGTACAGGACAAGTATAACTACCAGATCCGACCGTACCAATAATACAATGCAACCAAAACACGAAGCCGATACGGGGCAAGTGCGAGAGCCGACTACCGGATACCAAGGCCGGTCACGCAGCTGACCGGGGCAAGTACGAGAGCCGACCACCGTGACCAAGGTCAGATCACGAAACTTCGTCACTATAATCGAACGGGCAAGCGCGAGGGTCGACTACCGATACCAAGGCCGAATCACCACGAGATCTGGCAGTACGAGCCACCACCGATACCCAGCCGAACAAGAAGAAACCTCATGAGAGCTAGTCCACGGAATAACACTATCAACGTGAGCATACCCGCGGAATTCTCCATCACCGCCAAAGATGTCCAAGTTAGTTCTCAACAAGTAGACCTGCGCTCTATAGAGAGACTCTGTAATACAGAAATACCACACTTGCACAACAAAGGCTATCATCACAAGCATAGGCAAGTTTCACAACAACAAGCATAGGCAAGTTTCATACAACTCAAAGTACTTTCATTTTATGCCAAAGTCCGGGTTTTTAACTCCAAAGTACTACATACGTTAAGTTCTTTTAAAAGAGATCCATTACTTTTATAAAAGTCACCCGATACCCGTAGTATTAGAATGACCAACCCACATTCCTTTTCAAAATCAAGTAACAACATTCTTTTCCTAAGTTCCAGTTTGCCTAGTTTCAATTACTCAAGCTTCTCATTTTCAAATGGTTTCATAGTTCATAAACTTAATCACTTGATTCCTTTTTAGAACAATTGAGTAATATATGTCTCACGTGAGAGTAGGTTATTCTTGTTTACAACATTCTTATTATAGCAGCCATGATCTAGAAAATGTATATCATTTTGTCTCATCTTAGTTTCTATGCAGATGGAGGTTTCTACTGTTTTAATACAATTCATCATTATTTAATACATTTTCCTTTATTAACGCCGCAGCTGGTCCTGTCGATACACATTCTCGATTCAAATCAAGAAACATTATCCCTTTGAATAAAACCAAGTACTCATTACTCACGAATGAGGTTTCACACAAACATCCACATTAAAACAAATAAGTTAAGTCTCTTAACTTCTAACATTAGTAAACCATTTTCTTTACCTCTCTTAAGACATTATACCTAACTCCCATAAAGCTAGTATAACTCTTTTTAAAACCTTTTAAAACAAAGTGTTACTCTCCCTTCCAAAACGATTTATAAATCTTTTGAAATACATCAAGTTCTTTATTATAACAAGCCAGTTATAATTCACATCAGTTACCTTTTAAAACCACAAAGTATTTTCTTATCTACATAAGTCATATAACCAACTTCCATAAAGCCGCTATAACACTTTATGTTTTAAGAACAATCAAACACGCTAACACACGTACGCTCACCGCACTACATAGTTTACACATATCATGCTAGAAGAGATAGGAAGAGGTTCACATACCTCGCGACGAGTATCGACTAATAGCAAAACGCTCCAAACAATGGCTACTCCTTAAGCCAAGTAAATCGCGCCACACGTAGTACTTCAACCTATAAGGCCACAAGCGCGCTTTATCATCATCTAGACCACAACGTAGAATATTCTACGTAAAATTCGGCAAAGATCTCCCGCCACAACAGAAATCTCCTTCTATCGAGGCCACCAAGCCAACCGGAGGGTTTCACACGCCTAACCTGACGTGTACACCCTACTACACAAGAATACTACACAAGTCTATCTGATACGATTCAGTTCTTAATTCTTCAGCTTAAGTCAAAAGACATTGCCACAAGATTAAGTATAGTTCTATATATAGTATACTTCAACTATATATTCTTACAACATGTAATTTCCAATTACAATAGAAGGATGAGTGTTTACCTCGATAAGCCCAAAATTATCCGAGTATAATGTCGCTACCGAGCAAGGTTTAGCTCCTACTCCGAGTGCTCCAAACAACCCTTAGAAGTTCTATCCAACTTACTCCAAAACTTCAACCAACAAAGGTTTCCTTGTGGTTTCGGTTTGAGACTAAAGGACAAAAGGTAGTATTTCCTGACTCTACGATAGAGGTAACTTTGGAATACTACAAGGTATAAGGCTAAGGTATTTTGGGCATTATAACAATACTTGGAGGAGTATTTTAATACCACAAAGGGGTACCACACGAGAACAACACCCTAGGGAGGGGGTGTTCTCGCTTTAGGCTCACAAAGGGAAGGTTTCGCCAAAAGGCCTTCACAGGGGAGAGGGCTCTTGGACGAGAGTCAACAAGAGGAGGAGGGTTCTCAAGACTTAGGCAAGTGAAGAGTGGATGAAGAAGTCTTCAAAGAGAGGGGTATTTATAGCAAAACCAAAGGCCAACCAATGGCCAAGATCAAGCCATGTGCAAGGCAAGTGTAAGGCCAAGATCAAGCCAAGTGCACCCACAAAACACTCCACAAAACACTCCACAAAACAAGCCACAAAGCAAGGCACAAAAGAGGGAGCCAATCGGCCAAGGCCAAGCCTTCTCTTTGTTGCCCAACGAGGTGACAAGTGTCACCCTCCCGTTGGTCCAAACTGTTCCGTCGCTCGGAAAAATCCGCAAAAATACTAAATGACATAGCCGGAATTTTCCCAACGTAAGCTGTGGAAACGTTTCGTCGAAAAACGACTCCTTTCGGCACTTGTGTACAAATTTCGAAACTATGCCTACTTAAGGCTCAAATTGTACACGTACTCCCTCACGTACATACTCTGGAAATACGTGGTATAACATTCTTCCCCCCTTAGAAACATTCGTCCCGAATGTTCCTTCTAGGTCTCAAAACAACGGCGTCAGTATAGTCTTCACTGCTATACGTACGAAAACAATCATGCCACACCTGGCCACAAAACACACGTTCACTTCTCCCCTTTCTCGTAGTACTGGCCACAACACTCGAACTCGTTCTAGTATCCGTACCACACTTTTCAACGCTCGCTTTCCAACCCTTGAGTCACTACCTCAAACTTGGTCATCTCACTAACCTCGATTTCCCTAAGGCCATTCCCGCCTTCCCGAACCGATTCGTCGAACACACCTACGAACTCATACGATGGTCAACTAAACTTGGGCCTAGCACCTCGTGACCTACCACCGGGACCACCCAGAATCGACCCACCCCAAACCGGTTACGGTTGACCCGCAAATGGTCCTCAACCCGACCCCAACCGCGCCAACTCTTGTTCCCGATCCGAACAATCTTACTATTTCACATCATGAAAGCTACCACTTCCATCTCACACTACCTGACTTACCCTTTTCACTAACTGTGTTTCTAAATCACATTTTAGCACAAAGCTATCCAAACATAACATTAAACACATCAACAACATCAATACAAACAAAACTCTAGAGGTTAAGCATATACGAAACTAGGCGGTTCAAGGACCGCTAAAATCGAACTCCCATCTGCGACCTCTACGGGCCTTCGGTGTACAAACATCCTGCTGGATACGGAAGGTGAAGAACCCGCAATCGCTTACAGTAGTCCATGCTATCCTACCATTGCTACTGGCTGGACGCCTTCTGCCGATGGCCCTGTTGGCCGCAAAAATAACAATCTCCCGAGTTAGTACGACACTCTCCCTTATGAAGCTTTCCAACGGCCGCACCGAGACAAGGGCAGCCTCATCCGCGAAAGCACTCGCTCTCCCGAAAATCTGAAACACAGGAGCCCCGACCGCTCCCGAATATCCCGGCGTCCCGGAAGCCGGAGGACCACTGCTGTCTTGACGGAGGTACATAACTAGTCTGGCTGGCGAGGCGGTCCGCCTCGAAAGTCACCAAAGGACCTCTTTGCTCGCCCTCTTCACGACTTTGGTCATTCCGTCGATTTATCCGCTCACATCCAAGTGTATACGCTGCATGCGGCAATGTCCATGCGGTGAAGAGCTACACCAACAACTCTGCAAGGCAATCATCGAGCCCTCAGAACATATCGGTGCACTCGATCCTCCATACTAGCTACTAACGCTGGACGCGTCTGGGCCAATGAGTCGAACTCCACATTGTACTCAACCGCACGCCTGCTCGCGTAACACCAAAAATCATCTACCCGAGCCCTCCTCATGCAGGAGGCAAGAAATGTGCAAGAAAGGCCTCTGAGAACTCGTTCCATACCGCTGGAAGTGCATGCTCTCCCCTGGACAGCTCCCAAGAATCAAACCAGTCGACTGCGGTATCACGCAGTTGATGTGAACCTAGGGCCACCGACTCGATCTCCGATGCCTTGATCACTCTACGATCCACAGAATCGCTTGATGAACTCCTGCGGATCATCCTCAGGCCTCGACCCATAAAACTCTGGCGGGCTACAACTCAGAAAGTCCCGCAGCCTCGAACTATCTGATCTAGGGTGAACCACTGGTGCATCGAATCGCCTGCGTCCACTTATCCTCAAGTTCTGCCACAACCCCGCCATTAATCGGGCCCACTTGTAACTCATCTCCTCTCGCTCCCGCATCGCGGGGCGAGGCTCGTGTCTTGTGGTCTCTGCCGCTTTACTCGCAGATCCTTCGCCGCTTTGCCCTTCGGCCCGGTTGCCTTTTCGCAGGCATAACTGGTAAAAACTAATCACGTCAGATGGGTCCAATCTTACCACTCAGATCTAAGGCACGATCTCAGAATGAGAAGAATGGTAACCAATCCTAAATGTCCTATAGCCTCGATTATAGATGGTGCACAACACACCGATAATCAAGACTCTACTAGACACGGTCACAGACACTTTCCGAGGATTAATCGCTCGATACCACTCGTGACGCCGAACTCGGGCACATCGTGCCTACCCCGCACCCTAGTGATACAACATCGAGAAAACCAATGAAATAAAAACTTTACACAAGAAATAAGAGATATAATAAATAAACAAAGCAACCAAAACATTGCCTTCATGATATACATAAAAAGCGAACAGTTTAATCCTTTTACAACCACGCCCACAACAGATTTCTGCACTTAAGATTTATACAACAACTATGACGGACAAGGCCCGCCATACCCTGAACGCATAAGAACTTACAGGACTGTGGTAACGTATCAAAGATAAGCCTCCGACGGAGCGGAGCTTCCCAAAATGAAATGAGATCCTAAACGGGGATCGGCGATAACGTACCTCTACTGCAGATGAACGCACCGAAGGAGGTCAAGACAACAGTACCAAGTATGTGAAATCAGAATATCAGAATGAAATCATAATAGTCTATATAAAGCGGTGACATGTATGATGACCAAACTACATGTATAACATATAACGATTCATCAAGACGAGGACTCACGCCCAAATTATCACTGTGCGTGGAATTTCTTCCTCATCTTGGCGATTTATGATATAACCATACCAAGGATTATACATGAACACCATGTCCCACCCGTGTTATAAAACCGTCTGTGACAAGTATAACTACCGATCCGACCGTACAATAATACAATGCAACCAAAACACGGCCGTCACGGCAAGTGCGAGCCGACCACCGGATACAAGGCCGGTCACGCACTGACCGGCAAGTACGAGGTGACCACCAGGACCAAGGTCAGATTACGAAACCGTCACTATATCTTGAACCGGCAAGTGCGAGGGTGACTACGGATACCAAGGCCGAATCGGTGACGAGGCAGTGCGAGAGCCACCACCGATACCCAGCCGAACGAAGAAACCTCATGGAGAGCTAGTCCGTGGAATAACACTATCACCGCGAGCATACCCGTGGAATTCTCCATCACCGCCGTGTCCAAGTAAGTTCTCAACAAGTCGACCAGGCCTATCGAGACGCCGGTATACTGAAATACCACACTTGCACAACAAAGGCTATCATCACAAGCATAGGCAAGTTTCACAACAACAAGCATAGCAAGTTTCATACAACTCAAAGTACTTTCATTTTATGCCAAAGTCCGGTTTTAACTCCAAAGTACTACATACGTTAAGTTCTTTTAAAGAGATCCATTACTTTTATAAAAGTCACCCGATACGTAGTATTAGAATGACCAACCCACATTCCTTTTCAAAATCAAGTAACAACATTCTTTTCCTAAGTTCCAGTTTGCCTAGTTTCAATTACTCAAGCTTCTCATTTTCAAATGGTTTCATAGTTCATAAACTTAATCACTTGATTCCTTTTTAGAACAATTGAGTAATATATGTCTCACGTGAGAGTAGGTTATTCTTGTTTACAACATTCTTATTATAATGACCATGATCTAGAAAATGTATATCATTTTGTCTCATCTTAGTTTCTATGCAGATGGAGGTTTCTACTGGTTTTAATACAATTCATCATTATTTAATACATTTTCCTTTATTAACGCCGCGGTGATGCTGTCGATACACATTCTGATTTCCGAAATCAGTAAAACATTATCCCTTTGAATAAAACCAAGTACTCATTACTCACGAATGAGGTTTCACACAAACATCCACATTAAAACAAATAAGTTAAGTCTCTTAACTTCTAACATTAGTAAACCATTTTCTTTACCTCTCTTAAGACATTATACCTAACTCCCCATAAAGCTAGTATAACTCTTTTTAAAACCTTTTAAAACAAAGTGTTACTCTCCCTTCCAAAACGATTTATAAATCTTTTGAAATACATCAAGTTCTTTATTATAACAAGCCAGTTATAATTCACATCAGTTACCTTTTAAAACCACAAAGTATTTTCTTATCTACATAAAGCTGTTATAACCAACTTCCCATAAAGCCGTTATAACACTTTATGTTTTAAGAACAATCAAACACGCTTAACACGTATCGTCTACCGTACCACATAGTTTACACATATCATGCTAGAAGAGATAGGAAGAGGTTCACATACCTCGCGAGTATCGACTAATAGCAAAAGCGCTCCAAACAATCGGCTACTCCTTAAGCCAAGTAAATCGCGCCACACGTAGTACTTCAACCTATAAGGCCACAAGGCGCTTATCATCATCTAGACCACAACGTAGAATATTCTACGTAAAATTCGCAAAGATCTCCCCGCCACGGCGTAAATCTCCTTCTCTATCGAGGCTGCAAGCCAACCAGAGAGGGTTTCACACGCCTAACCTGACGTGTACAATTCTACTACAGTAATACTACACAAGTCTACTGTAGATACGATTCGATTCTTAATTCTTGAAGCTTAAGTCAAAGACATTGCCACGATTAAGTATAGTTCTATATATAGTATACTTCAACTATATATTCTTACAACATGTAATTTCAATTACAATAGAAGGACAGTAGTGTTTACCTCGATAAGCCCAAAATTATCCGAGTATAATGTCGCGCCTGAGCAAGGTTTAGCTCCTACTCCGAGTGCTCCAAACAACCCTTAGAAGTTCTATCCAACTTCTACTCCAAAACTTCAACCAACAGTGAAGGTTTCCTTAGGGTTTCGGTTTGAGACTAAAGGACAAAAGGTAGTATTTCCGGACTCTACGTATAGAGGTAACTTTGGAATACTACAAGGTATAAGGCTAAGGTATTTTGGGCATTATAACAATACTTGGAGGAGTATTTTAATACCACAAAGGGGGGGTACCACACGAGAACAACACCCTAAGGGAGGGGGGGGTGTTCTCGGCTTTAGGCTCATAGTGAGGAAGGTTACGGCCAAAAGGCCTTCACACGGGGGAGAGGGGCTCTTGGACGAGAGTCAACAAGAGGGAGGGGAGGGGTTCTCAAGACTTAGGCAAGTGAAGAGTGGATGAAGAAGTCTTCAAAGAGAGGGGGTATTTATAGCAAAACCAAAGGCCAACCAATGGCCAAGATCAAGCCATGTGCAAGGCAAGTGTAAGGCCAAGATCAAGCCAAGTGCACCCACAAAACACTCCACAAAACACTCCACAAAACAAGCCACAAAGCAAGGCACAAAGAGGAGCTAATCGGCCAGGCCAAGCCTTCTCTTTGCATTCAATGAGGGTGACAAGTGTCACCCTCCGTTGATCCAAAAATGTTCCGTCGCTCGGAAAAATCCGCAAAATACTAAATGACATAGCGGAATTTTCCCAACGTAATGGAAACGTTTCGTCGAAAAACGACTCCTTTCGGCACTTGTGTACAAATTTCGAAACTATGCCTACTTAAGGCTCAAATTGTACACGTACGCCCTCACGTACATACTCTGGAAAATACGGGGTATAACATTTCACAACAACAAGCATAGGCAAGTTTATACACAACTCGAAGTACTTCCATTTTATGCCCAAGTTCGGTTTTTAACCCTAAAGTACTACGTACGTTAAATTCCTTTTAAAGAGATTTATTCCTTTTATAAAAGTCACCCGATACCCGTAGTATAAAAATAGAGTGACTTATATCTTTTAAGTAAACCAAAACAACTTCCATACTTTCTTTTTTTTAAAGTCAAGTTACCACGTTAAAACCAATGATAAAACCTTTCTTTTGTTTTCATAAGGTCGTTATAACCAACTTCCCATAAAGCTGTTATAACACCTTATGCTTTAAACCATTTTAAGACAACACAATGTCTTTCTTTTCCCTAAGGTTCCAGTTTTGCCTAATTTTAATTACGCAAGTCTCTTTTTGAAAAGTTTCATAGTTCAATGTCTTAATCTCTTTTAAAACAATTGAGTAGCATATGCCATAGGCGAGTAGGTTATTCTTGTTCATAATCAATCTTATTAAGCAGCCATGGTCTAGAAAATGTAATATCATTTTGTCTCATCTTAGCTTCTATGCAGATGGAGGTTTCTCCGTTTTAATAATACTTAATTATTCAATACATTTTCCTTTATTAACGCTGCGGGGTTTGTCGATACATTCTGATTTCCAAATCGATGAAACATTATTCCTTCCAAAACCAAGTACTCATTTCTCACGAATGAGGTTTCACACAAACATCCATATTAAGTCAAGTCTCTTATCCTTTAAGAATAAGTCTCTTAACTTCTAAACCATTAAACCATTCTTTTTATCTCTCTTGGCGTTACGCTACACCTAACTTCTCATTTACATAGAAATTATAACCAACTTCCCATAAGTCGTTATAACACTTTATGTTTAAAGACAATCAAATACATTTAACACACGCACGTCTACGTACTACATAGTTATACACATATCATGCTAGAACAGATAGGAAGAGGTTCACATACCTCGCGACGAGTATCGACTAATAAAGAAAACGCTCAGTACCTCAAACCGCTACACTCTCGCAAGCGTATCACTCCACACGTAGTACTACAACCTATAGAGGCCACAAAGCGCCTATTAATATCTTTAGATCTCAATGTAGAATATTCTACGTGAAAATTCGGCGACTCTTCCCCGCAACAGCGTAAATCTCCTCCTCTATCGAGGCGGCTACCAAGCCAACGGGGTTAACACGCCTAACCGGACGTACAATTCTACTCACAAAGAATACTACACAAGCCTCATCAGTCAATACGCCCTATGTAATTACAGATTCGATTCACTTCTTAAAATTCAGCTTAAGTCGCAGACATTGCCGTAAGTATTATTCGAGCTTAAGTCAAAAGACATTGCGCACAATTATAATGTTCGTACTATATATAGTATACATCAACTATATATTCCTACAACATGTAATTTCCAATTACAATAGAAGGTCAAGAGTGTTTACCTCGATAAGCCCAAAATTATCCGAAGTTTATATGTCGATCCCGAGCAAGGTTTAGCTCCTACTCCGCGCCTAACCCGCGCCAACCAACCCTTAGAAGTTCTAACCAACTTCTACTTATAACATCAACTACCGGTGAAGAGTTACTTAGGGTTTCGTATTTGGGACGGAGGGAAGTCTAATAGTATTTTCTGGCTTTATAAGTGTAACTGGGAATACTACAAGGTATTTGGGCTAAGGTATTTGGACATAACAACAATACTAGGAGAGTATTTCTATACCACAACAAGGGGTATTTATACGAGACAACTAGGCTAGGGGTATGTACCCCAGCCAAGCCTCTACAAAGGGAGGGGTAGGTTTCGCCAAGGGGCCTTCAAGAGGGGAGGGGTGTGGTGGACGAGATCACAAGAGGGAGAGGGAGGGTTTGAGACTTAGAAAGATTGCTCAATTTTTGGATGAAGAATGTCTTCAACTAGAGGGTATTTATAGGTCAAGTGAAAGCCAACCAATGGCCAAGATGAAGACAAGTGTGGTGCAAGTAGGCTAGATTTCAACCATGTGCACCCTATCCATCTACCACACCAACTTGCACAAATATCCTACCTAACCCAAGGCACAAAAACGTGCCTTTGCTTGCCTTTGCCGTCCACTTCACGCCCAATGTGAGGTGACACATGTCACCCTCCCGTTGGTCCAAAATGTTTCGCCTCTAAAAATCCGCAAAAATTATAAATGACATAGCCGGAATTTTCCTTCAAATCTGGAAACGCTTTAAAAACGACTCCTTTTGGTAGCTATGCACAAATTCGAACCTATGCCTACTTTAAGGCTCAAATTGTATACGCACGCCTCACGTATATACTCGGAAATACTGGTATAACATTCTCCTCTCCCGAAACATTCGTCCCGAATGTTCCTTCTCAAACAGATAACGAAGTTCTTCTAACAAGTTGCCAACGCCACACCGCCACGAAATATCACACGCTCTTCCTTCCTTACTCGTCGTGCCGCTTCTGAAACTTGAACTCCTCTAGCATAATGCACTCACACTTCGCCATTGCTTTCCCAAAACTTTGAGTCACCACTCCAAACTTGGTCATCTTACTAGCTTCAATCTCCTTAAGGCCATTCCCGCCTTCACGATCCGCTCCGGTCGAACGTATCCACGAACTCATACGATGGTTATCTAATCATGGGCCTAGCACCTCGTGACCTACCACTGGCGGGACCACCCGTAGCCGGCCCCACTTTGAAACGGCCGCGGGTTGGCCCTCAACACGGCCCCAACCCGACCCACTTACGCATCAAGCTCTTGTTCCCGATCCGAACAATCTATTTATACAGTCATGAAAGCTACCACTTCCATTACACACTACCTGTGGACTTTATCACACAAACGTTCTAGGCATAAAATGCACTCACAAGGATCATTTGCAAAATCGTACTCAAGACGGCCTTACATCTAAGGTCTCAATCAGAATATTCTAAGGTTCATCATTTTCTCACCCTCAAGCTTACCCTTCTCACAACCGTGTTCTACATCACGCTTAGCACAACGCTATCCGAACATAACACTAAACACATCATCACATCATCAATACATACAAAACTCTGTAGGTTAAGGATATACACAAAATAGGCGATTCAGAGGACCGCTAAAATCGGGAACTTCCACCGCGACTTACCGTGGCCCGCCGTGTATGAACATCCCGCTGACTATGGAAGGTGAAGAACCCGCAATCGATCCCGTAGTCAGGCTATCCTACCAGCGCTACCCAGTCGGACAATTTCTCCCAAAATGGCCTGCTGGCCGCATGTAAAACAAACTCCTGACTAGCACGACATTCCCATCGTGGAGTCTACCACATGATCACAACGAGGTATGGGTGGCTTCACCGTTAACACCCCGCTCTCCGAAATCTGAACCTTGGAGCCCCGACCGCCTCAAAACTCGACGCTCAAGATTGTAGAGGACCACTCAGATCTTGGCGGAGGCACATAACTAGTTCACTGGGCTGAGGCGGTTCGCCTCGAAAATCACCAAAGGACCCCGCAGCTCGCCCTTTCTGGCGACTTTGGTCATTCCGTCGATTTCTCCGCTCTCACCTCCAAGTGCATAAGCTGCGTGCGGGCAATGTCCATGCCCTACCAAGAGCTACACCAACAACTCTCGCTAGGTAATCATCGAGCCCACGTAACATATCGGTGCACTCGATCCTCCATACTAGCTACTAATGCGGGACGCGTCTGGGGTTAACGAGTCGAACTCCACATTGTACTCCCGAACCGACGCCTGCTCGCCGACCCCAAAAACTGTTTACCGAGCCCTCCTCATCCGCGAGGCAAGAAATGTGCAAGAAAGGCCTGCGAGAACTCATCCCATAAAGTGGAAGTGCATGCTCTCCCGACAGCTCCCAATCAAACCGATCATGCGGTATCACGCGACCGATGCGAACCTAGACCACCGACTCGGTCTCCGATGCCTTTATCACTCTCATGATCAGCTGCAAATGCCGAATGAACTCCTGCGTATCATCCTCAGGCCACGACCAATAAAACTCTAGCGCGTTACACCTCGTAAAATCCGTAATCTCAAATCGCTCGCCGGGTGAATCTACGGGTGCTCTGATGGAATCAGCTGCGTCCAGCTTATCCTCAAGTGCGCCACAACCACGGCCATTAATCAAGCCATCTCCTTGTAACCATCTCATCGCGCCTACTGTGGGATCGAGGCTCGTGCATCGTGGTCTCTTGAGATCGCCACGCTTACTCAGATCTTCCTTCACGCTTGCCTTCGGGCGGGTTGCCTTGCGCGAGGCATAATCGTAAAGGAAAGGAATACGTCGGAGGTTCATCTCATCACACGCTCTAAGGCACGATCTCGGAATGAGAAGAATGAAACCAATCCTAAATGTCCTATAGCCTCACGATTATAGATGTGGTGCACAACACACCGATAATCAAGACTCTACTAGACACGGTGCAGACACTTTCCGAGGACTAATCGCTCGATACCACTTTGTCACGACCGATCCGGGCCCGTGATCGTGCCTTACCGGGCACCCTAGTGATACAACATCGAGAAAACCAACGGAAATAAAAACTTAAACATAAACATGAGACAAGATAATGAAACGAGCCAACCAAGCGGTTACGCTTCCAATAAAATATATAAACAACTCTTTTTTAAAACGAGCAGTTTAATCCTTTTACAAAACCACGCCACACAAAGGCTACTGCACTTAAGAGTTTATACAACAACTATGACGACAGTGGCCCCGCCATACCCCGAATGTACAAGAACCTACTGCACTGTGGTAACATACCAGCAGATAAGCCTCCAAGGAACGGAGCTTCCCAAAACGCTGAAATGAGATCCTAACGCGGATCGACAAATGTACTCTACTGCGACATGAACGCACTTCAAGGAGGTCGATACAGTACCAAGTATGTGAAAGCAGTAAATATCAGAATGAAATCATAATAGTCTATAAAAGGGGAGACAGTATGATAACCAAACTACGATACACACATAATGATTATATCAATTCGTGGTCTCATGCCTACAACATCAATCCCGCCGTGAGTACCTTTCCTCACTACTGGCGATATGATATGATAACAACAAGACAGCAATCCAAATGGGAGCATACCCGTGCGCTACGCATCGTGTCAGTATGTCCAAAGGGAACAAATAAGACAACATTCCAAATGGAAGCATACCCGTGCGCTACGATCGCGGTCAAGATGTCCAAAGGGAAACAATAAGACAGCATTCCAAATGGAAGCATACCCGTGCGCTACGCATCGTGTCAGTATGTCCAAAGCGAGAAAATAAGAAAACATTCAAAAAGGAACCATACACGTGCGCTTACGATCGCGATGTCGAAAGGGAAACAATAAGACAACAAAGCGGTAATCAAAGTGGAAGCATACCCGCGCGCTACGATCGCGGTCGATATGTCCAAAGCGATTAACAAAGTAACACTATCAACAGAACGCATCTGCGGAATTTATCCGCCACCACGGTCACGTCCAAGTAAGTTCTCAACAAGTCAACCGATCCTCCATCGAGAGACGCGGTAGTATAGAAACACAATTCTTGCACAACAAAGGCTATCACAACAAGCATAGGCAAGTTTCACAACAACAAGCATAGGCAAGTTTATACACAACTCGAAGTACTTCCATTTTATGCCCAAGTTCGGTTTTTAACCCTAAAGTACTACGTACGTTAAATTCCTTTTAAAGAGATTTATTCCTTTTATAAAAGTCACCCGATACCCGTAGTATAAAAATAGAGTGACTTATATCTTTTAAGTAAACCAAAACAACTTCCATACTTTTTTTTTTAAGTCAAGTTACCACGTTAAAACCAATGATAAAACCTTTCTTTTGTTTTCATAAGGTCGTTATAACCAACTTCCCATAAAGCTGTTATAACACCTTATGCTTTAAACCATTTTAAGACAACACAATGCCTTTCTTTTCCCTAAGGTTCCAGTTTTGCCTAATTTTAATTACGCAAGTCTCTTTTTGAAAAGTTTCATAGTTCAATGTCTTAATCTCTTTTAAAACAATTGAGTAGCATATGCCATAGGCGAGTAGGTTATTCTTGTTCATAATCAATCTTATTAAGCAGCCATGGTCTAGAAAATGTAATATCATTTTGTCTCATCTTAGCTTCTATGCAGATGGAGGTTTCTACTGGTTTTAATAATACTTAATTATTCAATACATTTTCCTTTATTAACGCTGCAGTGGTTTGTCGATACACATTCTGATTTCCGAAATCAGTAAAACATTATTCCTTCCAAAAACCAAGTACTCATTTCTCACGAATGAGGTTTCACACAAACATCCATATTAAGTCAAGTCTCTTATCCTTTAAGAATAAGTCTCTTAACTTCTAAACCATTAAACCATTCTTTTTATCTCTCTTAAGGCGTTACACCTAACTTCTCATTTACATAGAGCTGTTATAACCAACTTCCCAAAAAGCCGTTATAACACTTTATGTTTTAAGACAATCAAATACATTTAACATACGTACGTCTACCGTACTACATAGTTATACACATATCATGCTAGAACAGATAGGAAGAGGTTCACATACCTCGCGACGAGTATCGACTAATAGCAAAACGCTCCAAGTACCTCAAACCGTCTGCTACACTCTCCAAGCGATCACCCACACGTAGTACTACAACCTATAGAGGACACAAAGAGCCTATTAATATCTTTAGATCTCAATGTAGAATATTCTGCAGAAAATTCGGCGACCTCCCCTTCGCGGCAGCAGAAATCTCCTCTCTATCGAGGCGGCTACCAAGCCAACCTGGGGTTAACACGCCTAACCGGACGTGTACAATTCTACTCACAGCAATTACAAGCCTACTGTAATACACCCTATGTAATTACGATTACCACTTCTTAAAATTGAGCTTAAGTCGCAAGACATTGCGTAAGTATTATTCGGGCTTAAGTCAAAAGACATTGCGCACAATTATAATGTTCAGTACTATATATAGTATACATCAACTATATATTCCTACAACATGTAATTTCCAATTACAATAGAAGGTCAAGAGTGTTTACCTCGATAAGCCCAAAATTATCCGAGTTTATATGTCGATCTGAGCAAGGTTTAGCTCCTACTCCAGTGCGCTCTAACCCGCTCCAACCAACCCTTAGAAGTTCTAACCAACCTACTTATAACTTCAACTACGGGTGAAGATTTACTTAGGGTTTCGTTTTTGTGATCGAGGAAGTATAATGGTATTTTCTGGCTTGTATAAGTGTAACTGGGAATACTACAAGGTATTTGGGCCAAGGTATTTGGACATAACAACAATACTAGGAGAGTATTTCTATACCACAACAAGGGTATTTATACGAGACAACTAGGCTAGGGGTATGTACCCACGCCAAGCCTCTACAGGGAGGGGGTAGGTTTCGCAAGGGCCTTCAAGAGAGGGGTGTGTGGTGGACGAGATCACAAGAGGGAGAGGAGGGTTTGAGACTTAGAAAGATTGCTCAATTTTTGGATGAAGAATGTCTTCAACTAGAGGGGTATTTATAGGTCAAGTGAAAGCCAACCAATGGCCAAGATGAAGACAAGTGTGGTGCAAGTGTAGGGCTAGATTTCAACCATGGACCCTATCCATCTACCACACCAACTTGCACAAATATCCTACCTAACCCAAGGCACAAAAACGTGCCTTTGCTTGCTTTGTCGTCCACTTCACGTCAATGTGAGGTGACACATGTCACCCTCCCGTTGGTCCAAAATGTTTCGTCTCTCGGAAAAATCCGCAAAATTATAAATGACATAGCCGGAATTTTCCTTCAAAGTCGTGGAAGCGTTTCGCCAAAAACGACTCCTTTTGGTAGCTATGCACAAATTCGAACCTATGCCTACTTTAAGGCTCAAATTGTATCGACGCTCACGTATATACTCTGGAAATACGGTATAACAAGATATTCGTGGATTTGCTACCCACGATCGAGGAATACCTCATGCGAGTCCGTGGCTTATGCAGTGAAATAGTCCCATGCGGGCGGGTCCACCTATGCGGAGGAATATCTCATGCAGTCCGTAGGGCTTATGCGGGTGAAATAGTCCCACGCGAGGAATACCTACGCGGGTCCATGTGACCTATCGGGTGAAATAGTCCCGAGTAGGATTGCTAAATGATCTGCGGGCGGGTCCTGCTTTGATCGTGAGCTTCCTATTTTATATTGTAAGGATACTACTATTTACTCATTGTTAGTAAGGCACGATTATCTCGTAATTTGATTATCATATATGTCTCCGGCTTTGATTTAGACTTATGATGTAATTACAGTATTTTCCAGTTTTACATACTTAGTACATATTGTGTACTGACCCCCTTCGCCGGGGGGCTGCGTTCATGCCGCAGAAAGGGTGGTAAGCGGTGGTGGATCCTCATTCTTAGGATCACTTATCGACGCCGTAAGCTCCATTTATTCGGAGGCTTGTCTCTTTTAGCATGATATTTTCCACAGTGTTGTAGATTTATGTACATTCGAGGTATGGCGAGCCCTGTCCGCTACGATTATTATTCCTAAGGTCCGTATTCACATATGGTTGGTCAATGAAGAACCGACAGGCATGTACTTTTGAGTATGTTTATATTATGGAAGCGCCTTATCGTAGCTCAGGATGTTATTGTTTACATATGTGTTTATGTTGTGTATGTTCCGCTGCTATTCTCTGATGTATACCTGAACAGGGTGCCCAGGTAGTGTCACGACCTGTTCTAGGGCCCGTGACTGGTGCCTTACCCGGACACCCAAGTAGTCATACCTCAGAGTAATAAGCGGAATATAAAAACAAGACAAGAAACAAATGTAAATTAAGACACAATTTATCTGAGAAAGTCGCTTTCTAATATATATATATAAACCAAAATCGCGGTTACATCCCAAGTGTATAATAGGACTACAGCACTTAAGGAAGTAAACAACTATGGCGGACGGGGGTTCTCCATACCCCGAATGTACAAAACTATCTACACAACAGAGATCATACCTAAAAGTCGAGCCTCGGAGGTGGAGCTCACGACACCAAAGCAAAAGATCCTAAGGATGCGAATCTAGCACTGCTTCTTACTCGGCATGAACGCAATTTCGAAAGAGGTCAAGATAACAGGTACTAAGTATGTGAAACTGTAATGTACTTAAATGAAATCATATCATATTAAAACCAATTTTACAAATATGCACGAAACAACCAATGTAACCGCACATAGTGTCACATCATAAACAAGAGCAACAATAGGTAAACTGTAACAGGTCTTTTCTAGGCTGTGAATGATCGAAGCAGGGCCAATCGCCCATAGTATCATTATGCATGCCTAATCCTGGACTCCCGTAGTCCGCATAGGCCACCTAGGCCCGCATGAGGTATTCCTCGCATCGAGGGTAGCTACTCCCCGGCATCGTCCTGGACTCGTAGTCCGCATGGCCACATAGACCGCATGAGGTATAACCCCGCACACTAACCTGGAACTCTCGTAGCTCCGCATAGGTCCCCTGGACCCGCATGAGGTATTCTCGAATCATGGTCCCAGACCGCCTGAGTCTACCCCGCATCGGAGGGCAACTTAACCCCCGGCATCATGTCAAGAGGTGAGTGATATAATACTAACGTAACATCTTATCGTTTAAACAACATAAGCACAACAAGAATACCCTCTTATACACACGTTACAAGACACTAACACACATAGCATCATAATATGTCTACTAATCAAACCATCTTATTATACTTTCCAGAAATCAATACAAGTCTTTTATAAACGCATAAGTAAACTGTTCCTTTTATCTGTCTTAAGTAGTTATACCTAACTTCCCATAAAGCTAGTATAACTCTTAAGCTTTTTGTTTTAAAAACAATATCCTTCTTCTTTGAAAAATGATTTATAATTCTTTTGAAAGACTTCAAGATTCTTATTATTCAGGCTTAAGTCAAAAGACATTGCAGTAAAACTACGTTCAGTTAACACACGTACGTCTACCGTACTATATATATATTTTTAAAATATCATGCTCAAGAGTATAGGAAGAATCACATACCTTCTCGGCGAAGTCCACCTGCCAAGTCGAATATGTCGCGCGCAGAGTATCGACCTATAATAGTCAAATACGTCTATCAACGTCTAGTCTAATCTGTAGGAAGTTCTAAGCAGAGGGTTCTTAATTCTACGGAAAAATCGGGCAGCACTTCCCTGCCCTAAGCTATACAAGTCTCATCAGAATACACCTATGTAAGTACAATTCAATCTTCTTTAAATCTTCCGATGTGATTATAGTTCAATTCTATTACATTTGTACCTTCACCGTGATTACGCTCAATTCTATTCTTTAATATCCTTCATATCTTATACTCAAGTCTTAACTATTCTTATATGTAATATCCAATTACAATAGAAGGACAATAGTATTTACCTCGATAAGCCCAAAATTATCCAAGTTAGATGTCGATCCTGAGCAAGGTTTAGCTCCTAATTTGCACGCTCCGATAGCTCCAAGAAACCCTTAGAAGTTTCTAACAACTTCTACTTAAATACAAAAAGGGATTTGGGGCTAGGGTATTTTGGAATAGTAACTATACTTGGAAGACAACTTTCACTTTCTACGGGGGTGTGTTTGGGCGAGCAATACCAAGTGAAGGTGCCTCCCAGACACTACAGGGAGGGTGGTTTCGGCCAAGGCCTTCTCAAGGGGGAGGGAAGAGGGCTTTGGACGAAAACTATAAGGAGAGGGGAGGGATTTTGGAGACTTGGAAGAATGATTTGTGGATGAAGAGTTCATCAACTCAAGGGGGGTATTTATAGGGCTTTCAAGGGCTAAGATGAGGGCAAGTGGATGGTGGGGATTTGCACAAGTTCCCCTAGCCCTACTCCACAATTCACTCACAAAACATTGACCCATGGTTTAAGCCTCAATTTCATGCCAACCGTGGCCTCCCTTTGCCGTCCAATGAGGGTGACAAGTGTCACCCTCTCGTTGGTCCAAAATGTTTCATCTCTCGGAAAAATCCGCAAAAAATATAAATGACATAGCCGTAATTTTCCCTACGCAAGTTTTGTAAAACGTTTCGTCGGAAAACCATTCGTTTCGTGAGTTGTGCCCAAATTTCGCCCATAGTGTCTTTCTTAAGGCTAAACTTTTGTACGTACGCCCTTACGTACATACTCAGGAAATACGGGGTATAACATTCTCCCCTCCTTAGAAACATTCGTTCCGAATGTTCCTTCCCAAGACAGATAACGATAAGGTTTCTCATAACTTAAACAGTTTGCAAATGCCACACATGGCCACAATACAGCACTTAAGCAAAAAAAAAATGACAATGAAAATTTACAAGTAGGAAAGTGAGTTACCTGGAGGTGTGGGGAATAGGTGAGGATACTTCTGCCTCATGTCCTCTTCAGCTTCCCACGTCATCTCCTCCCTGAGCTCGTTCCGCCACAAGACTTTGTGAAGCCACGTCCTTGGTCGCAGACGCCTAACGACGATCGATTATCGCTATGGGAATCTTCTCATACGATAACCCCTCACCACTGGACATCGTCAATCGGGTGCACTCTAGATGGATCCCCGATACATCTCTCCGGCGTAGAAACATGAAACACCGGATGCGGACCTCCGTGCTCGGACGGCAGATCCAACTCATGTGCAACCTTGCCTGCCTGCGAACAATCGTCGGCCCAATGTACCTTGGAGTTTCCCTTTCTTCCCGAATCTCATCACACCTTCGCCGTGGGTGACACCTTCAGAAAACCCAATCATCAACCTCGAACTCCGGATCTGGCGACGATGATCTGCATATGACTTCATCGACTACGGTAGAATCGCCTCCTGGATAAGATTCACCTTATCCACTGCCTGCTGCACCAAATGTGGTCCCACTAACTGCACATCGCCTACATCACACCAGCCTATCGGCGATCTGCACTTCCTCCCATACACGGCCTCATAAGGCGCCATCTCGAATCTTTGGGTGGTAGCTATTATTATACGCAAACTCAACTGAGGAAAATGATCCTCCCGGCTACCCTCAAGTCAATAACACAGCTCGCAGATATCCTCAAGAGTTCGGATAGTGCGCTCCGCTGTCGTCTGTCGAGGATGGAATGCGATTCGAGCTCACTGTGTCCCTAGACCTTTCTCGAAAGACCTCGAAGTTAGCCGTAAACCGGGCTCCTCATGCGATATGATAGAAATAGGGACTCCATGCGATCGACGATCTCTGAGGTAAAGTCCGCATAATCTCACTAGAAAAAGTCGTCTGACGGGAAGAAAGCGGGCTGATTTCGTTAGCTGTCGGCGATAACCCATATAGAATCATGTCTCCTCCGAGTGCGAGGTAATCACGTGATAAAGTCCATGTTGATCACCTCCACTTCCGGTCGGGATCTCGATAAATGCGCAACAAACCACCGGGCCTCGGTGCTCTACCTTCACTCTCGGACAACATGGGCACGAGCTACAAACTCTGCAACGTCCTCTTCAAGCCATCCCACCAATACAGATCTAAGGTCGTGGTACATCTTGGTCGACCACGGATGGATGAGTAGCGCGCTGTGCTCCCACAGAACTGCTGCCAAGCCCCTGCAATATCTGGAACACACCTGACGCCCTCAAACCTTAGCACCCGTGGTGCTACCTCAAAAGGATACTTCCCCTCACGAAGAGCCGTATCACGGTACCGTGTCAAAACTGGATCCTCAAACTGTTGCCTCTTCACCTCCTCGATGATGGAAGACTCGGCAACCTCTCGAACTCGAACCCAGCTGCTATGAGAATCAATCAAAGCGGACACCGAGGCTCGCTAATCGATGCAAATCGCGAACCATGCCCCTCCTCTCCGGCTGCACATCTGATAGGCTACCCATCGACCTACGACTAAGGGCATCTGCCACAACATTGGCCTTCCCCGGGTGGTACAGGATATCAACATCATAATCCTTGAGTAACTCTAACCACCGTCTCTGTCGTAAGTTCGACTCCTACGGTGAAGATATCTGAAGGCTCTTGTGGTGCAGTATAAATATCCACATGAACCCCATACAAATAGTGCCTCCAGATCTTGGCGTGAATTACCGCTAACTCAAATCATTGGTGGGGTAGTTCCTCATGCTTCTTAAGTTGTCGGGATCGTGCGCTATAACCTTGCCTGCTGCGTCAACACACATCCCAACCCGATGCGGACGTCACAATACACAACATAACCGTCTGGACCTGCGGAAGAGTAAACGAGGCGGTCGTCGATCTCCTTCATGAATGGAAACCACGCTCACACGCATCACCGAAACTTAGCCGCTCTTACGAGTCGGCCTAGTCAATGGTGCGAGAGATAAAGCAAACTTCTCCACGAACCGCCCGATAATAACTGCGAGGCCCGTAAAGCTGCGCGCACTCTGCCGGAGTAGTAGGTCTAGGCCAAGTCGATCGCCTCTATCTTGGCGTATCCACCCGAATGCCATCAGCCCACAATATGCCCAAGAAAAGCCACCGAAGCCAACCAAACTCACATTTGGAAAACTTGACGATAAGCTGGTCTGGAGAACTCTCGGACATTCTCAAATGCTCGCGTATGCTCCTGCTCTGGCGAGAATAAACAAGATATCATCAATGAACACTATCACAAAGCGTGTCCAAAAATGGCTTGAACACTCGGTTCATCAAATCCATGAATACCGCGAGCATTGGTCAACCCGAAAGACATAACCACGAACTCATAGTGCCGTCTGGGTCGGAATGCGATCCTAGGGACATCCGCCTCTCTAACACGCACTGATAATAGCCGATCGCAGATCAATCTTGGAAAACATCTCGCACCACCGAATCGTCGAACAAATCATCAATCACAGGAAGAGGTATCATTCTTAATGGTCACCTTGTTGGTATGCATGTCGGCACATGCGCAGCGTCCCATCTTCTTCACGAACAATACCGGCGCTCCCTGGAGAAACACTAGGCTGATGAAGCCGCTTCTCCAAAGAAATCTCTCGGTGGTCCTTGACTCTCTCAACTCGGCGGTGTCATTACGTATGGCGGAATGGAAATAGGCGAAGTTTACGCTGACATCTATACAAAACTCTATCTCCCTCTCAGGAGGGATACCCGAGAGGTCATCTGGAAACATATCTGGGAACTCTCTGACTACTGGAACTGACTGAAAATCTGGTACCGCAACCTCGATCAAACACCCGAATGAGATGGTAGATATACCCTTTCGCACTATCTTCCTAGCCTTGAGGTAGGAAATAAACCTACCCTAGCGTCTGATGTTCCTCCCACTCAACAACCGGCTCCTCAGGAAACTGGAACCGTACCACTCTCTCCCTGCAGTCTACATTGGCGTAGCAAGAAGCTAGCCAATCCATACCCATGATCACATCAAAATCAGTCATATCCAACTCTATCAAGTCGGCTAAGTCCGACGGCGCATATAGTCACCGGACAAGCCCTATATACCGCCGAGCTACCATCAATCACCTGCGTAGCTACCTCGAAAGGGTCTATGGACTCGAGATCTATCCCTATCCTACTAGCAATAAGGGAGATATATAGGATGAGTAGAACCCGGATCTATCAAGGCATACATCACAACTAGAAAGCGATAAAGTACCGTGGCGACATCGGTGAGGCCTCACCGTCTGCCCGGTGGAAAAGGCATAAATGCGGTTACGAGGACCGCTAGAAGCTGACCGCGCCATGACCTCTGCCGCGACCTGCTGGCCCCGTACCTTGCCCTCGGGCGAGTAGCTATGAAGAGGCAGAAGAAGACGAAAAGAACACATAGGTGACCCTACCACTCGCTGCTCCTAGTCGGACGTCTCTGCAAGTGGCCTGCGCCACAAGTGTAGCAACCTCCTGAAGTAGGACCACAACTCGAGATGGGATCTACCGTCGGCACCGCGGAGGGTGGTCTCGATCGGTTAACCTCTGCTACCGGAAGTCCAAGTCCTGGGGCCCTAACACGCCCCGAATACTCTGGTCTTGAAGGCGAAGAGTGCTCTGGTGGTGTGGTGCAAATCTAGGCTAGCTCGAGGCCGCCCACCCCGATAGCTAACAAAAGACCACTGCCGTCCTGGTCTTACTGCTGTCTGTCGGCCAACCGTCGGCCTCTGCGTTCCTCGCATCCAAGTCGTGAGCTGCACGCGGGTAATGTCCATGCCGTGAAGAGCCACACCCGCACAAGACTTCGGCCGTATAATCATCTAGCCGGTGGCGTAGCGATGCACCCTCCTCCATTCTGCTACCAACGCGAGGACATATCGAGCCAACGATCGAACTCAACGTTGTACTCCTAGCGTGCGTCCTCTGCTCTCGTGACAAAAATCTATCGGCCCGTGCCCTCCTCATCTACGGAAGCAAGAAGTGAGTGAGAAAGGCCTCCGAGAACTCGTCCCAAGAAGCTGGGGATGCGTGCTCTCCCCGGGATAACTCCCATGAATCAAACCAATCGACTGCGGTATCACGCAGCCTATGTGAACCGAAGATCACGGACTCGGTCTCTGAAGCCTTGATCACTCGCATGATCCTCTGTAGCTGACGGATGAACTCCTGCGGATCATCCTCAGGCCTCGACCCGTAGAACTCTGGCGGGCTACATTGATGCGCATAATATGCACACACTTTTAAACGCAAGTGCACGTTATCGTATCAAGTAGTATAGTCTTAGATAAGACCGAATATCGTCCTCTAGGATTAGGGTTCAAGTACCAACTATCTATTTTCTAGTATCTATTTGGTGCATTAATGATTGATTGTTTGGTTTATAACTAAGAATTATTAAAGATAAGTAAATATAAAGAATTACTTGGATGTGATGAGAATAGGGCTTCTATGTATCCTCACTATCCGCTTATGCTACTTACTAATGCATTACTCATGGTGTTCTTCTTTTGGAGAAAGCAGGTTTACGAAATCGTTTTATACTCCCGTTAGGGTTATATAAACACTCAACCCCAGTATTGTTCCTTACCTACCTTTCGGTGATAAGGGTAACTCTATAGGAGGATTAAGAACAAAACATAGTTTCTGCCACGCACAATGCGCAAAATTAGGGTTGTTAAGCCTCATCAACGCTTACAAAACTAATTGATGTATTTTCATCCCCAATTCAAGCCTGTCTACCCAACTTACAGCATATTCACAATCCCCCTTTTTCAGAATCTGATTAGAAATCATATTGTGATAACTAGTTGTCAATTAGTTACCAAGAATTCAACTCAATTATTGGATAGATCTCTCAATAAGAAAAATAACCATAAGCATGCATTAATTTATAACATAAGTTTCAACAAATTCAACATAGAAAGCCTATAAGAGAATTAGTTCCTAGCCATGAATATGACAAGAACTAATTCAAAGTTCATCATGCAAAACTGAATTAAAGAAAAGAAAAAGAAAAGAAAGTACTAAGTTAATGGTATCCAATCTCAAGCCAAAATCTTGAGTTGTGCAAGAAGGAACCCTAAAAAGCATCTAGGTTCTCATATATAGGTTTAAAAACGCCTCCTTCTTTGTCGGGAGGCGCCCGTGAATCTTCTGCCTCTCGAATAGTGGCGCGCGCCACTGCTTTTAGGCTGCGAGGCGCGCTGGTCTGATTTTAGCCTCGTTCGCCTCTTTCTCTGTTTTCGGCTCTGGCATCTCCTCTTTTGCCCTCTTTTTGCTCCTTTTCCGCCATTTGGCCATTTTAACCACTTTGACTCAAAAGAAGGAAAAACTATCCTAATACGACATTTATATGTGCAAAATGGGACAAAAGACTAACTAAAACTGACTCAAAAGGTGTATATAAAATACACCGATCATACAACTCAGAAAATCCCGTAGCCTCAAACTGTCCGATCTCGGGTGAACCACGACGGCTGGAAGGCTGCTGCATCGGCCTATCCTCATGTCGCCACGATCACGGCGATGGCGGGCCATCTCTACGTAACCCGTCTCATCTGCTCCGGTGTGGGGTGGAGGTGTAGGTCTTGTGGTCTCATCCCACCGCTGCTGCGGCCACTAAACCTGCTGGGGATGGCGGCGTCGTGGAACTCGCCGTCTCGGGTATAGGCGGGCACGAGCCCTCGTGACTCTCGGTGTCCCACTAGCGGCTCCTGGTCTTGCCGCCACGGCGGGTTGCCTACGTGGAGGCATAATCATTCTGAAAGGAATACGTTAGAGGTCCAACTTATAACACGGCTCAAGGCACGATCTCGAGTGAGAAGAATGGAAACCAATCCTAAATATCCTATAGCCTCACGATTATTGGTGTGGTGCACAACACACCGATAATCAAGACTCTACTAGATCTGATGTAGACACCTTCCGAGGATTAAGCGCTCGATACCACTTTTGTCACGACTGTTCGGGGCGATCGTGCCTTACCCGGACACCCAAGTAGTCATACCTCAGAGTAATCAGCGGAATATAAAAACAAGACAAGAAACAAATGTAAATTAAGACACAATTTATCTGAGAAAGTCGTCTTTCGGCATATATATATATAAACCAAAATCTGGCAGTTTACATCCTAACTGTACAATAGGACTACATACCTCTAAGGAAGTAAACAACTCTGGCGGGACAGGGCGCCGCCATACCCTGAATGTACAAAACTATCTACACAACAGGGAGATCATACCCAAAAGTTGAGCCTCCGGAGAAGGTGGAGCTCCTGACACAAAAGCAAAATATCCTAAGGATGCAGATCTAGCACCTGCTTTCCCTTACCTGCGGCATGAACGCAGCCCCCCGAAGGAGGTCAGTACAACAGGTACTAAGTATGTGAAACTGTAAAGTACTTAAATGAAATCATATCATTTTAAAACCAATTTTACAAATATGCGAAACAACCGATGTAACGCGCATAGTGCCACATCATAAACAAGAGCAACAATAGGTAAAGCGTAACATGTCTTTTCTAGGCCGAATGATCGGGCGGTCAATCGCCCATAGTATCATTATGCATGCCTAATCACGGACTCCGTAGTCCGCATAGCCACCTAGGCCCGCGAGGTATTCCTGCGTCGAGGATAGCTACTTCCCGACATCGCACCGACTCGTAGTCGCATGGCCACATAGACCGCATGAGGTTTAACCCCGCACACTAACACGGAACTCGTAGCTCGCATAGGTCCCTGGACCCGCGTGAGGTATTCTCGAATCATGGTCCCATCACTGAGTCTACCCCGCATCGGAGGGAAGCTTAACCCCCGGTATCATGTCAATAGGTGAGTGATATAATACTAACGTAACAGCTTATCGTTTAAACAACATAAGCACAACAAGAATACCCTCTTATACACACGTTACAAGACACTAACACACATAGCATCATAATATGTCTACTCATCAAACCATCTTATTATACTTTCCAGAAATCAATACAAGTCTTTTATAAACGCATAAGTAAACTGTTCCTTTTATCTGTCTTAAGTAGTTATACCTAACTTCCCATAAAGCTAGTATAACTCTTAAGCTTTTTGTTTTAAAAACAATATCCTTCTTCTTTCAAAAATGATTTATAATTCTTTTGAAAGACTTCAAGATTCTTATTATTCAGGCTTAAGTCAAAAGACATTGCAGTAAAACTACGTTCAGTTAACACACGTACGTCTACCGTACTATATATATATTTTTAAAATATCATGCTCAAGAGTATAGGAAGAATCACATACCTTCTCGGCGAAGTCCACCTACCAAGTCGAATATGTCGCGCGCAGAGTATCGACCTATAATAGTCAAATACGTTTATCAACGTCTAGTCTAATCTGTAGGAAGTTCTAAGCAGAGGGTTCTTAATTCTACGGAAAAATCGGGCAGCACTTCCCTACCCGGTAAGCTATACAAGTCTACTGTAAATAAAGTCCTATGTAAGTACAGTTCAATCTTCTTTAAATCTTCTGATGTGATTATAGTTCAATTCTATTCTGTTGTACCCTTCTACTGTGATTATAGTTCAATTCTATTCTTTAATATCCTTCTATATCTTATACTCAAGTCTTAACTATTCTTATATGTAATATCCAATTACAATAGAAGGACAAGAGTATTTACCTCGATAAGCCCAAAATTATCCAAGTTAGATGTTGATCCTGAGCAAGGTTTAGCTCCTAATTTGCACGCTCCGATAGCTCCAAGAAACCCTTAGAAGTTTCTAACAACTTCTACTTAAATACAAAAAGGGATTTGGGGCTAGGGTATTTTGGAATAGTAACTATACTTGGAAGACAACTTTCTACCAAGGGGGGGGGGGTGTGTTTGGACGAGAGCAATACCAAGGGAAGGGGTGTGTGCCTCGGCTAGGACACTACAAAGGGGGAGGGGGTGGTTTCGGCCAAGGCCTTCTCAAGGGGGAGGGAAGAGGGCTTTGGACGAAAACTATAAGGAGAGGGGAGGGATTTTAGAGACTTGGAAGAATGATTTGTGGATGAAGAGTTCATCAACTCAAGGGGGGTATTTATAGGGCTTTTAAGGGCTAAGATGAGGGCAAGTGGAGGGCAAGTGGATGGTGGGGATTTGCACAAGTTCCCCTAGCCCTACTCCACAATTCACTCACAAAACATTGACCCATGGTTTAAGCCTCAATTTCATGCCAACCGTGGCCTCCCTTTGCCGTCGATGAGGGTGACAAGTGTCACCTCTCGTTGGTCCAAAATGTTTCATCTCTCGTAAAAATCCGCAAAAATATAAATGACATAGCCGTAATTTTCCTACGCAAGTTTTGTAAAGCGTTTCGTCGGAAAACCATTCGTTTAAATGAGTTGTGCCCAATTTCGCCCATAGTGCCTTTCTTAAGGCTAAACTTTTGTCACGTGCGCCCTACGTACATACTCGTGGAAATACGGGGTATAACGGTGTAGGGCACGATCGCGGTCGAGTCAGTCGTGACAAAAGTGGTATCGAGCGATTAGTCCTCGGAAAGTGGCTACGGTGTGTCTAGTGGAGGCTTGATTATCGGTGTGTTGTGCACCACATCTATAATCAGGAGGCTGCAGGACATTTAGGATTGGTTTCCATTCTTCTCTCTCTGAGATCGTGCAGTAGAGTTGTCTTATTAGGTTGAATCCTCTCTGACCTAGTCTTATGAAGCAGATATGCCTCCACGGAAGGCGGCGGGGCCCGAAGGGCAAGGCGGCGAGGCGCTAGCGGTACTCGAAGGGTTACATTGGACTCGGGCTCGGACTATGCACGAGGTAGTAGGCGGGTCGGCGAGTTCGGCCACGTCAGCGATATTAGAGGCGAGGCGGCGGTAGCTCCAGAGGTTATGGTACGAGCCTCGATTCCTGGCCAAGGTCGTATAGAGACTACGAGGAGCGGTCGGTTATTGACTTGATATAGTAGGCGGCGTGATGACGAGCAGCCACGTGAGCCAGTTTGCGGATTAGGGATTTTACGGGTTGTCATCCACGAGTTTTATGGTTCGAGTGCGAGGAGGATCCGTAGGAGTTCATTCGGCGACTGACGGACCATGCGAGTTCATAGGGCTTGAGACAGTGCATTACGCTAGCCTCCTGCAGGTTCTGCGATATTGCGTTGGCTGGTTTGAGTCGTGGTTGCTTTCGAGAGGTGATGATGCTCTTCCAGCTGTTTGGGAGGAGTTTACAGAGGCTTTCATGGATCACTTTCTGCCTCCTGAGATGAGGAGAGCCCGGGTAGATAGATTCTTGACCTTGAGGAAGAACGGGAGGACTATCAGGGAGTATAGCTTGGAGTTTGACTCCTTGGCCAGACATGCGCATACTATTGTAGCTGACATGGCGGATAGGGTTCATCGTTATGTGATGGGGCTTGACCGTCATATGATTACCGCATGCTTGGGTGTGGCTCTTGGCCGGTATGGACATCGCCGGGATGCGAGCCTATCGCGAGGATAGAGGATAGAGAGGAGGACCAGTTGGCTCGAGCCCGGCCAAGAGGCTGGGATGCAGGTCTCGAGCGATGGTCGAGCGGACGGCCTCGGCAGATCGGGTCCACTTTCCGGCCGGCCGCGAGTGCTCCGTCACGTTTTACGGCGAGAGTCGTCGGCCAGTCATTCGGGAGCGGTCGGGGCTCGGGACCGGGGTTTGAGGGAGGCGAGGATCGTCGCGATCGAGGCCACCCACATCTCGGTGTGCTCGTCACGGTAGATCGCACCAGCGAGTGTCGTGTTCTGCGAGCTTGTTACTCTTGTGGCGGATGGGCCATTTAAAGAGAAATTGTCGTCGAGAGCGGCATGGGTGGTACAGTCTGGCGAGGATCGATTCTTTGGGTCTTCCTCTCCTTACGTGGTTATGCGCCGGGCGGGGTACTCACGCGGGCCGGCGGGCGCGGTAAAGGTCGTGGTGGTGGTTCGATTCTAGCGGTCCAGAACCGCATATATTCTCTAACGACGCCAGGATCGGAGAGCTTCCACGGCGTTATCCGCAGTGCATTATTGATTTCATCTTTGTAGCGTTTATGCTTTGATAGATCCGAGTTCTACCTTGTCCTATGTGTCCCCTCTTGTGCGGGTAGAATCGAGATAGAGCCGGAGTCAATAGAGCCTTTTGAGGTAGCTACGCCAATGAGAGATTCGGTGTTAGGCGGCGGGTGTCTGAGGGTTGCAGATTTATATTCTGATCATCGGACCACTTGCGGACTTGATAGAAATTTGGAGATGATGATTTTGATGTCATTATAGGTATGGGTGGTTGGCTTCTTGTTATGCCAATGTTGATTGTAGGACAGGTTGGTTCGGTTCCATTTTGTGGCGAGCGATTATCAGTGGAAGGAAACAACGTCGCCAGAGGTAGGTTTATTTCTTACCTCAAGGCTAGGAAGATGGTGCGAAAGAGTACATCTATCATCTGGTTGGTATTTGATACTGGTGAGGTGTCGATTCTTGATCGATGCAGTGGTTAGGAGTTTCGGATGTGTTCCCGGATGATCTTGGGTATCCCTCTGAGAGGAGATTGAGTTTTGTATTGACACGTTGCGGACACTCGACCTATTTCCATTCCGCCATCTGAATGACACTTTGAGTTGAGGAGTGAAGGACCAGGTGAAAGATTTCTTTGGAGAAAGGCTTTATCGGGCCTAGTGTATCTCCCCGGGAGCGCCGGTTTTGTTCGTGAAAAAGAAGGATGGGGCGCTGCGTATGTGTGTTGATTCTGAGCGGTGAATAAGGTAACCATTAAGAATAGGTACCCTCCCGGGATTGATGATTTGTTTGACGATTGCGAGTGCGAGGTGTTTCTCAAAGATAGACTGCGATGCAGTTATCATCAGTCTGAGTTCGAGGCGGACATCCCAAAGCGCATTCGGGACCCGGTATGGGCATTATGAGTTGAGGTTATGTCTTTCGGTTTGACCAACGCTCAGTGTATTTATGGATTTGATGAACGGGTGTTCAAGCCATTTTGGATACATTTGTGATAGTATTCATTGATGACATCCTGGTTTATTTGCGGATGAGCGAGCATGCGAGATCACGAGGGTATGCGAGGTTCTCGGGCCGCGATTCGCCAAGTTCTCAGTGTGAGTTTTGGTTGGCCTCGGTGGCATTCTGGGAATATTATTGGGGCTGATGGTGTTAGTGGATCGACAAAGATTGAGGCGATCAGTCTTGGCGAGACCTACTACTCGGCCAAGTGCGCGCGACTTTTAGGTGGCGAGTTATTATCGTAGGTTTGTGGAAGCGGTTGCTTCGATTTCGACCAGTTGAATAGATCGACTCGAAAGGCATCCAAGTTCCAGTGGACAGAGGCTTGCGAGAAGGGTTTCCAGTTGCTGAAGGAAAGGTTGACTACAACTCCAGTTCTTACTCTTCCTGAGGGGTTAGACGGGTACGTGATCTATTGTGATGCCTCGGGTATCGGGCTAGGGTGTGTTTTGATGCAGCACGTCAAGGTTATAGCCTATGCTTCCCGGCAGTTACGGAAGCATGAGAGGAATTACCCTACCCATGACTTAGAGTTGGCCGCAGTTATTCATGCCTTGAAGATTTGGAGACATTATTTGTATGGGGTTCATGTGGATATTTATACAGACCACAAGAGCCTCGGTATATCTTGAGCGAGAGGAGATGAACTGCGGCGAGGCGGTGGTTAGAGTTCTTTGAAAGACTATGATGTTGATATTCTATACCATCGGGAAGGCCAACGTAGTTCTTGATGCCTTGAGTCGTAGATCGATGGGGAGCTGTAAGAGTACAGCGAGAGAGGCGAGGACATGGTCCGTCGATCCACGATTAGCGAGCCTTGGGGTTCGATTGATCGATCTGAAGCGATAGTGGTGCGGGTTCGTGAGGTTGAGTCTTCCATCGTTGATGAGGTGAAGAGGCGGCGATTTGAGGACCCGATGTTGGTACGATATCGAGATCGACTCTTGGGAGGAGAAAAATCTATTGAGGTAGATCACGATGGGGTCGCGATATTTGAGGTCGGTTGTGTGTTCCGATGTGTCGAGGACTTCCGTCGGATTACGGGGAGGCGCCGCGGTGCTCGTTATTCTATTCATCGAGTCGACCAAGATGTACCATGACCTCGGATGTTTGTATTGGTGGGATGGCACGAAGAGGGGCGTGGCGAGTTTTGTTGCCTGATGTCTAATTGCCCGGCCAGTCAGTCGAGCACGAGGCCCAGTGGATTATTGCGAGCTATTGAGATTCCGACTTGGAAGTGGGAGGTGATCAACATGGACTTTGTTCTGAGGTTACCTCGTACTCGGAGGAAATCGACTCCATTTGGGTTATTGTTGTGGTGTGAAATCAGCCCATTTCCTTCGATCGGGGCAGCGTTTTGGTGAGACTATGCAGTTGTACATCGGAGAGATTGTGAGGCTGCACGGTGTCGGTGTCGATTATTTACGATAGGGAGCCCGGTTCTGGCTAACCACGGAGTCCTTCGAAGGGTTTAGGGACCTGAGTGAATCTCGGTCTGAGATTTCATCCTCGGTGGCGGCGGCGAGCGTACTATCCGGACAACGAGGATATCTGCGGGCTGCGTGATTGATTTTAAAGGGTAGTTGGGAGGATCATTTGCCTCTTGTAGAGTTTGCTTATAACAACGGCTACCATTCCGATATCTGAGATGGCGCTATACGAGGCTTTATATGGCGGAAATGCAGTCGCCGATTGGTTGGTTCGGCGTGGGCGAGTGCGATTAGTTGGCGGACTTGAGTACAGCGGTGTGGATAAGGTAAAGCTTATCCAGGAGAGACTGTTAGCAGCCCAGAGTCGGCAGAAGTCTTATGCGGATAATCGGCGTCGGTATTTGGAGTTTCAGGTAGACGATTGGGTCTTCTTGAAGGTGTCACCCATGAAGGGTGTGATGAGATTCGGTAAGAAGAAACTCACCAAGGTACATTGGGCCACTACGGATCGTCCGTAGAGTGGGCAAGGTTGCCTACGAGTTGGATCTGCCATCAGAGTTAGAGGCGGTACATCCGGTCTTCCATGTTTCTATGTTGCGGAAGTGTATCGGTAATCCAGCGAGAGTTTTCCCTACTAGTGAGGTCCAGGTGACGGAGGGGTTATCGTATGAGGAGAGTCCCATAGCGATACTCGATCGCCAGGTCAGACGACTGCGGACCAAGGATGTAGCTTCCGTCAAAGTCTTGTGGGGGAATGATAACCGAGAGGAGATGACTTGGGAAGCGGAAGAGGACATGTTGAGGAAGTATCCCCACTTGTTTCCTATACCTTCAGGTAATTCACTTTCCCTTTCTTGTCAGGTTTTAATTGAAGTATTTCTTTTGCTTAAATGTTATAATGTGGCCATGTGTGGCAGTATTGGTATGTCGGGGTTGCGAAAGGAAACTATGTCGCTAATTGTAAGTTTGACTCTGAAAGAACATTCGGGGACGAATGTTTCTAAGGGGGAAAAAATGTTACACCCCGTATTTACAGGACATGTTTTAAGAACGTAAGTAAGAAACTCACATGTGTTAAGATTTGAGACTTGTAAAAATTTATCGGAATTATGAAATTGTCGGAAAACGAATTGTTATGACGAATGGGAGGGCGACACATGTCACCCCCCTTAGTGATGCCTTGGACAATTTGTGCAAGGGCAAGAGGGTCATTGGACCCTTGTTAGCAAGACAAGTCTTGCAACTTGAAGCTTGAGAGAATTGACTTGGTCAAAGGACCCACAAAGTCTTGATATTTACTAAGAGCTTATCCAAGCCACCCAATTGTTCATATCTTAACCCTCCAATGTGCTATATAATACTACTAGTAGCAAGAGTGAACTTAACACTTAGCCAAATTTTCACAAAACTTGAAGAACACAAGCACATGCTCTCGGGTTCATGTCCATAGAAAAAGAAAAATCTTTGTTCCTTGTTCTTTTAGCTCCCCACTTTAAACCAAGGTTCTTAAGTGTATTGTAAACATATCTCAATAGAAAAATCTTCGAAAAAGATAGTTTACGGGTTAGTCGTAAAACGAAAACCTAGTTGTCTTTCTAGGTTTTGTTTGGAGATTTGAAGGAAAATTGTTGGTGTTGTTCTAAGGGTCTCAACTAGCGGATTGAAGCTTCTTGAAGAGGCTCTAAGTTGTTAAGGAGCGACTTGGTTGGAATTGTATTAAGATTCGTTAAGGTATAATCTTGTCTTTTAAAAGCGTTACAAGATTATATATTTATATTGTTGTTAGCCTTACATGTTGCTAGCATGAAGTTGATATGTTGAAGTTTATAAGTATTATGGATTGCTTGTAGCTTAAATCCGAAATGTTATACAAGCCACTTGAAGATTGGATTACTAATTGGTCGTTTATTAGAAATCGTCGCATGTTACTTACTTGAAGATTATGGTAGTTATAATCAAATGCGACTTGATATCATGTTATGCTACCAATTTGGATTGAAATGGAAATTGGATAAGAATTGGTATTGTTGTATTCATTATGGCCGAAATTGTACTAGTAGATGTATTGGTTTGTTATCGTTTGTGGGGCGGAATTTTACATCTAGTAGGCGTGTAATCCCCTATTGATTAAATTGCTTTGATTGTGCCTTAAATGTGGCGTGTTTGGTTATTGTATTCGGCCTTGAAAAGGTAGCAAAGTGAGTAGAAACAAAGGAGGTCTTTGTCCAGATTTTCCGTAGAATTTAGAGACTTTACACTTATACTATTCTACGTTTGAAGTAAGGCTTTAATAGACGTATTGTGAATATTATAGGTTGACATTCTACGGGCGGGACTTTGTACTTGGCAAGTGGTTTGACCGTGAGGTATGTAGAACTTTTCCTATCTTTTGAGCATGACTAGTTATGCGTATATAGTGCAGTAGGCGTCTGAATCTTGATATCCTTTACTAGTTTAATGAATGGCCAAGTCGGGTGAGTTAGGAGATTAACTCTCTTCTTTGAAAGTATTAAGGATGTCTTAAGTTTTATTAAAGTTAAGGGACTTGAAGAGTTTTAAAGTATGTGATACTTGATTCGTTTTAAACGTATAAGTCCCTTGGATAGAAAATTGTACTTAACTAAGGTATAAAGTGAATATAACGACTTTATGGGGAGTTGGTTATATTGTCTTTATGGAAAGATAAATGGCTTGATTTAATGGGAGGCAATTCGATTTTAAGGCATCAATTGCCTAAGGTTTTATAAGAAAAGGAGTCACTTGATTTAGAAACCTAACTTTATTTCTAAGGGTGTTGTGACTTGCCTTGAAATGTAATTTGGACTTGATACTAGGATTAATAGTATCTTGGAAGTTTTCTACTAAAAAGAGTCATTTGTTTTAAAGAGTAGAAGTACGTAGTACTTTGGGTTAAATTCCCGGATTTTTATAAAAGACATGTTAGTGCCTTAGGTAAAACTAAAATGAGAGTGTATATAAACAAGAATAATAAGAAGTTAGGGGATTTCTTAACTTGCTTATGTATTGTATGATAAGCCGGTAGTGCTTATGTTATGTGTGATAGCCGGATTTGTGCTAGTGATATATTATTCGTTACGGGGTCATTCCCCGGGTTTGTGGCATTTGCATATTCCGTGGATTTGCTACCCACGATGCGAGGAATACCTCATGCGAGTCCGTAAGGGCTTATGCGGGTGAAATAGTCCCATGCGGGCGGGTCCAGCCTATGCGAGGAATACCTCATGCGAGTCCGTAAGGGCTTATGCGGGTGAAATAGTCCCATGCGAGGAATACCTCACGCGGGTCCATGTGACCTATGCGGGTGAAATAGTCCCAGGAGTAGGATTGCTAAATGATACTGCGGGCGGGTGGTCCTGCTTTGATCGTGAGCTTCCTATTTTATATTGTAAGGATACTACTATTTACTCTCATTGTTAGTAAGGCACAGTGTACTGTAATTTGATTATCATATATGTCTCCGGCTTTGATTTAGACTTATGATGTAATTACAGTATTTTCCAATTTTACATACTTAGTACATATGGTGTCTTGACCCCTTCCCAGAAAGTGCGTTCATCTGCAGAAAGGAGTAGCGGTGGTGGATCCTCATTCTTAGGATCACTTATCGGACGTCGAAGCTCCATTTATTCGGAGGCTTGTCTCTTTTAGTGCGATCTTTTCCACAGTGTTGTAGATTTATGTACATTCGGGGTATGGCGGGGCCACTGTCCACAATTATTATTCTAGAGTGCGTATTCACGTATGTGGTTGGGTTGTAGAACCGATTATGCAGTTGTACTTTTGAGTATGTTTATATTATGGAAAGCGGCACTTGCTCGGCTAGCACAGGATGTTATTGTTTACATATGTGTTTATGTTGTGTATGTTCCATTGCTATTCTCGATGTATACACGAGCAGGGTGCGGGTAGGGCACGATCGCGATCCCGAGTCGGTCGTGTGAAACCTCATACGTGAGTAATGAGTACTTGGTTTTTAAAGAATAATGTTACATTGATTTCGGAAATGGGAATAAGAATCGAACAAGCCAATGCAGCGTTAATAAAGGAAAAAGTAATGACAATTAATTATATTAAAACAGGTAGAAACCTCCATCTTCATAGAAGCTAAGATAAGACAAAATTGTATTACATTTCCTAGATCATGGCTGCTTTAATAAGATCATTTTTTTAATAAGTACTGATTTTCTTAAATTCCAAAGTAAGGAACTTGATTTCTAAAAGAAAAGAGACTTGAGAATTTGAAGTGTTTTGGTTTAAAAGAATGGCAGGGTTTTGTTTTATTATTGGATTTAAATTGGTAATGTTATACCCCTGTCACGACCCGTTCCAGGGCCCGTGACTGGTGCCTTACCGGGGCACCCAAGTAGTCATACATCAGAGTAATCAGCGGAAATATAAAGCAAGACATGAAACAATTTATAAAATAGAACACAGTTTAAGTGAGAAAACATCGCCTTTCGGCATATATATAAAAACATGGTTTAGCGATTCATCAAATCTTGTAACAGACTACAGACCTCTAAGGAAATATACAACTATGGCGGGACAGGGCCCCGCCATACCCTGACTGTACAAAACTATCTACAACAGGGAGATCATACCCAAAAGTAGAGCCTCCGGAAAGGATGGAGCTCCTGACACCAACGTAGAGATCCTAGGAATGTGGATCTAGCACCTGCTTGCCCTTACCTGCGGCATGAACGCGGCCCGAAGGAGGTCGATAACAGTACCAAGTATGTGAAACTATAAAGCGAAATAAAATCAAAGTATTTAAAACCTTTTCACAAATACAATCGATTCGATTGCACATAGTGTCACATCACAAACAACAATAATAGGAAAAGCGTAGCGAGTCTATTCTAGGCGCGAATGATCGAAGCAAGGCGATCGCCCGTAGTATCGTCTGCGTGCCTAGTCCTGAACTTCCGCGGCCGCATAGGTCACGCGCGGACCGCGTGAGGTATTCCCGCGTCGGGGCAGCCACCCCGGCGTCGCCTAGGCTCCGCAGCCGCATAGCCTCGAGACGCGTAGTCTCAGCGGACGCGCATAGAATCCCGCGTCAGGCTAAACACCGGAATGATCAATCACGGAGCATACGCTGCTCGCATAGTCTCACAGGAACCCGCGTAGGCCGTATAGACCGCGTCGAGGGCAAGCCACCGGTATAACGATCGAGGGTAGGTGATACAATACGATACAGCGGACTTACGGTTAACAGCGTAAGCCGCAAGAATGACCCTTTTACACGCGATTCAAGATACTAACCCGGTAGCATCATAATATGTCTACTTATCACACAAATCTTACTACACTTAGCAATCAATACAAGGCTTTTATAAACAAACAAGTAAGCAGTTCCTTTTTATCTTAGTTGTTATACCTAACTTCCCATAAAGCTAGTATAACTCTTAGCTTTTGTTTTAAAACCAAATATTTATCTTCTGTTAAAAATGATCGATATTCTTTTGAAATGTTTTGATTTTTGTTATTGAGCTTAAGCGTGAGGCATTCGTAAGTATTATTCGAGCTTAAGCGTGAGGCATTGCCATAAGTATTATTCGAGCTTAAGTCAAAGACATTGCCGTAGTTATTATTCGATTAACACGTATGCGTCTACAGTACTATATATTGTAAAATATCATGCTTTAGGAAGAATCACATACCTTACCGTGAAAACCACCTTAAGTTGAATATGTCGCGTATGAGAAATTCGACTATAATAGTCACAGATATCTATCAAAGACTACTCTGAAGGTCATTCTAAGCAGAGGTTCATAATTCTACGGTAAGTCGGGCGTGACTTCCTGCAGGTGAGCTATATAAGTCTCTTGTGAAAAGCAGTCTATGTGAGTATAGTTTGATTAATCTTCTTTTAAACCCTTCTACTTTGTAGTGATTCAATTCTATTATGCGATATTCTTCTAAGTATTTAATACTTATTCTAATACTACTACGGTATGTATACTCTAATTCAAAGAGGTTAGGATTAGTTACCTCGGTAAGCCCAAAATATCCTAGAAAAGTCGCGCTGAGCAAGGTTTAGCTCTAAGTTGTATGCGCTCATTAGCTCGAGAAACCTAGAAGTTCTTCACAACTTCTACTAAGTACTATGGGATTTGGGCTAGGGTATTTTGGGCATTATAACGATACTAGAAGACAACTTTTCTACCAAGGGAGGGGTAGATTTCGGCTAGGCTAGGGGTAGGCCTCGGCCAAGCTCACTCGAAGGGGAGGTGTTGGGACGAAAGGCTAAGGAGAAGAGAGGATTTTCAAGACTTGGAAGATTTGTGGATGAAGAACTCTTCATCTCTGAGAAGTATTTATAGCTCAAGCCTTGGCCAACCAATGGCCAAGATGAAGACAAGTGCAAGGCAAGTGTAGGGTGAGGATTAACTATACACAAATATCCTACCAACTCCTTGACTTGTGCCTGAGCACAAAAAAGCGTGCCAAGGCATTCCAATTCGTCAAATGGGCGATTCAAGTCCACCCGATGGGAGGGTGCCAAGTGTCGCCTCCGGTTGGTCCAAAATGTTTCGTCTCTCGGAAAAATCCGCAAAATTAGTAATGGCATGGCGGAATTTTCCTACGAAAAGTGTGGAAGCGTTTACGTCGGAAAGCGATTCTTTTAGTGAGTTGTGTACAAAAAAGCGTCGAGGCTAACTAAGGCCAAACTTTTATGCGTATTCCCTTACGTACATACTGCAAATACGGTATAACATTCTCCTCCTTAGAAACATTCGTCCGAATGTTCCTTCTCAAACGATTAACGATAAGATTCTTCATAACTTAAGCGGTTTGCAAATGCCACACGCGGCCACAAAACAACACTTAGGCATAAGCGATAGCGAAAATTTACAAGTAGGAAAGTGAATTACGGAGGTGTGGGAATAGGTGAGATACTTACGCCTCATGTCCTCGCCGGCTTCCCCGTCATCTCCTCTCGAGCTCGTTCGCCACAAGACTTTGTGGAAGCCCGTCCTTCGTCCGCGGGCGCTAACACGGCGATCGACTATCGCTATGGGAATCTCCTCATCGATAACCTCGGTCACTGGACATCGTCAATCGGGTGTACCACTAGATGGATCCGATACATCTCGCCGGCGTAGATCGTGAAAAACCGGATGCGCCTCCGGATCGGACGGCGGATCAACTCATAAGCAACCTTGCCTACCTGCGGACAATATGAAGCGGCCCGATGTACCTGAAGTGAGTTTCCCCTTCTTCCCAAATCTCATCACACCGCCATGGGTGGCACGCTGGAAAACCCAATCATGAACCTCGAACTCAAGATGCGAAGCGGCGATGATCTGCATCGACTTACATCGACTACGGTGTCGATAGCGCTCTCGGATAAGCTTCACCTTATCCACTGCTGCTGCACCAAATCTGGTCCCACTATTGCTCGCCCACATCGAACCAACCTATAGGCGATCTGCACTTCCTCATACAAGGCCTCGTAAGGCGCCATCGAATCTTTGGAGTGGTAGCTATTATTATCATGAAACTCAACTAGAGGCAAATGATCCTCCCAACTACCACGGAAGTCAATAACACGGGCTGCAACATATCCTCGAGAGTGCGGATAGTGCGCTCTGCTGTCCGTCTGCATGCGTGGATGAAATGCGTACTCGGGCTCACTGCGTCCCTAAACCCCTGCGGAAGGACCTCAGGAAGTTAGCGTGGCGGGCTCCTGCATGCGATATGATCAGTAGGGACTCCATGCGATCGGCGATCTCTCGGATGTAAAGTCGGCATAATCTCGGTAGAAAAAGTCGTCGGACGGGAAGAAAGTGGGCTGATTTCGTCAGCCTGTCGACGATAAACCATATAGAATCATGTCTCATATGAGTGCGAGTTAATCCTGTGATGTAGTACATGTTTATTACCTCCCACTTCCAGGTCGGGATCTCGATAAATGCGTAACAAACCACCGGGCCTGCGGTGCTCTACCTTCACTGCGCGACAACACGGGCGAGCTACGAACTGCTGCAGCGTCTCTCTTGAGCCGTCCCACCAATACGGATCTAAGGTCGTGGTACATCTTGGTCGACCGGATGGATAGAGTAGCAGCGTTGTGTGCTTCCCCAAGAACTGCTGCGAAGTCACGAAACATCTGGAACCTGATGCGCCCTCAAACCTTAGCACCCCGTGGTGCTACCTCAGGACCGCGCCTCACGAAGAGGCGTATCGCGATATCGAATCAAAGTGGATCCTCGAGCTGTTGCCTCTTCACCTCTCGGCGATGGAAGACTCGGCAACCTCACGAACTCTAACCCATTGCTATCGGAATCAATCAAGCGGACACGAGGCTCGCTAAGCGATGCAAATCACGAACCATGTCCCTCGTCTCTGCGCGCATCGATGGGCTCCCCGTGACCTACGACTAAAGCATACGCCGCAGCGTTGGCCTTCCCGGGTGGTGCGGGATATCAACATCGTAATCCTTAAGCAACTCAACCACCGTCTCTGCCGTAAGTTCGGCTCCTGCTGGTGAAGATGTCTTGGAGGCTCTTGTGGTGCGTATAAATATCCACGTGAACCACTACAAATAGTGCCTCGGATCTTGGCGTGAATCACGGTGCGACTCCAAATCATGGGTGGGGTAGTTCCTCTCGTGTTTCTTGGTGTCGGGATGCATATGCTATAACTCTGCCATCTGCGTCAACACACATCCCAACCGATGCACGGCGCGTCACAATACACAACATAACCGTGCGGACCTGCGGAAAGTAAAGCGAGGCGATCGTCAATCTCTCTTCGACAGCTGGAAACCACGCTCCTGGCATCGATCCATGGAACTTGGCGCCACGAGTCGGCCTAGTCAATGGTGCGAGATAGAAGCAAACTTCTCTACGAACGCCGATAATATCTGCAAGGCCCGAGCTGCGAACCTCTGCCGGAGTAGTAGGTGCAGGCCAAGTCTGTGCCTCGATCTTGGCGTATCCACTCGAATGCCATCGGCCCGACAATATGCCCAGCGCCATGAAGTCAGCAAAACTCACATTTGGAAAACTTGGCGTCAAATGCTGGTCGGAGAAGCTATCGGCCTGATCGCCAATGCTCTGCGTGCTCACTGCTCTGGCGAGAATAAACCAAGATATCATCAATGAACACTATCACAAGCGTGTCAAAATGGTTTGAACACTCGGTTCATCAAATCCATGAATCTGCGGAGCATTGGTCAACCCAAAGACATGACCACGAACTCATAATGCGTCTGGTCTGAATGCGATCCTAGGGACATCCACCTCTCGACTACTTTGATGATAGCGATCGCGGATCAATCTTGGAGAAACATCTCGCACCTGCTGCGGTCGAACAAATCATCAATCACAGGAAGGGGTATACATTCTTAATGGTCACCTTGTTGGTGCTGTAATCAACACACATGCGGCGTCGTCCTTCTTCTTTACGAACAATCTGGCGCTCCCGGGGAGAAACACTAGGCTGATGAAGCCGCTTCTCAACAAATCCCTAAGTGATCCTTGACTCTCTCAACTCGGCGGTGCCGTTACGTATGGCGGAATGGAAATAGGCCGAGTGTGCAGCAATATGTCAATACAAAACTCAATCTCCTCTCGGAAGGATACGGGAGGTCGTGCGGAACACGTCGGGAACTCTCGACCACTTTGGGCGACGGAAAATCTGGTACGCGGCTTGATATCAAACACCCGAGCGAGATGATAGATATACCCGCCATACGTACCATCTTCATAGCCTTGAGGTAGGAAATAAACCTACCCTCGGCGATCTGTGCTCCCCTCACTCAACAGCTCCGCCGAGCTGGAACCGTGCTACTCTCTCTCTGCGGTCTACATTGGCGTAGCAGAAGCTAGCCAATCCGTCCCGTAATCACGTCGAAGTCAATCATCTCCAACTCTATCAAGTCGGCTAGGGTCCGGCGTAAATAGTCACGGGACAAGCTCTATATACGCGAGCTACCAGAATCACCCAGGCGTAGCTACCTCGAAAGGGTCTATGGAGTCGGGCTCTATCCTTATCCTACTAGCACAAGGGAGATATATGGGGCCAGTAGAACCGGATCTATCAAGCATACATCAAACCCGAAGCCCGATAAGGTACACGTGGCGACATCGGTGAGGCCTCACGATCTGTCGGTGGACAAAGCATATATGCGATTACGAGGACGCTAGGCTGAGACTGCGCCCGCGACCTCTGCCGCGACCGCTGATCCGTATGTACCTTGCCCTCGGCGATAGCGTCGAGGATGAAGAAGCGGCAGACCACATGGCCAGGCCTACTACGGCGCCGCTCGGTCGGACAAACTCTCGCGAAATGACCTGCGGCCACAAGTATAGCGAGCTCGAGTCTGACTCGAGAATGGTATACGCCACAGCGGGCTGCGGCGAACCTCGAGCAGTTAGCACCACTGCTACCGGAAATCCGAAGTCACAGGGCCACGACACGCCCCAAGCGCTCTGGTATCTTGAAAATGAGGTAGGAGCGCTCTGCTGGCGTAGTGCAAATCGGACCTGGCGATGCCGCCCACCACGAGGACCACCAAAGAGCCGCGATCTTGGCGCCTTCTGCTGGCGATATCGCTCTGCCGTGGTCTACGCTCCTCACATCGGTCATGAGCTGCATCGGGTTATGTCCATGTACGGTGAAGGACACACCGCGCAAGACTTCGGCCATGTAATCATCTAGCCCGATGACATAGCGATGCACCACATGTCCTCATCTACGCTACGGTCGCGGGGACATATCGAGCAAGAATCAAACTCGACATTGTACTCCCTGATGCGTCCTCCATCTCGACAACAAGAATCTATCGGCTCGTGCCCTCGCCATCTGCGGAGGCGAAGTGTGTGAAAAGCCTCGAAAACTCATCCCATACTGCGGAGTGCGTACTCTCTCCGGGAAAGCTCCATGAATCAAACCAATCATTGCGGTATCCGCGGCCGTCTGCGAACCGAATATCACGGACTCGATCTCTGAAGCCACGATCACCCGCGTAATCCTCTGCGGTGGCGGATGAACTCCTGCGGATCATCTTGGCCTCGACAGTAAAACTACGGAGGCTACAACTAAGAAATCCAGTGATCTCAAACTATACGCCTCGGGTGCTACGGGTGCGGCTGGGCTGGGCGGGCTGGGCTGCCGCGTCGGCCTCTCCTCGTGTCGGGCCTGACTTTAGCCAAAGGTGGGCCGTCTCACAGTACCTAACTCCTCCGCCCGGTGTGGGACGGGAGGTGGGAATGCTGTGGTCTCTTTGAGTGGCGGCGTCATAGAACTTCGCCGTCTGGTATAGGCGGGCACGAGCCCTCGTGACTCTGGGTGTCTGCTAGCGACTCCTCGGCTGCCTTGCCCTTCCGGGCGGGTTGCCTTACGTGGAGGCATAAGCATTCTGAGGAAAGGAATACGTTAGAGGGTCGACTATAACACGACTCTAAGCACGATCTCGGAATGAGAAGAATGGAAACCAATCCTAAATATCCTATAGCCTCACGATTATTGGTGTGGTGCACAACACGCGATAATCAAGAACTACTAGATACGATGCGTAGACACTTTCCGAGATTAAGCGCTCTGATACCACTTTTGTCACGACGTTCGGGGCGTGGTGGTGCCTTCTGGGGCACCCAGTAGTCATACATCAGTGTCGGCGGAAATATAAAGCAAGACATGAAGCAGTTTATAAAATAGAACCACAGTTTAAGTGAGAAAACATCGCCTTTCGGCATATATATAAAAACATGGTTTTAGCGATTACATCAAATCTTGTACAACGGGACTACAGAACCTCTGAAATATACAACTATGGCGGGACGGGGCCCGCCATACCACTTATACAAAACTATCTCTGCAGGAGATCATACCCAAAAGTAGAGCCTCGGAAAGGATGGAGCTCACACGCAACGTAGAGATCACAGGAATGTGGATCTAGCACTGCTTGCCCTTACTGCGGCATGACGCGGCCCGAAGAGGTCGGTACCAAGTATGTGAAACTATAAAGCGAAATAAAATCAAAGTATTTAAAACCTTTTCACAAATACAATCGATTCAATTGCACATAGTGTCACATCACAAACAAAAGTAATAGGAAAAGCTATGCAGTGTCTATTCTAGGCGCGAATGATCGAAGCAAGGCCAATCGCCCGTAGTATCATTCTGCGTGCCTAGTCACGAACTTCCGCGGCCGCATGGGTCACGCGGACCCGCGTGAGGTATTCCCGCGTCGGGCAGCCAACCCGGCGTCGCCTGAGCTCCCGCGCGCGTAGCCTCGAAAGACCGCGTAGTCTCAGCGGACGCGCCATAGGAATCCCGCGTCGGGCTAAACACCGGAATGATCAATCCGGAGCATACGCTGCTCCGCATAGTCTCACAGACCGCGTAGGCGTATAGACCCGCGTCGAGGCAAGCCACCGGTATAACGATCGAGGGTAGGTGATACAATAGCGATACAACGGACTTACGGTTAGCAGCGTAAGCCTGGCAAGAATGACCGCTTTTACGGCAATTCAAGATACTAACCGGGTAGCATCATAATATGTCTACTTATCACACAAATCTTACTACATAGAAATCAATACAAGGCTTTTATAAACAAACAAGTAAGCGATTCCTTTTTATCTTCTTAAGTTGTTATACCTAACTTCCCATAAAGCTAGTATAACTCTTAGCTTTTGTTTTAAAAACCAAATATTTATCTTCTGTTAAAAATGATCGATATTCTTTTGAAATGTTTTGATTCTTTGTTATTAGAGCTTAAGCGTGAGGCATTCTGTAAGTATTATTCGAGCTTAAGCGTGAGGCATTACCATAAGTATTATTCGGGCTTAAGTCAAAGACATTGCCGTAGTTATTATTGATTAACACGTATACGTCTACCGTACTATATATTGTAAAATATCATGCTTTAGGAAGAATCACATACCTTCTCGTGAAAACCACGCGAGTTGAATATGTCGCGTGAGTCGACTATAATAGTCACAGATATCTATCAAAGACTACTCTGAAGGTCATTCTAACCAGCGGGTTCATAATTCTACGGTAAGTCGGGCAGCACTTCCCTACCCGGTGAGCTATATAAGTCTACTGTGAAAACAGTCCTATGTGAGTACAGTTTGATTAATCTTCTTTTAAACCCTTCTACTGTGGTAACAGTTCAATTCTATTATGCGATATTCTTCTAAGTATTTAATACTTATTCTAATACTACTACAGTATGTATACTCTAATTCAAAGAGGTTAGGATTAGTTACCTCGGTAAGCCCAAAATATCCTAGAAAAGTCGCTTTGAGCAAGGTTTAGCTCTAAGTTATGCGCTCGGTAGCTCGAAACCTAGAAGTTCTTCACAACTTCTACTAAGTACTATGGGATTTGGGCTAGGGTATTTTGGGCATTATAACGATACTAGAAGACAACTTTTCTACCAAGGGAGAGGGTAGATTTCGGCTAGGCTAGGGGGTAGGCCTCGGCCAAGCTCACTCGAGGGGAGAGGTGTTGGGACGAAGGCTAAGGGAGAGAGAGGATTTTCAAGACTTGGAAGATTTGTGGATGAAGAACTCTTCATCTCTAAGAGTATTTATAGCTCAAGCCTTGGCCAACCAATGGCCAAGATGAAGACAAGTGCAAGGCAAGTGTAGGGTGAGGATTAACTATACACAAATATCCTACCAACTCCTTGACTTGTGCACAAGGCACAAAAAACGTGCCAAGGCATTCCAATTCGTCCAAATGGGCGATTCAAGTCCACCAATGGGAGGTGCCAAGTGTCGCCCTCCGTTGGTCAAAATGTTTAGTCTCTCGGAAAAATCCGCAAAATTAGTAATGGCATAGCCGAAATTTTCCTACGAAGGCGTGGAAACGGTTCGGCGGAAAACGATTCTTTTAGTGAGTTGTGTACAAAAAAAAAACGTCCAAGGCTAACTAAGGCCAAACTTTTTGTACGTATTCCCTTACGTACATACTCTGGAAATACGGGGTATAACAACCCCGTAGTTCCAGAGTATGTATGTGAGGACGTACGTACAAATGTATAAGCCCTAATTAGGTTAAGGATGAAATTGTGAACTTCCAACGGAAAAGATTCCGAACCTTGTGAAGGAAATTTTACGTTTTTAATATTTTAACCAATTACAGTTTTTTTCGAGAGATGAAATATTTTGGACCAATAGGAGGGCGACATGTGTCACCCTTAGGTGGCATGTTGGACGAAAATTAGTGGGCAAGTGGCCAAGTCAAGAAGTCAAAGTCTTGCAAGATATTTTGTGGGGCAAGTGGGGGTGCCTTGGACGTTTTTTTTGGAGCAAGTGGCTAGTCACATGTCTCATTTTTGTGGTGGACATATGTCCTAAAGTTGTGGTGGACATATGTCCCAAAGTTGTGGTGGACACTTGGTTGGAATACTCCACTCACACAAGCAACCAAATCTTTACCTTACACATGTTTGAATCTTGACCCTTGAATTTCCTATAAATACCCCCCTTAAGTTGCAAGACTTCTTCATCCACTTAACAATTTCCAAGTCTCAAAAATCCTTCCCCTTGTTGTAGTTCTCGTCCAAACTCCCTCCCCCCTTTCTAGTTGTTCTCGTCCGAAACACACCCCCCCCCCCCCACCTTGGTAGAAAATTTCTTCTAGTATTGTTACTATCCCTAAATACCTTAGCCTAAATCCCTTGTAGTATTCCCAAGTTACCTCTATACTAAGAGCCCGGAAATACTACTTTATTTCCTTTAGTCTGGCGAAACCACTAGGAAAATCTTCATAGTTGGTTGAAGTATTGGGAGAAGTTGTTAGAAACTTCTAAAGGGTTTCTTGGAGCGGATTGGAGCGTTCAGAATAGGAGCTAAACGTTGCTCAGGATCGACTTATAATCTTGGATAATTTTGGGCTCATCGAGGTAATAATCTTTGTCCTTCTATTGTAATTGGAGATTACATATTGTAGTAATTTAGAATTAAGTATAAGATATATAGAAGGATGGTATAAAAGAAGAGAATTGAACTGTAATTACATTGGGCTATATTTACAGTAGACTTGTGTAGTGTTACGGGTAGGGAAGTGCTGCCCAATTTTCCGTAGAATAAAGAACATTTTGCTTAGAATATTCTACAGAGTAGTCTAGACGTTGATAGACGTATTTAACTATTATAGGTTGATACTCTGCGCACGACATATTCGACTTGGCAGGTGGATTGAGCCGAGGAGGTATGTGATTCTTCCTATCCTCTTGAGCATGATATTTGTGAAAAATATATAGTACGGTAGACGTACGTGTGTTAACTGAATTTGGTTTTACTTTGATGTCTTTTAACTTGAGTTTTAAATAATAAGAATCTTGAAGTATTTCAAAAGAGTTATGAATCATTTTTGAAAGAAAAACTTGGTTTTTCAGAAAAGCTTAAGTGTTATACTAGCTTTATGGGAAGTTAGGTATAACGACTTGAGAAAGATAAGAGGAAACGGTTTACTTATTTGTTTATAAAAGCTTTATAAATGATTTCTGAATGTGTGGTAAGTTGGTTTGATAAGTAGACATATTATGATGCTACGTGTGTTAGTGTCTTGTGACGTTTGTGTAAATGAGATTTCCTTGTTGTGCTTATGTTGTTTAACGATAAGCAGTTGTGCTGATATTATATCACTTACCCCCCTGACTTGTTACGAGCGAGGCTAGCCACCCGTCGAGGAATACCTCATCTTGGTCTATGTGACATATGCGGGCTGCGGGAGCTCGGGATGATCACTCGGGCGTGTTCTGCCCGATCACGAGAATACCTCATGCGGTCGGTGACTATGCGGACTGCGGGAGTCGAGTTGATCTGGGGTTAGCTACCCCGATGCGAGAATACCTCATGCGGACCTAGGTGTACATGCGGTGCGGGAGTTCGATGTTAGGCTCGCATAATGATACTATGGCGATTGGCCTTGCCGATCGTTAGCGGCCTAGAAAAGACGATTCGTTATATCTATTTTGCTCTTGTTTATCTTTGTGGCACTATGTGCGGTTGAATTGGTTGTATTTTAAGTGGTTTTAAAATGCTTTGATTTCATTTCGATGCTTCTGATTTCACATACTTAGTGCATGTTATGCTTGACCTCCTTGAAGTGCGTTCATCTGCGGTGAAGTACTCTGTTATTGATCCGCTCCTAGGATCATCGTTTACGCTTTTAGGAAAGCCGTTTCTCGAGGCTTATATTTTGGGTATGATCTCCCTGTCATTGTAGCTTTATGTACATTCAGGGTATGGCGGGGCCCTGTATGGCTTATACCCTGAATGTACATAAAGTTACAATGACAGGGAGATCATACCCAAAAGATAAGCCTCCGGAGAAACGGGGCTTTCCCAACGTAGCGGTGATCTAGGAGCGGGGATCGACAACGAGTACCTCACTGCGGCGTGAGCGGCCCCGAAGGAGGTCGATCTGGTACCAAGTATGTGGCGTAAAATCTGAAATGAAATCATAGCATTTAAAACCAATTACAAATACGTGAACAACGATTTAAGCGCGCATAGTGCCCGCATAAACAAGTGCAAAATAGATATAACGTAGCGGTCTTTTCTGGCGCTAATGATCGGCAAGGCAATCGCCCGTAGTATCATTATGCGAGCCTAATCACTGACTCCGCGATCGCGTAGACCAGGTCGCGTGAAATATCGCATCGGGGTAGCTAACTCGTCGTCAACACGGACTCCCGCGATCGCGTAGTCACTGGACCACGTGGTATTCCGCATCGGCGTAACACCGAGTGATCATCTGGAGCTCCGCGACTCGCGTAGGTCACGTAGACCGCGTGGTATTCTCGCATCGAAGTGGCTAGCCTGCTCGTAACAAGTCGAGGGTAAGTGATATAATATCGACAACCGCTTATCGTTAAATAACATAAGCACAACAAAAACCCATTTACACAAGCGTCACAAACACTAACACGTGGCATCGTAATATGTCTACATATCAAACCAACACCTTCGAAAATCATTTATAAGGCTTTTATAAACAAATAAATAAACGTTTCTCTTATCTTTCTCAAGTCGTTATACCTAACTTTCCATAAAGCTAGTATAACACTTAAGTTTTTTTGAAAAACCAAGTATTACTTTTCTTTCAAAAATGATTCATAACTCTTTTGAAATACTTCAAGATTCTTATTATTTAAAACTCAAGTTAAAATACATCAAAGTAAAACCAAATCCAGTTAACACACGTCTGCGTACTATATATATTTCACAAATATCATGCTCAAGAGGATAGGAAGAATCACATACCTCTCCGGCTAAATCCACTGCCAAGTCGAATATGTCGCGCGAGTATCAACCTATAATAGTCAAATACGTCTATCAGCGTCTGAACTACTTAGTAGAATATTCTAAGCATAACGTTCTTTATTCTACGGAAAATTGGGCACCTCCCTAGTAAAACTACACAAGTCTGCTGTAAATACAGCCCGATGTAATTACAGATTCAATTCTCTTCTTTATACCATCCTTCATATATCTTATACTCAATTTTAAACTACTACGGTATGTAATCTCGATTATAATAGAAGGACAGATTATTACCTCGATAAGCCCAAAATTATCCAAGATTATATGTCGATCTGAGCAACGTTTAGCTCTGCATGCGCTCCAATCCGCTCGAGAAACCCTTAGAAGTTTCTAAACAACTTCCTAATACTTCAACCAACTTATGAAGATTTTCCTGAGTTTCGTTTTGTGACTAAAGGAAATAAAGTAGTATTTAGGGCTCTTAGTATAGAGGTAACTTTGGAATACTACAAGGTATTTAGGCTAAGGTATTTTGGGATAGTAACAATACTTGAAGAAATTTTTCTACCAGGGGTGTTTGGACGAGAACTACCACAGGGGGAGGATTTTTGGGCGAGACTACTACTGAGGAAGGATTTTTAGACTTGGAAATTGTTTAAGTGGATGAAGAAGTCTTGCAACTTAAAGGTATTTATAGGACATTCAAGTCAAGATTCAAGCAAGTGTAGGGTGAAGATTTGGTTGCTTGTGTGAGTGGGGTCTTCCAACCAAGTGTCACCATAACTTTGGGACATATGTCCACCACAACTTTGGGACATATGTCCACAAAAATGAGACATGTAGCCTAGAAAGCGTCCAAGGCCGCTCCACTGCTTAAAATATCTTGCAAGACTTGACTAATTGATTTCACGCCCGATAATTTCGTCCAACATGTGCCACCTAGGGTGACACGTGTCGCCTCTATTGGTCCAAAATATTTCATCTCTCGGAAAAATCCGTAATTGGTTAAAATATTAAAAACGTAAAATTTCCTTCACAAGGTTCGGAATCTTTTCCGTTGGAAATTAACAATTTCATCCTTAACCTAATTAGGGCTTATACATTTGTACGTACGTCCTCACATACATACTCTGGAACTACGGGGTATAACAATAATAATCTCCCAAATTAGCACGACACCCTGAGGATCATCCTCAGCTCTCTATCCATAGAACTCTGGCGAACTGCAACTCAAGAAATCCCGAAGTCTCAAACTATCGGATCTAGGGTGAATCAGATGCTGCCGGAACCGGCTCCGTCATCCTCATTCCCACCGACCTAGATAGTAATGGGCCATCTCCGAACTCATATCCTCGGCTCCGGCGTGGAAGTGGAGCTCGGTATCGTGGCCTCGATGAAAGCTTGCGCTCTAAACTCTGTTGGGGCTAGCGTCATAAAACTCGTCGTCGAAGTACCATCTCGGGTAATGATCGGGCTGTGCCTCGTAACCTGCGTGTTCTACTCGTAGCTCCTCTGTGCCTTGCCCATCAGGCCACTGGTTGCCTGCGTGGCATATCTCGGTACATAAGAATACGCGAGTCGACTTATAACACGCTCTAAGGCTGATCTCGAGTGAGAAGAATGAAACCAATCCTAAATATCCTGCGACCTCACGATTATAGGTGTGGTGCACAACACGCCGATAATCAAGACTACTAGATGCGGTGCAGTAGACACTTTCCAGGATTAAGCGCTCGATACCACTTTTGTCACGACGACCTCGGGCGTGGTAGTGCCTACCGGCGCATAGTGATACAACATCGAGAAAATCGGAAATAAAACTTAAACATGAAACAAGATAAAATAAAGCAGGCTAACCAAAATGGTTACCTTTACATATATATATAAATACCTAAATGATTATATCCTTTTACAAACCACGCGAAGCGATCTACGGACCTCACAGAATGTAACCCAACTACGACGGGGCGGGCCTCGCCATACCACGAATGTAAACTGACAACGAGGACTATACGAAAGATAAGCCTCGGAGAAAGCGGAGCTTCCGATCGAATTGTGATCCTATGGCGAGATCGACAAGCGGTGTACCCTACTGCGGCATGAGCGCGGCCCCGAAGGAGGTCGATACAATACCAAGTATGTGGCGAAAATCAGTAAATGAAATCATAATAGTCTATTTAAAGCGGGAGACATGTATGATAAGCAAACTACAATACCTGACATATAGCGATCGTGTCAAGTTAGGGACTCACGCCTCAAAGTCATCACTCGAATATAACCGTGGTTCTCGCGCCACAACATCAATCATGCGTGGAATACGCCCGCCATTCTGGCGATCATGATATAATAACACGAGAGTACATGAACACGAGTCCAGCTGTGTCATAACAACCGTCTGGGGCAAATGCGAAGGCATAGCTACGGATCCACCTGCGTAAATCAAGCGGCCAGGCAAATCGAAAGCAACTACGGAACCTACCATACCAACAATACTAAATAAGCGTATCACGAAGATGGCCAAGGCAAATCGATAGCCTCTGCAGATCCGCTGCGTCGCGTGTCGGCGGCAATCGTAAGCTAACTACGGATCCACCTGCGTCGAAACCGGTCTAAAAGCGGAAAAGCTGCGTCACGGCGGCGGGGCAAATCGATAGCCTCTGCGATCCGCTGCATCACGTGTGGCGGGGCAAATCGTAGGCTAACCACGAGATCCACCTGCGTCACGAACCGTCCAAACAACGACTCGCGAAGGCGACGGGGCAATGCGAAGGCCTCTGCGAATCCACCTGCGTCGTGAGCGAGGCCGAAATCGTAGACGACTACGAATACCAAAGCGTAATCGAGACCGCCCTGGCGACTTCGCGAAGGCGACACGTGGCAAGTGCGATAGCTCTGAGATCCTCACTGCGTGTCACGACCCGGACCTCGGGCGCGGCTGGTGCCTTACCGGGCACGGTGATCTGACATCGAGAAAATCGGAAATAAAAACTTAAACATGAAACAAGATAAAATAAAAGCAGGCTAACAGCGGTTACCTTCTGCATAAATATACGAGCAGTTATATCATTTACAAACCACCTTGTGGTACTACAAACCTCTAAGAATATAACACAACTGACGACGGGCAGGCCCATACCACGAATGTAGTACACGACGGGGACTATACGAGATAAGCCTGCGGAAAGCGGAGCTTCCCAAGCTGAACTGTGATCCTATGGCGAGGATCAACAAGCGGTGTACCTACCTGCGGCGTAACGCGGCCAAGGAGTCGATCTGGTACGAAGTATGGCGAAAATCTTGTAAATGAAATCATAATAGTTTATTTATAGCAGGAGACATGTATGATAACCAAACTACGATTACCTGACATATAAGCGATCGTATCAAGTCGGACTCGCGCCTCAAAGTCATCACTCGAATATAACCATGGGTCTCGCGCCATGACATCAATCATGCGTGGAATACCTTCCCACTGCATGGCGATGATATAATAACACGAGTACACATGAACACGAGTCCCGCTGTGTCATAACAAATGCACAGGCAAATCACGAAGGCATAGCTACGATCCACTGCGTCATTGCGGCAAGTCTGGAAAGCCAACTACGAACCATACCAACAATACTAAATAAGCGTATCACGAAGATGGCCAAGCGGTTACGATAGCCTCTGCAGATCCACTGCATCACGTCGATGGCCAGAGCCGTCGTAACTACGAATCCACTGCGTCACGAAACTTGGTCTAAAGCGGAAAGCTGCGTCCACGGTGGCCAGGGCAAATGCGATAGCCTCTGCGAATCCGCTGCGTCGCGTGGCGGCGGGCAAGTTCGTAGGCTAACCACGGATCCACCTGCGTCACGAAACCGTCCAAACACGACTCGCGAAGGTGACACGGGCAAATCGAAGGCCTCTACCAGATCCACCTGCGCATGTCATTTGAGCGGGGCAAGTCGTGACCAACTACGAGATACCAAAGCGTAATCACGAGACTTCGCCACCCGACTCGCGAAGGCGACCACGTGGCAAGTCGATAGCCTGCAGATCCTCACTGCGTGTCACGACCGACCTCGGACGCATTGGTGCCTTACCGGGCACCCCAGGTGATACAACATCGAGAGAAAATCGTGAAATAAAAACTTAAACATGAAACAAGATAAAATAAAGCAGGCTAACCAAAGCGGTTACGCTTTCTGCATAAATATACGAGCAGTTATATCATTTACAAACCACGCACAGCGGTACTACGGACCTCACAGAATGTAACCCACAACTCTGACGGAGACGGGGCCGCCATACCACGAATGTAAGTACTGCGGCGAGGACTATACGAATAAGCCTGCGGAAAGCGGAGCTTCCCAAGCGAGCGTTGTGATCCATGAGAGGATCAACAAGCGGTGTACCTACTGCGGCGTGAGCGGCCCGGGAGGTCGATCAACGGTACAGTATGTGGCGAAAATCGTAAATGAAATCATAATAGTCTATTTAAAGCGGGAGACATGTATGATACCAAACTACGATACCTGACATATAAGTAGTCATGTCAAGTCGGACTCGCGCCCTCAAAGTCATCACTCGAATATAACCGTGGGTCTCGCCCATGACATCAATCATGCGTGGAATACCTTCCCATCGCCGGCGATCATGATATAATAACACCAGAGTACGCATGAACACGGGTCCCACTGTGTCATAACAACCGTCTGGGGCAAATGCGAAGGCATAGCTACGAGATCCACCTGCGTCATCAAGTGGCCAGGCAAGTCGAAAGCCAACTACGGAACCTACCATACCAACAATACTAAATAATTGTATCCGCGAAGGACACGGGCAAATCGAAGCCAACTACGGATACCAAAGCGCGTCACGCGTGGTAGGGGGCAAATCTGAGCTAACTACCGGATACGGCGTGATCACGAGACCGCCACGACCGGCAATCACGAAGACCAACTACGGATCCACTGCGCGCGTAGGCGGCGGGGCCACGAAGACCAACTACCAGGTACCAAGGCCGTAATCACGAGACTTCTCCACAAAACTGACACGGGGCAAGTACGAAGGCTAACTACCAGATACCAAAGCCGAATCAGCCACCACCGGGGCAATTACGAGCCGACCACGGATACGAGGCGAATCGGAAAACCCGTGGAGGTGGTCCGTGGAATGACACTATCAAGCGATCGGGGCAAATCAAGCCAACTACAAACCAACTGCGTCGGCAATGGCCGGCAATCGAGGGCTAGCTACGGATACGAGCGAATCGGTAAACCTCGTGAAGAGCTAGTCCATGGAACAACAATCTAATGGAACCATACGTGGGCCACTGGCGTCGTAGGTCGAGGATATAACAAGACAACACTCTAGTGGAAGCATGCCGTGGGCCACCGTCGTGTCGATGTCCATCAATCAACGGATAATGGCCCTCGAGAGACTCGGTAGCCAGAATCAAAACACTTGCACCAAAAGGCTATCACATCCGGCGCCGCGAGTTCAGCGTGCTCATAGACTTTCATTTTAGTACAACAAATTGGTTCACCATATATATAAACTCAAGTACTCCTATTTTGTGCCAACAATCCGGGTTTTAACCCTAAAGTACTACATACTTAAATTCTTTCAAAAGATCCCTTTCTTTTACAAAAGTCATACGATACCCATAGTATCAAAAATAGAGTAATTATCATTTCAAGTAAACCAAAACCATTTCCACACCTTCTTTTGAAATAAACCAAGACAACACCATGCTTTCTTTTAAAACCAATTTAAGACAAAACCATGCCTTCTTTTTAAACCATTTTAAGACATAACCATGCCTTCTTTTTAAACCATTTTAAGACAAAACCATGCCTTCTTTTTAAACCATTTTAAGACAAAACCAGACCTTCTTTTTAAACCATTTTAAGACAAAACCATGCCTCTCTTTTAAACCAAAAACTCTTCAATTCCTCAAGTCCCTTTTCTTTTAGAAATCAAGTTCCTTACTTTGGAATTTAAGAAAATTCAATACTTGTTATTAATGATCTTATTAAAGTAGTCATGATCTAGGAAATGTAATACAATTTTGTCTTATCTTAGCTTCTATGCAGATGGAGGTTTCTACTGGTTTTAATAATAATTAATTAGTCAATACATTTTCTTTTATTAGCATTTGCAGTGGTTTGTTCGATACTTATTCTCATTTCCGAAATCAATATAACTTATTCCTTTTTAAAACCCAATTACTCATTTCTCATAAATGCGGTTTCACAACTTTTTAACACAAACCAAGTCCTTAATAATTCACATCAAGTCATTTATAAGTTAAGTCTCTTAGCTTTTAAAAACCACAAACCATTTCTTTACCTCGTAAAGTTGTTATAACAAACTTCCCATAAAGCGTTATAACACTTTATGTTTTAAACTAACCAAATTAGTTTAGCATCGTCGTCTACCGTACTACATAGTTCACACAATCATGCTAGAAAAGATAGGAAGAGGTTCACATACCTCGCGACGATTATCGACAAAAGCAAAAAGCTCCAAATCTTTGTAACCTGAGTCCTTTCCACCCTTCAAGTAGAATATGCTACTCGTAGAACTTCAACCTATAAAGGTCACAAAACGTCTATCAACTTCTAGATCCCTTCGTAGAACATTTCTGCCCCACAATAATACTACAAGTCTACTGTAAATATAGTTCAATTCTTTATAATCATCCTTCCATAAATCATATACTCAATTATATATTACTACAACATGTAATCTCCAATTACAATAGGGGGATAAAGATCATTACCTCGATAAGCCCAAAATTATCCAAGATTTATAAGTCGATCTGAGCAACGTTTAGCTCGATTCCTTACGCTCCAACCGCTCCAAGCAACCCTTAGAAGTTTCTAAACAACTTCTCTTAACACTTCATCTAAGCTATGAAGATTTTCTAGGGCTTCATTTTGCGACTATTGGAATAAAGTAGTATTTAGGCTCTTAATATTTGAAATAACTTTGGAATACTACAAGGACTCCTAGTCGATGGTATTTGGGATAATACAACAAAACTCGAAGTATTTCTAAACAAAGTGGGGGTTGGACGAGAACAACTTAAGGAGGAGGGAGGGAGAATTTGCCTTGGAAAGATATTTCAAGTGTGGATGAAATTAAGTCTTGCAACAAAGGGGTATTTATAGATAAATCAATGTCTAGGATTAAAGCAAATGTAAGGTGAGGATTGGGGACATGTGTGTGGGTAATCTACCAACCAAATGTCCACCACAAAAATGCCACTTGTCCCCCAAGAAAAAACGTCCAAGTGCCCTCACTTTCGGCCATAGGGCCACATGGGGGTGACACGTGTCTCCCCCCTACTCGTCCAAAATATTTCATCTTCCGAAAATATCCGCAATGCCAAAAATCCGAAAATAAAGTGGGCCCACAAAGCGTAAATTCTCCGTGGGCCCACGTGACCAATTCGGAAATAAAATTCCATAATTCTTAAAAATTCCAAAAGTCGAATACCAAATATGAATCAATTCCGTTAACGAGCCTTTTTCCTTCACAAGATCCGGAAACTTTTCCGTCGAAAAATCACATCTTTCTTTCTTTCCAATTTTTGTGTCGTATTCTCGTACGTACGTCCTCACATACATACCCTGGAACTACGGGGTGTAACATTCTTCCCTCCTTAGAAACATTCGTCCCGAATGTTCCTTCTAAGTCTTAAAACATACATGCGCTGGTATAGTCTTCACTACTATACTTACGAAACCAATTATGCCACCAATGGCCATAATATAACATATGCGCAAAACTCCAATCCAAGCCAACGAGGAATCACCTCTAACGTGTATAACATCACCATAAGCTCCCACCCAAGTCTAAAGGATACTCGCGCATCTTCACTTCACAACAAAATGATCTCTTTCATCCATAACGCATGTTCACTTTCCTTACTCGTCGTACACTTCTCGAACACGAACTCTTTCTAGTACACGTACCACACTTGATCATCACTTGGTTTCCAAAACACAGGAGCCACTACCTCCAAACTTGGTCATCTTACTAGCCTTAAATTCCTTTAAGACCATTCCCGGCCTTCACGATCTGATTCTAGTCGAACACATCCGCGAACTCGTGCGATGGTTACCTAAACTTGGGCCTAGCACCCTCGTGACCTTACCACCTGGCGGGACCACCTCAAACTGACCCCCTCGTTCACGGGCTGCGGGTTGACCCGCGACCTGGCCTCAACCCGACCCATTATCGCGCCAAACTCTCTCGTTCCTCGATCCGGAACAATCTTACTAATTCACGTCATGAAAGCTACCACTTCTATCTCAAACTACCCATGGAATTATCACACAATATATGTCACGCATACCAAGTACTTCGACAAAGACCAACCGTAAAATCATCCACTCAAGATGGCCTTGCATCCAAGGTCCTAACTGTTATAAATTCTAAGGCTCACAATTGTCTCGTCTCCAGACTTACCCTTTTTCAACTACCCATGTTTTCTAATTCACACTTAACACACTACTATCCGTACATAGCACTTAACATGTATCCATCATAACAACATAAACAAGTCTCTTAAGGGCTGAAGATATCTCTGTAACTACTGCCTCACTTTCCCTTTGTCGCCCTAATCATAATCCTGCCCTGCAGGGCGCCTAGCTATAGAAGGTGATGAACCATCCACCGATCCCGAAGGCTGAGTCTCTACATATGTGCTACCTCTGGTCGGACAAACTCTCACCAAATGGCCCTGTTGGCCGCAAGCATACAAGTTGTCGAGCGATGCGACACTCCACGTAATGGAGTCTATTACAACAGCCACAGCGAGGTGGGGTGACCTCGTCAAACAAACACCCCTTCTGAACAAGCCGAACCATGGCCCGGCCGGTGGGTGAGTCATCCCTCTTGTATCCCTCCTGCTTGGACATCCTCCCGTCATGGCCACGGCCGCAAGTATAACAATCTCCCAAAATAGCCACGACACCACGAGGATCATCCTCGGCTCTCTATCCATAGAACTGCGGCGCAACTCAAGAAATCCGAAGACTCGGACTATCGGATCTAGGGTGAATCAGTGCTGCCGGAACCACCGGCTCCGTCCGTCCTCATTCGGCCACCGGCCTAGCTAATCGGGCCATCTCCTTGAACTCATATCCTCGGCTCACGGCGTGGGCTGAGGCTCGGATATCGTGGCCTCGGCAGCTACCGCTCTTGCTCTAAACTCTGCTTGGGGCTAAGCGGCGTCGTAAAACTCGTCGTCACAGTACTATCTCGGGTAATGGCCAGGGCTGCGCCTCGTAACCCTCGTGTTCTACTCGTAGCTCCCTCTGCGCCTTTCCCGTCGGGCCTTTGGTTTTTCGCGAGGCATAAGCGTACATACGAATATGTCAGGGAGTCCAACTTATAACACGACTCTGAGCACGATCTCGAGTGAGAAGAATGAAACCAATCCTAAATATCCTGTAGCCTCACGATTATAGATGTGGTGCGCAACACACCGATAATCAAGACTCTACTAGACACGGTGCGTAGACACTTTCCAGGATTAAATGCTCGATACCACTTTTGTCACGACCCGACCTCGGGCGCATGTGGTGCCTTACCGGGCACCAGTGATACAACATCGGAGAAAATCGTGAAATAAAAACTTAAACATGAAACAAGATAAAATAAAAGCAAGCTAACCAAAGCGGTTACCTTTGCATAAATATACGAACAGTTATATCCTTTACAAACCACACTTGCAGCGATACTACGGACCTCTAGAATGTAACCACACTACGAAGGGCGGGGCCCGCCATACCACGAATGTAAGTACACCTGACGAGGACTATACGAATAAGCCTCGAGAAGCGGGCTTCCCGAATCTTTGGCGTGATCATGGCGAGGATCAACAATCGTGTACTCTACTGCGGCGTGAACGGCCCGAAGGAGGTCGATCTGCAATTACCAAGTATGTGGCCCGAAAATCGTAAATGAAATCATAATAGTCTATATAAAGCGGAGACATGTATGATAACCAAACTACGATTACCTGACATATAGCGATCATGTCAAGTCGGGGACTCACGCCATCAAAGTCATCACTCAAATATAACAATGGGTCTCGCGCCCACAACATCAATCATGCGGTGGAATTCCTTCCTCACCGGCGATCTATGATAAAACAACACCAAGGATTACGCATGAACACGGGTCCCACGTGTCGCAAAACCGTGCGTGGCAAATGCGAAGGCATAACTACGGATCAAGCGTCATCAATGGCCGGCAAATGCAGTGAACTACGGATACCAAAGTCGTACCAACAATACTATATAACTATACCACGAAGGCGACACGGGGCAAGTCGAAAGCCAACTACGGATACCAAAGCGCGTCACGTGGGCGGGGCAAGTGAGGCTAACTACGGATACAAAGGCGTGATCACGAGACTTCGCCCGAAGGCGACACGGGGCAAGTACAAAGACCAACTACGGATCCACTGCGCCCACGTAGGCGGCGGGCAAATACGAACCAACTACGGTACCGGCGTAATCACGAGACCGCCTGGCCCGACATGGGGCAAGTCGAAGGCTAACTACGGATACAAAGCGAATCAGCCACGGCCAGGGCAAGTCGAGCGACCACGGATACGAGGCGAATCGGTAAAACCCGTGGAGTGGTCCGTGGAATGACACTATCAAGAATCGATCGGGCAAGTACGAAAGCCAACTACGAATCCAACTGCATCAAGAACGGCCAGAGGCAATGCGAGGGCTAGCTACGGATACCAAGGCCGAATTAGTAAACCTCGTGGAAGCTAGTCCATGGAACAACAATCCTAATGGAACCATACGTGGGCGCTAACGTGTCGATGGGTCGAGGATATAACAAGACAACACTCTAGTGGAAGCATGCGTGGGCCACCCATCGTTTGATATGTCCATCAATCAACGGATAAGCGACCTCATTGAGAGACTTCGGTACGAATCAAAACACTTGACAAAGGCTATCACATCCGGCGCAGGCAAGTTCAGCGCACTCATAGACTTTCATTTTATTACAACAAATTGGTTCACCATATATAAACTCAAGTACTCTATTTTGTTCCAACAATCAGGGTTTTAACCTAAAGTACTACGTCTTAAATTCTTTCAAAAGATCCCTTTCTTTTACAAAAGTCATCGATACCCATAGTATCAAAAATAGAGTAATTATCATTTCAAGTAAACCAAAACCATTTCCACACCTTCTTTTGAAATAAACGAGACAACACCGTACTTTCTTTTAAAACCAATTTAAGACAAAACCATGCCTTCTTTTTAAACCATTTTAAGACAAAACCATGCCTTCTTTTTAAACCATTTTAAGACAAAACCATGCCTTCTTTTTAAACCATTTTAAGACAAAACCAGGCCTTCTTTTTAAACCATTTTAAGACAAAACCATGCCTCTCTTTTAAACCAAAAACTCTTCAATTCCTCAAGTCCCTTTTCTTTTAGAAATCAAGTTCCTTACTTTGGAATTTAAGAAAATTCAATACTTGTTATTAATGATCTTATTAAAGTAGCCATGATCTAGGAAATGTAATACAATTTTGTCTTATCTTAGCTTCTATGCAGATGGAGGTTTCTACTGGTTTTAATAATAATTAATTAGTCAATACATTTTCCTTTATTAACGCTGCAGTGGTTTGTTCGATACTTATTCTCATTTTCGAAATCAATATAACTTATTCCTTTTTAAAACCTAATTACTCATTTCTCATAAATGCGGTTTCACAACTTTTTAACACAAACCAAGTCCTTAATAATTCACATCATGTCATTTATAAGTTAAGTCTCTTAGCTTTTAAAAACCAAAAACCATTTCTTTACCTACATAAAGTTGTTATAACAAACTTCTCATAAAGCCGTTATAACACTTTATGTTTTAAACCAACCAAATTCGTTTAGCATACGTACGTCTACCGTACTACATAGTTCACACAATCATGCTAGAAAAGATAGGAAGAGGTTCACATACCTCGCGACGATTATCGACAAAAAGCAAAAAGCTCCAAAGTACTGTAACCCTGCAAGTCCTTTCCACCCTTCAAGTAGAATATGCTACTCGTAGAACTTCAACCTATAAAGGTCACAAAACGTCTATCAACTTCTAGATCCCTTCGTAGAACATTTCTAAATACAAGGTTCCCTATTCTACGGAAAATTCGGCAGCACCTCCCCCCGCATGACCACATAAATCTCCTCTATCAAGGCCCGCTACCAAGCCAACAACTCTAGGGGTTACACGTCTAACGGGCGTGTACAACCTTACCAATAATACTACAAGTCTCTGTAAATCTGATCCAAAGTAAATCTGATTCAATTCTTTATAATCATCCTTCCATAAATCATATACTCAATTATATATTACTCTGACATGTAATCTCGATTACAATAGGGGGATAAAGATCATTACCTCGATAAGCCCAAAATTATTTAAGATTTATAAGTCGATCCTGAGCAACGTTTAGCTCCAATTCCTTACGCTCCAACCCGCTCCAAGAAACCCTTAGAAGTTTCTAAACAACTTCTCTTAACACTTCATCTAAGCTATGAAGATTTTTCTAGGGCTTCATTTTGCGACTATTGGAATAAAGTAGTATTTCCGGCTCTTAATATTTGAAATAACTTTGGAATACTACTAGGAATACTAGGCTAAGGTATTTGGGATAATACAACAATACTTGAAGTATTTCTACACAAAGTGTGGGGGGGGGTGGTTGGACGAGAACAACTTAAGGGAGGGAGGGAGAATTTGCCTTGGCAAGATATTTCAAGTGTGGATGAAATTAAGTCTTGCAACAAAGGGGTATTTATAGATAAATCAATGGCTAGGATTAAAGCAAATGTAAGGTGAGGATTGGGGACATGTGTGTGGGTAATCTACCAACCAAATGTCCACCACAAAAATGGGACAACTGGCTTGTCACTTGTCCCCCAAGAAAAACGTCCGTGCCTCACTTTCGCCATAGGGCCACGTGGGGTGACACGTGTCGCCCCACTGCTCGTCCAAAATATTTCATCTTCGAAAATATCCGCAATGCCAAAAATCCGAAAATAAAGTGGGCCACAAAGCGTAATTTCTCGTGGGCCCGTGACCAATTCGGAAATAAAATTCCATAATTCTTAAAAATTCCAAAAGTCCGAATACCAAATCGGGAATCCAATTCCATTAACGAACCTTTTTCCTTCACAAGATCCGGAAACTTTTCCGTCGAAAAATCACATCTTTCTTTCTTTCCAATTTTTGTGTCGTATTCTCGTACGTACGTCCTCACATACATACCCTGGAACTACGGGGTGTAACATTGCGCCACGTAGCTGGCGGGGGCCAGTAACCAGGCTAACCACCATATCACAACCGTAAGTCACGAAACTTTGCCTGGCAAACCGAACGGGCAAGTCGAAGGCTAACTACGTAACAAAGCCGAATCGACCACGGCCGGCAAGTCACGAGCCAACTACCGGATACCATAGCGAATCCGTGAAACCTCATGGAGAGCTAGTCCATGGAACAACAATCCTAATGGAACCATACGTGGGCCAACGTGTCGATGAGTCGAGGATATAACAAGATAAAGCCTCCATCGAGAGACTCGGTAGCACAGAATCAAAACACTTGCACAACAAAGGCTATCAAAACTAGCATAGGCAAGTTCAACGTACTCATAGACTTTCATTTTATTACAACAAATCCGGATTTTAACCCCAAGGTACTACGTATTTTAACTCTTTAAAAGATCCATTTCTTTCACAAAAGTCACACGATACCCGTAGTGTCAAAATAGAGCAACTATCTTTTTAAGTAAACCAAAACAATTTCCATATCTTCTTTTCGAATAAACCAACTTAAGACAAAACCATGACTTCCTTTTAAAACCAATTTAAGACAAAATCATGCCTTCTTTTTAAACCATTTTAAGACAAAACCATGCCTTCTTTTTAAACCATTTTAAGACAAAACCATTTTAAGACAAAACCATGTCTTTCTTTAAAACCAAAACACTTCAAATTCCTCAAGTCTCTTTTCTTTTAGAAAACAAGTTCCTTACTTTGGAATTTTTTAGAAAAAATCAATACTTGTTATTAATGATCTTATTAAAGCAGCCATGAACTAGGAAATGTAATACAATTTTATCTTATCTTAGCTTCTATGCAGATGGAGGTTTCTACTGGTTTTAATATAATTAATTATTCAATACTTTTTCCTTTATTAACGCTGCAGTGGTTTGTTCGATACTTATTCTCATTTCCGAAATCAATATAACTTATTCCTTTTAAAACCCAATTACCCATTTCTCATAAATGCGGTTTCACAACTTTTTAACATAAATCAAGTCCTTTATAAGTCAAGTCTCTTATCTTTTAAAAACCACAAACCATTTCTTTACCTACATAAAGTTGTTATAACAAAGTTCCCATAAAGCCGTTATAACACTTTATGTTTTAAACCAACCAAATTCGTTTAGCACACGTACGTCTACCGTACTACATAGTTCACAACATCATGCTTGAAAATATAGGAAGAGGTTCACATACCTCGCGACGATTATCGACAATTAGAAAAACGCTCCAAAGTACTATAACCCTGCTAGCCTTTTCCACCCTTCAAGTAGAATACGCTACTCGTAGTACTTCAACCTATAATGACCATAAAACGGTTATTAACTTTTAGATCCCTTCGTAGAATATTTCTAAGTACAAGGTTCCTTATTCTACGGAAAATTCGGCAGCACCTCCCCCCCTGTAACCACATAAATAACCTCCACTATCAAGGCCCGCTACCAAGCCAACAACTCAGAGGGGATTACACGTCTAACCGGATGTGTACAAATCTGCCCCACAATAATACTATAAGTCTTTTGTAAATACAGTCCAATGTAAATACAGTTCAATTCTATCAATATTCATTCTATATATAGTATACTCAACTATACATTACTACAACATGTAATCTCCAATTACAATAGGGGGACAAGGATCATTACCTCGATAAGCCCAAAATTGTCCAAGATTTATAAGTCGATCCTGAGCAACGTTTAACTCCACTTCCTTACGCTCCAACCCGCTCCAAGCAACCCTTAGAAGTTTCTAAACAACTTCTCTTCAAGATTCAACTCCAAAAAGTGAAGAACACTTAGGCTACAATTTGGAAATATTTCGGCCAAGGGGTATATCTAAGGCTAGGGGTGTGAAATATTTTCCAACTCTTGGTACACCATCTTCCTAACACCCTAAGGAAGAACACTTAAAACTTTAAGAATTTTTGGACAACCTTTGCTCAAGAATCATGGCCAAATCCGAGAGCACACAAGAGAAAGGGAGGGAATTTTTAAGACTTGGAAACTCTCTAAGTGTTGGATGAATAAGTCTTGCATCAAGGGGGGTATTTATAGAGAAAACAATGGCCAAGATTAAAGCAAATGTATGGTGAGGATTAGGGACAAGTGTGTGGGTAGTTTGCCAACCATATGTCCACCACAAAAATGGGACAAGTGGCTTGCCACTTGTCCCCCACAAAAAAACTTCCAAGTGTCCATTAATTTCGGCCATAGGGCCACATGGGGGTGACACGTGTCGCCCCCCTACTCATCCAAAATATTCCATCTTCCGAAAATATCCGTAATTCCAAAAATCCAAAAATAAAGTGGGCCCGACAAAACCGTAAATCCTCCCGTGGGCCCCACGTGACCAATTTCGGAAATAAAATTCCATAATTCTAATATAATCCAAGAAGCCCAAATACCAAATCTGGGAATCCAATTCCCATCAACGAACCTTTTTCCTTCACAAAATCCGGAAACTTTTCCGTCGAAAAATCACATCTTTCTTCCTTTCCAAAATTACTGTCGTATTCTTGTACGTACGTCCTCACATACATACCCTGGAACTACGGGGTGTAACAAGGAGTACCTCTACCTGCGGCATGAACGCAGCTGTCACGACCCGACTTCGGGCCCGTGACTAGTGCCTAACCCCGGGCACCCTAGTGATACAACATCAGAGAAAATCAGCGGAAATAAAAACTTAACAGGAAACAAGATATAACATAAGAAAGCAGGCTAACCAAAACGGTCACCTTCATGTATAAATACAACCGAACAGTTACATCCTTTACAAACCCTGCCCACAACAGTACTACAGACCTCTAAGAGTGTAACCATAACTATGGCGGACGGGGCCCCGCCATACCACGAATGTACAAGTACTTACAATGACGACTATACGAAGATAAGCCTCGGAGAAACGGAGCTTCCCAAACCGCTGTGATCTATGGCGAGGATCCTGGCCGTGTACCTCTACTGGCGTGAGCGCGACAGGAGTCAGTCGGCGGTACGAGTAATATGAATATTACAACCGTATTTCGCGTATATGCAAGGGCGTCGTAGAAAATTTGAACTTAAGAATTAGGCTTGGCGAATTAACTTTGTTCACAACACACGGTTAAGTCGTTTTTAAACGAAATGTTTTCACACTTTCGTATGGGAATTTCCGCTATGTCATTTTTGATTTTTGCGGATTTTTCCGAGAGGCGAAACATTTTGGACCAACAAGAGGCGACACTTGTCACCTCTCATTGGAACACCTTGGCGGAAATTGTGGTGGCGAAAGTGTGGCCTTTGTGGTCAAGGGTTGGTAGGATATTTTTGTGGTAGTTGGCTAGTGTGCACTTGGCAAGATCTTGGCCTACACTTGCTATGCACTTGGCAAGATCTTGGCCATTGGTTGGCCTTGGCTTGTGCTATAAATACCCTCTCCCTTTGATGAATTCTTCATCCTTTCCACAAATCTTCTAAGTGTTAAAATCCTCCCTCTCCTCTTGTTGACTCTCATCCAAGAGCCCTCTCCCCTTTGAAAGGCCCTGGCAGAGCCTCTTCCCCTCCCAGTAGTGTGGCGTGGGGTACCCACTGCCTAGTAGTTTTCGTATAAATACCCCCTCTTGTTAGAAATACTCTCAAAGTATTGTTATAATGCCCAAATAACCTTAGCAGTATACCTTGTAGTATTCTAAGGTTATACTTATCTGAAAAGCCAGAAATACTATTATACTTCCCTTAGTCACAAAACCGAAACCCTAAGGAAAATCTCCATGGTTAGTTGGAGTAATAAGTAGAAGTTGGTTAGAACTTCTAAGGGTTGTTTGGAGCGGGTTGGAGCGCATGAGTAGGAGCTAAACCTTGCTCGGGATCGACATTTAAACTCGGATAATTATGGGCTTATCGAGGTAAATATCTTGTCCTCTATTGTAATTGGAAATTACATGTTGTATGATTATATAGTTGAAGTATACTATATATAGAACTGAGCGTAGTTATCGGCAATGTCTTTTGACTTAAGCTGAATAATAAGAAACCGTTTGAAAGAAAATCTTGGCTGTATTTACATAAGGCGTATTCTGATGAACTTGTGTAGCTGTTCGGGGGAGTAGAATTGTACCCGTTCGGGTGAGTTGGATAACACCCACTGGTTGGCTTGGTAGCCGGCCTCGCTTAAGGAGGAGATTTACGCTGTGTTGCGGGGAGAGTCTTTGTCGAATTTTACGTAGAATGTTCTCGTAGGGATCTAAATATTAATAAGCGCCTTGTGGCCTTATAGGTTGAGTACTACGCGTGGCGCGATCTACTTGGCTTAGGAGTAGCCGACGGTTGGAGAGTACTTGGGCGTTTTGCTATTAGTCGATACTGGTCGCGAGGTATGTGAACCTCTTCCTATCTCTTCTAGCATGATATGTGTGAATTATGTAGTATGGTAGACGTACATGTGCTAAATTTATTTGATTGGTTTAAAACATAAAGTGTTATAACGGCTTTATGGGAAGTTGGTTATAACGACTTTATGTTGGTAAGAAAATACTTGTGGTTTTTAAAAGGTAATCGATTTGAACTATAAGCGGCTTGTTATGTGTTAATAAAGAACTTGAAGTTTTTCAAAGATTTTTGAATCATTTGAAGAAGAAGTAATACTTGGTTTTGAAAACTTAAGAGTTATACTAGCTTTATGGGAAGTTAGGTATAACGGCTTAAGAATGTTTCTTGATTTTGGAAATCGAGAATGTGTATCGACAAACCATGCGGCGTTAATAAAGGAAATGTTTGTGATTAAGTATTATTAAAACCGGTAGAAACTTCCATCTGCATGAAGCTAAGATGAGACAAAATGATATTTCTAGATCATGGTCTTTGTAATAAGATTGTTATAAACAAGAATATCCTACTCACATATAAGGCTTATGTTTCTCGGATAGTTTAAAAGAGAATTATATTCTTAAATGAATAAGACTATGAACTACGAAACCTTTCTAAAGTAAGAAAGCGTGAACATTTGAAATTAGGCAAACTTGGGCGTTTGAGAAATAATGTTGTTACTTGATTTTACAAAGAGAAGTGTTTTGCTTTACTTGAAAGATAATCACTCTAGTTTTCATATACTACGGGTATTGTGTGACTTTTGTAAGCGTAACGTATCTTTTAAAGATAATGTATGAAGTACTTTGAGAATAGATACTCGATCTTGTTAATCATACAATAGAATGTACCTTGTGTGTATAAGCTGGATTGTGTTGGTTTGTGATAGCCTTGTAATACCTTCGTGTTGATTTGATAAGTAATCATATTAGGATGCTACGTGTGTTAGTATGCGTGATGATTGTGTAAAGGATTTTCCCTTGATTGTCTTGATGTTTAAGCGATAAAGCGTTATGTTGGTATTATACCACTCACGCGTGTTTAGGGGTTAAGCTGCCCTCCGATGCGGGGTAGACTCGGTGATGCAGGACCGTGATTCGAGAATACCTGCATGCGGGTCTGGGGCCTATGCGGGTGCGAGAGTTCGGGTTAGTGTGCGGCCTTTATGGTCATGCGATGCATGTGGCCATGCGGCTGCGAGTCGGGGCGATCTTAGGGAGTAGCTACCCTCGATGCGGGGTTATACCTCATGCGGGCCTATGAGATTGGCCTATGCGGGCTGCGGGAGTTCGGGCTAGGCAGCGCACATTTGATATTGTGGGCGAGTGACCGGCTTTGATCATGTGGCCAGTCTGAGGCGGATATCATGATTCGATTTACGATCTTGTTAGTCTTGTAGGTGTTAGTAGTCGGCTATGCCTTCAACTTACCACTGCATTGTTTTATTTGAGGCACAGTGGGACTGTTGTTCATGTGTGTTCCTTGGTGCTTTTCTATCATTGGCCGGCGGTGAGGAAGGTATTCACGGGCATGATTGATGTTGTGGCGTGAGACCCATATTTATGTATTTGAGTGATGACTTGAGGCGTGAGTCACGACTTGATATACCGCTTATTTATTGTGAACCGTAGTTTGGTTATCATACATGTCTCTGCTTTATATAGACTACTATGATTTCATTTCTGATATTTTGGTTCGCATACTAAATTTTTGTCTTGACCTCCTTGAGGCTGCGTTCATCGCGAGTAAAGGTACACGATCGTTGATCCTCGCTCTTAGGGTCACGATTGACGTTTGGGAAAGCTCCGTTCTCGGAGGCTTATCTTAGTATAGTCCCTGTCGTTGTAGGTATTTACATTCGAGGGTATGGCGGGAATACTGTCCGCCATTGTTGTCGTATCTTTTTCTTAGAAGTGCAGTAATCTTGTTGTGGGCGGGGTTTGTAAAAAGATTAAAGCATTCATTTGTAAGAGTTGTTATTTATATATGCGAAAGGCAAGTTTTCCTCAAATTCTTGTTTTGTACTTCATTTGTTTCATGTATGTGTATTATGTTCGTGATTACTCGATGTTGTATCACTAGGGTGCGGGGTAAGGCACGATCCACGGGCCGAGTTGGTCGTGACAAAAGTGGTATCGAGCGATTAATCCTCGGAAAGTGTCTCTGAGCCGTATCGATGAAGTCTTGATTATCGGTGTGTTGTGCACCACAATAATCGAGGAGGCTATAGGGTATTTAGGATTGGTTTCTATTCTTCTCACTCTGAGATCGTGCCTTAGAGCTATGTTGTTAGTTGGACCTACGACGAAATTATTTCCACTTATCGTTATGCCTCCGCATAGGGCAACCCGGGCCCAGGAGGGCAAGGCAGCCGAGGGAGCTGCGAGTAGAGTTGGAGGGTGGCGAGGGCACAGGCCAAATCATTACCTAGGATAGTGCTTCATTCGGGAGTTACTGCGGCGTCGCTAGCCCAAGTGAGTTTTAACCGCGGCGGCGGTTCCTCTGCGGCCCGCGATGTTTGGAACCTTGATTCGCGCGGCCGAGCGATGAGTATAGAGTATACCGATGTACGCGAGTCTTGATGACTATCTAAGAGAGGTTGTGCAAGAGTAATTCTTGATTGAGGCTTGGCATGGCACGTATGCGGGCTTTGCGCGGCGAGCGAGCGTGTAGAGATCGGCGGGTTAACGAAGGGCGGTAGAAGAGGCGGGCGGCAAGGTCCTTTGGTAACTATTAGCGAGTCGCCTCGCGGATTAGATTTGCACATCCACGGTCAGAGAGGTCCCGCGGGGTTCGGGGCGTTCGGGGTATGCGAGGAGTTGGTCGAGCTCGAGCTTAGGTTCACGACTCTACGTAGGTTCCGGCCAGGCCGGATTGATTTTCCTCGGTGTTCACGGTGTGGCGACGTCATCGGAGTGTCGTCTTTTAGTTGGTACTTGTTGTACTACGGCCGTCGAGCCATGTGTCGAAGAGTGTCCTTGTAGGAGGACTTAGCCTTCGAGATCGGTGGGTAGTTCGTCATCTTCAGCTATCGCCTACGGCGAGTTTGATTAGAACGACTAAGGAGTGAAGCGAGAGATATAGATATATCCTTAACCTCTAGAGATCAGATATGTGATAAGGTGAGTATACCTTAAGTGCTATGTTCGATAGCGGTGTGTTAGTTGTGATTAGAAATCATGATGGGTTAGCAGAGTAAGATTTTGGGGATAGAGAAGGCGTGAGCCTTAGAGTTTTTTTACGTAGAGACCACAGAGGTAAGGCCATCTCGAGCATGGGTGTAGGGTTATGTTTGACCACTTATCGGAGTGCATAGTGCGTGAGTTATGTTTGGGATAGGCCACTAGTAGTGTGGAATGAAAGGGGGTAGTTGAGCTAAGAAGACCGCTTGGTTTTCGAAAGTGATTAAGTGAGATTGTTCGGATCGGGAGCTAGTATTGTGCGCGTTGCGGGTCGGGTTGAGGCGCGTTGCGGTCAACCCGACCTGTTTGTTGGTGAAGTCGGTTTGTTGTGGTCGCCGGGTGGTGAGATCACGAGGGTGTTGGGCCCAAGTTTAGTTAACCCGTCTGAGTTCGTGGATCGTTCGGCCGGTGGTGGTCGATGTGGGCAGCCATCGTGTTCTTCGTTCGACCGTTTTCTCGGCAGGTTATGCGAGATGTTGCATCGAGAAGGTTGTAGGGCTGCGAGGTGCCTACCTACACCTTAAGGCACAGTGGAGCCAGTTACTGTTCTTCTTTTACGGAGGTTTTGCCAGGCAAGGTTAGGAACTCAGGTGAGTCTCAGAATCGCATTCTCCCTCGGGCCAGTGGTTGGATTTCAGGGGTAGTTGTGGAGATTGTTGTCTCTGTGGAGGAGTATTTAAGCTACCATTTCGGTGTTGGTGTCGCCTTATAAAGCCTTGTAGGGGCGGATGTGTAAGTCGCCCGATCGATTGGTTCGATGTTGGCAAGATTCAAATAGTTGGTTGAGCTTGTTCCGGTAATTTGTGGATAGAGTAAAGCTTGTCTAGAAGAGGTTCTGGCATCTCAGAGAAATCGTGCGGATAATCGGCGACGACGCTTAGAGTTCAGGTTGACGGTCGGTCTTCTTGAAGATACCACCCCGGTTTGGGTGTGACGAGTTTTGGAAAGCAGAGGAACTTAGCGAGTTACTTTGGGCCTTCTGGATCTGGTGCGAGTAGGCGGGTTGCCTATATGTTAGCTTTGCCGTCCGACTTAGGAAGCGACGTCCGGTCTTTCGTATTGTTATGTTCGGGAAAGTATCGGAGATCCATCCAGAGTGTTCCCAGTTAATGATGACCACGTTAGAGATAGTAACCCCGAGTCTTGGAAACTGAAGCAGTATCAGAAGTGTGGTAAGAGTTTGAGTGTACGACAGTCTCAGGGATCGCATGTAGTCCGGTACCATTTGTTGGGTCGCGGGTGACACTAGAACCTCGCGGCAAAGTGACAAAAGTGGTATCGGGAAGAAGCGAGCATGTATGGCGAGCATAGATGTGATCATTTCTTTTGTAAGGAGAAGGTGCGAAGGAAGTATATTTTAGACCCCGGAGAGAGGTGGTTGTGGTAATGTTAGAGGTGTTTCCTCGTGGACTTGGATGTAAGTATTTTTCTTGTGATTGTTTCGTGGCCATTGTGGCAGGATTGTTTCGTAAATATGGTAGTGAAGACTATACTGGCGCGCGTTTGTTTTGAGACTTAGAAAGAACATTCGGGACGAATGTTTCTAAGGAGGGGAGAATGTTATACCGTATTTCAGTATGTGCGTGGGACGTGCGTGAAAATTTGAACTTGAGAATTAGGCTTGGCGAATTAACTTTGTTCACAACACGGTTAGAGTCGTTTTTTTAAAAGCGTTTTCCACGACTTTCGTATGGGAATTTCGGCTATGTCATTTTTGATTTTTGCGGATTTTTCAGAGGCGAAACATTTTGGACCAACAAGAGGCGACACTTGTCACCTCTCATTGGAAACTTAGGCGGAAATTGTGGTGGCGAAAGTGTGGCCTTTGTGGTCAAGGGTTGGTAGGATATTTTTGTGGTAGTTGGCTAGTGTGCACTTGGCAAGATCTTGGCCTACACTTGCTATGCACTTGGCAAGATCTTGGCCATTGGTTGGCCTTGGCTTGGCTATAAATACCCTCTCCCTTTGATGAATTCTTCATCCTTTCCACAAATCTTCTAAGTGTTAAAATCCCTCCCTCTCCCCTCTTGTTGACTCTCGTCCAAGAGCCCTCTCCCCTGAAAGGCCCCTTGGCAGAGCCCTCTTCCCCTCCTAGTAGTGTGGCGTGGGTACCCCACTGCTAGTAGTTTTTCGTATAAATACCCCTCTTGTTAGAAATACTCAAAAGTATTGTTATAATGCCCAAATTACCTTAGCCAGTATACCTTGTAGTATTCTAAGGTTATACTTATCTGAAAAGCCGTAAATACTATTATACTTCCCTTGTCACAAAACCGAAACCTAAGGAAAATCTCCATGGTTAGTTGGAGTAATAAGTAGAAGTTGGTTAGAACTTCTAAGGGTTGTTGGAGCGGGTTGGAGCGCCGCGGAGTAGGAGCTAAACCTTGCTCAGGATCGACATTTAAACTCGGATAATTATGGGCTTATCGAGGTAAATATCTTGTCCCTCTATTGTAATTGGAAATTACATGTTGTATGATTATATAGTTGAAGTATACTATATATAGAACTGAACGTAGTTATCGGCAATGTCTTTTGACTTAAGCTGAATAATAAGAAACCTTTTCAAAGAAGAGTCTTGAATCAGTATTTACATAAGACGTATTCATGAGACTTGTGTAGCTTTTACGTGGAGTAGAATTGTACGTTCGGGTTAGATGTATAACCCACGGTTGGCTTGGTAGCGGCCTCGATAAAGGAGGAGATTTACTGTTGTTGCGGGGAGAGTCTTTGCGAATTTTACGTAGAATGTTCTGCGTAGGGATCTAAATATTAATAAGCGCCTTGTGGCCTTATAGGTTGAGTACTACGCGTGGCGCGATCTACTTGGCTTAGGAGTAGCCGACGGTTGGAGGTACTTGGGCGTTTTGCTATTAGTCGATACTGTCGCGAGGTATGTGAACCTCTTCCTATCTCTTCTAGCATGATATGTGTGAACTATGTAGTATGGTAGGCGTCGTATGCTAAATGTATTTGATTGGTTTAAAACATAAAGTGTTATAACGGCTTTATGGGAAGTTGGTTATATGACTTTATGTTGGTAAGAAAATACTTGTGGTTTTTAAAAGGTAATCGATTTGAACTATAAGCGGCTTGTTATGTGTTAATAAAGAACTTGAAGTTTTTCAAAAGATTTTTGAATCATTTGAAAGAAGAAGTAATACTTGGTTTTGAAAACTTAAGAGTTATACTAGCTTTATGGGAAGTTAGGTATAACGGCTTAAGAATGTTTCTTGATTTTGGAAATCGTAATGTGTATCGACAAACCATCTGCGGCGTTAATAAAAGGAAATGTTTTGACAGATTAAGTATTATTAAAACCGGTAGAAACTTCCATCCGCATAGAAGCTAAGATGAGACAAAATGATATTTCCTAGATCATGGTCTTGTAATAAGATTGTTATAAACAAGAATATCCTACTCACATATAAGGCTTATGTTTCTCGAGATAGTTTAAAAGAGAATTATATTCTTAAATGAATAAGACTATGAACTACGAAACCTTTCTAAAGTAAGAAAGCGTGAACATTTGAAATTAGGCAAACTTGGGCGTTTGAGAAATAATGTTGTTACTTGATTTTACAAAGAGAAGTGTTTTGCTTTACTTCAAAAGATAATCACTCTAGTTTTCATATACTACGGTATTGTGTGACTTTTGTAAACGTAACGTATCTTTTAAAAGATAATGTATGAAGTACTTTGAGAATAGATACTCGATCTTGTTAATCATACAATAGAATGTACCTTGTGTGTATAAGCTGGATTGTGTTGGTTTGTGATAGCCTTGTAATACCTTCGTGTTGATTTGATAAGTAATCATATTAGGATGCTACGTGTGTTAGTATTCGTGATGATTGTGTAAAGGATTTTCCTCGATTGTGCTTATGATGTTTAAACGATAAAGCTGTTATGTTGGTATTATACCACTCACCGTGTTTAGGGGTTAAGCGCCCTCCGATGCGGGGTAGACTCGGTGATGCAGGACCATGATTCGAGAATACCTCATGCGGGTCTGAGGGCCTATCGCGGGCTGCGAGTTCGTGTTAGTGTGCGGCCTTTATGGTCATGCGGTGCATGTGGCCGTGCGGATGCGAGTCGGGGCGATGCGGGAGTAGCTACCCTCGATGCGGGTTATACCTCATGCGGGCCTATGAGATTGGCCTATGCGGAGTGCGGGGAGTTCGTGGCTAGACGCCGCACATTTGATATTGCGCGCGAGTGACCGGCTTTGATCATGTGACGGCCTGAGCGGATATCATGATTCGATTTACGATCTTGTTAGTCGTGGGTGTTAGTAGTCGGCTATGCCTTCGTACCTGCTGTCTTGTTTATTTGGGCACAGTGGGACACCGTTGTTCATGTGTTCCTTGGTGCTTTTCTATCATTGGCCGGCAGTGAGGAAGGTATTCCACGGGCATGATTGATGTTGTGGGCGTGAGACCCATATTTATGTATTTGAGTGATGACTTCGAGGGCGTGAGTCCCTGACTTAATATGACTGTATTTATTGTGAACTGTAGTTTGGTTATCATACATGTCTCCTGCTTTATATAGACTACTATGATTTCATTTCTGATATTTTGATTTCGCATACTAAATTTGTTATCTTGACCTCCTTGAAGCTGCGTTCATGCGCGAGTAAAGGTACATCAGTCGTTGATCCTCGCTCTTAGGGTCACAGTTCAGCGTTTGGGAAAGCTCCGTTCTCCAGAGGCTTATCTTGGTATAGTCCCCTGTCGTTGTAGGTATTTACATTCAGGGGTATGGCGGGGCCCTGTCCCGCCATTGTTGTCGTATCTTTTTCTTAAGTGCATGAAATCTTGTTGTGGCAGGGTTTGTAAAAGGATTAAACTGTTCATTTGGAAAGAGTTGTTATTTATATATGCCGAAAGGCAAGTTTTCCTCAGATTACTGTTTTGTACTTCATTTGTTTCATGTATGTGTATTATGTTCCGCTGATTACTCTGATGTTGTATCACTAGGGTGCCCGGGGTAAGGCACGATCACGGGCCAGTTGGTCGTGACAGTGAAATCTGAATATTGTAAATGAAATCATAACGATCTATATAAAGCAGAGACATGTATGATAACGGACTACGATTCCAACATAAAAGCGATCATTCCATGTCGAGGACTCACGCCCTCAAAGTCATCCCTCATGCCCGTGGAACTCCTTCCTCACTACCGGCAGTCTAGGTATATATCGTATGATACGTATAACATGTCTCGGCCCATCCCATGGGACTCGAGGTGGAATCGTATGGTCACATTCCCGGCCCATCTCATGGGACTCGGTGTCGGATCGTATGGTCACATTCCCGGCCCATCTCATGGGACTCGGTGTCGGATCGTATGGTCACATTCCCGGCCCATCTCATGGGACTCGGTGTCGGATCGGATGGTCACATTCCCGGCCCATCTCATGGGACTCGGTGTTGGATCGTATGGTCACAATCCCGGCCCATCTCATGGGACTCGGTGTCGGATCGTATGGTCACATTCCCGGCCCATCTCATGGGACTCGGTGTCGGATCGTATGGTCACATTCCTGGCCCATCTCATGGCACTCGGTGTCGGATCGTGTGGAATACATGTCCCGGCCCATCCCATGGGTCTCGGTGTAGAATCGGGTGGTATACATGTCTCGGCCCATCTCAGGGGACTCGAGGTAGAATCGGCCATAACATTTAAACCCTCTTCTAAGACAGATTTAAGACACTACCATGCCTTCCTTTTAAACCAAAACACTTTCCCTTTTTAAAGTCAAGTAACAACATTCTTTTCCAAAAGTTCAAGTTGCAAAATTTCAAATACTCAAGTCTCATATTTTTGAAAGATTTCATAGTCCATAGTCTTAATCACGTAATAACGTAATATCTTTTTAAAACAATTTGAGTAACATATGCCTTATGTGTGAGTAGTTTATTCTTGTTTATAACAATCTTATTAAAGCAGTCATGATCTAGAAAATGTAATACAATTTTGTCTTATCTTAGCTTCTATGCAGATGGAGGTTTCTACTGGTTTTAATAATAATTAATTAGTCAATACATTTTCCTTTATTAACGCTGCAGTGGTTTGTTCGATACTTATTCTCATTTCCGAAATCAATATAACATTATCCTTTTTAAGATCAACTACCCATTACTCATGAATGCGGTTTCACAACTTATTAACACCCGTTAAGTCCTTTTCACTTCATAAAAAGTCATTTATAAGCTAAGTCTCTTATCTTACAAGATCAAGTCTCTTAACTTTAAAAATCAATAAACCATTCTTTTACCTACATAAAGTCGTTATAACTAACTTCCCATAAAGCTATTATAACACTTTATGTTTTAAACCAACCAAAACTCGTTTAACACACGTACGTCTACCGTACTACATAGTTCACAAAAATCAAGCTAGAAAGGATAGGAAGAGGTTCACATACCTCGCGACGATTATCGACAATTAGCAAAACGCTCCAAAGTACTATAACCCAGCTAGCCTTTTCCACCCTTCAAGTAGAATACGCTACTCGTAGTACTTCAACCTATAAAGGCCACAAAACGTCTATCAACCTCTAGATCTCTTCGTAGAACAATTCTAAGTACAAGGTTCCTTATTCTACGGAAAATTCGGCAGCACCTCCCCCCCGTAACCACATAAATCTCCTCCTCTATCAGGCACGCTACCAAGCCAACAACTCCGAGGGGTTACCGCCTAACGGACGTGTACAATTTTGCTCCACAATAATACTACAAGTCTACTGTAAATACAGTTCAATTCTTTATAATCATCCTTCCAATATATCTTATACTCAATTATATACTACTACAACATGTAATATCCAATTACAATAGAAGGACTAAGATCATTACCTCGATAAGCCCAAAATTATCCAAGATTTATAAGTCGATCCTGAGCAACGTTTAGCTCCAATTCCTCACGCTCCAACCCGCTCCAACCCGCTCCAAGCAACCCTTAGAAGTTTCTAAACAACTTCTCTAACACTTCATCCAAGTTATGAAGATTTTCTAGGGTTTCATTTTGCGACTATTGGAATAAAGTAGTATTTCCGGGCTCCTAGTATTGAAATAACTTTGGAATACTACTAGGGATACTAGGCTAAGGTATTTGGGATTATACAACAATTCTTGAAGTATTTCTACACAAAGTGGGGGAGGGGGACGAGAATACTACAAAAGGGAGGGGATATTTTGCCTTGGAAAATCTTTAAGTATGGGATGAAATTAGTCTTGCACTAAGGGGGTATTTATAGAGAATTCAAGGGTCATGATCAATGCAAGTGTGTGGTCAAGATTGGGCCATGTGTGTGTGGGTCTCACTACACCACATGGCCAACGAAAATGAGCTCCAAGTGTTATGGCCATTTCGGCCAAGGGGACAAGTGGCTGAACATCCACCAATCGGCCACATGGCCACTGGGGTGACACGTGTCGCCCCCTTACTCGTCCAAAATATTTCGTCTTCCGAAAAAAAATCCAAAATACCGAAAATCCCAAAAACAAAGTGGGCCCCACAAAATCGTAAATTTCTCCCGTGGGTCCCACGTGACCATTTCCGAAAATAAAATCTCATAATTCTAATATAATCCAGAAAGTCCAAATACCAAATCTGGGAATCCAATTCCCATTAACGAACCTTTTTCCTTCACAAAATCCGGAAACTTTTCCGTCGAAAAATCACATCTTTCTTCCTTTCCAAAATTACTGTCGTATTCTCGTACGTACGTCTTCACATACATACCCTAGAACTACGGGGTGTAACATTCTTCCCCCCTTAGAAACATTCGTCCCGAATGTTCCTTCTAAGTCTCTAAACATACGTGCGCCGGTATAGTCTCCACTACTACACTTACAAAACCAATCATGCCACCAATGGCCAGAATATAACGTGTGCGTAAAACTCAAATCCAAGCCAAAGAGGAATCACCTCTAACATCACAAAAAAAAAAGCTCCCACCCATGGTCTAAAGGATACTCTCTTCGCATCTTCACTTCATAAAAGAAATGATCACTTCCGTTCTCATAACATATGTTCGCCTCTTTTCTGACTCGTCGTACTCTTCTCGTACACCTGAACTCTTTCTATTACACGTACCACACTTCAGTCATCGCTTCAGTTTCCAAAACTTTGGAGTCACTACCTTCAAACTTGGTCATCTCAGTAACTTCAATTTCCTCTAAGGCCATTCCCGGCCTTCACGATCCGATTCTGGTCGAACACATCCACGAACCCGTACGATGGTTACCTAAGCTTGGGCCTAGCACCCTCGTGACCCTATCACATAGCGGGACCACCACAAATTGACCCCACCCCATTCCGGGCTGCGGGTTGACCCGCAACCTTGCCTCAACCCGACCCATCTATCGCGCCAAACTCTCTCGTTCCCCAATCCGGAACAAACTTACTAACTCACATCATGAAGGCTACCACTTCTATCTCACACTGCTCATGGAATTATCACGCTAATACTCCCCGTAGTACACACTCTGACAAGGATTAACCGTAACTCTTTCACTTAAGATGGCCTTGCATCTAAGACCTCAACGTCCATCAAAATTCTAAGGCTCACAATCTCTATGTACCCGACTTCCCCTTTACTAACCAAGCCTCTAAATCACAATTTAACCTAATGCTATCTGAACATAATACTTAGCACATCATCATATCATCAAGGCATACTAGTCTCTAGAGGGTTAAGGATATACCTGAAATAAAAAAATAGGCGGTTCCAAGGACCGCTAGAACTGGGAACTTCCACCACGACCCCTGCCATGGCCTGCCGGTGTATGAACACCCTGCCTAGCTATCGAAGGCGATGAACCTGCCACTGACCCGGTAGGCTGCGTCATTCTACCTGTATCCCTCCTACTAGGACAGTCTCTCGTCACATGGCCCTGACGGCCGCAGGTGAAACAAGCACCAGTAAAAAGACGACATTCCCCGGGATGACGCCTGCCACATCGTGCCTGCCGAGGAGACATGAATCCGGTGGCTAGAACCCATGTATATCACGTGAACAAGAAGCCACGAGCTCTAACGGCTCGAATACCTGAGCGTCACGAAGGCGCGGAGGACCACTGCATCTTGGCGGAGGTGCATAACTAACTTTCTTTCTTGGCGGTCCGCCTCGAAAGTTACCAAAGGACCCTGCTGTTCTGGCCCTCTTCTGCTGATCTCGGTCATTCCGTCGACCCCTCCGCTCCTCACATCCAAGTGCATAAGCCTGCATGCGGGCAATGTCCATGCCCGGCTGAAGAGCTACACCTGAGCAACTCTCTGCTAGGTAATCATCGAGCCCTGTGACATATCGGTGCACTCTATCCTCCATGTCTGCCACTAAAGCGGGGACATACCGAGCCAACGAGTCAAACTCTACGTTGTACTCCCGAACCGTACGCCCGTTCTGCCTCAACATCAAAAATCTGTCGGCCCGAGCCCTCCTCATCTGTGGAGGCAAGAAATGTGCAAGAAATGCCTCTGAGAACTCGTCCCATACAGCTGGAAGTGCATGCTCTCCCCGGGACAGCTCCCACGAATCAAACCAGTCGACTGCAGTATCACGCAGCCGATGCGAACCTAAGACCACCGACTCGGTCTCCGAAGCCTTGATCACTCTCATGATCCGCTGTAACTGTCGGATGAACTCCTGCGGATCATCCTCAGGCCTCGACCCATAAAACTCTGGTGGGCTGCAACTCAGAAAGTCCCGAAGTCTCAAACTATCCGACCTGGGGTGAACTACGGGTACTACTGGGACTGCTGCATCCAGCCTATCCTCGTGCCGTGCCACGATCCTGGCCAATAACTGGGCCATCTCCTTGTAACCCATATCCTCTGCTCCTGGCCGTGGGACTGGAGGCTCAGGTACTGTGGTCTCTGTAGAGACTGCCGCTGCTCTACTCGCAGCTCTCTTGTCATCACGACCGAACCGGCCGTGGATCGTGCCTACCCGCACCCTAGTGATACAACATCAGAGAAAATCAGCGGAAATAAAAACATCAACATGAAACAAGAGATATGATAAAAAGCAATAAAGCAACAAGCTTGCCTTTCTTGCATATATAGAATCTGAGCGATTACATCCTTTACAACTGCCACGCCAAAGACTACGGACCTTAAGAAAGTGACAACAACTATGACGGACGGTGCCCGCCATACCCTGAATGTACAAGAACCTACGCATCGGGTAACATACCACAAGATAAGCCTCCAGAGAAGCGGCTTCCCGATAAAGCTGACCCGTGATCACATGGCGAGGATCCTGGCCGTGTACCTCTGCGGCATGAGCAACGGCCCGAGAGGTCGATCTAACAATTACAGTATGTGAAACGAATATCAGTAAATGAAATCATGATCTATATAAAACAGAGACATGTATGATAACCAAACTACGCTTACAACATAAAAGTAGTCATGTCAAGTCGGGACTCACACCCTAAGTAATCCCTCACGCCGTGGAACTCCTTCCTCACCGCCTAGATCTAGGTATAAATCGTGTGATACGTATAACATGTCTCTCGGCCCGTCCACGGGACTCGAGGTGGAATCGTGGAATACATGTCTCGGCCCATCTCAGACTCTCGATAGGAATCGTTCACAACCAATCAACCGACCCTCCATCGAGAGACGCGGCGGTATAGAAATACAGTACTTGCACAACAAGGCTATCACACGCAAACATAGGAAAGTTACACACAACTCAAGATACTTTCATTTTATGTCAAAGTCCGGGTTTTAACCCCAAAGTACTACATACGTTAAATTCTTTTAAAAGATCCATTTCTTTTACAAAGGTCACCCGATACCCGTAGTATTAACATAGAGTGACTAACATTTATAAGTAAACCAAAACACTTTCCTTATTAAAATCAAGTAACAACATTCTTTTCCAAAAGTTCAAGTTTGCCTAATTTCAAATGCTCAAGTCTCTTATTTTCGAAAGATTCCATAGATCATAGTCTTAATCACTTAACGTAATCTCCTTTTAAAACAATTGAGTAATATATGCCTTATGTGTGAGTAGCTTGTTCTTGTTTATAACCATCTTATTAAAGCAGCCATGATCTAGAAAATGTAATACAATTTTGTCTTATCTTAGCTTCTATGCAGATGGAGGTTTCTACTGGTTGTAATATAATTAATTAGTCAATACATTTCCTTTATTAACGCTGCAATGGTTTGTTCGATACTTATTCTCATTTCCTAAATCAGTAAAACATTATTCTTTAAAAGCCAAGTACTCATTACTCACGAATGAGGTTTCACAACTTTTTAACAAAATTCATAGTCCTTAACATTTCAGAAAACGTCATTTATAAGTTAAGTCTCTTATCTTTTAAGATCAAGTCTCTTAACTTCTAAAATCAATAAACCATTCTTTTACCTACATAAAGTCGTTATAACTAACTTCCCATAAAACTATTATAACACCTTATGTTTTAAACCAACCAAAACTCGTTTAGCACACGTACGTCTACCGTACTACATAGTTCACAACGATCATGCTAGAAAAGATAGGAAGAGGTTCACATACCTCGCGACGATTATCGACAAATAGCAAAACGCTCCAAGTACTTCAACCCATCGGCTACTCCTTAAGCCAAGTAGATCACGCCACACGTAGTACTCCACTCCTCAAATAGCCCAAGAATATCCAAGTTCTTAAAGTCGATCCAAGCAAGTCTTAGCTCCAAATCTTTACGTTCCAATCCGCTACAAGCAACCCATAGAAGCTCCTAACCAACTTCTCTTCAAGATTCAACTCCAAAAAGTGAAGAACACTTAGGGTTTCCAACTAGCAACTTTCGGCCAAGGCATGAAAAAGAGGCTAGGGGTGTGAAATCTTTTCCAACTCTAGGTACACAATCTTCCTAACACCTTAGGGAAGAACACTTGAGAGTTTAAGAATTGTTGGACAAATTTAGGTCAAGGAATGGCACCATGGCCGAAACCACAAGGCAAGGGAGAGAGTATTTGTTCAAGTCTTGAAATGGTTAAGTGTGGAAGTTTTCATCAACTAAGGGTGCATATATAGGACAACCAAGGGCTAGGATGAAGGCAAGTGTGTGGTTGAGATTGGGGACAAGTGTGTGTGGGTCCCACAAGCCACTTGTCCAAACTAAAATATCTTGCAAGACAAGGCCACTTGTCTTGCCACTTGTCTAGCATATTTCGGCCAAGAGCCACCTAGGGGGGTGACACGTGTCGCCCTCCTATTCGTCCAAAATATTTCATCTTCCGAAAATATCCATAATGGCCAAAATCTCAAAAACAAAGCGGGCCCCACAAAACCGTAAATTTCTCCCGTGGGCCCCACGTGACCATTTCCGAAAATAAAATCTCAAAATTCTAATATAATTCAAGAAGCCCAAATACCAAATCTGGGAATCCAATTCCCATCAACGAACATTTTTCCTTTACAAAAACCGGAAACTTTTCCGTTGAAAAATCACATCTTTCTTCCTTTCCAATTTTTCTGTCGTATCCCGTACGTACGTCCTCGCATACATACCCTGGAACTACGGGGTATAACACCTCTGCTGCCTTGCCCTTCTGGGCCCTGATTGCCTTGCGTGGAGGCATAACTGGCACATAAGAATACGTCAGAGGGAGTCCAACTTATAACACAACTCTAAGGCACGATCTCAGAGTGAGAAGAATGGAAACCAATCCTAAATATCCTGCAGCCTCCTGATTATAGGTGTGGTGCACAACACGCCGATAATCAAGACTCTACTAGATACGGTCTGTACACACTTTCCGAGGATTAACTGCTCTGATACCACTTTTGTCACGACCCGACTTCGGGCCCGTGACTGGTGCCTTACCCCGGGCACCCTAGTGATACAACATCAGAGAAAATCAGCGGAAATAAAAACTTAACAGGAAACAAGATATAACATAAGAAAATAGGCTAACCAAAACGGTCACCTTCATGTATAAATACAACCGAACAGTTACATCCTTTACAAACCCTGCCCACAACAGTACTACAGACCTCTAAGAGTGTAACCATAACTATGACGGGACAGGGCCCCGCCATACTCAATGTACAAGTACATACAATGACAGTGACTATACCAAAGATAAGCCTCGAGAAACGGAGCTTCCCAAAACCGTGTGATCCTATGATAGAGGATCCACAACCGATGTACTCTACTCGCGTGATGAACGCAGCCTCAAGGAGGTCGATAACAGTACCAAGTATGTGAAATCAAAATATCAAATGAAATCATAACATCTATATAAAAACAGAGACATGTATGATAACCATACTACAATTCACAACATAAAAGCAGTCATGCCATGTCAGGGACTCACGCCCTCAAAGTCATCCCTCATGCCCGTGGAACTCCTTCCTCACTGCCGGCAGTCTAGGTATAAATCGTATGATACGTATAACATGTCTCGGCCAATCCCATGAGACTCGAGGTGGAATCGCATGGTCACATTCCCGGCCCATCTCATGGGACTCGGTGTCGGATCGTATGGTCACATTCCCGGCCCATCTCATGGGACTCGGTGTCGGATCGTATGGTCATATTCCCGGCCCATCTCATGGGACTCGGTGTCGGATCGTATGGTCACATTCCCGGCCCATCTCATGGGACTCGGTGTCGGATCGTATGGTCACATTCCCGGCCTATCTCATGGGACTCGGTGTCGGATCGTATAGTCACATTCCCGGCCCATCTCATGGGACTCGGTGTCGGATCATGTGGAATACATGTCCCGGCCCATCCCATGGGTCTCGGTGTAGAATCGGGTGGTATACATGTCTCGGCCCATCTCAGGGGACTCGAGGTAGAATCGGCCATAACATTTAAACCCTCTTCTAAGACAGATTTAAGACACTATCATGCCTTCCTTTTAAACCAAAACGCTTTTCCTTTTTAAAGTCAAGTAACAACATTCTTTTCCAAAAGTTCAAGTTGCAAAATTTCAAATACTCAAGTCTCTTATTTTTGAAAGATTTCATAGTCCATAGTCTTAATCACGTAATAACGTAATATCTTTTTAAAACAATTTGAGTAACATATGCCTTATGTGTGAGTAGTTTATTCTTATTTATAACAATTTTATTAAAGCAGCCATGGTCTAGAAAATGTAATACAATTTTGTCTTATCTTAGCTTCTATGCAGATGGAGGTTTCTACTGGTTTTAATAATAATTAATTAGTCAATACATTTTCCTTTATTAACGCTGCAGTGGTTTGTTCGATACTTATTCTCATTTCCGAAATCAATATAACATTATCCTTTTTAAGATCAAGTACTCATTACTCATGAATGCGGTTTCACAACTTATTAACACCCGTTAAGTCCTTAACACTTCATAAAAATTCATTTATAAGCTAAGTCTCTTATCTTACAAGATCAAGTCTCTTAACTTTTAAAATCAATAAACCATTCTTTTACCTACATAAAGTTGTTATAACTAACTTACCATAAAGCTATTATAACACTTTATGTTTTAAACCAACCAAAACTCGTTTAACACACGTACGTCTACCGTACTACATAGTTCACAAAAATCATGCTAGAAAGGATAGGAAGAGATTCACATACCTCGCGACGATTATCGACAATTAGGAAAATGCTCCAAAGTACTATCCCTTAAAGTAGAATATGCTACTCGTAGTACTTCAACCTATAAAGGCCACAAAACGTTTATCAACCTCTAGATCTCTTCGTAGAACAATTCTAAGTACAAGGTTCCTTATTCTACGGAAAATTAGGCACCTCCCGCAACCACATAAATCTCTCCTCCTCTATCAAGGCGCTACCAAGCCAACAACTCCAGGGGTTACACGCCTAACTGCGTGTACAATTTTGCTCCACAATAATACTACAAGTCCATCAGAATACAATCAATGTAAATACGCTTCAAGTCTTTATACTCATCCTTCCAATATATCTTATACTCAATTCTATACTACTACAACATGTAATATCCAATTACAATAGAAGGACTGAGATCATTACCTCGATAAGCCCAAAATTATCCAAGATTTATAAGTCGATCCTGAGCAACGTTTAGCTCCAATTCCTCACGCTCCAACCCGCTCCAAGAAACCCTTAGAAGTTTCTAAACAACTTCTCTAACACTTCATCCAAGCTATGAAGATTTTCTAGGGTTTCATTTTGCGACTATTGGAATAATGTGGTATTTCCGGGCTCCTAGTATTGAAATAACTTTGGAATACTACTAGGGATACTAGGCTAAGGTATTTGGGATTATACAACAATTCTTGAAGTATTTCTACACAAAGTGGGGGAGGGGGACGAGAATACTACAAAAGGGAGGGGATATTTTGCCTTGGAAAATCTTTAAGTGTGGGATGAAATTAGTCTTGCACTAAGGGGGTATTTATAGAGAATTCAAGGGTCATGATCAATGCAAGTGTGTGGTCAAGATTGGGCCATGTGTGTGTGGGTCCCACCACACCACATGGCCAACGAAAATGAGCTCCAAGTGTTATGGTCATTTCGGCCAAGGGGACAAGTGGCTAGACACTTGTCCCACGAATTCGGCCCACATGGCCACCTAGGGGGGTGACACGTGTCGCCCCCTTACTCATCCAAAATATTTCGTCTTCCGAAAAAAATATCCAAAATACCGAAAATCCCAAAAACAAAGTGGGCCCCACAAAACCGTAAATTTCTTCCGTGGGTCCCACGTGACCATTTCCGAAAATAAAATCTCATAATTCTAATATAATCCAGAAAGTCCAAATACCAAATCTGGGAATCCAATTCCCATTAACGAACCTTTTTCCTTCACAAAATCCGGAAACTTTTCCGTCAAAAATCACATCTTTCTTCCTTTCCAATCTTTCTGTCGTATTCTCGTACGTACGTCCTCGCATACATACCCTGGAACTACGGGGTATAACAGCAGCCCCCCGAAGGAGGTCAGTACAACAGGTACCAAGTATGTGAAACTGTAAAGGACTGAAATGAAATCATAGCATTTTAAAACCAATTACAAATACGTATGAACAACCAATTTAACCGCACATAGTGCCACAGCATAAACAAGAGCAAAATAGATATTACGTAACTGGTCTTTTCTAGTCCGCTAATGATCGGGCAAGGCCAATCGCCCAGTATCATTATGCGAGCCTAATCTCGAACTCCGCACCGCATAGACCACCTAGGTCGCGTAGGTATTCTCGCGACGGGGTAGCTAACCCTCGGCATCCTCTCGGACTCCGCGACCGCATAGTCACTGGACCGCATGAGGTATTCCTCGCGTCGGCGTAACACACCCGAGTGATCATCCCGAACTCCGCGACTCGCATAGGTCACATAGACCGCATGAGGTATTCTCGCGACGGGGGTGGCTAGCCTTCTGGCCAGAATAAGTCGTGGGTAAGTGATATAGTATCAGCACAACTGCTTATCGTTAAACAACATAAGCACAACAAGGAAACCCCCTTTACACAAACGTCACAAGACACTAACACACGTATCATCATAATATGTCTACTTATCAAACCAACTTACTACACCTTCAGAAATCATTTATAAGGCTTTTATAAACAAATAAGTAAACCGTTTCCTCTTATCTTTCTCAAGTCGTTATACCTAACTTCCCATAAAGCAAGTATAACACTTAAGTTTTTTTGAAAAACCAAGTATTACTTTTCTTTCAAAAATGATTCATAACTCTTTTGAAATACTTCAAGATTCTTATTATTTAAAACTCAAGTCAAAAGACATCAAAGTAAAACCAAATTTAGTTAACATACGTACGTCTACCGTACTATATATATTTCAAAAATATCATGCTCAAGAGGATAGGAAGAATCACATACCTCCTCGGCTCAATCCACCTGCCAAGTCGAATATGTCGCGCGCAGAGTATCAACCTATAATAGTCAAATACGTCTATCAACATCTAGACTACTTCGTAGAATATTCTAAGCATAAGGTTCTTTATTCTACGTAAAATTGGGCAGCATTTCCCTACCCGTAAAACTACCCAAGTTCATCAGAATACATTCTATATAAATACAGTTCAATTCTCTTCTTTAACATCCTTCTATATAACTTATACTCAATTCTAAACTACTACAATATGTAATCTCTAATTACAATAGAAGGTCAAAGATTATTACCTCGATAAGCCCAAAATTATCCAAGATTATAAGTCGATCCTGAACAACGTTTAGCTCATATTCTGTACGCTCCAATCTGCTCCAAGAAACCCTTAGAAGTTTCTAAACAACTTCTCCTAATACTTCATCCAACTATGAAGATTTTCCTAGGGTTTCGTTTTGTGACTAAAGGAAATAAAGTATTATTTTCGGGCTCTTAGTATAGAGGTAACTTTAGAATACTACAAGGGATTTTAGGCTAAGGTATTTGGGATAGTAACAATACTTGAAGAATTTTTTCTACCAAGGGGGGGCGGGGTCGTTTCGGACGAGAACTACTAAAAGGGGGAAGGGTGTTTTGGATGAGACTTACAACAAAGGGGAAGGAATTTTGAGACTTGGAAATTGTTAAGTGGATGAAGAAGTCTTGCAACTTAAGGGGGGTATTTATAGGACATTCAAGGGTCAAGATTCAAACATGTGTAAGGTGAAGATTTGGTTGCTTGTGTGAGTGGAGTCTTCCAACCAAGTGTCCACCACAACTTTGGGACATATGTCCACCACAACTTTGGGACATATGTCCACCACAAAAATGAGACATGTGGCTAGCCACATGTCCTCCAAAAACCGTCCACCCTTCCCACTTGCCCCACAAAAATATCTTGCAAGACCTTGACTACTTGATTTGGCCACTTGCCCACAATTTTCGTCCAACATGCCACCTAAGGGTGACACATGTCGCCCTCCTATTGGTCCAAAATATTTCATCTCTCGGAAAAATCCGTAATTGGTTAAAATATTAAAAACGTAAAATTTCCTTCACAAGGTTCGGAATCTTTTCCGTTGAAAGTTCACAATTTCATCCTTAACCTAATTAGGGCTTATACATTTGTACGTACGTCCTCACATACATACTCTGGAACTACGGGGTATAACAAAAAGAATTCAAACTTGTTTAACACACGTGCGTCTACCGCACTATATATTTCACAAATAATCATGCTCAAGAGAATAGGAAGAATCACATACCTCTTCGGGTCAATCCACTTCCTAAGTCCAATATATAAATTCCGCAAGCAGTACGTCAACATATAATGACCATAATACTTTTATTAACCTCTAGTTTCAACGTAGAATATCCCAAGTGTAAAGTCACTAAATCTACGGAAAATCGGGCAGCATTTCCTTTGTTTCTATCTACTTTGCCACCTTTTTCAAGGCCGAATTCAACACCCAAACGCCACATTTAAGGCCCAACAATCCAATCAATTCAACGGGGATTACACACCTAAACTTGGATGTGTAAAATTCTGCCCCACAATGTAAAACAACTATCTTAACAAGTTTAAAGTAGTATTTTGGCTACAACATGCTCACATAACCTTTTTAACCAATCCTTTCATATCCAAACCATATTTCTTGCATGAAATTTAACTAAGAGCAATATTTTCAACTACAACTTATTTCTCCTTCACATGAAATACCAAAAACCAACAAGGAGAGAATGAATTGTTACCTTAGAGCTTTAGCCAAATTATTCCAACAATTTGCTAGCCTCCTTTCCAAGAACACCACCACAATAACTCCTACAAGCTAGCCACAAGCTTCCTTCTTGCCACACCTTTTTTTCAGATTTTTCTCAAGCTTTGAATTTCTCTTGGAATTCTAGAGAGAAGTGAGAGCTTTGGCTTTAGAGAGAGAGAAGGACTTTGAAAGATGATCAAGTCTTCAATACTTGGTCAATATATAAGACATGCAAAAATCAGATGGGGGGGGACACTTGTCACCCACCCATGACCTCTTTTAAAACAAAACAGTGCAAAATTTGCCACTTAACTTCGCAGAACCCGCCTCGCCACGCCGCCTCCCGGCGCCGCGTGTGTGGCCCTCAAAAACACTTTTCGCTCGTGCGCCAGACCGAACTTGTAACTCTCATAACTTTCTACTCCGATGTCCTATCGACGAACGGTTGGTTGCGTTGGAAACTAAACTCAACGAACTACACACTAGGCCTTTGAAACACCTAGGAACTCTCAATGTAACGGGTCATAACCCGCCTCAAAGTGGACTAAAACTCGTCTGAAACCATCCGTCAACCCATCTTTCTAAAATTTTAAGTCTTAACCCCTTTCGTACGCTCTCATACGCATGGCCAGAACTACGGGGTATAACAATGTCGTACGTAGTATGTCAACCTATAATGACCATAATACGTCTATTAACTTCTAACTTCAAACGTAGAATATTCTAAGTGCAAAGTCACTATATTCTACGGAAAATCGGACAGCACTTCCTTTGTTTCTACATACTTTTCCACCTTTTTCAAGGCCCGAATTCAATAACCAAACACGCCACATTTAAGGCTCAACAATGTAGTTAACAATAGGGGATTACACGCCTACAAGACGTGTAAAATTTCGCCCCACAATTGATATCTAACTAGTCCAAAAGACAAAGTCACATTCGGCAATTTGAGGGACAACAATACATAATCTTTTCCAATTCCTTTTCAATCCAAGTTGTTTAGTATAACATGTTATAAAGCCGCAATCGATTATAACAACTATAATCTTCAAGTAGGTAACATGCGACGATTCTAATTATCGACCAAATTGTATTCCAATTTCAAATGGCTAACAATGTCATTTCGGATTCTAGGCTTCAAATATCCATAAAACTTATCAATCTTTAATACACATACTTCATGCTAGCTAAAAAGTAAGGCTACAACAATATGTAATCTTATAACACTTAAGAGAACAAGATTGTTACCTCAACGAGCCTTAATCCAACTTCAAGATCCGAAGTCGCTCCCTAGCAACTTAGAACCTCTCCTTGACACTCCAATCCGCCACTTGAAGCCCTTAGAAGATCACAAACAAATTTCCTTAAGTTCCCAATCCAAACCTAGGTAAGTGACTAGGTTTTCACCTTGCGACTAATACGAAAACGACACTTTTCCGAGATCTTTCTATTGAGATACCCTTACAATACCCTTAGGAACCTTGGTTTAAAGTGTGGAGCTTATTGAACAACAAACGATTTTTTTTTTGTTCTTGAAACCACCTAACCCAAGAGCTCCTCTTGTCTTCAAAGTTTTCTTGAAAATTTTCTAAGTATAGAAGCCTTGTCTTGCTACTAGTGAGCTTATATAAACATATGGAGGGTCAACATTAGAACAAATGGATGGTTTGGATGCAATTCACAAGGATCAAGCCAAGTGGCTCTTGACTAAGTCAACAATGTCAAGCTCTTAGACTTAGCAAGACTTGGTCATTTAAATTATGGTCAAATGACCATTTTAGCCATGTCCATTTCGTCCAAGACTACTAAGGGGGTGACACGTGTCGCCCTCCCATTCGTCGCAATATTTTGTTTTCCGACAATTCCATAATTCCGATAAATTTACTATTCTCAAATCTTAACATTTTTGAGTTCTTACGCACGTTCTTATAAACATATCCTGAAATTACGGGGTGTAACAAACAAGCTCCTGGAGGAATACGACACCCCCCACGATGGGAACTACCACACCGACCACACCGAGGTAAAGGTGGCCTCATTTGATCGGGACCCCTTCCTCGAACCCGCCCCGAGCCACGACCCTTGAATAACCCGACCTATCAAACCTCCTGCCAGGAAACCGAGAAGGAGCACTCGCGCCGCTGAAATGTGGACTGCTCGCTGAAATTGGCCGTCACTCGAAAATCACCTGAAACCCTCATGCCCGGCCTCTTGGTGGCTCGAGTCCTGGTGATCCTCTCTCTCGCCCTCGATCCTCGCATAAGCTCAGATCTGGCAATATCCATACCTGGCTGAAGGGCCACTCCCAAGCATGCAGTAATCATATGATGGTCTAGCCCCATCACATAGTGATGGCCTCTGTCCGCCATGTCAGCCACAATGGTGAGCGCATACCTGGCTAATGAGTCAAACTCCAGGTTGTACTCTTTGATAGTCCTCCCATTCTGTCTCAATGTGAAGAATCTATCCACGTGGGCTCTCCTCATCTCAGGCGGAAAAAAGTGATCAAGGAAGGCCTCTGGGAACTCATCCCAAACAGCTGGAAGAGCACCCACACCTCTAGACAGCTCCCATGACTCAAACAAGTTCAACGCAATATCACGTAACTAGTAAGATGCTAACACAACTGACTCTGTCTCCGAGGCCCTAAGCACCTGAATAGTCCGCTGTAACTGCCGAATAAACCCCTGAGGATCTTCCTCAGCTCTCGAACCATAGAACTCGGGTGGATGGAAACCCAGAAAATCCTAAATCGCAAACCGCTTACTAGGTTAGCTACGCCATGTCGTGCCGCCGCCACTATGCTAGTCAATAACCGCTCTCCGTAATCCCTATACTCGCCCGGTGTGTCGTGACCACCGGCCGCATCGTGCCTGCAGGCACCCTGTCAGTATACATCGAGAATAGCAATGAACATACCTACACAAAACCTGAATATAGCAACATCACTGGCTAGCCGACAAGGCCGCCTTTCATAGATTAAACATACTCAAAAGTAAATCGTACAACTTGTTCTTACAGCCCAAACCACAAACGTGACTACATACCTCTAGGAATAACAACTGTGGTGGGACAGGGTCCCGCCATACCCCTGAATATACAGTCTACAACTTCAGGGAACCGTACCAAAAAGGCAAGCCTCCGGAGAAATGGAGCTTTCGAGAACTGACCAGTGATCCTAAGAGTGCGGATCAGCAAGCTATGTACCTCAACCTGCGGCATGAACGCTTCGAAGGAGGTCAAGACAACATGTACCAAGTATGCGAATCGAAAAATCAGAATGAAATCATAACAATTTCCCATATAAAACAGGAGACATGTGTGATAACCAAACCACAGTACACGATATATATTAGTAGTCATGTCAAATCAGGGTCTCACGCCCGTAAAAATCATCACTCAAATATAACCCGAATTTAACTCGATAACGTGCCGCATGCATCTTACCTCGGTATAAGCATGGCGTTGAACCATCCTAATGGAAACATATCCGGGCCACCCAACGCCGGTATGTCCAAACTCAATAACAAGATAACACTTACCGTGGAAGCATACCCGTGGGCCACCCAACGCGTCAGTATGTCCAACAAAATAACAAGATAACACTTACCGTGGAAGCATACCCGTGGGCCACCCAACGCGTCAGTATGTCCAACTAAATAACAAGGTAACACTTACCGAGGAAGCATACCCGTGGGCCACCCAACGCGTCAGTATGTTCAACAAAATAACAAGATAACACTTACCGTGGAAGCATACCCGTGGGCCACCTAACGCGTCAGTATGTCCAACAAAATAACAAGATAACACTTACCGTGGAAGCATACCCGTGGGCCACCTAACGCGTCAGTATGTCCAACAAAATAACAAGATAACACTTACCGTGGAAGCATACCCGTGGGCCACCCAACGCGTCAGTATGTCCAAGTGAATAATAACCCGGGGTCTACCCCGTAAGAATACATAACCTAGCACAGCCGGCTATCATACTTAACATAAGCGCTACCGATTTATCATAACACAAGCAAGTTAAGAAATCCCCTAACTTCTCATTAGCATTATTAATATATCCTCTCATTTTAGTTTACTTAAGGCACTAACGTGTCATTTAAGAGAAAATCCGGGAATTCAACCCAAGTACCACGTGTTTCTAACCACTTAAGAAATGACCCCTTTTATATAAAACTTCCAAGATACTAATAACCGTAGTATCAAGTCACGACTACTTTCAAGACAAGTCACCTTTCCCTTTTAAAAAAAAATCCATTTCTTTTCACAAAAGTCACATGCTACCAACACCCATGGTATCAAAATAGAGTAACTATTATTTGAAGTAAACCAAAAACAATTCGCATACTTCCTTTTCAAATAAACCAAGACATTACCATGTCTTCTTTTTCTATATCAAATCACTTCTCTAACTAGTATAAGTTTCAAAACTTCAAATTCTCAAGCCTCTTACTTTTAAACCAAATTCCACAACGGGGAAAAATCAAGTCTCGTATCTCTTTTTAAAACAAATGCCAAGTTACCATTTTAAAGACAATAATAAAACCATTTCTTCGTTTTCATAAAGTCGTTATAACTAACTTCCCATAAAGCTATTATAACACTTTATGTTTAAAACCAACCAAATACAACTATAAGCATTGATGAGACCAAGAGGGCTTATTCTTTAACATCCGAGTACCCGTTACTAACAAATAAGGTTTTTACCACTTTTGACCCAACCAAGCCCTTTTTACTTCATATCAAGTCAAGGCACAAAAAGGGAAATCAAACCACTTTAACACACGTGCGTCTACCGCACTATATTTTTCACAAATAATCATGCTCAAGAGAATACGAAGAATCACATACCTCTTCGGTCAATCCACTTGCTAAGTCCAATATACCGCACGTAGTATGTCAACCTATAATGACCATAATACGTTTATTAACCTCTAGCTTCAACGTAGTATTATCCAAGTGTCAATTCACTAAATTCTACGAAAAATTGGGCAGCATTTCCTTTGTTTCTACATACTTTGCCACCTTTTTCAAGGCCGAATTTCAACATCCAAACGCCACATTTAAGTCCCAACAATCCAAACATTTCAAAGGGGATTACACACCTAAACTTGGATGTGTAAAATTCTGCCCCACAATGTACAACAACTAACTTAACAAGTTTAAGGTAGTATTTAGGCTATAACATTATTACATAACCTTATTATCCAATTCCTTCACATCCAAACCATATTTCTTACATGCAAACTATCTAAGAGCAACATTTACTACTACAAGTTCCTTCTTTTTCACATGCAACACCAATAACTAGCTACAAGAGAAGAATTGTTACCTTAGAGCTTTAGCCAAAATTATTCCAACAACTTTGCTAGCCTCCCTTCCAAGAACACCACCACAATAACTCCTACAAGCTAGCCACAAGCTTCCTTCTTGTCACACTTTTTCAGATTTTCCTCAAGCTTTGAATTTCTCTTGAAATTCTAGAGAGAAGTGAGAGCTCTAGCTTTAGAGAGAGAGAAAGACTTTGAAAGATGACCAAGTCTTCAAGACTTGGTCAATATAAGGGACATGTAAAAATCAGAGGGGTGGGGGGGGCACACTTATCACCCTCCCATGGTCTTTTTAAAAGAAGAAATCTGATTTTCCTCAGTTTTTCGCGAATTCCTCGGCGCGGCGCAAACTGCCACCTCGCGAGAACTTCCGCGACCGCTTCTTCCGGCGCGCGGCTGCAACTTCAGCGTCCTCGAATATCCGTGCGCCTGCGGGCTCTCTGTCAAACACATTTGTCCGATCACGCCCGAACTTGTAACTCCCATAACTTTCTACTCCGATGTCCTATCGACGAACGGTCGGTTGCGTTGGAAACTAGACTCAACGAAATACGCACTAGGCCTTTGAAATACTTAGGAACTCTCAATGTAGAGGGTCATAACCCGCCTCAAAGTTGACTAAAACCCGTCCGAAACAATCCGTCAACCTATCTTTCGAAAATTTTAAGTCTTACTCCCTTTCGTACGCTCTCACACGTAAGGCCAGAACTACGGGGTATAACATTCTCCCCCCCTTAGAAACATTCGTCCCGAATGTCCCTTCTAGGCTTACTCAAATCACAGTATTGACATAGACCCTCTTAACTATTCTTCTTGCAAACTCGAACTCCTTCTAGTATATGTCACGACCCGACCCCGGGCCCATGACTGGTGCCTTACCCCGGGCACCCTAGTGATACAACATCAGAGAAAATCAGCGAAAATAAAAACTTACACATGAAACAAGCTATACAATACGAAAAATAGGCTAACCAAAACGGTCACCTTTCTGCATATATAAAAATGATTAAACACGAGCGATTACATCCCTTTACAAACCACCTTGCCCACAAGCATTACTGCACTCTAAGAATGTAACCACAACTACGACGACAGGGCCTGCCATACCCCGAATGTAAGTACCTGGACAGGGGACTATACTAAAAGATAAGCCTCGGAGAAACGGAGCTTCCCAAAACGCTGTGATCTATGGCGAGGATCGACAAGCGGTGTACCTCTACTGCGGCATGAACGCAGCCCCGAAGGAGGTCGATCTGAACAGTACCAAGTATGAAATCGTAAAAATCGAAATAAAATCATAACATTTTAAAACCATTCCAAATACGCATGAAAAAGCAATTTTTAACGCACATACGTAGTGCCGGCATAAACAAGAGCAAAATAGATATAACGTGGCGGTCTTTTCTAGGCGCTAATGATCGAAGCAAGGCGATCGCCCATAGTATCATTATGCGAGCCTAATCCTGGAACTTTCGCGATCGCGTAGACCGCTAGGTCCGCGTGAGGTATTCTCGCGTCGGGGTAGCTAACCCTCGGCGTCAACTCGACTCCGCACCGCATAGTCACTGGACGCGTGAGGTATTCCTCGCATCGGCGTAACACACCCGTAGTGATCATCCTGGAACTCCCGCAGCTCCGCATAGGTCCCATGGACCCGCATGAGGTATTCCTCGCATCGGGGGCGGCTAACCCTCGGCATAACAAGTCGGGGGGGGGGGTAAGTGAAATAATACCAGCATAACTGCTTATCGTTAAACAACATAAGCACAACAAGAAAACCCCCTTACACAAACGTCATAAGACACTAACACACGTAGCATCATAACATGATTACTTATCAAACCAACAAGAAAGTATTACAAGGCTATCACAAGCCAACATAGTCAAGTTACTCACACAAAAGACACACGATACCCGTAGTATCAAAATAGAGTAACTATCTTTTAAGTAAACCAAAACAATTTTCATACCTTCTTTTTAAACCAATCTTAAGACAAAAGCATGCCTTCCTTTTTAAATCATTTTAAGACAAAACCATGCCTTCCTTTAATACAAAGACACTTTTTCCTTTTTAAAGCCAAGTAGCAATATACTTTTTAAACCAAGTGTCTTACTCTTTTAAAATAAGTAACCTATATCTTTAAATCAAGTTACTTCTCCTTTCCCAAAATCAAGTTGTTTATAAGTCAAGTCTCTTTACTTTCAAAAATCAGTCTCTTAATCTTTAAATCATATCTTTTAAGGAAACCAACCTCCAACTTTTAAAATGTCAAGTTATCATTTTAAATCCAATGATAAAACCATTCTTTTGTTTTCATAAAGTCGTTATAAATAACTTCCCATAAAGCTATTATAACACTTTATGTTTTAAACCAACCAAGGACAACTATTCTCATTTTCGAAATCAAAATACTTTATTCTTTTAAAAGACCACACACCCATTACTCATGAATGAGGTTTTACAACTTTTTTTACATAATTCAAGTCCTTAAGATTTCATAACAAGTCACTTAACTTTGGAATCAAGTCAAGGACACAAAAGGAAAATCAAATTCCTTTAAACACACGTGCGTCTACCGCACTATATATATTTCACAACAATCATGCTAGAAAGGATAGGAAGAGGTTCACATACCTCGCGACGATTATCGACAATAAGCAAAATGCTCCAAAGTACTATAACCCTGCTAGCCTTTTCCACCCTTCAAGTAGAATACGCTACTCGTAGTACTTCAACCTATAATGGCCATAAAACGGTTATTAACTTCTAGATCCCTTCGTAGAATATTTCTAAGTACAAGGTTCCATATTCTATAGAAAATTCGGCAGCACCTCCCCCCCGTAACCACATAAATAACCTCCACTAACAAGGCCCGCTACCAGGCCAACAACTCCCAGGGGATTACACGTCTAACCGGACGTGTACAATTCTGCCCTACAATAATACTACAAGTCTACTGTAAATACAGTCCAATGTAAATACAGTTCAATTCTTATCAATATTCGTTCTATATATAGTACACTCAACTATACATTACTACAACATGTAATCTCCAATTACAATAGGGGGACAAAGATCATTACCTCGATAAGCCCAAAATTATCCAAGATTTATAAGTCGATCCTGAGCCACCTTTAGCTCGATTCCTTATGCTCCAACCCGCTCAAGCAACCCCTTAGAAGTTTCTAAACAACTTCTCTTAACACTTCAACTCCAAAAAGTGAAGAACACTTAGGCTTTAAAAATGGCCACTTTCGGCCAAGTCAAGGTTTCAAGGCTAGGGGTGTGAAATCTTTTCCAACTCTTGGTACACAATCTTCCTAACACCCTAAGGAAGAACACTTAAAAGTTTAAGAATTTTTGGACAACATTTTGGTCAAGATCTTAGCCAAAAACGAGAGCACTCACTAAAGGAGGAGTATTTTTCAAGCTTGGAAATCTCTAAGTGTGGATGAATAAAGTCTTGCACTTAAGGGGGGTATTTATAGAGAAATCAAGGGCTAGGATTAAAGCAAGTGTAAGGTGAAGATTGGGTCCAAGTGTGAGTGGATTCTTCCAACCAAGTGTCCACCAAAACTTTGAGACATGTGGCCACATGTCCCTAAAAACGTCCAAGACCAAGGGGGGGTGCCATGTGTCGCCCTCCTACTCGTCCAAAATATTTCATCTTCCGAAAATATCCGTAATGCCAAAAATCCGAAAATAAAGTGGGCCTCACAAAACCGTAAATTTTCCCCGTGGTCCCCACGTGACCAATTCCGGAAAATAAAATTCCATAATTCTAAAATAATCCCAGAAGTCCGAATACCAAATCTGGGAATCCAATTCCCATTAACGAACCTTTTTCCTTTACAAAAATCCGGAAACTTTTCCGTCGAAAAATCACATCTTTCTTCCTTTCAAATTTTAATGTCGTATTCTCGTACGTACGTCCTCATATACATACCCTGGAACTACGGGGTGTAACAGTATACGTACCACACTCTTGTTCCCGATCCGAGACAATCTCTCTATGCAAGTCACGAAAAACCTAGTGGTTTCCTTAGTTTAGCTACCCACTATCATTTCACACTACTCATGGACTTATCATCCAAGTATACCCCACGTACACTATGTTCCTCGACAAGGGTCCCCTGTAGAATCTTTCACTCAAAATGGCCCTGTATCTAAGGTTCCCACAGTTATCAGAATTTTAAGGCTCACACTTCCACGTCCCCAAACTTACCCCTTCTACAAATCAGGCTTAATAAAATCACAATTTACATAAAATTACCCGCACATAACACTTAACAGATAACCATCTTATCACACCCACTAATCGTTAGATGGTTAAGGATATACCTGTAACTACTGCTTCACTGTTACACCCCGTAAGTCCAGGACATGTATAAGAGAATGTACGTAAGGAATCAAGACTTGGAAATTAGTACGAAAGGAAGAATTGTTTTTCCGACGGAAAATCTTCCGAACGTCGGAAAGGAAAAATGTTCGTTGTTGAGAATTGGATTCTCAAAATGCATTATTTAAGGAATATGGAACTTTTAACATTATGGAAATTTACTTTTACGGATTTGGTCACGTGGGGCCCACCCGAGGAATTTTACGTTTTGCGGGGCCCACGAGGGTTACAGAATTTTGTGGACGAATGAGAGGGCGACATGTGGCACCTCCCCCCACATGCCCTTGGACGAAATTAAGCAAGGTTAGAATGGTCATTTGACCATTGTGGATGATAAGTCTTCAAGCTTGAGATTGTTGACTTGTCCACTTGGCTATTATCCATGTGTTCTTCATCCTAGCCACTCAAGTGTTGCAATCTAAGCCCTCCATTGTGTTTTATATTCCACACTAGTAGCAAGACAAAGTCTTCCACACTTAGAAAAATTTAGAGAAAGCTTGTGCTAGCTTAGAAGCTCTCGGGTTTGACATATCTCCCACACAAAATTTTTGTAGTTTTGATCCATTATTCACAAGACTTAAACCCAAGGTCCCTAAGAGTATTGTAAGGATATCTCAATAGAAAGATTTCGGAAAAACGGCGTTTTCACGTTAGTCGCAAGGCGAAAACCTAAGGCATTTTCATAGGTTTTGATTGGAAGTGGAAGAGAAGTTGGTTGTGAACTTCTAACGGCTTTAAATATCGGATTGGAGCATAAAGGAAAGGAGCTAAGAATTGTTAAGGAGCGACTTTGAATCTTGGAAATTTTAAGGGCTTATAAAGGTATAATTCTTGTCGTTTTAGTAATTAAGATTTACTTATCATTGTAGTTATGGATATTAGCAAGCATGAGGTTTATATTATGAAGTTTGATAAGTATATTGGCTATTGGAACCCTAATCCGAAAACTAGCATGCTTAGCCTTAAGATTTCAATTCAAGTCGATTATTAGTTTAAGTCGTCGCATGTTGTATAAAGAAGGAAATTGTAGTTGTTGAAGTTGTTTATGACTATATAACATGTTAGACCTAAGTACTTGGATTGAAAAAGAAATTGGAAAGGACTTAGGATTGGTTATATAGTTGGCCGAGAATGGCTTGGATTTTAAATTACTTGGTATGAATTGTGGGGCGGAATTTTACACGTATTGTAAGGCGTGTAATCCCCTTTGATTGGTTGGTTTTGTTGAGCCTTAAATGTGGCATGTTTGGTTATTGTATTCGGCCTTGAAAAAGGTGGCAAAGTATGTAGAAACAAAAGAGGTGCTGCCCGATTTTCCGTAGAATAAGAGACCGCTTACTTAGTATTATTCTACGTTAGAGACTAGAAGTTGATAGTCATGTTGTGACCATTATAGGTTGACACTTCTACGTGCGGCGTATTCGGCTTAGGTTGTGGATTTAGCCGAAAAGGTATGTGAACTATCTCCTCTTCTAGCATGATTCCTTAAGATAAAGAAAGTATGTCCTACTCCTTAAATGATCCATTCCTTGGTTGTATTTGGATTGCCTAAAATAGAATTTGTTCTATATACTTCCTTGATTGTACTTTGATGTTTTAATTGTAAGTTGTTATAATCCATTTCCTTAGTGAAGTTTGGATTCTCAAAAGTGAAGGTATTTTACTTAAAGTACATAGAGTCTTGAAAAGGAAGTGGTTTCCAAATCTTTTGGCTAGTGCCTTAGTTCCAAAACCTAAAGGTCATTATAATGACTTTAGGGGAGTCAAAGGAGTGATTTACTTAATTGATTTAAAAGAGGAGAAATGACATGATTTAAAGAGATGAAACTTGATTTGAAAGTTTGTGATACTTGGTTTTAAAAGTATGAGTCTCTTGGTTATAAAAGGAATGAATATGTCTAAAACCATAAAGGGTTATAACGGCTTTATGGGAAGTTGGTTATAACGGCTTTATGGAAGGTTAGGAAAGTTGTCTATTTTTTATTATTAGGCATAAGTTGCCTAGATTGTGAAAATTTGAAGTTACTTGATTTCAAGCTTTGAAATGAGTTTTCTAAAAGTGTAGTAACTTACTTTGAAAAATAGACACACCTTGATACTACGGGTGTTAGTATCTTGGGGTTTTACATAAAAATGAGTCTTTTAAAAGAATGTGCGTAGTACTTTGGCTTGTTTAATTGAGAATTATTCTATGTGTGCCTTGATAAGTACTTTGGCTTGTTTAATTGAGAATTATTCTATAAGTGCCTTGAGTTTATAAAATGAAAGTCTAAAGATTTTATGAACTTGCCTATGTGTCTTTGGTGATAGCTTTTGAGTGCAAGTATTATGTTTTATTACGTTACGCGACTCGGTTGGAGAGTGTCTGTCTTGTAAGTTTACTTGGGCGTCGACAGTGATGTAGGATTCCACGTATGCTTCCATTATTTGTGTTACTCCTGACATGCTTATACGATGTGGGATTTCGGGCACGTGACCGTGAGGCGGGTTAGATTCGGATTTGTTTGTATTACCCACGGTCATGCTTATACGATGTGGGATTCCGGCATGCGACCACGTGGGATATTTTATTCCATGGATCGCCCTCCATGAGATTTAGTGACGCAGATGGATCCGTAGTTAGCTTTCGTACTTGCCCCGTTAGTTGATGACCAGTGGATCCGGTAGTTGGCTTCGATTTTCCCAGTTCTATCACACGCTTTGGTACGGAGGCTCCGTAGATAGCTTTCGCACTTGCCGGTCATATCGTGGACGAGGATGGATCTCGTAGTTAACGTACTTGCCCCGTCGATTGTTGACGCAGTGGATCCGTAGTTGGCTTCGTCTTGCCCGTCGCTTTTATGCAGCCGATCTCGTGGTTCGCTTTTCCTACTCGCGTCGCAGTTTTAGGACACAGTGGGACTTGGTGTTCATGTATGCCTATTGGTGTTATATTATATCATGGATCGCCAGCGATGAGGAAGGATTCCACGCATGATTGATATTATGGCGTGAGACCCATGGTTATATTTAGTAATGACTTTGAGGCGTCGTCCACGACTTGATATGACCGCTTATGTATTGTGTCGTAGGTTGGCTATCATACATGTCTCCTGCTTTGTTTAGACTGTTATGATTTCATTACTGATTTCATCGCTTCACATACTTGGTACATTCTTCTTGACCTCCTTCGGGCTCAGCTCATGCCGTAGGTTTAGGCACGATTTGGTGATCTCGCGGTGTAGGACCGCCGAGTTTTGGATAGCTCCTCTGCTCGAGAGCTTATCTTTTGGTATAGTTCCTTGATCTGAGCTTTTGTGCGGTTATGGGTACGGCGGGGCCTTGTCCGTCATATTTCGATAAAACTCTTAGAGGTATGTATTCATATGTGGGTTGGACTCGTATGCAGTGTGTCTTTTGATTATGTATATTATATGGCAGCCTTGTCGGCTTTGCCCTTGCACGTACTTGGTTTGAAAAAAAAAACGAGGTGTTATTTAAATTCCGCAGTTTACTTGTGTTGTTAGGTAGAACGGTGCCCAGGTAGGGCACCACGATCACGCCCGGTTGGGCGTGACAGTGGTATAAGAGATCGGTCCTCGGAATGTCTACAGACCGTGTCTAGTAGAGTCTTGATTATCGGTGTGTTGCGCGCCACACCCATTAACAGGAGGCTACGGGATCTACCCGTAGTTCAGTATGTATATGAGGGCGTGCGTTGAGAATACGACACAAAAATTGGAAAGGAAGAAAGATGTGATTTTTCGACGGAAAAGTTTCCGGATTTTGTGAAGGAAAAAGGTTCGTTAATGGGAATTGGATTCCCAGATTTGGTATTCGGACTTTTTGGAATATTTGAGAATTATGGAATTTTATTTCCGAAATTGGTCACGTGGGGCCCACGGGAAAATTTACGGTTTTGTGGGGCCCACTTTATTTTTGGATTTTTGGCATTACGGATATTTTCGGAAGATGAAATATTTTGGACGAGTAGGGGGGCGACACGTGTCACCCCCATGTGGCCATGTTGGCCGAATTGGTGAAGGACAAGTGTCCTTGGACGGTTGGTAGTGGACAAGTGGCTAGCCACTTGTCCAAATTTTGTGGTGGACATGTGGTTGGTAGAATCCACACCCACATGTCCCCAATCTACACCACACACTTTCCTAGATCTTGGCCCTTGATTTTTCTATAAATACCCCTTGGTTGCAAGACTTTATTCATCCACATTAGAGAGTTTCCAAGGCAAAAATTATACTCCCTCTGTTACACCCCGTAGTTCCAGGGTATGTAGGTGAGGACGTACATACGAGAATACGACAGTAATATTGGAAAGGAAGAAAGATATGATTTTTTTCGACTTTAAAGTTTCCGGTTTTTGTGAAGGAAAAAGGTTCGTTAATGGGAATTGGATTCCCAGATTTGGTATTTGGACTTCCTGGATTATATTAGAATTATGGAATTTTATTTCCGGAATTGGTCACGTGGGGCCCACGGGAGAAATTCTGATTTTTGTGGCCCACTTAGTTTTAGAGATTTGGCATTTCGGATATTTTCTAAGATGAAATATTTTGACGAGTAGAGGCGACACGTGTCACCCCACGTGGCGAGTTGTTATACCGTATTTCAGTATGCGTGGGGCGTGCGTGAAAAGTTTGAGCCTTAAAGTAGGCATAGTGGCGAATTTGTACACAAGTGCGAAAGAATCGTTTTCGACTAAACGTTTTACTAGACTTGCGAAGGGAAAATTCCGGCTATGTCATTTCTAATTTTTTGCGGATTTTTCCGAGAGGCGAAACATTTTGGACCAGCGGGAGGTGACATGTCACCTCACATTGGAAGGAAGTGGTAATGGACGAAATGGGTGGCTTTGGTCGTAGGATATTTTGTGCAAGTTGGTGTGGTAGATGGATAAGGTACACGTGGTTAAATCCTAGCCCTACACTTGCATGGCACTTGGCTTGATCTTGGCCATTAGTTGGCCATTGCTGACCTATAAATACCCTCTAAGTTGAAGACTTTCTTCATCCAAACTTGAGCAATCTTTCTAAGTCTCAAATACTCCTCCCCTCGTGGTAGTTCGTCCCATACCACCTCCCTGAGAGGCCCTCACGAGCCTACCCCACAAGCCTAGTTGTTTCGTATAATACCCCCTTTTGTGGTATAGAAATACTCTCCTAGTATTGTTATAATGCCCAAATACCTTGGCCCAAATACCTTGTAGTATTCCCAGGTTACCTCTATCTAAAAGGCTTAAAATACTATTATACTTCCTTTAGCCACAAAACGAAACCCTAAGGAAAACCTTCATAGCTCGGTTGAAGTGTTAAATAGAAGTTGCGTAAAACTTCTAAGGGTTGTTTGGAGCGGGTGGGCGCGGAGTAGAGCTAAACCTTGCTCGAGATCGACTTTAAACTTGGATAATTTTGGGCTCATCGAGGTAAATACTACTCTTCTATTGTAATCGGGAATTACATCGTAGTAGTATATAAATGAATATAAGATTCATAGAAGAGAATTGAAGCGTAATAGAAGGATATTACGTAAAAGACTTGAATGAAATCACATCGAAGAATATTAGAGTAGAAGATTAAACTGCACTTACATAGGATCGTATTCTGATGAACTTATAACCTTTTTGGTTGAATGTTCTGCGAGTAGCATGAACTACTTGGAAGGTGGACAAGGCTAAGCGGGTTATAAGCGTGGAACGTTTTGCTTATAGTCGATAATCGTCGCGGTATGTGATTCTTCCTATACTCTTGGCATGAAGTATTTTAAAAGAATACATATAGTACGGTGAGCGTCGTGTGGCAATGTCTTTTGACTTAAGCACGAATAATATGTATATATAATATGGTAGACGTGCGTGTGCTAATCGAATATAGTTATCGGCAATGTCTTTTGACTTAAGCACGAATAATAAGAACCTTGAAATAATTTAAAAGGGATATATATATATTACGGTAGACGTACGTGTGTTAACTGAATGTAGTGTTACGGCAATGTCTTTCGACTTAAGCCCGAATAAGAAGAATCTTGAAGTATTTCAAAAGAAATAAGAAACCTTTTTGAAAGAAGAGTAATACTTGGTTTTGAAAACATAAGAGTTATACTAGCTTTATGGGAAGTTAGGTATAACGTCCTAAGAGAGATAAAAAGAATGGTTTCTCGATTTTTAGAAGTTAAGAGACTTAATCTTAAAAGATAAGAGACTTGACTTAATTGTATCGATATGAAGTTTGTTAAAAGTGTGAAACCTCATTCGTGAGTAATGAGTACTTGGTTTTAAAAGGAATAATGTTTCTTGATTTGAATCGAATGAGTATCGACAAACCAACTGCGGCGTTAATAAAGGAAAATGTATTGAATAATGAAGTATTGTATTAAAACTAGTAGAAACCTCCATCCGCATGAAGCTAAGATGAGACAAAATGATATTACATTTTCTAGATCATGGTGCTTTAATAAATGGTTATAAACAAGAATAAGCGCTTTCACTCTATGGCATATGTTACTCAATTGTTTTAAAGGAGATTAAGACATCGAACTATGAAACTTTTCTAAAATAAAGAGACTTGAGTAATTGAAATTAGGCAAAGCTGGAACTCTAGGGAAAAGAAAGGCATTGTTTTGTCTTAAATTGGTTTAAAACATAAAGTGTTATAATGACTTTATGGGAAGTTAGTTATAACGACTTTATGAGAACAAAAGAAGGGTTTTATCATTGGTTTTAATGTGGTAACTTGACTTTAAAAGAGAAGTGTTTTGGTCCAAAAAGAAGGCATGGTATTGCCTTAATTTGGTTTTAAAAGGAAGGTATGGAAGTTGTTTTGGTTTACTTAAAAGATGTAAGTCACTCTATTTTTATACTACGTATCGGGTGACTTTTATAAATGGAATGGATCTCTTAAAAGGAATTTAACGTGCGTAGTACTTAGGTTAAAACCGGACTTTGGCATAAAATGAAAGTACCTTGAGTTATGTATAACTTGCCTATGCTTGTTCTTTGTGAAACTTGCCTATGCTTGTTGTGATAGCCTTTGTTGTGCAAGAATTGTGTTTTATACTATCGCGTCTCGATGGAGGCCGGTTGACTTGTTGAGAACTTACTCGGACGTCTGCGTGTGACGAGAATTCCGCATGCGCTCGCCTTGATAGTGTTATTTTGCTAATCGCTTTGGACATCACGACACGATGCGTGGCGCGCGGGTATGGTTCCATTTGATTCTTTGTCTAGTTGTTTCCTTTTGGACATCTGACCGCGATGCGTGGCGCGCGGGTATGGTTCCATTGGGATTGTTGTCTTGTTGTTTCATACGGACATCGACACGATTCGTGGCTCAGGGGTATTGTTACATTGGGATTGTTATTCCATAGACTAGCTCTCCATGAGGTTTTTCTGTTCGGCCTTGGTATCTGGTAGTCGGCTTTCAGACTTGCCCGTATCGCCGTAGTTTGGTTATCATACATGTCTCGCTTTATATAGACTATTATGATTTCATTTCTGATATTCTGATTTCACATACTTGGTACTGTTATGCGACCTCCTTGAGAACAGCGTTCATGTCGCAGAGGTACATTTATCGATCCGCGTTTAGGATCACTTTTCGTATTGGAAGCTCCGTTCCTTGGAGCTTATCTTTTGGTATGTTACCACCAGTGCAGGTTCTTGTACATCTGTTCGGGTATGGCGGGCCACCATCATAGTTGTTGTAAAAATCTTAGAGGTCTGTAGCACTGTTGTGGGCAGGGTTGTAAGGATTGTAACTGTTCAAATGTCTATATTTATATATGTTGAAAGGCAACCGTTTGGTTGGCCTATTTTCTTTTATCTTGATCCATGTCTATTTGAATGTTTAAGTTTTTATTTCCGCTGGTTTTTCTCTGATGTTGTATCACTAGGGTGCGGGTAGGCACGATCACGGGCCGAACAGTCGTGACAAAAGTGGTATCGAGCGGTTAGTCCTCTGAAAGTGTCTGCACCGTGTCTAGTAAGTCTTGATTATCGATGTGTTGTGCACCACATCTATAATCGTGAGGTGCGGGACGTTTAGGATTGGTTTCTATTCTTCTCATTCGAGATCGTGCCTTAGAGGCGTGTGATAAGTTGGACCCTCGACGTGCCGTTTTCACGATTATGCCTCGCCAGCGCAACGGGCGAAGGGCAAGCGGCGAAGGAGGCTGCGAGTAGAGCGGCGGCGATCTCTACGAGACCACGATGCAGAGCCTCGATCCGCGATCGGAAGCGAGGAGATGGGTTACAAAGTGAGCCCGATTGATGGCGAGGTTGTGGCGAGACTTGAGATAAGGCCGGGCCAGCAGTTCAGTAGCACCGATGGTTCACCCTAGTTCGAGATAGTTTGAGGCTACGGGATTTTTCCGAGATGTAGCACGAGTTTTATGGGTCGAGGCACGAGGATGATCCGCAGGAGTTCATCCGAAGCGATTCTGACGGATCATGAGTGATCTGCATCGGAGACCGAGTCGGTGGTCTAAGTTCGCATCGGTGCGTGATACGCGATCGGCGTTTGATTCGTGGGAGTCGTCGGGAGAACGCACTTCCGGTATATGGGACGAAGTTCTCAGGCATTTCTTGCACACTTCTTGCCTCGCGGATGAGGAGGGCTCGGTATGCGATTTTTGGTGTTGCGGCGAAGCAGGCGTGCGGTTCGGGAGTACAATGTGAGTTCGACTCATCGGCGTGCGTCCGCGTTAGTGGCTAGTATGGAGGATCGAGTGCACCGATATGTTCTGAGGCTCGATGATTTCCTAGCAGAGTTGTTGGTGTAGCTCTTCAGCCGGGCATGGACATTGCCCGCAGGCAGGCTTATGCACTTGGATGTGCGCAGCGGAGAAATCGACGGAAAGACCAAGATTAGCAGAAGAGGGCCAGAACAACAGGGTCCTTTGGTGACTTTCGAGGCGGACCGCCTCGTGGCGAGACTAGTTATACGCCTCGCAAGATCTGAGTGGTCCTCCACAATCTTCGTGGCATCCAGAGTATTCGGGGCATGTCGGGGCTCGAGGTTCAGATTTTCGGAGAAGCGGTGTTAGCGGTGAAGCCAACCTACCTCGTTTTGGCGTGGTAGACTCCATAGTGGGAGTGTCGTTCTAGTTCGGGAGTTTGTTTTACATGCGGCGAGGCCATTTGCGGAAACTGTCGGCCAGGAGGTAGCAGTGGGCAAAGACAGACTACTGATCTACGGCCGTTCGTCACCTTCTATACTACGCCTGCAGTGGGGCGTGATTAGAGTAAAGCGGTAGATACAGGTATATCCTTACCCCTCTAAAGACTTGTATGTATTGATGTTATGATAATGTGTTAAGTGTTATGTTCGGATAGCTTTGTGCTAAAATATGATTTCAAAACCTGGTTAGTGAGAAAGGGTAAGCTCAGGGTGAGATAATGATGAACCTTAGAATATTACAGTTGAGACCTTAGATGTAAGGCCGTCTTGAGTACCAGACTTTGCGGGTGATCTTTGTCAGAATGTATAAGTATACGTGGAGAAATTGTGGGAAAATTTCCTTGGGTAGTGTAAAATGGAAGTGGTAGCTTTCATGACCTGTATAGGTAAGATTGTTCCGGATCGGGGAACAAGAGCTTGATGCGTTAAGTGGGTCGGGTTGGGGCCATGTTGCGGGCCAACCCGCGGCCTGTTTCGAGGTGGGGTCAGCTCTGGGTGGTCCCGCCAGGTGGTAGGGTCACGAGGGTGCTAGGCCCAAGATTAGATGACCATCATATGAGTTCGTGGATATGTTCGACCAGAAGCGGATCGTGAAGGCCGGGAATGGCCTTAAGGGAGATTGAGGCTAGTAAGATGACCAAGTTTGGAGGTGGTGACTCCAAAGTTTTGGGAAGCGGCGATGGGAAGTGTGGTACGATACTAGAAGAGTTCAAGTGTTCGAGAAGGGCACGACGGTAAGGAGGAAGAGAACGTGTGTTATTTCGTGGCCAGGCGTGGCGTTGGCAACTTGTTAGAAGAACTTCATCGTTATCCGTCTTGAGAAGGAACATTCGGGACGAATGTTTCTAAGGAGGGGAGAATGTTATACCCCGTATTTCCAGAGTATGTACGTAAGGACGTACGTAGAAAAGTTTGAGCCTTAAAGTTGGCATAGTGGCAAATTTGTACACAAGTGCCGAAAAGAATCGTTTTTCGACGAAACGTTTTACTAGACTTGCGCAGGGAAAATTCCGGCTATGTCATTTCTAATTTTTGCGGATTTTTCCGAGAGACGAAACATTTTGGACCAACGGGAGGGTGACATGTGTCACCCTCACATTGAAGGAAGTGGCGGTAATGGACGAAAGGGGTGGCTTTGGTTAGGTAGGATATTTTGTGCAAGTTGGTGTGGTAGATGGATAAGGTACACATGGTTAAATCCTAGCCCTACACTTGCATGGAACTTGGCTTGATCTTGGCCATTGGTTGGCCATTGCTTGACCTATAAATACCCCTCTAAGTTGAAGACTTTCTTCATCCAAACTTGAGCAATCTTTCTAAGTCTCAAATACTCCCTCCCCCCGTGTGGTAGTTCGTCCGCCACCACCCTCCCCTTTGAGAGGCCTCGTGAGCCTACCCCTAGCCTAGTTGTTTTCGTATAATACCCCCTTTTGTGGTATAGAAATACTCTCCTAGTATTGTTATAATGCCCAAATACCTTAGCCCAAATACCTTGTAGTATTCCCAAGGTTACCTCTATACGAAAAGCCCGGAAAATACTATTATACTTCCTTTAGCCACAAAACGAAACCCCAAGGAAAACCTTCATAGTCGGTTGAAGTGTTAAATAGAAGTTTCGTAGAACTTTTAAGGGTTGTTTGGAGCGAATTGGAGCGCGCGGAGTAGGAGCTAAACCTTGCTCAGGATCGAGTTTAAACTTGGATAATTTTGGGCTCATCGAGGTAAATACTACTGTCCTTCTATTGTAATTGGGAATTACATACTGTAGTAGTATATAAATGAATATAAGATTCATAGAAGAGAATTGAACTGTAATAGAAGGATATTACAGAAAAGACTTGAACTGAAATCACATCAGAAGAATATTAGAGTAGAAGATTAAATCAGACTTACATAGAACTGTATTCTGATGAACTTATAACATTTTTTGGTTGAATGTTCTGCGAGTAGCTTGAACTACTTGGAAGGTGGACAAGGCTAGCCGGGTTATAGCCGTGGAGCGTTTTGCTTATAGTCGATAATCGTCGCGAGGTATGTGATTCTTCCTATACTCTTGGCATGAAGTATTTTAAAAGAATACATATAAATGCGGTGACGTACGTGTGGCAATGTCTTTTGACTTAAGCCTGAATAATATGTATATATAATATGGTAGACGTACGTGTGCTAACTGAATATAGTTGTACGGTAATGTCTTTTGACTTAAGCCTGAATAATAAGAACCTTGAAATATTTTAAAAGGAATATATATATAGTAATGCGGTGACGTCGTGTGTTAAGCGAATGTAGTGTTACTGCAATGTCTTTTGACTTAAGCCTGAATAAGAAGAATCTTGAAGTATTTCAAAAGAAATAAGAAACCTTTTGAAAGAAGAGTAATACTTGGTTTTGAAAACATAAGAGTTATACTAGCTTTATGGGAAGTTAGGTATAACGTCTTAAGAGAGATAAAAGAATGGTTTACTAATTTTTAGAAGTTAAGAGACTTAATCTTAAAGATAAGAGACTTGACTTAATTGTATTGATATGAAGTTTGTTAAAGTGTGAAACCTCATTCGTGAGTAATGAGTACTTGGTTTTAAAAGGAATAATGTTTTACCGATTTGGAAATCGTAATGAGTATCGACAAACCACCGCAGCGTTAATAAAGGAAAATGTATTGAATAATGAAGTATTGTATTAAAACCGGTAAACCTCCATCCGCATGAAGCTAAGATGAGACAAAATGATATTACATTTTCTAGATCATGGCTGCTTTAATAAATGGTTATAAACAAGAATAAACTGCTCACGCCTATGGCATATGTTACTCAATTGTTTTAAAGGAGATTAAGACATCGAACTATGAAACTTTTCTAAAATAAAGAGACTTGAGTAATTGAAATTAGGCAAACTGGAACTCTAGGGAAAAGAAAGGCATTGTTTTGTCTTAAATTGGTTTAAAACATAAAGTGTTATAATGCCTTTATGGGAAGTTAGTTATAACGACTTTATGAGAACAAAAGAAGGGTTTTATCATTGGTTTTAATGTGGTAACTTGACTTTAAAAAGAGAAGTGTTTTGGTCCAAAAAGAAGGCATGGTATTGCCTTAATTTGGTTTTAACAAGGAAGGTATGGAAGTTGTTTTGGTTTACTTAAAAGATGTAAGTCACTCTATTTTTATACTACGGTGTCGTGACTTTTATAAAAGGAATGGATCTCTTAAAGGAATTTAACGTCGTAGTACTTTAGGGTTAAAACCCGGACTTTGGCATAAAATGAAAGTACCTTGAGTTATGTATAACTTGCCTATGCTTGTTGCTGTGAAACTTGCCTATGCTTGTTGTGATAGCCTTTGTTGTGCAAGAATTGTGTTTCTATACTATCGCGTCTCGATGGAGGTCGGTTGACTTGTTGAGAACTTACTCGGACGTCTTGGTGGAGAATTCCGCAGACGCCTCGCTGATAGTGTTATTTTTTCTAATCGCTTTGGACATACTGACACGATGCGTGGCGCACGGGTATGGTTCCATTGTGATTGTTGTCTAGTTGTTTCCTTTTGGACATCGACACGATCGTGGCGCGCGGGTATGGTTCCATTGGGATTGCCTGTCTTGTTGTTTCCTTCTCGACATCGACACGATGCGTGGCGCACGGGTATGGTTCCATTGGGATTGTTATTCCATGGACTAGCTCTCCATGAGGTTTTACTGTTCGGCCTTGGTATCCGTAGTCGGCCGTACTTGCCGTGTCACCATAGTTTGGTTATCATACATGTCTCGCTTTATATAGACTATTATGATTTCATTTACGATATTCTGATTTCACATACTTGGTACCTGATCGACCTCTTCCTTGGGTGCGCTCATGCCGCAGTAGAGGTACATCTACCGTCGATCCCGCGTTTAGGATCACTTTTCAGCGTATTGGGAAGCTCCGTTCCTTCGGACACTTATCTTTTGGTATGTTACCCTGAGTCTGTAGGTTCTTGTACATTCAGGGGTATGGCGGGGCCCTGTCCCGTCATAGTTGTTGTATAAATCTTTGAGGTCTGTAGTTGTGGCGGTATGTAAGGATTATGCTCGCTCAAATGTCTATATTTATATATGTTGAAAGGCAACCGTTTTGGGTTGGCCTATTTTCTTTTATCTTGATCCATGTCTATTTGAATGTTTAAGTTTTTATTTCCGCTGGTTTTTCTCTGATGTTGTATCACTAGGGTGCCCGGGGTAAGGCACCAGTCACGGGCCCCGGAACGGGTCGTGACAAAGGTGGCCGAAATATGTTGCCAAGTGTCCATGGCCGAATTGGGCCAACATGTGGCAAGCCACTTGTCTTCTTCTTTGTGTAGCCATTTGGAGGGTGGGACCCACACACACATTTCCCAATCTAGACCACACACTTGCCTTGATCTTAGCCCTTGATTTCTCTATAAATACCCCCCCCCTTTGTAGTGAAGACTTCATCATCCCACACTTAGATTTTCCAAGGCAAAACTCCCTCCCCTTTCCTTGAGAGCTCTCGGCCATGGGTTGAATTGGTGAGCTATAGTGGTCCAAAAATTCTTAAACTTTTAAGTGTTCTTCCTTAGGGTGTTAGGAAGATTGTGTACCAAGAGTTGGAAAAGATTTCACACCCCTAGCCTAGAAATGTTGCCTTGGCCGAAAGTTGCCCTATTTGAGCCTAAGGTGTTCTTCACTTTTTGGAGTTAGATCTTGAAGAGGAGTTGGTTAGGAGCGTATAAGGGTTGCTTGGAGCGGTTTGGAACCTAAGGAATTGGAGCTAAACGTTGCTCAGGATCGACTTTAAAGCATTGGATAATTTTGGGCTTATCGAGGTAATGATCTATGTCCTTCTATTGTAATTGGAAATTACATGTTGTAGTAGTTATACTTAAGTTTATTATATGAGGAAAGAAGATTGATAGAATTGAACTGTATTTACATTGGACTGTATTTACAGTAGACTTGTAGTATTATTGTGGGGCAGTGTTGTACACGTCCGGTTAGGCGTGTAACCCCCCTTGGAGTTGTTGGCTTGGTAGCATGTTGTCACGACCCGAACCCGGGCCCGTGACTGGTGCCTTACCCCGGGCACCCTAGTGATACAACATCAGAGAAAAATCAGCGGAAATAAAAAAAAACATGAACATGAATTAAGAGACAAGATAAATAAACAGGCCAACCAAAACAGTTGCCTTCATCATATATATACATAAATACCCGAACAGTTATCCTTTTTACAAACCCTGCCCACAACAGTTCTACAGACCTCTAAGATTTACAACAACTATGATGGGACAGGGGCCGCCATACCACGAATGTACAAGAACCTACAACTCGTGGAACACATACCAAAAGATAAGCCTCGGAGAAACGGAGCTTCCCAACACGAATGTGATCCTATGGCGGGGATCGACGATCGATGTACCTTTACTGCGGCATGAACGCAGCCCGAAGGAGGTCGATAACAGTACCAAGTATGTGAAAGCGCGAGATCAGAATGAAATCATAATAGTCTATATAAGCGAGACATGTATGATAACCAAACTACGATTCACAACATAGAAGCGATCATGTCAAGTCGTGACTCACGCCTAAAAGTCATCCTCGTACGTGGAACTCCTTCCTCACCGGCGATCAGGTACAAATCATGTGATACGATAACGTGTCTCGCCCATCTTATGGACCCAATATAGAAAAGGGTGGAATACATTCCGGTTCATCCCGTGAACCGGTAGTCAGTGGAACACATTCGGATGAGCCGGTAGTCAAGTGAAATACATTCCCGGATGAACCGGTCCTCAAGTGAAATACATTCCCGGATGAACCGGTCCTCAAGTGAAATACATTCCCGGATGAACCGGTCCTCAAGTGATATACATTCCCGGATAAACCGGTAGTCAAGTGATATACATTCCCGGATAAACCGGTGGTCAAGTGATATACATTCCCGGATGAACCGGTAGTCGAGTAGAACACAGTACTTACACAACAAGGCTATCACACGTAACATGATCAAGTTTCATAACAACAAGTATAAGCAAGTTACACACGACTCAAGGTACTTTCATTTTATATCAAAGTCCGGATTTTAACCTTAAAGTACTACGTCCGTTAAATTCCTTTTAAGATCCATTTCTTTTACAACGGTCACCGATACGTAGTATAAAAATAGAGTGACTAACATTGTTAAGTAAACCAAAATGCTTTCCTTTGTAAAATCAAGTAACAACCTTATTTTCCAAACGCTCAAGTTTGCCCAATTTCAATGCTCAAGTTTCTCATTTTATAAATAGGTTTAGTAGTTCATAGTTTTAGTACTTTAAAACATAATTCTCCTTTAAACGTTTTGAGAAACCTATGCCTTATAAGTGAGTAGGTTATTCTTGTTTATAATCAATCTTATTAAGCGACCATGATCTAGGAAATGTAATATCATTTTGTCTCATCTTAGCTTCTATGCGGATGGAGGTTTCTCGGTTTTAATAATACTTCTTTAGTCAATACATTTTCCTTTTTATTAACGCTGCGGTGGTTTGTCGATACACATTACGATTTCGAAATCAAGAAACATTCTTAAGCCGTTATACCTAACTTCCCATAAAGCTAGTATAACTCTTAAGCTTTCAAAACCAGTAATACTCATTCTTTCAAAGCGATTCATAAATCTTTTGAAATGCTTCAAGTTCTTTATTAACACATATCAAGCCGCTTATTATTCAAATCGCTACCTTTTAAAAACCACAAAGTATGTGCTTATCCACATAAAGCTATTATAACCAACTTCCCATAAAGTCGTTATAACACTTTATGTTTTACATCAATCAAATACATTTAGCACATGTACGTCTACCGTACTACATAGTTCACACATATCATGCTAGAAGAGATAGGAAGAGGTTCACATACCTCGCGACGATTATCGACTAATAGCAAAACGCTCCAAGTACCTCAACCGTCGGCGACACTCTCAGTCAAGAAGATCACTCCACACGCAGTACTACAACCTATAGAGGCCACAAAGCGCCTATTAATACCTTTAGATCCCGACGTAGAATATTCTACGTAAAATTCGCAGACTTCCCCATGACGGCGTAAATCTCTCTCTATCGAGGTCTGCAAGCCACCGGGGGTTAACACGTCGGCCGGACGTGTACAATTCTACTACACAGCAATGCTACACAAGTCTCTTTATGTCTGATCCTATGTAATTACTGATTCGGTTCTCTTATTTAAATTCAGTCTTAAGTCTCAAGACATTGCCGGACAATTATAATGTTCATTGCTATATATAGTATACTTCAAGTTTATATTCATACAACATGTAATTTACAATTACAATAGAAGGTCAAGATATTTACCTCAATAAGCCCAAAATTATCCAAGTTATAAGTCGCTCTGAACAAGGTTTAGCTCTACTCCGTGCGCTCCAAAGCGCTCCAAGAAACCATAGAAGTGTCTACACAACTTCTACTAAATACTTCAACTACGGTGAAGATTTTTCCTTAGGGTTTCGTTTGGTGGCTAAAGGAAGGTATAATAGTATTTTCCAAGCCAGATAAAGGGTACTTTGGAAAGTACTACAAGGTATTTGGCTAAAGTATTTTGGGCATTATAACGATACTAGTAGAATACATTTCTACCAAGGGGGTAGTATTTTGACTAGCACAACTAGGCTAGGGGTTGCTCTCGGCTGAGCCACTAGGCAAGGGGGCTCTCGGCGAGGGCTCTCAAAGGGGAGGGGGTGTGGTGGGCCTAACTACACAGGAGGAGGAGGAAGAGAACTTCAAGACTTAGGAAGATTTTTGGATGAAGAAGTCTTCCAAAGGGTGGGGTATTTATAGGTCAAGCAAAGGCCAACCAATGGCCAAGATGCATCAAGTGTATAGCAAGTGTAGGGCTAGATTTCCACCATGTGTACCTTATCCATCTACCACACAACTTGCACAAAATATCCTACCAACTAAAGCTCTCTTTTCGTCCACCATTACCGCCACTCGAGGCGATGTGAGGGTGACACATGTCACCCTCCGTTGGTCCAAAATGTTCGTCTCTCGGAAAATTCAAAAATTATAAATGACATAGCGGAAATTCCCTACGAAAGTCGGAAAGCGTTTAGTCGAAACGACTCTAGCAAGGGTGTTGTGCACAAAAGAATTCGGCCGAGCCTAAAGAAGTTCGAAAATTTCTACGTACGTCCCCCACGTACATACTCTGGAAATACGGGGTATAACATTCTCCCCTCCTTAGAAACATTCGTCCCGAATGTTCCTTCTCGAGCGGATAACGGTAAAGTTCTTCTAATAAGTTGCCAACGCCACTGGCCACTAAACAACATATGCACGCAAATACTTATATCAAGTCCACGAGAAAACACCTCTAACATCACAAACTTTTGTCACTTTGCGCGAGGTTCTGAGTGTCACTCCGACCCAACAAAGCGATGCCGGTGCGTGCGATTCACGAGGTCTAAAATATACATCCTTCGCACCTTCTCCCGTTACAAGAAATGATCGTATCTATGCTCGCAATACATGCTCGCCTCTACCCTCACTCGTCGTACTCTTCTCGAACTCTTGAACTCTTTTAGCATACGTACCACACTTTAGTTTCCGAAACTTGGAGTCACTACCTCCCAACTTGGTCATCCTATTAGCCTCGATCTTCCTTAAGGCTATTCCCGGCCTTCACGATCTACTTCTGGTCGAACGTATCCACGAACTCATACGATGGTCATCAAAACTTGGGCCTAGCACCCTGGTGACCCTACCACCTGGCGGGACCACCCAGAGCTGACCCCACCTCATTCCGGGCTACGGGTTGACACGCAACACGCCCTCAACCCGACCCTCGTCACGCCAACTCTCTTGTTTCGATCCGAACAACGCGCTAAATCACATCATGAAAGATACCACTTTCATTTACCCAACCCAGAGACTTATCACACAATATCTTCTAGGCATAAAATGCACTCTGACAAGGATCACTCGCAAAATCTTGTACTCAAGACGGCCTTACATCTAAGGTCTCAACTGTAATATTCTAAGGTTCATCATTTTCTCACCCCTCAGGCTTACCCTTTTTCCCCAACTAGGTTCCTAAATCACATTTTAGCACAAAGCTATCCGAACATAACACTTAACACATTAACATAACATCAAAACATACAAGCCTCTAGATGGTTAAGGATATACCTGAAGCTACCGCTCACTCTAATCGTAAATGCGCCTGCGATGCAGCATGCGTATGAAAGCGATGAACACACTTGCCCGATCCGGTGAGGCTGCGCCGCTGCCGGTACCTCTCCTATAAGCCGATCTCTCGTCACATGGCCACGGCGCGGTGAAGCAAGCACCCGATAAAAAGCGACATTCCGGGATGATGTTTGCCACATCGTGCATTGGTGAGGGACATGAATCCGTGGCTAGCACTCCGTATACTGTGAACGAAGCCTCGAGCTCGACCAGCTCGAATACTGAGCGTCCCGGCGAGGGGACCACTCTGTACTGGTGGAGGTACATAACTAGACTGCTGCTGAGGCGGTCCGCCTCGAAAGTTACCAAAGGACCCTGCTGTTCGGCCTCTTACGCGATCTCGGTCATTCCGTCGACCTCTCCGTGCCTCACATCCTAGTGCATGAGCTTGCATGCGGGCAATGTCCATGCCCGGCTGAAGAGCTACACCCGTACAAGCCTCTGCCAAGTAATCGTCCGGCCGGTGGCGTGGCGGTGTACTCATCCTCCATATCAGCTACTACAGCGGGAACATACCGAGCTAATGAGTCGAACTCCACATTGTACTCTCTAACCGTCCGCCCGTCCTGCCTCAACGTCAAAAATCTGTCGGCCCGAGCCCTCCTCATCTGTGGAGGCAAGAAATGTGCAAGAAATGCCTTCGAGAACTCGTCCCAAGCTGCTGGAAGTGCATGCTCTTCCGGGACAGCTCGCGAATCAAACGATCAGCTGCGGTATCACGCGGTGATGCGAACCAATACCACCGACTGCGCCTGCGAGGCTCGATCACTCTCATGATCCGTTGTAGCTGTCGGATAAACTCACGAGGGTCGTCCTCGGCTCGATCCATAGAACAACGGAGGCTACAACTCAGAAGTCACGTAGCCTCAAATGCGCTCGGGGTGTACTACGGGTGCTCTGGGTTGGAAGCTGCTGCGTCAGCCCTATCTCATATCGGCCACGACCACGGCGATGGCGGCCATCTCCTTGTACCCCATCTCATCGGCTCCGGTGTGGGCGGAGGCTCAGTGCTGTAGCCTCGGCAGCCATCGCTGCGACTCTAAACTCTTTGGTCTTTGGCGGCGTCGCGAAACCGCCGTCGGGCTTGTCTCAGTCTTGGCCAGGCTGCGCCTCGTACTCCTCGTATCGCTAACACTCCTCATTGCCTTGCCCATCGGGCACAGGTTGCCTTACGCGGGCATAAGCGGTAAAGGAAAGGAATACGTCGGAGGGTCGATTTATCACATGACTCTAAGGCACGATCTCGAATGAGAAGGATGGAAACCAATCCTAAATGTCCTGCGACCTCACGATTATAGATGTGGTGCACAACACACCGATAATCAAGACTCTACTGAACACGATGCGTAGACACTTTCCGAGACTAAGCGCTCACGATACCACTTTTGTCGACCGAACCGGGCGTGGTAGTGCCTACCGGGCACCTAGTGATACAACATCGAGAGAAAATCAGCGGAAATAAAAAAACATGAACATGAATTAAGAGACAAGATAAATAAGCAGGCTGACCAAAGCGATTGCCTTCATCATATATATACATAAATACCCGACGGTTATCCTTTTTACAAACCACGCCCACAGCGATTCTCTGGACCTCTAAGATTTACAACAACTATGATGGGACGGGCCGCCATACCACAGATGTACAAGAACCTACAACTCGAGAACACATACTAAAAGATAAGCCTCGGAGAAAGCGGAGCTTCCCAACACGAATGTGATCCTATAAGCGAGGATCGGCGATCGATGTACCTTTACTGCGGCATGACGCGGCCCCGAAGGAGGTCGATGCAGTACCAGTATGTGAAAGCGTAAGATCAGTAATGAAATCATAATAGTCTATATAAGCGGGAGACATGTATGATAACCAAACTCTGATTCACAACATAGAAGCGATCATGTCAAGTCGAGGACTCGCGCCACAAAAGTCATCCCTCGTACGTGGAACTCCTTCCTCACTTGCCGTGATCTAGGTACAAATCATGTGATCGTATAACGTGTCTCGGCCCATCTTATGGACCCGATATAGAAAAGGGTGGAATACGTTCCGGTTCATCCGTGAGCCGTGGTCGAATGGAACACATTCGGATGAGCCGTGGTCAAGTGAAATACATTCCGGATGAACCGGTCCTCAAGTGAAATACATTCCGGATGAACGGTCCTCAAGTGAAATACATTCCGGATGAACCGGTCGCCGAGTGATATACATTCGGATAAGCCGGTAGTCAAGTGATATACATTCCGGATAAACCGGTGGTCAAGTGATATACATTCCGGATGAACCGTAGTCGAGTAGAACCGCAGTACTTACACAACAAGGCTATCACACGTAACATGATCAAGTTTCATAACAACAAGTATAAGCAAGTTACACACGACTCAAGGTACTTTCATTTTATATCAAAGTCATTTTAACCTTAAAGTACTACGTCCGTTAAATTCCTTTTAAGATCCATTTCTTTTACAGCGGTCACCCGATACGTAGTATAAAAATAGAGTGACTAACATTGTTAAGTAAACCAAAATGCTTTCCTTTGTAAAATCAAGTAACAACCTTATTTTCCAAGCGTTGAGTTTGCCCAATTTCGAATGCTCAAGTTTCTCATTTTAGAAAAAGGTTTAGTAGTTCATAGTTTTAGTCCTTTAAAACATAATTCTCCTTTAAGCGTTTTGAGAAACCTATGCCTTATAAGTGAGTAGGTTATTCTTGTTTATAATCAATCTTATTAAGCGACCATGATCTAGGAAATGTAATATCATTTTGTCTCATCTTAGCTTATGCGGATGGAGGTTTCTCTTGGTTTTAATAATACTTCTTTAGTCAATACATTTTCCTTTTATTAACGCTGCGATGGTTTGTCGATACACATTCGATTTCGAAATCGGTAAAACATTCTTAAGCCGTTATACCTAACTTCCCATAAAGCTAGTATAACTCTTAAGCTTTCAAAACCAGTAATACTCGTTCTTTCAAAGCGATTCATAAATCTTTTGAAATGCTTCAAGTTCTTTATTAACACATATCAAGCGGTTATTATTCAAATCGATTTACCTTTTAAATACCACAAAGTATGTGCTTATCAACATAAAGCTATTATAACCAACTTCCCATAAAGTCGTTATAACACTTTATGTTTTACATCAATCAAATACATTTAGCACGTATGCGTCTGGTACTACATAGTTCACACATATCATGCTAGAAGAGATAGGAAGAGGTTCACATACCTCGCGGCGATTATCGACTAATAGCAAAACGCTCAAGTACCTCAAACCGTCGGCGACACTCTCGATCAAGAAGATCACTCCACGCGCATTCTGACCTATAGAGGCCACAGCGCTATTAATACCTTTAGATCGGCGTAGAATATTCTCTGAGAAAATTGGCAGACCTCCCGCAACAGCGTAAATCTCTCCTCTATCGGAGGCTGCAAGCCACCCGGGGTTAACACGTCTGACCGGTGTACAATTCTACTACAGCAATGCTACACAAGTCTCTGTAATACGGTCTATGTAATTCTGATTCGGTTCTCTTATTTAAATTCGGGCTTAAGTCGCGAGACATTGCCGCACAATTATAATGTTCATTCTATATATAGTATACTTCAACTATATATTCCTACAACATGTAATTTCCAATTACAATAGAAGGTCAAGATATTTACCTCAATAAGCCCAAAATTATCCAAGTTATAAGTCGCTCTGAACAAGGTTTAGCTCCTCAAGTGCGCTCCAAAGCGCTCCAAGAAACCCTTGAAGTGTCTACACAACTTCTACTAAATACTTCAACTACGGGTGAAGATTTTCCTTAGGGTTTCGTTTAGTGGCTAAAGGAAGGTATAATAGTATTTTAGGGCCGTATAAAGGTACTTTGGAAAGTACTACAAGGTATTTGGCTAAAGTATTTTGGGCATTATAACGATACTAGTAGAATACATTTCTACCAAGGGGTAGTATTTTGACTAGCACAACTAGGCTAGGGGTTGCTCGGCTGAGCCACTCAGGCAAGGGGGCTCTCGGCGAGGGCTCTCAAAGGGGAGGGGTGTGGTGGGCCAGACTGAGGAGGGAGGAAGAGAACTTCAAGACTTAGGAAGATTTTTGGATGAAGAAGTCTTCCAAAGTGGGGTATTTATAGGTCAAGCAAAGGCCAACCATGGCCAAGATGCATCCAAGTGTATAGCAAGTGTAGGGCTAGATTTCCACCATGTGTACCTTATCCATCTACCACACTTGCACAAAATATCCTACCAACTAAAGCTCTCTTTTTCGTCCACCATTACAGCCCACTCAGGCGATGTGAGGTGACACATGTCACCCTCGTTGGTCCAAAATGTTCGCCTCGGAAAATTCCAAAAATTATAAATGACATAGCGGAAATTCCCTACGAAGCTGTGAAAGCGTTTCGTCGAAAAGCGACTCTAAGGGTGTTGTGCACAAAAGAATTCGCCAAGCCTAAAGAAGTTCGAAAATTTCGTCACGTCCCCGTGCATACTCGAAATACGGTATAACATGTCTTGATAGAGGAGGAGATTTATGTGGTTCTGGGGAGGGGAGTCTTTGAATTTTCCGTAGAATAAGGAACCTTGTACTTGGAAATGTTCTCGAAGAGATCGAGAGGTTGATAGGCGTTTTGTGGCCTTTATAGGTTGAAATACTACGAGTAGCATATTCTCGGAAGGGTGGAAAAGGCTAGAGATTCTGATACTGGAGCTATTTGCTAATTGTCGATAATCGTCGCGAGGTATGTGTCATGACCCGACCTCGGGCCCACGACTGGTGCCTTACCCCGGGCACCCTAGTGATACAACATCAGAGAAAATCAGCGGAAATAAAAACTCATAAAAGACAGAGTGAAATAAGAAGACAGGCTAACCAAAATGGTTACCTTTCTGAATATATAAATAAAACTTGAACAGTTACATCCCTTTTACAAACCACACGCCCACAGCGATTACTACGGACCAGAATGTTATAACAACAACGACGGGACGGTCACGCCATACCCCAGAATGTAAGTACTACAACGACGGCGGACTATACCAAAGATAAGCCTCCGAGAAGCGAGCTTCCCAAAACGCTAAACGTGATCCTATGGCGAGGATCAACAAGCGGTGTACCTCCGCGGCATGACGCAGCCCCGAGGAGGTCGATTACAACTGGTACCAAGTATGTGGCGAAAATCGTAAATGAAATCATAATAGTCTATATAAAACAGAAGACATATATGATAACCAAATTACGATACACAATATGTAATCTGTCATGTCAAGTCAGGGACTCACGCCCTCAAAGTCATCACTCAAATATAACCATGGGTCTCATGCCCACAATATCAATCATGCCCGTGGAATTCCTTCCTCACTGCCGGCAGTCCATGATATAAAAACACCAAGGAATACACATGAACATCAGGTCCCACCGGTGTCATAATAAAACCGTACGGGGTAAGTATGAAGGCATAGCCGACTACTAGAACCCACCGTACTAACAATGCTATAAAACTGTATCACGAGGTCTTTCTAGACCGCCAAATGATCGATCTTTGGGCCACTCGCCCGCGATTATCGTGTCTTGGCGTCTAATCCTGGAACTCCGCGATTCCACATAGGCCACCTAGGCGCGTGAGGTATTCCTCGCGCCGGGTCGCTATCCTCGGCGTGCTGGACTCCCGCAATCCGTAGTCACCGGACCGCGTGAGGTATTCCTCGCGTCGGCGTAACACGCGGTGATCATCCTGAGCTCCGACTCGCATAGGTCACATAGACCCGTGAGGTATTCTCGCATCGGGGTAGCTAACCTCGACAACATAACAAGTCGGTATGTGATATAATACGATGCAACGTTAAACAACGTAAGCACAACAAGAATAACCCCTTACACAACATCACAAGAATCTGAACACACGTAGCATCATAACATGTTCACTTTATCAACCAAGAAAATATTACAAGGCTATCACAGCAAAACATAGGCAAGTTACTCACAAAGGTACTTTTATTTCATGTCAACAAATCGGGTTTTAACCTTAAAGTACTACATACTTTAATTCTTTTAAAAAGTTCCATGTCTTTCACAAAAGTCACACGATACAGTAGTATCAAAATAGAGCAACTATCTTTTAGGTAAACCAAAACAATTTCCATCGTCTTTTAAACCAACTTAAGACAAATGCATGCCTTCCTGTTAAACACTTCAAATTCTCAAGTCTTTCTCTTTTATAAATCAAGTCCTTACTTTGTAATTTTTAAGAAAATCAAAACTTGTTTATTAATGATCTTATTAAAGCAGCCATGATCTAGGAAATGTAATACCATTTTGTCTTATCTTAGCTTCTATGCAGATGGAAGATTCTACTTGTTTTAAGTTAATTAATAGTCATTACCTTTTCCTTTATTAACGCTGCATTGGCTTGTTCGATATTCTTTCCCCTTTCCGAAATCAATATAACATTATTTAAAAACCAAGTACTCATTATTTTACCTACATAAAGTCCTTATAATTAACTTCCCATAAAGCCATTATAACACTTTATGTTTTAAACCAACTTAATTCGTTTAGCACACGTACGTCTACCGTACTACATAGTTCACAATAATCATGCTAGAAAGGATAGGAAGAGGTTCACATACCTCGGGACGATTATCGTCAATTAGCAAAACTCTCCAGATTATAACCTCTAGCCTTTTCCACCATTCAAGTAGAATACTCGTAGTACTTGACCTATAATGGCCATAAAACGTCTATTAACTTCTAGATCCTTCGTAGAACATTTCTAAATACGAGGTTCCATATTCTACGAGAAAATTGTGGCTCCTCCCGAAACCACATAAATCTCCTCCTATCAAGGCCCGCTACGAGCCAACAACTCAAGGGATTATCGTCTAACCAGACGTGTACAATCTGCCTCACAATAATACTACAAGTCTACTGTAAATACAGTCCAATGTAAATACAGTTCAATTCTTTATAATCACCCTTTCAATATATCTTCTACTCAAATATTAACTACAACAACATGTAATTTCCAATTACAATAGGGGGACAAAGATCATTACCTCGATAAGCCCAAAATTATCCAAGATTATAAGTCGATCCTGAGCAACGTTTAGCTCCTATTCTGCACGCTTCAAACCGCTCCAAGCAACCCTTAGAAGTTTCTAACAACTTCTCTTAAACACTTCAACCGACTATGAAGATTTTCCTAGGGTTTCATTTTTGCGACTAAAGGGATAAAGTTGTATTTCCGGGCTCTTATGTTGGGACTATACCAACACTTGCAGAATTTCTACACAAGGTGGGGGGGGGGGGGGGGTGTTTGGACGAGAACTACAAAAGGGAGGGAGTAAATTTTTTGCCTAAGAAACTATCTCAAGTGTGGATGAAATTAGTCTTGCACTCAAGGGGTATTTATAGAGAAATCAATGGTCAAGATCAAAGCAAGTGTATGGTGAGGATTAGGGACAAGTGTGTGTGGGTTCTTCCAACCAAATGTCCACCACAACTTTGAGACAAGTGTCCACCACAACAATGAGACATGTGGCTAGCCACATGTCTCAATAAAACGCGTCGAGGCCACTGCTTTTGCCATAGGCCACGTGGGGTGCCATGTGTCGCCTCCTACTCATCCAAAATATTTCATCTTCCGAAAATGCAGTAATGCCAAGAATCTCGAAAATAAAGTGGGCCTGGCAGTAAATTCCTCCCGCGGGCCCCACGTGACCAATTCCGGAAAAATAAAATCCAAAATTCTTAAATAATCCCAGAAGTCCGAATACCAAATATGGGAATCCAATTCCCATTAACGAACCTTTTTCCTTCACAAAAGTCGAAAAAAAATCACATCTTTCTTTTTTTCCAAAATTACAGTCGTATTCTCATACGTACGTCCTCACATACATACCCTGAAACTACGGGGTGTAACATTCTTCCCCCCTTAGAAACATTCGTCCCTAATGTTCTTTCTAAGTCTCCAAACACGCTTGTGCCGATATAGTCTTCACTGCCACACTTACAAAACCAATCATGCCACCCATGGCCATAATATAACACATGCGCAAAACTCAATCCAAGCGACGGAATCATCTCTAATCGTATAACAATACTATTAGCTCCACCTATGGTCCAAAGGATACTTTCTTCACACAAGAAATGATCACTTCTATTCTCTTAACACATGCTCGCTTCTTCCTTACTCGCCGCATTTCTTCCGCACCCAAACTCCTAGTATATGTACCATATTTCCGCTATCGCTATAGGACTATCCTCATCTGATAACCCACGTCACTCGGTCATCATTAGCGGGAACACTGGATGGACCTCGATACTCTTCCGAACATAGCAACATGAAAGACGGACGTCGCTCCTAAGTCGGACGGATTGCTAACTTATGGCAACGCGGCCTATTCTACAAACGATCCAAAATGCCTAAAGTACCTCGGGCTAAGTTTCCCCTTTCCAAATCTCGTCACACCCTTCCGGTGGGACTCAAAGACCCACCGTCTACGAACTCCAGTGTCGGCGCCGATTATCCGCGCACTACTTCGGTGACTCGAAGTGCTAATAACCTCTTCTGGATAAGCTTCACCTTATCCACATCCTGCTGAAATAAGTAGGGACCAACTATCTGAACCTTGCCAACATCGAACCAATCGATCGGCAACCTACACTTCCGCCCATACAAGGCTTCATAAGGCGACATTCGAATACTGAAATGGTAGCTATTATAATACTCACTCAACAAGAGGCAAATAATCCTTACATACCACAGAAATCAAAACAGCCCGCATGACCTATCCTCAAATGCGGATAAAACGCGTTGTTTGTCCGTCGCCCGAGGTGAACCTCCAAACAAAAGAAATAGCCGCGGGCTCACGCTGCCATAAAAGTAGGAATCTCGTGCGACATACAACCTCCTCGAAACATAACATCTCGCATAACCTCCGCCGAGTAAGCGGTCTGGCGAAAGACAAGATGGTGACCTCGTGGCCCGACCATCTTGTCGAGCGTATCCACGAACTCGCACGATGGTTACCTAAACTTGGGCCTAACACCTCGTGACCTACTATCGGTGAATGTTATACCAGTATTTCCGCAGTATGCGTGGGGCGTACGTAGAAAAGTTTGAACTTTAAGTAGGCTTGGACGAAAATATTTTGTGCCCAACACCCGATTACAATCGTTTTTCGACGAAACATTTTACAGAACTTGCGAAGGGAAAATTCCGGCTATGTCATTTATAATTTTTGCGGATTTTTCCGAGAGGCGGAATATTTTGGACCAACGAGATGGCGACACTTGTCACCCTCAAGTTGGCGGTTTGCTTTGCCGAAAGTGGGACGTTTTTGGCCTTGTTTTGTGCCTTATTTTGTGCCATGTTTGATGCTTTGTTTTGTGCCTTGTTTTGTGGAGTAGGGTTAGGGTGCACTTGGCTTGATCTTGGCCTTACACTTGCCTTGCACATGGCTTGATCTTGTCCATTGGTTTCCCTATAAATACCCCTCTTGTTGAAGACTTCTTCATCCTAAAATCTTTCTAAGTCTTGAAAGCCCTCTCCCCTTAGTGTAGTGTTCTCATCCAAGAACACACCCCTCCCCCTTTGTGAGGCCTTGTGGCCGAGAGTTCCCCCCCTCCCTAGTAAAGGCCCTTGGCCGAGAATGTACCCCCCCCCCCTTGCCTAGTTATTCTCGTAAAATACCCCTCTTGGTAGAAATACTCTCCAAGTATTGTTACTATACCCAAAATACCTTAGCCTTATACCTAGTAGTATTCCAAAAGTTACCTCTATCGTAGAGCCTAAATACTACCTTATGTCCTTTTTGTCTCAAACCGAAACCTAAGGAAAATCTTCATAGTCGGTTGAAGTGTTGAGTAGAAGTTGCATGGAACTTCTAAGGGTTGTTTGGAGCGGGTTGGAGCACCGGAGTAGGAGCTAAGCGTTGCTCGGGATCGATTTATACTTGGATAATTGTGGGCTTATCGAGGTAAATATCTTGTCCCCCTATCGTAATTGGAAATTACATACTGTAGTAGTATAGAAATGAATATAAGATTCATAGAAGAGAATTGAGCGTAATAGAAGGATATTCTGAAAGACTTGAACGAAATCGCTTAGAATATTAAGGTAGAAGTTGATAGACTTATATAACCGTTATAGGTTGAATCTTTGCGAGTAGCGTATTCTACTCGGAGGGTGGACAAGGCTAAGCGGGTTATAGCCGTGGAGCTTTTCTAATAGTCGATAATCGTCGCGAGGTATGTGATTCTTCCTATACTCTTGAGCATGATATTTTAAAGTATATATAGTACGGTAGGCGTCGTGTGTTAAGCGAATAATAATTACGCAATGTCTTTTGACTTAAGCCCGAGCGTAGTTTACGGCAATGTCTTTTGACTTAAGCTGAATAATCTTGAAGTATTTCAAAGAATCTTGAACCATTTTATGAAGTAATACTTGGTTTTAAAAGCTTAAGAGTTATACTAGCTTTATGGTAAGTTAGGTATAACGGCTTAAGAAAGATAAAAAGAAGGGTTTATTGACTTTAAGAAGATTAAAGACTTAATCTTAAAAAGATAAGAGACTTGACTTGGTTAATTAATATGAGTTTTGTTAAAAAGTGTGAAACCTCATTCGTGAGTAATGAGTACTTGGTTTTAAAGGAATAATGTTTCTTGATTTGAAATCGTAATAAGTATCGAACAAACCACAAAGTAGCTAATAAAGGGAAATGTTTTGACTAATAAAGTATTATTAAAACCAGTAGAAACTTCCATCTGCATAGAAGCTAAAGATGAGACAAAATGATATTACATTTCCTAGATCATGGCTGCTGTAATAAGATTGTTATGAACAAGAATAAACTACTCACACATAAGGTATATGTTTCTCAAATTGTTTTAAAGGATTAAAACTATGAACTACGAAACCTTTCAAAAATAAGAAACTTGAACATTTGAAATTAGGCAAACTTGAACGTTTGGAAAATAATGTTGTTACTTGATTTTACAAAGAGAAGTGTTTTGGTTTACTTCAAAAGATAGTCACTCTATTTTTTATACTACGAGTATTGTGTGACTATTTGTGAAAGAACAGATCTCTTAAAGTGTTAATGTATGAAGTACTTTGGGGATAATAACCCGATCTTGTTAATCATATAGTAGAAAGTACCTTGTGTGAATAACTTGATTGTGTTGGTTTGTGATAGCCTTGTAATACTTTCTTGTTGATTTGATAAGTAAACATGCTAGGATGCTACGTGTGTTATTATCTTGGGATGTTTGTGTAAAGGGGTTTTCCCTCGATTGCGCTTAAGTTGTTTAACTATCAGTCGTTATGTTGGTATTGTACCACTCACCTTGACATCATCCCGGAGGTTAAGATGCCCTCCGATGCGGGGTAGACTCGAGCGGTCATGTGACCTATGATTCGAGAATACCTCATGCGGGTCCCGGCCTATGCGGGCTACGAGATCTCGTGTTAGTGTGCGGCCTTTATGGTCATGCGGTCTATGTGGCCATGCGGATCGCGAGTCCAGCGGATGCGGGAGTAGCTACCCTCGATGCGCGGAATACCTCATGCGGGCCATCGTGGCCTATGCGGAGTGCGGAAGTTTCAGGCTAGGCGCATTGTTAGATATGCGCGCGAGTGGCGGCTTTGATCATGTGACGGTGCAGACATCTCATGATACGATTTATGACCTTGTTTGTCGTAGGTTTTAGTAGTCGGCCATGCCGTACTTACCGTACGGTTTTATGATGACACATGTGGGACCTGGTGTTCATGGGTATTCCTTGGTGCTTTTATATCATAGACTGCCGGCAGTGAGGAAGGTATTCCACGGGCATGATTGATGTTGTGGGCGTGAGACCCATTGTTATATTTGAGTGATGACTTTGAGGGTGTGAGTCACGACTTGACATATCGCTTATTTATTGTGAAGCGTAGTTTGGTTATCATACATGTCTCGCTTTATATAGACTACTATGATTTCATTTACGATATTTTCGCCACTTACTTGGTACTGTTATGCGACCTCGCCCGGGTGCGTTCATGCCGCGAGTTGAGTGTCGATCGTTGATCCTAGCTCGTGGTCACGATTCGGCGTTTGGGAAGCTCGTTTCTCGGAGGCTTATCGATGGTATAGTCCCTTCGTAGTAGGTGCTTACATTCGAGTATGGCGGGGCCCTTTCCAGCCATTGATGTCATGTCACTCTTAGAGGTCTTTAGTCTTGTTGTGGCGGCGTAAAGGATGTAACTGTTTCGGATTTAAGTTTTATATATTATCTTGAAAGACAAATTTTCTCGGATAATATTTTACACTTCTTGATATTTCATGTCTTGTTTTATGTTTCATGATTACTCGATGTATGTCTAGGTGCGGGGTAAGGCACGATCACGCCCGTTCGGTCGTGACAAAAGTGGTATCGAGCGATTAATCCTCGGAAAGTGTCTACGGTAGTATCAGAAGAGTCTTGATTATCGGTATGTTGTGCACCACTTTGATAATCGTGAGGCTATAGGATATTTAGGATTGGTTTCCATTCTTCTCACTCTGAGATCATGCCTTAGAGTGTGTTATAAGTTGGACCCTCTAACGTATTTCTTTCCACCGCTATGCCTCCGCGTAAGGCAACCCGGCGGCGAAGGGCAAGCGTAGAGCTACGAGTCGAAAGTACGAGGGTTACGTGGGCACGGGATCATCACCAGGGTGGTGCTTCATTTGGGAGTTGCGACGTCGCCACTCCAACAGTTTAGCGCAGCGGCGATTAGCCTCTGCGCCATGATATGAACCTTCGGGCCAACGGCCAGAGCAGTATAGATTGCAAGAGGCGACCGTTACTAGCTAAGGATGTAGCTACCGAGAGTATGATGTATCGATTTATCACGGGTCTTGGCGACTATCTTAGAGGGTAGTGCAAGAGAAATTATTGATTAGGCGAGCATAGCACGTATGCGGGCTTATGCGCCTCCAAGAAACGTAAAGATCGACGTTAACGAGGGCGGTAGAAGAGGCCATGCAGCAAGGTCCTTTGGTAACTTTCGAGGCAAACCGCCTCGGCAGATTAGTTATACGCCTCCGCTGAGCGAGTGGTTCTCGGGGTTCGGACGTTTGGGGCAAGTCGAGTTAGTCGAGCTCGAGCTTAGGTTCCGGCTCACACGTAGGTTCCGGCCCGGATTGATTTTCTCGGTGTTCGGTGTGGCGTCATCCCGGAATGTCGTCTTTTGTTGGTACTTGTTTTGCTTGCGGCAGGCCATTTTTCGAGAAATTGTCCACTGCAGTGGCGCGGATGTAGAGACTTAGCCTTCAGACGGTGGCTAGTTCGTCACCTTCCAGCTACGCCCAATAGGGTGATGATTAGAGCGACGAGGAGTGAAGCGGTACAGTATATCCTTAACCTCAGAGATTTGTATGTGTGATAGGATGAGTATCCCAAGTGTTATGTCCAGATAGCATTGTGTTAGTTGTGATTAGAAATCATGGTTATTTAAAGGGTAAGATTGGGGATAAGGTAAGTGTAAGCCTTAGAGTTTTATACGTAGAGACCTTAGGGCAAGGCCATCTTGGGTAAACGAGTTATTTTATGTTTGACCCTTATCGGAGTGCATAGTATATGTTATACCCCGTAATTCCAGAGTATGTACGTAAGGACGTACGTAGAAAATTTTGAAGTTTAAAGTGGCTTGGCCGAATTATTTTGTTCACAACCCCCGTTTAGAGTCGTTTTTAGACGAAAACTTTACACAGCTTTCGTAGGGTAATTTACGGCTATGTCATTTTTAATTTTTGCGGATTTTTCCGAGTGACGGAACATTTTGGACCAACAAGAGGGCGACACTTGTCACCCTCTCATTGGTTAGGCTTAGGCGGTAAAGGGGTGGCCGAAAGTGTGGTTAAAGTGGTCAAGGGTTGGTAGGATATTTTGTGTGTAGTTGGTTAGGGTGCATTTGGCAAGATCTTGGCCCTACACTTGCTATGCACTTGGCATGATCTTGGCCATTGGTTGGCCTTGGCTTGTCCTATAAATACCCCCCCTTGGAAGACTTGTTCATCCATTCCTAAATATTTCTAAGTGTTAAAATCCTCCTCTCTCCCCTTTGTGTAGAGTTCGGCGAGCCTCACTCCCCTCGGCGAGAGCCCTTCCCCCTCCTTGGGGTGCTAGCTGGGGTACCCCACTAGCCTAGTTGTTTCGTATAATACCCACTCTTGGTAGAAATACTCTCAAAGTATTGTTATAATGCCCAAATTACCTTAGCCGTATACCTTGTAGTATTCTAAGGTTATACATACAAAAGCCAGTTATACTATCATACTTCCCGTCACCACAAACCGAAACCAAGGAAAAATCTCCATAGTTAGTTGGAGTAATTAGTAGAAGTTGGTTAGAACTTCTAAGGGTTGTTTGGAGCGGGTCGGAGCGCAGAGTAGGAGCTAAACCTTGCTCGGGATCGACATTTAAACTCGGATAATTATGGGCTTATCGAGGTAAATATCTTGTCCTCTATTGTAATTGGAGATTACATGATTGTTAGACTATATAGTTGAAGTATACTATATATAGAATGAGCGTTGTTATCGGCAATGTCTTTTGACTTAAGCTGAATAATAAGAAACCTTTTCAAAGAAGAAAGTCTTGAGCTGTATTTACATGGGTGTATTCTGATGAGACTTGTGTAGCTTTTACGTGAGGTAGAATTGTGCGTCGGATTAGACGTATAACCCCTGGTTGGCTTGGTAGCGGCCCGATAGAGGAGGAGATTTACGCTGTCATGCGGGGAGGTCTTTCGAATTTTCGTAGAATGTTACGATTAGACCTAAATGTTAATAAGCGCCTTGTGGCCTTATAGGTTGAAGTACTACGTGTGGCGCGATCTACTTGGCAAGGAGTAGCGGATTGGAAGTACTTGGGCGTTTTGCTATTAGTCGATACTCGCGAGGTATGTGAACCTCTTCCTATCTCTTCTAGCATGATATGTGTGAACTATGTAGTACGGTGAGCGTCATGTGCTAAATGTATTTGATTGGTTTAAAACATAAAGTGTTATAACGGCTTTATGGGAAGTTGGTTATAATGACTTTATGTTGGTAAGAAAATACTTGTGGTTTTAAAAGGTAACTGATTTGAACTATAAGCGGCTTGTTATGTGTTAATAAAGAACTTGAAGTATTTCAAAAGATTTTTGAATCATTTGAAAGAAGAGGTAATACTTGATTTTTAGAAAACTTAAGAGTTATACTAGCTTTATGGAAAGTTAGGTATAGCGGCTTAAGAATGTTTCTTGATTTTGGAAATCGTAATGTGTATCGACAAACCATCTGCGGCGTTAATAAAAGGAAATGTTTTTAATAATTAAGTATTATTAAAACCAGTAGAAACTTCCATCTGCATGAAGCTAAGATGAGACAAAATGATATTTCCTAGATCATGGTCTTTGTAATAAGATTGTTATAAACAAGAATATCCTACTCACATATAAGGCTTATGTTTCTCAGATTGTTTAAAGGAGAATTATATTCTTAAATGAATAAGACTATGAACTACGAAACCTTTCTAAAATGAGAAAACTTGAACATTGGAAATTAGGCAAACTTGAACATTGGAAATTAGGCAAACTTTAACATTGGAACAGAATGTTGCTCCTTGATTGTAGAAAGAGAAGTAATTGATTTACTTTAAAAGATAATCACTCTATTTTCATATACTACGGGTATTGTGTGGTTTTGTGAAGTAACGATCTTTTAAAGATTTAATGTATGAAGTACTTTGGGGATAGGTACCCGAACTTGTTAGTAGAAAGTACCTTGTGTGAATAACTTGATTGTATTGGTTTGCGATAGCCTTGTAATACTTTCTTGTTGATTTGATAAGTAAGCATGTTAGGATGCTACGTGTGTTAGTATCTTGTGATTATTATGTAAGGGGGTCACTCTTGTTGTGCTTACGTTGTCAAACGTTAAGCCCGTTGTACTGTTATTATATCACATACCCCGACTTGTTATACAGGGCTTGCCACCTCGATGCGGGTCTATACGGCTATGCAGTCCTTGTGACTATGCGGAGTTGCGGGAGCTCCAGGATTGATCATTCCGGGTGTTAGCCTGATGCGGGGGATGCCCTATGCGGTCTTTGAGGGACTATGCGGTCTTTGAGGGACTATGCGGCTGCGGAGCCTAGGTGGATCTGGGGTTAAAGCGCCCTCGATGCGAGGTATACCTCAGTGATGCAGGACCATGATTCGAGAATACCTCATGCGGGTGCAGTGTGACCTATGCGAGTCTGCGGTAGTTCGAGGATAGACGCGCACATTGATCTGCGGGCGAGTGGCGAGCCGATCATGTAGTGCGGTCTAGAAAGACCTCGTGATGCGGTTTATGGTATTTTGTTTGTCGCGGGTCTTAGTAGTCGGCTATGCCTTCGCACTTACCGCGCGGTTCTATTGTGATGTCTTGAGGCGTGAGTATCGACTTGACATGGTATTTATTTATTGTGAGCGTAGTTTGGTTATCATACATGTCTCCCGCTTTATATAGACTACTATGATTTCATTTCTGATGTTATTTGATTTCACATACTAAACTGTTGTCTTGACCTCGCCCGGGCTGCGTTCATCGCGGTAAAGGTACATCGATCGTTGATCCTCGCTCTTAGGGTCACGATTCGACTTTAGGAAAGCTCGTTTCTCGGAGGCTTATCTTGGTATAGTCCCTGTTGTTGTAGGTGTTTACATTCGGGGTATGACGGCCCTGTCCGTCGTTGTTGTCATATCATTCGTAGAGTTTGTAATCTTGTTGTGGCGGGGTTTGTAAAAAGGATTAAAGCTCATGTTGAAAAGTCATTGTTTATATATATGCCGAAAGGCAAGTTTTCTCAGTTATTGTTTCATATTGCATAATATGTCTTGTATCGTTTATGTTCCATGATTACTCGATGTTGTATCACTAGGGTGCCGGTAAGGCACGATCACGGGCGGAATCGGGTCGTGACAAAAGTGGTATCGAGCGATTAATCCTCGGAAAGTGTCTGAGCCAAGTATCGATGAAGTCTTGATTATCGGTGTGTTGTACACCAATAATCAGGAGGCTATAGGATATTTAGGATTGGTTTCTATTCTTCTCACTCTGAGATCGTTCCTTAGAGTTGTGTTGTAAGTTAGACCCTCTAACGTATTTCTTTCCCTTACCGTTATGCCTCCGCGTAGGGCAACCCGGACCCAGGAGGGCAAGGCGTACCGAGCCGCGAGTTGAGTCTGAGAGGGTTACGTGGGCTGCGCCCAATCTTTACCTATGGTAGTGCATCATTAGGGGAGTTCTCCGACGACACTAGCCCCAGAAGAGTTTTAGCACGGCGGCGATTACTCTGCGGCCATGATATTTGAACGCCCGGTTCCACGGCCAGAGCGATGAATTTAGATTGCAAGAAGGCGACCCTGTTACTAGCTATGGATTTGGCTACCAGAGAGTATACCGATGTACCGCGAGTCTTGATGAATATCAACGAGAAGGTTGTGCAAGAGTAAGTTCTTCAGTTAGGCTTGAGCATGGCCTGTGTACGGGCTTATGCAGCGGTAAGCGTAGAGATCGACGGTTAACGAGGGCGAGAAGAGGGCCAGAGCAGCAAGGTCCTTTGGTAACTTTCGAGGCGAGGCGAGTCGCCTCACCAGCAGATTAGATTATGCGCATCCACCAGTGCAGAAAGGTCCTCCACAGGGTTCAGGACGTTCGGGGTATGCAGGAGTTGGTCAGAGCTCCAGAGTTTCCGGTTCACAGTGTGACAGACGTCATCCCGGGGAATGTCGTCTTTTAGTTGGTACTTGTTGTACCTACGGCCGTCAGGGTCTGATGTCGAGAGAGTGTCCTAGTAGGAGGACTTAGCCTTCAGGATCGGTGGGTAGTTCGTCATCTTCCCTAGCTATGCGCCCTACGGGGCAGATTTGATTAGAACGACTAAGGGGAGTGAAACAGTAGATATAGATATATCCTTAACCCTCTAGAGATCAGTATGTATGATAAGATGGGTATATCATAAGTGCTATGCTCTGATAGCAGTGTGTTAATTGTGATTAGAAATCATGGTTAGTAACCGGGAAAGATTGGGGGATAGAGAAAGTGTGAGCCTTAGAGTGTTATACGTGGAGACCTTAGAGGTAAGGCCATCTCGAGTAAAAGATGTATTGTTTATGTTTGACCCTTATAGGAGTGCATAGTGCACGTGAGTTATGTTTGTGGGATAAGTCCCGAGTAGTGTGGAATGAAGAGGGTAGTTGAGCTAAGAAGACCGCCAGGTTTTAAACGTGATTAGTGAGAGTGTTCGCCCGGGAGCTAGCGTTTTCGCGCGTTCGGGTCGGGTTGAGGCCACGTTGCGGGTCAACCCGCGGCATGTTTAGTGATAGGTCGGTTGTGGTGGTCCCGCCGTGATAGGTCACGAGGGTGTTAGGCCCAAGTTTAGTTAACCAAAGATACGAGTTCGTGGATGCGTTCGACCGATGATCGGGCGAGAGGTCGGCCGTCTTGTCTTAGCAAAGTCCGTTTACTCGGCGGTGTTGATTAATCGAGAAAGGTTGTAAGGTCGCACGAGGTGCCTACCTTCACCTTATGGCGACGGTGGAGCCAGTGCGGTGCTTTGTTTGAAAGTTTTACGGCGGGGTTAAGAACTCGGTGAGTCTCGAATCGCGTTCGCCCTCGGGCGGTGTGTGTATTTGAGGTAGTTGTGGGGATTGTTGTCTCACTGTGGAGGAGTGTTTAGGCTACCATTTCGATTTTGAATGTCGCCTTATGAGTCCTTGTAGGGGCGGAAGTGTAAGTTCTTGCGGTCGATTGGTTCGATGTTGGCAAGATTCAGATAGTTAGTTCGAGCTTGTTCCAGGTATGGATAGGAGTAAAGCTTGTCTAGAAGAGGTTACGCGGCTCGGAGAAATCGTGGGGATAATGTCGGCGACGCTTAGAGTTCGAGTTGGGTCGGTCTTCTTGAAGGTACCACCCGGTTTGGGTGTGACGAGTTTTGGAAAGCAGAGGAACTTAGCGAGTTACTTTGGGCCGCACGAGTTCATGTGAAGAATAGGCGGGTTGCCTATATGTTAGCATTGCCGTCCGACTTAGGAAGCGATCGTCCGATCTTCGTGTTGTTATGTTCGGGAAAGTATCGGAAACCCATCCAAAGTGTTCCCAGTTAATGATGACCACGTTAGAGATAGTAACCCCGAGTTTTGGAAACTGATGCAGTATCAGAAACGTGGTAAGAGTTCGAGTGTACGACATCCTCAGGGATCGCATGCAGCCCGGTACCATTTGTTGGGTCGCCGGAGTGACACTAGAACCTCGCGGCAAAGTGACAAAAGTGGTATCACGACGAGTAAAGGGAGAAGCGAGCATGTATGGCGAGCATAGATGTGATCATTTCTTTTGTAAGGAGAAGATGCGAAGGAAGTATATTTTAAACCCCGGAGAGTGGTGTTTGTGGTAATGTTAGAGGTGTTTCCTCGTGGACTTGGATGGAGGTATTTTGCGCAGGTGTTTCTGTGGCCATGTGTGGCAGGATTGTTCTCGTAAGTATAGTAGCGAAGACTATACAGGCGCGCGTTTGTTTTGAGACTTAGAAGGAACATTCGGGATGAATGTTTCTAAGGAGGAGAATGTTATACCGTAATTCCGAGTATATGCGTAGGGCGTACGTAGAAAATTTGAAGTTTAAAGTGGCTTGGCGAATTATTTTGTTCACAACCCCGTTTAGAGTCGTTTTTGAAAGCGTTTCCACGACTTTCGTAGGGTAATTTACGGCTATGTGATTTTTAATTTTTGCGGATTTTTAAGTGTGGAACATTTTGGACCAACAAGAGCGACACTTGTCACCCTTTCATTGGTTAGGCTTGGGCGGTAAAGGGGTGGCCAAAGTGTGGTTAAAGTGGTCAAGGGTTGGTAGGATATTTTGTGTGTAGTTGGTTAGGGTGCACTTGGCAAGATCTTGGCCTACACTTGCATGCACTTGGCATGATCTTGGCCATTGGTTGGCCTTGGCTTGTCTATAAATACCCAGCAGAAGACTTGTTCATCCATTCCTAAATATTTCTAAGTGTTAAAATCCTCCTCCTCCCCTGTGTAGAGTTCGGCCAAGAGCCTCCTCCCCATGGCGAGAGCCCCTTCCACTCCCAGGGTGCTAGCGTGGGGTACCCCACTGCTAGTTGTTTTAGTATAATACCCCTCTTGGTAGAAATACTCTCAAAAGTATTGTTATAATGCCCAATTACCTTAGCCGTATACCTTGTAGTATTAAGGTTATACATACAAAAGCCCGGTTATACTATCATACTTCCGTCGGTCACAAAACCGAAACCCCAAGAAAAATCTCCATAGTTAGTTGGAGTAATTAGTAGAAGTTGGTTAGAACTTCTAAGGGTTGTTTGGAGGCGGAGTCGGGCCTTGTGAGTAGGAGCTAAACCTTGCTCGGGATCGACATTTAAACTCGGATAATTATGGGCTTATCGAGGTAAATATCTTGTCCTCTATTGTAATTGGAGATTACATGATTGTTAGACTATATAGTTGAAGTATACTATATATAGAACGAACGTTGTTATCGCAATGTCTTTTGACTTAAGCCGAATAATAAGAAACCTTTTGAAAGAAATCTTGCAGTATTTACATGGGTGTATTCTGATGAGACTTGTGTAGCTTTTACGTGAGGTAGAATTGTGCGTCCGGATTAGGCGTATAACCCCACTGGTTGGCTTGGTAGCGGCCCGATAGAGGAGGAGATTTCTGTTTGTGCGGGGAGGTCTTCCGAATTTTACGTAGAATGTTCTACGATTAGACCTAAATGTTAATAAGCGCCTTGTGGCCTTATAGGTTGAAGTACTACGTGTGGCGCGATCTACTTGGCTTAGGAGTAGCCGACGGTTGGAAGTACTTGGGCGTTTTGCTATTAGTCGATACTGTCGCGAGGTATGTGAACCTCTTCCTATCTCTTCTAGCATGATATGTGTGAACTATGTAGTACGGTAGAAGTACATGTGATAAAAGTATTTGATTGGTATAAAACATAAAGGGTTATAACGGATATATGGGAAGTTGGTTATAACGACTTTATGTTGGTAAGAAAATACTTGTGGTTTTTAAAAGGTAACTGATTTGAACTATGACTGGCTTGTTATGTGTTAATAAAGAACTTGAAGTATTTCAAAAGATTTTTGAATCATTTCGAAAGAAGAGGTAATACTTGATTTTTTTAGAAAACTTAAGAGTTATACTAGCTTTATGGAAAGTTAGGTATAACGGCTTAAGAATGTTTCTTGATTTTGGAAATCAGAATGTGTATCGACAAACCACTGCAGCGTTAATAAAATGAAATGTTTTTAATAATTAAGTATTATTAAAACTAGTAGAAACTTCCATCTGCATAGAAGCTAAGATGAGACAAAATGATATTTCCTAGATCATGGCTGCTGTAATAAGATTGTTATAAACAAGAATATCCTACTCACATATAAGGCTTATGTTTCTCAGATTGTTTAAAGGAGAATTATATTCTTAAATGAATAAGACTATGAACTACGAAACCTTTCTAAAATGAGAAAACTTGAACATTGGAAATTAGGCAAACTTGAACATTGGAAATTAGGCAAACTTTAACATTGGAACAGAATGTTGCTACTTGATTTTACAAAGAGAAGTAATTGATTTACTTTAAAAAGATAATCACTCTATTTTCATATACTACGGGTATTGTGTGGTTTTTGTGAAGTAACGTATCTTTTAAAGATTTAATGTATGAAGTACTTTGGGGATAGGTACCCGAACTTGTTAGTAGAAAGTACCTTGTGTAAATAACTTGATTGTATTGGTTTGCGATAGCCTTGTAATATTTTCTTGTTGATTTGATAAGTAAGCATGTTAGGATGCTACGTGTGTTAGTATCTTGTGATTATTATGTAAGGGGGTCACTCTTGTTGTGCTTACGTTGTCAAACGTTAAGCCCGTTGTACTGTTATTATATCACATACCCCCTTGACTTGTTATACAGGGCTTGCCACCGCTTGATGCGGTCTATACGGCTATGCATCCTTGTGACTATGCGGAGTTGCGGGAGCTCGTGATTGATCATTCCGTGTTTAGCGACGGGGATGCCCTATGCGGTCTTTGAGGACTATGCGGTCTTTGAGGACTATGCGGTGTGGGAGCCTAGGTGGATACCGGGGTTAAGGCGCCTCGATGCGAGGGTATACCTCGGCGATGCAGGACCATGATTCGAGGAATACCTCATGCGGTTCAGTGTGACCTATGCGGAGCTGCGGTAGTTCCAGGGATAGACGCGCACATTGATACTGCGGGCGAGTGGCCAGCTTCGATCATGTGGTGCGGTCTAGAAAGACCTCGTGATGCAGTTTATGGTATTTTGTTTGTACTGCGGGTCTTAGTAGTCGGCTATGCCTTCGTACTTACCCCGCACGGTTCTATTGTGATGTCTTGAGGGCGTGAGTCCACGACTTGACATATTTATTTATTTATTGTGAATCGTAGTTTGGTTATCATACATGTCTCCGCTTTATATAGACTACTATGATTTCATTTCTGATTTATTTGATTTCACATACTCGGCACTGTTATCGACCTCCTGGGCTGCGTTCATCCGCAGTAAAGGTACATCGATCGTTGATCCTCGCTCTTAGGGTCACGATTCGGCTTGGGAAAGCTCCGTTTCTCGGAGGCTTATCTTCGTATAGTCCTGTTGTTGTAGGTGCTTACATTCGTGGTATGACGGGCCACTGTCCGTCGTTGTTATCATATCATTCGTAGAAGTGCATAATCTTGTTGTGGCGGGGTTTGTAAAAGGATTAAACTGTTCATGTTGAAAAAGCGTTGTTTATATATATGCCGAAAGGCAAGTTTTCTCAGTTATTGTTTCATATTGCATAATATGTCTTGTATCGCTTTATGTTCACGATTACTCGATGTTGTATCACTAGGGTGCCCGGTAAGGCACGATCACGGGCCCGAATCGGTCGTGTGAGATAAATGGGATATATTTGTGGGATAAGTCCCGAGTAGTGTGGAATGAAAGAGGGTAGTTGAGCTAAGAAGACCGCTAGGTTTTCGTAATATGATCAATGAGATTGTTAGGATCGGGAGCTAGTGTTTTTGCGCGAAAGTGGGTCGGGTTGAGGCCATGTTGCGGGTCAACCAGATCGCTTTGTGATGGGTCGTTCGTGGTGGTCCGCCAGTGGTAGGGTCACGAGGGTGTTAGGCCCAAGTTTAGTTAACCATCGTGCGAGTTCGTGGATGCGTTCGACCGATGGTTGGGCGATGAGGGCGATCCCTCTTGTCTTTTAGTCGTGACCGTTTACTCGTGAGAGGTTATGCAAGATGTTATATCCGAAAGTTGTGAGGCTGCACGAGGTGCCTACTTTCACCTTATAATGACAGTGAAGCCAGTTATGGTTATTTCTTTTTACGAGTTTTACGCAGCAGTAGAACTCCGTGAGTCTCGTGACGCATTCATCCTCGGGCAGTGTTTTGATTTCAAGGGTAGTCAGTAAGGATTGTTGCCTCCGCTGAGGAGTGTTTTTAGCTACCATTTCAGATTCGGATGTTGCCTTATGACGCCTTGTATGGCGGAATTGTAAGTTGCCTGGCCGATTGGTTCGATGTTGGCAAAGTGCGAATAGTTGGTTCATATTTATTTCGGCGGGATGTGGATAGGGTGAAGCCTATCCAGAGAGGTTATCGGCAGAGTCAACGAAGTCGTGCGGATAATCGGCGACGACGCTGGAGTTCAGTGGTGGGTCTTCGAAGTACCACCCGGTAGGTGTGACGAGTTTTGGAAAACAGAGAAACTTAGCCCGAGTTACTTTGGGCCTTTTGGATCATGTGAAGAATAGGCGGGTTGCCTATAGTTAGCATTGCCGTCCGACTTAGGAAGCGTCGTCGATCTTCGTGTTGTTATGTTCGGGAAAGTATCGGAGATCCATCCAGAGTGTTCCCAGTTAATGATGACCAAGTTGGAGATAGTAAACTCGAGATTTTGGAAACTGAAGCAGTAGAGAAGATGTGGTAAGTCATGAGAAAGAGTTCGAGTGTACGAGAAGGGTACGACGCGTAAGGGAAAAAGCGAGCATGTATTGCGAGCATAGATGTGATCATTTCTTTTGTAAGGAGAAGGTGTGAAAGAAGTATATTTTAGACCTCGGGTAAGATCTTTTGTTATACTAGAGATGATTCCTCGTGGACTTGGATTAAGTATTTGCGCATGTGTTATTTGATGGCCAGGCGTGGCGTGATTGTTTTCGTAAATATAGCAGTGAAGACTATACTGACGCATGTTTGTTTTGAGACTTAGAAGGAACATTCGGGACGAATGTTTCTAAGGAGGGGAGAATGTTATACCCCATATTTCCAGAGTATGTACGTAAGGACGTACGTAGAAAAGTTTGAACTTTAAGTAGGCTTGGACGAAAATATTTTGTGCACAACACCCGATTAGAATCGTTTTTCGACGAAACGTTTTACAGAACTTGCGAAGGGAAAATTGCGGCTATGTCATTTATAATTTTTGCGGATTTTTCCGAGAGGCGGAATATTTTGGACCAATGAGAGGGCGACACTTGTCACCCTCAAGTTGGCGGTTTGCTTGGCCGAAAGTGGGACGTTTTTTGCCTTGTTTTGTGCCTTATTTTGTGCCATGTTTGGTGCCTTGTTTGGTGCCTTGTTTTGTGGAGTAGGGTTAGGGTGCACTTGGCTTGATCTTGGCCTTACACTTGCCTTGCACATGGCTTGATCTTGTCCATTGGTTTCCCTATAAATACCCCTCTCTTGTTGAAGACTTCTTCATCCTAAAAATCTTTCTAAGTCTTGAAAGCCCTCTCTCCCCGCCCCCCTTAGTGTAGTGTTCTCGTCCACGAACACACCCCTCCCCCTTTGTGAGGACTTGTGGCCGATAGTTCCCCACTCCTAGTAAAGGCCCTGGCCGAGAATGTACCCACTGCCTAGTTGTTCTCGTAAAATACCCTCTTGGTAGAAATACTCTCCAAGTATTGTTACTATACCCAAAATACCTTAGCCTTATACCTAGTAGTATTCCAAAGTTACCTATACGTAGAGCCTAAATACTACCTTATGTCCTTTTGTCTCAAACCGAAACCCTAAGGAAAATCTTCATAGTCGGTTGAAGTGTTGAGTAGAAGTTGAATGGAACTTCTAAGGGTTGTTTGGAGCAGGTTGGAGCACCCGAAGTAGGAGCTAAACGTTGCTCAGGATCGACATTTATACTTGGATAATTGTGGGCTTATCGAGGTAAATATCTTGTCCCCCTATCGTAATTGGAAATTACATACTGTAGTAGTATAGAAATGAATATAAGATTCATAGAAGAGATTGAACTGTAATAGAAGGATATTACAGAAAGACTTGAATCAAATCGCTGAGAATATTAAGGTAGAAGTTGATAGACTTATATAACCGTTATAGGTTGAAGTACTGCGAGTAGCGTATTCTACTCGGAGGGTGGACAAGGCTAGCCGGGTTATAGTCGTGGAGCTTTTCGCTAATAGTCGATAATCGTCGCGAGGTATGTGATTCTTCCTATACTCTTGAGCATGATATTTTAAAGTATATATAGTACGGTAGACGTACGTGTGTTAACTGAATAATAATTACGGCAATGTCTTTTGACTTAAGCTTGAACGTAGTTTTACGGCAATGTCTTTTGACTTAAGCCTGAATAATCTTGAAGTATTTCAAAAGAATACTGAACCATTTTTAACAGAAGAGTAATACTTGGTTTTAAAAGCTTAAGAGTTATACTAGCTTTATGGTAAGTTAGGTATAACGGCTTAAGAAAGATAAAAAGAAGGGTTTATTGACTTTAATGAGTACTTGGTTTTTTAAAAAGGAATAATGTTTTACTGATTTCGGAAATCAGAATAAGTATCGAACAAACCACATCAGCGCTAATAAAGGGAAATGTTTTGACTAATAAAGTATTATTAAAACCAGTAGAAACTTCCATCTGCATAGAAGCTAAGATGAGACAAAATGATATTACATTTCCTAGATCATGGCTGATGTAATAAGATTGTTATGAACAAGAATAAACTACTCACACATAAGGTATATGTTTCTCAAATTGTTTTAAAGGATTAAAACTATGAACTACGAAACCTTTCGAAAAATGAGAAACTTGAACATTTGAAATTAGGCAAACTTGAACGTTTGGAAAATAATGTTGTTACTTGATTTTACAAAGAGAAGTGTTTTGGTTTACTTCAAAAGATAGCCACTCTATTTTTTATACTACGAGTATTGTGTGACTATTTGTGAAAGAACAGATCTCTTAAAGAGTTAATGTATGAAGTACTTTGGGGATAAGAACCCGATCTTGTTAATCATATAGTAGAAAGTACCTTGTGTGAATAACTTGATTGTGTTGGTTTGTGATAACCTTGTAATACTTTCTTGTTGATTTGATAAGTAAACATGCTAGGATGCTACGTGTGTTATTATCTTGGGATGTTTGTGTAAAGGGGTTTTCCCTCGATTGCGCTTAAGTTGTTTAACTATCAGCCGTTATGTTGGTATTGTACCACTCACCTTGACATCATCCCGGAGGTTAAGCTGCCCTCCGATGCGGGGTAGACTCAGGCGGGTCTGTGTGACCTATGATTCGAGAATACCTCATGCGGGTCGGGGCCTATCGCGAGCTCGAGAGCAGTTAGTGTGTGGCCTTTATGGTCACGCGGTCTATGTGGCCACGCGGATCGCGAGTCCAGCGGATGCCGGGAGTAGCTACCCTCGATGCGGGAATACCTCACGCGGGCCATTGGAGTGGCCTACGCGAGTCGCGGAAGTTCTGTGGCTGACGCGCACATTAGATCTGCGCGAGTGGCGGCTTTGATCATGTGACGGTCTAGACAGATCTGATGATCTGATTTATGACCTTGTTTATCGTAGGTTTTAGTAGTCGGCTATGCCTTCGTACTTACCGTAGGTTTTATGATGACAGTGGGACACCGTGTTCATGTGTATTCCTTGGTGCTTTTATATCATAGGCAAGGTGAGGAAGGTATTCCACGCATGATTGATGTTGTGGGCGTGAGACCCATTGTTATATTTGAGTGATGACTTTGAGGCGTGAGTCCTCGACTTGACATGATCGCTATTTATCAGTGAATCGTAGTTTGGTTATCATACATGTCTCCGCTTTATATAGACTACTATGATTTCATTTACGGTATTTTGATTTCACATACTTGGTACCGTTATCGACCTCCTTGGGGCCGCGTTCATGTCGCAGTTGAGGTACACGATCGTTGATCCTAGCTCGTGGTCACGATTCGGCGTTTGGGAAGCTCCGCTTCTCGGAGGCTTATCAATGGTATAGTCCTGTCGTAGTAGGTGCTTACATTCGTGGTATGGCGGGGCCCGTCCTCCATTGTTGTCATGTCACTCTTAAGGTCTGTAGTAATCGTTGTGGCGAGCCGAAAAGGGATGTAACTGTTCGATTTAAATTTTATATATTATGCCGAAAGGCAAATTTTCTCGATAAGCTGTTTACACTTCTTGATATTTCATGTCTTGTTTTATGTTCTGCGATTACTCGATGTATGTCTACTTGGGTGCGGGTAAGGCACGATCCGCACGCCGGTTCGGGTCGTGACAGGACAACCTCGAACTTACCCCACCTCGCTCCGGTGGGTTGACGCGATGCGGGCCTCAACCCGACCCACTTCGCCAACCTCTCGTTCCGATCCGAACAATCTTACTAATTCACGTCATGGCTACCACTTCCATCTCACACTACCCATGGAATTATCCCACAATATATTTCACGCATACCAAGTACTTCGACAAAGACCACCCGTAAATTCATCCACTCAAGACGGCCTTGCATCCAAGGTCTCCACGTGTAATATTCTAAGGCTCACACCTACCATGCCCCCATACTTACCTTTCCAACTACCTCTGTTTTTTTTTAATCTCAACTAACACAATGCTATCCGCATAGCGCCCACATGTATCTACCATAACGACATAAACAAGTCTCTTGGGTCAAGATATCTCTGTAATTACCTCACTTTCCCTATGCCGCTCTAATCAAATCCCGCTCTGTGGCGCATAACTACAGGTGATGAACTGACATCGATCCCGAAGGAAGTCGTAACATCGCGCCACCTGTCGGACAATTTCGCAAAATGGCCTGTGGGCAAGTATAACAAGTTGTCAAGTAGTACGACACTCCATAAGAACACCTACCACAACGCCATACCGGTGGGGTGGCCTCTCTGCTAACACCTTCCTCTCCGAACCATCAATCCATACTGACTTGGTAGGCTAAGTCATCCCACCTGTATCCCTCCTACTAGGACATTCTCTCCTCACATGGCCCTGACGGCCGCTGGTAAAACAAGCACCCGTAAAAAGACGACATTCCCCGGGATGACGCCTACCACATAGTGAACACTAAGGGAAAACCGAATTTGGCTGGCTAGAACCTATGTAAATCTGTGAAGCAGAAACCCTGGAGTTATGACCAACTCCTAAATACCGAACGCCCCAAGTCCGTGGAGGACCACCACTGATCTTGGCGGAGGCGCATAACCAGTCTGCTGCTGAGGAGGTCCGCCTCGAAAGTCACCAAAGGACCCTGTTGTCCTGGCCCTCTTCTGCTGATCTTGGTTATTCCGTCGATCTCTACGTTCCTCATCATTGCGCATAAGCTCAGATGCGGGCAAGTCCATGCGATCAAGTGGCTACTTTGTACCTCTCTTCACTAGATAATCGCCAAGTCTGTGATATATCGTGCACATTATCCTCCATGTCCGCTACTAAAGCGGGACATAACGAGCCAATGAGTCAAACTCTATATCAGATTCCCGAACCGTCGCGCCTGCTCGCGCTTAACATCAAAAATCTATCCGCGAGCTCTCTCATCCGCGAGGGTAAGAAGCGTGTAGGAAATGCCTCTAAGGTCTTGATCACTTTCATGATCCGCCAGAATCGCCGAATAAACTCCTAAGGATCTTCTCGCTTCTCAATCCATAGAACTCGTGGTGCAACTTCAAGAAGTCCCGAAATCTCAACTATCGGATCTAGGGTGAACTATTGGTACTACCGGAACCTCCGACTCTCGTCTGTCCTCATTCCTAGCCACAAGCCTGGCTAGTAACTGGGCCATCTCCTTGTAACTCATATCCTCGGCTCCTGGTCGTGGAACTGGAGACTCAGGTATCGTGGTCTCTGTAGCTACTTGTCACGACCCAATCCAGGGCCCGTGATTGGTGCCTTACCCGGGCACCCAAGTAGACATACATCAGAGTAACCAGCGGAATATAAAAATAAGACATGAAACATATGTAAAATGAGACACAGTTTATCCAAGAAAAGATTGCCTTTCGGCATGTATATATACATCAAGAGTGAACAGTTACATCCCAACTTACAACAGACTACACTGCAGGAATGTAAACAACTATGGCGAGGCGGGGCCGCCATACCCTGAATGTACATAAAGCTATAATGATAGGAGATCATACCTAAACGATAAGCCTCCGAGAAACGGGGCTTTCCCAGCGAACGGTGATCCTGGGAGTCGATCAACAACAGAGTACCTCTACTGCGGCATGAACGCACTCCGAAGGAGGTCGACAACAGTACCAAGTATGTGAAATCAGAAGTACTTAAGTGAAATCATATCATTTTAAAACCAATTTTACAAATACGCATTTAAACAACCAATGTAATCGCACATAGTGCCACAAAGATAACCAAGAGCAAAATAGATATAACATAACCGGTCTTTTCTAGGCCGCTAATGATCGGGCAAGGCCATTCGCCCATAGTATCATTATGCGAGCCTAATCCTCGAACTCCGCACCGCATAGGCCATAGGCCCGCATGAGGTATTCTCGCATCGGGGTAGCTAACCGCGGCATCATCTTGGACCCCGAAGTCGTGATAGTCACCGGACGCATGAGGTATTCTCGCATCGTAATACACCCGGAGTGATCAATCCTAGAACTCCGCAGCTCGCGTAGGTCGCGTGGACCCGCATGAGGTATTCTCGCATCGAGGTGGCAAATCCGACATCATAACAAGTCGGGGTATGTGATATAATACCGATAACGCTTATCGCTTAACAACGTAAGCAACAAGAATAACCCCTTACATAAACATCACAAGACACTAACACCGTCACGACCGATCCGGGCGTGTGAGTGCCTACCGCACCCTAGTGATACAACATCGAGAGAAAATCGGAAATAAGAACTAAAACATGAGACAAGACATAAAGTATGAAATAGGCTAACCAAAACGCCACCTTCCCGAATATATACATATATATCAACTCAATAGCTTAAATCCTTTTACAAACCCCGCCAAAAAAAGACTACAGACCTCTAAGAATGTAACCATAACTATGACGACAGGGCCCGCCATACCCAATGTACAAGTAGCTACACCGAGTGGACTATACCAAAGATGAGCCTCCGAGAAACGGAGCTTCCCAAAACGCAACCGTGATCCTACGAGCGAGGATCTACGATCGATGTACCTCTACTCGCGATGAACGCAGCCCCAAAGGAGGTCGCATGTACCAAGTATGTGAAATCAGAAATACTGTGAAAAGAAATCATAATAGTCTATATAAAGCGGGAGACATGTATGATAACCAAACTACAATCACAATATATAAACAAATATGTCAAGTCGTGGACTCACGCCAAAGTCATTACTCAAATATAACAACGGGTCTCACGCCACAACATCAATCATGCGTGGAATACCTTCCTCATCACCCATGATATAATCACACCAAGAAGTACACATGAACATCGTCCCACTGTCATAACAACCGTGACGGCAAGTACGGCTAACTACGATACTGCCGCATCATCAATCGATGGCAAGTACGAAAGCCAACTACCGGATACCAAAGCCGTACTAACAAATCTATTTAACCAAACCACGGTCGACCTGAGGCAATCACGAAAGTCAAGTACGGATACCAAGCTGCGCCACGCACCGGCGGGCAAGTACAAAGACTAACTACCGGATACCAAGCCGAATCACGAGACTTCGCCATAAACCGACGGGGCAAGTACGAAGGCTAACTACCGGATACCGTCGAAACAGCCACGACTTCGGGCAAGTACGAGCCAACTACGGATACCGCCGAATCAGTAAAACCTCATGGAGAGCTAGTCCATGGAATAATAATCCTAATGGAACCATACCCGTGGGCCACCCAACGTGTCAGTAGGTCCATCAATCAAGAATAACATGACCGACCCTCCATCGAGAGACGCAGTGGTATAGAATTACAAAACTAGCACGGCAAGGCTATCACACGCAAACGTAGGCAAGTTACACACAACTCAAGGTACTTTCATTTTATGACAAAGTCCATGTTTTGACCCCAAAGTACTACGTACGTTAAATTCTTTTTAAAAGATCCATTTCTTTTACAAAAGTCACCCGATACCCGTAGTATCAAAATAAAGTGACTAACATTTTAAGTAAACCAAAACAACTTCCATACTTTCCTTTTTAAACCAAATTAAGACAATACCATGCCTTCTTTTTAGACCAAAACACTTCTCCTTTTAAAGTCAAGTTACCATTTTAAAACCAATTATAAAACCATTCCTTTGTTTTCATAAAGTCGTTATAACTAACTTCCCATAAAGCTGTTATAACACTTTATGTTCTAAACCAAAAACTCTTCAATTCCACAAGTCTCTTTTCTTTTAAAACAACAACAAGTATTCTTTTAAAACCCAAATAACTTACTCTTTTCAAAACAAGTAACCTATACTTAAAATCAAGTTACTTCTCTTTTTCCGAAAACAAGTCGTTATAAGTCAAGTCTCTTATCTTTCAAGATCAAGTCTCTTAACTTTCAAAATCAAGTCGTTTATAAGTCAAGTCTCTTATCTTTTAAGATCAAGTCTCTTAACTTTCAAAATCAAGTCGTTTATAAGTCAAGTCTCTTATCTTTTAAGATCAAGTCTCTTAACTTCTACAATCAATAAACTATTCTTTTACCTACATAAAGTCGTTATAACTAACTTCCCATAAAGCTATTATAACACCCTATGTTTTAAACCAACCAAATCACATAGCACATGACGCTCACCGTATTACATAGTTCACAACAATCATGCTAGAAAAGATAGGAAGAGGTTCACATACCTCGCGACGATTATCGACAATAAGCAAAACGCCCACAAGATCAGAATCTCGCTAGCCGCTTCCACTCTTCAAGTAGAATACGCCACTCAGAGTAATCGCAACCTATAAAGGCCACAAAACGCCTATCAACTCCTAGATCTCCTCGTAGAATATTCTAACCGCAAGATTCCTTATTCTACGTAAAATTCGGCAAAGACCTCCCCGCAAACCACATAAATCTCCTCCTCTACTCGTGCCCGCTACTGCCAACAAATCCTGCGGAGAGGGTCACGCGTCTAACCGGACGTGTACAATTCTACTTCACAATAATACTACACAATTCTACTGTAAATACAATCCAATGTAAATACAGTTCAAACCCTTATAATCATCCTTCCAATATATCTTGTACTCAATTCTAAATTATTACAATATGTAATATCCAATTACAATAGGGGGACATAGATCATTACCTCGATAAGCCCAAAATTATCCAAGATTATAAGTCGATCCTGAGCAACGTTTAGCTCCAACTCCCTACGCTCCAACCCGCTCCAAGCAACCCTTAGAAGTTTCTAAACAACTTCTCTTAACACTTCAACCAAGCTAGGAAGATTTTTCTAGGGTTTCACTTTGCGACTATTGGAATAAAGTAGTATTTCTGGGCTCCTAGTATTGAAATAACTTTGGAATACTACTAGGGATACTAGGATAAGGTATTTGGGATTATACAATAATACACCAAGTATTTCTACACAAGTGGGGGAAGGTGGGACGAGAACAAGCTAAAAGGGAGAGAGTATTTTGCTTGGAAAAGCTCAAGTGTGGAATGAATTTTGTCATTAACTTAAGGGGGTATATATAGAGGATTCAAGGGCCAAGATCAATGCAAGGTGTGTGGTCAAGATTAGGCCATGTGTGTGTGGGTCCCACCACACCACATGGCCAACGAATTGCTTCTCCAAGTGTCAAGGCCATTCGGCCAAGGGGACAAGTGGCTAGCCACTTATCCCTCCAATTTCGGCCAAGTGACACATGGGGGTGACACGTGTCGCCCCGATTCGTCAAAATATTTCGCCTTCCAAAATATCCAAAATACCGAAAATCTCAAAAACAAAGCGGGCTCACAAAACCAGAATTTCTCCCGTGGGCCCACGTGACCATTTCCAAAATAAAATCTCAAAATTCTAATATAATCCAAGAAGTCCAAATACCAAATCGGGAATCCAATTCCCATTAACGAACCTTTTCTTCACAAAACCGAAACTTTTCCGTCGAAAAATCACATCTTTCTTTCTTTCCAAAATTTATGTCGTATTCTCGTACGTACATCCTCACATATATACCCTGGAACTACGGGGTATAACATTCTTCCCCCCTTAAAAACATTCGTCCCGAATGTTCCTTCTAAGTCTCCAAACATACAAGCGTCGATATAGTCTTCACTACTATACTTACCAAACCAAACCTGCCACCAATGGACAGAATATAACATGTGCGCAAAACTCAAATCCAAGCCAACGAGGAGTCATTTCTAATCTCACAACAGCTCCCACTAGCTTCAATTTACTCTAAGGCCAATCCGGACTTCACAATCCGACTTAGGTCGAATGCATCCACGAACCCGTACGATGGTTACCTAAACCTGGGCTTAGCACCCTCGTGACCCTACCACCTGGCGGGACCACCTCGAACTGACCCGCTAAACCGGCGGGTTGACCCGCGAATGGTCCTCAACCCGAATTCTTAATCGCATTCTCGCACTCTTGTTCCCCGATCCGGAACAACCTTACCTATACAAGTCCTGAAAGCTACTACTTTCATCCTACACAACCCAAGGAAATATCCCTCAATACATTTCACGCATACCAAGTGTTTCGACAAGGACTAACCGTAAAATCTTTTTCTCAAGACGGTCTTACATCTAAGGTCTCAACGTGTAATATTCTAAGGTTCACACCTTCCATACCCCCATACTTACCTTTCAACTAACCATGTTTCCTAACTCACAAATAACACAACGCTATACGTACATAGCACACAATAATAAGATCATCATATCAAGCTTACTAACTCTAGAGGGTTAAGGATATACCTGTATCTACCGCTTCACTCTAATCATAGGCACACTGCAGTATCATAGTCATAGAAGGTGATGAACCAGCCATAGATCCCTGAAGGCCGAAGTCTCTACATCCGCGCTACCTCACTGACAATTTCTCGCAAAATGGCCCTGCTGGCCGCATGTAAAACAACCTCCCGAACCAGCACGACACTCCCCCTTATGGATTCTACCGCAATGGCCACACTGAGGTAAGGGTGGCCTCATCTGGTCAACACCACTACTTCCCCGAAAACCTGAACCTTTGGAGCCCTGACCTGCTCCTGAATACTGGATGCCTCAAGATCGCGAGGACCGCTCAGATCGGGCGAGGCGCATAACTAGTCTTCTTGAGGCGGTCCGCCTCGAAAGTCGCCAAAGACCGCTGCTCGCCTCTTCGCTGATCCCGGTCATCCCGTCGACCTCTCCGCTCCTCACACCCAAGTGCATAAGCCTGCATGCGGGCAATGTCCATGCCCGGCTGAAGAGCTACACCCGAGCAAGCCTCTACCAAGTAGTCATCGAGCCCCTGACGTAGCGGTGCACTCTGTCTCCATATTTGCCACTAACGCCGGACATATCGGGCCAACGAGTCGAACTCCACGCGTTGTACTCCCGAATGCGCCCGCCCCGCTCAACATCAAAAATCGGCCCGAGCCCTCCTCATCCGTGGGGCAAGAAATGTGCAAGAAAAACCACGAGAACTCGTCCCATACAACCGAAGCGCATGCTCCCGGGGCCTTCCCACGAATCAAACGATCGCGGATTCACGCACCGATGCGAACCTAAGACCACCGACTCGGTCTCCAAGCCTCGATCACTCTCATGATCCGTGAATCGCTTGATAAACTCCCGAGGGTCATCCACGCCTCTCGATCCATAGAACACCGTGGATCGCAACTTAAGAAGTCCCGGTCTCCAACTATCGCCCGGGTGCACTCATCGTACCCCGGCTCCGTCTCCTCAAGTCTCGCCATAAACCTAACTAGTAATCGGGCCATCTCGCAACCCATATCCTCTGTTCTGGCCGTGACCGAGGCTCAGGTATCGTGGTCTCAGCAGCCGCTGCTGCGCTCTAAACTCGCTGGGTGGCGATAGTAGAATTCGCCGTCGTAGCACCACCTCGTAAAAGCCGGGCCTCGCCTCGTAACCCTCCGTGCTCTACTCGCAGCCTCCTCTGCCTTGCCACGGGCTCGTTGCCTTGCGTGGAGGCATAATCGATATAAAGAATACGCCGGAGGAGTCCAACTTACAACATTTCTAAGGCACGACCGTTATACCCGTATTTCCAGTATGCGTAAGGGCGACGTCACGCATTAAAGTTTTAGCCTTAAGATAGGCAAGGATCGAAAATATTTGGGCACAACTAGCGAAAAGAATCATTTTCCGACGAAACGTTTTCCGGACTTTGCGAAGGGAAAATTACGGCTATGTCATTTAATTTTTTTGCGGATTTTTCCGAGAGACGAAATATTTTGGACCAACGAGAGGGCGACACTTGTCACCCTCAAGTGGGCGGTCAAGGGGGACGAAATGTTGCACGTTTTCTTCCTTGTTTTGTTGCCTAAAACTTGGGTCAATGTTTGTGAGGGATTTGTGGAGTAGGGTTAGGGTGCACTTGGGTAAATCTTGACCCTCCACTTGCCCCCCACTTGGCTTGATCTTGGACCTTGGTTGTCCTATAAATACCACCTTGAAGTGCAAGACTTCTTCATCCCTCAAGCACTTTCTAAGTCTTGAAAACCCCTCCCCCCTTTGGAGAGGTTCTCGTCCAAGCCTCCCCCTCCTCCCTTTGTGAGGCCTTTTGGCCGAGAGTACCCCCCCTACCTTGAGAGTTGTTCTCGTAAATACACCCCCCCTTGGTAGAAAATACTTTCCAAGTATAGTTACTATTCCAAAATACCTTGGCCCAAATACCTTGTAGTATTCCAAGGTTATCCCTATACTAAAAGCCCAGAAATACTATTATACTTTCCTTCAGTCACAAAAACGAAACCCTAAGGAAAATCTTCATAGTCGGTTGAAGTATTAAGAAGAAGTTGCGTAGAACTTCTAAGGGTTGTTTGGAGCGGTTGAGCGCCAGAGTAGAGCTAAACGTTGCTCAGATCGACATTTTAACTTGGATAATTTTGGGCTTATCGAGGTAAATACTCTTGACCTTCTATTGTAATTGGGAATTACATACTGTAGTAGTATAGAAATGAATATAAGATTCATAGAAGAGAATTGAACTGTAATAGGAGGATATTACAGGAAAGACTTGAACCAAATCACATCGTAAGAATATTAAAGAAGAAGATTAAATCAGACTTACATAGATTTGTATTTACTGAGACTTGTGTAGCTTAACTGGTAGGAAGTGCTGCCCGATTTTCCGTAGAATAGAGAACCTACTGCTTAGAATGTTCTACAGAGAAGTCTAGACATTGATAGACTTGTATAACCGTTATAGGTTGAAGTACTGCGAATAGCGTGTTCTACTTGAGAGGTGGGCAAGGTGTGACGCCCCGAACCCGGGCCCGTCACTGGTGCCTTACCCCGGGCACCCTAGTGATACAACATCAGAGAAAACCAGCGGAAATAAAAACTTTACACAAGAAATAAGAGATATAATAAATAAGCAGACCAAAAAAGTTGCCTTGGTATATACATAAAACTCGAGCAGTTTAATCCTTTTACAACCCGCCACACTTGCAGATTACTACACCTCTAAGATTTATACAACAACTATGACGGGACAGGGCCGCCATACCTCGAACGCATAAGAACTTACGGACTCGTGGTAACATACCAAAGATAAGCCTCCGAACGGAGCTTCCCAAAACGCTGAAATGAGATCCTAAACGCGGATCGATACAGTGATGTACCTCTACTGCGGCATGAACGCGGCCCAAGGAGGTCAAGACAACAGTACCAAGTATGTGAAGCAGAATATCAGTAAATGAAATCATAATAGTCTATATAAAGCAGAGACATGTATGATGACCAAACTACATATATAACATATAACGATTCATCAAGACGGACTCACGCTCCAAATTATCACTCGTGCGTGGAATTTCTTCCTCGCTGCCGGCTTTATGATATAACCATACCAAGGATTATACATGAACACCATGTCCCACTGTGTTATAAAACCGCAGACAAGTATAACTACGGATCCGACCGTACCAATAATACAATGCAACAAAACACGGCCGTCACGGCAAGTGCGAGCCGACTACCGGATACCAAGGCGGCCACGCGCGGTGGCCGGCAAGTACTGGTGACCACCGAGGACCAAGCGTATCACGAAACTTCGTCACTATCTCGAACGGGCAAGTCACGGTGACTACGGATACCAAGGCGAATCGGTCACGAGACGGGCAAGTCACGAGCCGACCACCGATACCCAGCCGAACGGAAGAAACCTCATGGAGAGCTAGTCCATGGAATAACACTATCAACAGGAGCATACGTGGAATTCTCCATCACCGCCCGACGTGTCAAGTAAGTTCTCAACAAGTCGACCGCCTCATCGAGAGACGGTATCTGAAATACCACACTTGCACAACAAAGGCTATCATCACAAGCATAGGCAAGTTTCACAACAACAAGCATAGGCAAGTTTCACACAACTCAAAGTACTTTCATTTTATGCCAAAGTCCGGGTTTTTAACTCCAAAGTACTACATACGTTAAGTTCTTTTAAAAGAGATCCATTACTTTTATAAAAGTCACCCGATACCCGTAGTATTAGAATGACCAACCCACATTCCTTTTCAAAATCAAGTAACAACATTCTTTTCCTAAGTTCCAGTTTGCCTAGTTTCGATTACTCAAGCTTCTCATTTTCAAATGGTTTCATAGTTCATAAACTTAATCATTTGATTCCTTTTTAGAACAATTGAGTAATATATGTTTCACGTAAGAGTAGGTTATTCTTGTTTACAACATTCTTATTACAGCAGCCATGATCTAGAAAATGTAATATCATTTTGTCTCATCTTAGTTTCTATGCAGATGGAGGTTTCTACTGGTTTTAATACAATTCATCATTATTCAATACATTCCCTTTATTAACGCTGCAGTGGTCTGTCGATACACATTCTGATTTCCAAAATCAGTAAAACATTATCCCTTTAAATAAAACCAAGTACTCATTACTCACGAATGAGGTTTCACACAAACATTCACATTAAACAAATAAGTTAAGTCTCTTATCTTATAAGATCAAGTCTCTTAACTTCAAACATTAGTAAACCATTTCTTTACCTCTCTTAAGACATTATACCTAACTCCCCATAAAGCTAGTATAACTCTTTTTTTTAAAACCTTTAAAACCAAGTGTTACTTTCCCTTCAAAACGATTTATAAATCTTTTGAAATACCTCAAGTTCTTTATTATAACAAGCCAGTTATAATTCACATCAGTTACCTTTTAAAACCACAAAGTATTTTCTTATCTACATAAAGCTGTTATAACCAACTTCCCATAAAGCCGTTATAACACTTTATGTTTTAAGAACAATCAAACACGCTTAACACGTATGCGTCACCGCACCACATAGTTTACACATATCATGCTAGAAGAGATAGGAAGAGGTTCACATACCTCGCGACGAGTATCGACTAATAGCAAAACGCTCCAAACAGTCGGCTACTCCTTAAGCCAAGTAAATCGCGCCACACGTAGGTACTTCAACCTATAAGGCCACAAGGCGCTTATTATCATCTAGACCACAACGTAGAATATTCTCTACGTAAAATTGGCAAGATCTCCCCACGCCACAGCGTAAATCTCCTTCTCTATCGAGGCCGGCTACCAAGCCAACCAGAGGGGGGGGTTTCACACGCCTAACCGGACGTGTACAATTCTACTACACAGTAATACTACACAAGTCTACTGTAATACAGTTCAGTTCAGTTCTTAATTCTTCAGGCTTAAGTCAAAAGACATTGCCACAGTACTAAGTATAGTTCTATATATAGTATACTTCAACTATATATTCTTACAACATGTAATTTCCAATTACAATAGAAGGACAGTAGTGTTTACCTCGATAAGCCCAAAATTATCCGAGTATAATGTCACGCTGAGCAAGGTTTAGCTCCTACTCGAGTGCTCCAAACAACCCTTAGAAGTTCTATCCAACTTCTACTCCAAAACTTCAACCAACGGTGAAGGTTTCCTTAGGGTTCGGTTTGAGACTAAAGGACAAAAGGTAGTATTTCTGACTCTACGTATAGAGGTAACTTTGGAATACTACAAGGTATACGGCTAAGGTATTTTGGGCATTATAACAATACTTGGAGGAGTATTTTAATACCACAACGGGGGGGTACCACACGAGAACAACACCCTACGGGAGGGGGGGGGTGTTCTCGGCTTTGGCTCACAAAGGGGGAAGGTTTCGGCCAAAAGGCCTTCACAAGGGGAGAGGGCTCTTGGACGAGAGTCAACAGAGAGGAGGAGGAGGGTTCTCAAGACTTAGGCAAGTGAAGAGTGGATGAAGAAGTCTTCCAAGAGAGGGGGTATTTATAGCAAAACCAAAGGCCAACCAATGGCCAAGATCCATCCATGTGTTAGGCAAGTGTAAGGCCAAGATCAAGCCAAGTGCACCCACAAACACTCCACAAAACACTCCACAAAACAAGCCACAAAGCAAGGCACAAAGAGGAGCCAATCGGCCAAGGCCAAGCCCTCACTTTGCCGTCAATGAGGTGACAAGTGTCACCCTCCGTTGGTCCAAAAATGTTCCGCCGCTCGGAAAAATCCGCAAAATACTAAATGACATAGCCGGAATTTTCCCAACGTAGTCAGGAAACGTTTAGTCGAAAAACGACTCTTTCTCGCACTTGTGTACAAATTTCGAAACTATGCCTACTTAAGGCTCAATTGTACACGTCGCCCTCACGCATACTCGGAAATACGGTATAACATTCTTCCCCTTAGAAACATTCGTCCGAATGTTCCTTCTAGGTCTCAAACAACAGCGCCAAGATAGTCTTCACTGCTATACGTACGAAAACAATCATGCCACACCTGGTCACAAAAACACACGCTCACTTCTCCCCTTTCTCGTAGTACTCGTCACTAACACTCGAACTCGTTCTAGTGTCCGTACACACTTCTTTCAACGCTCGTTTCCAACCTCGAGTCACTACCTCCCAACTTGGTCATCTCACTAACCTCGATTTCCCTAAGGCCATTCCGCCTTCCCGAACTGATTCTGGTCGAACACACCTACGAACTCATACGATGGTCAACTAAACTTGGGCCTAGCACCCTCGTGACCCTACCACCGCGGGACCACCTGAACTGACCCCACCCCAAACCGGGTTCTGGTTGACCCGTAAATGGTCCTCAACCCGACCCCCAACCGCAACTCTTGTTCCCGATCCGAACAATCTTACTATTTCACATCATGAAAGCTACCACTTCCATCTCACACTACCTGTGACTTACCCTTTTCACTAACGAGGTTTCTAAATCACATTTTAGCACAAAGCTATCCAAACATAACATTAAACATATCAGAACATCAATACAAACAAAACTCTGTAGGTTAAGGATATACAAACTAGGCGGTTCAAGGACCGCTAAAATCGAACTCCCATGCGACCCCTCTGGGGCCTTCGGTGTACAAACATCCTGCTCGCTACGGAAGGTGAAGAACCCGCAATCGCTCTAGTAGTCCATGCTATCTCTACCAGCCACCTCGTCGGACGAGCCTTGCCGATGGCCTGTTGGCGCAAAATAACAATCTCCCAGAGTTAGTACGACACTCTCCCTTATGAAGCTTTCCACAACGGCCGCGAGACAAGGGCATCCTCATCCGCGAGCACTCCGCTCTCCCGAAAATCTGAAACCCAGGAGCCCCGACCGCTCCGAATATCACGAAGGTCCGGCGCGGAGGACCACTCTGTCTTGAGGTACATAACTAGTCTGGCTGAGGCGGTCGCCTCGAAAGTCACTAAAGGACCTGCTGCTCGCCTCTTCTCGCGACTTTGGTCATTCGCCGATTTATCCGCCTCACATCCAAGTGTATACGCTGCATGCGGCAATGTCCATGCGGTGAAGAGCTACACGAACAACTCTGCAAGGCAATCATCGAGCCTCAGAACATATCGGTGCACTCGATCCTCCATACTAGCTACTAACGCGGGGACGTACCGGGCCAATGAGTCGAACTCCACATTGTACTCCCGAACCGTGCGCCTGCTTCGTAACACCAAAAATGTCGGCGAGCCCTCTCATCCGGGAGGCAAGAAATGTGCAAGAAAAGCCTCTGAGAACTCGTTCCATACAGCTGGAAGAGAATGCTCTCCCCTGGACAGCTCCCAAGAATCAAAAAAGTCGACTGCGGTATCACGAAGTTGATGTGAACCTATGGCCACCGACTCGACCTCCGATGCCTTGATCACTTTACGATCCAGAATCGCTTGTCGGATGAACTCGCGGATCATCCTCGTGCCTCGACCCATAAAACTCGCGCCTACAACTCGTAAAATCCGTAGCCTCGAACTATCGATCTAGGGTGAACCACAGTGCTATCGAACTGCTGTGTCCACTTATCCTCAAGTCCGCCACAACCGCCATTAATCGCCCACTCGCGTAACTCATCTCCTCTGCTCCCGCATCGGGGATCGAGGCTCAGTATCGTGGTCTCTGCCGCTGCTCTACTCGCAGATCCCTCTGCTGCCTTGCCCTTCTGGGCCCGGGTTGCCTTTCGCAGAGGCATAACTGGTAAAAACGAAACACGTCAGAGGGGTCCAATCTTATCACTCAGCTCTAAGGCACGATCTCAGAATGAGAAGAATGGAAACCAATCCTAAATGTCCTATAGCCTCCTGATTATAGATGTGGTGCACAACACATCGATAATCAAGACTCTACTAGACACGGTCTGTAGACACTTTCCGAGGATTAACTGCTCTGATACCACTTTGTGACGCCCCGAACCCGGGCCCGTCACTGGTGCCTTACCCCGGGCACCCTAGTGATACAACATCAGAGAAAACCAGCGGAAATAAAAACTTTACACAAGAAATAAGAGATATAATAAATAAACAGGCCAAAAAAGCAGTTGCCTTGGATATACATAAAACTGAACAGTTTAATCCTTTTACAACCCCGCACAACGATTTACTACACTTAAGATTTATAACAACTATGACGGACAGGCCGCCATACCTCAACGTGCAAGAACTTACGCACTCGGTAACATACCAAAGATAAGCCTCGACGGAACGGAGCTTCCCAAAACGCTGAAATGAGATCCTAAACGGGGATCGGCGGTAGATGTACCTCTACATGGCATGAACGGCCGAAGGAGGTCGATAACAGGTACCAAGTATGTGAAACTGTAAATACTGTAAATGAAATCATAATAGTCTATATAAAGCAGGAGACATGTATGATGACCAAACTACAGTATATAACATATAACCAGTTATATCAAGACAGGGACTCACGCCCTCCAAATTATCACTCGTGCCCGTGGAATTTCTTCCTCACTGCCGGCAGTTTATGATATAACCATACCAAGGATTATACATGAACACCATGTCCCACCTGTGTTATAAAAACCGTACAGGACAAGTATAACTACCAGATCCGACCGTACCAATAATACAATGCAACCAAAACACGGCCGATACGGCAAGTGCGAGCCGACTCACCGGATACCAAGGCGGCCACGCAGTGACCGGGCAAGTACTGGTGACCACCGGTGACCAGCGTCAGATCACGAAACTTCGTCACTATCTTGAACGGGGCAAGTGCGGTGACTACCGGATACCAAGGCCGAATCATCCACGAGGCGGCAAGTACGAGCCGACCACGGATAACCAGGCCGAACAGTAAGAAACCTCATGGAGAGCTAGTCCATGGAATAACACTATCAACAGGAGCATACCCGTGGAATTCTCCATCACTGCCAGCATGTCCAAGTAAGTTCTCAACAAGTCGACCGGCCCTCTATCGAGAGACGCGGTAACACAGAAATACCACACTTGCACAACAAAGGCTATCATCACAAGCATAGGCAAGTTTCACAACAACAAGCATAGGCAAGTTTCACACAACTCAAAGTACTTTCATTTTATGCCAAAGTCCGGGTTTTTAACTCCAAAGTACTACATACGTTAAGTTCTTTTAAAAGAGATCCATTACTTTTATAAAAGTCACCCGATACCCGTAGTATTAGAATGACCAACCCACATTCCTTTTCAAAATCAAGTAACAACATTCTTTTCCTAAGTTCCAGTTTGCCTAGTTTCAATTACTCAAGCTTCTCATTTTCAAATGGTTTCATAGTTCATAAACTTAATCATTTGATTCCTTTTTAGAACAATTGAGTAATATATGTTTCACGTAAGAGTAGGTTATTCTTGTTTACAACATTCTTATTACAGCAGCCATGATCTAGAAAATGTAATATCATTTTGTCTCATCTTAGTTTCTATGCAGATGGAGGTTTCTACTGGTTTTAATACAATTCATCATTATTCAATACATTCCCTTTATTAACGCTGCAGTGGTCTGTCGATACACATTCTGATTTCCAAAATCAAGAAACATTATCCCTTTAAATAAAACCAAGTACTCATTACTCACGAATGAGGTTTCACACAAACATTCACATTAAACAAATAAGTTAAGTCTCTTATCTTATAAGATCAAGTCTCTTAACTTCAAACATTAGTAAACCATTTCTTTACCTCTCTTAAGACATTATACCTAACTCCCCATAAAGCTAGTATAACTCTTTTTTTTAAAACCTTTAAAACCAAGTGTTACTTTCCCTTCAAAACGATTTATAAATCTTTTGAAATACCTCAAGTTCTTTATTATAACAAGCCAGTTATAATTCACATCAGTTACCTTTTAAAACCACAAAGTATTTTCTTATCTACATAAAGCTGTTATAACCAACTTCCCATAAAGCCGTTATAACACTTTATGTTTTAAGAACAATCAAACACAGTTAACACATGTACGTCTACCGTACCACATAGTTTACACATATCATGCTAGAAGAGATAGGAAGAGGTTCACATACCTCGCGACAGTATCGACTAATAGCAAAAGCGCCCAAACGATCGGCTACTCCTTAAGCCAAGTAAATCGCGCCACGTAGGTACTTCAACCTATAAGGCCACAAGGCGCTTATTATCAGCTAGACCACAACGAAGAATATTCTACGTAAAATTGGCAAGATCTCGCCACAACGTAAATCTCCTTCTCTATCGAGGCCGCTACCAAGCCAAGCAGAGGGTTTCACGCCTAACCTGACGTGTACAATTCTACTACACAAGAATACTACACAAGTCTCATCAGATTCGATTCGATTCTTAATTCTTCAGGCTTAAGTCAAAAGACATTGCCACAGTACTAAGTATAGTTCTATATATAGTATACTTCAACTATATATTCTTACAACATGTAATTTCCAATTACAATAGAAGGACAGTAGTGTTTACCTCGATAAGCCCAAAATTATCCGAGTATAATGTCGCGCCTGAGCAAGGTTTAGCTCCTACTCCGAGTGCTCCAAACAACCCTTAGAAGTTCTATCCAACTTCTACTCCAAAACTTCAACCAACAGTGAAGGTTTCCTTAGGGTTCGGTTTGAGACTAAAAGGACAAAAGGTAGTATTTCCGGACTCTACGTATAGAGGTAACTTTGGAATACTACAAGGTATAAGGCTAAGGTATTTTGGGCATTATAACAATACTTGGAGGAGTATTTTAATACCACAACGGGGGGGTACCACACGAGAACAACACCCTACGGGAGGGGGGGGGTGTTCTCGGCTTTGGCTCACAAAGGGGGAAGGTTTCGGCCAAAAGGCCTTCACTGAGGAGAGGGGCTCTTGGGCGAGAGTCAACAAGAGGAGGAGGAGGTTCTCAAGACTTAGGCAAGTGAAGAGTGGATGAAGAAGTCTTCCAAGAGAGGGGGTATTTATAGCAAAACCAAAGGCCAACCAATGGCCAAGATCCATCCATGTGTTAGGCAAGTGTAAGGCCAAGATCAAGCCAAGTGCACCCACAAACCACTCCACAAAACACTCCACAAAACAAGCCACAAAGCAAGGCACAAAAGAGGGAGCCAATCGGCGAGGCCAAGCCCTCACTTTGCCCAATGAGGTGACAAGTGTCACCCTCCGTTGGTCCAAAAATGTTCCGCCGCTCGGAAAAATCCGCCAAAAATACTAAATGACATAGCGAATTTTCCCAACGTAGTCGTGGAAACGTTTCGTCGAAAAACGACTCCTTTCGGCACTTGTGTACAAATTTCGAAACTATGCCTACTTAAGGCTCAAATTGTACACGTACGTCCTCACGTACATACTCTGGAAATACGGGGTATAACACAAGGCTAGCCGGGTTATAGCCGTGGAGCGTTTTGCTAATTGTCGATAATCGTCGCGAGGTATGTGATTCTTCATATCCTCTTGAGCATGATATTTTAAAGAATATATATATAGTACGGTAGACGTACGTGTGTTAACTGAACGTAGTTTTACGGCAATGTCTTTTGACTTAAGCCTGAATAATAAGAATCTTGAAGTATTTCAAGAGAATTAAGAAACCTTTTTGAAAGAAGAGTAATACTTGGTTTTAAAAGCTTAAGAGTTATACTAGCTTTATGGGAAGTTAGGTATAACGGCTTAAGAGAGATAAAAAGAATGATTTATTGATTTTAGAAGTTAAGAGACTTGATCTTAAAAGATAAGAGACTTGACTTAATTAAATTAATATGAGTTTTGTTAAAAGTGTGAAACCTCATTCGTGAGTAATGAGTACTTGGTTTTAAAAGGAATAATGTTTCTCGATTTCATAAATCGAATAAGTATCGAACAAACCATCGCGGCGTTAATAAGGGAAATGTATTGACTAATTAAGTATTATTAAACCAGTAGAAACCCCCATCTGCATAGAAGCTAAGATGAGACAAAATGATATTACATTTCCTAGATCATGGCTGCTTTAATAAGATTGTTATAAACAAGAATAACCTACTCACATATAAGGCATATGTTTCTCAAATTGTTTTAAAGGAGAATTATATCATTAAGTGATTAAAACTATGAACTATGAAACCTTTCGAAAATGAGAAACTTGAGCATTTGAAATTAGGCAAACTTGAACGTTTGGAAAATAATGTTGTTACTTGATTTTACAAAGGAAAGTGTTTTGGTTTACTTAAAAAGATAGTCACTCTATTTTTATACTACGGGTATTGTGTGACTTTTGTGAAAGAAACGGATCTTTTAAAGAATTAATGTATGAAGTACTTTGGGGATAAAACCCGAACTTGTTAAAATAAAGTAGGAAGTGCCTTGTGTGAATAACTTGATTGTGTTGGTTTGTGATAGCCTTGTAATACTTTCTTGTTGATTTGATAAGTAAAAATGTTAGGATGCTACGTGTGTTAGTATCTTGTGATGTTTGTGTAAAGGGGTTTCCCTTGTTGTGCTTATGTTGTTTAACGATAAGCTGTTAGGTTAGTATTATATCACTCACCTCTTGACATGATACCGGGGTTGTCCTCCGTCGCGGTAGACTCGGCGATGCAGGACCATGATTCGAGAATACCTCATGCGGGTCCAGGGACCTACGCGAGCTACGAGTTCAGTTAGTGTGCGGCCTATATGGTCATGCGGTCTATGTGGTCATGCGGACTGCGAGTCCAGGACGATGCCGGGGAGTAGCTACCCTCAATGCGAGGAATACCTCATGCGGGCCCATATGAGTGGCCTATGCGGAGCTGCGGGAAGTTCCAGGACTAGACGCGCACATTAGATACTGCGGGCGTGGCGGCCGATCATGTGGCGGTCTAGACAGATCTCATGATACGCTTTATGACCTTGTTGGTGCAGAGGTTTTAGTAGTCGGTTATGCCTTCGCATTTACCCTGCATTTTATTATGACACAGTGGGACTCGTGTTCATGTGTGTTCCTTGGTGCTTTTATATCATAGCCGCGGTGAGGAAGGTATTCCACGGCGCATGATTGATGTTGTGGGCGTGAGACCCATAGTTGTATTTGAGTGATGACTTTGAGGGCGTGAGTCCCTGACTTGACATGACTGCTTATTTATTGTGAACTGTAGTTTAGTTATCATACATGTATCCTGCTTTATATAGACTACTATTATTTCATTTACAGTACTTTCAGTTTCACATACTTGGTACCTGTTGTACTGACCTCCTTCGGGGGGCTGCGTTCATGCCGCAGGAAGAAGTACACCAGTCGTCGATCCTCGCTCTTAGGATCGCAGTTCAGCGTTTGGGAAGCTCCGTTTCTCCGGAGGCTTATCAGTGGTATAGTCCCCTGTCGTTGTAGTACTTACATTCAGGTATGGCGGCCCTGTCCCGCCATTGTTGTCATATCATTCTTAGAGTGCAGTAATCGTTGTGGGCGTAGTTTGTAAAAGGATGTAATCGTTGGATTTAAGTTTTTATATATATATGCCGAAAGGCAACTTTTCTTCAGATAAACCGAGTCTCTTTTACATTGTGTCATGTTGTGTTTTATATTCAGCTGATTACTCTGATGTGGAATCACTAGGGTGCCCGGGGTAAGGCACGATCCACGGCCCGGTTGGTCGTGACAAAAGTGGTATCGCAGCAGTTAAGCCTCGGAAAGTGTCTACAGACCGTATCTAGTAGAGTCTTGATTATCGGTGTGTTGTGCACCACACCAATAATCAGGAGGCTATAGGATATTTAGGATTGGTTTCCATTCTTCTCACTCTGAGATCGTGCTTAGAGCCGTGTTATAAGTTGGACCCCTCTAACGTATTTCTTTCCATTACCGTTATGCCTCCATGTAAGGCAACCGGGCCTGAAGGAAAAGCGGAGGAGCTGCGAGTAGAGCAGAGGGTTGCTAGGGCACATGCCCAATCATCACCTGGGGTGGTGCTTCATTCGGGGAGTTCTGCTACGTCGCTAGCCCCAGCAGAGTTTAGCACGGCGGCAGCAGTTCCTACTGCGGCCATGACATTTACACCTTCAGTTCCACGACCAGTAGCAGAAAGAATAGATTGCAAAGAGACGACCCTGTTACTAGCTAAGGGAGTTAGCAACCAGAGAGTATTTTATGTATCGATTTATCGCGGGCCTTGATGAATATCTAAGAAAGGGTTGTGCAAGAGTAGCTCTTCAGTCAGGCATGAGCATGGCCTGCGTACAGGCTTATGCACAGCAGGCCGAGAAACGTAGGGATCGACGGGTTAACCAAGATCGGCAGAAGAGGCGAGCGGCAGGTCCTTTGGTAACTTTCGAGGCGATCACCTCGTGCAGATCGATATGCACCTCCGCCCGGTCGCAGTGGTCCTCGCTGCACTTCGTGACGTTCGGGGTATGCGAGTTGGTCGTAACTCGTGGCTCCCGATTCACGCCTATACGTAGGTTAGCCAGTTGGGTTTTTTCCCAGTGTTCACACGGTGTGACGCCATCCCGGAATGTCATCTTGTTGTTGGTGCTTGTTTTACCTGCGGCCGTCAGGGCCATGTGTCGAAAAGATGTCCTAGTAGGAGGACTCAGCTTACCAGATTAGTTGCGGATTCAGTGGCTCGGAGAGGAAGGGTTGTTAGCCAGAGGAGGCCACCCCTACCTCGGTGTGGCCGTTGTGGTAGATGTCATTGTAGGGAGGTCGACTTCTTCGACAAATTGTTTTGCTATGCGCCCGGTAGGCGAGATTGATTGAAACGACAGAGGGGAGTGAAGCAGTAGATACAGGTATATCATTAACCCTCTAGAGATATGTGTGACAAGATGAGTGTATCTTAAGTCCTATGATAGCATGGTGTTAATTGTGATTAGAATTCATGATTAGTTAAAAGGGTAAGATTGGGGATAGGGAAAGTGTGAGCCTTAGAGTTTTATACGTAGAGACCTTAGAGGTAAGGCCATCTCGAGTAAAAGATGTATTTTTATGTTTGGCCCTTATCGGAGTGCATAGTACACGTGAGATATGTTGTGTGATAGTTGATCTAAGAAGACTACTAGGTTTTTCGTGACTCGATGGTGAGATTGTTCCGGATCGGGAAACAAGAGTTTTTGCGCGATAGCGGGTCGGGTTGAGGACCGATCGCGGGTCAACCCGCGGCTGCTGTGGTGGGTCGATTCGAGGTGGTCCCGCCAGGTGGTGGGGTCACGGGGGTGTTAGGCCCAAGTTTAGTTAACCAGCGTACGAGTTCGTGGATGCGTTCGACCAGTAGTCGGGCCGATGAGGTCAACCCATCTTGTCTTTCAGTCGGGACCGTCTACTCGGCAGAGGGTTATGCGAGATGTTATATTAGGAAGGGTGTAAGGTTGCACGAGGTGCCTACTTTCACCTTATGACAGGCAGTGGAGCCCAGGTTACGGCTATTTCTTTTTCTGGAAGTTTTACCAGGCAGGGTTAGGAACTCAGGTGAGTCTCAGTATCACATTCGCCCTCGGGCCAGTGTTTGGATTTTAGGGGTAGCTGTGAGGATTGTTGCCTCATATTGAGGGTGTGTTTTTATAGCTACCATTTCAGTATTCGGATATCGCCTTATGACGCCTTGTAGGGGCGGAAGTGTAGGTTGCCGGTCGATTGGTTCGATGTTGGCAAGGTTCAGATAGTTGGTTCATAATTGTTTCAGCAGGATGCGGATAGGGTGAAGCTTATCCAGGAGAAGTTATTGACAACTCAGAGTCAACAGAAGTCATACGGATAATCGGCATCGACACTTGGAGTTCAGGTTGACGGTAGGATTTCTTGAAGGTACCACCCCGGAAAGGGTGTGACAAGTTTTGGAAAACAGAGGAAACTTAGCTTGAGGTACTTGGAGCGTTTTCATACCCTTTGGAGGATAGGCCAGGTTGCCTATAAGTTGACATTTCCATCCGACGTAGGGAGCAGTACGTCCGGTCTTTCATGTTGTTATGTTCGGAAAAGTATCGGAGATCCATCAAGAGTGTTCCCAGTTAATGATGACCAAGTTGGAGGTAGTAACCCAGAGATTTGGAAACCGAAGCAGTAACAGAAATGTGGTAAGTTATGAGAAAGAGTTCGAGTGTACGAGAAAGGTACGACGAGTAAGGGAAGAAGCAAACATGCGTTACGAGCATAGATGTGATCATTTCTTTTGTAAAGTGAAGGTGCGAAGGGAGTATATTTTAGACCTCGGGTGGGAGCTTTTGTGATGCTAGTGGTGATTCCTCGTGGACTTGGATTAAGTATTTGCACGTGTGTTGTTTTATGGCCAGGTGTGGCATGATTGTTTTTCGGAAGCATAGTAGTGAAGACTATACTGGCGCATGTATGTTTTGAGTCTTAGAAGGAACATTCGGGACGAATGTTTCTAAGGAGGGGAGAATGTTATACCCCGTATTTCCAGAGTATGTACGTAAGGACGTACGTACGAAAGTTTTAGCCTTAAGATAGGCAAGGATCGAAAATATTTGGGCACAACTAGCGAAAAGAATCGTTTTCCGACGAAACGTTTTCCGGACTTTGCGAAGGGAAAATTATGGCTATGTCATTTAAATTTTTTGCGGATTTTTCCGAGAGACGAAATATTTTGGACCAACGAGAGGGCGACACTTGTCACCCTCAGTGGCGATCGAGGACGAAATGTTGCACGTTTTCTTTCTTGTTTTGTTGCCTAAAACTTGGGTCAATGTTTGTGAGGGATTTGTGGAGTAGGGTTAGGGTGCACTTGGGTAAATCTTGACCCTCCACTTGCCCCCCACTTAGCTTGATCTTGGCCCTTGGTTGTCCTATAAATACCCCCTTGAAGTGCAAGACTTCTTCATCCCTCAAACACTTTCTAAGTCTTGAAAACCCCTCCCCCCTTTGGAGAGGTTCTCATCCAAGCCTCCCCCTCCTCCCTTTGTGAGGCCTTTTGGCCGAGAGTACCCCCCTACCTTGAGAGTTGTTCTCGTAAATACACCCCCCCTTGGTAGAAAATACTCTCCAAGTATAGTTACTATTCCAAAATACCTTGGCCCAAATACCTTGTAGTATTCCAAGGTTACCCCTATACTAAAAGCCCAGAAATACTATTATACTTTCCTTCAGTCACAAAACGAAACCCTAAGGAAAATCTTCATAGTCGGTTGAAGTATTAAGAAGAAGTTGCGTAGAACTTCTAAGGGTTGTTTGGAGCGGGTTGGAGCGCCCAGAGTAGGAGCTAAACGTTGCTCAGGATCGACATTTTAACTTGGATAATTTTGGGCTTATCGAGGTAAATACTCTTGACATTCTATTGTAATTGGGAATTACATACTGTAGTAGTATAGAAATGAATATAAGATTCATAGAAGAGAATTGAACTGTAATAGGAGGATATTACAGGAAATACTTGAACTGAAATCACATCAGAAGAATATTAAAGAAGAAGATTAAACTGTACTTACATAGAACTGTATTTCTGAAGAGACTTGTGTAGCTTAACGGTAGGGAAGTCTTTGCCCGATTTTCCGTAGAATAGATAACCTACTGCTTAGAATGTTCTACAGAGAAGTCTAGACATTGATAGACTTGTATAACCGTTATAGGTTGAAGTACTGCGAATAGCGTGTTCTACTTGAGAGGTGGACAAGGCTAGCCGGGTTATAGCCGTGGAGCGTTTTGCTAATTGTCGATAATCGTCGCGAGGTATGTGATTCTTCCTATGCTCTTGAGCATGATATTTTAAAGAATATATATATAGTACGGTAGACGTACGTGTGTTAACTTAACGTAGTTTTACGGCAATGTCTTTTGACTTAAGCCTGAATAATAAGAATCTTGAAGTATTTCAAGAGAATTAAGAAACCTTTTTGAAAGAAGAGTAATACTTGGTTTTAAAAGCTTAAGAGTTATACTAGCTTTATGGGAAGTTAGGTATAACGGCTTAAGAGAGATAAAAAGAATGATTTATTTATTTTAGAAGTTAAGAGACTTGATCTTAAAAGATAAGAGACTTGACTTAATTAAATTAATATGAGTTTTGTTAAAAATTGTGAAACCTCATACGTGAGTAATGAGTACTTGGTTTTTAAAAGGAATAATGTTTTACTGATTTCAGAAATCAGAATAAGTATCGAACAAACCACTGCAGCGTTAATAAGGGAAATATATTGACTAATTAAGTATTATTAAAACCAGTAGAAACCCCCATCTGCATAGAAGCTAAGATGAGACAAAATGATATTACATTTCCTAGATCATGGCTGCTTTAATAAGATTGTTATAAACAAGAATAACCTACTCACATATAAGGCATATGTTTCTCAAATTGTTTTAAAGGAGAATTATATCATTAAGTGATTAAAACTATGAACTATGAAACCTTTCGAAAATGAGAAACTTGAGCATTTGAAATTAGGCAAACTTGAACGTTTGGAAAATAATGTTGTTACTTGATTTTACAAAGGAAAGTGTTTTGGTTTACTTAAAAAGATAGTCACTCTATTTTTATACTACGGGTATTGTGTGACTTTTGTGAAAGAAACGGATCTTTTAAAGAATTAATGTATGAAGTACTTTGGGGATAAAAACCCGAACTTGTTAACATAAAGTAAGAAGTGCCTTGTGTGAATAACTTGATTGTGTTGGTTTGTGATAGCCTTGTAATACTTTCTTGTTGATTTGATAAGTAAACATGTTAGGATGCTATGTGTGTTAGTATCTTGTGATGTTTGTGTAAAGGGGTTTCCCTTGTTGTGCTTATGTTGTTTAACGATAAGCTGTTATGTTAGTATTATATCACTCACCTCTTGACATGATACCGGGGGTTAAGCTGCCCTCCAATGCGGGTAGACTCGGTGATGCGGGACCATGATTCGAGAATACCTACGCGGGTCCAGGGACCTATGCGAGCTACGAGTTCCGTGTTAGCCTGCGCCTATATGGTCACGCGTCTATGTGGCCACGCGGATCGCGAGTCCAGGCGATGCCGGGAGTAGCTACCCTCGATGCGAGGAATACCTCATGCGGCCCACGTGAGTGGCCTATGCGGAGCTGCGGAAGTTCGGGACTAGACACGCACATTAGATATCGCGGCGAGTGGCCGGCTTCGATCATGTGGCGGTCTAGATCTCATGATACGCTTTATGACCTTGTTGGTACCGTGGTTTTAGTAGTCGGCCATGCCTTAGTACTTACCCCATATGGTTTTATTATGACACAGTGGGACTGGTGTTCATGTGTTCCTTGGTGCTTTTATATCATGATCGCGGTGAGGAAGGTATTCCACGGCATGATTGATGTTGGCGTGAGACCCATAGTTGTATTTGAGTGATGACTTTGGCGTGAGTCACGACTTGACATGATCGCTTATTTATCAGGAATCGTAGTTTAGTTATCATACATGTCTCTCGCTTTATATAGACTACTATGATTTCATTTACGATTTCAGCCATACTTGGTACCGTTGTACTAACCTCTTCCGGGCCGCGTTCACGCCGCAGAAGAAGTACACGATCGTCGATCCTCGCTCTTAGGATCACGATTCAGCGTTGGGAAGCTCCGTTTCTCGAGGCTTATCGGTGGTATAGTCCGCCGTTGTAGGTACTTACATTCGGGGTATGGCGCCCCGCCCCGCCATTGTTGTCATATCATTCTTAGGTCCGTAGTAATGCTTGGCCAGCGAGTTTGTAAAAAGGATGTAATCGTCGGATTTAAGTTTTTATATATATATGCCGAAAGGCAACTTTTCCTCAGATAAACTGTGTCTCTTTTACATTGTTTCATATTGTGTTTTATATTCCGTTGATTACTCTGATGTTGTATCACTAGGGTGCCCGGGGTAAGGCACCAGTCACGGGCCCGGGTTCGGGTCGTGACACGATCTCAGAGTGAGAAGAATGGAAACCAATCCTAAATGTCCTGCAGCCTCCTGATTATAGATGTGGTGCACAACACACCGATAATCAAGACTTACTGTAGACACGTTACGTAGACACTTTCCGAGGACTAATTGCTCGATACCACTTTTGTCACGACCGATCCTGCCCGTGATCGTGCCTTACCCCTGCAATACCTAGTGATACAACATCAGAGAAAATCAGCGGAAATAAGAACTAAAACATGAGACAAGACATAAAGTATGAAATAGGCTAACCAAAATGGTCACCTTCATGAATATATACATATATATCAACCTGAACAGTTAAATCCTTTTACAAACTCTGCCCACAACAGTACTACAGACCTCTAAGAATGTAACCATAAGTATGACGGGACAGGGCCCCGCCATACCCCTGAATGTACAAGTAGCTACACTGACAGGGGACTATACCAAAGATGAGCCTCCGGAGAAACGGAGCTTCCCAAAACGCTGAACTATGATCCTACGAGCGAGGATCCACGACCGATGTACTTACTGCGGCAGATGAACACACTGAAGGAGGTCAAGATAACAGTACCAAGTATGTGAAATCAGAAATATCAGAAAAGAAATCATAATAGTCTATATAAAGCGGGAGACATGTATGATAACCAAACTACCACAATATATAAACAAATATGTCAAGTCGTGACTCACGCCTCAAAGTCATTACTCAAATATAACAACGGGTCTCACGCCCACAACATCAATCATGCCCGTGGAATACCTTCCTCATCACGCCTATGATATAATCACACCAAGAAGTACACACATGAACATCAGGTCCCACTGTGTCATAACAACCGTGACGGCAAGTACGGCGCTAACTACGGATACCAAGCCGCATCATCAATCGGCCGGGCAAGTACGAAGCCAACTACCGATACCAAAGCCAGACTAACAAATCTATATAACCAAACCACGGTGACCGGGCAAGTACGAAGTAAACTACCGGATACTGCGTGCGCCACGCACCGCCGGCAAGTACGAAGACTAACTACCGATACTGGCCGAATCACGAGACTTCGTCAAAACCGAACGGGCAAGTACGAAGGCTAACTACCGGATACTGTCGAAACAGCACGACTTTGGGGCACGAGCCAACTACCGGATACCGCCGAATCAAGAAACCTCATGGAGAGCTAGTCCATGGAATAATAATCCTAATGGAACCATACCCGTGGGCCACCCAACGTGTCAGTAGGTCCATCAATCAAGAATAACATGACCGGCCCTCCATCGAGAGACGCGGTGGTATAGAATTACAAAACTAGCACGGTAAGGCTATCACACGCAAATGTAGGCAAGTTACACACAACTCAAGGTACTTTCATTTTATGACAAAGTCCAGGTTTTGACCCCAAAGTACTACGTACGTTAAATTCTTTTTAAAAGATCCATTTCTTTTACAAAAGTCACCCGATACCCGTAGTATCAAAATAAAGTGACTAACATTTTAAGTAAACCAAAACAACTTCCATACTTTCCTTTTTAAACCAAATTAAGACAATACCATGCCTTCTTTTTAGACCAAAACACTTCTCCTTTTAAAGTCAAGTTACCATTTTAAAACCAATGATAAAACCATTCCTTTGTTTTCATAAAGTCGTTATAACTAACTTCCCATAAAGTTGTTATAACACTTTATGTTCTAAACCAAAACTCTTCAATTCCACAAGTCTCTTTTCTTTTAAAACAACAACAAGTATTCTTTTAAAACCCAAATAACTTACTCTTTTCAAAACAAGTAACCTATACTTAAAATCAAGTTACTTCTCTTTTTCCGAAAACAAGTCGTTATAAGTCAAGTCTCTTATCTTTCAAGATCAAGTCTCTTAACTTTCAAAATCAAGTCGTTTATAAGTCAAGTCTCTTATCTTTTAAGATCAAGTCTCTTAACTTTCAAAATCAAGTCGTTTATAAGTCAAGTCTCTTATCTTTTAAGATCAAGTCTCTTAACTTCTACAATCAATAAACCATTATTTTACCTACATAAAGTCGTTATAACTATCTTCCTATAAAGCTATTATAACACCCTATGTTTTAAACCAACCAAATCACTTAGCACATGTACGTCTACCGTACTACATAGTTCACAACAATCATGCTAGAAAAGATAGGAAGAGGTTCACATACCTCGCGACGATTATCGACAATAAGCAAAACGCTCCACAGTACTGTAACCCTGCTAGACGTTTCCACTCTTCAAGTAGAATACGCTACTCGTAGTACTGCAACCTATAAAGGCCACAAAACGCCTATCAACTCCTAGATCTCCTCGTAGAATATTCTAACTGCAAGATTCCTTATTCTACAGAAAATTCGGCAGCACCTCCCCCCCGCAACCACATAAATCTCCTCCTCTACTCAGGCCCGCTACCAGGCCAACAACTCCCAGGGGAGAGGGTCACACGTCTAACCGGACGTGTACAATTCTACTTCACAATAATACTACACAATTCTACTGTAAATACAATTCAATGTAAATACAGTTCAATCCCTTATAATCATCCTTCCAATATATCTTATACTCAATTCTAAATTATTACAATATGTAATATCCAATTACAATAGGGGGACATAGATCATTACCTCGATAAGCCCAAAATTATCCAAGATTATAAGTCGATCCTGAGCAACGTTTAGCTCCAACTCCTTACGCTCCAACCCGCTCCAAGCAACCCTTAGAAGTTTCTGAACAACTTCTCTTAACACTTCAACCAAGCTAGGAAGATTTTTCTAGGGTTTCACTTTGCGACTATTGGAATAAAGTAGTATTTCCGGGATCCTAGTATTTAAATAACTTTGGAATACTACTAGGGATACTAGGCTAAGGTATTTGGGATTATACAATAATACACCAAGTATTTCTACACAAGTAGGGGAAGGTGGGACGAGAACAAGCTAAAAGGGAGGGAGTATTTTGCTTGGAAAAGCTCAAGTGTGGAATGAATTTTGTCATCAACTTAAGGGGGTATATATAGAGGATTCAAGGTCCAAGATCAATGCAAGGTGTGTGGTCAAGATTAGGCCATGTGTGTGTGGGTCCCACCACACCACATGGCCAACAAATTGCTTCTCCAAGTGTCAAGGCCATTCGGCCATGACAGTGCCAGCCACTGTCCCTCCAATTTCAGCCAAGTGACACATGGGGGAGACACGTGTCGCCCCCCGATGCGTCCACAATATTTCGTCTTCCGAAAATCTCCAAAATACCAAAATCTCAAAACAAAATGGCTCCACAAAATCAGAATTTCTCCCGTGGCCCCACGTGACCATTTCCGAAAATAAAATCTCAAAATTCTAATATAATCCAAGAAGTCCAAATACCAAATCTGGGAATCCAATTCCCATTAACGAGCCTTTTTCTTCACAAAAACCGAAAACTTTTCCGTCGAAAAATCACATCTTTCTTTCTTTCCAAAATTTCTATCGTATTCTCGTACGTACATCCTCACATATATACCCTGGAACTACGGGGTATAACACACACGTAGCATCATAACATGTTTACTTATCAAACCAACTTACCACACTTTCTAGAAATCATTACAAAGCTTTCATAAGCAAATAAGTAAACCGTTCCTTTTATCTTTCTTAAGTCGTTATACCTAACTTCCCATAAAGCTAGTATAAAACTTAAGCTTTTAAAACCAAGTATTTTTTTTCTTTCAAAAATGATTCATAACTCTTTTGAAATACTTCAAGATTCTTATTATTTAAAACTTAAGTCAAAAGACATCAAAGTAAAACCAAATTTAGTTAACACACGTACGTCTACCGTACTATATATATTTCACAAATATCATGCTCAAGAGTATAGGAAGGATCACATACCTCCTCGGCTAAATCCACCTGCCAAGTCGAATATGTCGCGCGCAGAGTATCAACCTATAATAGTCAAATACGTCTATCAACGTCTAGACTACTTCGTAGAATATTCTAAGCATAAGGTTCTTTATTCTACTAAAGTCAGCAAAGACCTCCTCCCGCAATACTACACAAGTCTCTCAAATACAATCAATGTAATTACAGTTCAATTCTCTTCTTTATAACATCCTTCTATAAATCTTATACTCATTTCTATACTACTACAGTATGTAATCTCTAATTACAATAGAAGGACAAAGATATTTACCTCGATAAGCCCAAAATTATCCAAGATTATAAGTCGCTCCTAAGCAAGGTTTAGCTCCAAATCATTATGTTCCAAACCACCACAAATCACCCTTAGAAGCTCCTAACCAACTTCTATTCAAGAATCAACTCAAACAAGTGAAGAACACTTAGGTTTGTTCTTGCCATGCTCTCGGCCAAGGGGTAGTTTTAGGGGCTAGGGTGTGAAATCTTTTCTAACTTTTGGCTAAGAATCTTCCTAATACACTAAGGAAGAACACTTAAGAGTTTAAGAATTTTTGGACAAAGTTTGGTTAAGGGAGAGGGGTGTTGGACGAGAACTACTACAAAGGGGGAGGGATTTTGAGACTTGGAAATTGTTTAAGTGGATGAAGAAGTCTTGCAACTTAAGGGGGTATTTATAGGACATTCAATGGCTAGGATTGAAGCATATGTATGGTGTAGATTGGGGACATGTGTTGTGTGGGTCCCACTTATCTATCTACTCCACAAATATCTTGCAAGACTTTGACCAAATGTTTTTGGCCTTTAAAATGGAAAAAACGTGCCAATCAATTCGTCCACCAAGTGCCACCTAGGGTGACACATGTCGCCCTCCTATTGGTCGAAAAATATTTCATCTCTCGGAAAAATCCGTAATAATTTAAAATATTGAAACCGTAAAATTTCCTTCGCAAGGTTCGGAATCTTTTCCGTTGAAAGTTCACAATTTCATCTTTAACCTAATTAGGGCTTATACATTTGTACGTACGTCCTCACATACATACTCTGGAAATACGGGGTATAACATTCTCCCCCCCTTAGAAACATTCGTCCCGAATGTTCTTTCTTAAAACAGACAACGATAGTTCCTCATAATTAAAACAATTTGCAAATGCCACACATGGCCACAATACAACACTTAAGTACATATGCCAAAGAAAAAAATTACGAGTAGGAAAGTGAGTTACCTGGAGGTGTGGGGAATAAGTGAGGATACTTCTGCCTCATGTCCTCCTCTGCTTCCCACGTCATCTCCTCTCTGTGCTCGTTCCGCCATAAGACCTTGACGGAAGCCACATCCTTTGTCCGAAGTCGCCTAACCTGACGATCGAGTATCGCTATGGGACTCTCCTCATACGATAACCCCTCGGTCACCTGGACATCGTCAATCGGGTGCAATCTAGATGGATCTCCGATACATCTCCTCAAAGATAGAAACATGGAAAACGGATGACCGCTTCCGGATCGGACGGCAGATCCAACTCATAGCAACCTTGCCTACCTCGCGACAATCGATAAGGCCCAATGTACTGGGCTTAGTTTCCTTTCTTCCGAATCTCATCACACCCTTCACGGGTGACACCTTCAGAAAACCCAATCGCAACCTCAAACTCCAAATGTCGACGCCGATGATCTGCATCGACTTATGCCGACTCTCATGCCAAGAATCGCCTCGGATAAGCTTCACCTTATCCACCGTCACGAACTGTGTCTGGTCCCACTAATCGCACCTCGCCCATCAAACCGGGCTTATCGGTGACTGCACTTCCTCCCATACAACGCCTCATAAGGCGCCGTCCGATCTTTGGAGTGGTAGTCGTTATTATACGCAAACTCTACTAGAGGCAAATGATCCTCCCACTACCTCAAATCAATAACACATGCTCGCAGATATCCTCGTTGTCGGATAGTGCGCTCTGCCCGTCCTTGGCCCGAGGATGGAATGCGATCGAGGCTCACCGTGTCCCTAATCCTTCCGAAAGACCTCCGAAGTTAGCGTCGTCGCTCTCGGCCGATATGATAGAAATAGGGACCCCATGCAGTCTCACGATCTCTCGGATGTAAAGTCTGGCGTAATCCTCGGCCGAAAAAGTCGTCCTGACTGGAAGAAAGTGGGTTGATTTCGACTGTCGACGATAACCCATAGAATCATGCTTCCTCGAGTGCGAGGTAACCCTGTGATAAAGTCCATGTTGATCACCTCCCACTTCCAGGTCGGAATCTCTATCGTCTGCAACAACCCACCAGGCCTCTGATGCTCTACCTTTACCTGCTGACAACACGGTGTCACGACCCGAACCGGGGCCCGTGACTGGTGCCTTACCCCGGGCACCCTCGTGATACAACATCAGAGAAAATCAGCGGAAATAAAAACATAAACATGAAACAAGAGACATGATAAATAGGCCAACCAAAACAGTTGCCTTCTGTATATACATAAAAACCCGAACAGTTATCCTTTTTACAAACTCGCCACAGCGATACTACGGACCTCAGAAGTGACAACAACTATGGCGGGACGGGGCCGCCATACCCACGAATGTACAAGAACCTCTGGACTCGAGGGTAACATGCAAAGATAAGCCTCGAAGAAGCAGGGCTTCCCAATCTGTTGGACGTGATCCATGGTGAGGATCCACAACCGATGTACCTCTACTGCGGCGTGAACGCGGCCCGAAGAGTCGATCTGAACAGTACCAGTATGTGGCGAAAAATCGTAAATGAAATCATAAGTCTATATAAAGCAGAGACATGTATGATAACCAAACTACATTTCATAACATAAAGCGATCATGTCAAGTCGGGGACTCGCGCCTCAAAGTCATCCTCCGTACGTGGAACTCCTTCCCGCCATCTTGGCGATCTAGGTACAAACCGTGTGATACGTATAACATGTCTCGGCCCGTCATGGACCCGATGTAAAGCGTGTGGAATACATTCCCGGTTCGTCTCATGAACTTCGGTAGTCGGATGGAATACATTCGGTCCATCCACGTGGGCCGATAGTCGAGTGAAATACATTCGGTTCATCCCGTACGCGGTGGTCGAGTGAAATACATTCGGTTCATCCCGTGAGCAGCGGTAGTCGAGTGAAATACATTCGGTTCATCCATGAACGCGGTAGTCGGGTGAAATACATTCGGTTCATCCGTGAGCCGTAGTCGAAATAAATACTGATGCTTGCACAACAAGGCTATCACGCAAACATAGGCAAGTTACACACAACTTAAGGTACTATCATTTTATGTCAAAATCCGGTTCGACCCTAAAGTATTACATACATTAACTCTTTTTAAAAAGTGCGTTTCTTTCACAAAAGTCACCTGATGTTCGTAGTATAAAATAGAGTGACTATCTTTTAAGTAAACCAAAACACTTCCCTTGTAAATCAAGTAACACATTATTTTCCAAGCGTTCAAGTTTGCCTAATTTCAAATGCTCGCGTTTCTCATTTTGAAAGGTTTCGTAGTTCATAGTTTTAATCACTTAAGAATATAATTCTCCTTTAAAACAAATTTGAGAAACATATGCCTTATGTGTGAGTAGGTTGTTCTTGTCTATTACAATCTTATAAAAGCAACCATGATCTAGGAAATGTAATATCATTTTGTCTCATCTTAGCTTATGCGGATGGAGGTTTCTCTTGGTTTTAATAACAATTAGTCAATACATTTCCTTTATTAACTTGCAATGGTTTGTTCGATACTTAATCTCATTTCCAAATCAAGTAAAACATTATTCTTTTAAAACCAACTACTCATTACTCGCGAATGAGGTTTTACAACATTTTAACAAAATTCATAACAAGTCAAACTAAGTCAAGTCTCTTATCTTTCAAGATCAAGTCTCTTAACTTTCAAAATCAAGTCGTGTATAAGTCAAGTCTCTTATCTTTCAAGATCAAGTCTCTTAACTTTCTACAATCAATAAACCATTCTTTTACCTACATAAAGTCGTTATAACTAACTTCCCGTAAAGCTATTATAACACCATGTTTTAAACCAACCAAATCACTTAGCGTATGCGTCTACCGTACTACATAGTTCACAACAATCATGCTAGAAAAGATAGGAAGAGGTTCACATACCTCGCGGCGATTATCGACGAATAGCAAAAGCGCTCCAGTACTTCAACCCGTCGGCTACTCCTTAAGCCAAGTAGATCACGCCACACGTAGTACTCGCTCCTAAAGCGGTCATAGTACTTTTATCAAACCTTTCTCACCATTGAAGACTTATACCAATAAAAAGCCCTCTAAATCTACGGAAATTTATTGACACTTCCCCGTTTTTACTCACTTTTCCATCTTTTACCAAGGCGAATAACCGTAATATATATACCATATATATATATAAGGCGTAATAATTAAACAACATAAAGAAGAGGATTACACGCCCAAACAGTAGCGGTTTACTATCACGCCTCATAATAACAACAAGTAAAAGAAAGGGGATTACGCGCCCAACGGTAGCGGTTTACTATCACGCCATGTAACAATACAATAATTAAAAGGGATCACTGCCCAAGCGAGCGATTGAACAATCTTCCCTTATGAAATGTAAATATAGTCCAAAGTAAATACGGTCAAAGTAAATCTTGTCCAAAGTAAATACGGTCCAAAGTAAATCTTGTCCAGTAAATCATGTCCAAAGTAAATCTGATCCTTAAGTTGGGGTCCTTGGCCAACTTTGTCCATTTACTTATCGATTACTTCATTAGTCATCCAACTTATATTCCATCTTAATATAAGTTATAGTTACTTTGTTAATTACTTCTTCACAAGTAAGATACGTTTTTACCATTTTAATGGCAAGCGGCCAATCCTTTCTTTTAACAAGTTAACAAGATCCAACTCTTCCAAACTTTACTCCAGATATTATATACTCCAGAATATACTTATAATATATGTATAATGACCAATTCACAAAGAGGTTAAGGTTTACTACCTCAAATAGCCCAAAATTATCCAAGAACTTAATGTCGCTCCAAGAAAGTCTTAGCTCCAAATCTTTACGTTCCAATCCGCTACAAGCAACCCATGAAGCTCTAACCAACTTCTCTTCAGAACCAACTCAAAGTGAAGAACAACAGGGTTTCCAACTAGTAAGTTTCGGCCAAGGCATGAACAATAGGTTAGGGGTGTGAAATCTTTTCCAACTCTTGGTATACAATCTTCCTAACACCTTGGGAAGAACACTTGAGAGTTTAAGAATTGTTGGACAAATTTAGGTCAAGAAATGGGCTCAAAAACGAGAGCAAGGTCAAGGGAGAAGGGAGAATTTCTTGTCTTGAAATGGTTAAGTGTGGAAGTTTTCATCAACTAAGGTGCATATATAGGACAACGAGGGCTAGGATGAAGGCAAGTGTGTGGTTGAGATTGGGGACAAGTGTGTGTGGGTCCCCAAGCCACTTGTCCACACAAAATATCTAGCAAGACTTGGCCACTTGTCCACAAAATATCTAGCAAGACAAGGCCACTTGTCTTGCGACTGTTAACAAATTTCGGCCATGAGGCCACCTAGGGGTGACACGTGTCGCCCTCCTACTCGTCAAAATATTTCATCTTAGAAAATATCCATAAAGGCCAAAATCTAAAAACAAAGTGGGCCCCACAAAGCAGTAAATTCCTCAGTGGGCCCACGTGACCAATCGGAAATAAAATTCCATAATTCTCTAATATTCCACGAAGTCCAAATACCAAATCACGGGAATCAATTCCCGTTAACGAACCTTTTTCTTCACAAAACCGGAAACTTTTAGTCGAAAAATCACATCTTTCTTTCTTTCCAAAATTTACGCGTATTCTCGTGCGTACATCCTCGCATATATATCCACGGAACTACGAGGTATAACATTCTTCCCCCTTAGAAACATTCGTCGAATGTTCCTTCTAAGTCTCCAAGCGTACTTGTGTCGGTATAGTCTTCCTCTTATACTTACAAAACCGATCATGCCACCGATGGCGAGAATATAACATGTGCAAAACTCAAATCCAAGCCAGCGAGGAATCATTTATAATCTCTAACAGCTCAGCTTCAATTTACTCTAAGGCCATTCCGGCCTTCACGATCTGATTACGGTTGAGCGCGTCCACGAACTCGTCGATGGTTACCTAAACTTGGGCTAGCACCCTCGTGACCCTACCACCGCGGGACCACCTCGGCCCGACCCACTCAATGCGGGCTGCGAGTTGACGCAAATGGCCTCAACCCGACCACTAGCGCGCCAACTCTTGTTCCGTCCGAACAATCTTACTAATTCACGTCATAAAGCTACCACTTCCGTCTCACACTACCCATATAATTATCCCACAATATTTCCCGCATACCAAGTACATCGACAAAGACCAACCGTAAAATCACCCACTCAAGGCGGCCTGCCTCTAAGGTCTCACGTATAAAACTCTAAGGTTCACACTTTCCATGCCCCAGCTTATCCTTCCAACTAACCATGTTTTCTAACTTACAAATAACACAGCTATCCGTACATAGCACACAATAATAAGATCATCATATCGCGCAAACAAAACTCTAGAGGTTAAGGATATACGTATCTACCGCCACTCTAATCATAGGCACGCCTGCGAGTACATTGTAGAAAGCGATGAACCTACCATCGATCCGGTGCTGCGTCATCTTTGCCGGTACCCCTCTATAAGCACATTCTCGTCACATGGCCACGGCGGCGCGGTGAAACAAGCACCGATAAAAAGCGACATTCCGGGATGGCGCTGCCGCATCGTGCACTGAGGGGCATGAATCCTGGCGGCTAGAACTCACGTATATCTGTGAACGGAAGCCACGGAGCCACGACCGGCTCGAATACCCGAGCGTCACGAAGGCGCGAAGGACCACTCTATCTTGGCGAAGGTGCATAACTAGCTTGCCGGCGGCGATCGCCTCATGAGTTACCAAGGACCTGCTGTTACGGCCTTAACCTGCGATCCGGTCATTCCGTCGACCTCTCCGTGCCTCGCATCCAGTGCGTGAGCTGCGTGCGGGCAATGTCCATGCGGTGAAGAGCTACACCGAACAAGCCTCTGCCAAGTAATCATCGAGCGGTGGCGTGGCGGTGCACTCATCCTCCATGCTCCGGTCACTAAGGCGGGGACATACGAGCCAACGAGTCAAACTCCACGTTGTACTCCTAACCGTGCGCCGATGCGCCTTAACGTCAAAAATTTGTCGGCGAGCCCTCATCTGTGGAGGCAAGAAATGTGCAGAAATGCCGCGAGAACTCGCCCCAACTGCTGGGGCGCATGTTCCCCTCGGGGCGATTCCGTGAATCAAACGATCATTGCGGTATCACGCGGTGATGCGAACCCAATACCACCGACTACGCCTGCGAGACTCGATCACTCTCTGATCGCTGTAGGCTGTCGGATAAACTCACGAGGTCATCCTCGGCTCTCGATCCATAGAACAACGGCGGGCTCTGACTCGGAAAGTCCGTAGTCTCAAATGCGCTCGGGGTGAACTACGGGTGCTCTTGGGGTGGCTACTGCGTCGGCCTCTCGCCATATTCGGCCCACGACCACGGCGATGGCGAACCATCTCCTTGTACCCGTCTCATCTGCTCCGGTGTGGGGCTGGAGGCTCGGTCTTGTAGTCTCGAAGCCCGCTGCTGCGGCTCTAAACTCTGCCGACCGGCGGCGTCGCCAAACTTCGCCGTCGGAAGAACTATCTCGGTAACGGCGGGCCTCTGCCCGGTAACCTCCGTGCTCTGCTCGCGGCTCCTCGGTGCCTTGCCGCCACGGGCCCGATTGCCTTGCGTGGAGGCATAAGCGGCACATAAGAATACGTCGGAGAGTCAGCAACAACACGACTCTAAGGCACGATCTCGAGAATGAGAAGAATGGAAACCAATCCTAAATGTCCTGCGACCTCACGATTATTGATGTGGTGCACAACACACCGATAATCAAGACTCTACTAGACACGGTGCGTAGACACTTTCAGAGACTAAGCGCTCACGATACCACTTTTGTCACGACCCGAACCGGGGCCCGTGACTGGTGCCTTACCCCGGGCACCCTCGTGATACAACATCAGAGAAAATCAGCGGAAATAAAAACATAAACATGAAACAAGAGACATGATAAATAGGCCAACCAAAACAGTTGCCTTCTGTATATACATAAAAACGACGATTATCCTTTTTACAAACTCGCCTGACGATTACTACGGACCTCTGAAGTGACAACAACTATGACGGGAGGGCCGCCATACCACGAATGTACAAGAACCTACGGACTCGGGGTAACATGCAAAAGATAAGCCTCCAAGAAAGCGGGGCTTCCTATCGCTGTTGGCTGTGATCACATGGTGAGGATCCACAACCGATGTACCTCTACTGCGGCATGAGCGGCCCCGAGGAAGTCGGTACAATTGCAGTATGTGGCGAAAAATCGTAAATGAAATCATAACGATCTATATAAAGCAGAGACATGTATGATAACCAAACTACACTCATAACATAAAAGCGGTCATGTCAAGTCGGGGACTCGCGCCTCAAAGTCATCCCTCGTGCGTGGAACTCCTTCCTCATTGCCGGCGATCTAGGTACAAACCATGTGATCATTATAACATGTCTCGGCCCGTCATGGACCCGGTATAAGCGTGTGGAATACATTCCCGGTTCGTCATGAACTTCGGTAGTCGGATGGAATACATTCGGTCCATCCATGGGCCAGCGGTGGTCGAGTGAAATACATTCGGTTCATCCATGAGCAGCGGTGGTCGAGTGAAATACATTCGGTTCATCCCATGAGCAGCGGTAGTCGAGTGAAATACATTCGGTTCATCCATGAGCAGCGGTGGTCGGGTGAAATACATTCGGTTCATCCCATGAACGGTGGTCGAGTAAAATACGATACTTGCACAACAAGGCTATCACCACGCAAACATAGGCAAGTTACACACAACTTAAGGTACTATCATTTTATGCCAAAATCCGATTCGACCTAAAGTATTACATACATTAACTCTTTTAAAAGGTCGTTTCTTTCACAAAAGTCACCTGATGTTCGTAGTATAAAATAGAGTGACTATCTTTTAAGTAAACCAAAGCACTTCCACTTGTAAAATCAAGTAACACATTATTTTCCAAGCGTTCAAGTTTGCCTAATTTCAAATGCTCGCGTTTCTCATTTTGAAAGGTTTCGTAGTTCATAGTTTTAATCACTTAAGAATATAATTCTCCTTTAAAACAAATTTGAGAAACATATGCCTTATGTGTGAGTAGGTTGTTCTTGTCTATTACAATCTTATAAGCGACCATGATCTAGGAAATGTAATATCATTTTGTCTCATCTTAGCTTCATGCGGATGGAGGTTTCTCTTGGTTTTAATAACAATTAGTCAATACATTTCCTTTATTAGCTATGATGGTTTGTTCGATACTTAATCTCATTTCGAAATCGATAAAACATTATTCTTTTAAAACCAACTACTCGTTACTCATGAATGAGGTTTTACAACATTTTAACAAAATTCATAACAAGTCAAACTAAGTCAAGTCTCTTATCTTTCAAGATCAAGTCTCTTAACTTTCAAAATCAAGTCGTGTATAAGTCAAGTCTCTTATCTTTCAAGATCAAGTCTCTTAACTTTCTCTGATCAATAAACCATTCTTTTACCTACATAAAGTCGTTATAACTAACTTCCCGTAAAGCTATTATAACACCTATGTTTTAAACCAACCAAATCACTTAGCACGTATGCGTCTACCGTACTACATAGTTCACAACAATCATGCTAGAAAAGATAGGAAGAGGTTCGCATACCTCGCGGCGATTATCGACGAATAGCAAAGCGCTCCAAGTACTTGACGTCGGCTACTCCTTAAGCCAAGTAGATCACGCCACACGTAGTACTCACTCTAAAAGCGGTCATAGTACTTTTATCAAACCTTTCTCACCATTGAAGACTTATACCAATAAAAGCCATCTAAATCTACGAAATTTGTGACACTTCCCGTTTTACTCACTTTTCCATCTTTTACCAAGGCGAATAAGTAATATATATACCATATATATATATAAGGCGTAATAATTAAACAACATAAAGAAGGATTACACGCCCAAGCAGTAGCGGTTTACTATCACGCCTCCATAATAACAACAAGTAAAGAAGGGATTACGCGCCCAAGCGGTAGCGGTTTACTATCACGCCATCACAATACAATAATTAAAAGGGGATCCACGCCCAAGCGGGCAGCGATTGAACAATCTTCCCCTTAGAAATGTAAATATAGTCCAAAGTAAATCTGATCCAAAGTAAATATTGTCAAAGTAAATACGGTCCAAAGTAAATCTGATCCTTAAGTTGGGGTCCTTGGCGACTTTGTCCATTTACTTATCCGATTGCTTCATTAGTCATCAACTTATATTCCATCTTAATATAAGTTATAGTTACTTTGTTAATTACTTCTTCCAAGTAAGATACGTTTTACCATTTTAATGGCAAGCGGCCAATCCTTTCTTTTAACAAGTTAACAAGATCCAACTCTTTCCAAACTTTACTCCATATATTATATACTCATAATATACTTATAATATATGTATAATGACCAATTCACAAAGAGGTTAAGGTTTACTACCTCAAATAGCCCAAAATTATCCAAGAACTTAATGTCGCTCCAAGAAAGTCTTAGCTCCAAATCTTTACGTTCCAATCCACTACAAGCAACCCATAGAAGCTCTAACCAACTTCTCTTCAAGAACCGACTCCAAAAAGTGAAGAACAGGGTTTCCAACTAGTAAGTTTCGGCCAAGGCATGAACAATAGGTTAGGGTGTGAAATCTTTTCCAACTCTTGGTATACAATCTTCCTAACACCTTAGGGAAGAACACTTGAGAGTTTAAGAATTGTTGGACAAATTTAGGTCAAGAAATTGGCTCAAAAGCAGAGCAAGGTCAAGGGAGAAGGGAGAATTTCATGTCTTGAAATGGTTAAGTGTGGAAGTTTTCATCAACTAAGGGTGCATATATAGGACAACGAGGGCTAGGATGAAGGCAAGTGTGTGGTTGAGATTGGGGACAAGTGTGTGTGGGTCCCATGCCACTTGTCCACACAAAATATCTAGCAAGACTTGGCCACTTGTCCCAAAATATCTAGCAAGACAAGGCCACTTGTCTTGCCACTGATAACAAATTTCGGCCATGAGGCCACCTAGGGGTGACACGTGTCGCCTCCTCTGCTCGTCAAAATATTTCATCTTAGAAAATATCCATAAAGGCCAAAATCTAAAACAAAGTGGGCCCCACAAAGCCGTAAATTCCTCGTGGGCCCAGTGACCAATTCCGAAATAAAATTCCATAATTCTCTAATATTCCACGAAGTCCAAATACCAAATCTGGAATCAATTCCCATTAACGAACCTTTTTCTTCACAAAAACCGGAAACTTTTCCGTCGAAAAATCACATCTTTCTTTCTTTCCAAAATTTCTGTCGTATTCTCGTACGTACATCCTCACATATATATCCTGGAACTACGGGGTATAACACACGGGCACTGAGCAACAAACTCTGCAACGTCCCTCTTTAGGCCATCCCACCAATACACAGATCTGAGGTCGTGGTACATCTTTGTCGACCCCGGATGGATGAGTAAATGTATGGCATGTCTTCCCAGAACCCTCGCCGAAGTCCTGCAATATCTGGAACACACAACCTGCCCTCAAACCTTAGCACCCCATCAGGTGCTACCTCAAAAGGACCCTTCCCCTCACGAAGAGTCGTATCACGATACCGTGCCAAAATCGGATCCTCATACTGTTGCCTCTTCACCTCCTCGACGATGGAAGACTCGGCAACCTCTCGAACCCGAACCCCACTGCTATCAGAACCAATCAATCGGACTCCAAGGCTTGCTAGCTGATGTATCTCGCGGACCATGCCCCTCCTCTCTGGCTGTACATCTGATAGACTACCCATCGACCTACGACTAAGGGCATACGCCTGGCGTTGGCCTTCCCAGGTGGTATAGGATATCGACATCGTAATCCTTGAGTAGCTCTAACCACCGTCTCGCCGTAAGTTCACTCCTACGGTGAAGATATATCTTTGGAGGCTCTTGTGGTCTGTGTAAATATCCACATGAACTCCATACAAATAGTGCCTCCAGATCTTCAAGGCGTGAATCACCGCTGCCAACTCCAAATCATGGGTGGGGTAGTTCTTCTCATGCTTCTTGAGCTGTCGAGATGTGTACGCTATAACCTTACACTGGTGCATCAACACACATCCAAGCCCGATGCCTGACGCATCACAATACACCACATAGCCGTCTAGGCCCTCTGGAAGAGTAAGCGGGGCGTCGTCAACCTCTCCTTGATGGCGGAAGCCCTCCCATGACATCCGTCCATCAAACTTAGGTGTCTTACGAGTCGACAGTCAAAGTGCCAAATAGAAGCAAACTTCTCCACGAACCTCCGATAGTAACTGCAAGGCCCAGAAGCTGCGCACTGCAGCCGAGTAGTAGGTCTAGGCCAACTCTCATTGCCTCGATCTTAGCTATATCCACCGAATACCATCGGCTGACAATGTGCTAAGAACGCCACCGAAGCCAACCAAAACTCGCACTTTGAAAACTTGGCGTACAACCGCTGGTCCTGGAGAACTCTCAGCACAGTCCTCAAATGCTCTGCATGCTCCTGCTCTGAGCGGGAATAAACCAAGATGTCATCAATGAACACTATCACAAACATATCCAAAAATGGCTTGAACACTCGGTTTATCAAATCCATAAATACCGCTGGAGCATTGGTCAAACCGAAAGACATAACCCTGAACTCATAGTGCGTCTGGTCCGGAATGCGATCTAGGGACATCCGCCTTTCTAACTCGCACCTGATGATAGCCCGATCGCAGGTCAATCTTGGAGAAACATCTCGCACCCTGCAACTGGTCGAACAAATCATCAATCCTAGGAAGGGGGTATCTGTTCTTAATAGTCACATTGTTCAATTGTCAATCAACACACATGCGTCGCGGCGTCGTCCCTTCTTCTTCACGAACAATCACGGCGCTCCCATGGAGAAACACTGGGCTGATGAAGCCCTTCTTCAAACAAATCTCTCGGTGGTCCTTCAACTCTCTCAACTCGGCAGGTGCCATTCTGTATGGCGGAATGGATATAGGCCGAGTGGTTGGCAGCACATCGATACAAAACTCTATCTCCTCTCGGAGAGGATACCGGAGGTCGTGCTGAAACACATCAGGAACTCTCGACTACTGGCCGGTGAAAATCTGGTATCGCGACCTCGGTATCAAACACCGAATGAGATGGTAGATATACCACGCACCATCTTCTAGCCTCGAGGTAAGAAATAAACCTACCCGCCAGCGACACGGTGTTCCTCCCACTCGATAACCGGCTCCCGAAAGCTGAACCGTACCACTCTCTCCTGCGGTCTACATTGGCGTAGCAAGAAGCTAACCAATTCATACCCGTGATCACATCAAAATCGGTCATATCGACTCTATCAAGTCGGCTAGGTCGCGATTGCATAAAGACAGGCAAGCCCTAAATACCCGCCGAGCTACCAGATCACCCATTTGGCGTAGCTGCCTCAAAGGGTCTATGGACTCGGGCTCTATCCTATCCTACTAGCAATATGGGAGATATATAGGACAAAGTAGAACCCGAATCTATCAAGGCATACTGCGTCAACAAAGCGATAAGGTACTGTGGCGACATCCGTGATGCCTCACAGTCTGTCGGTGGACAAGGCATAAATGCTGATTCGAGGACCGCTAGAACTAGGACCCTGCCACGACCTCTGCGCGACCTGCTGGTCTCGAGCACCACGCCTCGGCGAGTAGCAGTGGGTGAAGAAGACCGGCGAAAGACCACGTGGTGACCCTACCATCTGCGGCGCCTCTGGTGGACGATCTCTCGCATAGTGACCTGGCTGGCGCAGTGTAGCAAACTCAGTAGTACCACAACTCCGGAATGGAATCTACCGCATCGGACACGAGAGGACCTCGATCGTTTAGCACCCTGCTACCACGGAAGTCCGGTCTGGAGCCCGATCGCCCGAATACCGGGCATCACGAAGGCGGTGTAGGAGTGCTCTGGCTGGCGGTGGTGCAAATCTAGTCTCCTTGAGATCGTCCACCGAAAGCCACCAAAAGACCACTGCCGTCGCCGCCTTACGCTGAAATCTAACAACCCGGCCGCCTCTACGCTCCTCATCCCGGTCATAAGCTGCGTGCGGGCAATGTCCATACGGTGAAGAGCACACACGAGCAACCTCTACCAAATAGTCGTCGAGCGGTGGCGTGGCGGTGCACTCGGTCCTCCGTATGCGCTACCACGGGGACATATCGAGCCAACGAGTCGAACTCACGTTGTACTCGGTGTGCACCTCTGCTCTCGGCGTAAATTTGTCGGCGTGCCCTCGCCATCTGCGGAGGCAAGATGTGGTGAGAAAAGCCTCGAGAACTTCGTCCCATACGGCTGGAAGGCATGCTCTCCCGGGGCGGCTCGCGAATCAAACCGATCATCGCGGTATCACGTAGCCGATGTGAACCTAAGACCAGCGGCTCGGTCTCGGCCACGATCACTCTCATGATCCATTGTGCTTGGATGAACTCCTGCGGATCATCCTCGTGCCTCGGCCGTAGAACTCGGCGGGCTACAACTCGTAAAATCCCGTAGTCTCGCTATCCGATCTAGGATGAACCACGGGTGCTCTTTGGAGCTGCTGCGTCGGCCTATCCTCATGTCGGCCACATCACGGCTGTAATCGGGCCATCTCCTCGTAACCCATCTCCTCTGCTCCGGTGTGGGATGGAGGCGCAGTCTTGTGGTCTCGTGGCTACCAGTGCGCTCTAAACTCTCTTTGGGCGGCGGCGTCGTTGAACTCGCCAGATGAGGTATCACCTCGGGTAAAGGCTGGGCACAGGCCTCGTGACCCCTGTGTCCTACTAGCGGCTCCTCGGTGCCTTGCCCATACAGGCGGGTTGCTGGCGTGGAGGCATAATCGGTAAAGAAAAGAAATATGTTAGAGAGTCAACTTATAACACAACTCTAGGCACGATCTCGGAGTGAGAAGAATGGAAACCAATCCTAAATATCCTATAGCCTCACGATTATTGGTGTGGTGCACAACACACGATAATCAGACTCTACTAGATAATGCGTAGACACTTTCAGACTAATCGCTGATACCACTTTTGTCACGACCGATCCGGGCGTGGTGCCTTACCGGCACCAGTAGACATACATCGAGTAACCAATGGAATATAAAAACAAGACATGAAACATATGTAAAATGAGACACGATTTATCGAAAAGATTGCCTTTCGGCATGTATATATACATCAAGAGTGACGATTTACATCCCAACTTACAACGGGACTACGGACCTGCAGGAATGTAAACAACTATGGCGGGACGGGGCCGCCATACCTGAATGTACATAAAGCTATAATGACGGGAGATCATACCCAAACGATAAGCCTCCGAGAAGCGGGCTTTCCCAGCGGCGGTGATCCTAGGAGCGGGGATCAACAACGAGTACCTCTACTGCGACATGACGCGGCCCGAAGGAGTCGATCTGACAGTACCAAGTATGTGAAGCGTAAAGTACTTAAGTGAAATCATATCATTTTAAAACTAATTTTACAAATAAATGCGAAACAACCAATGTAACGCATAGTGCCACAGATAACCAAGAGCAAAATAGATATAACATAAGCGGTCTTTTCTAGGCGCTAATGATCGAAGCAAGGCCATTCGCCCGTAGTATCATTACGCGAGCCTAATCCTGGAACTCCGCGATCCGCATAGCCACATAGGCGCGTGAGGTATTCCTCGCATCGGGGTAGCTAACCGCGACATCATCCTGGACCCCGAAGTCCGCGTAGTCACTGGACCGCGAGGTATTCCTCGCATCAGCGTAACACACCCGGGTGATCAATCCACGGAACTCCGCGACTCCGCGTAGTCGCGTGGACCCGCGTGAGGTATTCGCGCATCGAGGTGGAAAATCCTCGGCATCATAACAAGTCGGGGTATGTGATATAATACGATAACAGCTTATCGTTTAACAACGTAAGCACAACAAGAATAACCCCTTACACAAACATCACAAGACACTAACACACGTAGCATCATAACATGTTTACTTATCAAACCAACTTACCACACTTTCTAGAAATCATTACAAGGCTTTCATAAGCAAATAAGTAAACCGTTCCTTTTATCTTTCTTAAGTCGTTATACCTAACTTCCCATAAAGCTAGTATAACACTTAAGCTTTTAAAACCAAGTATTTCTTTTCTTTCAAAAATGATTCATAACTCTTTTGAAATACTTCAAGATTCTTATTATTTAAAACATAAGTCAAAAGACATCAAAGTAAAACCAAATTTAGTTAACACACGCGTCTCTAATACTATATATATTTCACAAATATCATGCTCAAGAGTATAGGAAGGATCACATACCTCCTCGGCTAAATCCACCTTCCAAGTCGAATATGTCGCGCGCAGAGTATCAACCTATAATAGTCAAATACGTCTATCAACGTCTAGACTACTTCGTAGAATATTCTAAGCATAAGGTTCTTTATTCTACGGAAAGTTGGGCAGCACTTCCCTCCCCGCAATACTACACAAGTCTACTGTAAATACAGTCCAATGTAATTACAGTTCAATTCTCTTCTTTATAACATCCTTCTATAAATCTTATACTCATTTCTATACTACTACAATATGTAATCTCTAATTACAATAGAAGGACAAAGATATTTACCTCGATAAGCCCAAAATTATCCAAGATTATAAGTTGCTCCTAAGCAAGGTTTAGCTCCAAATCTTTGTGTTCCAAACCACCACAAATCACCCTTAGAAGCTCCTAACCAACTTCTATTCAAGAATCAACTCAAACAAGTGAAGAACACTTAGGTTTGTTCTTGCCATGCTCTCGGCCACGAGGGTAGTTTTAGGGGCTGGTGTGAAATCTTTTCTAACTTTTGGCTAAGAATCTTCCTAATACACTAAGGAAGAACACTTAAGAGTTTAAGAATTTTGGACAAAGTTTGGTTAAGGAGAGGGTGTTGGACGAGAACTACTACAAAGGGAGGGATTTTGAGACTTGGAAATTGTTTAAGTGGATGAAGAAGTCTTGCAACTTAAGGGGTATTTATAGGACATTGATGGCTAGGATGAAGCACGTATGGTGTAGATTGGGGACATGTGTTGTGTGGGTCCCACTTATCTATCTACTCCACAAATATCTTGCAAGACTTTGACCAAATGTTTTTGGCCTTTAAAATGGAAAAAACGTGCAAATCAATTCGTCCACCAAGTGCCACTTAGGGTGACACATGTCGCCCTCCTATTGGTCCAAAAATATTTCATCTCTCGAAAAAATCCGTAATAATTTAAAATATTGAAACCGTAAAATTTCCTTCGCAAGGTTCGGAATCTTTTCCGTTGGAAGTTCACAATTTCGTCCTTAACCTAATTAGGGCTTATACATTTGTACGTACGTCCTCACATACATACTCTGGAAATACGGGGTATAACACTACTGTTGCTGCTCTAAACTCTCCTGGGGCTAGCGGCGTCGCAGAACTCCCCGAATGAAGCACTATCTCAGGTAATGACTGGGCCTGTGCCCACGTAACCCTCTGTATTCTACTCGCAGCTCCCTCTGCCTTGCCATACGGGCTCACGGGCCTGCGTAGAGGCATAACTAGCACATACGAATACGCCATGAGTCCAACTTATAACACGCCTCTAAGGCACGATCTCGAGTGAGAAGAATGGAAACCAATCCTAAATATCCTGCAACCTCCTGATTATAGGTGTGGTGCACAACACGCCGATAATCAAGACTCTACTAGATACGGTTTGTAGACACTTTCCGAGGATTAACTGCTCTGATACCACTTTTGTCACGACCCGACCTCGGGCTCGCGACTGGTGCCTTACCCCGGGCACCCTAGTGATACAACATCAGAGAAAATCAGTGGAAATAAAAACTCATAAAAGACAAACAGTGAAATAAGAAGACAGGCTAACCAAAACGGTTACCTTTCTGAATATATAAATAAAACTTGAAGCGACATCCCTTTACAAACCACGCCACAACAAAGTACTGCACTTAAGAATGTTATAACAACAACGACGGGACGGGGCCCGCCATACCACGAATGTAAGTACCTACAACGAGGACTATACCAAAGATAAGCCTCGAGAAACGGGCTTCCAACGATGAATTGTGATCCATGGCGAGGATCAACAATTGGTGTACTCTACTGCGATGAACGCAGCCCGAAGGAGGTCGATTACAACAGTACCAAGATGTGGCTAAATCAAATCGTAAATGAAATCATAATAGTCTATATAAAGCGTAAGACATATATTGTTATACCGTATTTCCAGTATGCGTGAGACGTCGCATTTAAAGTTTGAACTTAAAGTTTGGCTTAGGTTGAAATTTGTGCACAACACCCTTAAGTCGTTTTTTAAAACGTTTTACAAAGCTTGCGAAGGATATATTCCGCTATGTCCTTTTTAATTTTTGCGGATTTTTCCAAATGTTTTTGACCAACGAGGTGACACTTGTCACCCTCGGGACGCCTAAAGTGGGCGGTTTGGCCTTGGGCGAATGGCCTTGATTTGGGAGCTTGTTTGTGCCTTGTTTGTGGAGTGTTTTGTGGAGTAGGGTTGGGGTGCACTTGGCTTGATCTTGGCCTTACACTTGCCTTGCACATGGCTTTATCTTGCCATTGGTTGGCCTTTGGGTTTCCTATAAATACCCTAAGCTTCAAGACTTCTTCATCCAAAAATCTTCCAAGTCTTGAGTCCCTCTCCCTCGAGTGTAGTTCTCGCCCTAGCCTCTCCTCCCCCTTGTGAGGCCTTGTGGCGAGAGCCTCCTTCCTCCTGTGGCCTTTGGCCGAGGGTACCCCAGCCTAGTTCGTTAGAAATATACCCTCTTGTGGTATTGAAATACTCCAAGTATTGTTATAATGCCCAAAATACCTTAGCCTTTACCTTGTAGTATTCCAAAAGTTACCTCTATCGTAGAGTCCTAAATACTACCTTTTGTCCTTTTAATCTCAAACCGAAACCCTAAGGAAATCTTCATAGTTGGTTGAAGTATTTAAGTAGAAGTTGGTTAGAACTTCTAAGGGTTGTTTGGAGCGGATTGGAGCGCACGGAGTTGGAGCTAAACCTTGCTCAGGATCGACTTTTATCTCGGATAATTTTGGGCTTATCGAGGTAAATAATCTTGTCCCCTTATTGTAATTGGAAATTACATATGGTAGGATTATATAGTTGAGGTATACTATATATAGAATTGAACATAGCTTGCGGCAATGTCTTTTGACTTAAGCCTGAATTTAAAGAAGAGAACTGAACTGTAATTACATAGGACTGTATTACAGTAGACTTGTGGTATTACTGTATAGTAGAAGTTGTATACGTCCGGTTAGACGTATAACCCCCCCCCCCCTGGTTGGCTTGGTAGCCGGCCTCGATAGAGGAGGAGATTTACGCTGTTGCGGGGGGGGAGGTGCTGCCGAATTTTCTGTAGAATATGGAACCATGCGGTTAGAAGTTAATAGACGTTTGTGGCCTTATAGGTGGGTGTACTACGAGTAGCGTATTCTACTTGAAGAGTGGAAACGGCTAGCCGGGTTACAGTACTGTGGAGCGTTTTGCTTATTGTCGATAATCGTCGCGAGGTATGTGAACCTCTTCCTATCCTTCTAGCATGATGCTTTGTAAACTATGTAGTGCGGAGCGTAAATGTGCTAAATGAGTTGGTTGGTTTAAAACATAGGGTGTTATAATAGCTTTATGGGAAGTTAGTTATAACGACTCTATGTAGGTAAAAGATTGGTTTATTGATTGTAGAAGTTAAGAGACTTGATCTTGAAAGATAAGAGACTTAACTTGTTTTACTTGGTTATTAACATTTCGTTAAATGTGTTGTGAAACCTCATTCGCGAGTAATGAGTACTTGGTTTTAAAAAGAATAATGTTTTATTGACTTCGGAAATGAGAATAAGTGTCGAACAAACCACAGCAGCGCTAATAAAGGAAAGTGTATTGACAAATAACTAATTGTTATTAAAACCAGTAGAAACCTCCATCTGCATAGAAGCTAAGATAAGACAAAATTGTATTACATTTCCTAGATCATGGCTGTAACAAGATTGTTGTAAACAAGAATAAACTCCACGTCAAGACATATGTTACTCAATTGTTTTAAAAGAGATTAAGACTATGAGTTATGAAACCCTTCTAAAATGAGAAACTTGAACATTTGAAATTAGGCAAACTTGAACGTTTGGGAAATAATGTTGTTACTTGATTTTACAAAAGGGAAGTATTTTGGTTTACCTAAAAATGTGAGTCACTCTATTTTTATACTACGGGTATCGGGTGACCTTTATGAAAGGAATGGATCTCTTAAAAGGAATTTAACGTCGTAGTACTTTAGGGTTAAAACCAGGACTTTGATACGAAATGGAAGTACCTTGAGTTGTGTGTAACTTGCCTATGCTTGTTGTGTAACTCGCCATGCTTGTTGTGATAGCCTTTGTTGTGCAAGTGTTTATATCGTGACTTCTTGGGAAGGAGTGGATCTTTTATAAAAGTCTAGAAGTATGGTAATTTGCTTGAGCTTGTTTGTGATAGCTTTGGTTGTGCGGTATATTATTGTTGATGTCATGGACATGTCTACACCGATGCAGTCCGGCATGTGGCGTGCGGCGGTTGATACAGATATATTGTTATTGGTTACATGGACACGTCTACACCGATGCATTCGGGGCGTGTGGCCACGCGGGTTGATCACCCAAGATATTGTTGTTAATGTCACATGGACGTGTCTACACCGTCGAAATTCCGGCATGTGGCTATGGGGCATTGTTATTATTGTTATTAATGTCACATGGGCGTGTCTACACCGGCGAATTCCGGCACGCCACGGGCATAGTTATTAGTGTTGCATCATGGACATGTCTACACCGATGCAGAATTCCGGGAGCATGCGGCCATAATGCGGACATGATTGATGTTGTGGGCGTGAGACCCATAGTTATATTTGAGTGATGACTTGAGGCGAGTCCTCGACTGACATGATCGCTTATGTTGTGAACTATAGTTTTGTTATCATACATGTCTCCTATTTTTATATAAGACTGTTATGATTTCATTTACGATTTTTCGCCACATACTTGGTACTTGTATCGACTCCTTCGGCTGCGTTCATGCCGCAGTAGAGTACATCAGTAGTGGATCCTCGCCATAGGATCACGTCAACAGATTGGAAGCTCCGTTCTCCGAGGCTTATCTTTTGTATGTTACCTGAGTTGTAGGTTCTTGTACATTCAGGGTATGAGGGCCCTGTCCGCCATGTTGTATAAAAACTCTTAGAGGTATGTAATCTTGTTGTGGCGGTGGCTTGTAAAAAGGATTAAACTGCTCGTTTTGAAAGAGTTGTTTATATATATTTTATTGGAAGCGTAACCGCTTGGTTGCTTTATGATCGTATATCTTGTTTCTTGTTTAAGTTTTATATTCCGCTGGTTTTCTCTGATGTTGTATCACTAGGGTGCCCGGGGTAAGGCACCAGTCACGGGCCCGGGATCGGGTCATGACATATATGATAACCAAATTACGATACACAATATGTAAGCAGTCATGTCAAGTCAGGGACTCACGCCCTCAAAGTCATCACTCAAATATAACCATGGGTCTCATTCCCACAATATCAATCATGCCCGTGGAATTCCTTCCTCACTGCCGGCAGTCCATGATATAAAAACACCAAGGAATACACATGAACACCAGGTCCCACCTGTGTCATAATAAAACCGTACGGGGTAAGTATGAAGGCATAGCCGACTACTAGAACCCACCGTACTAACAATGCTATAAAACTGTATCACGAGGTCTTTCTAGACCGCCAAATGATCGAAGCTGGGCCACTCGCCCGCAGTATCATTGTGCGCGTCTAATCCTGGAACTCCCGCAATTCCGCATAGGCCACCTAGGCCCGCATGAGGTATTCCTCGCATCGGGGGTAGCTATCCCTCGGCATCAACCTGGACTCCCGCAATCCGCATAGTCACCTGGACCGCATGAGGTATTCCTCGCATCGGCGTAACACACCCGGAGTGATCATCCTGGAGCTCCCGCAACTCCGTATAGGTCACATAGACCCGCATGAGGTATTCCTCCCATCGGGGGTAGCTAACCCTCGGCAACATAACAAGTCAGGGGGGTATGTGATATAATACCAGTACAACTTCGTTAAACAACGTAAGCACAACAAGAATAACCCCCTTACACAACATCACAAGATACTAACACACGTAGCATCATAACATGTTCACTTTATCAAACCGACAAGAAAATATTACAAGGCTATCACAGGAAAAACATAGGCAAGTTACTCACAAAAGGTACTTTTATTTCATGTCAACAAATCCGGGTTTTTAACCTTAAAGTACTATATACTTTAATTCTTTTAAAAAGTTCCATGTCTTTCACATAAGTCACACGATACCCGTAGTATCAAAATAGAGCAACTATCTTTTTAGGTAAACCAAAACAATTTCCATACCGTCTTTCTAAACCAACTTAAGACAAAAGCTGTTATACCCCGTATTTCCAGAGTATGTACGCAGGAACGTACGTAGGAAATTTCGAACTTCAAGTAGGCTTGGCCGATTTAATTTTGTGCACAACACCCGGTTAGAGTCGTTTTTCGGCGAAACGTTTTCACAGCTTTCGTAGGGGAATTTCCGGCTATGTCATTTTTAATTTTTGCGGATTTTTCCGAGAGACGAAACATTTTGGACCAACAAGAGGCGCCACTTGGCACCCTCCAATCGTGGTTTGAAATCGCCCAACTTGGACGAAATGGACAAGTAAGGCACGCGTTTGTGCCTTGACAAAGTCAAGGGTAGGTAGGATATTTGTGTTTGGTAAATCCTAGCCCTACACTTGCCTAACACATGGATTGATCTTGGCCTTTGGTTGGCCATCCTGACCTATAAATACCCCTCTCCCTTTGATGAATTCTTCATCCTTTCCACAAATCTTTAAGTGTTAAACTCTCCTCCTCCTGTTGTGTTTTCGCCCCTTTGAGGCTTAGCCGAGAGCACCCTTCCCCTCTGTCGAGAGTACCCCCAGTGGGTAGGTAGGGTATACACCCTCTTGTGGTGTTGTCTCGTATATATACCCTCTTGGTAGAAATACTCTCAAAAGTATTGTTATAATGCCCAAATTACCTTAGCCATACACCTTGTAGTATTCTAAGGATATACCTATACAAAAGCCAGAAAATACTATTATACTTCCGGTCCACAAAACCAAACCCTAGGAAAATCTCCATAGTCCGATTTGGAGTATTGTGTGAAGTTGGTTAGAACTTCTAAGGGTGGTTTAGAGCGGTTGAGCGCTGAGTCGAGCTAAACGATTGCCTAGGATCGACTTTATACTTGGATAATTATGGGCTTATTGAGGTAAATATCTTGTCCTCTATTGTAATTGGAAATTACATATTGTTAGAATATATAGTTGAAGTATACTATATATAGAACGAACGTAGTTATTGGCAATGTCTTTTGACTTAAGCCCGAATAATACTTACGAATGTCTCGCGACTTAAGCCCTAATTTAAAGAAGATTGTTGAACCGTAATTACTTAGGGTCAGTATTACAGAGACTTGTGAAGTAGACCGTGAGTAGAATTGCACTGTTAGGGTTAGATGATAACCCCTGGTTGGCTTGCAGCCTACCGATAGAGGAGGAGATTTACGCTGCATGTGGGAGGGTCTCGCGAATTTTCTCGTAGAATGTTCTACGGGGATCTAAATGTTAATAAGCGCCTTGTGGCCTTATAGGTTGAAGTACTACGTATGGCGCGATCTACCGCTAAGGAGTAGCCGACGGTTTGAAGTACTTGAGCGTTTTGCTATTAGTCGATACTGCCGCGAGGTATGCGAACCTCTTCCTATCTCTTCTAGCATGATATGTGTGAACTATGTAGTACGGTGACGCATACGTGCTAAATGTATTTGATTGGTTTAAAACATAAAGTGTTATAACGACTTTATGGGAAGTTGGTTATAATACTTTATGTTGGTAAGAAAATACTTGTGGTTTTTTAAAAAAGGTAACTGATTTGAACTATAACTGGCGTGTTATGTGTTAATAAAGAACTTGAAGTATTTCAAAAGATTTTTGAATCATTTCGAAAGAAGAAGTAATACTTGATTTGTTTTGAAAACTTAAGAGTTATGCTAGCTTTATGGAAAGTTAGGTATAACGTCTTAAGAATGTTTTCTCGATTTTGGAAATCGAATGTATCGACAAACCATCGCAGCTTATAAGAGGAAATGTTTTTAATAATTAAGTATTATTAAAACCAGAGAAACTTCCATCCGCATGAAGCTTAAGAGACAAAATGATATTTCCTAGATCATGGCTGCTGTAATAAGATTGTTATAAACAAGAATATCCTACTCACATATAAGACTTATGTTTCTCAGATAGTTTAAAGGAGAATTATATTCTTAAATAAATAAGACTATGAACTACGAAACCTTTCTAAAATGAGAAACTTGAACATTGGAAATTAGGCAAACTTGATCATTGGAAAAGAATGTTGCTACTTGATTTTACAAAGAGAAGTAATTGATTTACTTTAAAAGGATAGTCACTCTATTTTATACTACGGGTATTGTGTGACATTGTAAAGTAACGATCTTTTAAAGAGTTAATGTATGAAGTACTTTGGGGATAAAACCCGAACTTGTTGGCATATAGTAGAAAGTACTTGTGTGTATAACTTGATTGTGTTGGTTTGTGATAGCCGTAATACTTTCTTGTTGATTGATAAGTAAACATGCTAGGATGCTACGTGTTAGTATCTTGTGATGTTGTGTAAAGGGTTACCTTTGTTGTGCTTTATGTTGCTTAACGATAAGTCGTTGTGTTAGTATTTTACATCACTCATCTCGAGATGATTCCGGTTAAGCCGCCTCCGACGCGGTAGACTCAAAGTGGTCGATGGACCTATGATTCGAGAATACCTCACGCAGTCCCGGGCCTATGCGAGCTACGAGTTCCGTGTTAGCGCGTCCCTTACGGGCACGCGTCCATGGGCTACGCGGATCGCGAAGTCGTGACGATCGCCGGAGTAGCTACCGACGCGGGAATACCTCACGCGGCCGATGAGATTGGCCTACGCGGAGTCAGCGGGAGTTCCGTGGTTAGACGCAGACATCGACATCGCGCAAGTGGCCGCCTTTGATCATGTGACGGCCTAGACAGATCTTATGATCTGATTCATGACCTTGTTGGTACCGTGGTTTTAGTAGTCGCCATGCCTTCGTACTTACCCCGCACAGCTTTATTATGACACGTGGGACCCGTGTTCACGTGTGTTCCTCGTGCTTTATATCATAGATCGCCAAGCGGAAGGCATTCCACTGCACGATTGATGTTGTGGCCCGAGACCCATTGTTATACTTGAGTGATGACTGGAGGCGTGAGTCCACGACTTGACATGATCGCTGGTTGTAAATCGTAGTTTGGTTATCATACATGTCTCCCGCTTTATATGATCGCTATGATTTCATTTACGTATGTATTTTCGCCACATACTGCACTGTTATCGACCTCCTTCGGGCCGCTCATGCCGCAGTCGAGGTACACCGCCGTTGATCCTAGCTCTCGTGGTCAGCGTTTGGGAAGCTCCGCTTTCTCCGAGGCTTATCACGGTATAGTCCCCGTCGCCGTAAGTGTTTACATTCGTGGGTTTGGCCCCGCCCCGCCATTGTTGTCGTATCATTCTTAGAGGTCCAGAGTAATCGTTGTGGCGGGGTTTGTAAAAGGATTAAACTGTTCATGTTGAAAAAGTTGCTATTTATATATATACCAAGGTAACCGCTTTTGGTTAGCCTTTTCTTATTTCACCGCCTTATTACACCGTTTCATGTATTGTCTTTATGTTCCGATTACTCGATGTATGTCTACTGGGTGCCCGGTAGGCACGACCACGCCCGGTTCGGTCGTGACAAAAGTGGTATCATAGCGATTAATCCTCTGAAAGTGTCTACAGCATCAGATCCAGGAAGTCTTGATTATCGGTGTGTGCACCACACCAATAATCGTGAGGCTATAGGTATTTAGGATTGGTTTCTATTCTTCTCACTCCGAGATCGTGCCTTAGAGTCATGTTGTAAGTTGGACCTCCGACGTATTTCTTTCCTCACCGCTATGCCTGCGTAGGCAACCCGCCCAGAGGTCAAGCGCAGGCGAGCCGCGAGTGTAAATGAGAGGTTACGCGGGCACAGCCCAATCATCACCGAGGTGGTGCTTCATTCGGGAGTTCTCGCGACGCCACTAGCCCCAAAGAAAGTTTAGCACGGGCGGCGGCTCATCGCGCCATGATATTTGAACCTTCGCCCACGACCAGAACAGAGAATATGGATTGCAAAGAGGCGACCCTATTACTAGCTATGGATTTAACTACCGAGAGTATACCGATGTCGCGAATCTTGATGAATATCAACGAGAGGTTGTGCAAGAGTAGTTCTTCGATTAGGCTTGAGCATGGCGGTGCGAGCTTATACACAGCAGTAGAAACGTGAGATCGACGGGTTAACCGCGACGAGAAGAGGCCGCAATGAAGGTCCTTTGGTAACTTTCGAGGCAAGTCACCTCACCAGCAGATTTGATTATGCATATCCACAATGCAGAGTGGTCTTCCACGGATTTCGTGATCGCTCGTACGCAGAGTTGGTTAGAACTCGTGGTTTCCTGCTCATTGGGCGCACGCCATCCCGGGAATGTCGTCTTTTAGTCGGGTACTTGTTGTACCTATGACCGTCGTGGTCCATTGTCGATATAGTGTCCTTGTAGGAGGACTTTGCCTTCGATCGATGGGTAGTTCGTCACCTCCTTAGCTGCGCTCTACTGGCGTGGTTTGATTAGAACGACTAAGGAGTGAAACATGAGACATAGATCTATCCTTAACCCTCAGAGTTTTGTATAGGTGATAAGTGAGTATACCTTAGGTGCTATGTTCGATAGCAAGGTGTTAGTTGTGATTTGAAATCATGGTTGTTTAACCGAGTAAGATTTTGGGGATAGAGAAAGTGTGAGCCTTAGAGCTTTATACGTAGAGACCTTGAGGTGAGGCCATCTCGAGAAAAAGGTGTAGTGTTATGTTTGACCCTTATCGGAGTGCATAGTGCACGTGAGTTATGTTGGGACAGTCCCTAGTAGTGTGGAATGTAAGAGGGTAGTTGAGCTAAGAAGACCGCTAGGTGTTCGTAACGTGATTAGCGAGATTGTTCCTCGGGAGCTAGTATGACGCGCGTTACGGGTCGGGTTGAGGCCACGCCGGGTCAACCCGCGGCGATTTGGGCGTGGGGTCAGTTGTGGTGGTCCCTCCGTGGTAGGTCACGAGGGTGTTAGGCCCATGTTCGCTAACGGCGACGAGTTCGTGGATTTACCGACCGTGGTCGGTCGATGGGGCAGCCCATCGTGTTCTTCGTTCGACCGTTTACTCTACCGTGTTGAGTTATCCGAAGGGTTGAAAGGCTGCAGGGTGCCTACCTTCACCTTATGTCGACAGTGAAGCCTGTGTGGCTATTTTCGCTTTCTAAAGTTTACCGTGCAGGTTGGGAACTCGTGAGTCTCAGACGCATTCGCCTCGGGCGGTGTTTGGATTTCGTGGATAGTTGGGATTGTTGTCTCTGTGGAGGTAGTGTTTGATCTACCATTTCGGTGTTCGGATATCGCCTTATGAAGCCTTGTAAGGGCGGAAGTGTAAGTTGTCGCCGATTGGTTCGATGTTGGCGTTCGCATACTGGTTCAGCTTGTTCCAAACAGATCGGATAGTGAAGCTTGTCTGTAAGAGGTTCCGCAGCTCGGAGGAATCGTGCGGATAATCTACGACGACGCTAGAGTTCAGCCGACGGTCGGTCTTCTTGAAAGTACCACCCGGGTTTGGGTGCGACGAGTTTTGGAAAACAGAGGAACTTAGCCCAGTTACTTGGGGCCTTGTGAGTTCATGAAGGATAGGCCGTTGCCTTTATGTTAGCATTTGCCGTCCGACGTAGGAGGCAAAGGCGTCCGGTCTTTTCAGATTGTGATGTTCGGGAAGTATCGAAGATCCATCCCAGTGTTCCCGATTAATGATGACCACGTTAGAGATAGTAACCCCGAGTTTTGGATAATCGGCCGTGTCGAACGTGGTAAGAGTTCGAGTGTGCGACATCCTCCGATCGCAGCGACCTGGTACCATTTGTTGGGTCGCCGAGCAAGGCTCGCGACAAAGTGACAAAGTGGTATCTACGACGAGTAAAGAGAAGCGGCATGTATGGCGGCGTAGATGTGATCATTTATTTTGTAGAGAAGGCACGAAGGAAGTATATTTTGCACTCGAGAGAGGTGGTTGTGGTGATGTTAGAGTGTTTCTCGTGGACTTGGATATAAGTATTTTGGCGCAGATTGTTTCGTGGCCATGTGGCGTGTTTGTTCTCGTAAGTATAGTAGTGAAGACTATATCGGCGCCGCTTGTTTTGAGACTTAGAAGGAACATTCGACGAATGTTTCTGGCGAGGAGAATGTTATACCCGATTTCCAGTATGCACGCAGAACGCACGAGGAAATTCCGAACTTCAAGTAGGCTTGGCGATTTAATTTTGTGCACAACACCCGGTTAGAGTCGCTTTTAGTAAACGTTTTCACTTTCGTAGGGAATTTCCGCTATGTCATTTTTAATTTTTGCGGATTTTTCCGAGAGATCTAAACATTTGGATCAACAAGAGGGCGCCACTTGGCACCCTCCAATGGTGGCTTGAAATCGTCCAACTTGGACGAAATGGACAAGTAAGGCACGTTTTTTGTGCCTTGACAAAGTCAAGGGTAGGTAGGATATTTGTGTTTGGTAAATCCTAGCCCTACACTTGCCTAACACATGGATTGATCTTGGCCTTTGGTCACATCCTTGACCTATAAATACCCTCTCCCTTTGATGAATTCTTCATCCTTTCCACAAATCTTTAAGTGTTAAACTCTCCTCCCTTGTTGTGTTTTTGTCCCCTTTGTGAGGCTTAGCCGAGAGCACCCTTCCCCTCGCCGAGTACCCCTAGTGGGTAGGTAGAGGGTATACACCCCCTTGTGGTGTTGTCTCGTATATATACCCTCTTGGTAGAAATACTCTCAAAAGTATTGTTATAATGCCCAAATTACCTTAGCCATACACCTTGTAGTATTCTAAGGATATACCTATACAAAAGCCCTAAAATACTATTATACTTCACGGTACAAAACCGAAACCCTAGGAAAATCTCCATAGTCCGTTGGAGTATTGTGTGAAGTTGGTTAGAACTTCTAAGGGTGGTTTAGAGCGGTTGAGCGCTGAGTCGAGCTAAACGATTGCCTAGGATCGACTTTATACTTGGATAATTATGGGCTTATTGAGGTAAATATCTTGTCCTCTATTGTAATTGGAAATTACATATTGTTAGAATATATAGTTGAAGTATACTATATATAGAATCAACGTAGTTATTGGCAATGTCTTTTGACTTAAGCCCGAATAATACTTACAGCAATGTCTTGCGACTTAAGCCTGAATTTAAAGAAGATTCGAATCAGTAATTACTTAGGGTCAGACATGAGACTTGTGAAGTAGTACCGTGAGTAGAATTGTACCGTAGGTTAGATGTATAACCCCGGTTGGCTTGGTAGCCGCCTCGATAGAGAGAGATTTACGCTGTCATGGGGAGAGTGCCGAATTTTCTAGAATGTTCTCTGCGGATCTAAATGTTAATAAGCGCCTTGTGGCCTTATAGGTTGAAGTACTACGTATGGCGCGATCTACTGGCTAAGGAGTAGCCGACGGTTTGAAGTACTTGGAGCGTTTTGCTATTAGTCGATACTCGTCGCGAGGTATGTGAACCTCTTCCTATCTCTTCTAGCATGATATGTGTGAACTATGTAGTGCAGCGTACATGTGCTAAATGTATTTGATTGGTTTAAAACATAAAGTGTTATAACAGCTTTATGGGAAGTTGGTTATAACAGCTTTATGTTGGTAAGAAAATACTTGTGGTTTTTAAAAAGGTAACTGATTTGAACTATAACTGGCGTGTTATGTGTTAATAAAGAACTTGAAGTATTTCAAAAGATTTTTGAATCATTTCGAAAGAAGAAGTAATACTTGATTTGTTTTGAAAACTTAAGAGTTATGCTAGCTTTATGGAAAGTTAGGTATAACGTCTTAAGAATGTTTTCTTGATTTTGGAAATCGAATGTGTATCGACAAACCACTGCGTTTATAAGAGGAAATGTTTTAATAATTAAGTATTATTAAAACCAAGAAACTTCCATCTGCATAGAAGCTAAGATGAGACAAAATGATATTTCCTAGATCATGGCTGCTGTAATAAGATTGTTATAAACAAGAATATCCTACTCACATATAAGACTTATGTTTCTCAGATAGTTTAAAGGAGAATTATATTCTTAAATAAATAAGACTATGAACTACGAAACCTTTCTAAAATGAGAAACTTGAACATTGGAAATTAGGCAAACTTGATCATTGGAAAGAATGTTGCTACTTGATTTTACAAAGAGAAGTAATTGATTTACTTTAAAAGGATAGTCACTCTATTTTATACTACGGGTATTGTGTGACATTGTGAAAGTAACGTATCTTTTAAAGAGTTAATGTATGAAGTACTTTGGGGATAAAACCCCGAACTTGTTGGCATATAGTAGAAAGTACCTTGTGTGTATAACTTGATTGTGTTGGTTTGTGATAGCCTGGTAATACTTTCTTGTTGATTGATAAGTAAACATGCTAGGATGCTACGTGTGTTAGTATCTTGTGATGTTGTGTAAAGGGGTTACCTTTGTTGTGCTTATGTTGCTTAACGATAAGCTGTTGTGTTAGTATTTTACATCACTCATCTCTTGAGATGATTCCGGGGGTTAAGCTGGCCCTCCGACGCGGGTAGACTCGGCGTCGATGGACCTATGATTCGAGAATACCTCATGCAGTCCCGGGCCTATCGCGAGCTACGAGTTCCGTGTTAGTGTCGTCCTTTATGGGCATGCGGTCCATGTGGCCATGCGATCGCGAAGTCGGGGCGATGCCGGGAGTAGCTACCCTCGATGCGGGAATACCTCATGCGGGCGATGAGATTGGCCTATCGCGAGTCGGGAGTTCCAGGGTTAGACGCGTACATTGATACTGCGGGCAAGTGGCCAGCTTTGATCATGTGACGGTCTAGACAGATCTTATGATACAGTTCATGACCTTGTTGGTGCTGGGTTTTTAGTAGTCGGCTATGCCTTCGTACTTACCGTCTAGTTTTATTATGACACAGTGGGACCCGTGTTCATGTGTGTTCCTTGGTGCTTTTATATCATGATCGCAGCCGGCGGGCATTCCACGCACGATTGATGTTGTGGGCACGAGACCCATTGTTATACTTGAGTGATGACTTGAGGCGTGAGTCCACGACTTGACATGATCGCTTGTTGTAGAATCGTAGTTTGGTTATCATACATGTCTCCCGCTTTATATGATCGCTATGATTTCATTTACGTGATGTATTTTCGTTTCACATACTCTGTACTGTTATCGACTCCTTCGGGGCTGCGTTCATGCCGCAGTTGAGGTACACCGCCGTTGATCCTAGCTCTCGTGGTCACGCTTTCGTTTGGAAGCTCCGTTTCTCGGAGGCTTATCACGTATAGTCCGCCCGTCGTAAGTGTTTACATTCGTGGGTTTGGCGGGGCCCCGTCCGCCATTGTTGTCGTATCATTCTTAGAGTGCAGTGTAATCTTGTTGTGGGCAGGGTTTGTAAAAAGGATTAAACTGTTCATGTTGAAAAGTTGCTATATATATATATACCAAGGTAACCGTTTTTGGTTGCTTTGTCTTCTTATTTCACCGTCTTATTACACCGTTTCATGTATTGTCTTTATGTTCCGCTGATTACTCTGATGTATGTCTACTTGGGTGCCCGGGGTAAGGCACCAGTCACGGGCCCGGGTTCGGGTCGTGACAAAAGCATGCCTTCCTTTTAAACACTTCAAATTCTCAAGTCTTTCTCTTTTATAAATCAAGTCCTTACTTTGTAATTTTTAAGAAAATCAAAACTTGTTTATTAATGATCTTATTAAAGCAGCCATGATCTAGGAAATGTAATACCATTTTGTCTTATCTTAGCTTCTATGCAGATGGAAGATTCTACTTGTTTTAAGTTAATTAATAGTCATTACCTTTTCCTTTATTAACGCTGCATTGGCTTGTTCGATATTCTTTCCCCTTTCCGAAATCAATATAACATTATTTAAAAACCAAGTACTCATTCTTTTACCTACATAAAGTCGTTATAATTAACTTCCCATAAAGCCATTATAACACTTTATGTTTTAAACCAACTTAATTCGTTTAGCACACGACGTCTCCGCATACTACATAGTTCACAATAATCATGCTAGAAAGGATAGGAAGAGGTTCACATACCTCGGGACGATTATCGTCAATTAGCAAAACTCTCCACAGTACTATAACCCTGCTAGCCTTTTCCACCATTCAAGTAGAATACGCTACTCGTAGTACTTCAACCTATAATGGCCATAAAACGTCTATTAACTTCTAGATCCCTTCGTAGAACATTTCTAAATACGAGGTTCCATATTCTACAGAAAATTCGGCAGCACCTCCCCTCCCCCCCCCCCCCCGAAACCACATAAATCTCCTCCCCTATCAAGGCCCGCTACCGAGCCAACAACTCTAAGGGGATTATACGTCTAACCGGACGTGTACAATCTGCCTCACAATAATACTACAAGTCTACTGTAAATACAGTCCGATGTAAATACAGTTCAATTCTTTATAATCACCCTTTCAATTTATCTTCTACTCAAATATTAACTACTACAACATGTAATTTCCAATTACAATAGGGGGATAAAGATCATTACCTCGATAAGCCCAAAATTATCCAAGATTATAAGTCGATCCTGAGCAACGTTTAGCTCCTATTCTGCACGCTCCAAACCGCTCCAAGAAACCCTTAGAAGTTTCTAACAACTTCTCTTAAACACTTCAACCAACTATGAAGATTTTCCTAGGGTTTCATTTTTGCGACTAAAGGGATAAAGTTGTATTTCCGGGATCTTATGTTGGGATAACTTTAGAATACTACTAGGGATACAAGGCTAAGGTATTTGTGACTATACCAACACTTGAAGAATTTCTACACAAGGTGGGGGGGGTGTGTTTGGACGAGAACTACAAAAGGGAGGGAGTATATTTTTTGCCTAAGAAACTATCTCAAGTGTGGATGAAATTAGTCTTGCACTCAAGGGGTATTTATAGAGAAATCAATGGTCAAGATCAAAGCAAGTGTATGGTGAGGATTAGGGACAAGTGTGTGTGGGTTCTTCCAACCAAATGTCCACCACAACAATGAGACATGTGGCTAGCCACATGTCTCAAAAAAACGTCCAAGGCCCCCTACTTTTCGGCCATAGGGCCACATGAGGTGCCATGTGTCGCCCTTCTACTCGTCCAAAATATTTCATCTTCCGAAAATGCCCGTAATGCCAAGAATCGCGAAAATAAAGTGGGCCCTACTACCGTAAATTCCTCCCGCGGGCCCCACCTGACCAATTCCGGAAAAATAAAATCCAAAATTCTTAAATAATCCCAGAAGTCCGAATACCAAATCTGGGAATCCAATTCCCATTAACGAACCTTTCTCCTTCACAAAAACCGGAAACTTTTCCGTCGAAAAAAAATCACATATTTCTTTTTTTCCAAAATTACAGTCGTATTCTCGTACGTACGTCCTCACATACATACCCTGGAACTACGGAGTGTAACAGTATGTGAACCTCTTCCTATCTTTTCTAGCATGATTGTTGTGAACTATGTAGTACGGTAGACGTACGTGTGCTAAACGAATTTGGTTGGTTTAAAACATAAAGTGTTATAACGGCTTTATGGGAAGTTTGTTATAACGACTTTATGTAGGTAAAAGAATGGTTTGTTGATTTTAGAAGTTAAGAGACTTGATCTTGAAAGATAAGAGACTTGACTTATAAATGGCGTAATATGAATTGTTAAGGACTTGAATTGTGTTAAAAAGCTGTGAAACCGCATTTTTGAGAAATGGGTAATTGGGTTTTAAAAGGAATAAGTTATATTGATTTCGGAAATGAGAATAAGTATCGAACAAACCACTGCAGCGTTAATAAAGGAAAATGAATTGACTAATTAATTATTATTAAAACCAGTAGAAACATCCATCTGCATAGAAGCTAAGATAAGACAAAATTGTATTACATTTTCTAGATCATGGCTGCTTTAATAAGATTGTTATAAACAAAAATAAACTACTCACACATAAGGCATATGTTACTCAAATTGTTTTAAAAGAGATTACGTTATTAAGTGATTAAGACTATGAACTATGAAATCTTTCGAAAATAAGAGACTTGAGTATTTGAAATTATGCAACTTGAACTTTTGGAAAAGAATGTTGTTACTTGATTTTAAAAAAGGAAAGTGTTTTGGTTTAAAATGAGGGCATGATATTGCCTTAGTTTGATTTAAAAGGAAAGCATGGTATTATCTTAATCTGTCTTAAAAGAGAGTTTAAAGGTTATGGCCAGATTCTACTCGAGTCAGTGAGATGGGCCGAGATATGGCAATTTTACATCGAGTCCCATGAGATGGGCCGAGACATGACGATTTTACATCGAGTCCCATGAGATGGGCCGAGACATGACGATTTTACATCGAGTCCCATGAGATGGGCCGAGACATGACGATTTTACATCGAGTCCCATGAGATGGGCCGAGACATGACGATTCCACCTCGAGTCCCATGGGATGGGCCGAGACATGTTATACGTATCATACGATTTATACCTAGACTGCCGGCAGTGAGGAAGGAGTTCCACGGGCATGAGGGATGACTTGGAGGGCGTGAGTCCCTGACTTGACATGACTGCTTTTATGTAGTAAACTGTAGTTTGGTTATCATACATGTCTCCGGTTTTATATAGACTGTCATGATTTCATTCTGATTTTGATTTCACATACTTGGTACCTGTTGTACTGACCTCCTTCGGGGGGCTGCGTTCATGCCGCAGGTAGAGGTACACCGGTTGTTGATCCTCGCTCATAGGATCACAGTTCAGCGTTGGGAAGCTCCGTTTCTCCGGAGGCTTATCTTTTGGTATGATTCCCTGAGATTGTAGGTTCTTGTACATTCAGGGGTATGGCGGGGCCCTGTCCCGTCATTGTTGTTATAAAACTCTTAGAGGTCTGTAGTACTGTTGTGGGCAGGGTTTGTAAAGGATGTAACTGTTCGGTTATATATATACATGAAGGTGACCGTTTTGGTTAGCCTGTTTTCTTATGTTATATCTTGTTTCCTGTTTAAGTTTTTATTTCCGCTGATTTTCTCTGATGTTGTATCACTAGGGTGCCCGGGTTAAGGCACGATCGGAGTTCGGTCGTGACAAAGTGGTATCGAGCGATTAATCCTCGGAAAGTGTCTGAACCATATCTAGTAGAGTTCTTGATTATCGTGTTGTGCGCACCACACCTATAATCGAGAGGTCGAGATATTTAGGATTGGTTTCCATTCTTCTCACTCGAGATCATGCCTTAGAGGCGTGTTATAAGTTGGACTCACTGGCGTATTCTTATGTAACCGTTATGCCTACGCAAGGCAACCAGGCCCGGATGGGCAAGGCGGCAGAGGCTGCGAGTAGAACACGAGGGTTACGAGGCACACGTGCCGGTCATTACTGAGATAGTACTTGGGCAGCGAGTTTTATGGACGCCGCTAACCCCTTGTGAGTTTAGGCGGCAGCGATTTCTCACGAGGCCACGATACCGAGCCTCGATTCCACGGCCGAGGATATGAGTTCAGAGATGGCCCGATTACTAGCTAAGTGGTGGGGAATGAGGACGGGCGAGCGTGGTTCCAGCGATACGATGATTCACCCTAGATCCGATAGTCCGAGACTTCGGATTTCTTAGTCGCATTCGCGAGTTCTATGGATGAGAGGCGAGGATGGTCCTCGGGTGTCATGCTAGTTTGGGAGATTGTTATGCTTGCGCCAGGCCATTTGGTGAGTTTGTCCGACGGTAGCAGCGATGTTGAGACTCGACCTTGGGATCGGTGGCTGGTCCATCGCTTCTATAGCTAGGCGCCTGCGGCGAGGATTATGATTAGGCGACAAAGGAAAGTGGCGGTGGTTACAAAGATATCTTGACCGCCAAGAGATCGGTTTATGTTGTTATAGTGGATACATGTTAAGTGCTATGTACTGATAGCAGTGTGTTAAGTGTGAATTAGAAAACATGGGTAGTTGAAAAGGGTAAGTCTTGGAACGAGACAATTGTGAGCCTTAGAATTTATAACAGTTAGGACCTTGGATGCAAGGCCGTCTTGAGTAGATGATTTTACGGTTGGTCTTTGTCGAAGTACTTGGTATGCGTGAAATATATTGTGGGATAATTCCATGGGTAGTGTGAGATGGAAGTGTTAGCTTTCATGACATGAATTGGTAAGATTGTTCCGGATCGGGAACAAGAGTTTGGAGCGATAGCGGGTCGGGTTGAGGCCAGATCGCGGGTCAACCCGCAGCCCGGCATGAGGTGGGGTCAGTTCGGGGTGGTCTCTCCAGGTGGTAGGGTCACTAGGGTGCTAGGCCCAGGTTTAGGTAACCGTCGTATGAGTTTGTGGATGTGTTCGACCAGAATCGGATCGTGAAGGCCGGGAATGGCCTTGAAGGAATTTGAGGCTAGTAAGAGGACCAAGTTTGGAGGTAGTGACTCCAAAGGTTTTGGAAACTGAAGTGATGACTGGAGTATGGTACGTGTACTGGAAAGAGTTCGGGTGTACGAGAAGGGTACGACGAGTAAGTAAAGAAGTGAACTTGTGTTAAGAGATCGGAAGTGACCATTTCTTTTGTGAAGTGAAGATGTGAAGGGAGTATCCTTTAGACCTTGGGTGGGAGCTTTTTGTGATGTTAGAGGTGATTCCTCGTTGGCTTGGATTTGAGTTTTGCGCGTATGTTATACTATGGTCATTGGTGGCGTAATTGGTTTCGTAAGTATAGTAGTGAAGGCTATACCGGCGCATGTGTGTTTGGAGACTTAGAAGGAACATTCGGGACGAATGTTTCTAAGGGGGGAAGAATGTTACACCCCGTAGTTCCAGGGTATGTAGGTGAGGACGTACATACGAGAATACGACAGTAATATTGGAAAGGAAGAAAGATGTGATTTTTTCGACTTTAAAGTTTCCGGTTTTTGTGAAGGAAAAAGGTTCGTTAATGGGAATTGGATTCCCAGATTTGGTATTTGGACTTCCTGGATTATATTAGAATTATGGAATTTTATTTCCGGAATTGGTCACGTGGGGCCCACGGGAGAAATTTACGGTTTTGTGGGGCCCACTTAGTTTTAGAGATTTGGCATTTCGGATATTTTCGGAAGATGAAATATTTTGGGCCAGTGCGGGCGACGTGTCACCATGTGTCAAGGTGGCGAAATATGTTGCCCAGTGTCCATGGCGAATTGGCCAACATGTGGCAAGCCACTTGTCTTCTTCTTTGTGTAGCCATTTGGAGGGTGGGACCCACACACACATGTCCCAATCTAGACCACACACTTGCCTTGATCTTAGCCCTTGATTTCTCTATAAATACCCCCCCCCCTTTGTAGTGAAGACTTCATCATCCCACACTTAGATTTTCCAAGGCAAAACTCCCTCCCCTTTCCTTGAGAGCTCTCGGCCATGGGCTGAATTGGTGAGCTATAGTGGTCCAAAAATTCTTAAACTTTTAAGTGTTCTTCCTTAGGGTGTTAGGAAGATTGTGTACCAAGAGTTGGAAAAGATTTCTGTCACGACCCGACCTCGGGCCCGCGACTGATGCCTTACCCCGGACACCCTAGTGATACAACATCAGAGAAAATCAGCGGAAATAAAAACTCATGAAAGATAAACAATGAAATAGGAAAACAGGTTAACCATAACGGTTACCTTTCTGTACATAAATGAAAACTTGAACAGTTACATCCTTTACAAACCACCTTGCGGTACTCTGGACCTCTAAGAATTTTATAACAATGATGACGGGACGGGGCCCCGCCATGCCCGAATGTACAAAGTCTACAACTTGAGGCAGTACCATCACAAGACACGCTTCCGGAGATATGGAGCTTTTCGAAAACTGAACACCGATCCTAAGAGTGCGGATCAGCAAGCTATGTACCTCAACCTGCGGCATGAACGCAGCCAAGGAGGTCGATAACAGTACAGTATGTGGCGAATATTGTAAATGAAATCATAATAGTCTATAAAAAAGCAGGAGACATGTATGATAACCAAAATACAGTACACAACATATAAGCAGTCATGTCAAGTCAGGGACTCATGCCCGTAAAATCATCACTCAAATACAACCCGGGAATTTAACCCGCATAATGGCGCGTGCCGGATCTCACCTCGGTATAAGCGTGGCCCTAGAACCGTCTAGTGGGCCCATACCGCGGACCATCCAGCGTGTCGGTATGCCCAAAGGAGATAACAAGATGACACCCATAGTGGAAACATGCGTGGGCCCCAACGTGTCAGTATGTCCAAACAAATAACAAGATAATACTCACTGTGGAAGCATACCCGTGGGCCACCCAACGTGTCAGTATGTCCAAACAATAACAAGATAATACTCACTGTGGAAGCATACCCGTGGGCCACCCAACGTGTCAGTATGTCCAAACAATAACAAGATAATACTCACTGTGGAAGCATGCAGTGGGCGCTGGCGTGTCGGTATGTCCAAACAATAACAAGATCATACTCACTGTGGAAGCATACCCGTGGGTCACCCAACGTGTCAGTATGTCCATCAATCAAACCGATAGCCGGTCCTCCATCGAGAGACTCGGTAGCAAAAAATCAAACACTTGCACAACAAAGGCTATCTCAACAAGCATAGGCAAGTTACACACAACTCAAGGTACTTTCATTTTATGTCAAAGTCCGGGTTTTTAACCCCCAAAGTACTACATACTTTAATTCTTTCAAAAAGAAGATCTCCTTCTTTTCTTACGTAACAACAACTCGATACTAATATCTGTAGTACCAAACACGTTCATGTTTAAATCAAGTACTTTAAACACTTTTTAACACAACGTCAAGTATACCATTAAAACCCAAGTAACTAACCCCTTTAAGATCAAGGTACTCCTACCTTTTAAAACCAAGCCACTTATATTTTTCCATCAAGAAGAGTTCAATATTTGAAAACAAGTTACTTATACTTTTAAACTCAAGTTACTTCTCTTTTCCCAAAATCAAGTTACATGACCTTTCAAAAAGCCTTTAAGTCTCCTTACTTTAGAATGTCAAGAAATCAAATAAAACTTTATTCTTTTAAAGACCACGTACTCATTACTCACGAATGAGGTTTCACACTCTTCCACACCATTTAGGTCAATTATAAGTCAAGTCTCTTATCTTTTGAAATCAACAAACCATTCTTTTACCTACATAAAGTCGTTATAACTAACTTCCCATAAAGTCATTATAACACTTTATGTTTTAAACCAACCAATTACAACTATAAGCATTTTACTACTTTTTCACATAATCAAAACCTTTACACTTCATATCTAGTCAAGGCACAAAAAGGGAAATCAAACTCCTTCAACACACGTGCGTCTACCGCACTATATTTTCACAAATAATCATGCTCAAGAGGATAGGAAAAATCACATACCTCGCGACGATTATCGACAAGTAGCAAACTGATCCAAGATACTATACTCTTGCTAGACTTTTTCACCCTTCAAGTAGAATATGCTACTCGTAGTACTTCACCCTATAATGGCCATAATACGTCTATTAGCTCCTAGCTTTAACGTATAATACTCTAATTGCAAAGTCCCTTATTCTATGGAAATTTGGACAGCACTTCCTTTGTTTCAACCTACTTTGCCACCTTTTTCAAGGCCGAATTCAGTAACCAAACACGCCACATTTAAGGCTCAACAAAGTAGTTAACAATAGGGGATTACACGCCTACAAGACGTGTAAAATTCTGCCCCACAATTTCAAACTAGTCTAAACTACAATGTCAATTCGGCATATTTGAGGGACAACAACACAAGGTCTCCTTTCCAATTCTCGGCTACAACAACACTACTTCTCTTTCAATCTCTATTTCAATACAAGTTGTTTAGTATGACATGTAATCAAGCCGAAATCGATTAAAGCTACTACAATCCTCTAGTAGATAACATGCGACGACTTTAGATAACGACCAAATTGTAATTCAAATTCAAATGACTCAATCATGTCATTTTCGGATTTCTAGCCTTCCAAAATCCAAAGTACTTACCAATCTTTAATACATGATTCACGTGGCCTATATCAACTATAACAAGTATTAAAACCTATTTCCAAGAGAAGAGGGAATCTTTTACCTTTTGGATTAGCCCACTAAAGCCCTCTTTCTTCAACTCCTTTCCCGTCAAACTCGTCCACGCGTGCTTCCTACAAGTTACCAACACTTTGCCTTCTTTCCACCGCTCCAACAATTTTTCCTTAGGCTAGATTTTCTTCAAAAGTCTAGAGAGAAAAGAGAGAGGAGTTCTTAGGAGGGTTAGATGAAATGACCAAGTCTTCCAAGACTTGGCCCTAAAATAGGACCCTTTTCTTGGTCAAAAAGATGGGAGGGACACTTGTCACCCTCCCATAGGCTTTTCTCGAAAATATCCCCTGTTTTTCTCCCTTTACTGCAGAAAAATCCCGCCTTGGCGCCGCGGCGCTGCAACCCCCGCGAACCCCCAGTACAACTGGCGCTGTCGCTCCGGCCAGCGGCGCGTGGCCCCTGACCGAAAATACCTATATGCCTGACTGCGCACCGAACTTGAAACTTCCATAACTTTTGACTCCGATGTCCTACCGACGAACGGTTTGTTGCGTTGGGAACTAGATTTAACGGACTACACACTAGGTTTTTGAAACACCTAAAAACTCCTGATGTAACGGGGCATAAACCGCCTCAAAGTTGACTAAAACTCGTCTGAAACAGTCCACCGCCCTATTTTTCTCAATTTTTGATCTTAGTTCCTCTCGTACGGTCTCATAAGCTGGACCTGAAATGCGGGGTGTAACATTCTCCCCCCCTTAGAAACATTCGTCCCGAATGTTCCTTCTAAGTCTCCAAAACGCATGCGCTGGTATAGTCTTCACTACTACACCTACAAAAATCAAATATGCCACTCACGGCCATAATAAAATAATCACGCAAAACTTTGAATTCCAGCCTACGAGGGATCATCTCTAATATCACAAAAGTTCCCACCACTTATGGACTTATCACCCGAATATACTTCACGTATACTATGTACTCCGACAAGGATAACCGTAAAATCTTTTACTCAAGACGGCTTTACATCTAAGGTCTCGATTGTTATAAATCCTAAGGTTCAAAATTTTCTCATCCCCAGACTTACCCTTTTCACTAACCAGGCTTCTAAATCACATTTTCTAACACCAAGCTATCCGAACATAACACTTAGCACATCACCATAATATCAATGCATACTAGTCTCTAGAGGGTTAAGAATATACCTGTAACTATTGCTTCACTTTCCCTTTGTCGTTCTAATCATGTTCCTTCCTCGCACGCACAAAAGGAGGAGATGAACCGTCTCGATCCCGGGTGAGTCTCTACATCCGCTACCTGGTTGGACAATTTCTCGCAAAATGGCCTGCCGCCGCACGTAAAACAAACTCCCATACTAGCACGACACTCCCCATCATGGAGCCTACCACAACGGCCACAACGAGGTAGGGGTGGTCACATCTGACTAACATCCCTGTTTCCCCAAAAACATGAAATCTTGGAGCCACGACTCGCTCACAATCTCCCGAATGTCACGAAGATCGCGTGGGGCACTCCGTCGGGCGGAGGCGCATAACTAGCTTTCGCCGAGGTCACCGCCTCGAAAGTCACCAAAGGACCTCGCTGTCCCCGCCCTCTTCCGATCTTGGTTATTCCGTCGACTCTACGTTTCCTCGCTGCCAGATAGGCTGGATGCGGGCAATGTCCATGCCCGGCTGAAAAGCTACTCCTGTGCACCCCTCCGCTAAATAATCATCGAGCCCGGTGACATAACGGTGCACTCTATTCTCCATGTCTGCCACTAAAGCGGGGACATACCGGGCCAATGAGTCAAACTCTACATTGTAATCCCGAACAGTCCGCCCGTTCTGCCTCAACATCAAAAATCTATCTGCCCGGGCACTCCTCACCTGCGAAGGCAAGAAGTGTGCAAGAAATGCCTCTGGGAACTCGTCCCATCCAGCTGGAGGTGCATGCTCCCCCCGGGACAGCTCCCATGAATCAAACCAGTCGACTGCAGTATCACGCAGCCGATGTGAACCTAAAACTACCGACTCTGTCTCAGAGGCCTTGATCACTCTCATGATCCGCCGCAACTGTCGGATAAACTCACGAGATCATCCTCGCCTCGACCCATAGAACTCGGGTGGCTGCAACTCGTAAAGTCCCAAAGTCTCAAACTATCCGACTCGGGTGAACTACGGTGCTACCGAACCTCCGACTCGTCGCCCTCGTGTCTAGCCACAATCCTAGCTAGTAATCGCCATCTCCTTGTAACCCATATCCTCTGCTTCCTAGCCGTGGACTGGAGGCTCGTGCATCGTGGCCTCGCAGAGACCGCCGCTCTACTCGCGACTCCTCTCACGCCTTGCCCTTCTGGGACACAGTTGCCTTTTCGAGGCATCACGGTATAAAAGAATACGTCGGAGAGTCCAACTTATAACACAACTCTAAGGCACGATCTCAGAGTGAGAAGAATGGAAACCAATCCTAAATATCCTATAGCCTCCTGATTATAGATGTGGTGCACAACACACCGATAATCAAGACTCTACTAGATACGGTCTGTAGACACTTTCCGAGGACTAACTGCTCTGATACCACTTTTGTCACGACCCGACCTCGGGCCCGCGACTGGTGCCTTACCCCGGGCACCCTAGTGATACAACATCAGAGAAAATCAGCGGAAATAAAAACTCATGAAAGATAAACAATGAAATAGGAAAACAGGTTAACCATAACGGTTACCTTTCTGTACATAAATGAAAACTTGAACAGTTACATCCTTTACAAACCCTGCCCACAACAGTGCTACAGACCTCTAAGAATTTTATAACAACAATGACGGGACAGGGCCCCGCCATGCCCCTGAATGTACAAAAGTCTACAACTTCAGGGAACCGTACCACAAGACAAGCTTCCGGAGATATGGAGCTTTCCGAGAACTGAACAGCGATCCTAAGAGTACGGATCAGCAAGCTATGTACCTCAACCTTGTTATGCCCCGTAGTTCCGGAGTACGTATGTGAGGACGTACGCACGAATGTATAGGCCCTAATTAGGGTAAGAATGATAGAATTGTTTTCCGACGAAAGTTATTTCGAACCTTGTGAAGGAATTTACGCTTTCAATATTTTTACGACTATGGAATTTTTCCGAAAGATAAAATATTTTGGACCAATAGGAGGGCGACATGTGTCACCCATGGATTGGTCCAAGTGGATGAAAATTGGTGGACAACTTGGCAAGACAAGTGGCCAACAAGTCTTGCAAAGTTGGCATGGCTTGGACGGCAAAATGGAAGGATTTGGGCAAGTCTTGCTTAGTCAAGACTTGCCTAACTTTTGTAAGACAAGTGTGGGAAGACTCTTACACACTTCATCTCCACCCTACACTTGTGTTAATTCCCTCCCTTGGTTGTGCTATATAAACCCCCTAAGTAGATGAAATCATCCACACTTAAACATTACAAGTCTTGGAAAATATTTTCCTCTCCCTTCATCCCTAGTTGATCTCGTCTAAACAGCCCCCTCCCCTACCTAAAGTTGTCCAAAAACTCTTAAACTTATAAGTGTTCTTCCTTAGTATGTTAGGAAGATCACCAACCAAGAGTTAGATAAGATTTTCACACCCATAGCCTCTAAAACACCACCAAAACCGAAACTGGACAGTTTTGAAGACTAAGTGTTCTTCACCTTTTGGAGTCAAATTCTTGAATAGAAGTTGGTTGGAACTTCTAAGGGTAAACTATGGTGAGTTGGAACACAAGAAATTGGAGCTAAAACACAAAGGTTTGGAGCTAAGACTTGCTTTGAAACGACTTTAAAATTTTGGATATTGTTGGGCTAGTATTAAGGTAATGCGCCTTAGACTCTTTGTGAATTTGATTGTTATGTATATATGATATTATACATATATTGAAAGTATTTTACGGACTTGTTACTTTGGACTTCTTTTACTTATTGTTAATTTGAAGGCGAGATAGTAAGCCAGCGTTCTTTTTTGTGCGTAACCGCTACATTGTCATGCCAATCCGCAAGCTTCTTTTACTTATTGTTATTTTGAAGGCGAGATAGTAAACCGTTACGTTTGGCGCGTAATCCCCTTCTTTTACTTATTGATATTTTGAAGGCGAGATAGTAAACCGCGTTACCGTTTGGGCGCGTAATCCCCTTCTTTTACTTATTGTTATTTTGAAGGCGAGATAGTAAACCGCGTTACCGTTTGGGCGCGTAATCCCCTTCTTTACTTATTATATTTATGAAGGAGAGATTGTTAATCGCGTTCCGTTTGGGCGTGTTATCCCCTTCCTTACTTATCGGAATTTTTGCGCCACGTTAGTTACTATTATCGGGCTTTGTTAAAAATGAAGAATTGAGTAAAAACGGGGGAAGTGCTGCCCGATTTTCCGTAAACTAAGAGAAGTCTCACTTAGAAGAATTCCACGAAAAACTAGAAGTTAATAGTCATGTTTTGACTATTATAGGTTGACACTCTGCACGCGACATATCCGACTTGGCAAACGGATTTAGCCGAGGAGGTATGTGATTCTTCCTATCCATTTGAGCATGATATTTTCCAAATATATATATAGTACGGTAGACGTACGGGTGTTAGATTGAACTTGGTTTTACTTTGATATCTTTGGACTGGAGTTCTAAATAATAAGAATCTTGAATATTTCAAAAAGAGTTATTAATCATTTTCGGAAGAAAAGTAATACTGGGTTTTACAAAAAGCTTAAGGGTTATACTAGCTTTGTGGGAAGTTAAGTATAATGACTTAAAAGATAAGAAACGGTTTTTATTATTTGTTTATCAAATGCTTGAAATATTGTCTGAAGGTATGGTAAGTTGGTTTGATAGACATGTTATGATACCTCGTGTGTTAGTATCTTGTAACGCCTACGTAAGGAGGTTATTCTTGTTATTCTTATATTGTTCAACGATTAGTCGTTGTGCTCGATTATTGTGATGATTGCATAAAGAGGTTATTCTTATTGTGCTTATGTTGTTTAACGATAAGCCGTTATGCTAGTATTGTACCACCCACCTCTTGACATGTTATACAGGTTGTTGCCCCGATGCGAGAATGCCTCATGCGGTCCAGGGACCTATGCGGAGCTACGGGAGTTCCAGGTTAGTGTGCGAGGAATACCTCATGCGGTCTATGTGGCCATGCGGACTACGAGAGTCCAGGACGATGCCGAGGAGTAGCTACCCTCCATGCGAGAAATACCTCTGTTATACCCCGTATTTCCAGGGTATGTACGTGAGGACGTACGTATAAAATTTGATCCTTAAAGTTAGGCTAAGTTCGAAATTGTGCACAAGTGTCAAAAGAAGCTCGACGAAGCGTTTCACGACTTTAGGGAAAATCGGCTATGTCATTAATAATTTTGCGGATTTTCAGAGAGGCGAATATTTTGGACAACGAGAGACAAGTGTCACCCTCGCTGGCATGTTTGGACGGCAATTTGGGCTAGTCTTGTTTTGTGTTGAAATTTTGGTCAAGGGTTGGTAGGATATTTTGTGTAGATGGATAAGGTAACACATGGCTAAATCTGACCTTACACTGCTATAGACTTGGAAGAATCTTGGCCCTTGGTTGGCCATGGCTATAAATACCACCTGTTGATGAAATTTTTCATCCAAATATTTTCTAAGTGTTAAAATCCCTCCTCCCTTGAAGTTTTCATCACACCCTTTGAGTGAGCTTGGCGAGAGCCACCCTCCCTTGTAGTGCCTAGCCGGGGTACACTGACCTTGTTGTCTCGTATAAATACCCCCTTTTGTGGTATAGAAATACTCTCCAAGTATTGTTATAATGCCCAATACCTTAGCCCAATACCTTGTAGTTTTCCCAGGTTACACACTATAAAAGCCAGAAAATACTATTATACTTCCCTCGATCACAAAACTAAACCCTAAGAAAACCTTCATAGTCGGTTGAAGTGTTAAGTAGAAGTTAGTTAGAACTTCTGGTTGTTTGGAGCGCCACGAGTAGGAGCTAAACCTTGCCAGATCGACATATAAACTGATAATTTTGGGCTTATCGAGGTAAACATTCTTGACCTTCTGGTAATTGGAAATTACATGTTGTAGGAGTATATAGTTAAGTATACTATATAGAATGAGCATAGTTGTGCGCAATGTCTTTTGACTTAAGCTGAATAATACTTACGGTGTCTTGCGACTTAAGCTGAATTTTAAAGTGAATGAATCAATTACATAGACCGTATTATAGTAGACTTGTGTAGTATCATGAGTAGAATACACGTCCAGGTTGTGCAAACCCGTCACTGGCTTAGTGGCCGGCCTCGATAGAGAGGAGATTTACGCCGTCAGGAGAGTCTTTGCCAATTTTCGTAGAATATTTCACATTGAGATCTAGGATGTTAATAGCGCCTTGGCCTCATAGGTTGAAGTACTACGCGTGATCTACTTGGCTTGGGAGTAGCCAAGCGGTTTGAGAACTGGAGCATTTTGCTATTAGTCGATAATCGTCGCGGTATGTGAACCTCTTCCTATCTGTTCTAGCATGATATGTGTATAACTATGTAGTACGGTAGCGTGCAGTGTTTAATGTATTTGATTGGTTTGAAACATAAAAGTGTTATAACGGCTTTATGGGAAGTTGGTTATAACTTTATGTAGGTAGAAAATGCTTTGTGGTTTCAAGGATAAGGATTTGACTTATAACGATTTGATGTGTAGTAACAAAGAACTTGAAGTGTTTCAAAAGACCTTTTGAAAGAAGAGTAATACTTGGCTTTGAAAACATAAGAGTTGTACTAGCTTCATGGGAAGTTAGGTATAACGTCTTAAGAGTGATAAAAAGAATGGTTTACTGATTTTTAGAAGATAAGAGACTTGACTTAATGGTATTGATATGAATTTTGTTAAAAGTGTGAAACCTCATTCGTGAGTAATGAGTACTTGGTTTTAAAGGAATAATGTTTCTTGATTTGAAATCGAATGAGTATCGACAAACCAACTGCAGCGTTAATAAAGGAAAATGTATTGAATAATGAAGTATGGTATTAAAACCGAGAAACCTCTATCTGCATAGAAGCTAAGATGAGACAAAATTATATTACATTTCCTAGATCATGGTTGCTTAAAAAAGATTGATTATAAACAAGAATAACCTACTCACATATAAGACATATGTTTCTCAAAACCTCAATCTTATTAAGCAGCCATGATCTAGGAAATGTAATATAATTTTGTCTCATCTTAGCTTCTATGCAGATGGAGGTTTCTACTGGTTTTAATACCATACTTCATTATTCAATACATTTTCCTTTATTAACGCCGCGATGGTTTGTCGATACTCATTCTGATTCAAATCAAAACATTATTCCTTTTAAAACCAAGTACTCATTACTCACGAACGAGGTTTCACTTTTAACAAAATTCATATCAATACCATTAAGTCAAGTCTCTTATCTTCTAAAAATCAAGAAACCATTCTTTTATCACTCTTAAGACGTTATACCTAACTTCCCATACGGCTAGTACAACTCTTATGTTTTCAAAGCCAAGATTACTCTTCTTTCAAAAGGTCTTTTTGAAACACTTCAAGTTCTTTGTTACTACACATCAAATCCTATAAGTCAAATCGCTTATCCTTTGAAACCACAAAGCATTTTCTTACCTACATAAAGTCGTTATAACAACTTCCCATAAAGCGTTATAACACTTATGTTTCAAACCAATCAAATACATTAAACACCGTGCGTCTACCGTTACATAGTTATACACATATCATGCTAGAACATGCGAAGAGGTTCACATACCCGCGACGATTATCGACTAATAGCAAAATGCTCCAAGTACCTCAAACCGCCTACTCCTAAGCCAAGTAGATCACGCACGCGTACTTCAACCTATAGAGGCCAAGGCCTATTAACATCCTAGATCTCAATGTAGAATATTCTACGAAAATTCGAAGACTCTCCCCCAACAACAGAATCTCCTCTCTATCGAGGCCGGACCAAGCCAACCAGGGGGTTGCACGCCTAACCGACGTACAATTCTACTCACGATACTACACAAGTCTACTATAATACACCCTATGTAATTACGATTCACTTCTAAAAATTGCTTAAGTCGCAAGACATCGTAAGTATTATTCAGCTTAAGTCAAAAGACATTGCCGCACAACTATGCTCTGCTATATATAGTATACTTAACTATATACTCCTACAACATGTAATTTCCAATTACTGGAAGGTCAAGAATGTTTACCGATAAGCCCAAAATTATCCGAGTTTATATGTCGATCTGAGCAAGGTTTAGCTCCTACGCGCGCCCAACCCGCCTCCAACAACCCCTGAGTTCTAACCAACTTCTACTTAACACTTCAACCGACTATGAAGGTTTTTCCTTAGGGTTTTGTGGAGAGGAAGTATAATAGTATTTTCGGGCTTTTGTATAAGTGTAACTTGGGAAAACTACAAGGTATTTGGCGAGGTATTTGGGCATTATAACAATACTTGGAGAGTATTTCTATACCACAAAAGGGTATTTATGCGAGACAACAAGGCTGTGGGGTGTACCCACGGCTAGCACTACAAAGGGAGGGGTGGCTCACCAAGCTCACTCAAAGGGGGTGTGACAAACTCACAAGGAGAGGAGGATTTTAACACTTAGAAAATATTTGGATGAAGAATTTCATCAACAAAGAGGTGGGTATTTATAGGTCGATGGCCAACCAAGGGCCAAGATTCTTCCAAGTGTATAGCAAGTGTAAGGTCAAGATTTAGCCATGTGTTACCTTATCCATCTACACAAAATATCCTACCTAACTGACCAAAATTTCAACACAAAACGCAAGACTAGCCCAAATTGTCGTCCAAACATGCACTCGAGGTGACACTTGTCACCCTCTCGTTGGTCCAAAATATCCGCCTCTCGAAAAAATCGCAAAAATTATTAATGACATAGCCTAATTTTCCCTACGTAGTGGAAACGCTTTCGGAAACGACTCTTTGACACTTGTGCACAATTTTGAACTTAGCCTAACTAAGGCTCAAATTTTATACGCACGCCCTCACGCACTTACTGAAATACAGTATAACATTCTCCTCCTTAGAAACATTCGTCCGAATGTTCCTTCTAAGCCTCAAAACAAACACGCCAAGATAGTCTTCACTACTATATTTACGAGAACAAATCGCCACACTGCCACGAAACACGCCAAATACTTACATCCAAGTCCACGAGGAAACACCTCTAACATCACAAACTTTTGTCACTTTGCGCGAGGTTCTAGTGTCACTCCGACCCAACAAATGGTACCGACTGCACGATCCCCGAGGTCTAAAATATACATCCTTCGACCTTCTCTTCACAAGAAATGATCATATCTATGCTCGCAATACATGCTCGCCTCTACCCTTACTCGTCGTACTCTTCTCGAACACTTGAATTCTTCTAGCATACGTACCATACTTCAGTTTCCAAAACTTTGGAGTCACTACCTCCAAACTTGGTCATCTTACTAGCCTCGATCTTCCTTAAGGCCATTCCCGACCTTCACGATCCGCTTCTGGTCGAACATATCCACGAACTCATACGATGGTCATCTAAACTTGGGCCTAGCACCCTCGTTACCCTACCATCTGGCGGGACCACCCAGAACTGACCCTACCTTAATCCGGACGGTTGACCGTGACACGCCCTCAACCCGACCCACAATCGCGCCAAACCCTTGTTCCCCGATACAGAACAATTTTTACTAACTCACATCATGAAAGCTACCACTTCCATTTCACACTACCCATGGACTTATCACACAAATATATCCCACGCATACTACGCACTCTGATAAAGGTCAAACATAAAATGAATCTTTTACTCAAGACGACCTTATCTGTAAGGTCTCAATCGTGAAATAATCGAAGGTTCACACTTTCCATGCCCCCATACATACCCTTTCAACTAACCATGCTTCTAACTCATAACCAACATAACGCTATCCGAACGTAGCACACAATAAGAAGGTCATTATATCATGCATACAAATCTCTAGAGGGTTAAGGATATACCTGAATCTACCGCTTCTAATCATAAGCACACTGCAGGCTATATAGTAGAAAGCGATGAACTGCCATCGATCCTAGGCTGAATCATGTTGCTGCATCCTTCCTACTAGACGCTTCTCATCACATGGCCCCGACGGACGCAGGCAAAACAAGCACCAGTAAAAAGACGACATTCCCGAGATGGCGCCCGCATCGTGCACCGAGGAAAACTCAACTGATCGCTAGAACCATGTATATCTGTGAACGAAGCCTCGAGCTCGACTCCCGAATACCAACGCCCCGACGATCGCGGGGACCACTGCATCGTGGAGGTACATAACTAGATTGCCGCGAGGCGTCCGCCTCGAAAGTTACCAAAGGACTCGCTGCTACGCCTCTTCACGATCTCGGTCATTCCGTCGACCTCTCCGTGCCTCACATCCTAGTGCATGAGCTTGCATGCGGGCAATGTCCATGCCCTACAAGAGCTACACCCGCAAGCCTCGCCAAGTAATCATCCACCGGTGGCGTAGCGGTGTACTCGCCCTCCATATCGGCTACCACGGAACATACCGAGCTAATGAGTCGAACTCCACATTGTACTCTAACCGCCCGCCCGCCCCGCTCAACGTCAAAAATCCGTACCGAGCCCTCCTCATTTGTGGGGGCAAGAAATGTGCAAGAAAAGCCTTGAGAACTCATCCCATACTGGAAGTGCATGCTCTTCCGTGACAACTCCCACGAATCAAAACTACCAATCGCAAGATCACGCGGTGATGCGAACCCAATACCACCGACTGCCTCGAGACTCGATTACTCTCATGATCCGTCAGAGGCTTCGGATAAACTCCGAGGGTCATCCTCGCCTCGATCCATAGAACACAAGTGCTACAACTCGAGAAAGTCCCGTAGCCTCAAACCGCTCGGGGTGAACTACGGTGCTATTGGGGAATCAGGTGATCCACCCTATCTCATATCTGCCACAACCTCGCCGATGGGCCATCTCCTTGTACCATCTCATGCCAAGGCTGTGGGACCGAGGCTCGTCTCAGAGTCTCGCAGCCCATCGCTGCGCTAAACTTCGCTGGTGTGGCGGTGCTAAACTCGCCGTCGGCTTCTCACTGCTCAGCACCGGCCGGCTGCGCCCTCGTCTCTCCAGATCTCACTATGACTCCTCGATTGCCTTGCCCATCGGGCACTGGTTTTACGCGAGGCATACCGGTAAAGGAAAGGAATACGCCGAGGGTCCAACTTATCACACACTCTAGGCACGATCTCGAATGAGAAGAATGGAAACCAATCCTAAATGTCCTATAGCCTCCGATTATAGATGTGGTGCACAACACACCGATAATCAAGACTTACTAGACACGATCAGAGACACTTTCCGAGGACTAATCGCTTCTGATACCACTTTTCCGGGTTCGGTCGTGACAACTCATGCGGGCCTAGGTGGCCATGCGATCAGGAGTCCAAGATTAGGCATGCATAATGATACTATGGGCGATTGGCCTTGCTTGATCATTCGCGGTCTAGAAAAGACACAACAAGATACCTATTATTGCTCTTGGTTGTGATGTGGCACTATGTGCAGTTAACTCGGTTGTTTTCATACATACTTGTGAATTGGTTTTAAAAATGTTATGGTTTTATATATGTGTATATATTTGTGCTTTACAGTTTCACATACTTGGTACCTGTTGTACTGACCTCCTTCGGGGGGCTGCGTTCATGCCGCAGGTAAAGGGAAACAGGTAGCGGATCCTCAGTCTTAGGATCTTTACTCTGGTGTCAGGAGCTCCATTTTTCCGGAGGCTCGACTTTTGGTATGGTTTTCCCTGGTGTTGTAGATGTTTTGTACATTCAGGGGTATGACGGGGCCCTGTCCCGTCGTAGTGTTTACATTTCCTTAGAGGTCTGTAGTCCTGTCGCATTTTGGGATTGTAACTGTTCACTATTGGGTAATGATATATATATGCCGAAAGACAACTTTTCCTTGGATATACTATTCTTACTTTTATTATTTCATATCTTGGTTATGTTCCGCTGGTTACTCTGATGTTTAGCTACTTGGGTGTCCGGTAGGCACGATCACGCCCGAACGTCGTGACAAAAGTGGTATCGAGCGGTTAATCTCGGAAAGTCTCTACAGATCGTGTCTAGTAGAGTCTTGATTATCGGTGTTGTGCACCACATCTATAATCAGGAGGCTGCAGGACATTTAGGATTGGTTTCCATTCTTCTCACTCTGAGATCGTGCCTTAGAGCGGTGTTATAGGTTAGACCCTTCTGACGAATTTCTCTTTCTTACCAGTTATGCCTCCACGTAAGGCAACCCGGGCCCAGAAGGGCAAGGCAGCCGAGGGAGCTGCTAGTAGTACACAGAGAGTCACGAGGGCTCAGGCCCAACCCTTACCCGAGGTGATACCTCCGACGGCGAGTTCCACGGCGTCGCCGACCCCAGCAGAGTTTAGGGCCGCAGAGGTCTGCGAGGCCACGGCACGAGCCCCAACCCCACACGGCGAAGGACATGGGTTACAAGGAGATGGCCCAGTTATTGGCCAGAGTCGTGGCGAGGCACGAGGATAGGCTGGATGCAGCAGTTCCAGTTCCAGTAGTACCCGTAGTTCACCCGAGGTCGGATAGTTTGAGACTTCGGGACTTTCTGAGTTGCGGCCCGCCAGAGTTTTATGGGTCGAGGCCTGAGGACGATCCACAGGAGTTCATCAGACAGTTACAGTGGATCATGAAAGTGATCAAGGCGTCGGAGACCGAGTCAGTGGTCTTAGGTTCACATCGGCCGCGATACCGTGATGATCGTTTGATTCTTGGGAGTTGTCCCGGGGGGAGCAGGCGCCTCCAGCCGTTTGGGACGAGTTCTCAGAGGCATTTCTTGCTCACTTCTTGCCTCCGCAGATGAGGAGGGCACGAGCTGACAGATTTTTGATGCTGAGGCAGAGAGGGCGCACAGTTCGGGAGTACAATGTGGAGTTCGACTCGTTGGCTCGGTATGTCCCCGCACTGGTAGCAGATATGGATGACCGAGTGCACCGTTACGTCACAAGTCTTGACGACTACTTGGCGAGTCTTGCTCGTGTAGCTCTTCACCGGCATGGACATTGCCCGCACGCAGCTCGCACTTCGCAGGTGAGCGTAGAGGCAGACGGGTTGACAGATATCAGCAGAAGAAGACCAGGACGTCAGGGTCCTTTGGTAGTCCTCGAGGTAGACGACCTCAGCAATGGAGTAGATTTGCACCTCAGCCAGCTCAGAGCACTCCCACACCATCTTCGGGGACCGCAGGTATTCGGGGCGTGGGCCCAGACTTGACTTCCATGGTAGCAAAGGTGCTAACCAATCGAGACCACCTTCCTCTCAGTGTGTTCTATGTGGGAGATCCCATTTTGGGAAATGTGGTACTGCTGCGGGAGTTTGTTTCACTTGTGGCCAGCAGGGTCACTTTGCGAGAGATTGTCCAACTAAGGGCAGCGCAGATAGTAGAGTTCAGCCTACAGGGTCTTTTGCCGGATCTTCATCTCCTACAGTTACTCGCCCCGGAGGGCAGGGTTCTCATGGGCCAGGTCGCAGAGGTCGTGGCGAAGTGCTAGTTCCAGGTCCTCGAATCGCATTTATGCCATGTCCACCGGCCAGACCGGGAGGCGCCGGATGTCATCAGTACTTTATCGGGCCTGTTGCGGCGTGATATGCCTTGATAGATCCGGGTTCTACCTTGTCCTATATATCCCCTTATTGCTAGTAGGATAGGATGAGCACGAGTCTATAGACTTTTGAGGTAGCTACGCCCGGGGATCTTGGTAGCAATGAGGTATATAGAGCTTGCCAAGTGACTATATGCAGTCGTCAGACCCTAGCCGACTTGATAGAGTTGGATATGACCGATTTTATGTGATCATGGGTATGGATTGGCTAGCTTCTTGTTACGCCAATGTAGACTGTAGGAAACGATTGGTACGGTTCCAGTTTCCGGGGGAGCCGGTTATCGAGTGGAAGGGGAACACTTTGTCGCCGAGGGGTAAGTTTATTTCCTACCTCAAGGCCAGGAAGATGGTTCAGAAGGGGTGTTTCTACCATCTCGTCCGGGTATTTGATACGGAGGCGGCGACACCAGACCTACAGTCAGTTCCGATAGTCAGAGAGTTTCCAGATGTGTTCTGCACGACCTCGGGTATCCTCCGAGAGGAGATAGAGTTTTGCATTGATATTCGCACGATACTCGACCTATATCCAGTCCGCCATACCGAATGGCACCTGCCGAGTTGAGAGAACTGAAGGACCAGCTGAGCGATTTGCTGGAGAAAGGCTTCATTAGGCCTAGTGTTTCTCCCTGGGGAGCGCCGGTGTTGTTCGTGAAGAAAAAGGATGGACGCCAGATGTGCGTTGATTACAGCGGTGAACAAGGTGACTATTAAGAACAGATACCCCTTCCTAGAATCGATGACTTGTTCGACCAGTTCAGGCACGAGATGTTTCTCTAAGATAGACCTACGATCCGTTACCATCAAAGCGAGTTAGGAGTCGGATATCCCTAGGATTGCGTTAGGACCCGTGCGAGCATGAGTTTAGTGGTCATGTCTTTCGGCTTGACCAATGCTCGCGGTATTCATGGATTTGATGAACCGAGTGTTCAAACCATTTTTGGATACGTCATTCATAGTATTCATTGATGACATCTTGATTTATTCTCGCCGAGCGGGACCATGCAGAGCATTTGAGGGCCGATCGAGTCCTCCGACCAGCAGATTATACGCCAAGTTTTCAAAATGTGAGTTTTGGTTAGCCGGTGGCGTTCTTAGGACACATTGTAGGGACCGATGGTATTCGGGTAGATACGGCAAAGATCGAGGCAGTGAAGAGTTGGCCTAGACCTACTACCCCGACGGAGGTGCGCAGCTTTTTCGGCCTTGCGGGTTACTACCGGAGGTTTGTGGAAAAGTTTGCTTCTATTTCAGCACCTTTGACCAAACCGACTCGGAAGGCTAAGTTTCAGTGGACGGATGCTTGCGAGAAGGGCTTTCAGTTACTAAAGGAGAAGTTGACAACCTCCCCAGTTCTTACTCTTCCAGAGGGGCCAGACGGCTATGCGATTTATTGTGACGCGTCGGCCGGGCTTGGATGTGTGTTGATGCAGCAGGCAAGGTTATAGCTTACGCATCTCGGCGGCTCAAGAAGCATGAGAAGAACTACCCCACACATGACTTGAGTTGGCAGATGATTCACGCCAAGATCCGGAGACATTATTTGTATGGAGTTCACGTGGACATTTACACCGACCACAAGAGCCTCGGTGCATCTTCACCGCAGGGAGCCGAACTTGGCGAGACGGTGGTTGGAGCTACTCAAGGATTATGATGTCGATATCTTATACCACCCAGGAAGGCCAATGTAGTGGCGTATGCCCTTAGTCGTAGGTCGATGGGTAGTCCGCCGGATGTTCACCCGACAGAGGGGGCATGGTCCGCGAGTTACATCGGCTAGCGAGCCTTGAGTCCGATTGATTGATTACGATGATAACGGGTTCGGTTCGAGAGGTTGCCGAGTCTTCCATCATCGAAGAGGTGAAGAGGCGACAGTATGAGGATCCGGTTATGACACGGTATCGTGATACGACTCTTCATGAGGGGAAGGGTCCTTTTGAGGTAGCACCTGATGGGGTGCTAAGGTTTGAGGGCAGGTTGTGTGTTCCATATTGCGGGACTTGACAAGCGGGTTCTAGGGAAGCACACGCGCGCTACTCTATCCATCCGGGTCGACAAAGATGTACCACGACCTCGATCTTTGTATTAGTGGGGCGGCACGAAGAGACGTTGCAGAATTTGTTGCTCAATGCCCGAGTTGTCAGCAGGTCAAGGTAGAGCACCAGAGGCCTGGTGGGTTGTTGCAGGCTATAGAGATTCCGACATGGAAGTGGGAGGTGATCAACATGGACTTCATTAGTGGATTACCTCGCACTCAGAGGAAGCATGATTCTATATGGGTTATCGTCGACAGGATGACGAAATCAGCCCACTTTCTTCCCGTCAGGACGACTTTTTCGGCCGAGGATTACGCCAGACTTTACATCCGAGAGATCGTGAGACTGCATGGGGTCCCTATATATATCATATCTGACCGAGGAGCCCAGTTTACGGCTAACTTCTGGAGGTCTTTCCAGAAGGATTAGGACGCAGTGAGCCTCGATCGCATTCCATCCACTAGACCGGACGAGCAGAGCGTACTATCCGGACACTGAGGATATCTGCGAGCTGTGTTATTGACTTCAGAGGTAGCCGAGGATCATTTGCCGGTAGAGTTTCGCGTGATAACAACAGCCTACCACCCAAGATCCAGATGGCGCCTTACGAGGCCTTATATGAGAGGAAGTGCAGGTCACCGATAGGCTGGTTTGATGTAGGGGAGGTACAGTTAGTCGGTCCAGATTTGGTTCAGCAGGCAGTAGATAAGGTGAAGCTTATCCAGGAGCGGTTATTAATGACTCGAGTCGGCCAAGTCGTATGCAGATCATCGGCGTCGACATTTGGAGTTTGAGGTTGCTGATTGGGTTTTTCTGAAGGTATCACCCATGAAGGGTGTGATGAGGTTTGGCAAGAAGGGGAGGCTCAGCCCAAGGTACATTGGGCCTTATCATATTGTCCGTAGAGTAGGCAAGGTTGCCTATGAGTTGGATCTGCCGTCCGATCTGGGAAAAGACATCCAGCTTTTTCATGTTTCTATCTTTGAGAGATGTATCGGAGATCCGTCTAGAGTGCACCCGGTTGATGATGTCCAGGTGACAGGGGAATTATCGTATGAGGAGATCCCCGTAGCGATACTTGACCGACAGGTTAGACGACTGCGAACAAAGGATGTGGCTTCCGTCAAGGTCTTGTGGCGGAACGAGAACAGAGAGGAAATGACAGGAAGCGAGAGGAGGACATGAGGCGAAGTATCCCCACCTATTCCCACACCTCGAGGTAACTCACTTTCATACCTTAATTTAAATTGTCATATGTACTTAGGTATTCGTGGCCATATGTGGCATTTTGCTAATTGTTCAAATTATGGGGACTATGTCGTTATCCGAGTTATTTTGAATCTTGGAGGAACATTCGACGAATGTTTCTAAGAGGATAATGTTATGCCCGTAGTTCCTATACGAATGTGAGGACGACGCACGAATGTATAGGCCCTAATTAGGGTAAGAATGATAGAATTGTTTTCCGACGAAAGTTATTTGAACCTTGTGAAGGAATTTACGCTTTCAATATTTTTACGACTATGGAATTTTTCCGAAGATAAAATATTTTGGACCAATAGGAGGCGACATGTGTCACCCATGGATTGGTCCAAGTGGACGAAAATGGGTGGACAACTTGGCAAGACAAGTGCCAACAAGTCTTGCCAAGTTGGCATGGCTTGGACGGCAAAATGGAAGGATTTGGGCAAGTCTTGCTTAGTCGAGACTTGCCTAACTTTGTAAGACAAGTGTGGGAAGGCTCTTACACACTTCATCTCCACCCTACACTTGTGTTAATCCCCTCCCTTGGTTGTGCTATATAAACCCCCTAAGTAGATGAAATCATCCACACTTAAACATTACAAGTCTTGGAAAATATTTTCCTCTCCCTTCATCCCTAGTTGATCTCGTCTAAACAGCCCCTCCCTACCTAAAGTTGTCCAAAACTCTTAAACTTATAAGTGTTCTTCCTTAGTATGTTAGGAAGATCACCAACCAAGAGTTAGATAAGATTTTCACACCCATAGCCTCTAAAACACCACCAAAACCGAAACTGGACAGTTTTGAAGACTAAGTGTTCTTCACCTTTTGGAGTCAAATTCTTGAATAGAAGTTGGTTGGAACTTCTAAGGGTAAACTATGGTGAGTTGGAACACAAGAAATTGGAGCTACAACACAATGGTTTGGAGCTAAGACTTGCTTTGAAACGACTTTAAAATCTTGGATATTGTTGGGCTAGTATTAAGGTAATGCACCTTAGACTCTTTGTGAATTTGATTGTTATGTATATATGATATTATACATATATTGGAAGTATTTTACGGACTTGTTACTTTGGACTTCTTTTACTTATTGTTATTTTGAAGGCGAGATAGTAAACCGCGTTCGTTGGGCGTGTAATCCCTTCTTTTACTTATTGTTATTTTGAAGGCGAGATAGTAAACCGTTACCGTTTGGGCGTAATCCCCTTATTTACTTATTATATTTTTAAGGATAGATTGTTAATCGTTAGTTTGGGCGTGTTATCCCTTCCTTACTTATCGAATTTTTGCGCCACGTTAGTTACTATTATCGGGCTTTGTTAAAAATGAAGAATTGAGTAAAAGCGGAAGTCTTTGATTTTCCGTAAACTAAGAGAAGTCTCACTTAGAAGAATTCCACGAAAAACTAGAAGTTAATAGTCATGTTTTTACTATTATAGGTTGACACTCTGACGCGACATATCCGATCAAGTGGATTTAGGCGAGGTATGCGATTCTTCCTATCCTTTTGAGCATGATATTTTCCAAATATATATATAGTACCAGAGAGCGTGCGTGTTAGATTGAACTTGGTTTTACTTTGATATCTTTGGACTGGAGTTCTAAATAATAAGAATCTTGAATATTTCAATGTTATACCCCGTGGTTCGGTCCGACCGCATGATGAGGATCAGCGCGCTGAGGCAACCGCGGCGCCAAGGCGGGTGATTGTAGGGCCGCGGCGCCAGAAGACAGGGCCGCGGCGCCGGAAGATCTGAGGGGTCGCTGAAGTTTCAGTGCCGCGGCGCCGGGAAGCGCGCCGCGCGAGGCGAAATCTGGCGGAAAAACTTAGGAAAATCGATCTTTTCTTTTAAAGGGCATGGGTGGGTGACAAGTGTCCCCCATCTGATTTTTGCATTATATTGACCAAGTCTTAAAGACTTGGTCATCTTTCATCTCTCTTAGAAAAAGCTCATCCTTCTCTTAATTATTTCAAGCTCATCCTTCTCTAAAACTCCAAGAGATATTCTAGCCTTAGGAAAATCAAAAGTAAAAGGCAAGGAAGCTCATGGCTAGCTGAAGGTTGTTGTGGTGGTGTTCTTGAAATAGAAGTTAGCAAATTGTTGGATAAATTTGGCTAAAGCTCTAAGGTAATGATTCTTCCTCTATTATTAGTTTTTAGTGTTGCATGTTAAGAAGAAAGTACTTGTGGTAGTAAATAATGCTATTAGAGTCATTGCATGCAAGAAATGTGGGTCAGTATGAAGGATTTGGCTAAAGAGATATTATGAGCATGTTGTAGCCTAAAAACTACTTTAGAATTGTTAAGTGAATTGTTATAACTTATGGGGCAGAATTTTACACACCCAAGATTAGGTGTGTAATCCCCTTTGTGTTGGTTTGGATGTTGGGCCTTAATGTGGCATTTGGATGTTGAATTCGGCCTTGAGAAAGGTGGCAAAGTATGTAGAAACAAAGGAAATGCTGCCCAATTTTCCATAGAATTAGGGGCTTTGAACTTTAGATTATTTCTACATTGAAATTAGAGGTTAATAAACGCACTATGGTTATTATAGGTTGACATATTACTTGCGGTAGTTGGACTTAGCAAGTGGATTGATCGAAGAGGTATGTAGAGTTTTCCTATCTCTTGAGCATGAATAGTTGTATCTATGTAGTACGGTATACGTACAAGATTTGATAATCTACACTTGTTTTAAAGTATATGATACTTGTTTCATTTCAAAAGTATAAGTCCCTTGGATTGAGGGAAAAATGTATTTGACAAAGGGATAACGCTAATATAATGACTTTATGGGAAGTTGGTTATATTAGTTTTCTTGAAAGGTTCACAAAGAAAGGTTTAATCTAATTAAAACAAGTACGGGTAAAGGATTTGAAACTAAGAAAGGTGAATTGATTTTTAGGCATTGGTTGCCTAAGGTTTTAAAGGAAATGTGACTTGTCTTGAAAAGAAATCGTAACTTGATACTATGGTGAATAGTATCTTGGAATCTTTGTATAAAAAGAGTTTTTCTTAAAAAGATAGAAGTACATGGTACTTGGGTTGAATTCCCGGATTTTCTATTAAAAGACATGTTAGTGCCTTAGGATACTAAAATGAGAGGATATATTAATAATGTTAATAAGAAGTTAGGGGATTTCTTAACTTGCTTATGTTATGATAAGCCGGTAGTGCTTATGTATGATATGATAGGCCGGTAGTGCTTATGTTGTGATATGATAGGCCGGTAGTGCTTATGTTGTGATATGATAGGCCGGTAGTGCTTACGTATGATATGATAGGCCGGTAATGCTTATGTTATGTATGATAGCCGGATGAGCTATGTTATATATTTATATTATTACGGGGTAATCCCTGGGTTATTATCTATGCCATGGATTTGCTACCCATGATGCGAGTGCGGCGCTTGCACTCATGCGGATCCGGACCACAGGATCCATGCGGGTGAAATAGTCCCATGCGAGTACGGCGATGGTACTGCGGGTCCAGGATCCATGCGGGTGAAATAGTCCCGTGCGGGTGAAATAGTCCCACGACGAGGCGGATGACCTCGTGCGGGTGCACAGGACCCATGCGGGTGCCATAGTCCCAGGCGTCGGATTGCTTAATGATACTACGGGCGAGGTACGCGGGTGTGATCATGAGCCTGCTATTGTTATGCTATACACTTTCTACTTGTTACGCTCATTGTTAGTAAGGCAGTGTAACATAATTTGATCTTTATCTATAATTTCGTGTATTTTGGACTTATGATATTACTACGATTTTCCGCTTTTACATACTTGATACGTTGTGTCTTGATCCCCTTCCTCGAGCTGCGTTCATGCCACAGTAAGGGAAAGCGGTGGTAGATCCTCATTCCTAGGATATTTTACTCAGTGTCGGAGCTCCATTTCTTGAGGCTCGACTTTTGGTATGGTTCTCCCGGTGTTGTTGATATTTTGTACATTCAGGCATGGCGGCCCCGTCTCATAGTGTTACTCATTAGAGGCATGTAGTCTTGTCATAACTTGGTTTGTTTAAGGATGTAACTGTTCGGTTTTATGTACTCTTGGGGTAGCCATTTTGGGCTAGACTATTTTATATCATCATAGTTGTTTGTTGTGAGTTTATATTCCGCTGGTTTTCTCTGATGTTGTGTCACAAGGGTGCCCGGGTCAAGGCACCGGTCACGGTCACGGATCCGGGGTCGGGTCGTGACATTCAAAAAGAGTTATGAATCATTTTCGGAAGAAAAGTAATACTGGGTTTTACAAAAAGTTTAAGGGTTATACTAGCTTTGTGGGAAGTTAAATATAACGACTTAAAAGATAAGAAACGGTTTTTATTATTTGTTTATCAAATGCTTGAAATATTGTCTGAAGGTATGGTAAGTTGGTTTGATAGACATGTTATGATACCTCGTGTGTTAGTATCTTGTAACGCCTACGTAAGGAGGTTATTCTTGTTATGCTTATATTGTTCAACGATTAGTCGTTGTGCTCGATTATTGTGATGATTGCATAAAGAGGTTATTCTTATTGTGCTTATGTTGTTTAACGATAAGCCGTTATGCTAGTATTGTACCACCCACCTCTTGACATGTTATACAGGGGTTAGCCCCCGTCGCGAGAATGCCTCATGCGGGTCCGGGACCTATGCGAGCTACGGGAGTTCGAGGTTAGTGTGCGAGAATACCTCATGCGGTCTATGTGGCCATGCGGACTACGAGTCGGGGCGATGCCGGCGAGAGCTACCCTCCATGCGAAATACCTCATGCGGGCCTGGGTGGCCTATGGACCTGCGGAGTCCAAGATTAGGCAGAATGATACTATGGGCGATTGGCCTTGCTTCGATCATTCGCGGCCTAGAAAAGACCTGTTACAGTATACCTATTATTGCTCTTGGTTGTGATGTGGCACTATGTGCAGTTAACTCGGTTGTTTTCATACATACTTGTGAATTGGTTTTAAAAATGTTATGGTTTTATATATGTGTATATATCTGTGCTTTACAGTTTCACATACTTGGTACCTGTTGTACTGACCTCCTTCGGGGGGCTGCGTTCATGCCGCAGGTAAAGGGAAGCAGGTAGCGGATCCTCAGTCTTAGGATCTTTACTCTGGTGTCAGGAGCTCCATTTTTCCGGAGGCTCGACTTTTGGTATGGTTTTCCCTGGTGTTGTAGATGTTTTGTACATTCAGGGGTATGACGGCCACCCGTCGTATTGTTTACATTTCCTTAGAAGTGCAGTAGTCCTGTCGCATTTTGGGATTGTAACTGTTCACTATTGGGTAATGATATATATATGCCGAAAGGCAACTTTTCCTTGGATAGACTATTCTTACTTTTATTATTTCATGTCTTGGTTATGTTCCGTTGGTTACTCTGATGTTTAGCTACTTGGGTGTCCGGGTAAGGCACGATCCACTGCCCGAACGGTCGTGACAAACTCGCGGCATGAACGCAGCCCGAAGGAGGTCGCATAACAGTACCAAGTATGTGAAATCAAAATCGTAAATGAAATCATAATAGTCTATAAAAAGCAGAGACATGTATGATAACCAAAATACAAGATACACAACATATAAGCCATGTCAAGTCGAGGACTCATGCCCGTAAAATCATCACTCAAATACAACCCGAATTTAACTCGCACAATGGCGCGTGCCCAGATCTCACCTCCGTATAAGCATGGTGTCACGACCGAACCTGCCCGTGATCGTGCATTACCGGGCACCCTAGTGATACAACATCGTAGAAAATCAGGAAATAAAACATGAACATGAATTAAGAGACATGATAAATAAGCGAGCCAACCAAAGCGATTGCCTTGATATATACATAAATACCCGACGGTTATCCTTTTTACAAACCCCGCCTACAACGATTACTCTGCACTTAAGATTTACAATGCTATGACGGACAGGCCCCGCCATACCACGAATGTACAAGCATCTACGCACTGTGGTAACATACCAAAAGATAAGCCTCCGAAGAATGGGGCTTCCCGACACGTTGAACTGTGATCCTATGAGCGAGGATCCACAACCGATGTACTTACTGCGGCGTGAACGCCCCCAAGGAGGTCAAGACAGTACCAGTATGTGAAATCAGAAAAGATCAGTAAATGAAATCATAATAGTCTATATAAAGCGAGAGACATGTATGATAACCAAACTACAGTTCGCAACATAAAAGCAGTCATGTCAAGTCAGGGACTCACACCCTCAAGTCATCCCTCATGCCCGTGGAACTCCTTCCTCACTGCCGGCAGTTTAGGTGTAAATCGTGTGGAATACGTGTCCCGGCCCATCACGTGGGACTCGGTAAAGAATCATGTGAAATACGTGTCCCGGCCCATCTCGTGGGACTCGGTAGAGAATCATGTGGAATACGTGTCCCGGCCCATCTCGTGGGACTCGGTAGAGAATCTTGTGGAATACGTGTCCCGGCCCATCCCATGGGACTCGGTAGAGAATCATGTGGAATACGTGTCCCGGCCCATCCCATGGGACTCCGTGAATAATCAGATGGAATACGTGTCCCGACCCATCTCGTGGGACTCGGTGAAGAATCGTGTGGAATACGTGTCCCGGCCCATCTCGTGGGACTCGGTAGAGAATCATGTGAAATACGTGTCCCGGCCCATCTCGTGGGACTCGGTAGAGAATCATGTGGAATACGTGTCCCGGCCCATCCCATGGGACTCGGTGAATAATCAGATGGAATACGTGTCGGCCCATCTCGTGGGACTCGGTGAAGAATCGCTCATAACAAATCAGCCGCCCTCCATCGAGAGACGCGGTGGTATAGAAGTACAGTATTTGCACAACAAGGCTATCAAACACAAACATAGGCAAGTTACACACAACTCAAGTTTATTTTAGGCCAAAGTCCAGGTTCTGACCCCAAGTATTACGTACGTTAAATTCTTTTAAAAGATCCATTTCTTTTATAAAGGTCACCCGATACGTAGTATTAAAATAGAGTGACTCACATTTTTAGGTAAACCAAAACACTTTCCTTTTTAACATCAAGTAACAACATTCTTTTCCAAAAGTTCAAGTTTGCCTAATTTCAAATACTTAAGTCTCTTATTTTAGAAAGGTTTCATAGTCCATAGACTTAATCACTTAAGAATATAATCCTCTTTTAAACAATTTGAGAAACATATGAGTAGGTTATTCTTGTTCGTAATCAATCTTATTAAAGCAAATGATCTAGGAAATGTAATATCATTTTGTCTCATCTTAGCTTCTATGCGGATGGAGGTTTCTACCGGTTTTAATAATACATAATTAGTCAAAACATTTCCTTTTATTAACGCCGCTGGTTTGTCGATACTCATTCTCGATTTCCAAAATCAAGAATACATTATTCCTTTTAAAACCAAGTACTCATTACTCACGAATGAGGTTTCATACTAACATCCATATTAAGTCAAGTCTCTTATCTTTTAAGATTAAGTCTCTTAACTTCTAAAAATCAGTAAACCATTCTCTTTATCTCTCTTAAGACGTTATACCTAACTTCCCATAAAGCTAGTATAACTCTTATGTTTTCAAAACCAAGTATTACTCTTCTTTCAAAAAGGTTTCTTAATTCTTTCGAAATACTTCAAGATTCTTATCATCACACATCAAGTCAGTTATAAGTCAAATCAGTTATCTTTAAAAACCACAAAGCATTTCTTACTTACATAAAGCTGTTATAACCAACTTCCCATAAAGCCGTTATAACACTTTATGTTTTAAACCAATCAAATACATTCAACACATGTACGTCTACCGTACTACATAGTTATACACATATCATGCTAGAAAAGATAGGAAGAGGTTCACATACCTCGCGACGATTATCGACTAATAGCAAAACGCTCCAAGTACCTCAAACCGTCGGCTACCCTTAAGCCAAGCAGATCACGCCACACGTAGTACTTCAACCTATAGAGGCCACATGGCGCCGATTCACATCTAGATCTCAACGTAGAATATTCTACAGAAATTTCGGCACTCTCCCCGCAACCGCGTAAATCTCCTCCTCTCTATCGAGGCCCGCTACCAGGCCCACACCGCCCGAGAGGGGGGGTGGTACGTCTAATCCGCACGTGTACAATTCTACTTCACAAGAAGCTACACAAGTCTCAGAATACACCCTATGTAATTACAGTTCAGTTCTCTTCCTTAAATTCAGGCTTAAGTCAAAAGACATTGTCGCACAATTATGTTCAGTTCTATATATAGTATACTTCAACTATATAATCCTACAACATGTAATTTCCAATTACAATAGAAGGTCAAGAGTGTTTACCTCGATAAGCCCAAAATTATCCAAGTTTATATGTCGATCCTGAGCAAGGTTTAGCTCCTACTCCGTGCGCTCCAACCCGCTCCAACAACCCTTAGAAGTTCTACGCAACTTCTACTTAACACTTCAACCGACTAAGAAGGTTTTCCTGTGGTTTCGTTTTGTATCGAGGAAAGTATAATAGTATTTTCTGGGCTTTTGTATAAGTGTAACCTTGGGAATACTACAAGGTATTTGGGCCAAGGTATTTGGGCATTATAACAATACTTGGAGAGTATTTCTATACCACAAAAGGGGGGTATTTATACGAGACAACTAGGCTAGGGGTACCTACTGAGACACCACAAAGGTGGAGTTGGGACCCTCTCGGCCAAAGCTTCTCAAGGGGGGGGGGGGCTTTGGACGATTTTTAACTCACGGGGGAGAGATTTCAAGACTTGGAAAATGATTTTTGGATGAAGAAAGTTCATCAACTAAGGGGTATTTATAGGTCAAGCAAGGCCAACCAACGGCCAAGATCAATCCAAGTGTAAGGCAAGTGTAAGGCTAGGATTAAGCCATGTGCACCTTATCCATCTACCACACCAACTTGCACAAATATCCTACCTAACCATGCCACCTTTCTCGTCCATTACCGCCCAAAACGTGCTCCAATTAGAGGGTGACAGGTGTCGCCCTCTCGTTGGTCCAAAATGTTTCGTCTCTCGGAAAAATCCGCAAAAATTATAAATGACATAGCCGGAATTTTCCCTTCGCAAGTTTAGTAAAACGTTTCGTAAAACGATTCTTTTCTACCTTGTGCCTAAATTTCGAACTTAGCCTAACTTTAAGGCTCAAATTAAAATACGACGCCTCACGCATATACCTGGAAATACGGGGTATAACATTCTTCCCTCCTTAGAAACATTCGTCCCGAATGTTCCTTCTCAAGACGGATAACGATAAAGTTCCTCCAGCAAGTCGTCAACGCCACACCTGGCCATGAAATAACACATGCGCGCAAATACTTAAATCCAGGCCAACGAGGAACCACCTCGATGATGCAAAACAATACCAACTCTCGCTCTTGGTCCAAGGGACACTCCCTTCGCATATTCATTTCTCAAAAATGATTACTCCCATCTTTCAGCACAAGTTCACTTCCTTCCTTACTCGCCGTGCCCTTCTCGAACACTCGAACTCTTCTTAGTACACGTACCACACTTCAGTCAACGCTTCTGTTCCCAAGACTTTGGAGTCACCACCTCCAAACTTGGTCATCTTACTAGCCTCAATCTCCCTTAAGGCCATTCCCGGCCTTCACGATCCGCTTCTGGTCGAACATCTCCACGAACTCATACGATGGTCATCTAAACTTGGGCCTAGCACCCTCGTGACCCTACCACCTGGCGGGACCACCCAGAGCTGACCCCACTCAAGCGGCCGCGGGTTGGCCCGCAACATGGCCCCAACCCGACCCACTTAACGCATCAAGCTCTTGTTTCCCGATCCGGAACAATCTTACTAATTCACGTCATGAAAGCTACCACTTCCATCTCACACTACCCATGGATTTATCCCACAACACATTTATACAAGTATTTCAACAAAGACTAACCGTAAAATCTTTTATTCAAGATGACCTTACATCTAAGGTCTCAACATGAAATATTCTAAGGTTCACACTTCCCATTCCCCCATACCTAACCTTTCAACTAACCATGCTTTCTAACTCATAACCAACATAACGCTACCCGTACATAGCACACAATAATAAAGTCGACGGAACCCCTAGGGTTTTGGCATCAACTTTCGGCCAAGACAAGTAAAAACGTGTAGAATATTAATCTAGGCTTAGCACTTGGTTTAAAGGCTTAATCTTGGAGAAATAAATTGATCAACAATGGTTGTTTTTAGCCAAGGGGCTCTCGAAATTATGGAGCTAAAGGGGAGAAGATGAGAGCTTATTTTTTTGTCTAAGTGTAAAGTGATCCAAGTCTTGCAAGACTTGGATATGTATAGCCAAGTGGAGTGGGACCCATGTCCACTTGTCCCCTCTCAAAATATCTATATTGTTGTCATATTAGCAAGACAAGTGGAGGGGAGCCACGTGTCGCCCTCCGATTGGTCCAAAATATTATAATTTTTCGAAGGTCCCTACGAAATTGTGAAATTCTCGGCGGACCCCATATTATCAATTCCAACACCTTATAATCCAATACTAAGTCCATAAATACAATTAGAAGTATTATACTTCAAGTTAATAATTTTTCCGTCGTCACATTTTTTCCGAAATTTTCCTTAAGAAAATGTAATTATTTTTTCCTTCCAAAATTCAAATCTTAAATCCTTATTCACGTTCTCAATTAGTAGCCCTGGTATTACGGGGTGTAACAGTGGTCTATGCGGACTGCGGAAGTTCCAGGATTAGGCTCGCATAATGATACTATGGGCGATTGGCCTTGCTTCGATCATTAGCGGCCTAGAAAAGACCAGTTACGTTATACCTATTTTTGCTCTTGTTATGCTGTGGCACTATGTGCGGTTGAATTGGTTGTTCGTACGTATTTGTAATTGGTTTTAAAATGTTATGATTTTATTTCGATTTACTGATTTCACATACTGTACTGTTATCGACCTCCTTCGGGGGGCTGCGTTCATGCCGCAGGTAGAGGTACACCAGTCGTCGATCCTCGCTCATAGGATCACAGTTCAGCGTTTTGGGAAGCTCCGTTTCTCCGGAGGCTTATCTTTTGGTATAGTCCCCTGTCGTTGTAGGTACTTACATTCAGGGGTATGGCGGGGCCCTGTCCCGTCGTAGTTATGGTTATATTCTTAGAGGTCTGTAGTACTGTTGTGGGCAGGGTTTGTAAAAGGGATGTAACTGTTCAGGTTAAATCATTTTTATATATATGCAGAAAGGTGACCGTTTTGGTTAGCCTATTTTTCTTATTGTATATCTTGTTTCATGTGTAAGTTTTTTTATTTCACGATTTTCTCGATGTTGTATCACTAGGGTGCCGGGTAGGCACGATCCACGGGCCCGGTCGGGTCGTGACAAGAAGAAGGCCGGGACGGCAGGTCTTTTGGTAGCTCGGGGTGGGCCTGCCGGCAGAGACTAGATTTGCACCACAGCCAGCTCAGAGCACTCCTACACCGTCTTCAGGACAGCCAGAGTATTCGGGGGCAGGTCAGGGCCCCAGGACTTCAGACTTCCAGGGTAGCAGAGGTGCTAACCGATCGAGACCACCCTCTCCGGTGTGGCCGTCGCAGATCCCATTACTGGAGTTGTGGTACTACTCCGGGAGTTTGTTACACTTGCGGCCAGCCGGGTCACTTTGCGAGCTGTCACTGGGCGGCAGATGGTAGGGTCACCCTACGTGGTCTTTTTTTCCGTGTCTTCATCTCCTACGATTTACTCGCCGAGGCGTGGTACTCATGGACCAGCAGTCGTGGCACGGTCCCAGATTCACGGTCCTCGAATCGCATATATGCCCGCCCACCGCCAGACCGGTGAGGCATCACCGGATGTCGTCACAGGTACCTTATCAGTTTCTTGTTGTAAAGTGTATGCCTTGATAGATCTGGGTTCTACCTTGTCATATATATCTCCCCTTATTGCTAGTAGGATAGGATGAGCACGAGTCCATAGACCCTTTGAGGTAGCTACGCCTGGGTGATTCGGTAGGCGAGCGGGTATATAGGGCTTGCCCAGTGACTATATGCAGTCGTCAGACCCTAGCCGACTTGATAGAGTTGGATATGACCGATTTTGATGTGATCATGGGTATGGATTGGCTAGCTTCCTGCTACGCCAATGTAGACTGTAGGGAGAGAGTGGTACGGTTCCAGTTTCCTGGGGAGCCGTTATTGGTGAGGAACACTGTGTCGCCGAGGGGTAGGTTTATTTCTTACCTCAAGGCCAGGAAGATGGTGCAGAAGGGGTATATCTACCATCTCATTCGGGTATTTGATATTGAGGTCGAGATACCAGACCTTCATTCAGTTCCAGTAGTTAGAGAGTTCCCAGATGTGTTTCCAGACGACCTCCCGGGTATCCCTCCTGAGAGGGAGATAGAGTTTTGCATTGATATTCTGCCTGATACCCGACCGATATCCATTCCGCCATACAGGATGGCACCTGCCGAGTTGAGAGAGTTGAAGGACCAGCTGAGAGATTTGCTGGAGAAGGGCTTCATTAGGCCTAGTATTTCTCCCTGGGGAGCGCCGGTATTGTTCGTGAAGAAGAAGGATGGGACGCTGCGTATGTGTGTTGATTACAGGCAGCTGAACAAGGTGACTATTAAGAACAGATACCCCCTCCCTAGGATTGACGATTTGTTTGACCAGTTGCAGGGTGTGAGATGTTTCTCCAAGATAGACCTGTGATCTGGTTACCATCAGGTGCGAGTTAGGGAGACGGATGTCCCTGGATCGCATTCCGACCCAGACGGCACTATGAGTTCAGGGTCATGTCTTTCGGCTTGACCAATGCTCCGGCAGTATTTATGGATTTGATGAACCGAGTGTTCAAGCCATTTTTGGATACGTTTGTGATAGTATTCATTGATGACATCTTGGTTTATTCTCGCTCAGAGCAGGAGCATGCAGAGCGTTTGGCGACGGTGGCCGAGTTCTCGGGACCGGTTATACGCCAAGTTTTCCAAATGTGAGTTTTGGTTGACTTCGGTGGCGTTCTTAGGGCACATTGTCGGGGCCGATGGTATTCGGGTGGATACGGCAAAGATCGAGGCAGTCAAGACTTGGCCTAGACCTACTACACCGACAGAGGTACGCAGCTTTCTGGGCCTTGCAGGGTATTATCGGAGGTTCGTAGAAGTTTGCTTCTATTTCAAGACCTTTGACTAAGCCGACTCGAGGCGCTAAGTTTCAGTGGATGGATGCTTGTGAGGAGGGCTTCCAGTTACTGAAGGAGAGGTTGACGACCGCCCCAGTTCTTACTCGTCCAGAGGGTCCAGACGGCTATGTGGTTTATTGTGATGCGTCGGGCATCGCTTGGATGTGTGTTGACGCAGGACAAGGTCATAGCTTACGATCTCGACATTCAAGAAACATGAGAAGAACTACCCCACACATGACTTAGAGTTGGCAATGGTGATTCACGCCTTGAAGATCCAGAGACATTATTTGTATGGAGTTCATGTGGATATTTACACGAACCATAAGAGCCTCCAAGATATCTTCACCGCAGGAGTGAACTTACGGCGAGGCGGTGGTTAGAGCTACTCAAGGATTATGATGTCGATATCTTATACCACCCAGGGAAGGCCAATGTAGTGGCAGATGCCCTTAGTCGTAGGTCGATGGGTAGTCTATCAGAGGTGCAGCCAGAGAGGAGGGGCATGGTCCGCGAGTTACATCAGCTAGCGAGCCTTGGAGTCCAATTGATTGATTCTGATAGTAGTGGGGTTCGAGTTCGAGAGGTTGCCGAGTCTTCCATCGTCGAGGAGGTGAAGAGGCGACAGTTTGAGGATCCGAGGATGACCCGGTATCGTGATACGGCTCTTCGTGAGGGGAAGGGTCCATTCGAGGTAGCACCTCGCGGGTGCTAAGGTTTGAGGGCGAGTTATGTGTTCCGGATATTGCGGGACTTGGCAGGAGTTCTAGGGAAGCACACAGCGCGCGTTACTCCATCCATCCGGGGTCGACAAAGATGTACAACGACCTCAGATCTGTGTATTGGTGGTATGGCCTGAAGAGGTACGTTGCAGAGTTTGTTGCTCGGCCCGAGTTGTCGCATGTCAGTGGAGCACCGAGGCCAGTGGGTTGTTGCGATTGATAGAGATTCGACGTGGAAGTGGGAGGTGATCAATATGGACTTTATTACGGGGTTACCTCGCACTCGAGGAAGCATGATTCTATCGGGTTATCGTCGACAGCCGTGAAATCCGCCCACTTTCTTCCCGTCGGGCGACTTTTTCTGGTGAGGATTATGCTAGACTTTACATCCGAGAGATCGTGAGATCGCATGGGGTCCCTATTTCTATCATATCGGACAGGACCCCGGTTACGCTAACTCGGAGGTCTTTCCGAAGGATTAGGGACGCAGCGTGAGCCTCGATCGCATTCCATCCTCGAGGCACGGACAGAAGAGCGTCTTATCCGGACACGAGGATATCTTTGCGAGCCTGTTATTGATTTCGTGGTAGGAGGATCATTTGCCGCTAGTGGAGTTTGCGTATAATAACAACTACCATTCCAGTATCCAGATGGCGCCTTATGAGGCCTTATATGGGAGGAAGTGCAGGTCACCGATAGGCTGGTTCGATGTGGGCGAGGTGCAGTTAGTCGGGCCAGACTTGATACAACAGGCAGTGGATAAGGTGAAGCTTATCCAGGAGCGGTTATTGACAGCTCAGAGTCGACAGAAGTCGTATGCAGATCATCGTCGTCGGCATCTGGAGTTTGAGGTTGATGATTGGGTTTTCTGGTGCCACCCATGAAGGGTGTGATGAGATTTGGGAAGAAGGGGAAACTCAGCCCAAGGTACATTGGGCCTTATCAGATTGTCCGTAGGGTAGGCAAGGTTGCCTATGAGTTGGATCTGCCGTCCGATCTGGAGGCAGTGCATCCGGTTTTTCATGTTTCTATGCTGAGGAGATGTATCGGGGATCCATCTAGAGTGCACCCGATTGATGATGTCCAGGTGACGGAGGGGTTATCGTATGAGGAGAGTCCCATAGCGATACTCGATCGTCAGGTTAGCGATCATGCGACAAAGGATGTGGCTTCCGTCAAAGTCTTATGGCGGAACGAGAACAGAGAGGAGATGACGTGGGAAGCAGAGGAGGACATGAGGCAGAAGTATCCTCACTTATTCCCCACACCTCCAGGTAACTCACTTTCCTACTTGATTTTAATTATCATATGTACTTAAGTGTTGTATTGTGGCCATGTGTGGCATTTGCAAACTGTTTAAGTTATGAGGAGCTATGTCGTTTCTGATTTTAATTGAATCTAGAAGGAACATTCGGGACGAATGTTTCTAAGGGGGGGGAGAATGTTATACCCCGTAGTTCCAGAGTATGTATGTGAGGACGTACGTACAATTGTATAAGCCCTAATTAGGTTAAGGATGAAATTGTGAACTTCCAACGGAAAAGATTCCGAACCTTGTGAAGGAAATTCTACGTTTTTAATATTTTAACCAATTACGGATTTTTTCCGAAAGATGAAATATTTTGGGCCAATAGGAGGGCGACATGTGTCACCCTTAGGTGGCACATGTTGGACGAAAATTGTGGGCAAGTGGCCTAGTCAATTAGTCAAGTCTTGCAAGATATTTTGTGGGGCAAGTGGGAGGGGCCTTGGACGTTTTCTTTGGCTAGCCACATGTCCCAAAGTTGTGGTGGACATATGTCCCAAAGTTGTGGTGGACATATGTCCCAAAGTTGTGGTGGACACTTGGTTGGAAGACTCCACTCACACAAGCAACCAAATCTTCACCCTACACTTGCTTGAATCTTGGCCCTTTATTGTCCTATAAATACCCCCTTAAGTTGCAAGACTTCTTCATCCACTTAAACAATTTCCAAGTCTCAAAATCCTTCCCCCTTTGTAGTAGCTCTCGTCCAAAACTCCCTCCCCTTTGTTGTAGTCTCTCGTCCGAAACACCCCCCCCCCCTTGGTAGAAAATTTTCTTCAAGTATTGTTACTATCCCAAATACCTTAGCCAAAAATCCCTTGTTGTATTCCAAAGTTACCTCTATACTAAGAGCCCGGAAATACTACTTTATTTCCTTTAGTCACAAAATGAAACCCTAGGAAAATCTTCATAGTTGGTTGAAGTATTAGGAGAAGTTGTTTAGAAACTTCTAAGGGTTTCTCGGAGCGGATTGGAGCGTTCAGAATAAGAGCTAAACGTTGTTCAGGATCGACTTATAATCTTGGATAATTTTGGGCTTATCGAGGTAATAATCTTTGTCCTTCTATTGTAATTGGAGATTACATATTGTAGTAGTTTAGAATTAAGTATAAGATATATAGAAGGATGTTAAAGAAGAGAATTGAACTGTAATTACATTGGGCTGTATTTACAGTAGACTTGTGTAGTTTTACGGGTGGGAAGTCTTGCCAATTTTCCGTAGAATAAAGAACCTTATGCTTAGAATATTCTACGAAGTAGTCTAGACGTTGATAGACGTATTTGACTATTATAGGTTGATACTCTGCGCGCGACATATTCGACTTGGCAGGTGGATTTAGCCGAGGAGGTATGTGATTCTTCCTATCCTCTTGAGCATGATATTTGTGAAATATATATAGTACGGTAGACGTACGTGTGTTAACTAAATTTGGTTTTACTTTGATGTCTTTTGACTTGAGTTTTAAATAATAAGAATCTTGAAGTATTTCAAAAGAGTTATGAATCATTTTTGAAAGAAAAGTAATACTTGGTTTTTCAAAAAAAAGCTTAAGTGTTATACTAGCTTTATGGGAAGTTAGGTATAACGACTTGGGAAAGATAAGAGGAAACGGTTTACTTATTTGTTTATAAAAGTCTTGTAAATGATTTCTGAAGGTGTGGTAAGTTGGTTTGATAAGTAGACATGTTATGATGCTACGTGTGTTAGTATCTTGTGATGTTTGTGTAAAGGGGGTTTCCTTGTTGTGCTTATGTTGTTTAACGATAAGCAGTTGTGTTGATATTATATCACTTACCCCCCTGACTTGTTACGAGCCGAGGGTTAGCCACCCCCGATGCGAGGAATACCTCATGCGGGTCTATGTGACCTATGCGGAGCTGCGGGAGTTCCAGGATGATCACTCCGTGTCACGACCCGTTCCAGGGCCCGTGACTAGTGCCTTACTCGGGCACCCAAGTAGTCATACATCAGAGTAATCAGCGGAATATAAAAACAAGACATGAAACAAATGTAAATTAAGACACCGTTTCTGAGAAAAGTCGCCTTTCGGCATATATATAAATAACCCAAAAATCTGGCAGTTACATCCCAACTGTACAATAGGACTACAGACCTCTAAGAAAGTAAACAACTATGGCGGGACAGGGCCCCGCCATACCCTGAATGTACAAAACTATCTACACAACAGGGAGATCATACCCAAAAGTCGAGCCTCCGGAGAAGGTGGAGCTCCTGACACCAAAGCAAAAGATCCTAAGGATGCGGATCTAGCACTGCTTCCCACCTGCGGCATTTAACGCGGCCCCAAGGAGGTCGATAACAGGTACTAAGTATGTGAAACTGTAAAGTACTTAAATGAAATCATATCATTTTAAAACCAATTTTACAAATATGCACGAAACAACCAATGTAACCACACATAGTGCCACATCATAAACAAGAGCAACAATAGGTAAACTGTAACAGGTCTCTTTCTAGGCTGCGAATGATCGAAGCAAGGCCAATTGCCCATAGTATCATTAAGCATGCCTAATCCTGGACTCCCGCAGTCCGCATAGGCCACTCACGTAGGCCCGCATGAGGTATTCCCCGCATCGAGGGTAGCTACTCCCCGGCATAGTCCTGGACTCGTAGTCTGCATGGCCACATAGACCGCATGAGGTATAACCCCGCACACTAACCTGGAACTATCGTAGCTCCGCATAGGTCCCCGACCCGCATGAGGTATTCTCGAATCATGGTCCTGCATCACCGAGTCTACCCCGCATCGACGGAGGCGCTTAACCCGGTATCATGTCAAGAGGTGAGTGATATAATACTAACGTAACAGCTTATCGTTAAACAACATAAGCACAACAAGAATATCCTCTTATACACACGTTACAAGACACTAACACACATAGCATCATAATATGTCTACTCATCAAACCATCTTATTATACTTTCCAGAAATTAATACAAGTCTTTTATAAACGCATAATTAAACTGTTCCTTTTATCTGTCTTAAGTAGTTATACCTAACTTCCCATAAAGCTAGTATAACTCTTAAGCTTTTTGTTTTAAAAACAATGTCCTTCTTCTTTCAAAAAATGATTTATAATTCTTTTGAAAGACTTCAAGATTCTTATTATTCAGGCTTAAGTCAAAAGACATTGCCGTAAAACTACGTCCAGTTAACACACGTACGTCTACCGTACTATATATATATTTTAAAATATCATGCTCACGAGTATAGGAAGAATCACATACCTTCTCGGCAAAATCCACCTGCCAAGTCGAATATGTCGCGCGCAGAGAATCAACCTATAATAGTCAGATACGTTTATCAATGTCTAGACTACTCTGTAGACTATTCTAAGCAGAGGGTTCTTTATTCTACGGAAAATTGGGCAGCACTTCCCTACCCGCCAAGTTACACAAGTCTCATCAGAATACATCCATGTAAGTGCATTCAATTCTTCTTCTGTTATACCCTTTTACTGTGATTACAGCTCAATTCTATTCTTTAATATCCTTCTATATCTTATACTCAAGTCTTAACTATTCTTATATGTAATATCCAATTACAATAGAAGGACAAGAGTATTTACCTCGATAAGTTCAAAATTATCCAAGTATAAATGTCGATCCTGAGCAAGGTTTAGCTCCTAATCTGAACGCTCTAATCTTCTCCCAGAAACCCTTAGAAGTTTCTACACAACTTCTACTTTCTACTTCAACCAACTATGAAGTTCTCTTAGGGTTTCTTTTAGTGACAAATGGAGATAAGGTAGTATTTCTAGGCTTTTAGTATAGAGGTGACTTTGGAAATACAACAAGGTATAGGCTAAAGTATTTGGGAATAGTAACAATACTTGGAAGACAACTTTCTACCAAGGGGGTACTCTCATCGAAGCCACTAGGCTAGAGGGGAAGAGGGTGTTTGGCTAGGGCTTCAAGAGGGGAGAAGGCTTTTGGACGAGAGAGCAACTAAGGGGGAGGGAGTTTTGAGACTTGGAAGAATGATTTGTGGATGAAGAGTTCATCAACTCAAGGGGGGTATTTATAGGCCAACCAATGGCCAAGATGAAGCCAAGTGGTAGGCAAGTGTATGGTGGAGATTTGCACAAGTGCACCCTATCCTACTCCACAAATCCCTCACAAAACATTGACCCAAGTTTTAGGCCACAAAATAAGCCACAATTTCATGCCCATCGTCCAAGGGGGGACGCCCACTTTTACCGTCCACTTGAGGGTGACAAGTGTCACCCTCTCGTTGGTCCAAAATGTTACATCTCTCGGAAAAATCCGCAAAAATTATAAATGACATAGCCGTAATTTACCCTACGCAAGTTTTGTAAAACGTTTCGTCGGAAAACCATCCGTTTCGTGGGTTGTGCACAATTTTCGTCCATAATGCCTAACTTAAGGCTAAACTTTTGTACGTATGCCCTTACGCACATACTCTGGAAATACGGGATATAACACTCCGGGTGTGTTACGCCGATGCGAGAAATATCTCATGCGGTCCAGGTGACTATGGGATCGCGAGTCGAGTTGATCCGGAGGTTAGCTACCCCCGATGCGAGGAATACCTCATGCGGACCTAGGTGGTCTATGCGGACTGCGGGAGTTCCAGGATTAGGCTCGCATAATGATACTATGGGCGATTGGCCTTGCTTCGATCATTAGCGGCCTAGAAAAGACCAGTTACGTTATATCTATTTTGCTCTTGTTTATGCTGTGGCACTATGTGCGGTTAAATTGGTTGTTCATACGTATTTGTAATTGGTTTTAAAATGCTATGATTTCATTTCAGTACTTTACAGTTTCACATACTTGGTACCTGTTGTACTGACCTCCTTCGGGGGGTTGCGTTCATGCCGCAGGTAGAGGTACTCCTGTTGTCGATCCCCGCTCCTAGGATCACCGTTTCTGCTTTTGGGAAAGCCCCGTTTCTCCGGAGGCTTATCTTTTGGGTATGATCTCCCTGTCATTGTAGCTTTATGTACATTCAGGGTATGGCGGGGCCCTGTCCCGCCATAGTTGTTTACTTTCTGCAGGTCCAGTCACATTGTAAATTTTGGGATGTAGCAATCGGACTTGATATGTATATATACGCCAAAGGCAACTTTTCTTGGATAAATTGTTTCTCATTTTACTCTTTATCTCATGTCTTTGTTTTTATATTCATTGGTTACTCGATGTATATCGCTTGGGTGCGGGTAAGGCACGATCCACGCCCGGATCGGGTCGTGACATGGGTGCTCTTCCGCCATTTGGGATGAGTTCACGAGGCCTTTCTTGATCACTTTTGCCTCTGAAATGAGGAGAGCCCGTGTTGATAGGTTTTTGTCATTGAGGCGAATGGGAGGACCGTCGAGGAGTACAACACGAGTTTGACTCGTTGGCGGTATCGCGCACACTATTGTGGCGATATGGCGGGCGAGTTCACCGCTATGTGATGGGCTGGACCATTATATGATTCTTGCATGCACAGGAGTGGCCTTTCACCCGGTATGGATATTGCCAGATGCGAGCTTATGCGCGAGGATCGAGGACAGAGAGAGAGGACTGGCCGACGATCCGGCCCAAGGGCAGGCGGCGAGTTTCGTGGTAACTTTCGAGGCGGACCTCAGCAAAGACTAGGTCTACATTTCAGCCACACGAGTGCTCCTTCCGGTCTTATGGCGGAGGTTTGGTCGCCGGGATATTTGGGAGCGGTCGGGCTCAGGTGCGAGTTCCACGGATGTCAGGCGATAGTAGCCAGGGGAAGCCACCTTTGCCCCGGTGTGGTCGTTGTGGTAGATTCCACTTTGGGGAGTGTCGCACTACTTCGACAACTTGTTTTGCTTGCGGCCAGCAGGGCCATTTGGTGAGAGACTGTCCGACCAGAGGTGGCACTGGTGGGATAGCACAGTCTACTGGATCAGTTGCGGGTTCTTCACCTTCAATAGCTAGGCAGGATGTTTATGCACCGGCAGGCCGTGACAGAGGTCGTGGTGGAAGTTCCCAGTTTTAGCGGTCCTTTGAACCGCCTATATGCTTTCAGGTATATTTTTGACCCCTTTAGAGACTTGTATGCATGATAAGATTGTTGTAAGTTTAAGTGTCATGAATGGATAATATTGAGACTATGTATGTATGCTAGAGTAACTTGGAAGTACGAAAAGATAATCCTTTTTGGGCTTATGATGGATGTATATGTGTGTGCAAGATATTAGGGCCATATGTGACATAATTAGGTTTCATTAAGTGTAGTTTTATGAGACTATGCCGAAAAATGATAGATTGAGCTCCGAAAGAACATTCGAGGACGAATGTTTCTAAGGGGGGAAGAATGTTACACCCCGTTATCCAGGACATGTTTATAAGAACGTACGTAAGAATTCAAAAGTGTTAAGATTGGAGACTAGTAAAAATTTATCGGAATTATGGAATTGTCGGAAAACGAAATATTGCGACGAGTGGGAGGGCGACACGTGTCACCCCCCTTAAGTTGGACTTGGACGAATTGGACATGGGTTAGATGGTCATTTGACCTATGTGAAGATGACTAAGTCTTGCAAGTAGAGCTTGATAATGTTGACTAAGTCAAAAGGGCCACTTGGCTAGATTTTTGCATCCAAGCCACCCATTTGTTCTAATCTTGACCCTCCATATGTTTATATAAGCTCACTAGTAGCAAGACAAGGCTTCTACACTTAGACAAATTTCAAGAAACTTGAAGAACACTAAAGAGGGCTCTCGGCTTTAGCTAGGGTTTCAAGGAAAAAATTGTGTTTGTTGTTCAATAACATCCATACTTTAAACCAAGGTTCCTAAGGGTGTTGTAAGGGTATCTCAATAGAAAGATCCCGGAAAATATCATTTTTGTATTAGTCGCAAGGTGAAAACCTAGTCACTTTCCTAGGTTTGGATTGGAAAATAAAGGAGAGTTGTTTGTGATCTACTAAGGGTTTCAAGTGGCGGATTGGAGTGTCAAGGAGAGGCTCTAAGTTGCTAGGGAGCGACTTCGGATCTTGAAGTTGGATTAAGGCTCGTTAAGGTAACAATCTTGTTCTCTTAGTGTTATAAGATTACATATTGTTGTAGCCTTACATTTTTACTAGCATGAGGTATATGTATTAAGGTTTGATAAGTGATATGAATTGTGGAAGCCTATAGCCGAAATGTCATTGTTAGCCCTTTGAAATTGAAATACAATTTGGTCGATAATTAGAATCGTCGCATGTTATCTACTTGAAGGTTATAGTTGTTGTAATCGATTGCGGCTTTATAACATGTTATACTAAACACCTTGAATTGAAAAGGAATTGGAAAGAAGACTTTGTGTTGTTGTACCTCAAGTTGCCGAAATGACATAGTATGTTGGACTAGTTTGATATCAATTGTGGGGAGGAATTTTACACGTCTTGTAGGCGTGTAATCCCCTATTGTTAACTTCATTATTGAGCCTTAAATGTGGCGTGTTTGGTTATTGAATTCGGGCCTTGAAAAAGGTGGAAAAGTATGTAGAAACAAAGGAAGTGATGTCCAATTTTCCGTAGAATTTGGAGATTTTACACTTAGAATATTCTACGTTTGAAGCTAGAGGTTAATAGACATATTATGACCATTATAGGTTGAAGTACTACGAGTAGCGTATTCTACTTGAAGGGTGGAAAAGCTAGCAAGGTTATAGTACTTTGGAGCATTTTGCTACTTGTCGGTAATCGTCGCGAGGTATGTGAACCTCTTCCTTCCTTTGGCATGATTCTATGTATGGAATATACATGTGGTATTATTTCATGTTCCCTTCTACTCTTAGAAGTTAAGAGGTATGTATGTGATTTATTCTATGTAAAGGTTATATCTAAGTTATCCTAAGTTCTTACCAAGTCTTATGGGGGATGTTGGTAAGAGTCGTTAGGAGGTATTTGGAGCCAAGTTGACTTGGCTAATTTACTGCACGAATGGGAATAAGTATCGAACACACCATTGCAGCGTTAATAAAGGAAAATGTAACGACAATTGATTACATTAAAATGAGTAGAATTCTTCATCTGCATAGAAGCTAAGATAAGACAAAATTGTATTATATTTTCTAGATCATGGCTGCTTTAATAAGATCGTTATAAATAAATATAACTTACTCACACACATAAGGCATATGTTGCTTAACTTAACGAATTTACGTTATGAAGTGTTAAGACTATGAACTATGAATTCTTAAAAGGTTAAGAGACTTTATTTTTCAAGTTATGGGACTTGATTCTTAAAGGAAGAAATGAATTGATTTAAAAGTATAGAATGCTTGATTTGGAAAGTATTGATTACTTGACATTCTAAAAGATAAGAGGACTTGATTTCTAAAGTAAGAAACTGGAATTCTAAAAGATAAGAGACTTGAAGTATTTTGTAAGTATGCGATACTTGGTTTTCGAAAGTATAAGTCTCTTGGTTATAAAAAGAATGTATTTGCCTAAAGTATAAAGTTAGTATAACGACTTTATGGGAAGTTGGTTATAATAGCTTTATGGAAAGTTATAAGAGTGGTTTACTCTAAGTAATGTAAGTAATGATAAATGACTTGAGATAATGAAAGGCAAATTGATTTGAAGGCATCAATTTCTTAAGGTTTCAAAAGAAAGAAGTCACTTGATTTAGAAGTCTGTAAATGTATTTCTAAAAGGTATTGTGACTTGTATTGAAAAGTAGATATGAATTGATACTACGGTTATTAGTATCTTGGAAGTTTATATGAACAAGAGTTATTTTTTTTAAAGGAAAAGAAGTACGTAGTACTTTGGGTTAAATATTTTTATGTGAAACGAAAAGTGCCTTGAGTATATAAAATGAAAGTCTAAAGATTTTATGAACTTGCCTATGCTTGCTTGTGATAGCGTGCAAGTATTATATGTTTACGTTACCGTGACTCTCAGTTGGAGGGCCGGTTGTCTTGTTGTGAATCTACTTGGACGTACCGATAGTGACGGAGGCTTACACGGGTATGCTTCCATTGTGATTGATCCTTGGACATGCTTATACGATGTGGGATTCCGGGGCATGCGACCAGGATGCGGGTTAGATTCCCGGATTGTCTTTATTACTCCTTGGACATGCTTATACGATGAGGGATTCCGGGGCATGCGACCAGGAGGCGGGTTAGATTCCCGGATTTGTTTTATTACCCATGGCCATGCTTATACGATGAGGGATTCCGGGGCATGCGACCATGTTATGTACGACTATTACTCCATGGACTAGCTCCCCATGAAGACATGTACCCGAGATGAGGGATTCCACGGGCATGTTATATACGATTATTACCCCATGGATTAGCTCCATGAAGTCATGTACCCGAGATGAGGGATTCCACGGGCATGAGATATATATATATATATATATGTATTGTATATGTGTACGCCGACAGTGAGGTAGGATGCCACGGGCGCGTCACATGGTTATATGTTACACTTACGACTGTCGGCAGTGATGGGGGATTCCACGGGCAGGGGGTATAGATACATATATGTATTGTAGGTGTGTACGCCGACAGTGAGGTAGGATGCCACGGGCGCGTCACATGGTTATATTCTTCACTTATAGCTGCCGGCAGTGATGGGGGATTCCACGGGCACGCTTTGATATTGTGGGCTTGAGACCCGTACTGTACTATGTGATGATATTTGAGGGCTTGTGTCGGTAGCCCTGTGTGACTATTATTCATGTGTTGAAATAGTATTTAAAAGGTAAAACTGACTTTCATTACTTTCACTTTGGCAAGGCACAGTGTACTGTTATTTTGGTTATCATACATGTCTCCAGCTTTTTATAGACTGTTATGATTTCATTACAGTATTTTCAGTTTCACATACTTGGTATATATTTCGTACTGACCTCCTTCGGGGGGCTGCGTTCATGCCGCAGGTTGAGGTACATAGCTTGCTGATCCACACTCTTTGGATCACTGTTCAGTTCTTGGAAAGCTCCATTTACTCCGGAGGCTTATCTTTTGGTACGGTTTCCCCTGAGGTTGTAGATTCATGTATATTCAGGGGTATGGCGAGGCCCTGTCCCGCCACAGTTGTTATGTTAAAACTCTTAGAGGTCTGTAGTCACATGTTATGGGTCAGTTTGTAAAGGAAAGGAGGCAACTGCTTCAGTTATATTTTTATATATCCAGGGAGGTAGCCTCATCGGCTAACCTGTTGATTTTATTTATGTTGATTTATTGTATAAGTTTCATGTATGTTCCGCTGATTATCTCTGATGTATACATATAAGGGTGCCCAGATAGGGCACCAGTCGCAGGCCCGGGGTCGGGTCGTGACACCTTCTACCTAAACGTCATAAGTAAACCGCGGAACTAAATAACATCTCATCATTTTTTTTAAACCAACGAACATACAAGGGCAAAGCCGACAAGGCTGCCATGCAATATACATAATCAAAAGACACTACACTGTACACGAGTCCAATCCCACATATGAATACAGACCTCTAAGAGTTTTACTGAACTATGACGGGACAAGGCCCCGCCGTACCCATAACTGTACAAAAGCCTGTACTGAAGGATCTATACCAAAATGATAAACTCCTGAACAGATGGAGCTATCCAAAAACTCTGAGCAAGGGTCCTACACCTGCAGATCACCAAACTGCGTACCTAAACCTGCGGCATGAACGCAGCCCCCCGGAGAAAGGGGGTCAGTACGAAGAATGTACCAAGTATATGAAGCAATAAGTACTGTAAAGGAGATCACACAGTCCACATATAACAGGAAGCAAGTATGATAACTCAAAACAACAGCACACTGAACCTTGCAAACATGAGAGTAATGCAATCATTTTTACCTTTTAAGTTATGCTTTTAACAATGAGACCAACTGTTCCACTTTAAGTCATAAACACACTGCACCCTTTCATTAATGAAATCACTATCGTTTCAAAACATGAAGGTCGTGTCAGTGCCAGGGTCAACCACCCTCTGTATTATAATGCAACCTATCATAGGACTATTTCATCCGCAAGGGACTATTTCACCCGCATAAGTCACGTGGACCCGCAATGAGTCATCGGTACACGATACTCACATCACGGATAGCTAATCCATGGCTTATATCCCGGGAATTTAACCCGCCCGAGTCTATCCGACCCGCCGTGAGTGTGTACCACACACCATGGGGAGCTACTCCGTGATATCTCTTTAACCAAGTTGTCGGCCCCTTATGAAGGGACGTGGAGATGTGGAAATACGACACTTGCACGAATGTCTATATGAGCAACCCATATGCAAGCAAACCATTCTTGACCTTTATTTATAAAATGAATAAACCATCATTTTAGCAAACTAAGACAATACCATGCCTTTCCTTTTACACAAACCAAGACAATACCATGCCTTTCCTTTTTACACAAGCCAAGACAATACCATGCGTTTCCTTTTTACACAAGCCAAGACAATACCATGCCTTTCCTTTTTACACAAACCAAGATGATTACCATTTAAGCAAGCCAAAGTACTATCAAGGCACAAATAGAATAATTCTAATTTAAGCAAGTCAAAGTACTATCAAGGAACAAATAGAATAATTCTCCTTTAAGCAAGCCAAATTACTATCAAAGCACACATAGAAAAATTCTCATTTAAACAAGCTAAAGTACTACGTATGTCCATTCTTTTCAAAAGACTCCTTTTTATATAAAACCCCAAGATACTAACACCCGTAGTATCAAGGCATGTCTATTTTTCAAATTAAGTTACTACACCTTTAGAAATTCATTTCAAGGCTTTGAAACCAAGTAACTTCTAATTTCACAACCTAGGCAACTCATGCCTATCAATAAAATAGACCACTCTCTTAACCTTTCATAAAGCCGTTATAACTAACTTCCCATAAAGCCGTTATAATTCTTTATGTATTAGACAAATTCATTATTTTTATAACCAAGAGACTTATACTTTTAAAACCAAGTATCATATACTTTCAAATCAAGTTTCTTAACTTTAGAAATCAAGTCTCTTAACTTTAGAAATCAAGTAGCTTATATTTTTAAATCCCAAGTAACTCACACCTTTAAAACAAGTTACTTCTCTTTAAATCGTGTCATTTCTCCTCTTTTAAATCAATTAAGTAAATCACTCTTTTGACTCCCCTAAAGCCGTTATAACTAACTTCCCATAAATCCATTATAACAACCTTTAGGTTTTGGAACTAAGGCACTATCCAAGAGATTAGGAACCACTTCCTTTTTAAGACACTAAGTACTTCAAGTAAATACCAACTTTCACTTTTGAAAATCCAATTTTTATCAAGGGAATGGATTATAGCAACTTCCAATTTAAACATCCAAAGTACAATCAAGGAAGTATATAGAACAACTTCTATATTAGGACATCCAAGTACAATCAATGAAGTATATAGACCAACTTCTATATTAGGCAATCCAAGTACAATCAAGGAGTAGATCATTTAAGGAGTAAGATTTACTTACTTTACCATAAGGAATCATGCTAGAAGAAGAGGAGATGGTTCACATACCTTTCTACAATCCACAAGCTAAGTCGAATACGCCACACGTAGAATTGTCAACCTATAATGGCCACAACACGACTATCAACTTCTAGTTTCTAACGTAGAATGATACTAAGTATTAGGTCTCTTATTCTACGAAAAATTGGGCAGCACTTCCTTTGTTTCTACGTACTTTTCCACCCTTTTCAAGGCCCAAAATCAATAACCAATATTCCACATTTAAGGCTCAACACATCAACCAATCAAAGGGAATTACACGTCTTACAATACGTGTAAAATTCTGCCCCACAATTCATACCAAGTAGTTCAATAGCCAATGCCATTCTCGGCTAACATACACCACAATGTAAAGTCCTTTCCAATTCTTTTTCAATCCAAGTTGTTAAGTCTACCATGTTATATAGTTGTAAACAACTTTAACTACTATAAATCCTTCTTTATATAACATGCGACAACTAAACTAATAACCAAATTGAATTGTAATCTCAAAGGCTAATCATGCTAGTTTCGGATTAGTGGTTCCAATATCCATAACACTTATCAAACTTCAATATATATATCTCATGCTTGTTTATATCCATAACTACAACAATAAGTAATCTTTAATCACTAAGACGACAAGATTGTTACCTTGATAAGCCCTTATAAAATTCCAAGATTCAAAGTCGTTCCTTAGCAATCTTACCTCATTTCCTTCACGCTCCAATCCGCTATTTGAAGCCCTTAGAAGTTCACAAACAACTTCCCTTCACTTTCCAATCAAAACTATGAAAACAACTTAGGTTTTCATCTTGCGACTAACGTGAAAACGTCGTTTTGCCGAGATCTTTCTATTGAGATATCCTTATAATACCCCTAGGAACCTTGGGTTAAAGTATTGTGAATTACGAACCACAATTGTAAAATTTTGTGTGAGAGACTTGCACAAAGCCGAGAGCTCCTTTCTCATGCTCTAAGTTTTTCTCAAATTTTTTCCAAGTGTGGAGATAAGTCGTGATACTAGGATGAATATAAAACACAATGGAGGAACTATATTAAAACATTTGTGTGGCTTGGATGAAGATGATTTAATATCTAGTCAAGTGGGCAAGTTGACTTAGTCAATTATCTCAAGCTTGTCTTCAAGACTTGATCATCATTCTCTTGGTCAAATGACCTCTTTGCCCTTGGCTAATATCGATCAAGCCCATGTGGGGGTTACACGTATCGCCCTCCCATTCATCCATAAAATATCGAAACCCTCGTGGGCCCCACAAAACGTAAAATTTCCCGGGTGGGCCCTACGTGATCAAATCCGTAAATAAATTTCCACAATGTTAATAAATTCCATACTCCTCAAATAATGAATTTTTAGAATCTAATTCTCATCAACGAACCTTTTTCCTTTCCGAAGTTCGGAAGATTTTTCCCTTAGAAATAACAACTGTTTCTTTCGTTCAAATTTTTAAGTCCTGATTCTTTACGTACATTCTCTTAGACATGTCCTAAAATTACGGGGTGTAACAATTTCACTCGCATAGGTCATGTGGACCCGCATGAGGTAATTTCCTCGCATAGGATTATTTCACCCGCATGGGACTATTTCACCCGCATGAGGTAATTTCCTCGCATAGGACTATTTCACCCGCATGAGCCCTACGGACTCGCATGAGGTAGTTTCCTCGCATCGTGGGGAGCAAATCCACGGAATATGTATAATGTCTTGGGGGTTTACCCCGCAATCATACTCAGGGGATGTATAATGTCTTGGGGGTTTACCCCGCAATTATACTCAGGGGATGTATAATGTCTTGGGGGTTACCCCGCAATTATACTCATAACACTAGCACCAATGGCTATCATGAACAACTTATGCAAGTTAAGTAATCTTTAACTCTCATTAGACAAAATGAAGGCACCATCTTTTTGAACAACCAAGGCAATAACATGTCTTCCTTTTAAAACAAACAAGACAATACCATGTCTTCCTTTCTAAAATAACCAAGACAATACCATGTCTTCCTTTTAAAACAAACAAGACACTAACAAGTCTTTCATTTTATAACACCAAGGAACTATCACACTTGCATCACTAAGGATTAAAGTCCATTACAACAATGTACGTGAGTCGTACATTCACTTTATAAACTAAATTTCCATTTTTAGAAAAGCCCAAGTACTACATGTATCACTAGGAAGTAGAATCCAATACATGTATCATTTTGAAACCATCATCAAGACACTTATCATACCGAGTATCTTTCTAAGACATGGTTTGACAAATCAGGGCAATAGACATCACGTATTACTTTAAAACATCTTTGAAAATCAAAGTGACACATATCATGTACTTGTTACACCCCGTAAATTCTAGAAGATAGACAAGTTGGCAAACATGTGTTGGAAGGACTTTGAGTTACCTTTGAGTGTTGGACCCCAGTTGTTAAGGATTGTAAGGTGTTTAAAAGGCCTAGTGTGTAGTCCGTTGAATCTAGGTCCCAACGCAACCAACTGTTAAATCGATTGGACAACGGAGTCAAAAGTTATGGAAGTTTCAAGTTTGGCGCGATCAAGTAAGCGATGACTTGATTCGGGGTTCAGTACGCGCGGCCGGAGAGCGTGGCGCGCCGATTGTACCGGTGGTCTGCGGTGTTGCGCCGCGCGCCGGACGCAGGGCGCGCGCCGTGCGCTGCAATTATTTTTCGAAGTGTTAGCGCCGGGCGGCGGCGGCCGCGCAGGCGGGATTTTCGGGTAAAGGAGAAAAATCAGGGATATTTTTATAAGGAGCCTATGGGAGGGTGACAAGTGTCCCTCCCATCCTTTGACCAGCGATAGAAGCCTATTTTAGGGCCAAGTCTTGGAAGACTTGGCCATTTCATTTCAAACCCTCCCAAGAGAAAACCCCTCTCCCTTCTCTCTAGGTTTTTGAGAAACCTGGCCTTAGGGAACTGTTGGAGCGGCGGCAAGGAGGAAAAAGGTGTTGGTAAACTTGTGGGAAGCACTGGTGGACGAGTTTGACGGAAAGAAAGTGGAAGAAAAGGGCTTGTGGGCTTTTCCAAAAGGTAAAAGTTTCCCTTCCTCTTGGATTTGAGTTTTTACTTATGATAGTAGTTTAGAGGTGAGCCCAAGGCTGTTATATTATTGTTGGAAAATAGATTTGTGAGCCTGAGGCTGTTATAGTTAAGTTTGTATAGATTTGTGAGCCTGAGGCTGTTATAGTTAAGTTTGTATAGATTTGTGAGCCTGAGGCTGTTATAGTTAAGTTTGTATAGATTTGTGAGCCTGAGGCTGTTATAGTTATGTTGGCTTAGATTTGGATCTTGTAGCCTTGTTGATTTCGGCCTTGTGAAAGGTGGCAAGTTTATAGAAACAAAGGAAGTTCTGTCCAATTTCCGTAGAATGTAGGGGCCTTGTACTTAGTTTACTCTACGTTCGAAACTAGAGTTTGATAGACGTTTTATGGCCCTTATAGGATTGAAGTACTACGTGTAGCATATTCTTCTTAAGGGAGATAGTACTGTGGAGCATTTTGCTTAGTGTCGACAATCGTCGCGAGGTATGTGATTCTTCCTATCCTCTTCAGCATGACTATTTGTGAAATATATAGTGCGGTTGACGCACGTGTGTTAAAGGAAATTGATTTTCCAAATTGTGTCTTGACTTGTTATGAAGTGTAAAGGGCTTCATTAGGTGTAAGAGTAGTAAGTCTTATCCGTTAGTAATGGGCACTCGGTGCTTAAAGAATGAGCCCTCTTGGTCTCATAAATGTTTATGTGGTAATTGGTTGGTTTAAAACATAAAGGGGTTATAACGGCTTTATGGGAAGTCAGTTATAACAACTTTATGTGAGTAAAAGAACGGTTTTGATTGGTAGAAGTTAAGAGACTTGATCTTGTAAGATAAGAGACTTAACTTAGAATTGTGAAAGTTTTGCAATGTATTCAAAAGTTGTAAAACCTCATTCGTGAGTAATGAGTAATACTTGGTTTTTGAAAACTTAAGAGTTATGCTAGCTTTATGGGAAGTTAGGTATAACGGCATAAGAATGTGAAATGGATTTCGAAAGTGGGAACAAGTATCGAACACACCACTGCAGCGCTAATAAAGGAAATGGTTTCGACTAATTGATTATATTAAAACCGAGAAACCTCCATCTGCATAGAAACTAAGATAAGACAAAATGATATTACATTTCCTAGATCATGGCTGCTTAAATGAGAATCATGGATAACAAGTTCTGACTTTTCTTAAAATTCCAAAGAATGAACTTAATGGATTGCAAAGGATAATGTACTGGATTTTGGAAAAGAGAAGTAACTTGAGTTTGAAAGTATAAATCACTTGTTTTCAAATATCGAACTTTTCTTAAGGGAAAAGTAAATGACTTGGTTTTAAAAGGTAGGAATACTTGACCTTAAAGGAGTTAATTACTTGGACTTTTAAAAGTATAGTTGACGTTATGTTAATTGTGTTTGAAATGCGTGTTTTAAACATGAATGTGTGTGATACTATGTGTGATAGTATCGTATGGTTTCTACGTAAAGAGAGGTCTTTGAAGGTAGGAAAGAATGTAGTATTTTGGGGTTGGAACCCGGTTTGTTGACTTAAACGAAGGTACTTTGAGTTGTGTGTAACCCATGCGTGCTTGTGGTGATAGTTTTGTTGTTGTGCAAGTGTTTGACTTTGTGCTACCGGAGTCTCTCGACGGAGGCGGATATCGGGTGGTATGATGGACATATCGACACGTTGGGTAGCCGGGTATGCTTCCACTATATTGATCCTTTGGGACATATCGACACGTTGGGTAGCCTGGGTATGCTTATTAGGAGTGTTATCTTGTAAACCGGTTTGGACATACCGACACGTTGGGTAGCCCACGCAGTATGCGTCCACGATGAGTATTATCGGGTATTTGTTTGGACATACCGACCGTTGGGTAGCCCACGCAGTATCGTCCACGATGAGTAGTATCACGGGTATTTGTTTGGACATACTGACCCGTTGGGTAGCCCACGAGTATGCGTCCACGATGAGTAGTATCGGGTATTTGTTTGGACATCTTGACCCGTTGGGTAGCCCACGAGTATCGTCCACAATGAGTAGTATCACGGTATTCGTTTGGACATACTGACACGTTGGGTAGCCCACGAGTATGCGTCCACAGTGAGTATTATCTGGGTATTTGTTTGGACATACCGACACGTTGGGTAGCCCACGAGTATGCGTCCACTTTGAGTAATGATCTTTCGGGCGTGAGTCCCTGACTTGATGTGATTTGATTTGACTGAACTGTATATACGTGGTGTACTGTAGTTTGGTTATCATACATGTCTCCTGTTTTCCTTATAGACTATTATGATTTCATTTCTGATTATTTTCTGCTTCGCATACTCGGTACTGTTGTAATCGACTTCCGGGCTGCGTTCATGCCGCAGTTGAGATACATCGCTTGTTGATCCGCACTTTGGATCGCTGTTCGATTCTCGAAAGCTCCATTCCTTCGGAGACTTGGTCACTTGGTAGGGTTCCCTGAAGTTGTAGAACTTTTTGTACATTCGTGGTATGGCGGGCCCCGTCCGTCAGAAATGTTATAAAAATTCTTAGAGGTCTGTAGTACTGATGTGGGCAGGGATTGTAACTGTTCAGGTGTTAGTTATTTTCAGAAAAGGTAACCGTTTGGTTAGCCTGTTTTCTCTTTTCATTGGTTATCATGTATGAGTTTTAATTTCCGCTGATTTTCTCTGATGTTGTTTGACTACTTGGGTGCCCGGGTAAGGCACCAGTCGCGGGCCCGGTTTCGGGTCGTGACAGTACTATATGAAGGACTTAACCATGGACATTCTCCCATGATTTCCTTACAACATTTTAAACCATCTCTTGAATTTCCACAAACCTTGTTATAACAAACTTCCCATAAAGCCGTTATAACACTTTCATTTTAGGAAACTAAAGCACTACCATATCATGTACGGGATTTGAACCCAAAGTACTATGTACGTCTATTCTTTACAAAAGAATCGTTTCATGCAATATTTAGGGAGTTGAACCTAAAAGCACTTTCACTATTAAAACCAAGTTACTTATGCCTTTAAATCAAGACACTTCTTCTTTCAAAACTCAAGGAACTTACTTTTTAAATCAAGTAACTCCCTTTTTCAAAATCAAGTAACTTATACCTTTTAAATCAAGTTACTTCTACTCTTTAAATTAAGTAACATATACTTTTCAAATCAAGTTACTTATTCTCTTTGAATCAAGTAACATATACTTTTCAAATCAAGTAATCTATACTTTTCAAATCAAGTTACTACACCTTTAGAAATTCAATTCAAGGTTTTGAAATCAAGTAACTTCTACTTTCAAATCTCAAGTAACTCATACCTTTAAATCAAGTTACTTCTCTTTAAATCAAGTCATTTATTCTTTTTGAAGCAATAAACTTCTACTTTTAAAACTCAAGATTTCATACTCTTTCGAAATCAAGTTTATACTTTTGCACCAAGGCGCTTTCACTATTAAAACCAATCAAGTCTCATAACTTTCAAAATCAAGTATCATAGCTTTCAAAATAATCAAGTCTCTTAACTTTCAAAATCAAGTCTCATAACTTGAAAATGAAGTCTCATAATCATTTAAAGAAATCTAGTAACTTATACATTTCAAACCAAATCACTCATACTTTCATAATCAAGACTCGTATACTTTCAAAATCAATTTACTTCTTTCAATAAATCAAGTCACATAGACTCACCAAAATCAAGTCACATAGACTCACCAAAATTAAGTCACATAGACTTTCCCAATAATCATGTCAAAAGAAGAAAGAAGTTCACATACCTCGTGACGACTAACCAACACGACAAGTAGCAATACGCTCCCATGTTCTTCAACCTTATCGTCTATTCCACATTCCAAGTAGAATATGATACACGTAGTACTTCAACCTATAATAACGATAACACTTCTATCAATTTCAAGATTACTATTGTAAGACTTATACCAAACAATTTGCCCTCTAATTCTACGGAAAATCGGGCAGCACTTCCTTTGTTTCTACGTACTTTTCCACCTTTTCCAAGGCCCGTATTCATCAACCAACAAGCCACATTTAAGGCACAAACAACAGTTAACCAAAGGGGGTTACACGCCTAACTTGATGTGTAAAATTCTGCCCCACAATCTATACAAAACAGTCCACAATCCTCGGCACAAAACAGTCCACAATTCTACAATATTAAGGGTACAATGTGAAGCCTTTAACACCCTTTTTATACCCCTATTCTTTAGGACTTTTATTAGCCATTTTACCACATTAGTCATGCATGTTAGGGTCTGATTTTCCAGCATTACAACACGCCTAAAACAGTCCATAAAACTGCACGACAATATCCAACAGTTTTATAGATTCTACGGCCAACAACTAAAATCCGATAACTCTTTCCTTAATCCTTTTTATTCTAATTCGAGTTCCAAAACTTCTACGTAAGTTATAACAACTTATTAACAACAATATTAATCCATTATAACATGCAATAGGTGAAGATAACTACGACAATAACCAACGAATTCCATTTACACCAAATCTGTCCCAAATCGGTTTTAGCCCCAAAAATGGTTGAAACGCTTTTTATTCTTCATTATTTTTAACACAAGTTCATCCATATATTATAACAATAAGTAATATCCAATTACTTTAAAAGAAGAAGGACTTTTACGTCATTGTTTGCCCAAAAACGCCCCAAAACAGTCCGGTCTTTATTGGTCCGCAGTTTTTGTTTTGCTCCACTTCTTCAAGTTACAATCACATATATGTATCCCCTATAACCTTAGGAGCAACTTCTCTTCACATTTCTCTTCCAAAAAGTCGACGGAAAACCCCTAGGGTTTCATTCTATTTTCAGCCCAACCTAGATTTAGGGGTTAAGGGTGCTTAATCTTGGAAAGAAAATACTTTGATCTTGTTCTTGTTGGCTATGGTGATTTCGAAATATCTAGGTTAAGGAGAGATGAGGGTTTGTATGGATGAAGGTCTTATGTTCCAAGTCTTCAAGACTTATCTATATATACTAAGGTGGAGTCTTTGCAAGACAAGTGGAGAGGGCACTTGCTCTCCTCCTATTGGTCAAGAATTCTCTTCACAAAATTAATATCCCACCCTTAGCCAACTTTTCTCAAAAATTTCGATGGCTCTATACCATAAAACACCAAGACTTAATAATATAACACTTAGTCCATACTTCTATTGGAGAGAATTCAATTACTAGAATTAATTCTTGTCATCACATTATTCTCGAAAATATGTATAAATCCTTTCCTTTCGAAATTCCAATCTTAATTCTATAAATATGTTCTCACTTAGTAGCTATGGAAATACGGGGTGTAACAGTAGCTGGGAAGATCATTTTCCACTCGTTGAGTTTGCGTATAACAACAACTACCATTCGAGTATTCAGATGGCCCCGTATGAAGTCTTATATGGGAGGAAGTGCAGGTCACCTATTGGGTGGTTCGATGTGGGCGAGACTAAGTTACTCGGCACAGACATGATTCAGCAGGCTGTGGATAAAGTGAAGCTTATCCAGGAGAGATTATTAGCAGCATAGAGTCAACAAAAGTCGTATGCAGATAATCGACATCGACACTTAGAGTTTCAGCTTGATGATTGGGTATTATTGAAGGTATCACCCATGAAGGGTGTGATGAGGTTTGGTAAGAAGGTAAAGCTCAGCCCGAGGTACATTGGGCCTTACCAGATTATTCGTAGATGTCACGACCCGAACCCGGGCCCGTGACTGGTGCCTTACCCCGGGCACCCTAGTGATACAACATCAGAGTAATCAGCGGAACATAAAACAAGACATGAAAATATTATGAAGTAAGAAACAGTAATCGGAGAAAACTTGCCTTACGGCATATATATATAGATCAATTTAAAACCGAACAGTTACATCCCATTACAACTCTGCCCACAACAGTACTACAGACCTCTAAGAAAGATATGACAACAATGGCGGGACAGGGCCCCGCCATACCCCTGAATGTAAATACCTACAACGACAGGGGACTATACCACTGATAAGCCTCCGGAGAAACGGAGCTTCCCATATGCTGAACTGTGACCCCGAGAACTAGGATCAACGACTGGTGTACCTCAACCTGCGGCATGAACGCAGCCCCCCGAAGGAGGTCAGTACAACAGGTACCAAGTATGTGAAACTGTAAAGTACTTAAATGAAAACATATCATTTTAAAATCAGTTTTGCAAGTATGTATGAAACAACCAAGGTAACCGCACATAGTGCCATATCATAAACAAGAGCAACAATAGGTAAATCAGAATGTGTCTTTTCTAGGCTGCGAATGATCGAAGCAGGGCCAATTGCCCGTAGTATCACCATGCAAGCCTAATCCTGGACTCCCGTAGTCCGCATAGGCCACTCATATAGGCCCGCATAGGGTATGTAACCCCGCATCGAGGGTAGCTACTCCTCGGCATCGTCCTGGACTCGTAGTCCGCATGGCCACATAGACCGCATGAGGTATAACCCCGCATCACTAACCTGGAACTCCCGTAGCTCCGCATAGGTCCCTTGGACCCGCATGAGGTATTCTCGAATCATGGTCCCAGACCGCCTGAGTCTACCCCGCATCGGAGGGCAGCTTAACCCCCGGTAATATGTCAAGAGGTGAGTGATATTATACTAACATAACAGCTTATCGTTAAACAACATAAGCACAACAAGAATACTCTCTTACACCAACGTTACAAGACACTAACACACGTAGCATCCTAACATGTTTACTTATCAAATCAACAAGAAAGTATTTCAAGGCTATCACAAACCAGCACAATCAAGTTATACACACAAGGTACATTCTAATATATGATTAACCAGGTCGGGTATCTATTCCCAAAGTACTTCATACATTATCTTTTAAAAGATACGTTACGTTTACAAAGTCACACAATACCCGTAGTATATGAAAATAGAGTGATTATCCTTTGAAGTAAATCAGAACACTTCTCTTCGTAAAATCAAGTAACAACATTCTTTTCCAGATGTTTCAAGTTTGCCTAATTTCAATTACTCAAGTTTCTCATTTTCGAAAGGTTTCGTAGTTCATAATTTTAATCACTTAATGATATAATTCTCCTTTAAAAGCAATTTGAGAAACATATGTCTGATACGTGAGTAGGTTATTCTTGTTTATAACAATCTTATTTAAGCAGCCATGATCTAGGAAATGTAACATCATTTTGTCTCATCTTAGTTTCTATGCAGATGGAAGTTTCTACTGGTTTTACTAATACATTATTAGTCAAAACATTTCCCTTTATTAGCGCTGCTGTGGTTTGTTCGATACTTATTCTGATTTCCGAAATCAGTAAAACATTATTGCTTTTAAAATCAAGTACTCATTACTCGCGAATGAGGTTTTACAACATTTTTAACAAAATGTTAATTACCAAGTAAAACAAGTTAAGTCTCTTATCTTTTAAGATCAAGTCTCTTAACTTTTAAAATCAATAAACCATTCATTTTACCATTCTTAAGACGTTATACCTAACTTCCCATAAAGCTAGTATAACTCTTATGTTTTCAAAACCAAGTATTATTCTTCTGTTAAAAATGATTCAGCATTCTTTTGAAGTACTTCAAGATTCTTTATTATTACACATTAAGTCAGTTATAAGTCAAATCAGTTACCTTTTAAAACCATAAAGCATTTTCTTACTTACATAAAGCTGTTATAACCAACTTCCCATAAAGCCGTTATAACACTTTTATGTTTCAAACCAATCAAATACGCTTAACACATGTACGTCTACCGTACTACATAGTTATACACATATCATGCTAGAAAAGGTAGGAAGAGGTTCACATACCTCGCGACGATTATCGACTAATAGCAAAACGCTCCAAGTACCTCAAACCGCCGGCTACTCCTTAAGCCAAGTAGATCGCGCCACGCATAGTACTTCCACCTATAAGGCCACAAGGCGCTTATTAACATTTAGGTCTCTTCGTAGAACATTCTACAGAAAATTCAGAAGATTCCTTTCCCGCAACAGCGTAAATCTCCTCCTCTAACGGGCCGCTACTGCCAACCGTGGGGAAATTATACGTCTAAACCGGACGTGCACAATTCTATCTCACGTAAAAGCTACACAAGTCTCATCTGAATACACCCTATGTAATTACTGAAAGACTCTTCTTCGAAAACGTTTCTAATAATTCAGGCTTAAGTCCCCAGACATTGCAGTAAGTATTATTCAGCTTAAGTCCAAAGACATTCACGATAACTACGTCGATTCTATATATAGTATACTTCAACTATATATTCTAACAACATGTAATTTCCAATTACAATAGGGGACAAGATAATTACCTCGATAAGCCCATAATTATCCAAGTATAAAGTCGATCCCGCAACGCTTAGCTCCAACTCGCGCTCAACCCGCTCCGAACCACCCTTAGAAGTTCTAACCAACTTTTACTTAATACTCCAACTAACTATGGAGATTTTTCCTTAGGGTTTCGGTTTTGTGACTGAAGGGAAGTATAATAGTATTTCTGGGCTTTTCGTATAATTATAACCTTAGAATACTACAAGGTATACGGCTAAGGTAATTTGGGTATAGTAACAATACTTTTGAGAGTATTTCTACCAAGAGGAGGGTATTTATACAAAAACAACTAGGCTAGGGGGGGCACCCCACGGCTAGCACCACAAGGAGGGGGGGTGTATACCCCTCGGCCTACCCCACTTGGGGGGGTACTCTCGGCCAAGGGGGGGGGAGAGGGGCTCTCGGCCGAACTCAACACAAAGGGGAGGGAGGAGGATTTTAACACTTAGAAAATATTTGGAATGGATGAAGAAGTCTTCCAAAGGGGGGGTATTTATAGGGGTATTTATAGGTCTAGCAAAGGCCAACCAATGGCCAAGATCATGCCAAGTGCATAGCAAGTGTAGGGCCAAGATCATGCCAAGTGCACCTTATCCAACTACCACCAAAATATCCTACCTACTACTTGACAAAAACTCACCCAATTCGTCCACCCTTGACCGCCCAAGCCTATCCAATGAGAGGGTGACAAGTGTCGCCCTCTTGTTAGTCCAAAATGTTTCGTCTCTCGGAAAAATCCGCAAAAATTAAAAATGACATAGCCGGAATTTTCCCTACGAAAGTCGTGGAAACGTTTCGAAAAATGACTCTAACCGTGTTGTGCACAAAGAATAATTCGCCAAGCCTATTCTCAAGTTCAATTTTTCACGCACGCCCCACGCATATACTCTGGAAATACGGTATAACATTCTCCTTCCTTAGAAACATTCGTCGAATGTTCCTTCTAAGTCTCAAACCAAACGCGCCAAGATAGTCTTCACTACTATACTTACCGAACAATCCCGCCACAATCGCCACAACAACACCTGCGCAAAATACTTACGTCCAAGTCCACGAGGAAACACCTCTAACATCACCACAAACACTTCTAACATCACAACGCTCCCATCCAAGGGTCTAAAATATAATTCCTTCGCACTTTCTCCATATAAAAGAAATGGTCACATCTCGCCGCAATACATGCTCGCTTCTCCTTTACCACTTTTGTCACTTTGCGCGAGGTTCTAGTGTCACTGGCGACCTAACAAATGGTACCGGCCGCATGCGATCCTCGAGGTCTGTCGTACACTCGAACTCTTACCACATTTCGATCATCGCCGCTTTCCAAAACTGGGTTACTATCTCTAACGTGGTCATCATTAATCGAACACTCGATGGATCTCCGATACTTTCCCGATCATAACAATACGAAAGACCGGACGTACTGCCTCCTAAGTCGGACGGCAATTGCTAACATATAGGCAACTGGCCTATTCTTCACATGAACTCAAAGGGCCCAAAGTAAGTCGGGCTAAGTTCCTCTGTTTTCCAAAACTCGCCACACCCAACGGGTGGTACTTTCAGAAGACCGTCGATCCACGAACTCAAGCGTCGTCGCCGATTATCCGCATACGATTTCTACGAGCTGCGGAACCTCTTCTAGACAAGCGTTACCTATCCACGATCTGTGGAACAAGCCTGAACCAACTATCTGAATCTTGCCAACATCGAACCAATCGACCGGCGACTTACACTTCCGCCCTGCAAGGCGTCATAAAGCGACATCCTAATACTGAGATGATAGCTACTAAAACACTCCCTCAACAGGAGACAACAATCCTTACTACCCGAAATCCACACGCGGCGGGGCGAATACGATCAGAGACTCACTGAGTTCCTAATCCTGCCTGGTAAAACTTCCAGAAAAAGAAACAGTCGTAACCTGGGCTCCACTGTCTGTCATAAGGTAAAGGTAGGCACCCCGTGCAGCCTTACAACCTTTCTGATATAACGCCTCGCAACATACCACCGAGTACACGGTTTGGATTAAAAGATAAGACGGGTTGACCTCATCGGCCCGACTACTGATTGAACGCATCCACGAACTCGTACGCTGGTTAACTAAACTTGGGCCTAACACCCTCATAACCCTAACACAAAGCGGGACCACCACAAACTGACCCCACCACCATACAGGTCGCGGGTTCCTCAACCCGACCCGGCAACGCGCAAGACACTAGCTCCCCGAACCGGAAAACTCTCACTAATCACGTTACGAAAACCTAGCGGTCTTCTTAGCTCAACTACCCTCTGTCATTCCACACGACTCAGGGACTTATCCCAAAACATATCTCCGTGCACAATGCACTCACAAAGGGTTAAACATAAAATACTTCTTTACTCGAGATGGCCTTACCTCTAAGGTCTCTACGTATAAAGCTCTAAGGCTCACACTTCCCTATCCGTCAATCTTTCCCGGTTACTAACCATGATTTCTAATCACTAATTACACACTGCTATCAGAACATAGCACTTATGATATACCCATCTTATCATACATACTGATCTCTAGAGGGTTAAGGATATACCTGTATCTACTGCTTCACTCTCCTTAGTCGTTCTAAACAAACCTACCCCGTAGGGCACATAGCTAGGGGAGATGACGAACTACCCACCGATCCTGAAGGTTAAGTCCTCCTACTAGGTCACCCATTCGACACATGGCCCTGACGGCCGCCGGCAAAACAAGCATCAACAAAAGATGACATTCCCCGGGACGACGCCTGTCACACAGTGAACACTGGGAAAAAAAACTGAATCCGGCTGGCCGGAGCCTACGTGTAGCTGTGAACCGAAAACTCTGGAGTTCTGACCAACTCCTGCATACCCCGAACGTCCTGAACCCCGTGGAGGACCTCTCTGCACTAGTGGATGTGCATAATCTAATCCGCTGGTGAGGCGACTCGCCTCGAAAGTTACCAAAGGACCTTGCTGCTCTGGCCCTCTTCTGCTGTCCTTCGTTAACCCGTCGATCTCTACGTTTCTTGGCCTGCTGCGCATAAGCCCGTACACAGGCCATGCTCAAGCCTAACTGAAGAATTACTCTTGCACAACCCTCTCTTAGATAGTCTTCAAGACTCGCGGTACATCGGTATACTCTCTGGTAGCCAAGTCCATAGCTAGTAATAGGGTCGCCTTTTTGCAATCTATATTCTGTTCGCTCGTGGGCCGAAGGTTCAAACATCATGGCCGCAGTAGGAACTGCCGCCGCCGTGCTAAACTCTGCTGGGGCTTAGTGACGTCGCAGAACTCCCCGAATGAAGCACCACCCCAGGTGATGATTGGGCCTGTGCCCACGTAGCCCTCTATACTCTACTCGCAGCTCCCTCGGCTGCCTTGCCCTCCTGGGCCCACGTCTCTGACCGGGGCAGGTACGAGGGCTAACTACTAGATCCACCCTGCATCAGTAGACCCCATGGAGAGCTAATCCATGGAATAATACTGTCAACAGGGAAACGAACCCTCATCATGGCCGCATACCCGTGGAATCATCCATCACTGACGGTACGCCCAAATAGACTCATAATTACATGTTTTTAATTCGAATTGCAATACCATGCCTTTATATAAACCAAGACAATTACCATGCCTTCTTTTCACATAAACCAAGAGAATTCTTATTTAAGCAAGCCAAAGTACTTTTCAAGGCACACATAGAATAATTCTCAATTAAACAAGCCAAAGTACTATGTACGTACATTCCTTTCGAAAGCCTCCTTTTTATGTAAAATCCAAGATACTAACACTCGCAGTATCGAGGCGTGTCTATTTTTCAAAGTAAGTTACTACACCTTTAGAAAAATCATTTCATAGCTTGAAACCAAGTAACTTCAATTTTCCCACAACCTAGACAACTTATGCTCATTAATCAAAATAGACAACTTTCATAACCTTCCATAAAGTTATTATAACCAACTTCCCATAAAGTCGTTATACTAACTTTATGCTTTAGAAATTTACGACATCCTTATCCATTCATAAGGCCGTTATAACTAACTTCCCATAAAGCCGTTATAACTCCTTATGAACCATTTCGTTCTTTTACTAGCCAAGAGGCTTATACTTCAAACAAATTCATACAATTTTCAAAATACTTCAAGCCTCTTATCCTTTAGAAAACAAGTTTCTTACCTCCAAAAATTTAAGTCTCTTATCTTTTAGAATAATTCAATATTCAATACTTTCACACCAAAAGTACTCTATACTTCATTAGGTCAAGAAAATCCTTGTCTATCTTATTTAGGATAAACCATTCCTTAAGAACAAGCGGGTTAACTTCTTAACCCAACCAACTTAGATATCTTCTTAAAACAAGTCAAGTATAACAAAAGTATTTACTTCATTCAAAACACGTACGTCTACCGTACTATATAGTTATAACTACTCATGCTCAAAGGATAAGAAAGTTTCCACATGCCTATGCAGATGGAGGTTTCTACTGGTTTTAATAATACTTAATTATTCAATACATTTCCCTTTATTAGCGCTGCAGTGGTTTGTTCGATACTTATTCGATTTAGAAATCGAAACATATTCCTTTTAAAAACCAAGTACTCATTTCTCACGAAATGAGGTTTTACACTTTTTAACAAAATTCATATTAATTCAATTAAGTCAAGTCTCTTATCTTCTACAATCATAAACCATTCTTTTTATCTCTCTTAAGTCGTTATACCTAACTTCCCATAAAGCTAGTATAACTCTTAAGCTTTCAAAACCAAGTATTACTCTTTTCAAAACGATTCTTAATTCTTTGGAAATACTTCAAGATTCTTATTATTGGGCTTAAGTCAAAGACATTGCCGTAGAACTACGTTCGATTAACACACGCGTCTACCGTACTATATATATATATTCTTTTAAAATATCATGCTCGAGAGGATAGGAAGAATCACATACCTCGACGATTATCGATTATTATCAAATAGCTCCAAAATCTTGTAATCCGCTAGCCTTCTTCACTTCTTCGAGTAGAATACGCTCGCGATGCCACCCTATAATGGTCATACAAGTCTATCAACGTCTAGACTACTCTGTAAAATAATTCTAGATACAGATTCCTTTATTCTACGGAAAATTGGGCAGCACTTCCCTACCCACCAAACTACACAAGTCTACTGTAAATACAGTCCTATGTAAGTACAGTTCAGTCTTCTTCTTTAATATTCTTCTGATGTGATATCAATTCAAATCTCTTCTTTACTATCCTTCTATGTATCTTATATTCATTTCTATACTACTACAGTATGTAATTTCCAATTACAATAGAAGGACAGTAGTATTTACCTCGATAAGCCCAAAATTATCCAAGTTTAATGTCGATCCTGAGCAACGTTTAGCTCCTATTCTTGTCACGACCCATTCCGGGGCCCGTAACTGGTGCCTTACCGGGGCACCCAAGTAGTCATACATCAGAGTAATCAGCGGAAATATAAAACAAGACATGAAACAGTTTATAAAATAAGACGATTTATGTGAACAAACGTCGCCTTTCGGCATATATATATAAACAAGGTTTAGCGATTACATCCGACACATACATGACTACTCTGCACAGGAAAAATACAACTATGGCGGGACGGGTTCGCCATACCTGGATACAAAACTATCTACAACAGGAGATCATACCAAAGAGTAGAGCCTACGGAAGAGATGGAGCTCCGACACCAACGTAGATCCTGAGGATGCGGATCTAGCACTGCCGCCTTACCTGCGGCATGAACGCACCCGAAGGTCGATTAAGTACCAAGTATGTGAAACTATAAAGAATCGAAATGAAATCAAAGTATTTAAAACCTTTTCACAAATACAATCGGTTCAATTGCACATAGTGCCACATCACAAACAACATAATAGGAAAAGCGCCAGTGTCTATTCTAGGCGCGAATGATCAGCAAGGCGATCGCCCGTAGTATCATTCTGCGTGCCTAGTCACGGACTTCCGCACTCGCATAGGTCACACACGCGCACGAGGTATTCCTCGCATCGGGCAGCAACCCCGAGCGTCCGCCTAGGCTCCGCAGCCGCATAGCCTCAAAAGACCGCGTAGTCTCAACGGACGCGTAGGAATCCCCGCGTCGTGCTAAACACCGGAATGATCAATCCAGAGCATACCGCTGCTCGCATAGTCTCACGAACCGCGATAGGCCGTATAGACCGCGTCGAGGGCAAGCCACCGGTATAACGATCGAGGGTAGGTGATACAATAACGAGACAACGGACTTCTAGGTTAGCAACGTAAGCACAGAAGAATGACCCCTTACACGGTATTTCAAGACACTAACCCAGGTAGCATAATAATATTTATACTTATCACACAAATCTTACTACACTTAACAGAAATCAATACAAGGCTTTTATAAACAAACAAGTAAACAGTTCCTTTTTATCTTTCTTAAGTTGTTATACCTAACTTCCCATAAAGCTAGTATAACTCTTAAGCTTTTGTTTTAAAAACCAAGTATTTATCTTCTGTTTAAAAATGATTCAGTATTCTTTGTTATTCAGGCTTAAGCCGTGAGGCATTGCCGTAAGTATTATTCAGGCTTAAGTCAAAGACATTGCCGTAGTTATTATTCAGTTAACACATGTACGTCTACCGTACTATATATTGTAAAATATCATGCTTTAGGAAGAATCACATACCTTCTCTGTCACGACCCGAACCCGGGCGTGGCCTGCCTACCGGGCACCCAAGTAGACATACATCGAGTAATCACGAACATAAAGACAATACATGAAACCAATGTAATAAGACAGTGAAATAAGAAGACAGACTAACCAAAACGGTTACCTTCAGTATATATATAAATAGCAATTTTTTTAACATGAACAGTTTAATCCTTTTACAAACCACCCACAACAAGATTACTACGCACCTCTAGAATGATACGACAACAATGGCGGGGACGGGGCCACGCCAAACCCCACGAATGTAAACACTTACGGCGGCGAGGACTATACCACCGATAAGCCTCGGAGAAAGCGGAGCTTCCCAAACGCCAAATCGTGACCACGAGAGCTAGGATCAACGATCGTGTACCTCAACTGCGGCATGAACGCGGCCCCGAGGTCGATAACAGTGCAGAGTATGTGGCGAAAATACATCAGTAAATGAAATCATAGCGATCATATAAAGCGGGAGACATGTATGATAACCAACTACGATTTATAACAAAGCGATGTCAAGTTAGGGACTCACGCCTCAAGTCATCACTCGAAGTATAACAATGGGTCTCGGGCCCACAACATCAATCATGCGTGGAATACCTTCTCATCGCCATGCCTATGATATAAAAGCACCAAGGAACACACATGAACACGGGTCCACTGTGTCATAATAAAAGCATGCGGGGTAAGTACGAAGGCATAGCCGACTACTAAAAACCCACGTACCAACAAGGTCATGAAGCGTATCATAAGATCTGTCTAGGCGATCACATGATCAAAGGCGGCCACTTGCCCGCAGATATCGATATGCGCGTCTAACCACGAACTCCCGCGACTCGCGTAGGCCAATCTCATCGGCCCGTGAGGTATTCCCGCATCGGTAGCTACTCCGGCATCGCCACGACTTCGCGATCCGCGTGGCCACATGGACGCGTGCCCATAAAGGGCGTACTAACTCCGAACTCGTAGCTCGCATAGGCCCGGGACTGCGTGAGGTATTCTCGAATCATGGGTCCATCGACCGCCAGTCTACCCCGCACGGAGGCGCTTAACCGGAATCATCTCGAGATGAATGCCACAATACTATCATAACGACTGATAGTTAATAAGCACAATCAAGGGAAACCCCTTCACACAAACATCACAAGATACTAACACACGTAGCATCCCAACACGTTTACTTATCCACAAACCAATACAATCAAGTTGTTCACACAAGGTACCTTCTACTATATGATTAACAAAATCGGGTTTTATCCCCAAAGTACTTCATACATTAACTCTTTAAAAGATCGTTACTTTCACAATGTCACACAATACGTAGTATAAAATAGAGTGACTGTCCTTTTAAAGTAAATCAATTACTTCTCTTTGTAAAATCAAGTAGCAACATTCTTTTCCAATGATCAAGTTTGCCTAATTTCCAATGTTCAAGTTTCTCATTTTAGAAAGGTTTAGAGTTCATAGTCTTATTCATTTGAGAATATAATTCTCCTTAAAACTATCTGAGAAACATAAGTCTTATATGTGAGTAGGATATTCTTGTTTATAACAATCTTATTACAGCAGCCATGATCTAGGAAATATCATTTTGTCTCATCTTAGCTTCTACGGATGGAAGTTTCTCTGGTTTTAATAATACTTAATTAGTCAAAATATTTCCTTTTATTAACGCTGCGATGGTTTGTCGATACATTCGATTTCGAAATCAAGAAACATTCTTAAGCCGTTATACCTAACTTCCCATAAAGCTAGTATAACTCTTAAGTTTTCAAAAACCAAGTATTACTTCTTCTTTCAAAATGATTCAAAAATCTTTTGAAATACTTCAAGTTCTTTATTAACACATAACAAGCCAGTTATAGTTCAAAAGCGACTTTTAAAAACCACATGTATTTTCTTACCAACATAAAGTCGTTATAACAACTTCCCATAAAGTCGTTATAACACTTTATGTTTAAACCAATCACATACATTTAGCACATGTACGTCTACCGTACTACATAGTTCACACATATCATGCTAGAAGAGATAGGAAGAGGTTCACATACCTCGCGACGATTATCGACTAATAGCAAAACGCTCCAAGTACCTCAAACCGCCGGCTACTCCCTAAGCCAAGTAGATCGCGCCACGCATAGTACTTCCACCTATAAGGCCACAAGGCGCTTATTAACATAAGGTCTCTTCGTAGAACATTCTACAGAAAATTCGGCAGCACCTCCCCCCCCCGCAACAGCGTAAATCTCCTCCTCTATCGAGGCTACCAAGCCAACCAGGGGTTATCATCTAACCCTAACGGTACAATTCTACTCCACTACTTCACAAGTCTCTTATGTCTGACCCTAAGTAATTACGATTCGGTAATCTTCTTTACATACAGTCTTAAGTCGCAAGACATTGCCGTAAGTATTATTCTGGCTTAAGTCAAAAGACATTGCCAATAACTACGTTGATTCTATATATAGTATACTTGACTATATATTCTAACAATATGTAATTTCGATTACAATAGAGGACAAGATATTTACCTCAATAAGCCCATAATTATCCAAGTATAAAGTCGATCCTGGGCAATCGTTTAGCTCCAACTCAGCGCTCCAACCCGCTCTAAACCACCCTTAAGTTCTAACCAACTTCTACACAAAACTCCGGACTATGGAGATTTTTCCTAGGGTTTCGGTTTTTGTGACGGAAGGAAGTATAATAGTATTTACGGGCTTTTCAGATAGGTATAACCTTAGAATACAACAAGGTATATGGCTAAGGTAATTTGGGCATTATAACAATACTTTGAGGGTATTTCTATCAAGAGGTATTATCTGAAACAACTAGGCTAGGGGTACCACTGCACACCAAAAGGGGAGGGAAGGCTTTGGCCAAGGGCCTATCTAGGGAGGGCTCTTGGGCGAGAGTCAAACAAGAGGGGAGGAGGATTTCTAAGACTTAGAACATTTTAGGATGAATAAGTCTTCCAAAGGTGGTATTTATAGGCCTAGCAAAGGCCAACCAATGGCCAAGATCTTGCCAAGTGCAAGGCAAGTGTAGGGCCAAGATCTTGCCAAGTGCACCTTATCCATCTACCACAAAATATCCTACCAACCCCTTGACCAACAATGGCGGTCGTCACCTCTTTTACCGCCTAACGTGCTCCAATGGGAGGTGACAAGTGTCGCCCTCTCGTTGGCCAAAAATGTTTCGTCTCTCGGAAAAATCCGCAAAATTAAAAATGACATAGCGGAAATTCCCTACGAAGGCTGTGAAAGCGTTTACTAAAAACGACTCTAACCGGGTGTTATGCACAAATAAAATTCGGCCAAGCACTTTAAGGCACAAACTTTTCTACGTACGTCCCCGCGTACATACTCAGGAAATACGGGGTATAACATTCTCAGCGAAAACCACCTGCCAAGTTGAATATGTCGCGCGCAGAGAATCAGCCTATAATAGTCACAGACATCTATCAAAGACTACTCTGAAGGTCATTCTAAACAGAGGGTTCACAATTACGGAAAGTCGGCGGCACTTCCCTACGGTGAGCTATATAAGTCTCTTGTGAAAACAGTCTATATAAGCATAGTTTAATTATTCTTCTTTTAAACCCTTCTATTGTGATAATTCAATTCTATTCTGCAATATTCTTCTAAGTATTTATACTTATTCTTATACTACTACAATAAGTATTCTCTAATTCAAAAGAGGGTTAGGATTAGTTACCTCGGTAAGCCCAATAATATCCTAGATAAAGTCGCGCCTGAGCAAGGTTTAGCTCCTAAGTTGTACGCTCCGGTAGCTCCAAGAAACCTTAGAAGTTTTTCACAACTTCTACAAAGGACTAAGGGATTTGGGCTAGGGTATTTTGGGCATTATAACAATACTAGAAGACAACTTTTCTACCAAGGGAGGGGGGGTAGATTTCGGCTAGGCTAGGGGTAGGCCTCGGCCAAACTCACTCAAAGGGGTGGTGTTGGACGAAGGCTAAGGGAGAGGAGAGGATTTTTAGACTTGGAAGATAACTTTGTGGATGAAGAACTCTTCATCTTTAAGGGTATTTATAGGTCAGAAGTGGCCAACCAATGGCCAAGATTAAGACAAGTGCAAGGCAAGTGTAGGGTGAAGATTTACTCCACACAAATATCCTACCAACTCGACTTGTGCACAAGGCACAAAAAGCGTGCACTTCTCTCCAATTTCGTCAATGGACGATTGAGTCCATCAATGGGAGGGTGCCAAGTGTCGCCTCCGTTGGTCCAAAATGTTTCGTCTCTCGGAAAAATCCATAAAAATTAGTAATGGCATAGCGAATTTTCCTACGAAAGTGTGGAAAGCGTTTAGTCGGAAAACGATTCTTTTAGTGAGTTGTGCACAAAAAAACGTCGAGGCTAACTTTAAGGCCAAACTTTTATGCGTATTCCCTTGCGTACATACTCTGAAATACGGGTATAACATTCTCCCCTCGCCGAAACATTCGTCCCGAATGTTCCTTCTCAAACGATTATCGATGAAGTTTAAGCGGTTTGTAAGTGCCACATGGCCACAAAATAACACTTAGGCATAAATGATAATGGAAATTTACAAGTAGGAAAGTGAATTACGGAGGTGTGGGGAATAGGTGAGGATACTTCTGCCTCATGTCCTCTCGGCTTCCACGTCATCTCCTCCTGAGCTCGTTCGCCACAAGACTTTTGTGGAAGCCACGTCCGCCGTCGCAGACGCCTAACGACGATCGACTATCGCTATGGGAATCTCCTCATCGATAACCCTCGGTCACTGGACATCGTCGTCGGGTGCACCCTAGATGGATCCGATACATCTCCTCGGCGTAGATACGTGAAAAACCGGATGCACGCCTCCATATCGGACGGCAGATCCAACTCATAGCAACCTTGCACCTGCGGACAATCTGAAGCGGCCCAATGTACCTTGAGTTTCCTTCTTCCCGAATCTCATCACACCGCCATGGGTGGCACCTTTAGGAAAACCCAATCATGAACCTCGAACTCAAGATGCCGACGGCGATGATCTGCATCGACTTACATCGACTACGGTGTCGATAGCCGCCTCGGATAAGCCGCCTTATCCATCACTGCTGCGCCAAATCTGGTCCCACTAGCGCACCTCGCCCACATCGAACCAACCTATAGGCGATCTGCACTTCCTCCCATACAAGGCCTCGTAAGGCGCCATCGAATCTTGGAGTGGTAGCTATTATTATCTGAAAACTCAACTAGAGGCAAATGATCCTCCAACTACCACGAAGTCAATAACACAGCTCGCGACATATCCTCGAGAGTGCGGATAGTGCGCTCTGCTGTCAGTGCATGCGTGGATGAAATGCGATTGCTCGAGCTCACTGCGTCCCTAAACCCTGCGGAAGGACCTCCGAAGTTAGCCGTAAAGCGGGCTCCTGCGATATGATCAGTAGGGACTCCATGCGATCGGCGATCTCTCGGATGTAAAGTGCGGCATAATCTCGGTAGAAAAAGTCGTCACGACGGAAGAAAGTGGGCTGATTTCGTCGACTGTCGGCGATAACCCATATATAATCATGTCTCATCTGAGTGCGAGGCAATGATGTGATGAAGTACATGTTTATTACCTCCCACTTCCGGTCGGGATCTCGATAAATGCGTAACAAACCACCGGGCCTGCGGTGCTCTACCTTCACTGCGACAACATGGGCGAGCTACGAACTCGCAGCGTCCTCTTCAAGCCAATCCACCAATACGCGGATCTAAGGTCGTGGTACATCTTGATCGACCCGGATGGATAGAGTAACGTCGCGTGTGCTTCCCGAGAACTGCGAAGTCACGAAACATCCGGAACACACGATGCGCCTCAAACCTTAGCACCCATCGGTGCTACCTCAAAAGGACCGCGCCCTCACGAAGAGTTGTATCACGATATCGAATCAGCGGATCCTCGGCTGTTGCCTCTTCACCTCCTCGGCGATGGAAGACTCGGCAACCTCGCGAACTCTAACCCCATCGAGAATCAATCAAGCGGACACCAAGGCTCGCTAATCGATGCAAATCACGAACCATGTCCTCCTCTCTAGCTGCACATCCGATAGGCTCCCATCGACTACGACTAAGAGCATACGCCACAACATTGGCCTTCCCGGGTGGTACGGGATATCAACATCGTAATCCTTAAGCAACTCTAACCACCGTCTCGCCGTAAGTTCGGCTCCTCTGGTGAAGATATCCGAGGCTCTTGTGGTGCGTAAAAATATCCACGTGAACCCCATACAAATAGTGCCTCGGATCTTGGCGTGAATCACGGCCGCCAACTCCAAATCATGGGTGGGGTAGTTCCTCGTGTTTCTTGGTGTCGGGATGCATATGCTATAACCCGCCATGCTGCGTCAACACACATCCCAACCCGATGCGACGCGTCACAATACGCGACATAACCATCTGGACCTGCGGAAGAGTAAGAACGAGCGGCCGTCGGTCTCTTTCAAGAATCGAAACCACGCTCACAAGCATCATCCACTGAAACTTGGATGCCTTCGAGTCACCTAGTCAATTGTGCGAAGATAGAAGCAAACTTCTACGAACGCCGATAATATCTGCAAGGCCCGTAAAGCTACGAACCTCTGCCGGAGTAGTAGGTCTAGGCAAGTCTGGATCGCCTCGATCTTGGCGTATCCACTCGAATGCCATCACCGACAATATGCCCGAAACGCATCAAGTCAACCAAAACTCACACTTGGAAAACTTGGCGTCACACCGCTGGTCGAGAAGCGTCGGCCACGATCTCAAATGCTCGCGCATGCTCCGCTCTGGCGAGAATAAACCAAGATATCATCAATGAACACTATCACAAGCGTGTCCAAAATGGTTTGAACACTCGGTTCATCAAATCCATGAATCTGTGGAGCATTTGTTATACCGTATTTCCGGAGTATATGCGTGAGGCGTGCGTATACAATTTGAGCCTTAAAGTAGGCATAGATTCGAAATTTGTACACAACACGGTTAGAGTCGTTTTTAAATGAAAGCGTTTCCACGACTTTCGTAGGAAAATTCCGGCTATGTCATTTATAATTTTTGCGGATTTTTCCGAGAGACGTAACATTTTGGACCAACGGGAGGGTGACATGTGTCACCCTCACATTGGAAGAGGTTGGACGGCAATTGGCCATTCTTGGCACGTTTTTGTTGCCCAATTTTGGTCAAGGGTTAGGTAGGATATTTTTGTGTAGATGGATAAGGTTGCACATGGCTTAATCTTGGCCTTACACTTGCCTTGCACTTGGCACCATCTTGGCCATTGGTTGGCCTTCACTTGACCTATAAATACCCCCTTAGTTGATGAACTTTCTTCATCCAAAAATTGAGCAATCTACCTAAGTCTCAAAATACTCCCTCCCTCTTGTAGTTCTCGTCCAAAGCCTCTCCCCCTCCCCCTCCTAGTGGCCTTTGGCCGAGAGTTTCCCCCTCCCCCTTTGTAGTGGTTAGCCGGGGGGTACCCACTGCTAGTTGTCTCGTATAAATACCCCTTGTAGTGGTATAGAAATACTCTCCTAGTATTGTTATAATGTCCAAATACCTTGGCCCAAATACCTTGTAGTATTCCCAAGGTTACACTTATACTAGCCCAGAAAATACCATTATACTTTCCCTCAGTCGCTAAAACGAAACCCTAAGTAAATCTTCACCCGTAGTTGAAGTTATAAGTAGAAGTTGGTTAGAACTTCTAAGGGTTGTTTGGAGCGGATTGGAGCACTCGGAGTAGGAGCTAAACCTTGCTCAGGATCGACATATAAACTCGGATAATTTTGGGCTTATCGAGGTAAACATTCTTGACCTTCTGTTGTAATTGGAAATTACATGTTGTAGGAGTATATAGTTAAAGTATACTATATATAGAATTGAACATTGCTGTGCGGCAATGTCTTTTGACTTAAGCCTGAATAATACTTACGGCAATGTCTTGCGACTTAAGCACGAATTTAAATAAGAGAAGCTGACGTAATTACATAGGTGTATTCTGATGGACTTGTGTTGTATTACGTGAGTAAAATTGTACACGTCCGGTTAGACGTGCAAACCCCCACTGTTTGGCTTGGTAGCGGCCTCGGTAAGGAGGAGATTAACGCTTATTTGCGGGGAGGTCTTCGAATTTTACGTAGAATATGGAGCGATGTTAATAAGCGCCTTGTGGCCTTATAGGTTGAAGTACTACGTGTGGTGCGATCTCGTGGCTTAAGGAGTAGCAGCGGTTTGAAGTACTTGGGCGTTTTGCTATTAGTCGGCACTGTCGCGAGGTATGTGAACCTCTTCTATCTCTTCTAGCATGATATGTGTGAACTATGTAGTGCGGTGAGCGTACATGTGCTAAATGTATTTGATTGGTTTAAAACATAAAGTGTTATAACGGCTTTATGGGAAGTCGGTTATAACAGCTTTATGTAGGTAAGAAAATACTTTGTGGTTTTAAAAGGTAACTGATGTGAATTATAAGCGGCTAGTTATAATAAAGAACTTGATGTATTTCAAAAGATTTATAAATCGTTTTGAAGGAGAGTAACACTTGGTTTTAAAGGTTTTAAAAAGAGTTATACTAGCTTTATGGGGAGTTAGGTATAATGTCTTAAGAGAGGTAAAGAAAATGGTTTACTGATGTTAGAAGTTAAGAGACTTGATCTTATAAGATAAGAGACTTAACTTATTTGTTTAATGTGAATGTTTGTGTGAAACCTCATTCGTGAGTAATGAGTACTTGGTTTTATTTAAAGGGATAATGTTTCTTGATTTGAATCAGAATGTGTATCGACAGGACCAGCTGCGTAATAAAGGAAAATGTATTGAATAATGATGTATCGTATTAAAACCAGTAGAAACCTCCATCTGCATAGAAGCTAAGATGAGACAAAATGATATTACATATCCTAGATCATGGCTGCTTAATAAGATCGATTATAAACAAGAATAACCTACTCACATATAAGGCATATGTTTCTCAAATCATTAAAGGAGAATTATGTTTTAAAGGATTAAAACTATGAACTACGAGACCTTTTCTAAAAATGAGAAACTTGAGCATTTGAAATTAGGCAAACTTGAACGTTTGGAAAATAAGGTTGTTACTTGATTTTTACAAAGGAAAGCATTTTTGTTTACTTAACAATGTTCGTCACTCTATTTTTATACTACGGACATCGGGTGACTTTTATAAAAGGAATGGATCTCTTTAAAAGGAATTTAACGTACGTAGTACTTTAGGGTTAAAAACCCGGACTTTGGCATAAAATGAAAGTAACTTGAGTTGTGTAACTTGCCTATGCTTGTGTTGTGAAACTTGCCTATACTGGTTGTTGTGTAACTTGCCTATGCTTGTGTTGTGTAACTTGCCTATGCTTGTTGTTGCGTACTTGCTTATGATTGTGGTGATAGCCTTGGTTGTGCAAGAATTGTTATTTTTATGGACTAGCTCTCCATGAGGTTTCTTACTGTTCGGCCTTGGTCCCTGGTGGTCGGCTCTGCGTCTTGCCCGCCTCATGGTGATTCGGCCTTGGTACCCGATGGTCGACCCTCGCGCTTGCCCGTTCGGTGTAGTGGCGAAGTCTCGTGATCTGACCTTGGTCCCCGGTGGTCAGCCCTCGTACTTGCCGGTCGACTCGTGGCCGGCCTTGGTATCCGATGTCGGCTCTGCGCTTGCCCCGTATCGGCCGTGTTTTGGTTGCATTATATTATTGGTGCAGTCGGATCTGGTAGTTATACTTGTCCTATACGGTTTTTATGACACAGTGGGACACGGTGTTCATGTATACTCCTTGGTATTGTCATATCATAAAGCTGCCGTGATGAGGAAGAAATTCCACGCACGAGTGATAATTTGGGCGTGAGTCCCTGACTTGATGTAACTAGTTATATGTTATGTACTGTAGCTTGGTCATCATACATGTCTCCTGCTTTATATAGACTATTATGATTTCATTTACAGTATTCACAGTTTCACATACTTGGTACTGTTATCGACCTCCTTGAGTGCGTTAAATCTGCGCGGTAGAAATACATTAGTCGTCGATCCCGCTCTTAGGATCACCTTTGGCGCATTGGGAAGCTCGTTCCTTGAGGCTTATCTTTTGGTATGTGTTCCACTGAGTTGTAGGTTCTTGTACATTCGAGGTATGGCGGGGCCCTGTCCCGTCATAGTTGTTGTAAATCTTAGAGGTATGTAGCACTGTGTGGGCAGGGTTTTGTAAAAAGGATTAAACTGTTCGTTTTGAAAGATTTGTTTATATATATTTTAAAGGAAGGTAACCGTTTGGTTGGCTTTGTTTTATTATCTTGTCTCATGTTCATGTTTAAGTTTTTATTTCCATTTGGTTTTCTCGATGTAGTATCACTAGGGTGCGGGGTAAGGCACGATCACGGGCCGGATCGGTCGTGACAAAAGTGGTATCGAGCGATTAGTCTCGGGAAGTGTCTGAGACCGTGTCTAGTAGAGTCTTGATTATCGATGTGTTGTGCACCACATCTATAATCGAGGAGGCGAGACATTTAGGATTAGTTTCCATTCTTCTCATTACGAGATCGTGCCTTAGAGGTGTGATAAGATTGGACCCTCGACGTGCTTCATTTTACGATTATGCCTCGCGTAAAACCGGGCCCGAGAAGGGCAAAGCGTGAAGGAGGCTGCGAGTAAAGCGTGGCGAAGACCACGATACACGAGCCTCGATCCGCGATGCAGGCGAGAGAGATGAGTTACAAGTGGGCGATTAATGGCGGGGTTGTGGCGAACTTGAGATAAGTGGGCGCGGCGGTTCGATGCGCGATGGTTCACCTAGATCGAGATAGTTCGAGGCTACGGGATTTTTACGAGTTGTAGGCGCGAGTTTTATGGGTGAGGCACGAGGATGATCGCGAGGAGTTCATCAAAGCGATTCTGACGGATCGTAAGTGATCAAGGCATCGGAGACCGAGTCGGTGGTCTAGGTTCGCGTCAGTGCGTGATCTGCATGATCGGTAGTTTGATTCGTGGGAGCTGTCGGGAGAGCATGCACTTCCGGCTTTATGGGACGAGTTCTCGAGGCCTTTCTTGCACATTTCTTGCCTCGTGATGAGAGGGCTCGAGCGACAGATTTTGGTATTCTGACGAGCAGGCGTGCAGTTCGGGAGTACAATGTGAGTTCGACTCATTGGCGATGCGTCCAGCGTTGGTAGCTTGTATGGAGGATCGAGTGCACCGATTTATTCTGAGGCTCGATGATCACCTGGCGAAGTTGTTCGGGTGTAGCTCTTGGCCGGGCATGGACATTGCCGCGTGCGAGCTTATGCAGGATGTGAGAGAGGATAAATCGACGGAATGACCAGGTCAGCGTGAAGAGGGCGAGCAGCGAGGTCGCTGGTGACTTTCGAGGCGGACCGCCTCGGCGAGCGATTATGCGCCTCGCGATCTGAGTGGTCCTCGCGGCCGGGACGCCGAGATATTCGAGGCGGTCGGGGCTCCCGAGTTTCAGATTTTCGGGAAGCGGGAATGCTCGCGGATGAGTTGCCACTTGTCTCGGTGTGGCGTTGTGGAAAGCTTCGTAAAGGAGAGTGTCGTACTAACTTGGGGATTGTTATTTTTGCGGCCAGCGGGGCCGTCGGCAAGAAAGCGTCAGACGAGGGTATGCGGCGAGATAGCATGGACTACTAGGCGATTGCGGGTTCTTCACCTTCCATGCGAGCGGGATGTTCGTGCCGCGAGCCGGTAGAAGTCGCGGTGGAAGTTCCCGATTTAGCGGTCCTTTGAACCGCCTATTTTGAGTATATCCTTAACCGCTTTAAAGATTTGTATGCATGATATGATGACCTTATTATTGTGTGCTACGTTCGGATAGCATTATGATGGTTATGAGTTAGAAAGCTTGGCTAGTTGAAAGGATTTGTATGGGGGCGTGGAAAGTGTGAACTTTAGAATATTTCATGTTGAGACCTTAGATGTAAGGTCGTCTTGAGTACCAGATTTTGCAAGTGATCCTTGTCGGAATACATTTTTGCCTAGAATGTGTTGTGTGATAATTTCCTTGAGTAGTGTTAAATGGAAGTGGTAGCTTTCGTGACTGTTGAGTAAGATTGTTAGATTGGGAACAAGAGCGTGATGCGTTAGTGGATCGGGTTGGGGCCATGTTGAGGGCCAACCGCGGCGGTTTCAAAGTGGGGTCAGCTCTGGGTGGTCGCCAGGTGGCAGGTCACGAGGTGCTAGGCGAGTTTAGATGACCATCGTATGAGTTCGTGGGTATGTTCGACGAGAATCGGTTCGTGAAGGCGGGAATGGCCTTAGTAAAGAAGTGAAGCTAGTAAGATGACCAAGTTTGGAGTAGTGGCTCGAGGTTGGAAACGAAGCGTTGACTAAAGTGTGATGCATTATACTAGAAGAGTTCAAGTGTTAGAAGAGTGCGGCGAGTAAGGGTAAGCGAGCATGTATTGCGAGCATAGATATGATCATTTCTTGTAGCGGGAGAAGGTGCGAAGGATGTATATTTTAGACCTCGGGAATCGCGTGCGATCCGGTACCATTTGTTAGGTCGCGGAGTGACACTAGAACCTCGCGGCAAGGTGACAAAGGTTTGTGATGTTAGAGGTGTTTCCTCGTGGACTTGGATGTAAGTATTTCTGTGGTGTTTCGTGGCGGTTGTGGCGTTGGCAACTTTTAGAAGAACTCTATCGTTATCTGTCTCGAGAAGGAACATTCGGGACGAATGTTTCTAAGGAGGAGAATGTTATACCAGTATTTCCAGTATGTGCGTGAGGCGTGCGTATACAATTTGAGCCTTAAAGTAGGCATAGATTCGAAATTTGTACACAACACCGGTTAGAGTCGTTTTTCGACGAAGCGTTTCCACGACTTTCGTAGGGAAAATTCGGCTATGTCATTTATAATTTTTGCGGATTTTTAGAGGCGTAACATTTTGGACCAACGGGAGGGTGACATGTCACCCTCGCATTGGAAGAGGTTGAATGACAATTGGCCATTCTTGGCGCGTTTTTGTTGCCCAATTTTGGTCAAGGGTTAGGTAGGATATTTTTGTGTAGATGGATAAGGTTGCACGTGGCTTAATCTTGGCCTTACACTTGCCTTGCACTTGGCACCATCTTGGCGTTGGTTGGCCTTCACTTGACCTATAAATACCCCTTAGTTGATGAACTTTCTTCGTCCAAAAATTGAGCAATCTACCTAAGTCTCAAAATACTCCCTCCTCTTGTAGTTCTCGTCAAGCCTCTCCTCCACTCCTGGTGGCCTTTGGCGAGAGTTTCCCATAAAGCTGTAGTGGTTGGCAGTGGGGTACCCACACTAGTTGTCTCGTATAAATACCCTTGTAGTGGTATAGAAATACTCTCTAGTATTGTTATAATGTCCTAATACCTTGGCCCAAATACCTTGTAGTATTCCCAAGGTTACACTTATACTAGCCGAGAAAATACCATTATACTTTCCCTCGATCGCTAAGCGAAACCACTAGTAAATCTTCACCGTAGTTGAAGTTATAAGTAGAAGTTGGTTAGAACTTCTAAGGGTTGTTGGAGCGGATTAGACACTCGGAGTAGGAGCTAAACCTTGCTCGGGATCGGCATATAAACTCGGATAATTTTGGGCTTATCGAGGTAAACATTCTTGACCTTACATTTGTAATTGGAAATTACATGTTGTAGGAGTATATAGTTAAAGTATACTATATATAGAATTGAACATACGTGCGGCAATGTCTTTGACTTAAGCTGAATAATACTTACGGCAATGTCTTGCGACTTAAGCACGAATTTAAATAAGAGAATGACTGTAATTACATAGGGCGTATTACGATGGACTTGTGTTGATACGTGAGTAAAATTGTACCGCGTCAGGTTAGGCGTGCAAACCCCCACGGTTGGCTTGGTAGCGGCCTCGGTAAAGGAGGAGATTACGTTGCGGGGAGGTCTTGCCGAATTTTACGTAGAATATGGAGCGATGTTAATAAGCGCCTTGTGGCCTTATAGGTTGAAGTACTACGTGTGGTGCGATGCGTGGCTTAAGGAGTAGGCGACGGTTTGAAGTACTTGGGCGTTTTGCTATTAGTCGGCACTCGTCGCGAGGTATGTGAACCTCTTCCTATCTCTTCTAGCATGATATGTGTGAACTATGTAGTACGGTAGGCGTCGTGTGCTAAATGTATTTGATTGGTTTAAAACATAAAGTGTTATAACGGCTTTATGGGAAGTCGGTTATAACGACTTTATGTAGGTAAGAAAATACTTTGTGGTTTTAAAAGGTAACTGATGTGAATTATAACTGGCTAGTTATAATAAAGAACTTGATGTATTTCAAAAGATTTATAAATCGTTTTGAAGGGAGAGTAACACTTGGTTTTAAAGGTTTAAAAAGAGTTATACTAGCTTTATGGGAGTTAGGTATAATGTCTTAAGAGAGGTAAAGAAAATGGTTTACTGATGTTAGAAGTTAAGAGACTTGATCTTATAAGATAAGAGACTTAACTTATTTGTTTAATGTGAATGTTTGTGTGAAACCTCATTCGTGAGTAATGAGTACTTGGTTTTATTTAAAGGGATAATGTTTTACTGATTTCGGAAATCAGAATGTGTATCGACAGACCCCTGCAGCGTAATAAAGGAAAATGTATTGAATAATGATGTATCGTATTAAAACCAGTAGAAACCTCCATCTGCATAGAAGCTAAGATGAGACAAAATGATATTACATATCCTAGATCATGGTGCTTAATAAGATCGAGTATACACAAGAATAACCTACTCACATATAAGGCATATGTTTCTCAAATCATTAAAGGAGAATTATGTTTTAAAGGATTAAAACTATGAACTACGAGACCTTTTCTAAAAATGAGAAACTTGAGCATTTGAAATTAGGCAAACTTGAACGTTTGGAAAATAAGGTTGTTACTTGATTTTTACAAAGGAAAGCATTTTTGTTTACTTAACAATGTTCGTCACTCTATTTTTATACTACGGACATCGGGTGACTTTTATAAAGGAATGGATCTCTTTAAAAGGAATTTAACGTCACGTAGTACTTTAGGAGTTAAAACCGGACTTTGGCATAAAATGAAAGTAACTTGAGTTGTGTAACTTGCTATGCTTGTGTTGTGAAACTTGCCTATCTTGGTTGTTGTGTAACTTGCCTATGCTTGTGTTGTGTAACTTGCCTATGCTTGTTGTTGCGTGCTTGCTTATGCTTGTGGTGATAGCCTTGGTTGTGCAAGAATTGTTATTTTTATGGACTAGCTCTCCGTGAGGTTTCTTCTGTTCGGCCTTGGTCACGGTGGTGGCTCTCGTACTTGCCGTCTCATGGTGATTCGGCCTTGGTACGGTAGTCGACCCTCGCACTTGCCCGTTCGGTGTAGTGGCGAAGTCTCGTGATCTGACCTTGGTCACTGGTGGTCAGCCCTCGTACTTGCCCGGTCGACTCGTGGCCGGCCTTGGTATCCGATAGTCGGCTCGCACTTGCCGTATCGGCCGTGTTTTGGTTGCATTATATTATTGTGCGGTCGGATCTGGTAGTTATACTTGTCTATCACGGTTTTTATGACACAGGTGGGACACGGTGTTCATGTATACTCCTTGGTATTGTCATATCATAAAGCTGGCGTGATGAGGAAGAAATTCCACGAACACAGTGATAATTTGGAGGCGTGAGTCCACGACTTGATGTAACTAGTTATATGTTATGTCTTGTAGCTTGGTCATCATACATGTCTCTGCTTTATATAGACTATTATGATTTCATTTCTGATATTCTGATTTCACATACTTGGTACTGTTATCTTGACCTCCTTGAGTGCGTTAAATCTGCGGTAGAAGTACATTGGTGTCGATCCGCTCTTAGGATCACCTTTCAGCGTTGGGAAGCTCGTTCCTTGGAGGCTTATCTTTTGGTATGTGTTCCACGAGTTGTAGGTTCTTGTACATTCGGGGTATGGCGGGGGCCCTGTCCGTCATAGTTATTGTAAATCTTAAGTGCAGTCTTGTGTGGGCGGGGTTTTGTAAAAGGATTAAAGCTTCGTTTTGAAAGAGTTGTTTATATATATTTTATTGGAAGGTAACCGTTTGGTTGCTTTGTTTATTATCTTGTCTCATGTTCATGTTTAAGTTTTTATTTCCATTGGTTTTCTCGATGTAGTATCACTAGGGTGCGAGGTAAGGCACGATCCGCGGGCGGGATCGGTCGTGACAGCGTTGGTCAACCAGACATGACCACGAACTCATAATGCCGTCTGGGTCGAATGCGATCTGGTGGACATCCACCTCTCGACTCGCACTTTGATGATAGCGGCCCGTAGATCAATCTTGGAGAAACATCTCGCACCTGCCAGCTGGTCGAACAAATCATCAATCACAGGAAGGGGTATACATTCTTAATGGTCACCTTGTTCAAATGCCGTAATCAACACGTGCGCGGCGTCCGTCACTTCTTCTTCACGAACAATACGGCGCTCCCGGGGAGAAACACTAGGCGATGAAGCCGCTTCTCCAAATCCCTAAGTGATCCTTGACTCTCTCAACTCGGCGGTGTCGTTACGTATGGCGGAATGGAAATAGTAGAGTGTGCAGCAATATGTCAATACAAAACTCAATCTCCTCTCGGGAGGATGCGGGAGGTCATGGAAACACGTGCGGGAACTCGTGACTCTTGGATCGGCGAAAATCTGGTACGCGGCTTGATTATCAAACACGAGCGAGATGGTAGATATACCCCGCACCGTCTTCCTAGCCTTGAGGTAGGAAATAAACCTACCGCCGGCGATACCGCTGCTCCTCCGCTCGACAACCTCCTCGCCGGCGGAACGTACTACTCTCTCTGCGGTCCACATTGGCGTAGCAAGCTAGCCAATCCGTCCCGTGATCACGTCGAAGTCAATCATCTCGACTCTGTCAAGTCGGCTGGTCAAACGATGTAAATAGTCACGGGACAAGCTCTATATACCATGAGCTACCACGAATCACCAGGCGTAGCTACCTCGAAAGGTGCATGGACTCGAGCTCTATCCTATCCTACTAGCAACAAGGGAGATATATGGGGCGAGTAGAACCGGATCTATCAAGCATACATCAAACCGAAGCGATAAGGTACTGTGGCGACATCGGTGAGGCCTCACGATCTGTCGGTGGACAAAGCATAAATGCGGTTACGAGGACCTAGAAGCTGAGACCGCGCCACGACCTGCGCGACCCGCTGGTCCATGAGTACCTTGCCTCGGCGAGTAGCTGTCGAGGATGAAGAAGCGGCAGAACCACATGGCCCAGGCCTACTACCAGCGCCGCCCGGTCGGACAAACTCGCGAAATGACCTGCTGGCCAAGTATAGCGAGCTCGAATCTGACTCGAATGGTATCTACCACAGCACACTGGCGCGGACCTCGAGCAGTTAGCACCTGCTACCACAAATCAGAAGTCTGGGGCCTGACACGCCCCGCTGCGGTCTCAGAAAATGAGGTAGGGCGCTCTGCTGTTGGTAGTGCAAATGCGGACTTGCGATGCGCCACCACGAGGACCACAAAGAACCGGCCGTCTTGGCCTTGTGCTGCTGATATCGCTCTACCCGTGGTCTACGCTCGCCGCATCCCGGTGCATGAGCTGCATCTGGGTTATGTCCATTACAGTTGAAGGACACGCACAAGACTTCGGCCATGTAATCATCTAGCCCGAGTGACATAGCGATGCACCACCTCCTCTGCGCTGCAGTCGAGGGACATATCGAGCGAAGAATCAAACTCGACATTGTACTCCTCCATTTGCGTCCTCCTGTCTCGGCAAGAATCTATCAGCTCGTGCCCTCGCCATCTGCGGAGGCAAGAAGTGTGTGAGAAAAGCCTCACGAAAACTCATCCCATCTGCTTTGAGTGCATGCTCCCGGGAAAGCTCCGTGAATCAAACGATCATGCGGTATCACGCGGCCGTCACGAACCGAATGTCACGGACTCGATCTCTGAAGCCTTGATCACCGCATAATCCTCTGCGGTGACGGATGAACTCCTGCGGATCATCCTCCGGCCTCGACGTAAAACTCTGGCGGGCTCTGACTAAGGAAATCCGTAGTCTCAAACTATACGCCTCGGGTGCACTACGGGTGCGGAGGCTGGGCTGGAGCTGCGTCCGGCCTCTCGTATCGGGCCACAACTCAGCCAATAGTGGGCCATCTCCTTGTACCCTAACTCCTCCTCAGCCCGGTGTGGGACGGGAGGTGTGGAGTGCTGCGATCTCTTTGGGGCGCGGCGTCATAGAACTCACCGTCTCGGTATAGGCGGGCACGAGCCCTCGTGACTCTGGGTGTCTGCTAGCGACTCCGCCATTTGCCTTGCCGCCACGGGCCGGGTTGCCTTACGTGGAGGCATAAGCGTACGAAAGGAATACGTTAGAGGGTCCAACCTATAACACGGCTAAAGCACGATCTCGGAATGAAAAATGAAACCAATCCTAAATATCCTATAGCCTCACGATTATTGGTGTGGTGCACAACACGCGATAATCGAACTTCTACTAGATGCGGTCAGTAGACACTTTCAGAGGATTAAGCGCTCACGATACCACTTTTGTCACGACCCGTTCGGGGCGTGGCGGTGCCTTGCGGCACCCAGTAGTCATACATCGAGTAATCGGCGGAAATATAAAACAAGACATGAAACGATTTATAAAATAAGACACGATTTATGTGAACAAGCGTCGCCTTCGGCATATATATATAAACAAAAGGTTTAGCGATTACATCAAACTGTACAACATGACTACGCACCTCTGGGAAAAAATACAACTATGGCGGGGACGGGGCCGCCATACCACTGGCACAAAACTATCTACAACAGGAGATCATACCAAAGAGTAGAGCCTCGGAAGAGATGGAGCTCACACCAACGTAGAGATCTAAGGATGCGGATCTAGCACACTTTGCCCACTGCGGCATGAGCGGCCGAAGGAGTCGATACAACGGTACCAAGTATGTGAAACTATAAAGAAGCGAAATGAAATCAAAGTATTTAAAACCTTTTCACAAATACAATCGGTTCAATTGCACATAGTGCACATCCAAACAACAACGATAATAGGAAAAGCGTAATGTCTATTCTGGCGCGAATGATCGAAGCAAGGCCAATCGCCCGTAGTATCGTGCGTGCCTAGTCACGAACTTCGCGCCGCGTAGGTCACACTGGACGCGTGAGGTATTCCTCGCGTCGGGGCAGCCAACCCCGGCATCCGCCTGGGCTCATGACGCATAGCCTCAAAAGCGCGTAGTCTCAGCGGACCGCATGAATCCCGCGTCAGGCTAAACACCGGAATGATCAATCACGGAGCATATCGCTGCTCGCGTAGTCTCATACGCGTAGGCGTATAGACCGCATCGGGCAAGCCACCGATATAACGATCGAGGGTAGGTGATACAATAACGATGCAACGGACTTACCGGTTATGCGTAAGCTGCAAAGAATGACCCCGCTTACGGTATTTCAAGACACTAACCGGTAGCATCATAATATGTCTACTTATCACACAAATCTTACTACACTTAGCAATCAATCTGAGGCTTTTATAAACAAACAAGTAAACATTTCCTTTTTATCTTTCTTAAGTTGTTATACCTAACTTCCCATAAAGCTAGTATAACTCTTAAGCTTTTGTTTTAAAACCAAATATTTATCTTCTGTTAAAAATGATCGATATTCTTTGTTATTGGGCTTAAGCTAGTGAGGCATTACCGTAAGTATTAGGGCTTAAGTCGAAGACATTAAAGTAGTTATTGTTCGATTAACACGTATCGTCTACCGTACTATATATTGTAAAATATCATGCTTTAGGAAGAATCACATACCTTCTCGTGAAAACCACCGAGTTGAATATGTGCGCAGAGTCGACTATAATAGTCACGGACATCTATCAGGACTACTGCGAAGGTCATTCTAAGCAGAGGGTTCACAATTACGGAAAGTCGGGCGACTTCCCTACTCGGTGAGCTATATAAGTCTCTTGTGAAAACAGTCCTATATAAGCATAGTTTAATTATTCTTCTTTTAAACCCTTCTATTGTGATACTTGATTCAATTCTATACGCAATATTCTTCTAAGTATTTATACTTATTCTTATACTACTACGATAAGTATTCTCTAATTCACAAGAGGTTAGGATTAGTTACCTCGGTAAGCCCAATAATATCCTAGATAAAGTCGCTGAGCAAGGTTTAGCTCCTAAGTTGTATGCCAGTAGCTCAGAAACCTTAGAAGTTTTCCAACTTCTACAAAGGACTAAGGGATTTGAGCTAGGGTATTTTGGGCATTATAACAATACTAGAAGACAACTTTTCTACCAAGGGAGGGGGGGTAGATTTCGGCTAGGCTAGGGGGGGTAGGCCCTCGGCCAAACTCACTCAAAGGGGGGGGTGGTGTTGGACGAAAGGCTAAGGGAGAGGAGAGGATTTTTTGTTATACCCCGTATTTTCCAGAGTATGTACGTAAGGTAATACGTACAAAAAGTTTGGCCTTAAAGTTAGCCTTGGACGTTTTATTTTGTACACAACTCACTAAAAGAATCGTTTTCCGACGAAACGTTTCCACAGCTTTTCGTAGGAAAATTCGGCTATGCCATTACTAATTTTGCGGATTTTTCCGAGAGGCGAAACATTTTGGACAGCGGGAGGCGACACTTGGCACCCTCCCATTGGTGAACTTGAATCGTCCATTTGGGCCGAATTGAAGAACCATGGCACGTTTTGTGCCTTGTGCACAAGTCAAGAGTTGGTAGGATATTTGTGTATAGTTAATCCTCAGGCTACACTTGCCTTGCACTTGTCTTCATCTTGGCCATTGGTTGGCCAAGGCTTGAGCTATAAATACCCCCTTAGAGATGAAGAGTTCTTCATCCACAAAGTTATCTTCCAAGTCTAAAAATCCTCTCCTCTCCCTTAGCCTTTCGTCCAACACTTTCCCACGAGTGAGTTTGGCGGGGCTACCCACTAGCCTGGCCGAAATCTACCCTCCCAGTAGAAAAGTTGTCTTCTAGTATTGTTATAATGCCCAAATACCCTAGCCCAAATCCCTTAGTCCTTTGTAGAAGTTGTAAAGAACTTCTAGGTTTCTTAGCCTCTGGGCGTACAACTTAGGAGCTAAACCTTGCTCGGTAGCGGCTTTATCTAGGATATTATTGGGCTTACGAGGTAACTAATCCTAACCTCTTTTGAATTAGAGAATACTTCTTGTAGTAGTATTAGAATGAGTATTAAATACTTGAAGAATATCACGAATAAATTGAGCTGTTACCACGATGAAGGGTTTAAAGAAGAATAATCAAAGCTGTACTCACATGATTTGTTTTCACGATGAACATATAGCTCATGGGTAGGAAGTCTTTGACTTTCCATAGAATTGTGAACCCTCTGTTTAGAATGACCTTGAGTAGTCCTTGATAGATGTGCGTGACTATTATAGGTGACTCTCTGCGCGCGACATATTGACTTGGCGGTGGTTTTATTTGAGAAGGTATGTGATTCCTCCTAAAGCATGATATTTTACAATATATAGTGCGGTGAGCGTCGTGTGTTAACTGAATAATAACTACGGCAATGTCTTTGACTTAAGCCTGAATAATACTTATGGCAATGCCTCACGGCTTAAGCCTGAATAATAATTACGGCAATGCCTCACGGCTTAAGCCTGAATAACAAAGAACTGAAAGCATTTCAAAAGAATACTGAATCATTTTTTTAACAGAAGATAAATATTTGGTTTTTAAAACAAAGGCTTAAGAGTTATACTAGCTTTATGGGAAGTTAGGTATAACAACTTAAGAAAGATAAAAAGGAACTGTTTACTTGCTGTTTATAAAAGCCTTGTATTGATTTCTGTTAAGTATAGTAAGATTTGTGTGATAAGTAGACTATTATGATGCTACCTGGGTTATTGTCTTGAAATGCTGTGTAAGGGGGTCATTCTTGCTGTGCTTACGTTGCTAACCGGTAAGTCCGTTGTACTGTTATTATATCACCTATCCCCCTTGACTGTTATACCGAGGGCTTGCCCAGATCTTGGTCTATATGGCCTGTGCGGTCTGTGAGACTATGCGGCAGCGGTATGCTCGAGATTGATCATTCGGGTGTTTAGCACGATGCGGGATTCCTGCGGTGCTGTTGAGACTATGCGGTCTTTTGAGGCTATGCGGTGCGGGAGCCTGGCGGATCTTGGGGTTAGCTGCCCCGATCGAGAAACCTCGTGCGGTCATGTATGACTTTATGCGGTGCGAAAGTCGGGACTAGGCACGCAGAATGATACTATGGGCGATTGGCCTTGCTTGATCATTCGCGGCCTAGAATAGACCTGTTCTGATTTTCTATTCTTGTTGTTGTTTGTGATGTGGCACTATGTGCAATTAGCGATTGTATTTGTGAAAAGGTTTTAAATACTTTGATTTTATTTCAATTCTTTATAGTTTCACATACTTGGTACTGTTATCTTGACCTCGCCCGAGTGCGTTCATCTTGCGGTAAAGGCAAGCAGTGCTAGATCCGCATCCTTAGGATCTTTTGCGTTGGTGTCGAGAGCTCCATCTTCTAGGAGGCTCTACGGTATGATCTCCTATTGTAGATAGTTTTGTCTGATCGGTATGGCGGGGCCTGTCGCCATAGTTGTTACTTCCTTAAGTGCAGTAGTACTATTGTGCAGTTGGGATGTAGCAAAACTTGATTATTTATATATGCCGAAAGGCGACGTTTTCTTACATGCGTATGTCTTATTTTATAAAGCTATTTCTGTCTTGGTTTATATTTCCATTGGTTACTCGATGTATGGCTACTTGGGTGCCGTGAGCACGATCCACGGGCCGGGCAGTCGTGACAAAAGTGGTATCGAAGCGATTAATCCTCGGAAAGTGTCTGAGCCGTATCTAGTAAGTCTTGATTATCGGTGTGTTGTGCACCACCAATAATCGAGAGGCTATAGGATATTTAGGATTGGTTTCCATTCTTCTCATTACGAGATCGTGCTTTAGAGGCGTGTTATAAGTTGGACCCCTCTAACGTATTCCTTTCTATGCTGATTATGCCTCCACGTAAGGCAACCGAGCCCGAGAAGGCAAAGCGGCCGAGGCGCTGCGGGACACCTGAGTCCACGAGGGCTCGAGCCCGGTCTATACGAGGCAGCGAGTTCTATGGCGCCGCCGGCCCAGACCACGGTACCACACCTCGTCCCACGGCTGGGCGGAGAGTTAGGAGTACAAGGAGATGGCCCGGCTTTTGGCTAAAGTTGTGGCCCGATATGAGAGAGGCTGGATCTGGCGGTTCGGCTCGACTCGATCGCGCCGTAGTGCAGAGGCGAATAGTTTGAGGCTACGAGATTTCTTGAGTTGTAGCCCGCGAGTTTTCTGGTCGAGGCGGAGGATGATCGCGAGTTCATCCGTCATTGCAGAGATTATCGCGGTGATCGGGCTTGAGGCGAGGCTATGACATTCGGTTCGCATCGGTGCGTGATCTGCATGATCGATTGGTTTTGATTCATGGGAGCTTTCCGGGAGAGCATGCACCTCCGGCAGTATGGGATGAGTTTTGAGGCTTTTCTCACACTTCTTGCCTCCGCGGATGAGGAGGGCACGAGTGATAGATTCTTGTTCTTTGAGGCAGGAGGGCCTTGCGATGAGAGTCTGATGTCGAGTTTGATTCTTTGGCTCGATATGTCCCTGCCTTGTAGCGAGATGGAGGGCGAGTGCATCGCTATGTCACTGGGCTAGATGATTACATGGCCGAGTCTTGTGCGGGTGTGTCCCTTCACCCGGCGTGGACATAACGTATCTGAGCTCATCTGTGGGATGTGAGGCGTAGAGACCGCGGGTAAGCGATATCGGCGGCAAGAAGGCGAGCGGCGGTTCTTTTGGTGGTTCGGGGTGGCGGCATCGTGAAGTCGGTGCACCACGGTAGCGAGCGCTCTACCTCATTTTTGATACGGCGAGCGATCGGGCGGTCGGGGCCCGGGACTTCGATTTCGAGTAGCGAGGTGCTAACCGTTCGAGGTGCGCTCGGTGTGCCCGTTGTGGTAGATACCATTCGAGGCGTACTCGGGAGCTGCTATACTTGTGGCGCGGTCATTTCGCGAGTTGTCCGGCCGAGGCGGCGGTAGTAGGGCCCGATCTGCGAGTGCATTGCGCTCTTCATCCCGACGATTACTCGCCGGAGGCAAGGTACTCATGGACCGGCGTCGCGGCGAGAGTCGTGGTGCGGGTCGATTCTAGCGGTCCTCGAACCGCATTTATGCTTTGTCGGCCGAGCGGGATCGGAGGCCTCGCGATGTAAATCGCGGGTACTTTATCGGTTCACGGGTTTGATGTGTATGCGTTGATAGATCCGGGTTCTACTCTGTCCTATATATCTCCCTTGTTGCTAGTAGGATAGGGATAGAGCACGAGTCCATGAACCACTTCGAGGTAGCTACGCGATGGGTGATTCGGTGGTAGCTCGGCGGGTATAGAGCTTGTCTGTGACCATTCGATCGTCGGACCACTGGACTTGATAGAGTTGGAGATGATTGACTTCGGCGTGATTATGGGGATGGATTGGCTAGCTTCTTGCTACGCCAATGCAGGCTGAGAGAAGTAATGCGGTTCGATTTCACGAGGCGGTTGTTGAGTGGGAGGAGCGCGGTATCGTAGAGGTAGGTTTATTTCCTACCTCGAGGCTAGGAAGATGGTGCGAGAATGGGTATATCTACCATCTCGTTCGGGTGTTTGATCAAGGCTGCGGTACCAGTTTTCGATCGATTCGATGGTCGTGAGTTCCCGACGTGTTTCGATGACCTCGGTATCCTCACGAGAGGAGATTGAGTTTTGTATTGACATATTGCGGACACTCGGCTATTTCCATTCCGCCATCTGAGAATGGCTGCCGAGTTGAGAGAGTTGAAGGATCAACAGGGATTTCTTTGGAGAAAGGCTTCATCAGGCCTAGTGTTTCTCACAGGAAGCGCGGTATTGTTCGTGAAGAAGAAGGGCGGGGCGCTGCGCATGTGTGTTGATTACGGCGGTGAACAAGGTGACCATTAAACAGATACCCCTTCCCGGGATTGATGATTTGTTCGACCGATTGCGGCGCGAGATGTTTCTCCAAGATTGATCTGCGTTGGGCTATCATCGAGTTCGTGTCGAGAGGTGGATGTCACTGCGCGCATTCGGACCGATGCGGGCATTATGAGTTGGTCATGTCTTTTAGGTTGACGATGCTCGCGGTATTCATGGATTTGATGAACCGAGTGTTCAAACCATTTTGGACACGTTTGTGATAGTGTTCATTGATGATATCTTGGTTTATTCGCTCGGAGCGAGGAGCGTGCGGGCATTTGAAATTTGTCTTGTGATTCTCGAGACCAGCGATTATGCGCCAAGTTTTCCAAATGTGAGTTTTGGTTGACTTGATGGCGTTTCTTGGGCATATTGTCGGTGATGGCATTCAGTGGATCTGGCCAAGATTGAGCGATCGAGGACTTGGCCTAGACCTACTACTCGGCCCGAGGTTGCGATTTTACGGGCCTTGTAGGATATTATCGGTTCGTAGAGAAGTTTGCTTATCTACGCACCGTTGACTAGGTGACTCGGAAGCGGCCAAGTTTGATGGTGATGCTTGTGGCGGGGTTTCGATTCTTGAAAAGAGGCGCGACCGCCCGTTCTTACTCTTCGGAGGTCGGATGGTTATGTCGTGTATTGTGATCGTCGAGCATCGGGTTGGGATGTGTTGATGCGGCATGGCGGGGTTATAGCATATGCATCCCGACGGTGAAGAAACACGAGGAACTACCCCGCGTGATTTGGAGTTAGCGGTATGATTCACGCTTTGAAGATCTGGAGGCACTATTTGTATGGGGTTCACGTGGATATTTTCACGGACCACAAGAGCCTCGGTATATCTTCGGCCGGAGGTGAACTTACGGCGAGGCGGTGGTTAGAGTTGCTTAAGGATTATGATGTTGATATCTGTACCACGGGAAGGCGATGTTGTGGCGGATGCTCTTAGTCGTGAGTCGATGGGAGCCTATCGGATGTGCGGTAGAGAGGAGGACATGGTTCGTGATTTGCATCGATTAGCGAGCCTTGGTGTCGTTTGATTGATTACGATAGCGATGGGGTTAGAGTTCGTGAGGTTGCGAGTCTTCCGTACGTCGAGGAGGTGAAGAAGCGGCAATTCGAGATCGGCTTTGATTCGATATCGTGATACGACTCTTACGTGAGGCAAGGGTCGCGAGTAGCACGATGGGGTGCTAAGGTTTGAGCGAGTTGTGTGTTCCGGATGTTTGAGGACTTGTGAGTTCTTGGGGAAGCACACGGCGGCGTTACTCTATCCATCCGGTCGACAAGATGTACCACGACGCAGTGCGTGTATTGGTGGGATGGCTTGAAGAGGGGCGTTGCGAGTTCGTAGCTCGGTGCCTTGTTGTCAGCGGTGAAGGTAGAGCACGGAGGCACGGTGGTTTGTTGCGGCGATAGAGATCCGGCACGGAAGTGGGAGGTAATCAACATGGACTTCATCACGGGATTACCTCGCGCTCGGAGGAGACATGATTCTATATGGGTTATCGTCGGCGGTGGCGAAATCAGCCACTTTCTTCCGTCGGGGCGACTTTTTCGGTGAGGATTATGCGGACTTTACATCAGAGATCGTCGGTGCATGGAGTCCCTACTTGATCATATCGAGACGGAGGAGCCCGGTTCACGGCTAAGCTTACGGAGGTCCTTCGAGAGGGTTTAGGGGCGGTGAGCACGTCTTTGCATTTCATCCCACGAGCAGACGGACGAGCGAGCGCTATCCGGACTGCGAGGATATCTGCGAGCTTTGTGTTATTGACTTGATGGTAGTTGGGAGGATCATTTGCCTCTAGTTGAGTTTGCGTATAATAATAGCTACCACTCGGTATTCGGATGGCGCCTTATGAGGCCTTGTATGGGAGGAAGTGCGGTCGCCTATAGGTTGGTTCGATGTGGGCGAGTGCGATTAGTGGGACGATTTGGTGCGGCGGCGATGGATAAGGTGAAGCTTATCAGGCGGCTATTGGCGGCTCGAGTCGGCCAGTCGTATGCGGATCATCGTCGTCGGCATCTTGAGTTCGAGTTCATGATTAGGTTTTCCTAAAGGTTTCACCCATGAAGGGTGTGATGAGATTTGGGAAGAAGGAAACTCGGCCCTAGGTACATTGGGCGTTTGATTGTCCGCGAGGTAGGCAAGGTTGCCTATGAGTTGAATCTGCCGTCCGTCTGGAAGCGATGCATCAGGTTTTCACGTATCTATCTTTGAGGAGATGTATCGGAGATCCATCTAGGAGTACACCGGTGTGATGTCCGGTGGCCAGGGGTTATCGTATGAGGAGATTCCCATAGCGATAGTCGATCGTCGAGTTAGGCGTCTGCGGACGAAGGGCGTGGCTTCCGTCAAAGTCTTGTGGCGGAGCAGGCTCGAGGAGGAGATGGCGTGGGAAGCCGAGGAGGGCATGAGGCGAAGTATCCTCACTATTCCCACACCTCGGGTAATTCACTTTCCTACTTGTAAATTTCCATTATCATTTATGCCTAAGTGTTTTTGTGGCCATGTGTGGCACACAAGCTATTTAAGCAACGATCTTGTCTTGAGAAGGAACATTCGGGACGAATGTTTCTAAGGAGGGAGAATGTTATACCCGTATTTTCAGTATATGCATAGGTAATACGTCAAAAGTTTGGCCTTAAAGTTAGCCTTGGGCGTTTTATTTTGTACCTGACTCACTAAAGAATCGTTTTTCGACGAAGCGTTTCCCACGACTTTCGTAGGGAAAATTCGGCTATGCCATTACTAATTTTGCGGATTTTTCCGAGAGGCGAAACATTTTGGACCAACGGGAGGCGACACTTGGCACCCTCCCATTGGTGGAACTTGAATCGTCCATTTGGGCGAATTGAAGAACCATAGCACGTTTTTGTGCCTTGTGCACAAGTCGAGTTGGTAGGATATTTGTGTATAGTTAATCCTCACCCTACACTTGCCTTGCACTTGTCTTCATCTTGGCCATTGGTTGGCCAAGGCTTGAGCTATAAATACCCCCAGAGATGAAGAGTTCTTCGTCCACAAAGTTATCTTCCAAGTCTAAAAATCCTCTCCTCTCCCTTAGCCTTTCGTCAACACTTTCCCCACACCAGGTGAGTTTGGCGAGGGCCTACCCCTAGCCTGGCCGAAATCTACCCCCTCCCTTGGTAGAAAAGTTGTCTTCAGTATTGTTATAATGCCCAAAATACCTAGCCCAAATCCCTTAGTCCTTTGTAGAAGTTGTGAAAAACTTCTAAGGTTTCTTAGACTCTGGGCGTACAACTTAGGAGCTAAACCTTGCTCAGTAGCGACTTTATCTAGGATATTATTGGGCTTACAGGTAACTAATCCTAACCCTCTTGTGAATTAGAGAATACTTCTTGTAGTAGTATAAGAATAAGTATAAATACTTAGAAGAATATTGCAGAATAGAATTGTTGTTATCCTGATAGAAGGGTTTAAAGAAGAATAATTAAACTATGCTTATATAGAATTTGTTTTCTGATGACTTATATAGCTCAGGGTAGGGAAGTCTTGCCCGACTTTCAGTAAATTGTGAACCCTCTGTTTAGAATGACCTTGAGTAGTCCTTGATAGATGGCGTGACTATTATGGTGACTCTGCGCGCGACATATTGACTTGGCGGTGGTTTATTTGAGAAGGTATGTGATTCCTCCTAAAGCATGATATTTTACAATATATAGTGCGGTGAGCGTACGTGTTAAGCTGAATAATAACTACGGCAATGTCTTTGACTTAAGCTGAATAATACTTATGGCAATGCCTCACTTAAGCTTTGAATAATAATTACGGCAATGCCTCACGGCTTAAGCACTGAATAACAAAAGAAAGCATTTCAAAGAATCTTTGAATCATTTTTTTAACGGAAGATAAATATTTGGTTTTTAAAACAAAGGCTTAAGAGTTATACTAGCTTTATGGGAAGTTAGGTATATGACTTAAGAAAGATAAAAAGGCCCCATTTGCTTGCATTTATAAAAGCCTTGTATTGATTTACATTAAGTATAGTAAGATTTGTGTGATAAGTAGACTATTATGATGCTACGGGTTATTGTCTTGAAATCTTGTGTAATGGGGTCATTAACTTTGTGCTTACGTTGCTAGCAGTGAAGTCGTTGTCTTGTTATTATATCACCTATCCCTTTGTATTATCTGGGCTTGCCCACGATGCGGTCTATGGCTATATGCGGTCTGTGAGACTATGCGGAACAGCGGTATGCTCGGGATTGATCATTCGGGTGTTTAGCACGATCTGGGGATTCCCATGCGGTCTGTGAGACTATGCGGTCTTTTGAGGCTATGCGGTGTGGGAGCCTAGGCGGATCTGGGGTTGGCTGCCCCGATGCGAGAAACCTCATGCGAGTGCATGTATGACCTATGCGGGTTGCGAAAGTCGGAGACTAGGCACCGAGAATGATACTATGGGCGATTGGCCTTGCCCGATCATTCGCGGCTAGAATAGACTATTCTGATTTTCCTATTCTGTTGTTTGTGATGTGGCACTATGTGCAATTGAAGCGGTGTATTTGTGAAAAGGTTTTAAATACTTTGATTTCATTTGATTCTTTATAGTTTCACATACTTACTGTTATGCCGACCTCCTTGAAGTGCGTTCATCTGCATACGGTAAAAGCGGCAGTGCTAGATCCGCATCCTTAGGATTTTTGCGTTGGTGTCGGGAGCTCCATCTTCTCGGAGGCTCTACTTTTGGTATGATCTCCACTGTATTGTAGATAGTTTTATGCGATCGAGGTATGGCGGGCCTGTCGCCATAGTTGTTACTTCCTTAGAGTGCAGTACTGTTATGCGGTTGGGATGTAGCGCAAAACTTGATTATTTATATATGCGAAAGCGGCGTTTTCTTACATAAGCGTATGTCTTATTTTATAAAGCTTCTGTCTTGGTTTATATTTCCGGTTACTCGATGTATGGCTACTTGGGTGCCGGTGAGCACGATCCACGAACCGGGCAGTCGTGACATTTTAGACGGAAGATAACTTTGTGGATGAAGAACTCTTAAATCTTTGAGGGTATTTATAGGTCAGAAGTGGCCAACCAATGGCCAAGATTAAGACAAGTGCAAGGCAAGTGTAGGGTGAAGATTTACTCGCGCAAATATCCTACCAACTCGGCGACTTGTGCACGAGGCACAAAAAGCGTGCACCATCTCCAATTTCGTCGATGGGCGATTGAGTCCATCGATGGGAGGGTGCCAGTAGCCTCCCGTTGGTCCAAAATGTTTGCTCTCGGAAAAATCCAAAATTAGTAATGGCATAGCGGAATTTTCCTACGAAAGTGGAAAGCGTTTACGTCGGAAAACGATTCTTTAGTGAGTTGTGCACAAAAAAGCGTCGAGGCTAACTTTAAGGCCAAACTTTTTGTGCGTATTCCCTACGTACATACTGGAAATACGGGTATAACAATTCTGAGCGCTCCATTCGCTCCCGAAACCCTTAGAAGTTCTGACTCCTAACACTTCAACCGACTATGAAGATTTTCCTTAGGGTTTCGTTTAGTGGCTAAAGGAAGTATAATAGTATTTCTGGGCTTTTAGTATAGGTATAACCTTGGAATACTACAAGGTATTTGGGCCAAGGTATTAGGGAATAGTAACAATACTTGGAGAGTATTTTTTCTACCAAGGGGAGTATTATCTGAAAACAACTAGGCAAGGGGGTAGTTTGGCCAAGGCTCACAAAGGGGAGGGTTTCGGCTAGCATAACTAGGAAGGGGAGAGGTGCTCTCGGCTGGAGCTCTCAGAGAGGGGAAGGGATTTTAAGACTTAGAACTGTCTAAGTGTGGATGAAGAAGTTCATCAACTAAGGGGGTATTTATAGGCCAACCAATGGCCAAGATCAAGACAAGTGTGGTGCAAGTGTAGGGTGAGGATTTATCCATGTGTCTTTATCCATCTACTACACAAAATATCCTGCCTAACCCTTGACCAAAAATCAACACAAAAAGCGTGCCAAGACTCCATGGCTGCCGTCCACTTGAGGCCAAGTGTCGCCTCTCGTTGGTCCAAAATATTATGTCTCTCGGAAAAATCCGCAAAAATAATAAATGACATAGCCGTATTTTCCCTTCGCCAAAGTTTGGAAAATGTTTAAATCGGAAAGCGATTCTTTTAAGGTGTTGTGCACAAAATTTTCGGTCCTTGCCTAACTTAAGGGTTAAACTTTTATATGTACGCCGTGCATACTGCGGAAATACGGGTATAACATTCTCCTCCTTAGAAACATTCGTCCGAATGTTCCTTCCACGACGGATAACGATAAAGTTTCTCTTAACAAGTTGTCAATGCCACACACACGGCCATAAAATAACACAGCGCAATTACTTAACCCAAGTCAACGAGGAATCACTCTGGCATTACAAAGCTTACCCGGTCTAAAGATATTCCGCCGCACCTTTACTTTCAAAAGTAATGATCATTCTATTCTCGGTACATGTTCACTTCTTTCCTTACTCGTACTCTTCTTGAACACTTGAACTCTTCTAGTATCGTACGCCATACTTGATCATTACTTGGTTCCCAAAATTTACGAGTCACTGCCTCGAACTTGGTCATCTTACTAGCCTCGATCTTCTTTAAGGCCATTCTCGGCCTCACGATCCGATTCTGGTCGAACATATCCACGAACTCATACGATGGTCATCTAAACTTGGGCCTAGCACCTCGTGACCTACCACCCGCGACGGACCCATAATGACACCACAATACGGGCCACGGGTTGACGCGATCGGTTAGACTGACGACCATTATCGCGCTGACATTTGTTCCCGATGCGGAACAATCTTACTAATTCACGTCGTAAGCTACCATCCATCTCACACTACCCGAGGACTTATCATGCTAATACACCCTAGGCATATAGAGCACTCCGACAAGGATCATTTGCAAAATCCTTTACTCGAGACTACGCTACATCTAAGGTCTCGACATGTAATATTCTAAGGTTCATACCTTCCACTGTCATACTTATCCCTTTCAACTAACCATGTTTTCTAACCCACAATTAACACAACGCTATCCGTACATAGCACAATAAGATTATCATAACAAGCATACAAAACTCTAGAGGTTAAGGATATACTGTCTACCGCTTTACTCTAATCACGATCGCCTTGCGCGCGCATAGTAGAAGGTGATGAACCAGCCATAGATCCGTGATACGTCTTGCCACCGATGCTACCTCCGATCGGACGGTTTCTGCCAAAATGGCCTGCTGTCGCATGTAAAACAAACTTCGAACTAGCACGACACTCACGAAATGGAGTCTACCACGTTGGCCAACGAGGTAGGGTGGCTTCGGTTAACTAACACCGCTCTCCAAAATCTGAACCTGGAGCCACGACTGCTCACAATACTCGAATGCCACGAAGATTGTGGAGGACCACTGCATCTTGGCGGAGGCGCATAACTGCTTCTTGCGAGGCGGTCCGCCTCGAAAGTCGCAAAAGACCTGCTGTCTGGCCTCTTCTGCTGATCTCGGTCGTTCCGTCGACCTCGCTCCTCGCATCGGTGCATAAGCTTGTATGCGGGCAATGTCCATGCGGTGAAGAGCTACCGAACAAGTCTGCCAGTAGTCGTCAAGCCCGGTGGCGTGGCGGTGCACTGTCCTCCATGTCGACTACCGATGCGGGGGCGTGCAGAGCTAATGAGTCAAACTCCACATTGTACTCGAGCCGTCGCGGCCTGCCTCAGCGTCAGAATTTGTCGGCCGAGCCCTTCTCATGGAGGCAAGAAATGTGCGAAATGCCCACGAACTTCGTCCCAAACTGCTGAAGTGCATACTCTCCCGGGGCGGCTCGCGAATCAAACGATCATTGCGGTATCACACGTCCGTCACGAACCTAAGACCGGCTCGATCTCTGAATCCTTGATCACTCTCGCGATCGCATGGCGTCGGATGAACTCATGCGGATCATCCTCGGCCTCGCCCGTAGAACTCTGGCGGCTCTGACTCGAGAAAGTCAGTAGCCTCAAACTATCCGATCTCGGGTGAACCACGGGTGCTCTTTGGGCTGCTGCGTCGGCTATCCTCGTATCGCCACGATCACGGCTAGTAATGGCGGGCCATCTCTTTGTAACCCATCTCCTGCTCGGTGTGGGCGGAGGCTCGGTGCGTGGTCTCGGCGGCCCATCTGCGACTCTAAACTTCAGTGGGGTTGGCGGCGTCGCAAAACTCGCCGTCTGCACTATCTCGGTAAAGGGTCTGCGCCCGTACTCTCTGTATCCTACTAGCGGCTCCTCGCCGCCTTGCCCATCTGGGCGGGTTGCCTTGCGGCGGAGGCATAGCGGTAAGAGCACACGTCGAGAGGGTCCAACTTATAACACGGCTCTAAGGCACGATCTCGGAATGAGAAGAATGGAAACTAATCCTAAATGTCCTGCGACCTCCGATTATAGATGTGGTGCACAACACACCGATAATCAAGACTCTACTGACACGCGTAGACACTTTCCGAGGATTAACTACTCGATACCACTTTTGTCACGACCGTTCGGGGCGTGGTAGTGCTACCGGGCACCCAGTAGTCATCATCAGTAATCGGAACATAAAAACAAGACATGAAACAAGCGTAAATGAAACACATTTTACGAGAGAAAGTCGTCTTTCGCATATATATAAATACAAAGTTTGAGCAGTTTAATCTTTTACAAACCACCACACAAGATTACTCTGCACCTAAGAATGTAGCAACAACTATGGCGGGACGGGGCCGCCATACCACGAATGTACAGAACCCACGGACTAGGGTAACATGCAAAAGATAAGCCTCGAGAAAGCGGGCTTCCTCTGTTGATTTGTGATCCTAGAAGCGGGGATCGGCGGCCGATGTACCTCTACTGCGGCGTGAGCGCGGCCGGCGGTCGATGTGACAACAGTACAGTATGTGGCGAAAATCGTAAATGAAATCATAGTAGTCTAAAACAAAGCAGAGACATGTATGATAACAAAACTACAATTCACAATATAAAGCGATCATGTCAAGTCGGGGACTCACGCCTCAAAGTCATCACTCAAATATAACCCGTGACGCGTGCCGGCATCTTACCTCAGTATAAGCATGGCCATGGAACCGTCCTAATGGAAGCATACCGTGGGCCACCCATCGTGTCGGTATGTCCAAAGAAATAACAAGATAACCATCGAATGGAAGCATACCGTGGGCCACCCATCGTGTCGGTATGTCACCGATAACAAGATAACTCTCCTAATGGAAGCATACCCGGGCCACCCATCGATGTCGGTATATCAAAAGGAAATAACAAGATAACCGTGAATGGAAGCATACTCATTGGGCGCCCCATCGTGTCGATGTCGGCCAGATAACAAGATAACTCTCCAAATGAAGCATGCGTGGGCGCCCGTCGTGTCGGTATGTCAAAGGAAATAACAAGATAACCATCGAATGGAAGCGTACTCGGGCGCCCATCGTGTCAATATGTCCAAGCGATAACAAGATAACTCTCATAATGGAAGCATATGCGTGGGCACCCATCGTGTCGGTATGTCCAAAGGATCGATTCATCCGCGTGGGCCACCCGTGTCGTGGGTATGTCCATCAATCAATCGGATAGCGGGTCCTCCGGCGAGAGCGCGGTACGAAATACAACATTTGCACAACAAGGCTAATCACCCTGACGTAAAGTTTAATCATACTCATGGACATTTATTTTATTACAATCAGGTTTTAAACCGAAGTACTACATACATTTATCCTTTCAAAAGACCTCTTTTACGTAAAAACAACTCGATACTATTATCCGTAGTACCAAATATGTTCATGTTTTAAAATCAAGTAACAACATTCTTTTCCTAAAGTTCGGTTGCCTAATTTGGATACTCGAGTCTTTTAGTTTGAAAGATTTCATAGTTCATAGTCTTAATCAAATAACGTACTCTCTTTTAAACAATTGAGTAATGTATGCCTTATGTGTGAGTAGGTTGTTCTTGTTTATAACAATCTTATTAAGCGGCCATGATCTAGGAAATGTAATATCATTTTGTCTCATCTTAGCCACATGCGGATGGAGGTTTCTACTAGTTTTAATAATACTTAATTATTCAATACATTTCCCTTTATTAGCTGCTGATGGTTTGTTCGATACTTATTCGATTTCGAAATCGATAAACATATTCCTTTTAAAAACCAAGTACTCATTTCTCACGAAATGAGGTTTTACACAACAAAATTCATATTAATTCAATTAAGTCAAGTCTCTTATCTTCTACAATCAATAAACCATTCTTTTTATCTCTCTTAAGTCGTTATACCTAACTTCCCATAAAGCTAGTATAACTCTTAAGCTTTCAAAACCAAGTATTACTCTTTTCAAAACGATTCTTAATTCTTTGGAAATACTTCAAGATTCTTATTATTCAGGCTTAAGTCAAAGACATTGCCGTAGAACTACGTTCAGTTAACACACGTACGTCTACCGTACTATATATATATATTCTTTTAAAATATCATACTCAAGAGGATAGGAAGAATCACATACCTCGCGACGATTATCGACTATTAGCAAATAGCTCCAAAAATCAGTAATCCTGCTAGCCTTCTTCACTTCTTGAGTAGAATCACGCTACTCGCGATTTTACCCTATAATGGTCATAAAGTCTATCAACGTCTAGACTACTCTCAGAAATAATTCTAGATACTGATTTCTTTATTCTACGGAAAATTGGGCGACTTCCCTACCCACCAAACTACACAAGTCTCTCAAATACACTATGTAAATCTGATTGATCTTAACTTCTTTAATATTCTTACGATGTGATATCAATTCAAATCTCTTCTTTACTATCCTTACATGTATCTTATATTCATTTCTATACTACTACGATATGTAATTTCCAATTACAATAGAAGAATGATGAGTATTTACCTCGATAAGCCCAAAATTATCCAAGTTTAATGTCGATCTGAGCAACGTTTAGCTCACTATGCAGATGCTCGATTCGCTCCCAGAAACCCTTAGAAGTTCTACACAACTTCTACCTAGAACTTCAACCGACTATGAAGATTTTCCTTAGGGTTTCGTTTAGTGGCTAAAGGAAGTATAATAGTATTTCTGGGCTTTTAGTATAGGTATAACCTTGGAATACTATAATGTTATATCTATTTTTGCTCTTGTTTATGATGTGGCACTATGTGCGGTTAAATTGGTTGTTCGTGAATACTTGCAATTGGTTTTAAAATGTTATAATTTCATTTCGATTTACGATTTCACATACTTGCACTGTTATCTTGACCTCCTTCGGGCCGTTACATCTGCGGTAAGGTACTCTGTTGTTGATTGTCACGACCCGAACCGGGCCGTGGCGTGCCTTACCCGCACCCAAGTAGACATACATCAGTAATCGCGGAATATAAAACAAGACATGAAACGATGTAAAAGAGACACGCTTTATCAAATAAAAGAGTGCCGCTTCAAAATATATAAATATCTCGAGAATGAGCGATTCGTCCCAACTTTACAAAGGACTACGGACCTCTAAGAGTTTTACAACACCAACGACGGACAGGGCCCGCCATACCCACGAATGAGTACCTACAACAACAGGACTATACCAAAGATAAGCCTCGGAGAAACGGAGCTTCCAAAACTGACGTGATCCCAGAGCGAGGATCGGCGGATCGTGTACCTCTACCGCGGCGTAACGCGGCCGAAGGAGGTCGATAACAGTACCAAGTATGTGAAACTAAAAATCGTAAATGAAATCATAATAGTCTATATAAGCGAAGACATATATGATAACCAATTTACGATACACGATATGTAATCAACGCGTCAGTCGTGGACTCGCGCCAAAGTCATTACTCAAATACAACAATGGGTCTCACGCCCACATCAATCATGCCGTGGAATACCTTCCTCACGCTGGCGATCTATGATGTAATAACACCAAGGAGTACATGAACACGGGTCCCACCGTGTCATAATAAACCGTCACGAGGTAAATGCGAAGGCATAGCCACTACTAAAACCCACGATACCAACAATGCTATAAAACTATATCACGGGGTCTTTCTGCAGCGCACTACATGATCGAAGCTGGCCACTCGCCGTCAGTATCAATGTGCGCGTCTAGTCCTGGAGCATACCGCTCGCGTAGGCCACACATAGGCCCGCCGCGTAGGTATTCCTCGCGTGAGGCAGCTAACCGGTACCTCACGGACTCCCGCGATCCGCATAGTCTCATAGACCGCGTAGTCACACGCGCATGGCATCCGCGTCGGGATAAAACACCGGAATGATCAATCCGAGCATACCGGCTCGCATAGTCACACGACGCATAGGCCATATAGACCGCATCGGGTGGCAAGCCCTCGGTATATCAAGTCGAGGGGTATGTGATAATATAACGATCTGACGGCTTATCGTTAATCAACATAAGCACGGCAAGGGAAAACCCCTTTACACAAACATTATAAGACACTAACACACGTAGTATCATAACATGATTACTTATCAAACCAATCAAGAAAGTATTACAAGGCTATCACAAACCAACATAGTCAAGTTATTCACCCAAGGTACTTTACATTTTATGACAACAAGTTGGGTTTTAACCCCAAAGTACTTCATACATTAATTCTTTAAAAAGATCCGTTTCTTTCACAAAAGTCACACGATACCCGTAGTATCAAAATTAGAGTGACTATCTCTTTTAAGTAAACCGAAACAGTTTCCTTTTTAATATCAAGTAACAACATTCTTTTCCAAGCGTCGAGTTTGCCTAAGTTCAATTACTCAGTCTTTTATTTTGAAAAGTTTGTAGCTCATAGTTTTAATCACTTACTAATATAATTCTCCTTTAAAAGTCAAGTAACAATATACTTTTTAAACCAAGTGTCTTACTCTTTTTAAAAACAAGTAACCTATACCTTTAAATCAAGTTATTTATAAGTCAAGTTATCATTTTAAATCCAATGATAAACCCATTCTTATTTTCGAAATCAAGATAACTTTATTCTTTAAAAGACCACACACCCATTACTCATGAGTGAGATTTTACAACTTTTTAACATAATTCTAGTCCTTAATGTTTCATAACAAGTCACTTAACTTTGGAATCAAGTCAAGGACACAAAAGGAAAATCAACTTCCTTTAAACACACGTGCGTCTACCGCACTAAATATATTTCACAAATATCATGCTAGAAAGGATAGGAAGAGGTTCACATACCTCGCGACGATTATCGACAATTAGCAAAACGCTCCAAAGTACTCTAACCTTGCTCGCTTTTCCACCCTTCAAGTAGAATACGCTCTGCGTGATCTTCAACCTATAAAGGCCACAAAACGTCTATCAACCTCTAGATCATACAAGATTCCTTATTCTACGTAAAATTCGGCAGCACCTCCCCCCCCCCCCCCCGTAACCACATCAAACTCCTCTGCAAGGCGCTACCAAGCCAACAACTCTGGGGTTACACGTCTAACCGGACGTGTACAACACTGCCCCACAATAATACTACAAGTCTACTGTAAATACAGTTCAATTCTTATCCATATTCATTCTACATATAGTATACTCAACTATACATTACTACAACATGTAATATCCAATTACAATAGGGGGACAAAGATCATTACCTCGATAAGCCCAAAATTATCCAAGTTTTATAAGTCGATCTTGAGCAATGTTTAGCTCCACTTCCTTACGCTTCAACCCGCTCCAAGCAACCCTTAAAAGTTTCTAAACAACTTCTCTTAACACTTCATCTAAGCTATGAAGATTTTTCTAGGGCTTCGTTTTTGCGACTAAAGGAATAAAGTAGTATTTCCGGGCTCTTAATATTTGAAATAACTTTGGAAAACTACTAGGAATACTAGGCTAAAGTATTTGGGACTATACCAACACTTGAAGAATTTTTCCTACACAAAGGGGGGGAGTAGGACGAGAACCTCAACAAAGGGGGAGTATTTTGTGACTTAGAATCTCAAAGTGTGGATGAAATAAGTCTTGAAACAATGGGGTATTTATAGGAAAATCAATGGACAAGATCTAGGCAAGTGTGTGGTGAGGATGGGAGTACATGTGTGTGGGTAGTTGGCCAACCATTTGGCTACCACAAAAATGGGACAAGTGGCGCAAAATGGGCCAACTTGTCCACCTAAAAAGCGTCACAGCCTTCTCCATTCGGCCAACATGGCCCACGGGGTGACACGTGTCGCCCCTGCTCGTCAAAATATTTCATCTTCCGAAAATATCCGCAATGCCAAAAATCCGAAAATAAAGTGGGCCCCACAAACAGTAAATTCCTCCCGTGGGCCCCACGTGACCAATTCCGGAAATAAAATTCCATAATTCTCAAATATTCCAAAAAGTCCGAATACCAAAACTGGGAATCCAATTCCCTTTAACGAACATTTTTCCTTCACAAAATCCGGAAACTTTTCCGTCGAAAAATCACATTTTTCTTCCTTTCCAATTTTAATGTCGTATTCTCGTACGTACGTCCTCGTAAACATACTCTGGAACTACGGGGTGTAACATTGATCCCCGCTCCTAGGATCACCGTTTCTGCTTTTGGGAAAGCCCCGTTTCTCCGGAGGCTTATCTTTTGGGTATGATCTTCCTGTCATTGTAGCTTTATGTACATTCAGGGTACTGCGGGGCCTTGTCCCGCCATAGTTGTTTACTTTCTTAGAGGTATGTAGTCCTGTTGTAAATTTTGGGATGTAACTGTCAGACTTGATATATATATAATGCCGAAAGGCAACTCTTTCTTGGATAGACTGTGTCTTATTTTACTCTTTATCTCATGTCTTTGTTTTTATATTCCGCTGGTTACTCGATGTATATCTACTTGGGTGCCGGGTAAGGCACGATCCACGCCCGAATCGGTCGTGAAAAAGTGGTATCGTCGAGCAGTTATCCTCGGAAAGTGTCTGACGACCGTATCTAGTAGAGTCTTGATTATCGGTGTGTTGTGCACCACACCAATAATGTCGGAGGTGTAGGATATTTAGGATTGGTTTCCATTCTTCTCACTCTGAGATCGTGCCTTAGAGCTATGTTATAAGTTGGACTCTTTCTAACACATTCTTATGTATCAGCTATGCCACCACGCAAGGCAACCCGGGCCCAGAAGGGCAAGGCAGCTGCTATTAGGACACAGAGGACCACGAGGGCACAGCCCGATCCTTACGAGGTGGTGCTACACGGCGAAGTTCCACGCGCCACCGCCCAGCGAGTTTAGAGCAGCGAAGGCTACCGAGACCACGATACTGCGCCTCGGTCCCGGCTTTGGAAGCGAGAGGAGATGGAATTCTGAGAGATGGCGATTACTAGCCAGATCGTGGCGAACGTGAGGATAAGTGGATCACGGCGATTCGATTCAGTAGTACCGTGGTTCACCCGAGGTCGGATAGTTTGAGACTACGGATTTCTGAGTTGCGGCCACCGGAGTTACGGGTCGAGGCACGAGGATGATCGCGGGAGTTCATCCAAGCGATTCTGACGGATCGTGAGTGATCAAGGCTTCGGAGACCGAGTCAGTGGTCTTAGGTTCGCATCGGCTGCGTGATACCGCAGTCGACTTGTTTGATTTGTGGGAGCTGTCCCGGGGAGAGCATGCGCCTCCAGCTGTATGGGACGAGTTCTCAGAGGCTTTCCTTGACCATTTCTTGCCGCCACAGATGAGGAGAGCACGGCCGATTTTGATCTTTGAGGCAGAGAGAGGCGCCGCATTGAGTACAACGTTGAGTTCGATTCGTTGGCTCGATATGTCCCTGCGTTGGTAGCGAATATGGAGGGCGGTGCACCGCCACGCCACCGCTAGATGATTATTTGGCGAAGTCTTGCTCGGTGTAGCTCTTGGGGCATGGACATTGCCGCGTGCGAGCTCATGCACGCAGGTGTGAGCGTAGAGGCCGATGGGTCGGCGGATATCAGCAGGAAGGCCGGGGCGGCGGGATCTTTTGGTTGCTCGGGGTGGAGCGGTCTCGGCGGCGGCTAGATTTGCACCACAGCCAGCTCAGAGCACTCCTACACCGTCTTCAGGACGGCCAGGGTATTCGGCGCGTCGGGGCCCCGAGGACTTGGACTTCTGGCGGCGGGGATACTAGCCGATCGAGACCACCTCCACTCGGTGTGGCGATGCGGTAGATCCATTTCGGGAGATGCGGTGATACCTCGGGAGCTTGTTATACTTGTGGCGGGTCATATTTCGAGGAACCGTCAGGCGAGGCGGTGCAGATGGTAGGGCTCACCTCTGAGGTCTTTGTCGGGTCTTCATCTCCTATAGTTACTCGCCCCGGAGGGCAGAGTGCTCATGGACCAGCAGGTCGCGGCAGAGGTCGTGGCAGGGGTCCCAGTTCCAGCGGTCCTCAGAACCGCATTTATGCCTTGTCAAGCCGCCAGGACCAGGAGGCGTCACCGCATGTCGTCACAGGTACTTTATCAGTTTCTTGTTGTGACGTGTATGCCTTGATAGATCCGGGTTCTACTCTGTCCTATATATCTCCCCTTATTGCTAGTAGGATAGGGATAGAGCCTGAGTCCATAGACCCTTTCGAGGTGGCTACGCCAGTGGGTGATTCGGTGGTAGCTCGGCGGGTATATAGGGCTTGCAGAGTGACTTTATGCAGTCGTCAGACCCTAGCCGACTTGATAGAGTTGGATATGACCGATTTTGATGTGATCATGGGTATGGATTGGCTAGCTTCTTGCTACGCCAATGTGGACTGTAGGGAGAGAGTGGTAAGGTTCGATTTCACAGGAGTCATTGCTCGAGTGGGAGGAACACCGTATCGAGCGGTAGGTTTATTTCTTACCTCAAGGCCAGGAAGATGGTGCAGAAGGGGTATATCTACCATCTCATTCGGGTATTTGATTCTGAGGCCGAGATACCCGACCTTCATTCGATTCGATGAGAGTTCCCGGATGTGTTTCGACGACCTCCGGGTATCCTCCCGAGAGGAGATAGAGTTTTGCATTGACATTACGCACGATACTGACCTATATCCATTCCGCCATACGTAATGGCACTGCAGAGTTGAGAGAGTTGAAGGACCGGTGAGAGATTTCTTTGGAGAAGAACTTCATCAAGCCTAGTGTTTCTCCCAGCGAGCGCCTGTATTGTTCGTGAAGAAGAAGGATGGGGCTGCGTATGTGTTGATTACGTGCGGTGAACAAGGTGACTATTAAGAAGAGATACCTCCCTAGGATTGACGATTTGTTCGACCCAGTTGCGAGTGCGAGATGTTTCTCCAAGATAGACCGCGATCCGTTACCATCAGTGCGAGTTAGGAGGCGGATGTCCCTAGATCGCATTCGGACGTGCGCACTATGAGTTCGGTCATGTCTTTCGGCTTGACCAATGCTCGGCGATATTTATGGATTTGATGAACCGAGTGTTCAAACCATTTTTGGATACGTTTGTGATAGTATTCATTGATGACATCTTGGTTTATTCTCGCTTAGAGCAGGAGCATGCGGAGCATTTGAGGACAGTGCTGAGAGTTCTCCAGGACCAGCGGTTGTATGCCAAGTTTTCGAAGTGTGAGTTTTGGTTGACTTCGGTGGCGTTCTTAGGGCACGTTGTCGGGCCGATGGTATTCGGGTGGATCTGGCAAAGATCGAGGTAGTCAAGACTTGGCCTGACCTCTACACCGGCGAGAGGCGTTTCACGGGACTTGCAGGGTATTATCGGAGGTTCGTAGAGAAGTTTGCTTCTATTTCGGCACCCTTGACTAAGCTGACTCAGAAGGCAACTAAGTTTCAGTGGACGGATGTTTGTGAGGAGGGCTTCCAGTTACTGAAGGAGAGATTGACGACCGCCCCATTTCTTACTTGTCATGACCCGATCCCGGGCCCGTGACTGGTGCCTTACCCCAGGCACCCTAGTGATACAACATCAGAGAAAATCAGCGGAAATAAAAACTAAAACATGAGACAAGACATAAAATATGAAATAGGCTAACCAAAACGGTCACCTTCCTGAATATATACATATATATCAACCTGAACAGTTAAATCCTTTACAACCCTGCCCAGCATTACTCTGACCTCCTGCAGTGTAACAACATCTATGACGGGACGGGGCCCGCCATACTCACAGATGTACAAATACCTACAATGACAGGACTATGCGAAAGATAAGCCTCAGAGAAACGGAGCTTCCCAATACATGAACCGTAATCCTATGGCGAGGATCCTGCCGTGTACCTCACTGCGGCGTGACGCGGCCCGGGCGAGGTCGATAACAATTGTACCAAGTATGTGAAACTGTAAAATACTGTAAATGAAATCATAATAGTCTATATAAAACAGGAGACATGTATGATAACCAAACTACAGTCCACGATATATAAATAGTCATGTCAAGTCAGGGACTCACGCCCTCAAAGTCAGTACTCAAATATAACAATGGGTCTCACGCCCGCGCATCAATCATGCGTGGAATACCTTCTCATCGCCGTGATCCATGATATAATCACACCAAGAAGTACACATGAACACGAGTCCCACTGAGTCGCCATAAAACCGTGCAGGCAATCTGAGCTAACTACGGATACCAAGCGTCATCAATGGCCGGGGCAATGCAGCCAACTAACGAATACCAAAGCGTACTAACAAATCTATATAACCAAACCACGAAGTGACCCGGGCAAGTACGAAAGTCAACTACGGATACGAGCTGCGCGCACTGGCGGGCAAATCACGAACTAACTACCGGATACAAGCGGAATCACGAGACTTCGTCCACAAAACTGAGCGGGCAATACGAAGGCTAGCTACGGATACCAGCGAAACAGCCACGACTTGGGGCAAGTCACGAGCCAACTACGGATACCAAGCGAATCGGTAAAACCTCGTGGAGAGCTAGTCCGTGGAATAATAATCCTAATGGAACCATACCCGGCCACCCAACGTGTCGATGAGTCCACCAATCAAGAACAACATGACCGGCCCTCCATCGAGAGACGCGGTAACATAAGGATACAACACTTGCACAACAAGGCTATCACACGCAAACATAGGCAAGTTACACACAACTTAAGGTACTTTCATTTTATGACAAAGTCCAGGTTTTAATCCCCAAAGTACTACGTACGTTAAATTCTTTTTAGAAGATCCATTTCTTTTACAAAAGTCATCCGATACCCGTAGTATCAAAATAAAGTGACTAACATTTTAATTAAATCAAAACAACTTCCAAACCAAATTAAGACAATAACATGCCTTCTTTTTAGACCAAAACACTTCTCCTTTTAAAGTCAAGTTACCATTTTAAAACTAATGATAAAAACCATTCCTTTGTTTTCATAAATTCGTTATAACTAACTTCCCATAAAGCTGTTATAACACTTTATGTTCTAAACCAAAAACTCTTTAATTCCACAAGTCTCCTTTCTTTTAAAACAACAACAAGTATTCTTTTAAAACCCAAATAACTTACTCTTTTCAAAACAAGTAACCTATACTTAAAATCAAGTTACTTCTCTTTTTCCGAAAACAAGTCGTTATAAGTCAAGTCTCTTATCTTTCAAGATCAAGTCTCTTAACTTTCAAAATCAAGTCGTTTATAAGTCAAGTCTCTTATCTTTCAAGATCAAGTCTCTTAACTTCTAAAATCAATAAACCATTCTTTTACCTACATAAAGTCGTTATAACTAACTTCCCATAAAGATATTATAACACCTTATGTTTTAAACCAACCAAATCACTTAGTACGTATGCGTCTCATCGTACTACATAGTTCACAACAATCATGCTAGAAAAGATAGGAAGAGGTTCACATACCTCGCGACGATTATCGACGATTAGCAAAAGCGCTCCACGATCTTTGTAACCAGCTGGCGCTTCCACTCTTCGTAGAATCGCTACTCGTAATCGCAACCTATAAAGGCCAAAACGTCTATCAACTCCTAGATCTCCTCGTAGAATATTCTAGCTGCAAGATTCCTTATTCTACGAAAATTCGGCACCTCCCCGCAACCACATAAAACTCTCCTCTACTCAGGCGCGACCGGGCCAACAACTCCTCGGGGAGAGGTCACCGCGTCGACCGGGCGTGTACATTCTACTTCACAATAATACTACACAAGTCTCATAAATACATCCAATGTAAATCTGATTCAATTCTTACCAATATCCATTCTATATATAGTATACTCAATTATACATTACAACAACATATAATATCCAATTACAATAGGGGGACATAGATCATTACCTCGATAAGCCCAAAATTATCCAAGATTATATGTCGATCCTGAGCAACGTTTAGCTCCAATTCCTTACGCTCCAACCCGCTCCAAGCGACCCTTAGAAGTTTCTAAACAACTTCTCTTAACACTTCAACCAAGATTATGAAGATTTTCTAGGGTTTTATTTTTGCGACTATTGGAATAAGGTAGCATTTCCGGGCTCCTAGTATTGAAACAACTTTGGAATACTACTAGGGATACTAGGCCAAGGTATTTGGGATTTAAACAATAATACTCCAAGTATTTCTACACAAGAGGGGAGAGGGGGACGAAAATGCAACAAAGGGAAGGAAAATATTTTGCTTTGGAAAGCTTAAGTGTGGGATGAATTAGTCTTCAACCTTAAGGGGGTATTTATAGAAGAAACAAGGGCCAAGATCTTATCAAGTGTATGGTCAAGATTGGGTCATGTGTGTGTGGGTCCCACCACACCACATGGCCAACGAAATTGCTAGACAAGTGGCTTGCCACTTGTTAGGCCATTTCGGCCAAGGTAGCCACTTGTCCCTCCAATTCGGCCAAGTGACACATGGGGGTGACACGTGTCGCCCCCCGACTCGTCCAAAATACCGAAAATCTCAAAAACAAAGCGGGCCCCACAAAACCGTAAATTTCTCCCGTGGGCCCCACGTGACCATTTCCGAAAATAAAATCTCAAAATTCTAATATAATCCAAGAAGTCCAAATACCAAATCTGGGAATCCAATTCCCATTAACGAACCTTTTTCTTCACAAAAACCGGAAATTTTTATTGAAAAATCCCGTCTTTCTTTCTTTCCAAAATTTACGCCTATTCTCGTGCGTGCATCCTCACATATATACCACGGAACTACGGTATAACATTCTTCCCCTTAGAAACATTCGTCCCAATGTTCATTCTAAGTCTCCAAACACGTCTTGTGGTATAGTCTTCGCTACTATACTTACGAAACCAATCATGCCATCAATGGCCATAGTATAACATATAAATCCAAGCCAACGAGGAATCACCTCTAACATCACAAAAAGCTCACACCCATGGTCTAAAGGATACTCCCTTCGCATCTTCACTTCACAAAAGAAATGATCACTTCCGTTCTCATAACACATTGTTCGCTTCTCTTCTTACTCGTCGTCCCTTTCTCGTACACCCGAACTCTTTCTAGCACACATACCACACTTTATTCACCGCTTCAATTTCCACAACCCTGGAGTTACTACCTCCAAACTTGGTCATCTTACTAGTTTCCATTCCTCTAAGGCCATTCCCGGCCTTCACGATCCGATTCTGGTCGAACGCATCCACAAACCTGTACGATGGTTACCTAAACTTGGGCCTAGCACCTTCATGACCCTACCACCTGGCGGGACCACCTCGAACTGACCCCACCCCAAACCGGGCAGCGGGTTGACCCGCGAATGGTCCTCAACCCGACCCATGTCGCACGGACTCTTGTTCCCGGCCGGAACAACCTTACCTATCAAGTCTGAAGCTACCACTTTCATCCTACACAACCCAAGGAATTATCCCTCAATACATTTCACGCATACCAAGTGTTTCGACAAAGTCTAACCGTAAAATCTTTTTCTCAGGACGGCCTTACATCTAAGGTCTCAACGTGTAATATTCTAAGGTTCACACCTTCCATACCCCCATACTTACCTTTCAACTAACCATGTTTTCTAACTCACAAATAACACAACGCTATCCGTACATAGCACACAATAATAAGATCATCATATCAAGCATACCAAACTTCTAGAGGGTTAAGGATATACTTGTATCTACCGCTTCACTCTAATCATAGGCCTGCCCTGCAGGGCGCATAGTTGTAGAAGGTGATGAACCAGCCATAGATCCTGAAGGCCGAGTCTCTACATCCGTTCTACCTCTAGTCGGACAATTTCTCGCAAAATGGCCCTGCTGGTCGCATGTAAAACAACCTCCCGAACCAGCACGACACTCCCCCTTATGGATTCTACCGCAACGGCCACACTGAGGTAAGGGTGGCCTCATCTGGTCAACACCACTACTCCCCCGAAAACACGAACCACAGGAGCCACGACCGCTCACGAATACTCGATGCCTCAAGATCGTGGAGGACCGCTCAGACCTGGCGGAGGCGCATAACTAGTCTCGCTGGCAGGCGGTCCGCCTCGAAAGTCGCCAAAAGACCACTGTTTCGGCCCTCTTCGCTGATCCGGTCATTCCGTCGACCTCTCCGCTCGCCGCGCAGTCGTAAGCTGCATGCGGGCAATGTCCATGCCCGGCTGAAGAGCTATGCCCGAGCAACTCTCTGCCAAATAATCGTCTAGCCCTGTGACATAGCGGTGCACTCTGTCCTCCATACTAGCTACTAACGCGGGGACATATCGGGCCAACGAGTCGAACTCCACGTTGAACTCCCGAACCGTGCGCCCGTCTGCCTCAACATCAAAAATCAGAGCGAGCCCTCCTCATGCGTGGGGCAAGAAATGTGCAAGAAAAGCCCGCGAGAACTTCGTCCCATACACCGGAAGCGCATGCTCCCAGGACGGTTCCGTAGAATCAAACCGGATCATTGCAGTATCACGCGGCCGATCACGAACCCAATATCACCGACTACGCCTCGTGAGGCCTTGATCACTCTCGTGATCAGAATCGCTTCGGATAAACTCGAGGTCATCCTCGGCTCGATCCATAGAACACCGGTGGCAACTTAAGTCCCGAAGTCTCCAACTATCGGCCACAGGGTGCCTCACGGTACCCGGCTCCGTCGTCCTCAAGTCTCGCCATAAACCTAACTAGTAATCGGGCCATCTCGCGCAACCCATATCCTCTGTTCCTGGTCGTGAGGCTGGAGGCTCAGGTATTGTGGTCTCAGTAGCCACTGCAGCGGCTCTAAACTCTGATGGGGCTGGCGGCATCGTAGAATCCGCCGTCTGTAGCACCATCTCGGGTAAAAACTGGGCCTCTGCCCTAGTAACCCTCTGTGCTCTACTCATGACTCCTCTCGCGCCTTGCCTTCGGGCTCGTTGCCTTGCGTGGAGGCATAAGCGATATAAAAGAATACGTCGGAGGAGTCCAACTTACAACACCTCTAAGGCACGATCTCGAGTGAGAAGAATGGAAACTAATCCTAAATGTCCTGCGACCTCACGATTATAGATGTGGTGCACACACCGATAATCAAGACTCTACTAGACACGGTCTGTAGACACTTTCCGAGACTAATCGCTCGATACCACTTTTGTCACGACCGATCCGGGCGTGATCGTGCCTACCCGCACCCTAGTGATACAACATCAGAGAAAATCAGCGGAAATAAAAACTAAAACATGAGACAAGACATAAAATATGAAATAGGCTAACCAAAACGGTCACATTCCTGAATATATACATATATATCAACCTGAATAGTTAAATCCTTTACAACCCTGCCCACAACAGTATTACAGACCTCTACGAGTGTAACAACATCTATGACGGATGGGGCCCGGCCATCTACCCAGAATGTACAAGTATCTACACTGACAGGGGACTATACCAAAAGATAAGCCTCCGGAGAAACGGAGCTTCCCAATACATTGAACTGTAATCCTATGAGCGAGGATCCACAACCGATGTACCTCTACCTGCGGCATGAACGCAGCCCCCCGAAGGAGGTCAGTACAACAGGTACCAAGTATGTGAAACTGTAAAATACTATAAATGAAATCATAATAGTCTATATAAAGCAGGAGACATGTATGATAACCAAACTACAGTCCACAATATATAAACAGTCATGTCAAGTCAGGGACTCACGCCCTCAAAGTCATTACTCAAATATAACAATGGGTCTCACGCCACATCAATCATGCGTGGAATACCTTCCTCCAGCTGGCGATCCGTGATATAATCACACCAAGAAGTACACATGAACACCAGGTCCCACCTGAGTCATAAAAACCGTACGGGGCAAGTACGAAGGCTAACTACCAGATACCAAGCCGCATCATCAACTGACCGGGGCAAGTACGAAAGCCAACTACCAGATACCAAAGCCGTACCAACAAATCTATATAACCAAACCACGGGCGACCCGGGCAAGTCACAGTCAACTACGGATACCAAGCTGCGCCACGCAGTGGTGGGCAAATCTGAAGACTAACTACCGATACCAAGCCGAATCACGAGACTTCGTCACAAACTGAGCAGGCAAGTGAAGGCTAGCTACGGATACTGCAAGCGAAAACCACGACTTGGGCAAGTACGAGCCAACTACCGGATACCAAGCCGAATCGGTAAAACCTCATGGAGCTAGTCCATGGAATAATAATCCTAATGGAACCATACAGTGGGCATGACTTGTCGATGGGTCCACCAATCAAGAACAACATGACCGGCCCTCCATCGAGAGACGCGGTAACATAAGGATACAACACTTGCACAACAAGGCTATCACACGCAAACATAGGCAAGTTACACACAACTCAAGGTACTTTCATTTTATGACAAAGTCCAGGTTTTAATCCCCAAAGTACTACGTACGTTAAATTCTTTTTAGAAGATCCATTTCTTTTACAAAAGTCATCCGATACCCGTAGTATCAAAATAAAGTGACTAACATTTTAATTAAACCAAAACAACTTCTAGACTTTCCTTTTTAAACCAAATTAAGACAATACCATGCCTTCTTTTTAGACCAAAACACTTCTCCTTTTAAAGTCAAGTTACCATTTTAAAACTAATGATAAAAACCATTCCTTTGTTTTCATAAAGTCGTTATAACTAACTTGACATGACTGCTAATATATATTGTGAACTGTAGTTTGGTTATCATACATGTCTCTTGTTTTATATAGACTGTTATGGTTTCATTTACAGTATTTTTCAGTTTCACATACTTGGTACCTCTTCGTCTTGACCTCTTGAGTGCGTTCATGCCGCAGGTAGAGGTACACCAGTTGTTGATCCTCGCTCATACGATCACAGTTCAGCGTTTGGAAAACTCCGTTTCTCCGGAGGCTTATCTTTTGATATGTTTCCCTGAGTTTGTAGGTTCTTGTACATTCAGGGGTATGGCGGGGCCCTGTCCCGTCATAGTTGTTATAAAAACTCTTAGAGTGCAGTAATCTTGTTGTGGGCGGGGTTTGTAAAAAGGATGTAATCGTTGGGTTTAATCATGTATATATATATGCGAGAAAGGTGGCCGTTTTAGTTGCTTTGTTTTCTTATATTTTATCGTTTCATGTCTTTGAGTTTTATTTCCATTGGTTTTTCTTTGATGTTGTATCACTAGGGTGCCTCGGTAAGGCACGATCACGGGCGGCGGTCGTGACAAAAGTGGTATCGAGCGATTAATCCTCGGAAAGTGTCTCAGACCGTATCTAGTAAGTCTTGATTATCGGTGTGTTGCGCACTACACCTATAATCGGAGGCGGGATATTTAGGATTGGTTTCCATTCTTATCACTCTGAGATCGTGCCTTAGAGCTGTGTGATAAGTTGGACTCCCTCTGACGTATTATTTTGTACCAGTGATGCCTCCGCGCAGCAGCAACCGTGGCCCGAGAAGGGCATGGCGGCGAGAGGAGTTGCGAGTAGAGCACGAGGGTTACGAGGACACAGCCCGATCTTTACGAGGTGGTGCTACGAGGCGGATTCTACGATGCCGCCACCCAGTGATTTAGAAGCAGCGGTAGCTATTGAGGCCACGATATCGAGCCTCGGTCCACGGCGAGCAGAGGATATGGGTTACAAGGAGATGGCCGATTACTAGTTAGGTTTATGGCGAGACTTGAGGACGAGCGAGGCTGGTGTACCGTAGTGCACCCGAGGCCGATAGTTGGAGACTTGGGACTTCTTAAGTTGCGATCCGCGGTGTTCTATGGATCGAGGCCCGAGGATGATCGCGGGAGTTCATCCGGCGATTCTGACGGATCATGAGAGTGATCAAGGCTTGGAGACCGAGTCGGTGGTCTTAGGTTCGCATCGGCTGCGTGATCTGCATTCGACCGTTTGATTCGTGGGAGTCGTCGGAGGAGCATGCGCCTCGGTATTTGGGGACGAGTTCTCGGAGGCATTTCGGCCATTTCTTGCCTCGCAGATGAGAGAAATGCGGGCGACAGATTTACGATCTTTGAGAGAGAGGCGTGCGGTTCGGGAGTACAACGTGGAGTTCACTCGTTGGCTCGATATGTCCCTGCGTTAGTGGCAAATATGGAGGGCGAGTGCACCTGCGTCACGAGGCTCGATGACTACTTGGCGAGCTTGCTCGGTGTAGCTCTTGGTAGGGCATGGACATTGTCGATATCTGAGCTTATGCGCGAGGATGGAGGAACGTAGAGGCGGCGTAGGGACCGAGATCGGCATAAGAGGGCGAGATAGCGGTGTCCTTGAGAACTCAGAGGCAGACCGCCTCAGCAGTAGGCTAGTTATATACCTCCAGTTCAGAGTGGTCCTCCGCGCCTTCGACGTCGGGAGTATTCAGGAGCGGTCGTGGCTCGAGGGTTCAGATTTTCGGGGGAGCCGGGGTGTTAGCCAGATGAAGCCACCCTACCTCGTTGCGACCGTTGTGGTAGGCTCCATTGTGGGGAGTGCCGTGCTAGTTTGGGAGTTTGTTTTACATGCGGACAAGAGGCCATTTCAGAAACTGTCCGACCGGAGGTGGCACTAGTGGGATAGCACAGACTACGGATCGATTGCGGGTTCTTCACCTTCCATAGCTAGGCAGATGTTCATACACCGTGAGCCACGGCGGTCGCGGTGGAAGTTCCCAGTTTTAGCGGTCCTTTGAACCGCCTATTTGATTTTCAGGTATATCCTTAACCCTCTAGAGACTAGTTGGTTTTGATGTTATGATGATTTGTTTAGTATTATGTTTGGTTGGATTGTGGTCAAATATGATTTAGAAGCACAGTTAGAAAAAAGGGTAAGTGCAGGATGAGACAATTGTGAACCTTAGAAATTTTGACAGTTGAGACCTTAGATGTAAGGTCGTCTTGAGTAAAAGACTTTACGGTTAATCTTTGTCGGAGTACATAGTATACGTGGAGTTTTGTGTGATAATTCCATGGGTAGTTTGAGATAGAAGGGGTAGCTTTCATGACGTGAATTAGTAAGATTGTTCCGGATCGGGAACGAGAGAGTTTAGCGCGATGGCGGTCGGGTTGAGCGGATCGCGAGTCAACCGCGGCCGGAATGAGGTGGGGTCAGTTGAGGTGGTCCGCCGGTGGTAGGATCACGAGGGTGCAAGGCCCAAGTTTAGGTAACCGTTGTACGAGGTCGTGGATGCGTTCGACGAGTCGGATCGTGAAGGCGGCGAGGGCCTTAAAGGAATTTGAGGCTAGTAAAATGACCAAGTTTGGAGGTAGTGACTCGAGGTTTTGGAAACCGGGCGATGGCAAATATGGTGCGTGTAATAGAAATAGTTCGTGTACGAGAAGCGTCGGCGAGTAAGGAAAGAAGTGAGCATGGGTTAAGAGAAGGGGAGTGATCATTTTGTGAAGTAACGAGGTGAAGAAAGTATCCTTTAGACCATGGGTGGAAGCTGTACTGTTGTTATACACGTTAGAGGTGATTCCTCGTTGGCTTGGATTGGAGTTTTGCGCATGTATTGTTATGGCCATTGGTGGCATGATTGGTTTGGTAAGTATAGTAGTGAAGACTATACCGGCACATGTATGTTTTGAGACTTAGAAGGAACATTCGGGACGAATGTTTCTAAGGGGGGAAGAATGTTACACCCCGTAGTTCCAGGGTATGTATATGAGGACGTACGTACGAGAATACGACAGCAAAATTGGAAAGGAAGAAAGATGTGATTTTTCGACGGAAAAGTTTCCGGATTTTGTGAAGGAAAAAGGTTCGTTAATAAGAATTGGATTCCCAGATTTGGTATTCGGACTTTTTGGAATATTTGAGAATTATGGAAAAAAAATTCCGAAATTGGTCACGTGGGGCCCACGGGAGAATTTATGGTTTTGTGGGGCCCACTTTATTTTCGAATTTTTAGCATTACGGATATTTTCGGAAGATGAAATATTTTGGACGAGTAGGGGGGCGACACGTTTCACCCCCATGTGGCCATGTTGGCCGAATGGTTGGTGGACAAGTGTTGGACGTTTTTGGTGGACAAGTGGCAAGCCACTTGTCCAATTTTTGTGGTGGACACATGTCTCATTGTTGTGGTGGACACTTGGTTGGAGGACTCCTCCCAATGGACCAAATCCTCACCATACACTTGCTTTGATCCTGCCATTGATTTCTCTATAAATACCCCCCTTGTTGCAAGACTTTATTCATCCTACTTGAAATATTTTTCCAAGGCAAAAATTCCCCCTCCCTCCCTTAGGTGTTCTCGTCCAACCCCACTTTGTGTAAAAATACTTAGTATTGTTGTATAAATCCCAAATACCTTAGCCTAAATTCTAGTAGTATTCCAAAGTTATTTCAATACTAAGAAGCAGGAAATACTTTATTCCAATAGTCATGAAATGAAGCCACTAGAAAAATCTTCATAGCTTAGATGAAGTGTTAAGAGAAGTTGTTTAGAAACATCTAAGGGTTGCTTGGAGCGGGTTGGGCGTGGGGAATTGGAGCTAAGCGTTGCTCGGATCGACTTATAATCTTGGATAATTTTGGGCTTATCGAGGTAATGATCTTAGTCCTTATTGTAATTGGATATTACATGTTGTAGTAGTTTAGAATTGAGTATAAGATATATGGAAGGATGTTTATAAAGAATTGAATTGTATTTACATTGACTGTATTCTGATGGACTTGTAGTATTATTGTGGAGTAGAATTGTACACGTCAGGTTAGGCGTGTAACCCCACGAGTTGTTGGCTTGGTAGCGGGTCTTGATAGGAGGTGATTTATGTGGTTGCGGGGAGGTCTGCGAATTTTCCGTAGAATAAGGAACCTTGTACTTAGAATTGTTCTACGAAGAGATCTAGAGGTTGATAGGCGTTTTGTGGCCTTTATAGGTTGAAGTACTACGAGTGGCGTATTCTACTTGAAGGGTGGAAAAGGCTAAGCGGGTTATAGTACTTTGGAGCGTTTTGCTAATTATCGATAATCGTCGCGAGGTATGTGTACCTCTTCCTATCTTTTCTAGCATGATTGTTGTGAACTATGTAGTGCGGTGAGCGTCGTGTGCTACGAGTTTGGTTGGTTTAAAACATAAAGTGTTATAACGGCTTTATGGGAAGTTTGTTATAACAACTTTATGTAGGTAAAGAAATGATGCGTGGTTTTAAAAGATAAGAGACTTGACTTATAAATGACTTGATATGAAATATTAAGGACTTGGTTTGTGTTAAAAAGTTGTGAAACCGCATTTATGAGAAATGGGTAATTGCGTTTTAAAAAAAGGAATAAGTTGTATTGATTTCGGAAATGAGAATAAGTATCGAACAAACCACTGCAGCGTTAATAAAGGAAAATGTATTGACAAATAATTAATTATATTAAAACCAGTAGAAACCTCCATCTGCATAGAAGCTAAGATAAGACAAAATTGTATTACATTTCCTAGATCATGGTTGCTTAAATAAGATCATTAATAACAAGTATTGACTTTTCTTAAATTCCAAAGTAAGGAACTTGTTTTCTAAAAGAAAAGAGACTTGAGGAAATTAAAGTGTTTTGGTTTTAAAGGAAGGCATGGTTTTGTCTTAAAATGGTTTAAAAGGAAGTCATGGTTTTGTCTTAAATTGGTTTAAAAAGGAAGTCATGGTTTTGTTTTAAGTTGGTTTATTCGAAAAGAAGATATGGAAATTGTTTTGGTTTACTTAAAAAGATAGTACTCTATTTTGATACTACGGGTATCGTGTGACTTTTTGTGAAAGAAATGGATCTTTTAAAGAGTTAAAATCGTAGTACCTTGGGGTTAAAATCGGATTTGTAGTAATAAAATGAAAGTCTATGAGTATGTTGAACTTGCCTATGTTTGTGGTGATAGCCCTTGTTGTGCAAGTGTTGTATTTACATACTCTGGCGTCTCGTTGGAGGCGGCTATCCGTTGATTGATGGACATCGACACGATGGGTGGCCGGGTATGCTTCACTATATCAATCCTTTTGGACATCTTGACACGATGGGTAGCCCAGGGTATCTTTCGTTAAGTGTTATCTTGTTATTTGCTTTGGACATAACTTGACGATGGGTGGCGAGTATCTTCCATTCGATTGTTATCTTGTTATTTCCTTTTGGACATCTTGACGATGGGTGGCCGGGTATGCTTTCATTAGAGTGTTATCTTGTTATTTCCTTTTGGACATCGACACGATGGGTGGCCGGGTATGCTTCCATTAGGAGGTTATCTTGTTATTTGCTTTGGACATCGACACGATGGGTGGCCACGAGTATGCTTCCATTCGATTGTTATCTTGTTATTTCCTTTTGGACATCTGACCCGATGGGTGGCCCGGGTATGCTTCCATTAGGAGTGTTATCTTGTTATTTGCTTTGGACATCGACACGATGGGTGGCCAGTATCTTCCATTATGATTGTTATCTTGTTATTTCCTTTGGACATCGACATGATGGGTGGCCCAGGTATGCTTCCATTAGGATGGTTCCATGGCCATGCTTATACCGAGGTAAGATCTTGGGCGTGCGGCCGTTGTCGAGTTAAATTCGGGTTATATTTGAGTGATGACTTTACGCGTGAGTCCTGACTTGACATGATTGCTAATATATATTGTGAGCTAGTTTGGTTATCATACATGTCTCTGTTTTATATAGTATTATGGTTTCATTCTGATATTTTCAATTTCACATACTTGGTACTGTTATCTTGACCTCGCCCGAGGGCGTTCATGCCGCAGGTAGAGGTACACCAGTTGTTGATCCTCGCTCATAGGATCACAGTTCAGCGTTTGGGAAGATCCGGTTCTCCGGAGGCTTATCTTTTGGGATTTTTCCCTGAGTTGTTAGGTTCTTGTACATTCATGGGTATGGAGGGGCACTGTCCCGTCATAGTTGTTATAAAAACTCTTAAGTGCAGAAAATGCTTGTTGTGGCGGGGTTTGTAAAAGGATGTAGCTCGAGTTTAATCATGTATATATATGCGAAAGGTGACCGTTTTGGTTAGCATGTTTTCTTATATTTTATCGTTTCATGTCTTTGAGTTTTTATTTGGTTTTTCTCGATGTTGTATCACTAGGGTGCGGGGTAAGGCACGATCACGGGCCGGCGGAGTCGTGACATCTTCGTGTGTTAGCGTCTTGTGGCGTTTGTGTAAAGGGTTTTCTTGTTGTGCTTATGTTGTTTAACGATAAGCTGTTGTGTTATTATATCACTTACCCACGACTTGTTATGAGCTGCGGGTTTGCTACCCCGTCGCGAGGAATACCTCATCTTGAGTCCATGTGACTATGTGGAGCTGCGGGAGTTCCGGGATGATCACTCGGGTGTGTTACGCCCGTCTGAGAACCTCATGCGGTCCATGTGAGGCCATGCGAGTGCGGAGTCGAGGAAGATGTCGCGGGTTAGCTACCCCGTCGAGGAGTACCTCATGCGGGCCTATGGCCTTGCGTCGCGGTGAGTTCGAGTTAAGCAGCGCACATGATACCGAGGGCGAGTGGCGGCCGATCATGGCGTCTAGAAACACCTCGTGTCTGATTTTATAGCATTGTTGGTACGGTGGGTTCTAGTAGTCGACTATGCCTTCGTACTTACCGTCACGGTTTTATTATGACAGGTGGGACACGGTGTTCATGTATTCCTTGGTGTTTTTATATCATGGATAGCCGGTGAGGAAGGAATTCCACGGGCATGATTGATATTGTGGCATGAGACCCATGGTTATATTTGAGTGATGACTTTGAGCGTGAGTCACGACTTGACATATTACATATTGTGTATCGTAAATTGGTTATCATATATGTTACATTTTATATAGACTATTATGATTTCATTCTGATATTTTGATTTCACATACTTGGTACACTGTTATCTTGACCTCGCTTGAGGCTGCGTTTCATGCGCGGTAGGTACGCGATTGTTGATCCTCGCCATGGGATCACGATTGTTTTGAAGCTCCGTTTCTCGGAGGCTTATCTTTGGTATAGTCCAATCGTTGTAGGTACTTACATTCGTGGTATGGCGAAGCCTCGTCGTTGTTGTTATAACATTCTTAGAGGTCTGTAGTACTGTGGTGAGTAGGGTTTGTAAAAGGGATGTAACTGTTCAGGTTTAATCTTTTTTATATATATATGCAAAAAGGTGACCGTTTTGGTTAGCCTATTTTGTCATTGTATAACTTGTTTCATGTGTAAGTTTTTATTTCCGCTGATTTTCTCTGATGTTGTATCACTAGGATGCCCGGGGTAAGGCACGATCGCGAATCGGATGTCGTGACATAACGTCTCTTATCTCATGTTAAAATGAAGGTTATCATGTTGTTACAAGTTGTTATGGTTTATCTAAACATGTTGGAATGTAAGTTTGATTATAAGGAATTGTGAAAAGGGCTTTAGTGTGTGTTGGTAGCGCCTAAAAGCTGTTGGATATTGTTGTGCAATTTTAGGAAGTTTTGGGGTGTTTTAATGCTGAAAATTCAGTATCATTATGCATGTTTAATGTGGTAAATCGCGTAATTCCTAAAGGAACAAGGGTATATAAAGGTGTTGTAAGCTTATTTTACCCTCATTATGAGAAGTATGGACTATTTTTATATGGATTAAAGGGCTGAATTTTACACGTAAAGTAGGCGTGTAATCCCTTTTGTTGTTGTTTTGTTTTGTCTTTTAATTGGTGTCTTGGTTATCGCTGAAATTGACCTTGAAAGGTGGAAAAGTGCGTATAAGCAGGAAGTCTTTGCCGAATTTTTATACGAAAGGAGATTCATTATGTAGTATAAGTGTATACTAGTATCGTAGAATTGATAGATGTGTTATTGGTATTTATAGGTTGAAGTACTACTTGAGACGTATTCTAGTTGTCAAGTTTGTGTAGCCTATAAGGTATGTGAACTATCCTTTCTCCTTTGGCATGATATTTGGTTTTCTAAAATGAAAGTCCATTGTATTGTTAGTTGTATAAAGTAAGTGTACGGCGGACGTACATAGTTTTATTGGATCTTAATTCTAAATTGGAAGGCATAGTATTGTCTTGGGTTTTCTAAAATGGAAGATGTGAAAGTGCCTCGATTTTGAAAAGTATAAGTCACTTAGTTTCAAAGGTGTAAGTTACTTGATTTTGGAAGTATACTTGACTTGATTTTAAAAGTGTAAACTTGATTTTCAAAGAGTAAGTGACTTGATATTTCAAGGCTAGTGCATTAGGGTTTATAAAGAAAAGGATGTACGGCGGACGTACATGGTGCTTTTGGGTTCAAGTCCTTAATATCACATGACATGATAGTGCCTTGAGTTTTCTAAAATGATAGTTCATTCATTTTATTCTAATGAGAGTCAAAGATGATTTAACTTGCACAAGGTTGCCTTGATAGTTATCTGTATATCTATTGGGACGGGTTGCACGATCCGCAACACTTGTATACATATATTGGGACGGGTTGCACGATCCGCAACACTTATATATTTATTAGGACGGGTTGCACGATACGCAACACTATTATATAATAGGACGGGTTGCACGATCCGCAACACTGATATAGATATAAATGCATTTGATGAGTATATGGCCCAGCGTCCCATGATGTTGACATGACTCTCTGTTAGTTTAAAAGGTACAGTTGGCCCTGATTTTTACATGACACGGTTTGATCTAGTATTTGATATTTATACTTGTCCCTGTCATTCTTTGGACAGTTATGATTTTCATTATTGTACTTTATGTTTACATACTTAGTACATGTTGTACTGACCCCCTTAGGGGGGCTGCGTTCATGCCCGCAGGTGTAGGTACTCAATTTGTTTATCCGCGTGCTTAGGATCTTTGCTCAGCTGTTGAGATAGCTCCATTGTCTCGTAGTCTAGTCTTTTGGTACATTTTTGCTATTACAAGTTTATCACATTCGAGTGCAGACGGGGCCTTGTTCGCATAGTTATTGTTATACTCTTAGAAGTGCAGATAGTCGCTGGGTTGGACATATATACGATTCTGATTATTTGAGTATTTTATATATATTGTGGCGGTCTTGTCGGCTTGCCAGTTTTATCATGTGAGTTGTGTTGTTATTTATTTGCTTTCGTTGGTTATATGGGAGGTACGGGTATAAGGGTGCCCAGGTAGGGCACCAGTCGCGGGCCCGGGGTTCGGGTCGTGACATTAGTATTGTTTTAGAGTGTGTTTTAGAGAATCTTTTGTTTGTCTTTAGTTGTTTTGTGTAGTATTATGCGTGTTGTTTTGTGTTTTCATGTTTTAAGCGATTCAGAAAGGAAATAGGCGGTTATTGAGGACAAAAATGCATATCTGGTCACAAGAAATAACTCAAAGACACCATGGGAAGCTCGTAAAACAGTTTAAACAAATTCCGGATGAAGAATGTTGTAGTGCCGCGACGCTCAATGGAAGGAGTCGCGGCACTGAGGCACCGTGGCGCAGGAAAATGGAGACGCGGAGCAGGAAGACAGAGTCGCGGTGCCCCACTGGCAGAGAGTTCAGAAGATAATTAGCGTCGTGGTGCCCTAATAATTGAGTCGCGGCGCCAGCGACGTCCAGGAAGCAACAAACCTAAATAACCAGCGGAAGCTTAAGAAAAACTCATTTAATAAAAATAGGCAAGCCGACAAGGCTGCCACTGTATACAAAATTTTCTAAAATGAGTTGCAACATATACAATGTTATACCCCGTAGTTCCAGAGTATGTATGTGAGAACGTACGTATGAATGTATAAGCCCTAATTAGGTTAAGGATGAAAGATTTGTTTTCCGACGGAAAATATTCCGAACCTTGTGAAGGAAATTTTACGTTTTCAATATTTTAACCAATTATGGATTTTCCGAGAGATGAAATATTTTGGACCAATAGGAGGGCGACATGTGTCACCCCTAGGCCCACCATGTTGGACGAAAATTTAGGGACAAGTGGCCAAGGCAAGTGGCCAAGTCGTGCTAGATATTTGTTGGGCAAGTGGGCAAGAGGGACCCACACAAACACATGTCCCCAATCTACACCATACACGTCTTGATCCACAGCCCTTGGTGGTTTTATATAAACCCCTCTAGTTGATGAAATCTTCCACACTTAGTATTATTTCAAGACTTGAAAAATATCCTCCCTCTCCCTTAGAAATTGCTCTCGTCCAAACCCCCTTCCCTTGAGCAATTGTTGTCCAATAATTCTTAAACTTCTAAGTGTTCTTCCTTGATGTATTAGGAAGATTAATAACCAAGAGTTAGACAAGATTTCACACCCTAGCCTCTAAATACCCCCCTTGGCCGAGAGTGAGGTGAAGTGAAACCTTAGTGTTCTTCACTTTTTGGAGTTCATTCTTGAATAGAATTTGGTTAGGAGCTTCTAAGGGTGACTTGTGGTGGTTTGGAACATAAGGATTTGGAGCTAAAACTTGCTTAGGAGCGACTTTAAGTTCTTGGATATTTTTGGGCTATTTGAGGTAATGAACCTTAACCTCTTTGTGAAGTTGATTAATATGTATATTGGAAGTATTTAATGGAATATAAGATATGTGGAGTAAGGTTTGGAAAGATTTGGATCTTGTTAACGTATTAAAAGGAGAATTGGCATATTAGCCATTAAAATGGTAAAATGTATCCATTACTTGCTAAGAAGTTAATAACAAAGTAACTATAACTTATATTAAGATTGGAATATAAGTTGGAAGACTAATGAAGTAATTGGATAAGTGAAATTGAAATAGTTGGCCAAGGACCCCAACTAAAGGACTGTATTTACTTTGGACTGTATTTACTTTGGACTGTATTTACATTGTTGTTAAGGGGAAGATTGTTAATCGCGTCCGTTTGGGCGTGTGATCCCCTTCGTTTATTATTGTTGTTGTTAAGGGGAAGATTGTTAATCGCGTCCGTTTGGGCGTGTGATCCCCTTCGTTTATTATTGTTGTTGTTAAGGGGAAGATTGTGTTACACCCCGTAGTTCCAGGGTATGTATACGAAGACGTTCGTACGAGAATACGACACAAAAATTGGAAAGGAAGAAAGATGTGATTTTTCGACGGAAAAGTTTCCGGATTTTATGAATGAAATAGTTTCGTTAATGGGAATTGGATTCCCAGATTTGGTATTCGGACTTTTTAGAATATTTGAGAAATGGAATTTTATTTCAGGAATTGGTCACGTGGGGCCAGCGGGAAAATTCTGGTTTTGTGGGACCCACTTTATTTTGGATTTTTGGCATTACGGATATTTTCCAAAGATGAAATATTTTGGGACGAGTAGAGGCGACACGTGTCACCCCGTGTGGCGTGTTGGTAGAATGGCTAGAGGGCGTGTAGTGCTTGGGCGTTTTAGTGGACAAGTGGCGAGCCACTTGTCCCGTTTTCATGGTGGACATATGTCCCATTGTTGTGGTGGACACTTGGTTGGAAGACTCCATCACTTGGACCAAATCCTCACCTTACACTTGCTTTGATCCTAGCCATTGGTTGGCCTATAAATACCCCCTTTTGCAAGACTTTATTCATCCACACTTAAGAGTTTCCAAGGCAAAAATTCTCCCTCCCCCCTTAGTTGTTCTCGTCCAAACACCCCCTTTTGTGTAGAAAATTCTTCAAGTGTTGGTATAGTCCCAAATACCTTAGCCTTGTATCCCTAGTAGTATTCTAAAGTTATCCCAACATAAGAGCCCGGAAATACTATTTTTTTCCAATAGTCGCAAAATGAAACCCTAGGAAAAACCTTCATAGATGGATGAAGTGTTAAGAGAAGTTGTTTAGAAACTTCTAAGGGTTGCTTGGAGCGGGTTGGAGCGTAAGGAAGTGGAGCTAAACGTTGCTCAGGACCGACTTATAAATCTTGGATAATTTTGGGCTTATCGAGGTAATGATCTTTGTCCCCCTATTGTAATTGGATATTACATATTGTAGTAGTTTAGAATTGAGTATAAGATATATTGGAAGGATGATTATAAATAATTGAACTGTATTTACATTGGGTGTATTCTGATGACTTGTAGTATTATTGTGGGCGTAATTGTACACGTCAGGTTAGGCGTGTAATCCCTCTGAGTTATCGGCTTGGTAGCGGGCCTTGATAGTGGAGGTTATTTATGTAGTTACGGGGAGGTGCTGCGATTTTCCGTAGAATATGGAACCTTGTACTTAGAAATATTCTCAAGGGATCTAGAAGTTAATAAACGTTTTATGGCCATTATAGGTTGAAGTACTACGAGTAGCGTATTCTTGAAGGGTGGAAAAGGCTAGCGGGGTTATAGTACTTTGGAGCATTTTGCTTATTATCGATAATCGTCGCGAGGTATGTGAACCTCTTCCTATCCTTTCTAGCATGATTGTTGTGAAATATATATAGTGCGGTAGGCCGCGTGTGTTTAAAGGAATTTGATTTTCCTTTTGTGTCGTTGACTTGATTCCAAAGTTAAGTGACTTGTTATGAAATATTAAGGACTTGAATTATGTTTAAAAGTTGTAAAACCTCATTCATGAGTAATGGGTGTGTGGTCTTTTAAAGAATAAAGTTATCTTGATTTCGAAAATGAGAATAGTTGTCATTGGTTGGTTTAAAACATAAAGTGTTATAATAGCTTTATGGGAAGTTATTTATAACGACTTTATGAAAACAAAAGAATGGTTTTATCATTGGATTTAAAATGATATGATTTAAAGATTAGGAGACTGATTTTTGAAAGTAAAGAGACTTGACTTATAAACAACTTGATTTTGGGAAAGGAGAAGTAACTTGATTTAAAGGTATAAGTTACTTGTTTTTAAAGAGTAAGACACTTGGTTTAAAAAGTATATTGCTACTTGACTTTAAAAAGGAAAAGTGTCTTTGTTTTAAAGGAAGGCATGGTTTTGTCTTCAAATGGTTTAAAAAGGAAGACATGCTTTTGTCTTAAGATTGGTTTAAAAAGAAGGTATGGAAATTGTTTTGGTTTACTTAAAAATATAGTTACTCTATTTTGATACTACAGTATCGTGTGACTTTGTGAAAGAAATGGATCTTTTTAAAGAGTTAAAATATGTAGTACTTTTGGGGTTAAAACCCGGATTTGTTGACATCAAATAAAAGTACCTTGTGTGAGTAACTTGCCTATGTTTTGCTTGTGATAGCCTTGTAATACTTTCTTGTTGGTTTGATAAGTAAAAATGTTATGATGCTACGTGTGTTAGCGTCTTGTGACGTTTGTGTAAAGGGGTTTTTTCTTGTTGTGCTTATGTTGTTTAACGATAAGCCCGTTGTGCTGGTATTATATCACTTACCCCCCTGACTTGTTATGAGCTGCGGGTTAGCTACCCCCGATGCGAGGAATACCTCATGCGGGTCCATGTGACCTATGCGGAGCTGCGGGAGTTTCAGAATGATCACTCCGGGTGTGTTACGCCGATGCGAGGAATACCTCATGCGGTCCGTATGAGCCGTGCGGGCTGCGGGAATCGGGGAAGATGTCGCGGGTTAGCTACCCCGTCACGAGTACCTCATGCGGGCTATGTGGCTTTATCGGAGCTGCGGTGAGTTCGAGTTAGAACGCACATTGATCACGAGGCGAATGGCGGCCGATCATGTGGCGGTGCAGAAAGACCTCGTGATACTGATTTTATAGCATTGTTGATACGGTGGGTTCTAGTAGTCGGCTATGCCTTCGTACTTACCGTGCGGTTTATTATGACACAGGTGGGACCTGATGTTCATGTGTATTCCTTGGTGTTTTTATATCATGGACTGCCGGCAGTGAGAAAGGAATTCCACGGGCATGATTGATATGGTGGGCATGAGACCCATGGTTATATTTGAGTGATGACTTTGAGGGCGTGAGTCCCTGACTTGACATGACTGCTTACATATTGTGTATCGTAAATTGGTTATCATATATGTCTTACATTTTATATAGACTATTATGATTTCATTTCTGATATTTTGATTTCACATACTTGGTACTGTTATGCGACCTCCTTGGTGCTGCGTTCATGCCGCGGTAAGTACACCAGTTGTTGATCCTCGCTCATAGGATCACAGTTCAGCGTTTTGGGAAGCTCCATTTCTCCGGAGGCTTATCTTTGGTATAGTCCCCTGTCGTTGTAGGTACTTACATTCAGGGGTATGGCGGGGCCCTGTCCCGTCATTGTTGTTATAACATTCTTAGAAGTGCATGTAATCTTGTTGTGGCGGGGTTTGTAAAGGGATGTATGCTATTGAGTTTAATCTTTTTATATATATATGCAGAAAGGTGACCGAGTAGGGAAGCCTATTTTCTCATAGTCTATCTTGTTTCATGTGTAAGTTTTTATTTCACTGATTTTCTCGATGTTGTATCACTAGGGTGCAGGGTAAGGCACGATCGCGGTCGAGATCAGTCGTGACAAAAGTGGTATCGAAGCGATTAATCCTGGGAAAGTGTCTACAGACCGTATCTAGTAGAGTCTTGATTATCGGCGTGTTGTGCACCACACCTATAATCAGGAGGCTGCAGGATATTTAGGATTGGTTTCCATTCTTCTCACTCTGAGATCGTGCCTTAGAGCTGTGTTATAAGTTGGACTCCCTCTGGCGTATTCGTATGTGCTAGTTATGCCTCTACGCAAGGCAACCAGGCCCAGAGGCGAGCGTGAGAGGAGGCGCTAGTGGAACACGGAGGAGTGCGAGGCACGAGCACGGTCATTACACGAGTCTCGATCCACGGCGAGGCCGAGATATGAGTTACAAGAGATGGCGATTACTAGCTAGTCGGTGGTGGGAATGAGACAGACGAGGCCGGTGGTTCGGCGATACGATGAGTTCACCACCGTCAGATAGTTTTGAGACTCGGGACTTCTTGAGTTGCGATCCACGAGTCACATGGATTGAGAAGCGAGAAGATCCTCGGGAGTTTATTCGGCGATTCTGTGGATCATGAAAGTGATGAAGACCTCAGAGGCATTTCTTACACACTTCTTGCCCTCGCAAATGAGGAGAGCTCGGGCAGATAAATTTATGAGGTTGAGGCAGAACGGGCGGACGGTTCGAGAATGCAGTATAGAGTTTGACTCATTGGCTCGTTATGTCCCCGCTTTAGTGGCAGACATGGAGGATAGAGTGCACCGATATGTCACAGGACTTGATGATTATCTAGTAGAGAGTTGTACAGGAGGAGCTCTTGATAGGGCATGGACATTGCGCGTCTGGTTATCTTCGCATCGGTGAGAGCGTAGAGATCGGCGGATTAACGAATCAGCAAAGAGGGCGAACAACGAGGTCCTTTGGTAACTTTCGGCGGACCTTCTCAAGTGGTAGTTAGGCACCTCCGCCCGATACAAAGTGGTCCTCTACGAGCCGGGGCGTTCGGGGTATTTAGGAGTTGAGTCGAGCTCGGGGTTTACGATTCACAGTTACATAGGTTCTAGCCCGGCCAGTTTTTTCCTCAGTGTTCACTATGTGGTAGGTGTCATTGAGGAGTGTCGTACTCTTGATAGCTTGATATGCTTGCGGCGGTGGGCCATTTGCGAGAAATTGTCCGACTAGAGGTGGCGCGGATGATCTGATTCACGCCGGGATCGGTGGTTCATCACCTCTATAACGGCGCCTGCGAGCGGATTATGATTAGAGCGACAAAGGAAAGTGGCGTGAATTCTGAGAGATATTTTCACCTTAAGAGACTTGTTTATGTCGTTATGGTAGATACATGTGGGGCGCTATGTACGGATAGCATTGTGTTTGTTGAGAAAAAAAAAATAGAGGTAGTTAGAAAGGTAAGTATGGGGACATGGTAGGTGTGAGCCTTAGAATATTACACGTGGAGACCTTAGATGCAAGGTCGTCTTAAGTAAAGATTGTACGTTTGATCGTTGTCGGGGTACGTTGGATACGTGGAGTATATTCATGTGATAAGTCCATGAGTGGTGTGAAAGGGAAGTGGGTAGTTGGGCTTAGAAGACCACTGGGTTCTCATGACTTGAATAATGAGATTGTTCGGACCGAGAGCGAGTTTAGTCTGAAGTGGGTCGGGTTGAGGCCATATCGCGAGTCAACCCGCACCGAAATGTGGTGGGGTCAGTTTAGGGTGGTCGCTAGATGATAAGTCACGAGGGTGTTAGGCCCAGTTTAGGTAACCATCGTGCAGTGTGGATGCGTTGACGATGGTCGGGCGATGGGGTCAGCCCATCTTGTCTTTTAGTCGGACATTTACTCGGCGGAGGTTATGCGAGATGTTGTATATCGGGAAGGTTGTAAGCTACGCAGGGTTCCTACTTTTTATGGCGAGCGATGGGCCGGTTTTGGCTATTTCTTTTGTTTACGGAGGTTTTACGGCGGGGTTAGGAACTCGGTGAGTCTCGATGTGCATTCACCCTCGGGCGGCCAGACAAACAACGCGTTTTATCCAGATTGAGGATAGGTTCTGGGCGGTGTTTTGATTTCGTGGGTAGTTGTAAGGATTAATTGCCTCTTGTTGAGTGAGTATTATAATAGCTACCATTTGATGATTCGGATGTCGCCTTATGAAGCCTTGTATGGCGGAAGTGTAGGTTGCCGTCGATTGGTTCGAGGTTGGCAAGGTTGAATAGTTGGTTCATACTTGATTGAGCAGGATGTGGGTAAGGTGAAGCTTATCGGAAGAGGTTTTTAGCGACTCGAGTCAGCGAAGTCGTGCGGATAATCGGCGTCGATACTTGGAGTTCAGGTTGACGGTGGGTCTTCTTGAATGTACCACCCCGGAAGGGTGTGATGAGATTTGGAAAGCAGGGGAAACTTAGCCCGAGGTACTTTGGGCCTTTTCAGATCGTTTGTAGAATAGGCCAGGTTGCCTATAAGTTAGCACTGCCTTCCGACTTAGGAGGCAGTACATCCGGTCTTCCATGATACTATGTTTCGGGAGAGTATCGGAGATCCATCCAGAGTGTTTCCAGTTAATGATGACCAAGTTGGAGATGGTAACCCCGAGATTTTTGAAACCTGAAGCAATAACAGAAATGTGGTACGTATAGTAGGAAGAGTTCGAGTGTACGGGGAGGGTGCGACGAGTAAGAAAAGAGGCGTAGATGTGTTAAGAAGATGGAAGTGTCCTTTTTATAAGTAAAGATGTGAAGAAAGTATCCTTTGGACCATGGGTGGAGCTAATGGTATTGTTATACGCTTTAGAGATGATTCTTCGTTGGCTTGGATTTGAGTTTTGCGCGTAAGTTATATTATGGCCATTGGTGGCATGATTGGTTTCGTAAGTATAGTAGTGAAGACTATACCGGCACAGGTGTGCTTGGAGACTTAGAAGGAACATTCGGGACGATTGTTTCTAAGGGGGGAAGAATGTTACACCCCGTAGTTCGTGGTATGTATCACGAAGGCGTTAAATGCGAGAATCGACACAAAAATTGGAAAGGAAGAAAGATGTGATTTTTAATGGAAAAGTTTCCGGATTTTATGAAGGAAAAAGGTTCGTTAATGGGAATTGGATTCCCAGATTTGGTATTCGGACTTTTTAGAATATTTGAGAAATGGAATTTTATTTCAGGAATTGGTCACGTGGGGCCCACGGGGAAAATTTACGGTTTTGTGGGACCCACTTTATTTTCGGATTTTTGGCATTACGGATATTTTCAAAAGATGAAATATTTTGGACGAGTAGGGGGGGCGACACGTGTCACCCCCATGTGGCGTGTTGGTAGAATGGCTAGAGGGCGTGTAGTGCTTGGGCGTTTTAGTGGACAAGTGGCCACTTGTCCCATTTCAGTGGACATATGTCCCATTGTTGTAGTGGACACTTGGTTGGAAGACTCACTCCACTGGACCAAATCCTCACCTTACACTTGCTTTGATCCTAGCCATTGGTTGGCTATAAATACCCCTTGTTGCAAGACTTTATTCATCCACAAGAGTTTCCAAGGCAAAATTCTCCTCCCCTTAGTTGTTCTCGTCCAAACACCCCCTTTTGTGTAGAAAATTCTTCAAGTGTTGGTATAGTCCCGAATACCTTAGCCTTGTATCCCTAGTAGTATTCTAAAGTTATCCCAACATAAGAGCAGGAAATACTATTTTTTTCCAATAGTCGCATAAATGAAACCCTAGGAAAAACCTTCGTAGATGGATGAAGTGTTAAGAAGTTGTTTAGAAACTTCTAAGGGTTGCTTGGGCGGGTTGGAGCGTAAGGAAGTGGAGCTAAGCGTTGCTCGGGATCGACTTATAAATCTTGGATAATTTTGGGCTTATCGAGGTAATGATCTTTGTCCCTATTGTAATTGGATATTACATATTGTAGTAGTTTAGAATTGAGTATAAGATATATTGGAAGGATGATTATAAAGAATTGGTTGTATTTACATTTGTATTCTGATGGACTTGTAGTATTATTGTGAGGCGGAATTGTACACGTCAGGTTTGGCGTGTAATCCCTCTGAGTTATCGGCAGTAGCGGGCCTTGATAGTGGAGGTTATTTATGTGGTTACGGGGGGAGAGTCTTTGCTGAATTTTCCGTAGAATATGGAACCTTGTACTTAGAAATATTCTACGAAGGGATCTAGAAATTAATAAACGTTTTATGGCCATTATAGGTTGAAGTACTACGAGTAGCGTATTCTATTTGAAGGGTGGAAAAGGCTAGCAGGGTTATAGTACTTTGGAGCATTTTGCTTATTGTCGATAATCGTCGCGAGGTATGTGAACCTCTTCCTATCCTTTCTAGCATGATTGTTATGAAATATATATAGTCACGGTGAAGCAACGTGTGTTTAAAGGAATTTGATTTTCCTTTTGTGTCGTTGACTTGATTCCAAAGTTAAGTGACTTGTTATGAAATATTAAGGACTTGAATTATGTTTAAAAGTTGTAAAACCTCATTCATGAGTAATGGGTGTGTGGTCTTTTAAAGAATAAAGTTATCTTGATTTCGAAAATGAGAATAGTTGTCTTTGGTTGGTTTAAAACATAAAGTGTTATAATAGTTTTATGAGAAGTTATTTATAACGACTTTATGAAAACAAAAGAATGGTTTTATCATTGGATTTAAAATGATATGATTTAAAGATTAGGAGACTGATTTTTGAAAGTAAAGAGACTTGACTTATAAACAACTTGATTTTGGGAAAGGAGAAGTAACTTGATTTAAAGGTATAAGTTACTTGTTTTTAAAAGAGTAAGACACTTGGTTTAAAAAGTATATTGCTACTTGACTTTAAAAAGGAAAAGTGTCTTTGTTTTAAAGGAAGGCATGGTTTTGTCTTCAAATGGTTTAAAAAGGAAGACATGCTTTTGTCTTAAGATTGGTTTAAAAAGAAGGTATGGAAATTGTTTTGGTTTACTTAAAAAGATAGTTACTCTATTTTGATACTACGAGTATCGTGTGACTTTTGTGAAAGAAATGGATCTTTTTAAAAAGTTAAAATATGTAGTACTTTTGGGGTTAAAACCCGGATTTGTTGACATCAAATAAAAGTACCTTGTGTGAGTAACTTGCCTATGTTTTGCTTGTGATAGCCTATATATACTTTCTTGTTGGTTTGATAAGTAAAAATGTTATGATGCTACGTGTGTTAGCGTCTTGTGACGTTTGTGTAAAGGGGTTTTTTCTTGTTGTGCTTATGTTTTTTAACGATAAGCCCGTTGTCTTGGTATTATATCACTTACCCCACGACTTGTTATGAGCGCGAGTTAGCTACCGTCTGAGGAATACCTCATGCGGGTCCGTGTGACTATGCGGGTGCGGGAGTTCGAATGATCACTCGGGTGTATTACGCCGATCGAGAATACCTCATGCGGTCGTGTGAGGCCATGCGGGCCGGGAGTCGGTAGATGCCGGGTTAGCTACCCCGATGCAGTACCTCGTGTGGGCCTATGTGGCATATCGAGGCTGCGGTGAGTTCGAGTTGAAGCGCGCATTGATCTTGAGGCGAGTGGCGGCCGATCGTGTGGCGGTCTAGAAAGACCTCGTGATCTGATTTTATAGCATTGTTGATGCGGTGGGTTCTAGTAGTCGGTTATGCCTTCGTGCTTACTCCGTCGGTTTTATTATGACACAGGTGGGACACGGTGTCCATGTATTCCTTGGTGTTTTATATCATGAATTTGGCGGTGAGGAAGGAATTCCACGAGCGTGATTGATATGGTGGTCATGAGACCCATGGTTATATTTGAGTGATGACTTTGGCGTGAGTCCACGACTTGACATATTTGCTACATATTGTGTATCGTAAATTGGTTATCATATATGTCTTACATTTTATATAGACTATTATGATTTCATTTCTGATATTTTGATTCACATACTTGGTACTGTTATCTTGACCTCCTTGAAGTGCGTTAAATCTGCGGTAGAAGTACACGATTGTTGATCTCGCTCATAGGATCACAGTTCAGCGTTTTGGGAAGCTCGTTTCTCGGAGGCTTATCTTTGGTATAGTCCTGTCGTTGTAGGTACTTACATTCGGGGTATGGCGAAGCCACATCCGTCGTTGTTATTATAACATTCTTATAGTGCAGAAATCTTTGTTGTGGCGGGGTTTGTAAAAGGGATGTGGCTTGAGTTTAATCTTTTTTATATATATATGCAGAAAGGTGACCGCTTTGGTTAGCCTATTTTTTCATTGTATATCTTGTTTCATGTGTAAGTTTTTATTTCCGCTGATTTTCTCTGATGTTGTATCACTAGGGTGTCCGGGTAAGGCACCAGTCGCGGGCCCGAGATCGCGTCGTGACAGATTGTTAATCGCGTCTGTTTGGGCGTGTGATCCCCTTTTTTAAATTTCGGAATTGTTGCGCCTTATATGACATGTTGGTTACTATTATCGGGCCTTGGAAAAGGTGGAAAATTGAGTAGAAACGGGGGAAGTCTTGCTTGATTTTTCGTAGAATAAGAATCTTACTTAAAAAGAATTTGCGTAGAACTAGAAGTTGATAGGCGTGTTTTGACTATTATAGGTTGACACTCTGCGCGCGACATATCCGACTTGGCAAGTGGATTTAGCCGAGGAGGTATGTGATTCTTCCTATCCCTTTGAGCATGATATTTGTGAAATATATATATAATCACGGTGAGCGTCGTGTGTTAAACTAAATTTGGTTTCACTTTGATGTCTTTGGACTTGAGTTCTAAATAATAAGAATCTTGAATATTTCAAAAAGAGTTATGAATCATTTCTGGAAGAAAAGAAATACTTGGTTTTAAAAAAGCTTAAGTGTTATACTAGCTTTATGGGAAGATAGGTATAACGACTTAAGAAAGATAAAAGGAACGGTTTACTTATTTGTTATAAAAGCCTTGCAATGATTTCTATAGGCGTGGTAAGTTGGTTTGATAAGTAAACATGTTATGATGCTACGTGTGTTAGTGTCTTGTGACGTTTGTGTAAGGGGGTTTTCTTGTTGTTCTTATGTTGTTTAACGATAAGCAGTTGTGCTGGTATTATATCACTTACCCCCCTGACTTGTTATGCCGAGGGTTAGCCACCCCCGATGCGAGGAATACCTCATGCGGGTCCATGTGACTTATGCGGAGCTGCGGGAGTTCCAAGATGATCACTCCAGGTGTGTTACGCCGATGCGAGGAATACCTCATGCGGTCCATGTGGCCATGCGGACTGCGGGAGTCCAGGACGATGTCGCGGGTTAGCTACCCCCGATGCGAGGAATACCTCATGCGGGCCTAGGTGGCATATGCGGACTGCGGGAGTTCCGGGATTAGGCTCGCATAATGATACTATGGGTGATTGGCCTTGGTTCGATCATTAGCGGCCTAGAAAAGACCAGTTACGTTACATCTATTTTGCTCTTGTTTATGCTGTGGCACTATGTGCGGTTAAATTGGGTTGTTTAAATGCGTATTTGTGAACCGGTTTTAAAATGTTATGATTTTATTTGATGCTTCTGATTTCACATACTTAGTACACTGTTATCTTGACCTCCTTGAAGTGCGTTCATCTGCAGTAGAGTACTCGATTGTTGATCCCCGCTCCTAGGATCACCATTCTGCTTTTGGGAAAGCCCCGTTTCTCCGGAGGCTTATCTTTTGGGTATGATTTTCCCTGTCACTATAGATTTGTGTACATTCAGGGGTATGGCGGGGCCCTGTCCCGTCATAGTTCTTTACATTCTTAGAGGTCTGTAGTCCTGTTGTAAATTTGGGATGTAACTGTTCAGTTTATATATATACTGAAAGGCGACCGTTTTGGTTAGCCTGTTTCTTACTCTTTATTGTCTCATGTCTTTGTTATATTTCCGCTGGTTTTTCTCTGATGTATGATCACTAGGGTGCCCGAGGTAAGGCACCAGTCACGGGCCCGGGATCGGGTCGTGACATACAACCCACATGTATCCAACAACACGTTTACCACCCACACTTGTCTACAGACCTCTAAGAGTTTGATAATGAAATGTGGCCAGGACAAGGCCCCCATTGTACCCTGAATATACATAAGTCTGTACTAAACTGACAAGCTCCGGAACAATAGAGCTATCCCAAAAGCTAAGCAAAGATCCTAAGCTCGAGGATCGTGGTGAGTACATATACCATTGGCGTGAAACGCATTCCGTAGAGAAGTCGATGCAACAATGTACCAAGTATGTAAACATAAAGTCTGATAAATAAGATCATAAGCGTACAAAAGATGAGAGACAAGTATGATAATCAGCATACGGATCCAACCTTGCCATAGAAAATAAGAGTCAATTGTACCTTGTGCAAATAGAGAGTCAACCGTGCATACGAAAGTATGAGAGTCATTTTAAAATCATGAATGTCATCCATATACTCATATCTTATCGTAGGTATCTATCTATACGTATCATGGATACATGTCCATGGAATCATATCTTTGTCGTGAGTATCTATACTCGCATCGTGGATACGTGTCCATGGAATCATATATGTCGTATGTATCTATACGCATCATGGATACATGTCGGTGGAATCATATCTGTCGTTAGTATCTATACTCGCATCATGGATACATGTCCATGGAATCATATATGTCATAGGTATCTATACCCGCATCATGGATGCATGTCCATTGAATCATATACTATTTACATATAACGTATCCCCGGCCTCTCTGAGGGACTCGGTGGAATCATATAATCATGAATACTTGTCCATATAACGTATCCCGGCCCATTCTGGGACTCGGTCCATATAACGTATCCTGACCCATTCTGGGACTCGGTGAGCTCACTATAACGTATCGACTCATCAAGGGACTCGGTGAAGTCACATATAACGTATCCCAAACCCGTGAGGACTTGGTGAAATCATCGCCGTATATATACATATAACGTATCCCGGCCCATCATGAGACTCTGTGAAATGGAATAATAACACTTGCACGAATAGCTAGCAAGGGCAACCTTGTGCAATTTAAATCATCTTTTGACTCTCAATAAAATCTTTAAAATGAACTTTCATTTTAGAAAAACCAAGGCACTATCATATCTTTCCTTTTGGAAAAACCAAGGCACTATCATATCTTTACTTTTAGAAAAACCAAAGCCCTATCATATCATGTATCATTAAGGATTAAGATCCATAAAACTATGTACGTCCGCGTGTTACACCCGTATTTTCAAGAGATTGAAATGAGAGCAGACGTATGGAAATAAGATTTGAAAGTTGGAGCAGAAAGAATGAATTGTGTTTCCTAAGGAAAATCTTAGAACCTCATGAAGGAAAAAGGTTTGTTAAATGGAATTTGGTTCTCAAAGTTGGTATTTGAGACTTTTTGAATATATTGGAATTTTGGATTTTAAATTAGGATTTGGTCATGTGGGGCCACGAAAAAATTACGGTTTTGTGGGGCCCATGATATTTTGAGATATTTTGGCCAATTATGGATTTTTGGGAGATGAAATATTTTTAGACCAATGATAGGGTGACACGTGGCACACACCCCCACCCCACTTGTCTTGGTCTTGGAAGACTTTGACCTTAGATATTTTAGAGACAAGTGGACAAGCGGGCCATGTGGGTCCCACTCCACTTGTCTTGCTACACTTAGTCTCTACACTTGTTCTCATCTTACCCATTGTGATACATTATATATGTATACTTAGAGACATTGCAAGACTTCATTTGCACAACACTTAGAAATGTTCCATCTCTTTCCCTCTTCTCTTATGCTCTCGGCCAAGGTTGACAGATTTCAACCAACTTTGGAGAGGTATATATCCTGGTATACGAGAATTTTTTAGGTATTTTAAAAGCCTAAAATGAATTTCGTCGAGTCTAGTTTCCAACTCAACAAACCGTTCGTCGATTGGACATCGGAGTAAATAGTTATGGACGTCACAAGTTCAGCTGACAAAACAGTAAGCAAAAACGCTACACTAGGTCGAGAATAGAGGGTGAAATCCTAGGGGTTCCGTCGACTTTTTGGTGATTATATGTGAAGGGAAGTTGCTCCTAAGGTTGTAGGGGATACATATATGTGATTGGATCTTGAAGAAGTGGAGCGAAACGAAAACTACGGGCCATTGTTGAGCATTCTGCCCGGGACGTTTTTGGGCACAAAAATGAGGTAATAGTTCTTCAAAAATTAAAGTAATTGGATATTACTTATTGTTATAATGTATATATGAATTCATGTTAAGGAAGAAATTGAAAATAAGATGTGTATGAGGTAGATATGTTGTTGGCCGATTTGAGACAATTTTGTGCCCTTGGTTTCGCTTGTTATATAGTTGTTGTTATCCACACTTGTCGCATGTTAAAATAAGGTAATATGGTTGTTGATAATTTGGTATGTCATATATAGAAGTGTTGGAACTCTAATTGGAATAAAATGGATTAAGGAAAGAGTTATCGGATTGTAGTTGTTTTAGCCGAAAAACTGCCCAAAACTGTTAGACGTTGTCGTATCATTTTATGAACTGTTTTGGGGGTGTGGTTATGCTGGAAAAATCAGCCCTAATATGCATGTTTAAGTGTAGTAGTTGCTAATGAAAGTCCTAAGGAAATAGGGGTGTGGAAAGGTGTTGAAACGCCTCACATTTTACCCTCGTTATTGTTGGATTACAGACTGTTTTTATGGGCTGATTTGTTGACTGTTTTGTATAACTGTGGGGCAGAATTTTACACGTCCAGTTAGGCGTGTAATTCCCTTTGACTAACTGTTGGTTGTGCCTTAAATGTGGCTTGTTGGTTGATGAATACGAGTCTTGGAAAAGGTGGAAAAGTACTTAGAAACAAAGGAAGTGCTGCCCAATTTTTCGTAGAATTAAAGGGCATTATTTGGTATAAGTATTATACTAGAAAGTATGTTGTTGATAGAAGTGCTAACGTCGTTATAGGTTGAAGAACTACGTGTAGCATATTCTACTTGGAATTTGGAATAGACGCTAAGGTTGAAGTACATTGGAGCATATTGCTACTTGTCGTATTGGTTAGTCGTCACGAGGTATGTGAACTCCTTCCTTCTATCGACATGACTATCGTTGAAGTATACTTTCCTTTTCATTTGGAGTATACTTGACTTGTTTCTTGAAGTATACTTGCCTTGTTATTTGGAGTATACTTGACTTATTTTCTTGAAGTATACTTGCCTTGTTATTGGGGTATACATGACTTATTCTTGAAGTATACTTGCCTTGTTATTTGGAGTATACTTGACTTATTTTCTTGAAGTATACTTGCCTTGTTATTGGGGTATACATGACTTATTCTTGAATAATACTTGCCTTGTATATGAAGTATTCATGTTATTAATTTTATGCTAAAGACATGTCTAGAATATTCCTAAGTTCTTACCAAGTCTTATGGGGGATGTTGGTAAGAGTCGTTAGGAAGTATTTGAGTCGAGTTGACCTTGGTAAATTACTACACTAATGAGAATAGGTATCAAACAAGTCATTGCAGCGTTAATGAAAATGTATCGACAATCAATTATATTGAAATGAGTAGAATTCTCCATCTGCATAGAAACTAAGATAAGACAAAATTATATTACATTTTCTAGATCATGGCTGATTTAACAAGATCGTTATAAACGAGAATAACTTATTCACGGCTCATAAAAGTATTAATTTTGCAGGTACATAAAGCTTGATTTTTTAAAGTACTTGGGACTTGAATTTCGAAAATGTGTAGTAACTCGTTTTGAAAAGTATATGTTACTTGATTTAAAGAGAGTAAGTGACTTGATTTGAAGGCATAAGTTACTTGGTCTTAAAAGTATAAGTTACTTGAGTTTAAAAAAGTAAGTAACTTGGTTTTAATGGTGAAAGTACTTTGGGTTCAATTCCCTTACGTGGCATGATAATGCCTTGGTTTTGATAAAAAGGAAAGAGGTAATGGTGCGTTAGTTGTCTAAAAATGAAGTGGTTATAACGGCTTTATGAGAAGTTTGTTATAACAAGTTTTAGTGGAAAGTCAAGGGATGGTTTAAAATGTTTTAAGGGAATCGTGTGAGAATGTCCATGATTAAGTCCTTAATATAATACATGATATGTGGCACTTTGAATTTCAAGATGTTCTAAAGTAACACGTGAGGTCTAGTGCCTTGATTTGCCAAAACCATGTCTTAGAAGGATACTTGGTACGATAAGTGTCTCGATTTTCTAATAATGGTTTCAAAATGATACATGTATTGGATCCTACTTCCTAGCGATACATGTAGTACTTGGGCTTTCCTAAAATGGAAATTTAGTTCATAAAGTGAATGTACGGCTCACGTACATTATCGTAATGGACTTTAATCCTTAGTTGTCACGACCCGACCTCGGGCCCGCGACTGGTGCCTTACCCCGGGCACCCTAGTGATACAACATCAGAGAAAATCAGCGGAAATAAAAACTTAAACGGGAGACAAGATACAACATAAGAAAACAGGCTAACCAAAACGGTCACCTTCATGTATATACATATATATAAAACCGAACAGTTAAAATCCTTTACAAACTCTGCCCACAACAGTACTACAGACCTCTAAGAGTGTAACCATAACTATGACGGGACAGCGCCCCGCCATACCCCTGAATGTACAAGTACTTACAATGACAGGGGACTATACCAAAGATAAGCCTCCGGAGAAGCGGAGCTTCCCAAACCGCTGAACTGTGATCCTATGAGCGAGGATCCACAACCGATGTACCTCTACCTGCGGCATGAACGCAGCCGAAGGAGTCGATCTGACAATTACCAAGTATGTGGCGAAAATCGTAAATGAAATCATGGCGATCATATAAAATAGGAGACATGTATGATAACCAAACTGATTCACAACATAAGCGATCATGTCAAGTCAGGGACTCACGCCCTCAAAGTCATCCCTCATGCCCGTGGAACTCCTTCCTCACTGCCGGCAGTCTAAGTATAAATTGTATGATGCGTATAACATGTCTCGGCCCATCTCATGGGACTCGAGGTGGAATCGTCATATCTCGGCCCATCTCATGGGACTCGATGTCAAATCGTCATATCTCGGCCCATCTCATGGGACTCGATGTCAAATCGTCATATCTCGGCCCATCTCATGGGACTCGATGTCAAATCGTCATATCTCGGCCCATCTCATGGGACTCGATGTCAAATCGTCATATCTCGGCCCATCTCGTGGGACTCGATGTCAAATCGTCATATCTCGGCCCATCTCATGGGACTCGATGTCAAATCGTCATATCTCGGCCCATCTCGTGGGACTCGATGTCAAATCGTCATATCTCGGCCCATTCGTGGAACTCGATGTCAAATCGTCATATCTCGGCCCATCTCGTGGGACTCGATGTCAAATTGTGTGGTATACATGTCTCGGCCCATCTCATGGGACTCGAGGTAGAATTGGCCATAACATTTAAACCCTCTTTTAAGACAGATTAAGACACTACTATGCCTTCCTTTTAAACCAAAACACTTTCCCTTTTTAAAGTCAAGTAACAACATTCTTTTCCAAAAGTTCAAATTGCAAAATTTCAAATACTCAAGTCTCTTATTTCTGAAAGATTTCATAGTCCATAGTCTTAATCACTTAATGTTATACCCCGTAGTTCCAGGGTATGTAGGTGAGGACGTACGTACGAGAATACGACAGAAATTTTGGAAAGAAAGAAAGTTGTGATTTTTCGACGGAAAAGTTTCCGGGTTTTGTGAAGGAAAAAAGTTCGTTGATGGGAATTGGATTCCCAGATTTGGTATTTGGGCTTCTTGGATTATTTTAGAATTATGAGATTTTATTTCCGAAAATGGTCACGTGGGACCCACGGGAGAAATTACGGTTTTGTGGGGCCCACTTTGTTTTTGAGGTTTCCGGTATTTTGGATATTTTCGGAAGACGAAATATTTTGGACGAGTCGGGGGGCGACACGTGTCACCCCGTGTGGCACCTGGCGAATTGGAGGACAGTGGCTAGCCACTTGTCCTCGGCGAAAATGGCCATGGCACAGCAAGGATTCGTTGGCCATGTCGTGTGGTGGGACCCACACACACATGGCCCAATCTTGACCATACACTTACCTTGATCTTGACCCTTGATTCTTCTATAAATACCCCCTTAGGTTGAAGAGTAATTCATCCCACACTTGAAGTCTTCCAAAGCAAAATTATCCCTTCCCTTTGTGTTGTGTTCGTCCACCCTCCCCCACTTGTGTAGAAAATACTTGGAGTATTATTGTATAATCCCAAATACCTTGGCCTAGTATCCCTAGTAGTATTCCAAAGTTATTTCAATACTAGGAGCCGGAAATACTACTTTATTCCAATAGTCGTAAAGTGAAACCCTAGAAAAATCTTCCTAGCTTGGTGGAAGTATTTAGAGAAGTTGTTTAGAAACTTCTAAGGGTCCCTTAGAGCGGGTTGGAGCGTAGGAGTTGGAGCTAAACGTTGCTCAGGATCGACTTATAAACTTGGATAATTTTTGGGCTTATCGAGGTAATAATCTATGTCCCCCTATTGTAATTGGATATTACATGTTGTAGTAGTTATACTTGAGTATATTATATGAGGAAAGAAGATTGATAGAATTGAACTATATTTACATTGGACTGTACTTACAGTAGACTTGTGCAGTATTATTGTGAAGCAGATTTGAACACGTCCGGTTAGACGTGTAAAGCCCCTGCGAGTTGTTGGCCTGGTAGCGGGCCTTGATAGGGGAGGATATTTATGTGATAGCGGGGGGGGAGGTGCTGCCGATTTTTCTGTAGAATAAGGAATCTTGTATTTAGAATATTCTACGAAAAGAACTAGAGATTGATAGATATATTGTGGCCTTTATAGGTGGATCTTCTACGCGTGGCATACTTGACTTGGCTTGTGGTTTAAGCTAAAAAGGTATGTGATTCTTCCTATACTCTTGAGCATGATTGTTGTGAACTATATGATGCGGTAGGCGTGCGTGTGTGAAATGAGTTTTGTTTGTTTTAAACATAAGGTGTTATAATGGCTTTATGGGAAGTTAGTTATAACGACTTTATGAAAATAAAAGAAAGATTTGATTTTTGAAAGTTAAGAGACTTGATCTTGAAAGATAAGAGACTTGACTTATAAACGACTTGTTTTCGGAAAAGGAGAAGTAACTTGATTTAAGTATAGAGTACTTGATTTTAAAAATCTTATAAAGATTTTCGGAAGGTGGAGTAATTTGGTTTGAAAGGAAAACGCGTTTTCTTTATATACTACGAGTATTAGTATCGTGTGGCTTTTACGTAACAAGAGGTCTTTTTGAAAGAATGAAAGTATGTAGTATTTCGGATTGTTGATATAAACTGAAAGTACATTAAACTTGCCTATGCTTGTTGTGATAGCCTTGTTGTGCAAGTGTTGTGATTACGTACTCACGTGTCTCGGGAGGGCCCGTTATCGATTGATTGTTGGACATCTTGACGCATGGATTTTCCACGAGTATCGTCCTATTGAGTATTATCTGGTTATTCCTTTGGACATATCGACGCGTTGGGTGACGCGGTATGTGTCCACCTCAGTATTATCTTGTTATTTCCTTTGGACATGCTTGTGCGATGGATGATCCACGGCGTCGTCGATGGATGGTTTCATGGCCATGACTTCCGAGGTGAGATGTCGGGGCATGCGGTCATCGTGAGGTTCAGTTGTTAGTCCATGGACCGCTAATCCATGAAGCTTGCGCGGTGACGGCGATCGGGCTTGATTTGTATGTGTGGTTGCGCACTTTAGATACTGTTCGGTCATTTTCTCGTGTACCGGTAGCCTCTGGTAGATAGCTTAAGATACTTGCCTCGGTCGTATCTTGTGAGACGGTAGGCTATTGTACGTTAGCTTAAGATACTTGCCTCGGCCAGTTGCGTGGCTAGCTTTTGGGTAGTAGTTGGCTTAGTACCTTGCGTGATGGATATGACTAGCTTTTGGGTGGTAGTTGGCTATTCTACTTGGCCCGATCGGTTTTGATGACGCAGGCAGGATCTAGTGTTCAGGTTCACATATGGGTGTTGTTTTACATCATGTCTTGGCGATGAGAATGAGTTCCACGGACGTAGGTGATATTATGGCGTGAGACCCATAGTTATGTAGTGATTATTCGGGATATGTGTCCACTTGACATATTGTTACTTATTGCGAAATGGTTTTATAAAATGATGAAATGTGATTTCATTACGATATTTTGATTTCACATACTTAGTACTGTTGTGACCTCGCTTGAAATTTGCGTTCATCTGCGGTAGAGGTACACCAGTTGTTGATCCTCGCTCATAGGATCGCAGTTCAGCATTGGGAAGCTCCGTTCCTTCGGAGGCTTATCTTTTGGTATAGTCCCCTGTCATTGTAGGTACTTGTACATTCAGGGGTATGGCGGGGCCCTGTCCCGTCATAGATGTTACATTCTTAAGTCCATGTAATCTTGTTGTGGCGAGTTTGTAAAAGGATAAGCTGTTGGGTTTTTATGTATGTGTCTGAAGGCAATTTTGGTTGCTTTGTTTATTTATCATATCTCTTGTTTCATGTTTATGTTTTATTTCCGATTTTCTCGATGTTGTATCACTAGGGTGCAGGGTAAGGCACGATCCACGAGGTTGGTCGTGACACTTAATAACGTAATCTCTTTTTAAAACAATTTTGAGGTAGTGCATCCAGTTTTCCATGTGTCTATGTTGCGGAAATGTATTGGAGATCCATCTAGAGTGCACCCGATTCATGATGTCCAGTGTGAGAGGGTTATCGTGAGAGAGTCCATAGCGATACTCGATCGTCGAGTTAGAGACTTGAGCAAAGGATGTGGCTTCCACAAAGTCTTATGGCGAGCGAGCAGGAGGAGATGACGTGGAAGCGAGAGGAGGACATGATGAAGAAGTATCCTAACTTATTCCCTATACCTCCAGGTAACCCATTTTCCTGATTATTAGTTTAATTTGGCAATTATGCTTAAGTATTGTTGTGGCATGTGGAGCGTTTTTATTTGCAAGAGAAATAGTTAAGAGGGTCTATGTTGAGATTGTGATTTGAGTAAGCCTAGAAGGAACATTCGGGACGAATGTTTCTAAGGGGGGGAGAATGTTATACCAGTAGTTCGCCATACGTGTGAGCGTCTGAAAGAGATTAAGACTTAAATTTTTAGAAGGTTAGGTTGACGGATTGTTTCGGACGGGTTTTCGGTCAACTTTGAGGCGGGTTATGACCCGTTACATTGAGAGTTCCTAGGTGTTTCAAAGGCCTAGTGTGTAGTTCGTTGAGTTTAGTTTCCAACGCAACCAACCGTTCGTCGATAGGACATCGGAGTAGAAAGTTATAGGAGTTACAAGTTCAGTGCGCAGTCGGACAAGAAAGGTGTTTGATCGGGGCGCGGATCTGAGACATGGCGCGGTTATTCTGAGGGTCGCTGAAGTTGCAGCGCGCGCCGAAATCCAAAGTTCACAGAAGATTCACGCGGCGCGCCGCAGGTCATGGCCCAGGCGGAGTTTTTGGCGAAAAAACTGAGGAAAATCAGATTTCTTCTTTTTAAAAGGACATGGGAGGGTGACAAGTGTCCCCCTCCATCTGATTTTTGCATGTCTTATATATTGACCAAGTCTTGAAGACTTGGTCATCTTTCAAAGCTCTTCTCTCTCTCTAAATTAGAAGCTCTCCCTTCTCTCTAGAATTTCAAGAGGAAATCAAAGCTTGAGGAAAATCTGAAAAGTGTGGCAAGAAGAAAGCTTGTTGGCTAGCTTGTAAGAGTTGTTGTGGTGGTGTTTTTGGAAAGGAGGATAGCAAACTTGTTGGAATAATTTGGCTAAAGCTCTAAGGTAACAATTCTCCTATTGTAGCTAGTTTTTGGTGTTGCATGTGAAGAAGAAAGAACTTGTAGTTGGAAATATTGCTCTTAGATAAATTGCATGTAAGAAATATGGTTTGGATATGAAAGAATTGGATAAGAAGGTTATGTAAGCATGTTGTAGCCTAAATACTACCTTAAACTTGTTGAGTTAGTTGTTGTACATTGTGGGGCAGAATTTTACACATCCAAGTTTAGGTGTGTAATCCCCTTTGAAATGTTTGGATTGTTGGGCCTTAAATGTGGCGTTTGGATGTTGAATTCGGCCTTGAAAAAGGTGGCAAAGTATGTAGAAACAAAGGAAATGCTGCCCAATTTTCCATAGGATTTAGTGACTTTGAACTTGAATTTTTTTTCTACATTGAGCTAGAGGTTAATAAACGTATTATGGTCATTATAGGTTGATGTCACGACCGAACCTGCCCATGTGGGTGCCTTACCCGTGGCACCTGGTGATACAACATCGGAGAAAATCGTGGAAATAAAAACATGAACATGAATTAAGAGACATGATAAATAAACAGCCAACCAAAGCGATTGCCTTGGTATATATACATAAATACCCAAACAATTTATCCTTTTACAAACCCCACCTTGCAAATGCTACAGACCTCTAAGATTTTTACAAGCTATGACGGACAGGGCCGCCATACCCAGAATGTACAAGGATCTACTGACTCGGTAACATGCAAAAGATAAGCCTCAAGAAATGGGGCTTCGACCGCTGACGTGATCCTATGGCGAGATCCACAACCGATGTACTTCTACTGCGGCGTGACGCGGCCCCGAAGGTCGATAACAGTACCAAGTATGTGAAATCTAAAAGGCGTAAATGAAATCATAATAGTCTATATAAAGCAGGAGACATGTATGATAACCAAACTAAAGTTCACACATAAAAGCAGTCATGTCAAGTCAGGGACTCACGCCCTCAAGTCACCCCTCATGCCCATGGAACTCCTTCTTCACTGCCGGCAGTCTAGGTGTAAATCGTGTGGAATACGTGTCCCGTCCCATCCCGTGGGGCTCGGTAAAGAATCATGTGGAATACGTGTCCCGGCCCATCCCATGGGACTCGGTAGAAATCGAGATGGAATCGTGTCCGCCCGTCGTGGGACTCGGTGAATAATCAGATGAAATACGTATCCCGGCCCATCTCGTGGGACTCGGTGAATAATCAGATGAAATACGTGTCCCGGCCCATCCCATGGGACTCGGTGAATAATCGTTCATAACAAATCAGCCGCCTCGAGGACGCGGTGGTATAGAAATCTGATATATGCACACAAGGTTATCAAACACAAACATAGGCAAGTTACACACAACTCGAGTTTATTTTAGGCCAAAGTCAGTTCGACCCCAAAGTATTACGTACATTAAATTCTTTTTAAAAGATCCATTCCTTTTATAAAGGTCACCCGATACCCGTAGTATTAAAATAGAGTGACTCACATTTTTAGGTAAACCTAAACACTTTCCTTTTCAACATCAAGTAACAACATTCTTTTCCAAAAGTTCAAGTTTGCCTAATTTCAAACACTTAGGTCTCTTATTTTATAAAGGTTTTATAGTCCATAGACTTAATCACTTAAGAATATAATCCTCTTTTAAATAATTTGAGAAACATATGTCTTATATGTGAGTAAGTTATTCTTGTTCATAATCAATCTTATTAAAGCAGCCATGATCTAGGAAATGTAATATCATTTTGTCTCATCTTAGCTTCTATGCAGATGGAGGTTTCTACTGGTTTTAATAATACTTAATTAGTCAAAACATTTCCTTTTATTAACGTTGCAGTGGTTTATCGATACTCATTCTGATTTCCAAAATCAGTAAAACATTATTCCTTTTAAAAACCAAGTACTCATTACTCACGAATGAGGTTTCACACAAAACTCATATTAATTCATTCAAGTCAAGTCTCTTATCTTTTAAGATCAAGTCTCTTAACTTCTAACAATCAAGAATCATTCTCTTTACCACTCTTAAGACGTTATACCTAACTTCCCATAAAGCTAGTATAACTCTTATGTTTTCAAAACCGTATTGCTCTTTCTTTCAAAAGCGGTTTCTTAGTCTTTTGAAATACTTCAAGATTCTTATTTATCACACGCGTCAAGTCGCTTATAAATCAAATCGGTTATCTTTTAAAAACCACAAAGCATTTCTTACTTACATAAAGTCGTTATAACCAACTTCCCATAAAGCCGTTATAACACTTTATATTTTAAACCAATCAAATACATTTAACACGTATGCGTCTGCCGTACTACATAGTTATACACATATCATGCTAGAAAAGATAGGAAGAGGTTCACATACCTCGCGACGATTATCGACTAATAGCAAAACGCTCCAAGTACCTCAAACCGTCGCTACACCTTAAGCCAAGTAGCTCACTCACACGTAGTACTTCAACTATAGAGGCCAAGGCGCCTATTAACATCTAGATCTCAACGTAGAATATTCTCTGAGAAAATTCGCGGCACCTCACATGACGCGTAAATCTCCTCTCTATCGAGGCACGCTATGAGACCAACAACTCGCAGAGGGGTTGTACGTCTAATCGGACGTGCAATTCTACTTCTCGATGTGCTACACAAGTCTCATGTCTGATCTATGTAATTACATTCGGTTCTTTCTTTAAATTGGGCTTAAGTCAAAAGACATTGTCGCAAGACTATGTTCAATTCTATATATAGTATACTTCAACTATACATTCCTACAACATGTAATTTCCGATTACAATAGAAGGTCAAGAGTGTTTACCTCGATAAGCCCAAAATTATCAAGTAAATGTCGATCCGAGCAAGGTTTATCTCTACTCAGTGCGCTCAACCGCTCAAACAACCCTTAGAAGTTCTAACCAACTTCTACTCAAATACTTCAACTATCGGTGAAGATTTCCTTAGGTTTCGTTTAGTGGCTAAAGGAAGTATAATAGTATTTCGGCTTTGTATAGGTATAACCTTGGAATACTACAAGGTATTTGGGCTAAAGTATTTGGGCATTATAACAATACTTTGGAGAGTATTTCTATACCACAAAGGGGGTATTATCTGAAAACAACTAGGCTAGGGGTACCAGCTAAACACTACAAAGGGAGGAATACCTTCGGCCAGGGGCCTTCTCAAAGGGGAGGGTGTGGCGGACGAAGCTCAAGAGGAGGAGTAATTTTTGAGACTTAGAAAGATTGCTCAAGTTTGGATGAAGAAAGTCTTCAACTTAGAGGGTATTTATAGGTCAAGCAATAGCAACCAATGGCGAAGATCAAGCCAAGTGTCATGCAGTGTAGGGCTAGATTTAAGCCAAGTGCACCTTATCCATCTACCACACCAACTTGCACAAAATATCCTACCTAACCACAAGCCCAAATCGTCAAGTACGCCCACAATTCCTTCCAATGTGAGGGTGACACATCGCCTCCCGCTGGTCCAAAATGTTCGTCTCTCGAAAAATCATAAATTCCCAATGACATAGCGGAATTTTCCCCTTCGCAAGTTTAGTAAAACGTTTGTCGAAAAACGATTCTTTCGGCACTTGTGCCCAAATTTTCGAACCTAGTCAAACCTTAAGGCTTAAATTTATATCGTCGCCTCACGCGTATACTGCGAAATACTGGTATAACATTCTCCCCTCCTTAGAAACATTCGTCCGAATGTTCCTTCTCAAGACGGATAACGATAAAGTTCTTCTAACAAGTTGCCAACGCCATGCAGCCACGAAATAACACGGCGCAAATACTTAAATCCGGGCCAACGAGGAACCACAACGATGCAAAACAATACCAACTCGCTCTTGGTCCAAGGGACACTCCGCGCATTCATTTCTCAAAAATGATTACTCCCATATTTCAACACAAGTTCACTTCCTTTCCTTACTCGTCGTGCCAGCACGAAACTTGAACTCTTCTAGCATACGTACCACACTTCATCAAGCACATTGCCAAAACTTTGAGTCACAACCTCCAAACTTGGTCATCTTACTAGCTTTACTTTCCTCAAGGCCATTCCGGCCTTCACGATCCGCTCGGTCGAACATATCCACGAACTCATACGATGGTCATCTAAACTTGGGCCTAGCACCTCGTGACTTACACACTGGCGGGACCGAGCGACCCCACTCGAAGCAGTAGCGGGTTGGCGGCCATAACTGACCGACCTACTTAACGCATCAAGCTCTTGTTGTTACACCCTGTAAGTTCAGGACATGTGTAAGTGAAGTTACGTAAGGAACACAAGACTTGGAAATTAGTACGAAAGGAAGGATTGTTTTTCCGACGGAAAGTCTTCCGGACGTCGGAAAGGAAAAATGTTCGTTGTTGAGAATTGGATTCTCAAAATGTATTGTTTGTAAAGTATAGAACTTATTAACACTATGGAAATTTATTTTCTGGATTTGGTCACGTGGGGCCCACAGGAATTTTACGTTTTGTGGGGCCCACGAGGTTACTGAAATTTTATGGATGAATGAGAGAGGCGACACGTGGCACCCCATAAGTGGTCTTGGTCGAATTAGAGGAGGGTATTATGGTCATTGAACATCTTGGAAGATAAGTCTTGAAGCTTGACATAATTGACTAGTCAACCCACATAAGCTTGATCCATGTGATTTTAATCCTAGCCTCACATTTGTTTAAGTCTAAGCCCTCCAATATGTGTTACATGCTAACTAGTAGCAAGACAATCTCATTTACACTTAGAAAAATAGAGAACATTGTGTTCTTCAAAGAGAACCTCTCGGGTTTGCATAGTCTCACACAAAAATTTTAGTTTGTTGTCCATTAGCCACAGACTTTAACCCAAGGTCCTTAAGGGTATTGTAAGGATATCTCAATAGAAAGATTTTGGAAAAAGCGTATTTTTACGTTAGTCGCAAAGCGGAAACTAAGGGAGTTCTTGACTTTGAAGTTGGAACTTGAAGATGGGTTCTTCATAGGCCTCTGGAGTGCTTGGAGCGGATTGGAACTTAAGGAAAGGAGCTAAGAATTTCTAAGGCGACTTTGGATCTTGGAAATTTTAAGGGCTTGGAAAGGTATAAATTTTGTCGTTTTAGTAGTTAAGACTTACTTATTGTTGTAGCTATGGATTTTAGCAAGCATGTGTTATATAGTATAAAGTTTGATATGTTTATGGAATATTGGAACCCTAATCCGAAAACTAGCATGTTTAGCTTTAAGATTGGAATTCAAGTCGACTATTGGTCTAAGCGTCACATGTTGTATAAAGAAGGAAATTGTAGTTGTTGAAGTAGTTTATAACTATATAACATGTTAGACCTTGGAACTTGGAATTTGAAAAGGGATGGAAAAGACTTAGTGTTGCTATGTAAGTTGGCCGAGAATTGGCTAGTGTCATTAAACTACTTATTATGAATTGTGGCGGAATGTTACACGTATTGTAAGGCGTGTAATCCCTTTGTTTAGTTGTTGTTTGGAGCCTTAAATGTGGCTTGTTGGTTATTGTATTTGGCCTTGAAAAGGTGGCAAAGTGAGTAGAAACAAAGGAAGTCTTTGCGATTTTCCGTAGAATTAGAGATTAAATACTTAGTATTATTCTACATAGAGACTAGAAGTTGATAGCCTTGTTGTGACCATTATAGGTTGACACTTCTACGTGCGGTGTATTCGGCTTAGCTTGTGGATTTAGCGAAAGGTATGTGAACTATCTCCTCTTCTAGCATGATTCCTTAGAATAAAGAAAGTAAGTTCTACTCCTTGAATGATCCATTCCTTGCTTGTATTTGGATTGCCTAAAATAGAATTTGTTCTATGTACTTCCTTGAGTGTACTTTGATGTTTAAATTGTAAGTAGTATAATCCATTTCCTTAGGGAAGTTTGGATTCTTAAAAGTGAAGGTATTTTTCTTAAAGTACATAGAGACTTGAAAAGGAAGTGGTTTCCAAATCTTTTGGCTAGTGCCTTAATTCTAAAACCTAAAGGTCATTATAATGACTTTAGGGGAGTCAAATGAGTGATTTACTTTTGATTTAAAAGAGGAGAAATGACATGATTTAAGAGAAGTAACTTGTGTTAAGGGTGAAGTTACTTGAGGTTTAAAAAGTAGAAGAAAACTTGTTTTCTAACTACTAAGAGACTTGAAGTATTTTGAAAGTTAAGAACTTGATTTGTAAGTATGTGATACTTGGTTTTAATAGCATAAGTCTCTTGGTTATTGAAGGAATGGATACGTCTAAAACCATAAAGAGTTATAACGGCTTTATGGGAAGTTGGTTATAACGGCTTTATGGAAGGTTAGAAAGTTGTCTATTTTGATTAATCGGCATAAGTTGCCTAGATTGTGAAAATTTGGAGTTACTTGATTTCAAGCTTTGAAATGAGTTTTCTAAAAGTGTAGTAACTTACTTTGAAAAATAGACACGCCTTGATCTGGGTGTTAGTATCTTGGGGCTTTACATAGAAAGAGTCTTTTATAAAAGAATGTGCGTATGTAGTACTTTGGCTTGATAAATTGAGAATTTGTCTAAGTGTGCCTTGATAAGTACTTTGACTTGTTAAAGAGAATTATTCTATGTATGCCTTGATTAGTACTTTGGCTTGATAAATTGAGAATTTGTCTAAGTGTGCCTTGATAAGTACTTTGACTTGTTAAAAGAGAATTATTCTATGTATGCCTTGATTAGTACTTTGGCTTGATAAATTGAGAATTTGTCTAAGTGTGCCTTGATTAGTAGTTTGACTTGTTAAAGAGAATTATTCTATGTATGCCTTGATTAGTACTTTGGCTTGATAAATTGAGAATTCGTCTAAAGTGTGCCTTGATAAGTACTTTGACTTGTTAAAGAGAATTATTCTATGTATGCCTTGATTAGTACTTTGGCTTGATAAATTGAGAATTTGTCTAAAGTGTGCCTTGATAAGTACTTTGACTTGTTAAAATAGAATTATTGTATGTATGCGTTGATTAGTAGTTTGGCTTGATAAATTGAGAATTTGTCTAAAGTGTGCCTTGATAAGTACTTTGACTTGTTAAAGAGAATTATTCTATGTATGCCTTGATTAGTACTTTGGCTTGATAAATTGAGAATTTGTCTAAAAGTGTGCCTTGATAAGTACTTTGACTTGTTAAAATAGAATTATTCTATGTTGCCTTGATTAGTACTTTGGCTTGTTAAATTTTCAATTTTTCTAAGTGTGCCTTGATAAGTACTTTGTCTTGTTAAAGAGAATTATTCTATGTATGCCTTGATTAGTACTTTGGCTTGATAAATTGAGAATTTGTCTAAGTGTGCCTTGATAAGTACTTTGGCTTGTTAAAGAGAATTATTCTAAGTGTGCCTTGGTAAGGACTTTGGCTTGTAATTAAGTTTGCCTATGTGTCTTGAAATAGCCGGTTGTGTGCTATTGTTATATCGGTCGTTCGGTCATTCCGGGTTTGTAGCATTGCGTACTTAGTGGATTTGCTACCCACGATGCGAGGAATACCTCACGCGAGTCAGTAGGGCTTATGCGGGTGAAATAGTCCCGTGCGGCGGGTCCGACCTATCGAGGAATACCTCGTGCGAGTCGTAAGGGCTTATGCGGGTGAAATAGTCCTATCTGAGGAATACCTCATGCGGTCCGAAAGGGCTTATGCGGGTGAAATAGTCCCGTGCGGCGGGTCCGACCTATGCGAGAATACCTGCGCGTGTCCACGCGACCTATCGGTGAAATAGTCCCAGAATAGGATTGCTAAATGATCTGCGGGCGGATGGTCTGCTGATCATGAGCTTCCTAGTTTATATTGTAAGGATACTCTGTTTACTCATTGTTAGTAAGGCCTGATGTGTTGTATTTTGATTATCATATATGTCCCGGTTGTTTGTGTTACCACTGTAGTCATGCTTTTTACGAGGTGGGATTCCGGGCATGGGACCACGAGTGTTGAGGACACGCGGTGGGACTTGGTGTTCATGTATCCTTATTGGTGTTATTACATCATGGACTGCCGGTGAGGAAGGATTCCACGCGTGATTGATATTATGGGCGTGAGACCCATAGTTATATCTGAGTAGTGACTCGAGGCTTGGGTCCACGACTTGATATGATTGCTTATGTGTTATATCTTGTAGGTGGGCTATCATACATGTCTCTGTTTTGTTTAAATTGATCAAGATGATTTCATTCTGATGCTTATTGTTCACATACTTGGTACATTCTTCGTCTTGACCTCGCCCGGGGTGCGTTAAATCTGCCATGAGTTTAGGTCTGTTGTTTGGTGATCGGCAGTGTAGGATCTGCTCGGGGTTTTGGATAGCTCCTCTGTCCGAGTTTATCTTTTTGGTATATATCCGTCAGTCTGAGGCTTTATCTGATTTTGGATGCAGCGGGGCCTTGTCGTCATATTTGATTTAACTCCTAAGTGCAGTATTCATATGTGGGATTGGACTCGTATGCGGTGTAGTGTCTTTTGTTATGTATATATAGCGGCACTTATCGGCTTTGCCGCTTACGCATCTGGTTGTTTTAAAAAAATGAGGTGTTATTTAATTTCATGATTTACTTGTATTGTTAAGGTAGAAGGGTGCCCAGGTAGGGCACGATCCACGCCGAGGTTGGGGTGTGACAGTGGTATCGAGCGATCGATCCTCGGAATGTTTACTGACCGTGTCTAGTAAGTCTTGATTGCTCGGTGTGTTGCGCGCCACACCCATAAGCGAGGCTCTACGGGACATTTAGGAGTTAGTTTCTATTCTTCTCACTCTAAGATCGTGCCGTGGCGGTGTTAGTAAGATAATTCCTCTCGCGTATTGTTGTGTTCTGATTATGCCTCGAGGAGAACGGCGCCCGGAGGGCAAAGGAGTAACGAGAGCTACTAGTCGGACTCGAGAGAGTTGATAGGGCTTATGCCCGTGGTATATCGGATGTTCTTCCATGGTCGGTAAGTTAACCTGCGCGAGTTTTGAGGCCCCAGCACCAGAGCCTCCAGTTTCTCGGTTAGGAGAAGACTATAGGGTCATGAGGGAAGCAGTTATGTTATTGACCAAGATAGTGGTGCTAGCAGTTGTAAGTGATAGTACCCCAGAGGTAGGGATACTTTGATTAGTAAAGTGAGAAGTAGGAATGTTGACAAGAATGATAGGTGGCGAGACTATAGTTGTATAAAGTTCACAAGTTGTAATTACCGTATAAGTGTAAGGCCAGATAGGGAAGATTATGATAGAAATACTTTGGCTTATGTGACGAACCTCTAGTGAATAGGGGATAGGGTAAGAAGTACCTTGAGATAAGAGAGATTTATTTGGACTAAGAGCAGAAGTTAAGGGTGTGATGAGTCGGGTTGTGGACTCATTTCGGTCGGTAGATAGTATGGAATGGGGTGATGTCGATTAGAAATGGTCAGATTATGTGATAGGGTCCAGGGATGCAAGGCCCAAGTTTAGTAAATTGTTATGCGAGTTTGTGGATGCGTTCCACCAGGTCGTAAGGACCGAGGAGAGCCTTAGCGGAAATTCAAGTAGCATAATGGCCAAGTTGGTTAGTAACTCGAGTTGGGAGCAACTGAATTTGAGATTTTGTGCGTGTACTAGATGAGTTTGAAAATGCGAGAAAGTATGACAAGTAAGGAAATAAAGGAACCTCTAAGGATCCGCGTTTGGGAAAATGTAACCTTGAAGTTTTGTGAAGGGACCACGGACGGAAGGTCCATTATTATGTTCACGTATGTTATGTGGTGGCCGTGGGTGGCATCGTTGGTCTTGTGCGATTTTGATTGGTAGGCATAGTATAGAGTTTATCGGAGTTTATATAGCTTGATAGACTAAGAACATTCGGGGGCGAATGTTTCTAAGGGGAAGAATGTTACACCACTGTAAGTTCGGGACATGTGTAAGTGAATTTACGTAAGGAACACAAGACTTGGAAATTAGTACGAAATGAAGGATTGTTTTTAGGCGGAAAGTCTTAGGACGTCGGAAAGGAAAAATGTTCGTTGTTGAGAATTGGATTCTCAAAATGTATTGTTTGTAAAGTATAGAACTTATTAACACTATGGAAATTTATTTTTACTGGTTGGTCACGTGGGGCCCACAGAAATTTTACATTTTGTGGGGCCCACGAGGTTCTGAAATTTTATGGACGAATGAGAGGCGACACGTGGCACCCGTAAGTGGTCTTGGTCGAATTAGAGGAGGGTATTATGGTCATTGAACATCTTGGAAGATAAGTCTTGAAGCTTGACATAATTGACTAGTCAACTTGCCATAAGCTTGATCCATTGTGATTTTAATCCTAGCCTCACATTTGTTTAAGTCTAAGCCCTCGATATGTGTTACATGCTAACTAGTAGCAAGACAAGCTCATTTTACACTTAGAAAAATAGAGAACATTGTGTTCTTCAAAGAGAACCTCTCGGGTTTGCGTAGTCTCACAAAAATTTTAGTTTGTTGTCCATTAGCCACAGACTTTAACCCAAGGTCCTTAAGGGTATTGTAAGGATATCTCAATAGAAAGATTTGGAAAAAGCGTATTTTTACGTTAGTCATGCGCGGAAACTAAGGGAGTTCTTGACTTTGAAGTTGGAACTTGAAGATGGGTTCTTCATAGGCCTCTAGGAGTGCTTGGAGCGGATTGGAACTTAAGGAAAGGAGCTAAGAATTTCTAAGGCGACTTTGGATCTTGGAAATTTTAAGGGCTTGGAAAGGTATAAATTTTGTCGTTTTAGTAGTTAAGACTTACTTATTGTTGTAGCTATGGATTTTAGCAAGCATGTGTTATATAGTACGAAGTTTGATATGTTTATGGAATATTGGAACCCTAATCCGAAAACTATCATGTTTAGCTTTAAGATTGGAATTCAAGTCGACTATTGGTCTAAGCGTCGCATGTTGTATAAAGAAGGAAATTGTAGTTGTTGAAGTAGTTTATAACTATATAACATGTTAGACCTTGGAACTTGGAATTTGAAAAGGGATGGAAAAGACTTAGTGTTGCTATGTAAGTTGGTAGGAAATTGGCTAGTGTCATTAAACTACTTATTATGAATTGTGGGGCGGAATGTTACACGTATTGTAAGGCGTGTAATCCCCTTTGTTTAGTTGTTGTTTGGAGCCTTAAATGTGGCTTGTTGGTTATTGTATTCGGCCTTGAAAAAGGTGGCAAAGTGAGTAGAAACAAAGGAAGTCTTTGCCGATTTTCCGTAGAATTAGAGACTAAATACTTAGTATTATTCTACATAGAGACTAGGCGTTGATAGCCTTGTTGTGACCATTATAGGTTGACACTTCTACGTCGGTGTATTCGGCAGCTTGTGGATTTAGCGAAAGGTATGTGAACTATCTCTCTTCTAGCATGATTCCTTAGAATAAAGAAAGTAAGTTCTACTCCTGAATGATCCATTCCTTGCTTGTATTTGGATTGCCTAAAATAGAATTTGTTCTATGTACTTAGCCGAGTGTACTTTGATGTTTAAATTGTAAGTAGTATAATCCATTTCCTTAGGGAAGTTTGGATTCTTAAAAGTGAAGGTATTTTCTTAAAGTACATAGAGACTTGAAAAGGAAGTGGTTTCCAAATCTTTTGGCTAGTGCCTTATTCTAAAACCTAAAGGTCATTATAATGACTTTAGAAGTCAAATAAGTGATTTACTTTTGATTTAAAAGGAGAAATGACATGATTTAAGAGAAGTAACTTGTGTTAAGGGTGAAGTTACTTGAGGTTTAAAAGTAGAAGAAAACTTTTTCTAACTATTAAGAGACTTGAAGTATTTTGAAAGTTAAGAACTTGATTTGTAAGTATGTGATACTTGGTTTTAATAGCATAAGTCTCTTGGTTATTGAAGGAATGGATCGTCTAAAACCATAAAGGGTTATAACGGCTTTATGGGAAGTTGGTTATAACGACTTTATGGAAGGTTAGAAAGTTGTCTATTTTGATTAATCGGCATAAGTTGCCTAGATTCTGAAAATTTGGAGTTACTTGATTTCAAGCTTTGAAATGAGTTTTCTAAAAGTGTAGTAACTTACTTTGAAAAATAGACACGCCTTGATACTACGGGTGTTAGTATCTTGGGGCTTTACATAGAAAGGAGTCTTTTATAAAGAGATATGCGTATGTAGTACTTTGGCTTGATAAATTGAGAATTTGTCTAAGTGTGCCTTGATAAGTACTTTGACTTGTTAAAAGAGAATTATTCTATGTATGCCTTGATTAGTACTTTGGCTTGATAAATTGAGAATTTGTCTAAGTGTGCCTTGATAAGTACTTTGACTTGTTAAAAGAGAATTATTCATGCGAGTCCGTAGGGCTTATGCGGGTGAAATAGTCCCATGCGGGCGGGTCCCGCCTATGCGAGGAATACCTCATGCGAGTCCGTAAGGGCTTATGTGGGTGAAATAGTCCTATGCGAGGAATACCTCATGCGTCCGAAAGGGCTTATGCGGGTGAAATAGTCTCATGCAGGCGGGTCCAGCCTATGCGAGGAATACCTCACGCGGGTCCACGCGACCTATCTGGGTGAAATAGTCCCGAGAATAGGATTGCTAAATGATCTGCGGGCGGATGGTCTGCTTGATCATGAGCTTCTAGTTTATATTGTAAGGATACTCTGTTTACTCTCATTGTTAGTAAGGCACAATGTGTTGTATTTTGATTATCATATATGTCCGGTTGTTTGTGTTACCCATGGTCATGCTTTTCGAGGTGGGATTAAGGCATGGGACATGGTGTTGAGGACACAGGTGGGACTTGGTGTTCATGTATCCTTATTGGTGTTATTACATCGCCGATCGCCGTGATGAGGAAGGATTCCACGCGCATGATTGATATTATGGCGTGAGACCCATAGTTATATCCGAGTAGTGACCTTGAGGCTTGCGTCCACGACTTGATATGGCTTATGTGTTATGTCTTGTAGGTGGGCTATCATACATGTCTCTGTTTGTTTAGACCGTTATGATTTCATTACGATGCCATTGTTCACATACGACATTCTTAAATCTTGACCTCGCCGAAGTGCGTTCACGCTGCAGTTTAGGTCTGCTGTTTGGTGATCGGCAGTGTAAGATCCTGCTCGGGGTTTTGGATAGCTCCTCTGTCGGGAGTTTATCTTTTGGTATATATCCGTCGATCTGAGCTTTATGCAGTTTTGGATGCAGCGGGGCCTTGTCGTCGTATTTCGATTTAACTCTAAGTGCAGTATTCATATGTGGGATTGGACTCGTATGCGGTGTAGTGTCTTTTGTTATGTATATATGGCAGCCTTGTCGGCTTTGCCCTTGCGTCACAGTTGTTTTAAAAAAATGAGGTGTTATTTAATTTCCATGATTTACTTGTATTGTTAAGGTAGAAGGGTGCCCAGGTAGGGCACCAGTCACGGGCCCGGGGTTCGGGGTGTGACACTTGTTTCCCGATCCGGAACAATCTTACCTATACAGGTCATGAAAGCTACCACTTCCATTTACACTACCCAAGGAATCTTCCCACAATTACTCCACGTAAACTTATACATTCTGACAAGGATCACCATGAAATCTTGTACTCAAGCGGCGCATCTAAGGTCTCAAGTAATATTCTAAGGTTCATCATTTTCTCACTTTAACACCTTTTCACTAACGGGTTTTCTAACTCATAATCAACATAACGCTATCCGTATATAGCACACAATAATAAGGTCATCATATCATGCATACAAATCTCACAGAGGTTAAGGATATACGAATCTGCTCGCTCTAATCATAGGCACGCCTGCGTGTAGTATGAAAGCGATGAACACACTTGACACGGTAAGGTGAGTCGTACATGCATCCTTCCTATTAGGGCGGTTTCGTCGTATATGGCCTGGCGGTCGCGGGAAAAACAAGCACCCGATAAAAGGCGACATTCCGGGATGGCGTCGCCGCATCGTGCATTGCAGGAGAAAACACGAACCGTGGCTAGAACCACGTATATCTGTGAACGAAGCCACGAGCCACGACGGCTCGAATACCCGAGCGTCCACGAAGGCGCGGAGGACCATTTCGCAGGCGGAGGTACATAACTAGTCTGGCTGGCGAGCCGCCTCGAAAGTTACCAAAGGACCTCATTACGGCCTCTTACGCGATCCTGGTCATTCCGTCGACCTCTCGTGCCTCGCGTCAGTGCGTGAGCTTGCATGCGAGCAATGTCCGTGCATTGAAGAAGCTACACCCGTACAAGCCTCTGCCGAGTAATCATCTAGCGGTGGCGTAGCGGTGTACTCATCCTCCATGCTCGGCTACTCTGGCGGGAGCATCACAGCTAATGAGTCGAACTCACATTGTACTCTCTGCCGTCGCCCGTCCCGCCTCAGCGTCAAAAATCGTCGGCGAACCCTCGCCATCTGGGCAAGAAATGTGCAAGAAAAGCCGCCGAGAACTTCGTCCCAAAGCGGTGGAGTGCATGCTCTCCGGGACATCTCGCGAATCAAACGATCATTGCGGTATCACGCGGTGATGCGAACCTAATTCCACCGACTCGCCTCGAGACTCGATCACTCATGATCCACTGTAGCTGTCGGATAAACTCCTGAGGGTCATCCTCAACTCTCGATCCATAGAACACTGGCGGCTCTGACTCGAAAGTCCCGTAGTCTCAAATGCGCTCGGGGTGAACTACGGTGCTAATGGGGCTGGCTGCTGCATCCGGCCTATCCTCATATCGGCCACGACCACGGCGATGGCGCCATCTCTGTACCCATCTCATCTGCTCCGGTGTGGGGCTGGAGGCTCGTCTTGTAGTCTCGGTAGCCACTGCTGCGACTCTAAACTCTGCCGTGTTGGCGGCGATAACTCGCCGTCAAATACAATCTCAGTCTTGGCCGGGCTGCGCTCGTACTCTCTGTATCTCACTGGCGACTCACCGGTGCCTTGCCCGCTGGGCCGGGTTGCCTACGGAGGCATAAGCGGTAAAAGCGAAATACGTCGAGAGGGTCCGACTTATCACACGGCTCTGAGGCACGATCTCGGAATGAGAAGAATGGAAACCAATCCTAAATGTCCTGCGGCCTCACGATTATAGATGTGGTGCGCAACACACCGATAATCAAGACTCTACTAGACACGATGCAGCAGACACTTTCAGATTAAGCGCTCTGATACCACTTTTGTCACGAACCGGGCCATGGTAGTGCCTTACCGAGGCACCACTGGTGATCTGATCGGAGAAAATCAGCGGAAATAAAAACATGAACATGAATTAAGAGACATGATAAATAAGCGAGCAAAAACGATTTGCCTTGGTATATATCATAAATACGACAGTTATCCTTTTACAAACCACACTTGCAGCGATCTTCTGACCTTAAGATTTTCTGGCTATGGCGGGCGGGGCCGCCATACCACGAATGTACAAGGATCTACAGACTGAGTAACATGCGTACCAAAGATAAGCCTCAGAAGAAATGGGGCTTCCTGACACGAACTGTGATCCTATGGCGAGATCCTGATCGATGTACATCTACTGCGGCGTGACGCGGCCGAAGGAGGTCGATCTGGCAGTACCAAGTATGTGAAGCGTAAAGAGCGTAAATGAAATCATAATAGTCTATATAAAGCGAGAGACATGTATGATAACCAAACTACGATTCGCACATAAGCGATCATGTCAAGTCGGGGACTCGCCTCAAGTCACCCGCCGTACGTGGAACTCGCCGCCGGCTGCCGTGATCAGGGTGTAAATCGTGTGGAATCGTGTCGTCCCGTCCGTGGGGCTCGGTAAAGAATCACGTGGAATCGTGTCGACCCGTCCAGCGGGACTCGGTAGAAATCGGATGGAATACGTGTCGGCCCATCTCGTGGGACTCGGTGAATAATCGGATGGAATCGTGTCGACCCGTCGTGGGACTCGGTGAATAATCAGATGAAATACGTGTCCCGGCCCATCCCATGGGACTCGATGAATAATCGTTCATAACAAATCAGCCGACCCTCCATCGAGAGACGCGGTGGTATAGAAATACAGTATATGCACAGGCTATCAAACAAACATAGGCAAGTTACACATGACTCGAGTTTATTTTAGGCCAAAGTCGAGTTACGACCCCAAAGTATTACGTGCGTTAAATTCTTTTTAAAAGATCCGTTCCTTTTATAAAGGTCACACGATACGTAGTATTAAAATAGAGTGACTCGCATTTTTAGGTAAACCAAAACACTTTCCTTTTTTCAAGTAACATTCTTTTCCAAAAGTTCAAGTTTGCCTAATTTCAAACACTTAGGTCTCTTATTTTATAAAGGTTTCATAGTCCATAGACTTAATCACTTAAGAATATAATCCTCTTTTAAATAATTTGAGAAACATATGTCTTATATGTGAGTAGGTTATTCTTGTTCATAATCAATCTTATTAAGCGGCCGTGATCTAGGAAATGTAATATCATTTTGTCTCATCTTAGCACATGCGGATGGAGGTTTCTTTGGTTTTAATAATACTTAATTAGTCAAAACATTTCCTTTTATTAACGCTGCGGTGGTTTATCGATACTCATTCGATTTCCAAAATCGATAAAACATTATTCCTTTTAAAACCAAGTACTCATTACTCATGAATGAGGTTTCACAAAACTCATATTAATTCATTCAAGTCAAGTCTCTTATCTTTTAAGATCAAGTCTCTTAACTTCTAACAATCGATAAATCATTCTCTTTACCACTCTTAAGCGTTATACCTAACTTCCCAAAGCTAGTATAACTCTTATGTTTTCAAAACCAGTATTGCTCTTCTTCAAAAGCGGTTTCTTAGTCTTTTGAAATACTTGAGATTCTTATTTATCACACGTCAAGTCAGTTATAAATCAAATCAGTTATCTTTTAAAAACCACAAAGCATTTCTTACTTACATAAAGCTGTTATAACCAACTTCCCATAAAGTCGTTATAACACTTTATGTTTTAAACCAATCAAATACATTTAACACGTATGCGTCTGCGCTTACATAGTTATACACATATCATGCTAGAAAAGATAGGAAGAGGTTCACATACCGCGGCGATTATCGACTAATAGCAAAAGCGCTCCAGTACCTCAAACCGTCGGCTACGCGCCAAGCAGTAGCTCGCTCCGCGTAGTACTTGACTATAGAGGCCTGGCGCCTATTAACATCTAGATCTCAGCGTAGAATATTCTCTGAGAAAATTGGCGACACCTCCACTCGCATCGCGTAAATCTCTCTCTATCGAGGCACGCTAACAGACAACAACTCCACAGGGGTTGCGTCTAATCCGGGCGTGCACAATTCTACTTCTCGATGTCTTTACCAAGTCTCATGTCTGATCCTATGTAATTCTGATTCGATTCTTTCTTTAAATTCGGGCTTAAGTCAAAAGACATTCGCAAGACTATGTTGATTCTATATATAGTATCTTCAACTATACATTCCTCTGACATGTAATTTCGATTACAATAGAAGGTCGAGAGTTTACCTCGATAAGTCAAAATTATCCAAGTAAATGTCGATCACGAGCAAGGTTTAGCTCTACTCAGTGCGCTCGACCAGCTCCAAACAACCCTTAGAAGTTCTAACCAACTTCTACTCAAATACTTCAACTATCAGTGAAGATTTCCTTAGGGTTTCGTTCTGGGCTTTGTATAGGTATAACCTGGAATACTACAAGGTATTTGGGCTAAAGTATTTGGGCATTATAACAATACTTTGGAGAGTATTTCTATACCACAAAGGGGGGGTATTATACGAAAACAACTAGGCTAGGGGTACCCAGCTAAACACTTCTGAGGAGGAATACTTTCGGCCAAGGGGCCTTCTCAAAGGGGGAGGGGGCGTGTGGCGGACGAAAGCTCAAGAGGGAGGGAGTAATTTTTGAGACTTAGAAAGATTGCTCAAGTTTGGATGAAGAAAGTCTTCAACTTAGAGGGGTATTTATAGGTCAAGCAATGGCCACCAATGGCGAATCAAGCAAGTGCCATGCAAGTGTAGGGCTAGATTTAAGCCAAGTGCGCTTATCTATCTACCACACCAACTTGCGAAATATCTACTAACCACAAGCCCAAATCGTCCAATCGCCCGCGATTCCTTCGATGTGAGGTGACACATGTCGCCCTCCGTTGTTGATCAAAATGTTTCGTCTCTCGGAAAAATCCGCAAAAATTCCCAATGACATAGCCGGAATTTTCCCTTCGCAAGTTTAGTAAAACGTTTCGTCGAAAAACGATTCTTTTCGGCACTTGTGCCCAAATTATATAATGACTTTATGGGAAGTTGATTATATTAGCTTTATGGAAAGTTAATAAAGGAAGATTTACTCTAAGTAAAATGAGTACGGATAAATGATTTGAGGTTGTGAAAGGCAAATTGGTTTTAAGGCATCAATTGCCCATAAGTTTTATGTGAAAAAGAGTCATTTTTTAAAAGAGTAGAAGTATGTTGTACTTTGGGTTAAATTCCCGGGTTCTCTTTTATTAAGATATGTTAACTTATTTATGTTATGTATGATGGTCGGTTGAACTAGGGTAAGAGTATAAATGAGGGGTAAATCCCGAGGCGTTATACCATACTCCGGGTAAGAGTATAAATGAGGGTAAATCCGAGGCGTTATACCATACTCCGGGTAAGAGTATAAATGAGGTAAATCCCCAAGGCGTTATACCACCTTGGGTAAGAGTATAAATGAGGGTAAATCCCCGAGGCGTTATACCACATTAGTGAATTTGCTACCACGATCGAGGAATACCTAAATGCGAGTCGAAGGGCTCATGCGGGTGAAATAGTCCCGTGCGGGTGAGTCTGACTATCACGAGAATACCTATGCGGGTCAGCATGACCCGTGCGGGTGAAATAGTCCCGAGTAAGTGCTTAATGATCTGAGCGAATGACCTTCTTTGACCATGAGCTTCCTATTTTCATGCGATGTGTATATATGTTTGATATTCATTATTAGCGAGCACGATGTTACGTAAGCGATTTTTATACATGTCTCGATTATTTTATACTTATGAGGTATTTTCGGTATTTTCGATTTCATGCCAAATGCATATTGTATCACGACCCGCCGAGGCTGCGTTCATCTGCGGTAGAGGTAGCGGTGGTGGATCCTCGTTCTTAGGATCATTTATTCGGTGTCGAAGCTCCATTCCTCGGAAGCTTGTTTTGTTAGTGATTCTTCCCGATGCTATAGGTATTGTATGCATTCGGGGTATGGCGGGGCGCATCATTGTTATTCTTAAGTGCGTAGTCACGTTTGTGTTTTGGGCTATAAGAACAAGTTGTACTTTGATTAAGTATGTTTTATGAAAGCGGACCATATCGGTGGCGGTGATGTTACTTTATCTGAGTTATGTGTTATGTATGTTCATTTGCTATTCTCGATGTATACTGTCGAGTGCCGGTGCCTACTGATCGATCGCGACCCCGGTGGTCGTGTGATGTGTTAGTGCCTTGATAGTACTTTGGCTTGCTTAAATGATAGTATTCTATTTTGTGCCTTGATAGTACTTCGGCTCGCCTAAATGGTATTGTCTTGATTTGTTGAAAAAAAGGCATGGAAATTGTCTTGGTTTGTTAAAATGATGGTTTATTCATTTTATGATGTTGAGAGTCAAAAATTATCTTAACTTGCATATGTTGTTCATGATAGTCATTGGTGCTAGTGTTATAAGTATAAATCACGGGTAAACCGAGGCGTTATACACCTCACGAGTATAAATGCGGGTAAACCCAAGGCGTTATACACCTCACGAGTATAAATGCGGGGTAAACCCGAGGCGTTATACACGCCCGAGTATAATTGCGGGGTAAACCCCGAGGCGTTATCATCTCCATGGATTTGCTACCCGTGATCTGAGCGTAGCGTATATGCTCATTCTGCGGGCCGTAGGAGCTAAGCGAAATGAAATAGTCTGTGCGGGTGAAATAGTCCTATGCGGGGCAAATTGTCTATCTTGGGTCCACAAGACCCTGCGGGTGAAACGATCTCGAGTAGGTTTGCATAATGATACTACGGGCGGGTGGCCACTAGATTGATCATAAAACTTATTTTAAAACATGTAAAGTTTACTCGTTGTTAAAAAGACACGATTAATGCGGGTAGTTGTATGTTATACTTGTTACATCTTGTGGTGATGTTGATTCCACGAGCGTACGTGATATTATATCTTTGAGGCGGTGTCGGATTTTGATATGGCTTTCATGGGTGAAAGTGGTGCGGTGTTGCGATGATGCGATGATACAAAGTCTGATTGACTACGATTTTTATATGACACGGTAGGATCACGGTATTTAATTTTCATACTTGCCTCTGTCATTCCTTGTATAGTTATGATCTTAATTGCTGTACTTTATTTTCATTCCATACTTAGTACTTGTTGTCGACCTCTTGGAAGTGCGTTAAATGTCGCATGAGTTTAGGTACACGATTGTGGATCCATGAGCTTAGGATCTGATTCGACATTTTGAGATGACTCGATGTTCGAGCTTGTCATTATGGCTAGGTATATTCGAAGTGCGGCGGGGCCTTGTCCGTCGTAGTATTTGTCCAAAATCTTAGAAATGCTGTATTCGTATGTAATTTGGGTGACTAGAGTTGTATTTACATTATTGAATAGTGTAGACCCTTTTGGGTGATTTATATTATGGCAGCCTTATCGGCTTTGCCTTTGTTTTAAGAAAAAAAAAGAGTGTTATTTATCTTCTGCAGTTTATTGTGTTGTATGAATAGAAGGGTGCCCAGGTAGGACACCAGTCGCGGGCCCGGTTTGTGGCGTGACACGCCGTACACTCACTTTATACAAATCATGCCAAAAGAAGAAAGAATAGTTCACATACCTTATCGGCTATACCAACACGACAAGTAGAATACGTCTCAAGTAGTACTTCAACTTATCAACACATCTATCAACCGTGATTACTAGTGTAGGTCGTATACCAAGTAATGGTTACATTTTCATATAAACATTTGGCGTACTTCACTGTTTATACATACATTTCCACGCTTACAAATAAGGCGATTACATCAACAACCAAACACGATTAAGAGGCCTGACAAAGCAACAAAGGGATTTACACACCTACCGTATAAATTGACCTCTTAATCCATATTAAAGCGATCCATTCAAAATAGTCCGTATTCCAGCAACAACGAGGTAAAATGTGAAGCGCTTTCTACATCGTTCTACAATTATTCCTTTAGGACTTACATTAGCAATTACCACGTTTAAACATGTGTAATGGTACTGAATTTCAGCATTATACATCGTAAAACAACCACAAAACACGACAATATCTGATAGTTTTAAGATAGTTTGACCAATGACAACAATCGAAAGCCACTTTTCATAATTCATTATAATCGATTCAAATTTCAACACTTTAATATAAACCATATCAACTATCAACAACAAGATTCCTTCATTTTAACATGCAATAGTGAAGATAGCAACAATGATAACCAACGAAATCAATATAATAAAACAGTCAAAAATCGGCTAACTTGCGCAAAAAATGGCACATGCACTTTTTATTCTCCATTTCACTTAACACAAGTTCATTCCTTAATTATAATATCATTTAACTTCCATTAATCTTAAAGAGGAAGAAGAACTCTTACCTTGGCTTTTAGCCAAAAGCAGTCCCGAGTTACGGACACGTTTGCTTCACATTTGCACCGTTTCTTGATTCTGATAACACGCATGTATCCTCTGAGCATAACCATCTTGATTTCTTGTTTCTCTTCCAAAAGTTCATTTCAAGCTTAGGTTTCAAAGAAGTTTCTTGGCCAAAGCGTGACCATTGTTTTGGAGAGTTAACCTTGCGTAGAACTTAGTTAATGAGCTTAATCTTGAAAAAGAAACTAATTTGTTCTTGACAGCTAAGGAAATTTGAAACTTGATGGAGAAGGAAGAGAAATGAGTTTGAAGGAGAAGATATTATGAACATAAAGTCTTGTCAAGTCTAGATAAAATTGGAGTTTGCACAAGTGGAGGGGACCCATGAACCTCACTTGTCCATGCTTTCTCATCACAAAAAAATATCCACACTTAGCTAAATATCTATAAATTTTTGATAGCCTCACTTCCGATACGAGATTTAATAATTCAACACTAAGCTAAATTTCTTAAAATTTTGATAGGCGACAAAATTGTGAAATTTTATTGGACCCGTATTATCGGTGCGAGACTTATAATGTCTGATACTAAGTCCATAAATCCATTTGGAAAGAATTCGACACTAATATTAATTCTCGTAAATCACATTTATTGTACCCAAAATTATTTCATATAGAAAATGTAAATATACTTTCATTCCAACATTCAAATCTTATTTCCATAATCATGTTCTTAATCAAATGCCCTAAAATTACGGGGTGTAACAAGTATAATGTTAAATGTCAAGTTGGCAAAGTTACATAGATTTTAGTATTGTTTTAGAGTGTGTTTTAGAGAATCTTTTTTTTGTCTTTATTATGCGTGTTGTTTTGTGTAGTATTATGCGTGTTGTTTTGTGTTTTCAGGTTTTAAGCGATTCAGAAAGGAATAAGACGATTTCAAAGGAAATAGGCGGTTATTGAGGACAAAAATGCATATATGGTCACAAGAAATAAGTCAAAGACACCATGGGAAGCTCGTAAAACAGTTTAAACAAATTCCGGATGAAGAATGCTGTAGTCTTGCGTATTTCGATGGAAGAGTCGCGTGAATCTTGCGAGAAGATAAAGCATGGCGCCCGCTGGAAGAGAGTTTAGAAGAGAATTAGCGTCGTGGTACCCTAATAGTTGAGTCGCGGTGCCAGCGACATCCACACATCGAAAAACCTAAATTTAACAAAGGCAAAAAGGTCCATTCTGATTTTTTTTTTGTGATATATGCTGGGGGAGGCGAATTTTGGAGGATTATCACACATTGGAGGCAAGGGACAAGAGAGCAAGAAGCAATTAGAGACATCAGTTGTTCAAGTTCTTTTCCTTTTCTTTACTTTAATTCAATTTATGTTGAATATTAAGTTAATTAGTCTTATTAACATGTCTATGAGCTAATTACTTTTAATTAGGATTTTTTGTTGATTCACTTGAAGCTCTGTTATGATTTAATACATTACTAGTGTTTCTTCTTGATCTATTAATATCTATTCAACTTGCGTTTATTGAATGAGAATTAATTGACCATTAGTTTTCATTACCTATATGATTTTAAATCAAGATCTGAAAAGTGAGATTTAAACATGCTATAGTTGATTAAACATAGGTTTAATCTTGAACGAGAGTATCACGATTGTCTGTGTAGATTTTTAGGTTATTGATCTTAATCCTACTATGTGATTGAATTTATCATAGAAATATAGAAAATTTTCACTTAGGTTGAGTTTCTCTATATTCTAACCGGAATATAGAACATCTCAGTTAACCTACTATCTTAACAAGAAGAATAATTGTTAGTAGTGCATTAATGAGTGATATAGTGGATAGTTGTTCGCACGTATAATGCACGTACGCTGAAATTAGATTATATATATACATATATATAATTTTTTTTTAAATTTACAATTTTTATGGCAAAACAAGCTGTAAATGTATACACTATACGGTAATAAATGACTTTGGATTATAAATGGATCGATTTTTTTGATTTCCATTGGAGATTAGGAATAGATGCTTGGCATTGGGCTTCGATATAACTTGCTTTCCTGGTCTTGAATTAAACCTCTGCAGCTAGTATTGATAGTTCCTTGTCCTCAAGCTCGTCAGGAAGGAACGAGCAGAATACTTTTGAAGCAAGTTAGTTGTAGTCGGTAAAAAGATGGAGATCGAAAGAAATAACTCTCGCGGTCCAGAATAAAAAAAAGATAGGTTATCCTGCTTCAGGACCTTAAGTTCAGTCTCCGCGAACTCAACTCTCAGAGGAATTGATGATCTTTTAACAATACCTTCTAAGTTGCGGGGATAATCAGACAACCGATTCGGCTCTGAATAACCGGCCAATGATAAGCTCGGTGTTCCATAACTTGCTCCTCCATTTGCTGGGATGGGAAGGTTTTGGTCGTTGAAGCTTCGCCGTAGTGCCAACTCGACCAAGGGGGGAAGGATTTTGAGAAAGCGAAGCAACCTTTTCAATAATAGGAGCGTAACCTACTACTAATGTATGTAGACCAAGGACTTTCCATTTCAATGGGATTAATAGAAGAAAGTTCCCATAATATTCAGGAAGGATGAAAGCCTTTATCTTTGGGACGGAGAACCGATCTAGAGAAGAATGGAAATCGGCTTGCTCAGGAGCTGGAGCCTTCTAGGGGGCGGCCGAAACCGAAGTATCTGGATCTACAACTGAGTTCTGAACGAATTAGCTCCTTGGTAATGGCTTAATCTATAGATAGAAAGCCCTATGATGGGAAACTACGAATAGTGCCTCACGTCGACTTTTTGCCGTTGAATTACGAAGAAAGAAGAAAATGACCCCTACTTAAGATTCAATTCATAAGGCGTATTGTATTAGATTAGTTATCCGTCTTCCCTGCCCTGTTAGAAGCTTTCCTATGGTAGTCCCGCTGCGGCCTCTGAACGAAGTTGTCAAACAAACCGTAACGGCTAAAAGGCCATAGACAAATTTGTGGTAGTAAATTTCTCAAAATTCCCCCACTTTTCCATTGAAAACTTTGGTTTCTTGGTGATACTTATCTCATTCAAAAGATTTTTCTCGATTTCTCCGTTTCAATCTTTCGATCCAGTAGAAGAGAACCTTTGTCGATTTCTTAGTTTCTCCTCCATTTGACCATGAACCCTAACCCAAACCCTAATCTTCCATCAGATCATTCTTCTCATTCTTCGGATTACGCTCCATACCCAAAGCTTGATCCAAATGACATCGCTCCGGTATCTGAGACCTGGACTCCGGTTAATGTCGGGTCGAATCCTCCATCTCAGCAGCCACATCCTTCTGTATCTGGAGGACATGCGCCTATATCTGCCAGCGCTGCAACTACTATGCCTACTGAGTCTAATCCCTATGTTACTCCCGACCCTGCTCACCCCCCTGATTCTTTAGTCAAGAGTAAGCCCCTTCTTTTTTATTCATGAGTCAAATATTAGTTTCATTGGTATATATTTGATTGTTTTGTTGTCTGAACTATGAAGAACATGTCCCCGATCGAGGCAGAGACCAATAAAAAGAGTTTTTAAATAAGTAATAGAGAATCTTTACCTTGTGAGGCATTTTTAGTGGACAAATTCATGAGATCAAATGCGATAATACTTTGCAAGTGTTGTAAAGGATCTTGTTAACTTTTTTTAAGGAATATCTAATGCATTGGCGGATTGAGAAGTTTAAGTAAACAGACTAAGTGGTACTACTGCTTCCCTTTTCCTTTGTAACAAAAACGGTGTAAACTCAGTTTATATGTGTGTACATTCAGACAATATGTACATGTGTTTGTACTTAGAGTTCTGTGTATATAATCTGGGCGAATTTATGTGTGATTTTTGCGGCACGTGAACTCATGGTCTTTTCGCAAAACTAGATATTTTATGTACATATTTTATAGAATTGATCTAATATTATCTGTTGGCACCCATGCTACAAAAAGGCTTAATGGTGCACTTCGTTAAAACCTTAGTTATTTACTAATAAGAGGAACAAGGATTAATTCCCACTAAATTCATTTTTCTCATTTTTAGTAGTGCACCCATGTTCTAGAAATCCTAGATTCGTCTAATATAATTTGAGCCAATGCAAAAATGTTTGTGTAAAATGTACATCTGCCACTAAATTAGTGCTATTTAATATCTTTGGGTGTTGTTTCTATTGCAAATGAAGCATGTTTTTGAAGATGTCTTTTATATACATCTATTACTTTGTCCGCTTATGGTTTTTGCTTGGATTATGAGCGTCTTTGCAGATAAAATGGATTCAGTTAAGGGTGTCCTTGAAAAGTGGGGAAAGAAGGCTGCGGAGGCAACTAAGAGGGCTGAGGATCTTGCTGGGAATATGTGGCAGCACTGTATGCCAATTGTTTTATGTTTATCTTTCTGTTTCCATGTCATGTGTTATTTTAACTTATGCAGTGTGATTGTTTGCTAAGACACTGCTGTTTTTTCTCTGTGTTTTTATACTAGTCAGAGGATTCTGCATAACCCACTCTTGATTGTTGAACATTCTGATGATCTTGTAATTGTTTCATCTGAACCAGTGAAAACAGGCCCCAGTTTGGCTGATGCCGCTATGGGAAGAATTGCTCAAGGCACTAAGGTCTTGGCAGAGGGTGGTTATGATAAAGTCTTTGGACAAACATTTGAGGCATCCTTTGAGGAAAAACTTTTGAAGTCATATGCATGCTACTTATCTACTTCTGCTGGTCCAGTCATGGGAGTTCTGTATTTATCCACTGCCAAACTAGCATTTTGTAGCGATAATCCTCTTTCTTACAAAGTTGGTGATGAGACAGAATATAGCTACTACAAGGTACGCCTTCCCCTGCTCCCCAGAAAAAGAAACTACAGGGTATGCTAGCTGGTGTGAAAGATTGCATTAGGAAAATAAATAAAATAGAGTGAAGTGATCTAGTCCTGAAACTTTCCAGATTTTTTAGCCCTGGGATAGATAATTATCCAGTTTCAGTGTAATTGGCCCATCTGCATATGAATTTGATATTCAATGTTGTTAGTTGTCTATATGCTCTTCATCTCTTAGTTGATAATGGTAGCAAGTAGAGATTTATTTTGAGTTAACCATAGTTTGCCATGAATAAAGAGTTTTGTCCTTGCAAATTTTATTTGCTCGGATGTTGCCCTAGGTCTTTATTTTATTGTTGACTTTTGGTGTACCTTGAGTAAGCTTTTGTACACCTGTAGCATTTAGTTGTGTAAGAAAATGCATTACATATTAGAGATGGTTTCTATTAAAAGATCCATCACACCAATAAAATAGATGTTATCAGTTATGCGCTGTTCTTAGCTGCTTCCATCCGTTGTTCATTATTAGGTTTTGAGTTTTAAGATAAATCTAAATTGATCTGCTACAGAAGAAAAGCGGGAAAAGAGGAAGAAGGGCCTATGTGACTTGAGAAATGCTCCAAGTAGGTAGGGTCAAAGACTGACTTAGATGGATTTTTGGTGTAAACGATTTACAATTTTCTACCATCATCAAGCTTTGGATGCAACATTGAGCTCATCATACTGATTTTGCACTTAGACGATTTTATGTGTAATAGGTAACATAGGGTCTAGTTTAAAAAATTCAAGGAAAGTAAACCCGTAAATATTGTTGCATGATAGAGAGCCTAATCAAGCACATATGTGGAAAGATTTCCCAAGTGCAATATCATTGCCCGGACATTACAAGAATCATTGATCTAGTGGTAAAAGCACTACGCGTAATGTGTGGATTGACGCACATCACAAGTTTGAACCCTACAAAGACAAATTTGATATTTAAGTGGAGAAGGATATTGGGGAGGGGTTGACCTATTACCCTCCGAGTTTCGGACTGTGCACCATTGACCTTCTGTATTTCTCGGTCTTCCCAGAAAGAAAGAAAAGAAGACTACACATCATACTATATGACTAGAAGAGAGAACCTTTATAGGCGGCTTCTAGAGGGGTTGGAATGTCTTTCAAAACTGTCAACCGAGGAGACCAAATCAGCAGCTAGTTTTAAAGGACTTTGAAATGTTCAAAGGGCCCTTATGGTTAACTTAATATGGAGAAAGAGAAGAGGTCAATCTTTTACTGATCAAAGGAGATATCTAAAGATAGAGAAGAGATCATGCTATGCATGTTAGAAGTTTCAGTTAAAAGCTTCTCGGATTAATACTCTTTTGTTGCTTGCATGTCAACACAATTGTTTATTCTCTTACTGAATAATTGTAGTGAAATGGGGTTCAGTCAACCCCTAACAAGGATACAAATTTGACGCAAGAGAATTTTTTCCTTATGATCCATTTCGTATAGCTATTTATTATTTTGTTTGCTTTAATTGTATATGATATTAATTATAGTTTATAATTAATTATGATAGTTATTTACTTATGATCCATCTCGTATATGCTATTAATTATAGTTTATAATAATTGCAAAACAAAATTCAAGTTTAATTAGGAATATTCATGTGACAATGCTCAAATTGCTATCTCCGAATTAAATCTTGGATGGACCCTAGTATAGGTCAATGGTAGTTGGAACACGCTTGATGAGTCGTGGAAAGAGAAGAGATCACGATGCCCTTGTTTTGTTGTAGTTATATTCACTTGGATACATCTTGTTCGCCGTATCATTTAGAAATATGCTATCATGTCATATCTTATGAGTGACATTGCTAAGATGTTAGTGTCTTTCCTATGGGGTACTAAGTCAAGTGGCTTAGTGAATGTTCAGTGTGAGGACTTTAGAACAGCAGTGTTTCCTAAGTGAAAAGACTCGGGTCCTCTGGTTGGCGTGTGAACTCTAACATGCCTCATATAGTTTATACATATTGTTTATGCTATTTGTCCATAACTTTTAAAATCGAAGAGGAACTATTGGGTGTTATTGATAGTGCATAGTACCATAGGGTGTGGCCTAGTGGTCAATGAAGTGGGTTGAGAACTTTGCAGTCTCATGTTCAATTCCCAGTGGAGGCAAAATAATACTAGGCGGTTGAAGGTAGTAGGTACCTCATGGAATCAGTAAGCTGGTTCGGACACTATAATTATCGAAAAAAGGAAGATAGCACATAGCACCAAATTTATTTATTTATCTTTTGAGATGAAGTAGTGCATGACACCAAGAATATGAAAACTGAATACTATATGACTACGATTAGTAGACAATACATACTGCAGCCACCTGGTAATATTGAATTTGCAGCCTCTAATCTATAAAAAAATCAACAAAACATCTTTAACAATTTAACTTTTTCTTTTGCATGTCTGGAAAATAATTGCGATGCGCTATCCTAAATTTTGGGGGTGTGGTGGGTCTATCACTAATTTGGAATATCAGAATTTGTTTCCTAGTATGCATAATTCCTTTTTCTTGAAGTCTCAGACGTGTAATTTTTGTTCTTTCATTCTGTGTGAGCATTTGCTAATAGAATGATGGTAGGTGATTTAGTGATGGTTTGCTTGCGGTGGGCATTACTGAGAGCTGGCTAGAAGACGTTTGGAAATGAGACTGTGGTGTTGATGGGAAAGAGAGAGAACAATGGTTTCTTGTTGGTGTGGATCATGGCTTCATTTACTATATTATAAATTTCTAAAAATTTAAGAGTAATTGTTCCTGTCCTCTCCTCAAGGTCTAAATTCATTTTTACCTATATCTATTTGGGCCAAGTTTCATTAATGTAAAAACATGTTAGTATCTTTACTTCTCTCTACTTTGCTTTTTTCGTCCTGTTCTATTTCTTTTAATATATATGTTTTTTTTTTGTTTATATGTTTTGTTTATGAAAAAAATTACTCATTCTATTTTAAGTTGTTAACTACCAATATCTAAGGTGAACAAAACTAAAATTCATGTATGTCTCCTTTACTGCACTTCACTTCTTCTCTTTTTAGCCTATTTTTTTTTTAAAGTTCTGTCTTAGTTTAACTCCTTGTATTTAAGGAAAACAATTAATTTTTCTTTAACGAAAAAGGAGATGAAGACATTGTGCTTTGAGATTTGGAGCATTCTGGTAGGCACGAAGATTTTGTGTATTGTAGAAGCATTAAGGTTGAGGAGATTACAGGTGTTATTCGCAAGAGTGTAGGCAGGGCTGGTTTGGAGTGGCTGATTGAGTTGTTTAACGTCATTTTTAAGACGACAAGAATGCCCGAAGAATGTAGGTGGAGTACAATGATTTCCTTGTACAAAATAAAGGTGATATCCAGAGTTGCAACAACTATAGGGGCATCAAGCTGCTGAGCCACTCTATGAAAGTTTGGAAAGGGTCGTGTATACGAGGGTGAGGAGAGACGTGTCTATTTCTGAGAACCAGTTTGGATTCATGCTGGGGCATTCGACTGTCGAAGCCATTCATCTTATTAGGAGGTTGGTAGAGCAGTATAGAGAGGAAGAAAGACTTACATATGGTTTTCATCGACCTCGAGAAGGCATACGACAAAGTCCCCAGGGAGGATAATATGACTCGACCGAGCTCAGGAGCATTCACTCGTGGCCAAGCAAGGGAGCTCCAAGAATTACAATCCATGTTCATGATGAGAGGAGCATTGGAATAGTTTGAAGAGAATATCTCACTAGTTTATTTGTGCAAATGCCACTTTTGGGCCTTTGTTGTAATAGACATAACTATAAATAGTTGCCTTAGTTTCATTTGATAGTTTTTTGTTTTTGGATGACAATTAATAATCTCATTAGAATTCTACTTGGGCATATAATTAGTGATAATTAGTGGTAAGTTTAGTTAGACTGTAATTTCTTTGTTGTTGGAGAACACTTTCAAAATTTCTCACATGAACATGTTCTCTTGTGAAAATTATCTAATAGTGTAGATGCTTTAGTTGAATTTAATTAAAGGAGGTCTTGGGTTTAATATACCCATGGTTGCCTTTGATTTCAATTATTGTGTCTCACTTTTATCTTTCTTCCATTGCAATTTTAATATCAATTCTATCATTGTTTACGTATTTATGAGTTTGGGAGTTTCGATTAGGATTATCGGAGGTTACATAGAGTTATTTGGAGGTTAGAGGTATACTTGTGGCGTGCGCTAGAGGCGTCAAAGATATGTATGATGGAGCGAACTGGAAATCTGACGGTAGGAGAAGACTCGAGCACTTCGGTGATGATTGAGGCTGCGAGGATAGCTCTTAGCCCATTCCTATTGCCTTGGTGATGGACGATCGTAGCGACAAATCGAGGAGGTACCATGGTATATGTTATTCGCAGACGACATAGTCTTGATTGATGAGCCTCGCTGTGAAGTGAATGCCAAGCTGGAGGTTTGGAGACAGACTTTGAAGTTGACCAAGACAGAATATTTGGAGTGCAAGTTCAGCAACGGGAGCGACCCTGAGACCAGCGTGGAGGTAAGGCTTGGTATTGGTCGTTCGAAGAAAGGAAGCTTAGTACCTAGGGTCTATTATCCAAGAGAATGGAGATATTGATGACGATGTCACACATCATATTGGGGCAGGGTGGATGAAATGGAGACTCGTATCTGGAGTCTTGTGTGACAAAAAAGTGTCATCAAAACTTAAAGGCAAGTTCTAGAGTGCAAGTTCAGCAACGGGAGCGACCCTGAGACAAGCGTGGAGGTAAGACTTGGTATTCAGGTCATTCCAAAGAAAGGAAGCTTCAAGTACCTAGGGTCTATTATCCAAGAGAATGGAGAGATTGATGACGATGTCACACATTATATTGGAGCAGGATGAAATGGAGGCTCGTATCTGGAGTCTTGTGTGACAAAAAGGTGTCATCAAAACTTAAAGGCAAGTTCTAGAGGGTGGTGGTTAGACCGACTATGTTGTAAGGGGCGGAGTGTTGGACAGTCAAGACTTCACATATACAAAAGATGAAATTTGCGGAGATGAGGATGCTGAGATGGATGTGTGGGCATATAAGGAGAGATATGATTAGAAATAATGATATTCGGGAGAAAGTGGGAGTGACTAGGTGGATGATAAGATGAGGGAAGCGAGGTTGAGATGGTTCGAGCAGGATGAAATGGAGGCTCGTATCTGGAGTCTTGTGTGACAAAAAGGTGTCATCAAAACTTATAGGCAAGTTCTAGAGGGTGGTGGTTAGACCGACTATGTTGTAAGGGGCGGAGTGTTGGACAGTCAAGACTTCACATATACAAAAGATGAAATTTGCGGAGATGAGGATGCTGAGATGGATGTGTGGGCATATAAGGAGAGATATGATTAGAAATAATGATATTCGGGAGAAGTGAGAGTGACTAGGTGGATGATAAGATGAGGGAAGCGAGGTTGAGATGGTTCGAGCATGTGCAGAGGAGAGACAGATGCCCCAGTGCGGATGTGTGAGAGGTTGGCTATGGACGGGTTTAGGAAGGGTAGAGGTAAGCCGAAGAATATTGGGGAGAGGTGATTAGACATGATATGACGCATGTGCAACTTACTGAGGACATGACCTTAGATAGGGGGTTGTGGAGGACACGAATTAGGATAAAAGAGTAGTAAGTACTCGAGCGTAGTCCTACTTATGTTTACAAATTGATAGTTGTAGTGCTATTACCGTAGGTCCGATTAGCCTATCACACTTATAGACACATTATTGCTTTATAATCCATTGTAGTTTGATTTCTGCTGATATGCGTAGTTTAGTGTATTTTGTTTAACTTATTTAGTTGTGTTAACTACTGTTCTCTTTTGTTCGAATGCACTTTATACTGCTTTAATTCCTTATCTGAGTCTGATTGTTTTTTTTGTTTTACTTTTTACTCTTGCTTTACTTGTGCTTTGTTTTGATTTTCTTGTTTGTGATTATGATTTGTCTTGGTAGGGTCATCAGGAAGCTTGATCGCTCTACCTACCAAGGTCTGTGTACACTCTACCTTCTCTAGACCCCACGGTGTAGATTTCACTGTGGATATGTTGTTGTAATTAATTTTTCTTTATAAAAAATAAAAATATTAACATTTATGTACGGATGTGCCATGGTTCTATTTTGTTAGTTGTGGTGGGCAATACTAGGAGCTGGTTAGAAGGCATTTGGAAGTGAGACTGTAGTACTGATGGAAAGAGAGAGAACACTGGTTTTCTTGGTGGTAGGTCATGGCTTCATTTACTATAAACAACAACAACATACCCACTAAATTCCACAACGAGGTGCCTGGGGAGGGTAGAGTGTACACAGACCTTACCTCTACCTTGGTAGAACGACTGTTTTCGGGAGACCCTCAACTCAGGCAATACAAAACAGAAGCAAAAACAAAAAACAAGAAACAAAACAGAAAAATGGAAAAACAGAAACACAGAAAAACAAGGTCAGACCCAGTCCAAAAACTAAAGCTTTAAATGCTTTAAAGCAGTATAATGCTGATAACAAACTCGAATACGCCATGATAGCGCATCCTGAAGAGGAAGCAATACTCATTTACTATAAATTTTAAATATTTAAGAGTAATTGTTTTGGTCCTCTTCTGAAGGTCTACTGTCATTCTACCTACATCTATTTGGGCCAAGTTTCATTGATGTAAAACGTGTTCGTGTCTTTACTTCTCTCCATTTAGCCTTTTTCATCCTGTTATCTTCTTTTTCTTTTAATATATATTCTTTGTTCTGTTTATATGTTTTGTTTATGAAAAATATTATTTATTCTACTTTTAGTTGTTAACTACCAATATCTAAGGTGAACAAAATTAAATATTATGCTGGTCTCCCTTGCTGCACTTCACTTCCTCTCTTATTATCTTTTTCTAAAGTTCTATGTTAAGTTAACTGCCTGTATTTAAAGTAAACAAATAGTATTTTTCTTTATAAAAAAGTGAAATGTTAATATTTATACACCTATCTCGAGTGTGCCATGGTTTCTATTTTGCTGGTTGTTAAATGTCAAGAGAGCCTCTTGGTGTAAAATGGTAGTTGGTTGAAAGTTTTGTTGAAGATGAATATGGTTGTGATGTGAAGAGAGGTGTAGAGGCTCATTGTGTGATGTGATGATGAGCAGTTAATAATGGTTATGAGGATGGGATTGGGGGTGGCGGGGTGGTGCAAGTTTTGCTTTGTTTTAATTAATCTTTTGTCAGCTGAGGACATCAAAGGAATATGGAGAGAGGCCGTAAATGAAATTCATAGTAAGTTCGGTGTTGCCATTATGTTTACATGCCAATGGAGACAGGATCATTGACTTTTATATGGTATTCTGACAAGTGGTAATCTTGTTTGCTTTCATTGGAATTAGGATTCTGAGGACTAGTAAAGGAAATATAGATTCTTGAATCGTTTCAGGGTATTTATTTATACCCAACCCCTGCATGGTTCTAGTTTAACCCTGTTCACTTGTTGATTATCTTGATATCCTTTAGAATTGCGCATTCACTGCATTTATAAGTTGCCTTACTACTATTGAGGAGAGTAACTAAGTATACAGTGCATAATTTGTCTTAAAGTTTTTTCTTCAGATCCCTTTTAGTCCGCTGCTTTGTATAGTCCTATTGTAGGATGTTATTCTTCCTGCCTTGGTTGTTGATGATTACCTTGCTCTCTTTCCATGGTTATTGGCCTCAAAACAGATATGAGCTGACTAGGATCATAAGGTTAAGACAGGGCTAGGCTTAAGCAATCCTTTGGATCAAAATTTATTAGATCAAAATCTTTTGTCATCGTCTTGATTTATAAAATTTCAAGAGATACCTCTCTTTATGAACGTAACTTCATTTATGCATAATGTGGATGGATGTATCTATAGTGAAGCTCAATGTTTTGCGAACAACACATGAACTCTTTATGATCTACTTATTTGGGAAGAATTTTCAATGGTACTTTTTTAGCCTTGGTGGACAGAGTTACCTAGTACTTGTTGCTGGTGGGAGGTGGCAAGTATCCCGTGGAACTAGTCGAGGTGCTCGTAAGCTGGTCTGAACACCACAATTATAAAAATGAAGAAGCTATATTTGAAAATGAATTGGTTATTCATAAAAAGTGTTGAAGTATGGTTATCTCATTCAAAGCTCAAGTTGTTAGAGATAATACACTTTTATTTATTTAATTATGTCTTTCAACACACCCGCACACGTGCATCCTAATTCTTTTTCCTGAGCTAAGCATGTGATAATTCTTTTTGATAATGATTGGCAGTGACACGAACCTAGAACCTATGTTTGTTTTGATATCATGTTGAAGTGTGACCATCTCATTTAAAAGCTTAATTTGTTAGAGAACTCACTTTTATTTATTGTCTTTCAGCAAAGAGAAAGTTTTCTTCTAATTTCGCTTCTTGTTCTTCCTATTCAGAAAGACTTGTCGGATGGGGAAATTTCCTAGAGACTTCACTTTTGGGTTTGGCTTAATTGTTCTAGTTGCGTGTGAAAAGAGGGTGGTGTGTAGAAGGAGAAACTGGTGCAAATGGGATCATTTGTTGGGTCGGTCGAGTGAGGTCTAATTTGAAGGTGTAGGTGAAGGACTATCAATGAAAGAACATTCCACCAAATCTAGCTACCGTGACAACATTTCCTAAACAATTCAAAATCTGCATATCAGTGAACGAGCATTCCACCAACATATTAACTGGTAGTTGTATAAACTAGCAATTGGAGTTTGACGTGAGATTATGGTGGAAGATGAGGGAGATGATAGGATTGAGAAAAATGGAGCTTTTGCTGGCGCATTATGTTGATATGGAGTTATGACCAATGTGGAGAGGAGAAAGAGAAAGAGAAAAATAAAAATAAAATAGTTATGTTCTTTTTTTCTCCATTGACACGTGTCCTTGGGCATTTCAATATAAAGAAAACAAGGGTAGTTCACGCTCTCATGAGAAGTATGGAACAGTATGCCATGTCAGCACTGGGTGTTCGAGTTGCATGTGAAAAGAGCATGGTGTTGTAGTGTGGTGTAGAAGGAGAAATGGGTGAAAATGAGATCATTTTTGGGTCCGTCGAGTGAGGTCTAATTTGAAGGTGTAGGTGGGAGAGGGCTAAAGGTTTAACATCTCACCACCACCAAATCTAGCTACCGTGACAACATTTCGTAAACAAAATCTGCATATCTAGCATTCCACCGACATATTAACTGGGTAGTAGTATAGACTCGCAATTAGAGTTTGACGTGAGAGATTATGGTGGAAGATGAGAGATGAAAGAGACCAAAGTGGAGAGAAGAAAGAGAAACGAAAACCTAAAAAAAATAGTTTTTTTTCCTCCGTTGACACGTGTCCTTGGGCATTTCAACATATCACGCTCTCATGAGAAGTATGTAATATGCAGCGTGGCATGTTAGCAGTGGGTGTTAAATAGACACATTTTTTATTAACATTAGGTATTCAATAAATGCCTCCAGGGGCACAGGCGAGTTGGTAAGTGGCAAGGTGATTGGGGTATAACCACCCCGACGTCGCGGGTTCGAACTCGTGTGGTAACAATACTTTGCTGAAATATTGCAAGGGTTGTTGCTGGGTTCGTGTCCCGTTGGTCCTCTCCCTTGCAGGGCTGCCACTCGCGCATATCCCTCGATTTACATCCCACCTGACTAAGAGGCCTCTGGTACAGGTGGGGGGGTTTCGCCTTCGGGACTTTCCCCTCATCAAAGGTATTCAATAAATACAACCCTTAATGACAATTTTGGACAAGTTTAAGGGGCCGCATATGTATTCAGCCGCTTCTAGGAGACCTTTATATTAACTTAACCTTCTCGTTTTCTGTTAAGCTTCTCAAATACTTTTTGTTTGCTTGTGTTGCTTTTAATCATCTTGTTCTTGATCAATTACCTTGTTGATTAGAGAGGACTACTGTTTTCCATTAACTGCTGGAAACTCGTAAGCCTGCAAATAACTGAGATCTTTTTTCTATTGCAGGTGGTTCTCCCAGTACACCAACTTAAAGCCGTTAATCCATCAACTAACAAGGTCAATCCAGCTGAGAAGTACATCCAGATTATCTCAGTTGACAATCATGAGTTTTGGTTTATGGGTTTTGTTAACTACGATAGTGCTGTCAAAAATTTGCAAGGTGCTCTGCTGGGTCATCATTCATAGCTGGTGCGTCAATTTCTTGATCATTTCAGATGAGTTCCGTGGCAGTGGATCTTGTTGATGTAGATAAGATTCTGTGAAATATGACAAATCGTGGTGGGTGTCTATTAGTTTTGCATCTCGTGTATTATTCCCTCTATTTCCTGGATCTTTTTTAGCATCGTTTAGTATTTCTAATGGTGGGTTCAGTTATGACCATATGTTCTTTATCATTCAGAGAAGACATTAGTGGATTTGTTAATACATATAATACATATGTATTGTATTTCATGGTCTCCACACGAGATCGAATAAATTTATTCTTTGTAATAAGATACTCGATTGTTTATTGTGTGTGTATATTTTCTGGAAATGCAAACATATTACCCAATTGTTTGAATTAGCTGTTCATTTCTTTTACCTCGATTCTGTAGTTTTAAGGCGCTGTGCAGGCGCCTTCAATTCTCAGAATATATATTTACTTGAAGGGTGCAAATCCTGTAATGTGAATCAAATCTGCATGGCAAGTGTTCTTACTTTTTGTCCTTTAGCTGGGATTAAAAATAATTGGTGTCAAATCAATTTGAATACCAACATAAAAGAAGCTAATCAACATTGAGAAGCAAATCTGAGCAATCTTGACCACCTCAACCACTTTCATAAATTGGCACTTGAAACCTTAAATGAGATTTACGCTGCCTTTCTCATTTTTTGAGAAGCCAATTGAAATAAAATTTGCCACCAACAAAAATCGAGGATCAAGTGACATTGACATGAAAATACATTATCACTGATGTATATAGAAAACGCCTGGGAATGCGTCCCAATCCGATCCAGAAGGGGCCTGGGTTATGGGGGCTTAAGGGGACCGAGTTGGGAAGCTTGGGGTGGGGTGGGGCGGGGAGGAAAGGGGAGGGGAGGGGAAGGGAAGATCGAACATACCCCCAACCCCTTCTTAGTGGGCCGGTCCTTAGGGGGCGATTGGCATGAATACCCTTCAAATGATTTGCTTTTTAAATTTTTCTCCTCAAATATGAAATCTTTAATTATTGGCCTTCACCGATTTAAGTCAATAATAGTACAACGATTTTATCCTTGAAACCCAAAGATATAAAACCACCAACATCCCAACGAACCTCAAAACCAATTGCAGATCCCACTAACCTCTCCAACGTTTCTACGACAAGAACAACATTCTGACGATATTGTTGTGATTGTTTTTGGCTGCAACCATGCCGGAAAAGGTAAATACATGAGATTTGCCTTTTGGTTGAACGTTATTTTATTGCTTAGATTAGCTTTAGATCAGTTTGTTTTTGTTATTATTAGAAAATAACAGCAAATCATCTTCGATTTGTTTAATATACAATGATTGTTCAGAAGCAACTGATATCCCAGTGACTTTTAGTTGAAATTCAATTTTGCGACTGATAATTTTACTCAACAACATAGAATCGATCAGATTTGTTGCTTTGTTTCGATTTCCATCAGTTTATAAGTTTATTTTGGTTAATATACAAAGCTTGTTGAGTTAGATGTGAAACTATATTAATTTCTTTTGACTACATAATTTTAAACAAGTTATGCCTTAGACATAAGTATAATCAGCTACCTACACTCCTACACATAAAAAAGAAAAGAACAAACTCTTCCTGATAAGGGAATAATATACTATAACACAGACTGAGGCCTGGAGAGTATTGAACAAATTATGCCTTACAGCACAAGTTTAATCACCTACTTACACTCCTATACATGTATAGAAAAGAAAAAAACAAACTCTGTGTTACAGCCCGTATAATAAGAATTACGTTACTTGAATAAAAACAAGAAAATAATGCGGAAGCGAAAATATGAAGATTAAAGACAAAATTTAAAGATATGTGAAATTTGAAAATAAAATCTCCAAATTTCAAGATTAAGTGTTAAGAACCCCAATTGATCTTAATATTAAAAATTAACGGATTAAAACTAATTATGATACTAATAGAGTCAATTCAAGAACTTAAATTAAAAAGTGATCTACATCATTGTTTCGAAGAAATTTCTCTAATAATTAGTATAAGACTAATTGCCTTCTTTAATTTATGAATAAGAACCAAAGATATCAAGTACGAATTAATCGTACTTCTTAGAATAATCGTTCTTATAAGATTTCAAGATAAATCCAAAGTAGCCTCACACAAAGGTGTAAAGAAGAATCTACTTTTATGGAAATAACTAAACTAAAACATAATTAGGAAACTTTTAAACTAGAAAAGCATGTAAAACTAATACCAAAATTATTCCCTAACAAAATAGGAAAAAGTTGCCTAATTCGTGGACACTTCATACGTGAGTTGTTGCCTATTTTGGGCAGAATTTCAGCCATTTTATGGGCTTGATTTTCAGTCTTTCGGGCTTAATGCGGGCCCCAATCATTTCCTTCTTGGGCTTGGACTTGAATCATAAAATATAAAATATGTATAGCACTTATCCCATTCTTCTCCATAATTATTGGATTCGTTCTTGGGTTTTTCTTCTATGATAAATATCTTCTTGATTTTCAATTGAATCCCAACAACCTTGGCTTGCATCTCTTTAGCTTGTGACCTTGGCGACGGTCTTCTTTGGGTTTCTATAGTATCATCCTTGCCCACATAGTTATCATCCTCCTCTTCTTGAAAATAATTCATCCTCGAATTTGATCCTACATCATCAGGACAAATCTGCAATATTGAAAGTAGCACTTAGTACCAGGCCAACTGGTAAGCATTGTCTTCAATTCACTCGAGAACTTTGAAGGATCCATCGCCTTTAGGATGCAATTTAGACTTCCCTTTAGAAGGAAACCTTACTTTTCTCATGTGACTCAAACTGAGTCTCCGGGCTCAAAGATGACTTGTTTTTGCCTTTTATTTCTTCTCAAAGTAACTTGCTCATTCCTCCTTTCAATGGCAGTTTAGTTCGCTCATGTATCTTCCTGATCATCTCAATTTTATTTTTCCCATCAAGACTAGCAACATCATTAGTAGGCAATGACACTAAATCAAGGGAAGTAAGAGAATTAAAACCATAAACAACTTTAAAAAGGAGAGAATCCAGTAGAATGAATAATTCTATTATTAGCAAATTCCACCAAAGGCAAGTGCTCCTCCCAAGTAGTTAATTTACCTTTCAAAACAGCCCACAACATGTTACCTAAATTTCTATTCACCACCTCAGTTTGCCCATCAATTTGTGGGTGGAAAGAAGTAGAAAACAACAATTTGATCCCTAACTTTTCCCAAAAGAAACGCTAAAAGTGGCTCAAAAACTTAACATCCATATCACTAACAATAGTTCTAGGTATGCCATATAATTTCACAAAATCTTTAACAAACAAATCAGCCACATGAGAAGCATCATTAGTTTTCAAGTATGGAAAGAAACGGTCATCTTAGAGAATCTATCCACCACAACAAAGATATTATTCTTACCATACTTTGTTTTTGGCAAACCTAAGACAAAATCCATAGAGATATCAATTCAAGGTGAAACTAGAATAGGTAAAGGTGTGTACAACCCATGTGGTAAAATTCTAGATTTAGCATGTTTACATTCTAAACATTGTGCATAAATTTTTTCTACATGCGCATTTCAGGCCAAAAGAAATTTTCATCAAGTATATCTAAGGTCTTTGACACCCCAAAGTGTCCCATAAGACCCCCAAAATGTGTATTTTTTACCAAAGCATCATGCAATGAACATATTGGCACACACAACTTATTTTCCTTGTAAAGAAACCCATCATGCAAAGTGAACTTCTCAAGGGCCCCTTCAAACATGAAGCATAAGCAACTCCAAAATCTGAATCATCAACATACAAACCATGATACTTTATCGTTATTTTGTTGATGGCGTGATACTTTATCGTTATTTTGTTGATGGCGTGATAATTCACACATTCTCCAAGTTCCATCTTTCTTTGGTACCAAGAGCACATGAACAAAACATGTGCTCATGTTATCTCACAAATCCCTTTTCAAGCAACTCTTCTACTTGTATTAGTTGTTTCGTTATTTCATTGGGATTACTTCTCTAATAGGGCCTATCCAGAAGTTGAGAATCAAGCACAAAGTCAATATGATGTTCTTTTTCTCTTAAAGGAGGTAACCCCCTTAGGGATATTTCTCAGAAAAGACATCGCCAAAATTCTGCAGAAGTATTAAAACAACATTAGGCAAAGAATGAGTTAAATCATTAGTGTTAATCATAATTTCCATATAAGTAAGAAAGATAATAGACAACCTCTATTTTTTACAAGTAAACACTCTTTGCCTTTTGCAAGACTCACTATTTTTTCACCCTTAGCCTCTTTCCTCTCACTAATTTTTTTTTTTATCACTCTTCCCACCATTTGCATTTCTCTCGTTACTGCCCTCTCTTTCCTCTTGCCTATTGCCTCACTTGAGGTCTTTCCTATCTTTCTTTTTTCTCACTCACTTTTTTGATCCCTCCCCATGTTTTCCCATTGTTGCTTTCAATCGTTGTTGGTTTTCATACACTTGGGAAGGAGTTAAAGGTGCAAGAATATACTTTTTACCCTTATGTTCAAGAGAGTACTTATTTCTCCTCCTATGCAAGCATATATATCGTATTGCCAAGGTCCTCTCAACAAAATATGAAAAGCTTGCATTGGTACAACATCACAGAGAACTTCATCAAAATACACCACAATAGAAAAGGAAATCATGCATTGTTTACTCACCTTGAGCTCTCCACATTCATTCAACCATTAGAGCTTGTAATTGACCTTACGTTTCGTGCATGTATTCCCCAATTTCTTCACCACATATGCGCTCACCACATTAGCACAACTAGCATTGTCGATAATGATAGAGCAAGTTTTTACCCTTTATCCTACAGCGTGTATCAAAAATATTTTCTCTGTGCCTCATCAAGCTCTTTCATATTAATGTTAATAAGATTCCTAACTACCCCCAAAAAAAAATTCTCATAATGAGGAGCTATATCTCTCGTCCTCGCTCCCAAAGCACTCTTCTTCTTCTCCCTCAGTTTATTCACTCTCATATTCCCCATTATATTTAATTAAGATAACTCTTCTATTTGGATATTCAAATGCCTTATGTCCCCTCCATTGACACTTATGACATTGTATAGCACTAGAAAGTATAGAAAGAGTAGAAGTTTTTGTGTTAAAAGTTTTATTACCTCCATATTTAGCCTCCAACTTACCTTGACCTTATCATTTTGTGTTTTAAGCGTAGTTTTCTCCTCATATGTCGGCTATGACTTCCTTGAAGTTGTAGGAGATAAATTTCTCTATCTTGCTAACTTGTTGCTTTCTTTCTTTCTTTTGATATATTTTTTACTTTTCTGACCAACTCTACTACCTCATCTAAATTTATATCATGTCGCAATTCTACTACATCATCTATATCTTTATTCAGACCATTAATAAACCTAGACATAGTACCCTCTTCTTCCTCATTACAATTTTCTTGCATCATAGTCACATCCATAGCCTTAAAGTAATCATTCACAGACGTAGAACCTTGCCTAAGAGTTTGAAGGCATTGTTTGTAGATCTCTTTGAAAGTGTAATGGCACAAACCACTTTCTCATAAACCTCCCTCATCCCATATCACATAACTTCATTGTTGGTTTACTACTTTCTTTCAACCCGTGGACAACTACGGGCGGTTCTTTATTGTCTACTCTATCTCTGCTAAAGTTTTCCACCACTAGCATCATAGTTAGAAAATTCAACCACAATAAGTTTAGCTTTCTTTCTTGAGTAGTTGTGACGGTCGAAGATGACATCTACCTTTCGCTCCCAATCAAGGTACAAGTTTGAATCTCTTGTCCCTTGAAATTAGGAATCTTAAATCTTAATGCTACTAAGATTTTCATCATCAGCCTTATCTCATCCTCATCATATCAAACTGATCCTCATCTTATTGAAATTGAGGAGCTGAAATAGCCTGTCTCCTGACCAGAGGAATAGGATGTTGTTGGATTCTCCTCAAATTGACTTTGTTCACCGAATTAGGTAGATTTGGGCGACCTCTAACGCTTCAATTCGGGCGGTAATCATTATAAGCATCTCGACTATATTGTTGTCGTTTTGAGTTCCCGCTCCATTCTCCTTTTATGTTTGAGATATCTCGATTTTTTAAAAAAGAAATAAATATCTCTAAATTTAGCTTTCTCCCTCTATTGATCTCACCATCGCTTGCCTTTTGCCACTCTAATTACTACTTTTGGATGGTTCCTTTAGGATTTATTTATAAACCCTATTAGTAACAACAATCCTTTAGAAGTAAGATGTAGAAAGAAAAAAATTACTAACTCCCAGATGAATTGAGGTTTGACGAGACAAGAAAAAGACCAATTTGTATGAAACGAAATTTTTCCAAATTTTCCCTCCTTGGTTTTCCTTCTTGATGTTGAAAAACAAGAAACACAATAAATTTGGAGTTCCTTAATTTGCAAGCAATCTTTTTCATTTTTTTGCAGCTATGTAAAACTTTTTACACTACTGAAATAAAGAGAGTTTTCTTTTTTCTTTCTGTTTTTGTTTTTTGTTTTTTGCTACAAAACACCCAAGATTATCAAGAACAGAACCTTGATAGAACCGCTCTGATACCACTTGATTAGAATCGAGTTACTTGAATAATAAAAAAAAATGCAAAGAGAAAATACGAAGATCAAAGACTGAATTTAAAGATATGCGAATTTCGAAAATGAAATCCCCAAATTTTAAGATTAAGTTTTAAGAACCCTAATTGATCTTAGAATTTTAAATTAGCGAATGAAAACTAATCATGATAATAGTCAATTCAGGAATTTAAATCAAAAAGTAATCTAGACCCCTGTTTCGGAGAAATTAGAGATAATAATTCGTATAAGACTACTTACCTTATTTAATTTATGAATAAAAACCAAAGATATCAAGCATGAATTATTCTTACCTCTTAAAATAATCATTATCAAAGATATCAAGCATGAATTATTTTTACCTCTTAAAATAATCATTCTTATATGATTGCAAGATAAATTCGAAGTAGTCACACGAAAAGGCGTAAAGAAGAGAAACTCGCTAATAATAATAATGTTGTCTAATGAAAAAAACAAAATTCACACCCTATATAAGGGAAACTTATCCCAAATAGAATGGGAATAGAATATACTTTTATGGAAATAGCTAAACTAAAACCTAATTAGAAAACTTTTAAACTAGGAAAGCGTGTAAAAATAATACCAAAACTATTCCCTAACAAAATAGGAAAAAGTTGCCTAATTCTTGGGCACTTCATACACGAGTTGCTGTCTATATTTGGGCAGAATTTTAGCACTTTTATGGGCTTGATTTTCAGCTCTTTGAGGATCCATACAGCCCCAATCTTCCTCTTCTTGGACTTGAACTTGAATAATAAAATATGTATAGCAGTTATTCCATTCTTGTTCATAATTCTTGGACTCGTTCTTGAGCTTTTCTTCCATGATAAATATCTTTTTGATTTTCATTTGAAGCTGAGCAACCTTGACTTGCATCTATATACCTTGTGACCTTGACAACGGTCTTCGTTGGGGTTATATGGTATCATCCTTGCCCATGGATATGTTGACATCTAACTTTTGCCCTCCGATAATTTTATTTAATTTTTCAAAATTTTTGAGTTACAAATAGATTGAAATATATACATTTTACAAGTCGAAAATGATTTTACAAAATTGTTTCGGTGATATTTTGCCATTTTATTTGGCAAAATATCATCAAGTATATCATGGTATATCATATTTCATGTTGTGTATATTTTTAATATTTTCAAATATAATTATCAAAATTTAAAATCAAAATAGTAAAAATATAATTATTTAAAACTATCAATGATCAATCGACCAATATTTTACTTCGTTAATTCAAGAAATTTGACTAAATTGAATAAATAATCAATTACGTCTCAATTTTATAATTTGTTTAGCTTTAATTGTATTGTATTTTTAATGGGTCACAATCGAACAACTCAGAATTGATTTTTACACCAAATGGGTCATAATTGAAATGATTTGGTTATTTTATAAATTAAACCCGTGGCCACATTTTGCACATTGTCCAACGGCGGATCGACCCGGCCCACGTAGCTTCAAAGAGACCAAAGCCTTTTTTCCCTTTTCATTTGGGCGAAATTCAAGCAAGAGTGTCATGACCCGTCCGATCGTTTTTAGCTAAAGACCACTATTTGCCTATTTTATCCTTTCCGTAGTCTCTGTGTGGGGTTCGTGATGTGCTGGGATGGGTGGAACGGATCCCGAGGTCCATTTATATGAGTTTCGGATGAAAAATCCAAATTAAAAAACTTAGAGTTGATTAGTTTAACTCAAAGTTGACGCTCGAGTATATGGGTCCGTTTCCGGTTCTGTCACTTCCGGTAATTCTGGAGTGGACCACTTATGACTTAGTCGAGACATTGGTTTGCTTCTCAAAGTAATCATAGGCACTTTGTGGCCTTTTTTGTGACATTATGACATTTGAATGTTTGGACGATTCTTTAAAGAAATGTGTTTAAGCTCGGCCGTATGAGAAAGTTGAGTGTGTGAGTGAGTTCGTAGCCCTCTTTATGAGGTGTCTGCATATTTGGATGTGTCAAGAAGGTTCCAGGTGCGTTTCACATGTTTAGGTGAGTTCGGGGAAGAACCAGAAAATCTGGTTTTAGTGGTCTAGTTCCCTCCTTCGCGTTCGTGTAGAGGGTTTCACATTCGTTAGGATAGGGACCAGATGGGACGCATTTGTGGGGTGGGGTCCCGTGTTCGCGTAGAAGAAATGGGGTGGGTCATTCCAGGTACGAAGTTCATGGTCACGCGATCATGTCTGTTACACCCCACAGTTCTTCATGCGATCGAGCGTATAGTTAGTCGATTTAAGCTCCAGTAACCCGAGACCCTTCCCGAGGGTCAAATACAACTTATATGAATGTTACAGAGGTATACAGAAGGTTGAAAGTCAATTGGATTAAAGGAAGTACATTTCGACAATGTTTGGCGAAGATTAGGCGATATGTTAAGCATTCCGCCCCACGAAAGACGATCCGCTTCACGGATCAGACCCTCATTTTCCTCACCTCACTGCCCCAATATGCATTGGGTTCTGTGCCCGTAGATGGGGTTCTATGATGCAGAACCAACTACATATCAGTGGCGGTGGAAGGTTCTATATAAATCCCAAAGCGGTAGCTTTCTCATTTCATCTCCACATTGACCTAAACATTTCCCAAACACTTTCAAAGACCTCCTTAGGGTTCTTAGGTCATCAAGTAGTCATATCACACCAATTCAAAGGCAAATAATCCATATATATAATGTTACACCACGTAGTTCCAGGACACGTGTAAGAAATGTACGTGAGAAGATACGATATTAAGTTTGAACGAAAGAAAGAATTGTTTTCCAAGGAAAAATATTCCGAACCACGGGAAGGAAAATTGTTCGTTAAGGAGAATTGGATGCTCAAATTTGTTATTTAAGGCTTTTAAGAGTTTATCGGAATTATGAAATTTATTTTACAGAATTGGATACGTGGGGCCCACCCGAGAAATTTTACGTTTTTGTGGGGCCCACGAGGTTTTCGATATTTTGACGAATTATGGAAATTTCGGGAAATGAAATGTTATGAACCAATGGGAGGGCGACACGTGTCACCCTCCACATGGTCATCATAGGACGAAATGGTCAAGAAAAGAATAGCCATTTAGCTTGATAAAATGGACCAAGTCAAAGGGCAAGTTGAAGCTTGATTTAATTGACCAATCTTAGCCATCCATTTGGTTTCATCCAAGCCCTTGGTGGTGTTATAAATACATACTACTACTAGTAGCAAGACAAGCTCCCAACACTTAGAAAAAATTTCACACTTGTTCTTGCCATTATGGAGCTCTCGGCAATGAGCCTTTTCCCACACAAAAATTTTGCAATTGTGAATCATAATTCACAATACTTAAACCCAAGGTTCCTAGGGGTATTATAAGGATATCTCAATAGAAAGATCCCGAAAAAACTACGTTTTCACGTTAGTTGCAAGATGAAAACTTAAGGTATTCTTCAACTTTGAAGTTGGAAATTGAAGAGAAGTTGGTTATGAGCTTCAAAGGAGTGCTTGGAGCGGATTGGAACGTAAGAAGATGAGCTAAAAGTTGCTAAGGATCGACTTTGACGCTTGGATATTATTAGGGCTTATTGAGGTAAAATCTTCATCTTCTTAATGTGATTGAAGATTACATGTTATAGTAGTTGATAAATGAGCATGTGGTATATAGATTGAAGTTTGAAAAGATTTGGATCATGTCGACATGTTGAAAACCGAAAATGGGCATGTTAGCCATTAATGTTGTAATCAATTCGGTCGTTAGCTAAAATCGTTACATGTTATATATAGAAGAGTATATAGTTGTTATAATTGGTTATGACTTATTTAACATGTTGGAATAACGATTTGGATTAGAAAGGAATTGAAAAGGATGATATGTGGACATGTTGTAGCCGAGAAGTTGCCTTAGACTTATTGGATTGTTTAATATGAATTGTGGGGCAGAATTTTACACGTCTGGCTAGGCGTGTAATCCCCTTGGAATTTCTGAATTGTTGAGCCTTAAATGTGGCATTTGGTTATTGATTTTTGGGCCTTGAAAAAGGTGGAAAAGTACGTAGAAACAAAGGAAGTGCTGTCCGATTTTCCGTAGAATAAGAGTCCTTATACTTGGAAATATTCTACGTTGAAAGCTAGAAGTTGATAGGCGTATTATGGTTATTATAGGTTGACATTCTACGTGCGGCAAATTCAAGATAGCAAGTGGATTAAGTCGAAGAGGTATGTGGAACTTTTCTTATCTCTTGAGCATGGGTAGTTATAAATGTATAGTACGGTGAGCGTCTGAGATTTAAATGAATTCAGTTCATTTGATATCCTTGACTTGTTTTAAGAATGTCTAAGTTGGTTGAGTTATAGAATTAACTCACTTGTTTTTAAAGAATAAAAATGTCACGACCGACCAAGACATGGTGGTGCCCTACACAGGCACCACTACAGTAACCATCAGAGAAAGTCAGCGGCACATATATAAATTACATAACTTAATTCAGTAAGAAGTGACCAACAGGCTAGCCGATGAGGCTGCCTTCCTGGATATACATTGAGAACTAGTCCAAAGACGTTACATCCTTTTTCTTTACAAACCGACCCACATACATGACTACAGACCTCTAAGAATTTTGACATAACAACTGTGACGGGACAGGGCCCCGCCATACCCCTGAATGTACAACAACCGACAATACCAGAGATATGAATCAAAGATAAGCCTCCGGAGTAATGGAGCTTCTCAACAGCTGAACAATGATCCTAAGAGTGAGGATCAACAACCTGTATAACTCTACCTACGACATGAACACAGCCCCCCCGAAGGAGGTCAGTACAACATGTACCAAGTATGTGAAAAAGAAAGTACTGTAATGAAATCATAATAGTTTAAAATAAAGCTGGGGACATGTATGATAACCACATTAACAGTACACTGTGCCTTACTAACAATGAGAGTAAACAAGGGTATACTTTACTGCATAAAAATAGGAGGCTCATGATCAAATTAGGGCCACCCGCCCGTAGTATCATTAAGCACTCCTACTCCTGTGTTACACCCCGTAGTTCCAGGGTATGTATGTGAGGACGTACGTACGAGAATACGACGGTAATTTTGGAAAGGAAGAAAGATGTGATTTTTCGACGAAAAAGTTTCCGGATTTTGTGAAGGAAAAAGGTTCGATAATGGGAATTGGATTCCCAGATTTGGTATTTGGACTTCTTGGATTATTATATAATTATGGAATTTTATTTTCGAATTTGGTCACGTGGGGCCCACGGGGAAAATTTACGGTTTTGTGGGGCCCACTTTGTTTTGGAGATTTTGGATTTTTTGGATATTTTCGGGAGATGAAATATTTTGGACGAGTAGGGGGGAGACACGTGTCACCCCCATGTGGCCATGTTGGCCGAATGGCTAGTGGACATGTGGCTTGGACGGTTTGGGTGGACAAGTGGCTAGCCACTTGTCCAAATTTTGTGGTGGACATGTGGTTGGTAGAATCCACACCCACATGCCCCCAATCTACACCACACACTTGCCTAGTGTTATACCCCGTATTCTCAGGGTATGTATGCGAGGACGTACGTACGAGAGCACGACAGAAAAAGATTTGGAAAGAAAGAAAGATGTGAGTTTTCGACGGAAAAGTTTCCGGTTATTTGTGAAGAAAAAGGTTCGTTAATGGGAATTGGATTCCCAGATTTGGTATTTGGACTTCATAGATTATATTAGAATTTTGAGATTTTATTTTGGAAATGGTCACGTGGGGCCACGGAGAAATTCTGGTTTTGTAGCCCGCTTTGTTTTGAGATTTCGGTATTGTGGATATTTTTGAAGACGTTTATGAGGGCCAATAGGAGGGTGACACGTGTCACCCCGCCTAGAGTGGCTTGGCGAAGTTACCTTTGCACAACACGGTTAGAGTCGTTTTTCGACGAAGCGTTTTCGCGTAACTGCGAAGGAAAATTCGCTATGTCGTTTTGTATTTTTGCGGATTTTTCCGGCGCGAACATTTTGGGCCAACAAGAGGTGACACTTGTCACCTCAGTGGGCAGCGCCTAAGTCGGTTTGGCCTTGGCGATTGGTGCCTTGTTGTGGCATTGTTTTGTGCAATGTTTTGTGCAATGTTTTGTGGCTTGTTTTGTGGAGTAGGGACTAGGGTGCACTTGACTTGATCTTGGCCTTACACTTGCCTTGCATGGCTTGATCTTGGCCGTTGGTTGGCCTTTGGTTTTGCTATAAATACCATAGCTTGAAGACTTCATTCATCAAAACTTCCAAGTCTTGAAACCCTCTCCTCCCCTTTGTGAGCTCTTGGCGAGAGCCTTCCTCCCCTTTTCGTGTGGCCTTTGGCGAGGGTTCCCTTCCAGCTGTGGTGCTAGCCATGGGTACCCACTAGCTAGTTGTTTTCGTATAATACCCTCCTTGTGGTATTGAAATACTTCTCTAGTATTGTTATAATGCCCAAAATACCTTAGCCTTTACCTTGTTGTATTCCAAAAGTTACCTCTATCGTAGAGCAGGAAATACTACCTTTTGTCCTTTTAGTCTCAAACCAAACCCTAAGGAAATCTTCATAGTTGGTTGAAGTATTTGAGTAGAAGTTAGTTAGAACTTCTAAGGGTTGTTTGGAGCGGATTGGAGCGCGGAGTAGGAGCTAAACCTTGCTCAGGATCGACATTATAACTTGGATAATTTTGGGCTTGTCGAGGTAAATAATCTTGTCCCCTTTTTGTAATTGGAAATTACATGTTTGAATATATAGTTGAAGTATACTATATATAGAACTGAACATTATTGTGCGGCAATGTCTTTTGACTTAAGCTCAAGAATAAAGAATCGAATCAGTAATTACATAGGAATGTATTGCAGTAGACTTGTTTAGTATTTCTGAGTAGAATTGTACACGTCCGGTTATACGCGTAAACCCCCCCCCCCCCTGGTTGGCTTGGTAGCCGGCCTCGATAGAAGAGGAGATTTCTGTTTGTGCGGGGAGTCTTTGCGAATTTTACGTAGAAAGTTAGAAACTTGTGTTTTGGGGTTAATAGGCGTTTGTGACCTTTATAGGTGAAAGTACTAAGAGTAGCGTATTCTACTCGAGAGTGGAAAGGGCTAGCAATGTTGTAGTACTTGGAGCATTTTGCTTATTGTCGATAAATCGTCGCGAGGTATGTGAACCTCTTCCTATCTTTTCTAGCATGATTGTTGTGAACTATGTAGTGCGGTGAGCGTACATGTGCTATATGATTTGGTTGGTTTAAAACATAGGGTGTTATAATAGCTTTATGGGAAGTTAGTTATAACGACCTTATGTAGGTGAAAATGGTTTACTGATGTTAGAAGTTAAGAGACTTGATCTTATAAGATAAGAGACTTAACTTATTTGTTTTAATGTGGATGTTGTGTGAAACCTCATTCGTGAGTAATGAGTACTTGGTTTTAAAGGGATAATGTTTCTTGATTCGGGAATCGGAATGTGTATCGACAGACCATTGCAGCGTTAATAAAGGAAAATGTATTGAATAATGATGTGTTGTATTAAAACCAGTAGAAACCTCCATCTGCATAGAAGCTAAGATGAGACAAAATGATATTACATTTTCTAGATCATGGTTCTTTGTAATAAGATCGTTATAAACAAGAATAAACTACTCACATATATGACATATGTTACTCAATTGTTTTAAAAGAGATTAAGACTATGAGTTATGAAACCTTTCTAAAATAAGTGACTTGAGCATTTGAAATTAGGCAAATTTGAACGTTTGGAAAATAATGTTGTTACTTGATTTTACAAAAGGGGAAGTGTCTTGTTTACTTAAAAAGATAGTCACGATTTTTATACTACGGGTATTGTGTGGCTTATGTGAAAGTACTTTGAGTTGTGTGAAACTTGCCTATGCTTGTGATGATAGCCTTTTGTCACGACCCGTTCGGGGCAGTGGTAGTGCCTACCCGCACCAGTAGTCATACATCGAGAGAAAAACCGGAATATAAAACAACAAGATATGAAACCGTATAAATAAGACACGGTTTACGGAAAAAGTTGCCTTCGGCATAATGTATATAAATAACCCAAAATGAACGATTACATCCCAACCTTACAACAGTCTGAGACCTCTAAGAGTTTAAACAACAATGGCGGGACGGGGCCCGCCATACCCTGAATACAAATATCTACAACGACAGGACCGTACCAAAATGCTAAGCTTAGGAGAAGCGGAGCTTTCCCAGCGAAGCGGTGATCCTAAACGAGGATCAACGGTAGGAGTACGCTTTACTGCGGCATGAACGCGGCCCGAAGGAGTCGAATTGCCAAGTATGTGGCGAAAATCAGTAAATGAAATCATAGTAGTCTATATAAGGCGGAGACATATATGATAAGCCAAAACTACAGATTCACAATAAATAAGCGATCATGTCAAGTCGGGGACTCGCCTCAAAGTCATCACAATAGGGCAAATGCGGGGTAAATGCGAAGGCATAGCCGACTACTAAAACCCCGCAGTACCAACAAAGTCATAAAGCGTATCATGAGATCTGTCTGGCCGTCACATGATCAAAGCGCCACTCGCCGCGATATCTAATGTGCGCATCTAGTCACAGAACTTCCCGCGACTCCGCATAGGCCAAGCAGATAGGCGCGCGAGGTATAACCCGCATCGAGGTAGCTACTCCCGGCGGCGTCTAGACTCGTCGTCGCATGGCTACAAGAACGCGTGACCACAAGGGCGCGTACTAACTGGAACTCCGCGATTCCGCATAGGCCATCTGAGACCGCGCATAAGGTATTCTCGAATCATAGGTCCATCGACCACTGAGTCTACCCGCGTGGAGGCGGCTTAACCGGAGTTATGAATGATATAATATCAACATAACCGCTTATTTCTAAACAACATAAGCACAACAAGGAAAAACCCCTTTACACAAATATCACAAGATACTAACTCACGTAGCATCCTAACATGTTTACTTATCAAGTCAACAAGAAAATCTTACAAGACTATCACAAATCAGTACAATCAAGTTATTCACACAAGGTACTTTCTACATTATGTTAACAAGTTCGGGTTGTTAGCCCCAAAGTACTTCATGTATTACTCTTTTAAAGATCCGTTTCTTTTACAAAAGTCACACAATACCCGTAGTATAAAAAAATAGAGTAATTATCTTTTGAAGTACATTAAAACACTTCTCCTTGAAAAAAAATCAAGTAACAACATTCTCTTCCTAACGTTCAAGTTTGCCTAACTTCAATTACTCAAGTTTCTCATTTTCGAAAGGGTTTGTAGTTCATAGTTTTAATCCTTTAAAACAATTTGGGAAACATATACCTTATGTGTGAGTAGTTTATTATTGTTCATAACAATCTTATTACAGCAGCCATGATCTAGGAAATGTAGTATCATTTTGTCTCATCTTAGATCCTATGTAGATGGAAGTTCCTTCTGGTTTAAATACATTAGTAGTCAAAACATTTTCCCTTTATTAGCGCTGCTGTGGTTTGTTCGACATTCATTCTGATTTCCGAAATCAGTAAAACATTATTCCTTTTTATCACTCTTAAGCCGTTATACCTAACTTCCCATAAAGCTAGTATGACTCTTAAGCTTTTTAAAACCAAGTGTTACTCTTCTTTCAAAAAAAGGGTTTCTTAATTCTTTTGAACCACTTCAGATTCTTATTATTCAAGCTTAAGTCCGAAGACATTGCCGTAATTATTATTCAGGCTTAAGTCCGAAGACATTGCCGTAATTATTATTCAGGCTTAAGTCCGAAGACATTGCCGTAATTATTATTCAGTTAACACACGTACGTCTACCGTACTATATACATATTCTTTAAAATATCATGCTCAAGAGGATAGGAAGAATCACATACCTTCTCGGCGGAAACCACTTGCCAAGTTGAATATGTCGCGCAGAGTATCGACCTATATCAGTCAAATATGTCTATCAACGCGTCTGGCATGCGTATAAAGCTCTAAGCAGAGGGTTCGCTATTACATGGACATTTGGGCGCACTTCCACTACGGTGAGCTACTCAAGTCTCTTTGTGAAAATGTGATTCTATATTTCTTCTTTTAAGCCCTTCTATTGTGATAACAGTTCAATTCTATTCTGCAATACCCTTCTAAGTATTTAATACTTATTCCTATACTTCTACAGTATATACACTCTAATTACAAAAGGAAGATAAGGTTATTTACCTCGGTAAGCCCAATAATATCCTAGATAAAAGTCGCGCCTGAGCAAGGTTTAGCTCCTAAGTTGTGCGCTCCGGTAGCTCCAAGAAAACCTTAGAAGTTCTTCACAACTTCTACTAAGGACTAAGGGATTTGGGCTAGGGTAATTTGGGCATTATAACAATACTAGAAGGCAACTTTTTCTACCAAGGGAGGGGGGGTAGGTTTCGGCTAGGCTAGGGGGGGGGGGAGGGGTTGCCTCGGCCAAGGGCCACTTAGGCTAGAGGGGGAGAGGGTGTTTGGACGAAAACTTAACAAGAGAAGGGAGGGAATTTCAAGACTTGGAAAGCTTGTTTGTGGATGAAGAACTCTTCATCTTAAGGGGGTATTTATAGGTCAAGACATGGCCAACCAAGGGCCAAGATGGTGCCAAGTGCAAGGCAAGTGTAGGGTGAGGATTTAGGCAAGTGTCCTTGGCCAACTTGCACACAAAATATCCTACCAACTACTTGACAAAAATTGTCATCCAATTGGCCTCAATGCTGTAACATCCATCAATGAGAGGGTGACAAGTGTCGCCTCGTTGGTCCAAAATGTTTCGTCTCTGGAAAAATTCGCAAAAATTAGAAATGACATAGCGAATTTATCCTACGCGAGTTGTGTAAAGCGTTTAGTCAACGACTCTAAGCGGGTGTTGTGTACAAAGTGGAATTCGTCCAAGCCAACTAGGGGTGACACGTGTCGCCCTCTACTCGTCCAAAATATTTCATCTTAGGAAAAATCCACAATGGCCAAAATCTGAAAACAAAGTGGGCCCACAAAATCGTAAATTTCTCGTGGGCCCACGTGACCATTTCCAAAATAAAATTCCATAATTCTCTAAAATTCCAAGAAGTCCGAATACCAAATCTGGGAATCCAATTCCCATTAACGAATCTTTTTCCTTCACAAAACCGAAACTTTTCGTGGAAAAATCACCTCTTTCTTCCATTCCAATTCGATGTCGTATTCTCAAATGCGTCCTCGCATACATACCACGAAACTACGGGGTATAACATTCTCCCCTCCTTAGAAACATTCGTCCCGAATGTTCCTTCTAGGTATCAAAACAAACAGGCGCCAGTATAGTCCTTACTGCTATACTTACGGAAACAACCATGCCACACCTGGTCACAACACAACAAGCGCACATACTTATCTCCAAGTCCACGAGGAATCACCTCTATCACAAAAACTCCTACTCGAGATCTAAAAAGATACTCCGCCCTACTCTTTACAAACGAATGATCACACCTATGCTCGTAATACATGCTCGTTCTTCCCTTACTCGTCGTGATACCACTTTTGTCACTTTGTCGCGAGCCTTGCTCCGTCGACCCAACAAATGGTACCGGGCTGCTTGCGATCCCTGAGGATGTCGTGCACTTCTTGTACGCTCGAACTCTTACCACCTTTCTGTTACCGCTTAGTTTCCAAATCTCGGGGTTACTATCTCTAACGTGGTCATCATTAACTGGGAAACACTCTGGGTGGATTTCCGATACTTTCCCGAACATAACAATACGAAAGACCGGACGTACTGCCTCCTAAGTCGGACGGCAATGCTAACATATAGGCAACCTGGCCTAAACTTCACATGGACCCAAAAAGGCCCAAAGTAACACGGCTATGTTTCCTCTGTTTTCCAAAACTCGTCACACCCTATCCACAGTCTGCTGGAACAAACCTGAACCAACTATCTGAACCTTGCCAACATCGAACCAATCGATCGGCAACTTATACTTCCGCCCCTACAAGGCTTCCTAAGGCGACATCCGAATACTGAAATGGTAGCTATAATATATACTCAACAAGAGGCGAAGAGTCCTTACAGCTACTCCCGAAATCCAATCACTTGCGAGGGTGAATCGACGCGAGATTCACCGAGTTCCTAATCTTGCTCGTAACCTTCCAAAAGCAGTAGTAACTTGGACTCCCTGTCGGCCATAAGGTGAAGGTAGGCACCGTGCAGCCTTACAACCTTCCCGAAATAATCATCTCGCAACTTACTACCGAGTACACGGTTTGACTAAAAGAATAAGACGGGCTGACCTCATCGGCCTGACTACTGGTCGAATGTATCCACGAACTCGTACGTTGGTTAACTAAACTTGGGCCTAACACCCTAGTGACCCTACCACCCGGCGGGACCACCAAAAAGACCAACCACCAAACAGGCCACGGTCGACCCGCCAAATGGCCTCAACCCAACCCGGCAACGCGCAAACACTAGCTCCCTGATTCGGAACAATTTCACCAATCACGTTACGAAAACCTAGCGGTCTTCTACCCTCTTTCATTCCACATCTCTCAGGGACTTATCCCAAAATATATCTCACGTATACAATGCACTTCGATAAAGGGTCAAACATGAAATAATTCTTTTACCAAAGATGGCCTCGCCTCTAAGGTCTCTACGTACACATCCTAAGGCTCCCACTTTCTCTATCCCCCAATCTTTCCCGATTAACTACTCATGCTTCCCAATCACAGTTAACACAATGCTATCTGAAAATAATACTTAAGATATTCGCTACACATATAAATCTCTAAAGGGTTAAGGATATACCTGCATCTACGCGGCACTTCCCTTAGGTCGTTCTAATCAAACCCGCCCTGCTGGGCGCATAGCTGGGGAAGGTGATGAACTATCCACTGATCCAGAAGGTCGAGTCTCTACATCCGCACCACCCTTGGTCGGACAATTCCTCGCAAAATGGCCTGCCGTCGCAAACATAACAAGGCGACGGAAGAACGACACTCCCATGATGACATCGACCACAACGGCCACCGAGGTGGGGTGGCCTCTCGCTTACACCCTCCTCTCCAGAACCACTGCATCACTGGCCCAGTCTAGTAGGTGAGTCCTCGTACTTGTATCCTTCCTCATAGAACATTCCTCGCCATATGCCTCGACGGCCGCAATAAAAACAAGCACCGATAAAAAAGCGGCACTTCCGGGATGACACTGCCACTGTGAACACCGAGGAAAAATCGAACCACGTGGAGAGGACACTCTGCATCGGGCGGAGGCGTGTCTGTCTGCTGCTTGAGGCGATTCGCCTCGAGAGTTACCAAATGATCCGCAAATCGGGCCCTCTTACGCCGCTCTCGGTCACTGTCGATCTCTACCTCTCTCGGCCATTTGCACATAATCTGACATGGCTTTGGCTCGTCACGGATCAAGAGCTACTCCCTCACAACCCTTCTTTAGATAAGCATCAATATCCTTGGAATACCGGTACATAAAATACTCTCTGGCTGCCAAGTCCTTTGCTATATGAGGCCGTCTCCTACCAATCCATATTTTAAGCTCCAATGAGTGGGCGAAAGTCCGGATGTCATGACCGCGATAGGAGCTGCTGCGGCGTGCCAAACTCTCTATCTTTGTTGGCGGCGTCTCGTAACTCCCCGCATGAAGCATCACCCCAGGTGATGATTGGGCCTGTGCCCTTCTAAATCTCTGTACTCTACTCGCCGCTCCTTCGGCTGCCTTGCCCTTCTGGGCCCGAGTTGCCTGGCGCGGAGGCATCACTGGTAAAGGAAAGGAATACGTTAGAGGGGTCCAACTTATAACACAGCTCTAAAGCACGATCTCGGAGTGAGAAGAATGGAAACCAATCCTAAATATCCTATAGCCTCCTGATTATTGGTGTGGTGCACAACACACCGATAATCAAGACTCTACTAGATACGGTCTGTAGACACTTTCCGAGGATTAACTGCTCTGATACCACTTTTGTCACGACCCGTTCCGGGGCCCGTGACTGGTGCCTTACCCGGGCACCCAAGTAGTCATACATCAGAGAAAAACCAGCGGAATATAAAACAACCAAGATATGAAACCGTATAAATAAGACACAGTTTCTGGAAAAAAGTTGCCTTTCGGCATAATGTATATAAATAACCCAAAATGAACAGTTACATCCCAACCTTACAACAGGTCTACAGACCTCTAAGAGTTTAAACAACAATGGCGGGACAGGGCCCCGCCATACCCCTGAATACAAATATCTACAACGACAGGGGACCATACCAAAATGCTAAGCTTCCGGAGAAACGGAGCTTTCCCAACGCTGAAGCGGTGATCCTAAGAACGGGGATCAACAGTAGGAGTACCTTTACCTGCGGCATGAACGCAGCCCAGAAGAGGTCGATCTGACAGTACAGTATGTGGCCCGAAAATCAGTAAATGAAATCATAGTAGTCTATATAAGGCGGGAGACATATATGATAAGCCAAAACTACGATTCCAATAAATAGCGATCATGTCAAGTCGGGACTCTCGCCCTCAAAGTCATCACAATAGATAGAACGTGCGGGAGTAAATGCGAAGGCATAGCCGACTACTAAAACCACGATACCAACAAAGTCATAAAGCGTATCATGAGATCTGTCTGCCGTCACATGATCAAAGGCGCCACTCGCGCGATATCTAATGTGCGCATCTAGTCACGGAACTTCCCGACTCCGCATAGGCCAAGCAGATAGGCCGCATGAGGTATAACCCGCGCATCGAGGGTAGCTACTCCCGGCGTCTAGACTCGTCGTCGCGTGGCTACAAGAACCGCGTGACCACAAGGGCGCGTACTAACACGGAACTCCCGATTCCGCGCATAGGCCATCTGAGACCGCATAAGGTATTCTCGAATCATAGGTCCATCGACGCTGAAGTCTACCCGCATCGGAGGGCAGCTTAACCCCCGGAGTTATGAATGATATAATATCAACATAACCGCTTATTTCTAAACAACATAAGCACAACAAGGAAAAACCCCTTTACACAAATATCACAAGATACTAACTCACGTAGCATCCTAACATGTTTACTTATCAAGTCAACAAGAAAATCTTACAAGACTATCACAAATCAGTACAATCAAGTTATTCACACAAGGTACTTTCTACATTATGTTAACAAGTTCGGGTTGTTAGCCCCAAAGTACTTCATGTATTACTCTTTTAAAGATCCGTTTCTTTTACAAAAGTCACACAATACCCGTAGTATAAAAATAGAGTAATTATCTTTTGAAGTACATTAAAACACTTCTCCTTGAAAAAAAATCAAGTAACAACATTCTCTTCCTAACGTTCAAGTTTGCCTAACTTCAATTACTCAAGTTTCTCATTTTCGAAAGGGTTTGTAGTTCATAGTTTTAATCCTTTAAAACAATTTGGGAAACATATACCTTATGTGTGAGTAGTTTATTATTGTTCATAACAATCTTATTACAGCAGCCATGATCTAGGAAATGTAGTATCATTTTGTCTCATCTTAGATCTATGCGGATGGAAGTTCTCTTGGTTTAAATACATTAGTAGTCAAAACATTTTCCCTTTATTAAGCGCTTGTGGTTTGTTCGACATTCATTCGATTTCCAAATCAAGAAACATTATTCCTTTTATCACTCTTAGCCGTTATACCTAACTTCCCATAAAGCTAGTATGACTCTTAAGCTTTTTAAAACCAAGCGTTACTCTTCTTTCAAAAAAAGGGTTTCTTAATTCTTTTGAACCACTTCAGATTCTTATTATTCAAGCTTAAGTCCGAAGACATTGCCGTAATTATTATTCAGGCTTAAGTCCGAAGACATTGCCGTAATTATTATTGGGCTTAAGTCAGAAGACATTGCCGTAATTATTATTCGCTTAACACGTCGTCTATCGTACTATATACATATTCTTTAAAATATCATGCTCAAGAGGATAGGAAGAATCACATACCTTCTCGTGAAACCACTTGCCAAGTTGAATATGTCGCACAGAGTATCGACCTATATCGACCAAATATGTCTATCAACGTCTGAGTATCAGTATAAAGCTCTAAACAGAGGGTTCGCTATTCTATGGACATTTGGGGCACTTCCCTACCCGGTGAGCTACTCGAGTCTCATGTGAAAACAAATATGTAAATCTGATTCTATATTTCTTCTTTTAAGCCGCCTACTGTGATAATTCAATTCTATTCTGATACCTTCTAAGTATTTAATACTTATTCCTATACTTCTACAGATATACACTCTAATTACAAAAGGAAGATAAGGTTATTTACCTCGGTAAGCCCAATAATATCCTAGATAAAAGTCGCGCCTGAGCAAGGTTTAGCTCATAAGTTGTGCGCTCCGGTAGCTCCAAGAAAACCCTAGAAGTTCTTCACAACTTCTACTAAGGACTAAGGGATTTGGGCGAGGGTAATTTGGGCATTATAACAATACTAGAAGGCAACTTTTTCTACCAAGGGAGGGGTAGGTTTCTAGGCTAGGGGAGGGGTTGCCTCGGCCAAGGGCCACTTAGGCTAGAGGGGGAGAGGGTGTTTGGACGAAAACTTAACAAGAGAAGGGAGGAATTTCAAGACTTGGAAAGCTTGTTTGTGGATGAAGAACTCTTCATCTTAAGGGGTATTTATAGGTCAAGACATGGCCAACCAAGGGCGAGATGGTGCCAAGTGCAAGGCAAGTGTAGGGTGAGGATTTAGGCAAGTGTCCTTGGCCAACTTGCACACAAAATATCCTACCAACTACTTGACAAAAATTGTCATCCAATTGGCCTCAATGCCGTAACATCCATCAATGAGAGGTGACAAGTGTAAGCCTCTCGTTGGTCCAAAATGTTTCGTCTCTCGGAAAAATTCGCAAAAATTAGAAATGACATAGGCGGAATTTATCCTCGCGAGTTGTGTAAAAGCGTTTAGTCAAAAACGACTCTAAACGGGTGTTGTGTACAAAGTGGAATTCGTCCAACTAGGGGGTGACACGTGTCGCCCTCCTACTCGTCCAAAATATTTCATCTTAGGAAAAATCCACAATGGCCAAAATCTCAAAACAAAGTGGGCCCACAAAACCAGTAAATTTCTCCCGTGGGCCCAGTGACCATTTCAAAATAAAATTCCATAATTCTCTAAAATTCCAAGAAGTCCGAATACCAAATCTGGGAATCCAATTCCCATTAACGAATCTTTTTCCTTCACAAAACCGGAAACTTTTAGTGGAAAAATCACCTCTTTCTTCCATTCCAATTCAATGTATTCTCGTGCGTATTTCCGCATACATACCACTGAAACTACGGGTATAACACCTTTGTTGTACAAGTGTTGTATTTACGTATTCTGGCGTCTCGATAGAGGGTCGGTTGACTTGTTGAGAACTTACTTGGGCGTCGCCAGGTGATGGAGAAATTCCACGCACGTTCGCTGATTGTGTTACTTTTGCTAATCGCTTTGGACATACCGACACGATCGTAGCGCGCGGGTATGCTTCCATGTTGATCGCCTTATTGTTTCCCTTTGGGCATCGACACGATCGTAGCGCGCGGGTATGTTTCCATTTGGAATCTTTGTCTTATTGTTTCCTTTTGGACATCTGACACGATCACGTAACGCGGGTATGCTTCCATTTTGATTCTTGTCTTGTGGTTCCCTTTTGGACATACCGACACGATCGTAGCGCTGCAGGTATGCTTCCATTTGAATTGTTAATACTGACTTTGGCATCGTGTAGGACTTGGTGTCTTGGTGTACTTCTTGGTGTTATCATATCATGAGCCGCGATGAGAAGGCATTCCACGGGCATGATTGATGTGGAGGCGTGAGACCACGACTTGATATAATCGATATATGTGTATCAGTAGTTTGGTTATCATTCATGTCTCACGCTTTATATATCGCTATGATTTCATTCTGATATTTTCTGATTTCACATACTTGGTACTGTTGTCGACCTCGCCCGAAGTGCGTTCATCTGCAGTAGAGTACATCGGCGTGGATCCTCGCTCTTAGGATCTCGATTCAGCGTTTTAGGAAGCTCCGTTTCTCCGAGGCTTATCTTTTGGTATGTGTTCCACTGAGTTGTAGGTTCTTGTACATTCGGGGTATGGCGGGCCCCTGTCCGTCATAGTCGTTGTAAATCTTAAGTGCAGGTCTAATCTTGTTGTAGGCGGGGTTGTAAAAGGATTAAAGCTGTTCGTGTTTTATGTATATCGAAGGCAACTGTTTGGTTGGCTTTGTTTATTATTATATCTATTGTTGCATGTCTAAGTTTTTATTTCGCTGGTTTTCCTCGATGTTGTATCACTAGGGTGCGGGTAAGGCACGATCACGGCCCAATTTGGGGTGTGACAAAGTGGTATCGAGCGATTAATCCTCGGAAAGTGTCTACGCACCGTGTCTAGTAGAGTCTTGATTATCGGTGTGTTGTGCACCACATCTATAATCGTGAGGCTATAGGACATTTAGGATTGGTTTCCATTCTTCTCATTACGAGATCGTGCCTTAGAGTGTTGTAAGTTGGACCCCTCCGACGTATCTCGCTTTTACGATTATGCCTCCGCGCAGCGACCAGTGCCAGAAGGGCAAGGCAGCCGAGGAGCTGCTAGTGGGATACTGAGAGAAATGCGGCGCAGCCCTGGCCAAGACGAGCAGTGCCGACGGCGAGTTTCGCGGCGCCGGCCCAAAGCAAAGAGGTTTAGAGTCGCGGCCGTGGTGATGAGACTACAATGCACGAGCCTCGGTCCGCGGCACAGGAGAGATGAGATGGTACAAGGAGATGGCGATTATTGGCGAGGTTGTGGCGAATATGAGGCAGTGGATCGGCGATTCCAGTTCGATAGTACGATGGTTCACCCCGGCGAATAGTTTGAGGCTACGGGACTTTACGAGTGTAGCCCGCGAGTTTTATGGGTCGAGGCACGAGGATGATCCGCAGGAGTTCATCCGGCGATTCTGACGGTCGAGAGTGATCAAGGCTTGGAGACCGAGTCGGTGGTCTTGGTTCGCATCGGCTGCGTGATACCGCATGATCGTTTGATTCGTGGGAGTTGTCGGGGAGAGCATGCGCTTCCAGCGAGATGGGGACGAGTTCTCGGAGGCATTCCTCACTCACTTCTTGCCTCGCGATGAGGAGGGCGGGCCGACAGATTTATGATCTTTGGCGAGCGAGCGTCTGATTCGGAGTACAACGTGGAGTTTGACTCGTTGGCTCGGTATGTCCCGCTTTAGTGGCAACCATGGAGGATAGAGTGCACCGCCACGCCACCGGGCTAGATGATTACTTGACAGAGGCTTGTTCGTGTAGCTCTTCACCGGGCATGGACATTGCCCGAATGCGAGCTCACGCCGGGATGTGAGGCACGGAGAGATCGACGGAATGACGAAGTCGAAAGAGGCGAGCAAGCGAGGTCCTTTGGTGACTTTCGGCGCACCCTCAAGCCAGACTAGTTATGCGCCTCGCCCGATGCATAGTGGTCTCCACAATCTTCAAGGCATCCAGTATTCGAGCAGTCGGGGCTCGAGGTTGATTTTCGGGAGAAGCGGGGTGTTAGCCAAGCCACCCCTACCTCGTTGTGGCTGTGGTAGACTCCACGGTGGGAGTGTCGTGCTAGTCCGGAGTTTGTTTTACATGCGCCAACAGGCCATTTTGGGAGAAACCTGTCCAGGCCGGTAGTACTGGTAGGATAGCACGAGCTCACGAGATCGATTGCGGGTTCTTCACCTTCCACTAGGCGGGATGTTCATACACGGCGGGCCACGGTAGAGGTCATTTGTTACCCTCGTATTTCGCAGTATGCGTGGGGCGTGCGTGCGAGAATCTGACGAGAAAGATTGGAAAGGAAGAAAGAGTGATTTTTCCACGGAAAAGTTTCCGGTTTTGTGAAGGAAAAAGGTTCGTTAATAGGAATTGGATTCCCAGTTTGGTATTCGGACTTCGGAATATTAGAGAATTATGGAATTTTATTTTGGAAATGGTCACGTGGGGCCCACGGAGAAATTTCTGATTTTGTAGAACCACTTTGTTTTAGAGATTTTGGCCATTGTGGATATTTTCTAAGATGTTTTATTTTGGGCCAATAGGAGGGTGACACGTGTCACCCCGCCTAGGTGGCCCGAATGACCTTTGTGCACAACACGGTTAGAGTCGTTTTTAAACGAAGCGTTTTCATGACTTTCGTAGGAAAATTCCGGCTATGTCCTTTTAAATTTTGCGGATTTTTCCGAGAGACGAAACATTTTGGACCAACGGGAGGGTGACATGTGTCACCTCACATTGGAAGCAAGTGGCGTCAGTGGAAGATGTGGTTCACGAATTGGCTTGATCTTTTGGCTCACGTTTTTGGCCCTATTGGTTCCTTGTTTTGTGCCTTGTTTTGGCCTTGTTTTGTGGCTTGTTTTGTGCCATGTTTTGTGGAGTAGGGGTTAGGGTGCACTTGGCTTGATCAAGGCCTTACACTTGCCTTGCACATGGCTTGATCTTGGCCCTTGGTTGGCCTTTGGCTTTCCTATAAATACCCCCCCTCTCTTTGAAGACTTCATTCATCCAAATCTTCCAAGTCTTGGAAACCCCTCCCCTCCCTCTTGTTGACTCTCGTCCAAGAGCCCCTCTCCCCCTTGAAAGTGGCCTTGGCCGAGAGGTCTCCCTCTCCCCCTTGTGAGGTCTAGCCGTGGGGTACCCCCCCCCCTAGCCTAGTTGTTTTCGTATAATACCCCTTGTTGTGGTATAGAAATACTCTCCTAGTATTGTTATAATGCCCAAAATACCTTAGCCTTATACCTTGAAGTATTCCAAAAGTTACCTCTATAAGTAGAATACGGAAATACTACCTTTTGTCCTTTTTAGTCTCAAACCGAAACCCTAAGGAAATCTTCATAGTTGGTTGAAGTATTTAAGTAGAAGTTGGTTAGAACTTCTAAGGGTTGTTTGGAGCGGATTGGAGCGTACGGAGTAGGAGCTAAACCTTGCTCAGGAGCGACATTAAACTCGGATAATTTTGGGCTTATCGAGGTAAATATCTTGTCCCCCTATTGTAATTGGAAATTACATAAGTGTTGAATATATAGTTGTTGTATACTATATATATAAAAGCGAACTTAGTATTGTGGCAATGTCTTTTGACTTAAGCTGATGAATAAAGAATCGACAGGCGTAATTGCATAGGTGAATTGCGATGGACTTGTATAGTATTGCGGTGTAGTAGAATTGTACACGTCCAGGTTAGGCGTGTAAAACCCCCTGGTTGGCTTAGTGGCGGCCTCGATAGAGAGGAGATTTCTGTTGTGGCGGGGAGGTCTTTGCCAATTTTACGTAGATTATGGAACGTTGAGATCTAGATGTTAATAGCGCTTGTGGCCTTATAGGTTGAAGTACTACGTGTGGAGTGATCCAGCTTAGGGAGTAGCCGCGGTTTGAGGTACTTGGGCGTTTTGCTATTAGTCGACAATCGTCGAGGTATGTGAACCTCTTCCTATCTCTTCTAGCATGATATGTGTGAACTATGTAGTACGGTGACGTACGTGTGAATTGTATTTGATTGTTGTAAAACATAAAGTGTTATAACGGCTTTATGGGAAGTTGGTTATAACAGCTTTATGTAGGTAAGAAAATACTTTGTGGTTTTAAAAAGGTAACTGATGTGAATTATAACTGGCTTGTTTAATAAAGAAACTTGATGTATTTCAAAAGATTTATAAATCGTTTTGAAGGGAGAGTAACACTTGGTTTTAAAGGTTTTAAAAAGAGTTATACTAGCTTTATGGGGAGTTAGGTATAATGTCTTAAGAGAGGTAAAGAAAATGGTTTACTGATGTAAGAAGTTAAGAGACTTGATCTTATAAGATAAGAGACTTAACTTATTTTAATGTGAATGTTTGTGTGAAACCTCATTCGTGAGTAATGAGTACTTGGTTTTATTTAATGGGATAATGTTTTACTGATTTCGGAAATCAGAATGTGTATCGACAGACCACTGCAGCGTTAATAAAGGAAAATGTATTGAATAATGATGTATCGTATTAAAACCAGTAGAAACCTCCATCTGCATAGAAACTAAGATGAGACAAAATGATATTACATTTTCTAGATCATGGCTGCTGTAATAAGAATGTTGTAAACAAGAATAACCTACTCTCACGTGAGACTTATATTACTCAATTGTTCTAAAAAGGAATCAAGTGATTAAGTTTATGAACTATGAAACCATTTGAAAATGGAAAGCTTGAGTAATTGAAACTAGGCAAACTGTATCTTTTGTAAAGTATGTTGTTACTTTATTTTGAATTGGAATGTGGGTTTGTCATTCTAATACTACGGGTATCGGGTGACTTTTATTTATGTAATGGATCTCTTTTAAAAGAACTTAACGTATGTAGTACTTTGGGGTTAAAAACCCGGATTTTTGCCATAAAATGAAAGTACTTTGAGTTGTGTGAAACTTGTCTATGCTTGTTGTTGCGAAACTTGCCTATGCTTGTTGTTGTGAAACTGGCCTATGCTTGTTGTTGTGAAACTTGCCTATGCTTGTGATGATAGCCTTTGTTGTGCAAATGTGGTATTTCTGTGTTACCGCGTCTCGATAGAGGTCGGTTGACTTGTTGAGAACTTACTTGGGCGGGCGGCAATGACGGAGAAATTCCGCAGTGCGTTCGTTAATAGTGTTACTTTTGATAATCACTTTGGACATACCGACACGATCGTAAGCGCCGCGGGTATGCTTCCATTTTGGTTGATGTCTTTTGGTTAATCGCTTTGGATATATTGACACGATCGTGGCGCGCGGGTATGTTTCCATTTGATTATCGCCAGTGATTTCCCTTTGGACATACCGACACGATCGTGGCGCACGGGTATCGTCCATTTGGAATGTTGTCTTATTGTTTCCCTTTGGACATACCGACACGATCGTGGCGCTGCGGGTATCGTCCATTTGGAATCTTTGTCTTATTGTTTCCCTTTGGACATACTGACACGATGCGTAGCGCACGGGTATGCTTCCATTTGGATTGCTGTCTTGTTGTTGATGTCACATGGACGTGTCTACACCGATGCAGAATTCCGGGGGCATGTGGCCATGGGGCATTGGTATTATTGTTGCATCATGGACATGTCTACCGTCTGATTCCGGGGCATGCGGCCGTGATGCGAACGATTGATGTTGTGGGCGTGAGACCCATAGTTATATTTGAGTGATGACTTGAGGCGTGAGTCACATCGACATATTTGTTTTTATGTTGTGAACTGTAGTTTGGTTATCATACATGTCTCCCGCTTTATATAGACTAGTATGATTTCATTTCTGATATTTCTGATTTCACATACTTGGTACCTGTTGTACTGACCTCCTTCGGGGGGCTGCGTTCATGCCGCAGGTAGAAGTACATCGGTCGTGGATCCCCGCTCTTAGGATCTCATTTCAGCGTGTTGGAAAGCTCCGTTCCTTCGGAGGCTTATCTTTGGTATGTTTCCCTGAGTTGTAGGTTCTTGTACATTCAGGGGTATGGCGGGGCCCTGTCCCGTCATAGTTGTGTAAATCTTAGAGGTCTGTAGAACTGTTGTGGGCAGGGTTGTAAAAGGATAACTGTTCGGGTCTTATGTATATATACTGAAGGCAACTGTTTGGTTGGCCTGTTTACTTATTATATCTCTCATTTCATGTTTAAAGTTTTTATTTCCGCTGGTTCTCTCTGATGTTGTATCACTAGGGTGCCCGGGGTAAGGCACCCGATGTGGTCCCGGTTTGAGCGTTACAAAGTGGTATCAGGCGCTTAGTCCTCGGAAAGTGTCTGAACCGTGTCTAGTAGAGTCTTGATTATCGGTGTGTTGTGCACCATCTATAATGTCGAGGCTATAGGACATTTAGGATTGGTTTCCATTCTTCTCATTCTGAGATCGTGCCTTAGAGCTGTGTTGTAAGTTGGACCCCTCTGACGTGTTTCGTTTTTACCAGTTATGCCTCTGCGAAAGGCAACAGCCGCCCAGAAGGGCAAAGAAGTAGCAGGAGCTACTAGTCAGACTCAGAGAGTTGTTAGGGCTTGTGCCCAGGGTATACCAGATAATGAACCTTAGAATATGTCACGACTGGGACCTTAGGGGTAAGGTCGTCTTGAGTTAAAGATTTATATTATGTTTGACCCTTATCAGAGTGGTAGTATACGTGGGATTTATTTGTGTGATAAGTCCATGGGTAGTGTGAGATGGAAGTGGTAGCTTTCATGATGTGAAATAGTAAGATTGTTCCGGATCGGGGAACAAGAGTTTGGCGCGGTTGGGGGTCGGGTTGAGGACCATTTGCGGGTCAACCGTAACCCGGTTTGGGGTGGGGTCAGAGCTGGGTGGTCCCGCCCGGTGGTAGGGTCACGAGGATGCTAGGCCCAGTTTGTATGACCATCGTATGAGTTGGTGGATATGTTCGACCGAGCGGATCGTGGAGGCCGAGCGGCCTTAGAAGATCGAAGTTAGTGAGATGACCAAGTTTGGAGGTAGTGACTCGAGGGTTGGAAAGCGAAGTGTTGTGGAGTGTGGTACGAACACTGAAAGAGTTCGAGTGTTCGAAAGGGACAACGAGATAGGGAGAAGTGAGCGTGTGTGATCGTTCTTTTGTGAAATGAAGGTGTGAAGGGAGTATATTTTAGACCTCGTGTAAGGGGTTTTGTGATGATTAGAGGTGTTTCCTCGTTGACTTGGGTTTAAGTATTGGCGTTTGTTATTTTTATGGCGGGTGTGGCATGATTGTTTTCGTGCGTATAGCGATGAAGGCTATACTAAGCGCAGTTGTGTGGAGACTTGAGAAGGAACATTCGGACGAATGTTTCTAAGGAAGGAAGAATGTTATACCCGTATTTCGCAGTATATGCGTGGGGCGTGCGTGCGAGAATCTGGCAGAAAGATTGGAAAGGAAGAAAGAGGTGATTTTTCCACGGAAAAGTTTAGGTTTTGTGAAGGAAAAAGGTTCGTTAATAGGAATTGGATTCCCAGTTTGGTATTCGGACTTCTGGAATATTAGAGAATTATGGAATTTTATTTTGGAAATGGTCACGTGGGGCCCACGGGAGAAATTCTGGTTTTGTAGGCCCACTTTGTTTTAGAGATTTTGGCCATTGTGGATATTTTGGAAGATGTTTTATTTTGGGCCAATAGGAGGGTGACACGTGTCACCACGCCTAGGTGGCTTGCACGAATGACCTTTGTGCACAACACCCGGTTAGAGTCGTTTTTCGACGAAACGTTTGCGCAGATTTCGTAGGGAAAATTCCGGCTATGTCCTTTTAAATTTTGCGGATTTTTCCGAGAGACGAAACATTTTGGACCAACGGGAGGGTGACATGTGTCACCTCACATTGAAGCAAGTGGGCGTCAGTGGAAGATGTGGTTCACGAATTGGCTTGATCTTTTGGCTCACGTTTTTGGCCCTATTGGTTCCTTGTTTTGTGCCTTGTTTTGGCCTTGTTTGTGGCTTGTTTTGTGCCGTGTTTTGTGGAGTAGGGTTAGGGTGCACTTGGCAGTCAAGGCCTTACACTTGCCTTGCACATGGCTTGATCTTGGCCTCGTTGGCCTTTGGCTTTCTATAAATACCCCTCTCTTTGAAGACTTCATTCATCCAAATCTTCCAAGTCTTGAAACCCTCCCTCCTCTTGTTGACTCTCGTCCAAGAGCCCCTCTCCCCCCTGAAAGTGGCCTTGGCCGAGGTCTCCTCTCCCCATGTGAGTCTAGCCGTGGGTACCCCTAGCCTAGTTGTTTTCGTATAATACCCCTTGTTGTGGTATAGAAATACTCTCCTAGTATTGTTATAATGCCCAAAAATACCTTAGCCTTATACCTTGAAGTATTCCAAAAGTTACCTCTATAAGTAGAATACGGAAATACTACCTTTTGTCCTTTTTAGTCTCAAACCGAAACCCTAAGGAAATCTTCATAGTTGGTTGAAGTATTTAAGTAGAAGTTGGTTAGAACTTCTAAGGGTTGTTTGGAGCGGATTGGAGCGTACGGAGTAGGAGCTAAACCTTGCTCAGGAGCGACATTAAACTCGGATAATTTTGGGCTTATCGAGGTAAATATCTTGTCCCCCTATTGTAATTGGAAATTACATAAGTGTTGAATATATAGTTGTTGTATACTATATATATAAAAGCGAACTTAGTATTGTGGCAATGTCTTTTGACTTAAGCTGATGAATAAAGAATCGAACAGGCGTAATTGCATAGGACCGAATTGCGTGAGACTTGTATAGTATCGCGGTGTAGTAGAATTGTACACGTCCGGTTAGGCGTGTAAAACCCCACGGTTGGCTTGGTGGCCGGCCTCGATAGAGGAGAGATTTCTGTGTGTGGCGAGGTCGCGAATTTTACGTAGATTATGGAACGTTGAGATCTAGATGTTAATAGCGCGCTTGTGGCCTTATAGGTTGAAGTACTACGTGTGGAGCGATCCACTTGGCAGGGAGTAATGCCGGTTTGAGGTACTTGAGCGTTTTGCTATTAGTCGACAATCGTCGCGAGGTATGTGAACCTCTTCCTATCTCTTCTAGCATGATATGTGTGAACTATGTAGTACGGTAGACGTACATGTGTGAATTGTATTTGATTGTTGTAAAACATAAAGTGTTATAACGGCTTTATGGGAAGTTGGTTATAACAGCTTTATGTAGGTAAGAAAATACTTTGTGGTTTTAAAAAAATCATGTGAATTATAAGCGGCTTGTTTAATAAAGAAACTTGATGTATTTCAAAAGATTTATAAATCGTTTTGAAGGAGTAACACTTGGTTTTAAAGGTTTTAAAAAGTTATACTAGCTTTATGGGAGTTAGGTATAATGTCTTAAGAGGTAAAGAAAATGGTTTATCAATGTAAGAAGTTAAGAGACTTGATCTTATAAGATAAGAGACTTAACTTATTTTAATGTGAATGTTTGTGTGAAACCTCATTCGTGAGTAATGAGTACTTGGTTTTATTTAATGGGATAATGTTTTACTGATTTCGGAAATCAGAATGTGTATCGACAGACCACTGCAGCGTTAATAAAGGAAAATGTATTGAATAATGATGTATCGTATTAAAACCCGTAGAAACCTCCATCTGCATAGAAACTAAGATGAGACAAAATGATATTACATTTTCTAGATCATGGTCTGTAATAAGAATGTTGTAAACAAGAATAACCTACTCACGTGAGACTTATATTACTCAATTGTTCTAAAAGGAATCAAGTGATTAAGTTTATGAACTATGAAACCATTTGAAAATGGAAAGCTTGAGTAATTGAAACTAGGCAAACGGAACTTAGGAAAGAATGTTGTTACTTGATTTTGAAAAGGAATGTGGGTTTGTCATTCTAATACTACGTATCGGGTGACTTTTATAAAGGTAATGGATCTCTTTTAAAAGAACTTAACGTATGTAGTACTTTGGGGTTAAAAACCATTTTTGCCATAAAATGAAAGTACTTTGAGTTGTGTGAAACTTGTCTATGCTTGTTGTTGCGAAACTCGCCTATGCTTGTTGTTGTGAAACCGCCTATGCTTGTTGTTGTGAAACTTGCCTATGCTTGTGATGATAGCCTTTGTTGTGCAAATGTGGTATTTCGTGTTACTGGCGTCTCGATAGAAGTCGGTTGACTTGTTGAGAACTTACTTGGGCGGGCGGAATGACGGAGAAATTCCGCAGATGCGTTCGTTAATAGTGTTACTTTTGATAATCACTTTGGACATCACCGACGATCGTAGCGCGGGTATGCTTCCATTTTGGTTGATGTCTTTTGGTTAATCGCTTTGGATATCGACCACGATCGTAGCGCACGGGTATGTTTCCATTTTGATTATCGCCATGATTTCCCTTTGGACATACCGACACGATCGTAAGCGCTGCGGGTATCGTCCATTTGGAATGTTGTCTTATTGTTTCCCTTTGGACATCTCGACACGATGCGTAGCGCGCGGGTATCGTCCATTTGGAATCTTTGTCTTATTGTTTCCCTTTGGACATACTGACACGATGCGTAGCGCACGGTTATGCTTCCATTTGGAATGCTGTCTTGTTGTTGATGTCACATGGACGTGTCTACACCGGCGCATTCCGGGGCATGTGGCCAGGGCATTGGTATTATTGTTGCATCATGGACATGTCTACACCCGTCAAGATTCGGCACGAACGATTGATGTTGTGGCGTGAGACCCATAGTTATATTTGAGTGATGACTTGAGGCGTGAGTCCGATCGACATGATCGTTTTATGTTGTGAATCAGTTTGGTTATCATACATGTCTCCCTTTATATAGACTAGTATGATTTCATTTACGATATTTCTGATTTCACATACTTGGTACTGTTATCGACCTCCTTGGGCCGCGTTCATGCCGCAGTAAAGACATCGGCCGTGGATCCGCTCTTAGGATCTCATTTCAGCGTGTTGGAAAGCTCAGTTCCTTCGAGGCTTATCTTTGGTATGTTTCCACGAGTTGTAGGTTCTTGTACATTCGGTGGTATGGCGGCCCTGTCCGTCATAGTTGTGTAAATCTTGAAGTGCAGAGAACCATTGTAGGCGTGGTTGTAAAAGGATAAGCTGTTGGGTCTTATGTATATATCGAAGGCAAGCTTGTTGGCCTGTTTACTTATTATATCTCTCATTTCATGTTTAAAGTTTTTATTTACGATGTTTCTCTCTGATGTAGTATCACTAGGGTGCCCGGGGTAAGGCACGATAGAGTCCGGTTTGGCGTTCTGATGATGGAAGTTCCCAGTTTTAGCGGTCCTTGAACCGCCTAGTTTCAGGTATATCCTTAACCCTTTAGATACTTGTATGTATTGATGTTAATGATGTGTTAAGTGTTATGTTCGGATAGCTTTGTGCTAACGTGATTTAGACACCTGGTTATTGTAGAAGGGTAAGTATGGGGGCATGGTAAGTGTGAACCCTAGACTGTCACGATTGAGACCTTAGAGGTAAGGTCGTCTTGAGTAAAAGATTCGTTTTATGTTTGACCTTTATCAGAGTACGTAGTATACGTGGGTTTTATTTGTGTGATAAGTCCATGGGTAGTGTGAGATGGAAGTGGTAGCTTTCATGATGTGATTCAGCAGGATTGTTCCGTGTCGGGGAACGAGGGCTTGACGCGATTGTGGGTCGGGTTGAGGACGTGATACGGGTCAACCCGTAGCCCGGATTAAGGTGGGGTCAGTTCGTGGTCCCGCCGGTGGTAGGGTCACGAGGATGCTAGGCCCAAGTTTGTATGATCATCGTATGAGTTCGTGGGACGTTCGACTGAAGCGGTTCGTAAAGGCGGGAATGGCCTTAAGGAAGTTTGAGGTTAGTAAGATGACCAAGTTTGGAGGTAGTGACTCCGGAGATTTTTGGGAACGGCGTAATGGCGAAGTATGGTACGTCTTGAGAGAGTTCAAGTGTTCGAGAAGCGGCACGACGAGTAAGGAAGGAAGAGGGCGTGTGTTATTTTTGTGGCTGTGTGGCGTTGCAACTTGTTGAAGGAACTTCATCGATATCCGCTTGAGAAGGAACATTCGGGACGAATGTTTCTAAGGAGGGAGAATGTTATACCCGTATTCTCGTGGTATGTATGCGAGGACGTGCGTGAGAGCACGGCGAGTAAAAGATTTGGAAAGAAAGAAAGATGTGAGTTTTCGGAAAAGTTTAGGTGATTTGTGAAGAAAAAGGTTCGTTAATGGGAATTGGATTCCCAGATTTGGTATTTGGACTTCATAGATTATATTAGAATTTTGAGATTTTATTTTCGGAAATGGTCACGTGGGGCCCACGGGAGAAATTTACGGGTTTGTGGGGCCCGCTTTGTTTTTGAGATTTCCGGTATTGTGGATATTTTTCGAAAGACGTTTTATGAGGGCCAATAGGAGGGTGACACGTGTCACCCCCGCCTAGTGGCTCGCCGGTTACCTTTCAGGCACAACACCGGTTAGAGTCGTTTTCGGCAAACGTTTTGCGTAACTTGCGAAGGAAAATTCCGGCTATGTCGTTTTGTATTTTTGCGGATTTTTCCGAGCGGCGAACATTTTGGGCCAACAAGAGGTGACACTTGTCAACCTCAGTGGACGCCTTAGTCGGTTTCGCCTCGCCGATTGGTGCCTTGTTGTGGCATTGTTTTGTGCAATGTTTTGTGCAATGTTTTGTGGCTTGTTTTGTGGAGTAGGGACTAGGGTGCACTTGGCTTGATCTTGGCCTTACACTTGCCTTGCACATGGCTTGATCTTGGCCATTGGTTGGCCTTTGGTTTTGCTATAAATACCCCCCTTAGCTTGAAGACTTCATTCATCCAAAACTTCCAAGTCTTGAAACCCTCTCCTCCCCCTTTGTGAGCTCTTAGCCGAGAGCCTTCCCCCTCCCCCTTTTCGTGTGGCCTTTGGCCGAGGGGTTCCCCTTCCCCCCTTGGTGCTGGCGTGGTACCCCCACTAGCCTAGTTGTTTTCGTATAATACCCCTCCCTTGTGGTATTGAAATACTTCTCCTAGTATTGTTATAATGCCCAAAATACCTTAGCCTTTACCTTGTTGTATTCCAAAAGTTACCTCTATACGTAGAGCCCGGAAATACTACCTTTTGTCCTTTTAGTCTCAAACCGAAACCCTAAGGAAATCTTCATAGTTGGTTGAAGTATTTGAGTAGAAGTTGGTTAGAACTTCTAAGGGTTGTTTGGAGCGGATTGGAGCGCACGGAGTAGGAGCTAAACCTTGCTCATGATCGACATTATAACTTGGATAATTTTGGGCTTGTCGAGGTAAATAATCTTGTCATCCTTTTGTAATTGGAAATTACATGTTAGAATATATAGTTCAAGTATACTATATATAGAATCAACATTATTGTGCGCAATGTCTTTTGACTTAAGCTGAAGAATAAAGAATCGAATCAGTAATTACATAGGGTGTATTGCGATGAACTTGTGTAGTATTGAGTAGAATTGTACACGTCTGTTAGGCGTGTAAACCCCCGGTTGGCTTGGTAGCAGCCTCGATAGAGGAGAGATTTACGCTGTTGCGGGAGAGTCTTCGAATTTTCTCGTGAAAGTTAGAAACTTGTGTTTTGGGGTTAATAGACGTTTGTGACCTTTATAGTGAAAGTACTAAGAGTAGCGTATTCTACTCGAGAGTGGAAAGGGCTAGCAATGTTGTAGTACTTGGAGCATTTTGCTTATTGTCGATAAATCGTCGCGAGGTATGTGAACCTCTTCCTATCTTTTCTAGCATGATTGTTGTGAACTATGTAGTACGGTGAGCGTACGTGCTAAGTGATTTGGTTGGTTTAAAACATAGGGTGTTATAATAACTTTATGGGAAGTTAGTTATAACGACCTTATGTAGTGAAAATGGTTTCTTGATGTTAGAAGTTAAGAGACTTGATCTTATAAGATAAGAGACTTAACTTATTTGTTTTAATGTGGATGTTGTGTGAAACCTCATTCGTGAGTAATGAGTACTTGGTTTTTAAAGGGATAATGTTTCTTGATTTGGGAATCGAATGTGTATCGGCAGACCATTGCAGCGTTAATAAAGGAAAATGTATTGAATAATGATGTGTTGTATTAAAACCAGTAGAAACCTCCATCCGCATGAAGCTAAGATGAGACAAAATGATATTACATTTTCTAGATCATGGTCTTTGTAATAAGATCGTTATAAACAAGAATAAACTACTCACATATATGACATATGTTACTCAATTGTTTTAAAAGAGATTAAGACTATGAGTTATGAAACCTTTCTAAAATAAGTGACTTGAGCATTTGAAATTAGACAAACTTGAACGTTTGGAAAATAATGTTGTTACTTGATTTTACAAAGGAAGTGTCTTGTTTACTTAAAAAGATAGTCACGATTTTTATACTACGGGTATTGTGGCTTATGTGAAAGTACTTTGAGTTGTGTGAAACTTGCCTATGCTTGTGATGATAGCCTTTGTTGTACAAGTGTTGTATTTACGTTACCGCGTCTCGATAGAGGGGTTGACTTGTTGAGAACTTACTTGGACGCCGCGATGATGGAGAAATTCCGCACGCGTTCGCTGATTGTGTTACTTTTGCTAATCGCTTTGGACATCGACACGATCGTAGCGCGCGCGTATGCTTCCATGTTGATCGCCTTATTGTTTCCCTTTGGGCATACCGACACGACGATCGTAGCGCCGCGGGTATGTTTCCATTTGGAATGCCGTCTTATTGTTTCCTTTTGGACATCACGACGATGCGTAGCGCACGTATGCTTCCATTTTGATTATCGTCTTGTGGTTCCTCGACATACCGACACGATGCGTAGCGCACGTATGCTTCCATTTGAATTGTTAATACGACTTTGGCATCGTGTAGGACTTGGTGTCTGGTGTACTTCTTGGTGTTATCATATCATGCATCACGGTGAGGAAGGCATTCCACGCATGATTGATGTGGAGCGTGAGACCACGACTTGATATAATCGATATATGTGTGCATCGTAGTTTGGTTATCATTCATGTCTCGCTTTATATAGATCGCTATGATTTCATTTACGATTTTCTGATTTCACATACTTGGTACTGTTATCGACCTCCCGAGGCTGCGTTCATGCCGCAGTAGAGGTACATCGGCGTGGATCCTCGCCTTAGGATCTCGATTCGGCCAATTTTGGGAAGCTCCGCTTCTCCGAGGCTTATCTTTTAGTATGTGTTCCCCGAGTTGTAGGTTCTGTACATTCGTGGTATGGCGGGCCCTGTCCCGTCATAGTCGTGTAAATCTTAGAGTGCATGTCTTGTTGTGGGCGGGGTTGTAAAAGGATTAAAGCTTGGAGTTTTATGATATATCAAGGCAATCGCTTTTGGTTGCTTTATTATTATATCTATTGTTGCATGTCTAAGTTTTTATTTCCGCTGGTTTTCCTCTGATGTTGTATCACTAGGGTGCCCGGGGTAAGGCACCAGTCACGGGCCCGAATTTCGGGGTGTGACACCTAGATCTTGGCCCTTGATTTCTCTATAAATACCACCTTGTTTGCAAGACTTTATTCATCCACATTAGAGAGTTTCCAAGGCAAAAATTATTCTCCCTCCCCTTAAGTGTTCTCGTCCAACCCCCCCCCCCTCTTTTGTGTAGAAAAAAATTCTTCAAGTGTTGGTATAGTCCCAAATACCTTAGCCTAGTATTCCTAGTAGTATTCCAAAGTTATTTCAATACTAGGAACCCGGAAATTCTACTTTATTCCTTTGGTCGAAAAATGAAGCCCTAGGAAAATCTTCATAGTTGGTTGAAGTGTTAAGAGAAGTTGTTTAGAAACTTCTAAGGGTTGCTTGGAGCGGGTTGGAGCGTAAGGAATTGGAGCTAAGCGTTGCTCAGGATCGACTTATTAATCTTGGATAATTTTGGGCTTATCGAGGTAATGATCTTTGTCCCTATTGTAATTGGATATTACATATCAGAGTAGTTTAGAATTGAGTATAAGATATTTTGGAAGGATAATTATAAAGAATGAATCATTTACATCGACCGTATTCAGATGAGACTTGTAGTATTATTGTGGGGCGATGTTGTACACGTCAGGTTAGACGTGTAACCCTTGGAGTTGTTGGCTTAGTAGCGGGCCTTGTTAGAGGAAGAGATTTATGTGGTCATGCGGGGAGGTCTTTGCCGAATTTTCTGTAGAATAAGGAATCTTGTATTTAGAATATTCTACGAAGAGATCTAGAAGTTGATAGGCGTTTTGTGGCCTTTATAGGTTGAAGTACTACGAGTAGCGTATTCTACTTGAAGGGTGGAAAAGGCTAGCAAGGTTATAAGACTTGGGAGCATTTTGCTAATTGTCGATAATCGTCGCGAGGTATGTGAACCTCTTCCTATCTTTTCTAGCATGATGTTGTGAACTATGTAGTACGGTAGACGTACGTGTGCTAAACGAATTTTGGTTGATTTTAAAAGATAAGAGACTGGACTTATATTTTGACTTGATATGAAATGTGAAGAACTTGAATTGTGTTAAAGTGGTGAAACCTCATTCGTGAGTAATGAGTACTTGGTCTAGAAAAAGGAATAAGTTATATTAATTTCGGAAATGGGAATAACTATCGAACAAGCCATTGCAGCGTTAATAAAGGAAAATGTAATGACAATTAATTATATTAAAACCAGTAGAAACCCCCATCTGCATAGAAGCTAAGATAAGACAAAATTGTATTACATTTCCTAGATCATGGCTGCTCTAATAAGAATTATTATAATCAAGTTTTGATTTTCTAAAAATTCTAAAGTAAGGAACTTGATTTCTAAAAGAAAAGAGACTTAAGAATTTGAAGTGTTTTGGTTTAAAAGAAAGGCATGGTTTTGTCTTAAATTGGTTTAAAACATAAAGTGTTATAATAGCTTTATGGGAAGTTAGTTATAACGACTTTATGAAAACAAAAGAATGGTTTTATTATTGGAGTTAAAATGGTACTTGATTTTGGGAAAAGAGAAGTAACTTGAGTTTAAAAGTATAAGTAACTTATTTTCAAATATCGAACTTTTCTTGATGAGAAAAATATAAGCCACTTGGTTTAAAAAGTGTAGAGTACTTGATTTAAACATGAACGTGTTTGGTACTACGGAAAATAGTATCGAGTAGTTTTTACGTAAAAAGAGATCTTTTTGAAAGGATTAATGTATGTAGTACTTTGGGGTTAAAACCCGGATTTGTTGTCATAAAATGGAAGTCTAAGAGTATGTTAAAATTGCCTATGCTAGTTGTGATAGCCTTGGTGGTATTACTATGTTACGCGTCTCGGTTGGAGGGTGGTGACTTGTTGTGAATTTGTTGGACGTCTGGCGGTGGAGGATTCCACGTATGCTTCAATTTTGTTTGATCTTGGCCATGCTTATACCGATGAGAGATGCCGGCATGCGACGGAGATGCGGGTTAGATGCGTGCGTTTCATTCGAGGTACCGGCGGTGACGAGGATTCCACGGTATACTTCCATTGTTATTATCACATGGACATGTCTACACCGATGAGGATTTCGGCGTGCGGCCATGCGGGTTAAACTCCGATATATTATTATTGTCACATGGGCATGTCTACACCGATGAGGATTAGGGCATGTGACCATTACTATTATTCCATGGGCTAGCTCCCGGCGAAGACACTGTCTACACCGATGAGGATTCGGGGCATGGTATGTCGATCATTATTCCACGGGCTAGCTCCCCATGAAGACTGCACTGCGATGAGGACGCCGAGGGCACGTTATGGCCATGTTACACCATGAGGATTAGGGACATGCGTCGCGTATTATATATATATATATGTTGTATATGTGTCTGTGACGGTGAGGTAGGATGCCATTTGGCGTCACATGGTTATATGTTACACCTACGCTGCCGCGATGTGAGATTCCACGCGGGAGGTATATATATGTGTTGTATATGTGTATGCCGACAGTGAGGTAGGATGCCACGGGCGCGTCACATGAGTATGATTTATGTCATAGACTGCCGGCTGTGAGGAAGGAATTCCACGGGCATGAGTGATGACTTGAGGGCGTGAGTCCCTGACTAGACTTGACTGCTTATATGTTGTATCTTCGTAGTTTGGTTATCATACATGTCTCACCTTTATATAGACTATTATGATTTCATTTCTGATTTTCGTTCATACTTGGTACTGTTGTCGACCTCCTTCGGGGGGCTGCGTTCATGCCGCAGGTAGAGGTACACCGGTTGTTGATCCTCGCTCATAGGATCACAGTTCAGCGTTTGGGAAGCTCCGTTTCTCCGGAGGCTTATCTTTGGTGTCACGACCCGTTCCGGGGCCCGTGACTGGTGCCTTACCCGGGCACCCAAGTAGTCATACATCAGAGTAATCAGCGGAACATAAGACAAGACAAGAAACATTATGAAAAGAGAAACAGTTTATCTGATGAAAAACTTGCCTTTCGGCATATATATATAACCCAAGTTTTGCAGTTACATCCCAACTGTACAATAGGACTACAGACCTCTAAGGAAGTAAACAACTATGGCGGGACAGGGCCCCGCCATACCCTGAATGTACAAAACTATCTACAATACAGGGAGATCATACCCAAAAAGTCGAGCCTCCGGAGAAGATGGAGCTCCTGACACCAAAGCAAAGATCCTAAGGATGCGGATCTAGCACCTGCTTGCCCTTACCTGCGGCATGAACGCAGCCCCCCGAAGGAGGTCAGTACAACAGGTACTAAGTATGTGAAACTGTAAAGTACTTAAATGAAATCATATCATTTTAAAACCAATTTTACAAATATGCACGAAACAACCAAGGTAACCGCACATAGTGCCACATCATAAACAAGAGCAACAATAGGTAAACTGTAACAGGTCTTTTCTAGGCTGCGAATGATCGAAGCAGGACCAATCGCCCATGGTATCATTATGCAAGCCTAATCCTGGACTCCCGTAGTCCGCATAGGCCACTCACATAGGCCCGCATAGGGTATAACCCCGCATCGAGGGTAGCTACTCCTCGGCATCGTCCTGGACTCGTAGTCCGCATGGCCACATAGACCGCATGAGGTATAACCCCGCACACTAACCTGGAACTCTCGTAGCTCCGCATAGGTCCCCTGGACCCGCATGAGGTATTCTCGAATCATGGTCCTGCATCGCCCGAGTCTACCCCAGACGGAGGCGCTTAACCCCTGTGAATATGTCAAGAGGTGAGTGATATAATACTAACATAACAGCTTATCGTTAAACAACATAAGCACAACAAGAATACCCTCTTATACAAACGTTACAAGTCACTACCACACATAGCATCATATCATGTCTACTTATCAAACCATTTTATTATTCTTTCATAAATCAATATAAGTCTGTTATAAACACATAAGTAAACTGTTCCTTTTATCATTCTTAAGTTGTTATACCTAACTTCCCATAAAGCTAGTATAACTCTTAAGCTTTTTGTTTAAAAACCAATTAGTTCTCTTCTGTTAAAAATGATTCAGTATTCTTTTGAAATGCATCAAGATTCTTATTCTTCAGGCTTAAGTCAAAAGATATTGCCGTAATTATTATTCAGGCTTAAGTCAAAAGACATTGCCGTAGTTATTATTCGATTAACACGTATGCGTCTACCGTACTATATATATATATTTTAAAATATCATGCTTTAGGAAGAATCACATACCTTCTCGGCGAAATCCACCTGCCAAGTCGAATATGTCGCGCGCAGAGAATCAGCCTATAATAGTCAAATACGTCTATCAACGCGTCTAGACTATTCGTAATGTGATTCTAAGCAGAGGGTTCTCTATTCTACAGAAAATTGGGCAGACTTCCCTACCCGTCAAGCTACTCAAGTCTCGTGAAAACATTCTATGTAAGTATAGTTCAATTATTCTTCTTTTAAACCCTTCTCCGTGATACGATTCAATTCTATTCTGTAATATCCTTCTAAGTATTTTATACATAAACCTATACTTCTACATATGTATTCTCTAATTACAAAAGAATGATAAGATTATTTACCTCGATAAGCCCAATAATATCCTAGATATAAGTCGATCCTGAGCAAGGTTTAACTCCTAATTTGTACGCTCCGATAGCTCCAAGAACCCTTAGAAGTTCTTCACAACTTCTACTAAGTACTAAGGGATTTGGGCTCTGGTATTTAGGAATAACAACTATACTTGGAAGACAACATTTCTACCAAGGGAGGGGGGGTAGTGTTTCGGCTAGGGCTTCTTTTAGAGGGGTATTCGGCAAGGCTTTCTCAAGGGGAGGAGGCTTGGATGAAATGGCTCATGAGGAGAGGGAGGATTTTCAAGACTTGGAGAAAGATTTGTGGATGAAGAACTCTTCATCTTAAGGGGGGTATTTATAGGTCAAGAAGTGGCCAACCAATGGCCAAGATTAAGCCATGTGCTAGGCAAGTGTAAGGTCAAGATTAGGGCAAGTGTACCTTATCCAACTTGCACACAAAATATCCTACCAACTCCATGACAAAATAGCCACTCCAATCGGCCCTATTGCCGTCCCACATCCATCAATGAGAGGGTGACAAGTGTCGCCCTCTCGTTGGTCCAAAGTGTTATGTCTCTCGGAAAAATCCGCAAAAATTAGAAATGACATAGCCGGAATTTACCCTACGCGAGTCTTGTAAAACGTTTCGTCGGAAAACGATTCTTTTAGTGAGTTGTGCCCAAAAAAACGTCTCATGCCTAAACTTTAAGGCTAAACTTTCGTACGTACGCCCTCACGTACATACTCTGGAAATACGGGGTATAACATTCTCTCCTCCTTAGAAACATTCGTCTCGAATGTTCCTTCCCAAGACAGTTAACGATAAGGTTCCTCATAACTTAAACAGTTTGCAAATGCCACACACGGCCACAAAACAACACTTAGGCATAAATGATAATGAAGATTTACAAGTAGGAAAGTGAATTACCTGGAGGTGTGGGGAATAGGTGAGGATACTTCTGCCTTATGTCCTCCTCAGCTTCCCACGTCATCTCCTCCCTGAGCTCGTTCCGCCACAAGACTTTGACGGAAGCCACGTCCTTGGTCCGCAGACGCCTAACCTGACGATCGATTATCGCTATGGGAATCTCCTCATACGATAACCCCGCGGTCACTTGGACATCTTCAATCGGGTGTACCCTAGATGGATCCCCGATACATCTCCTCAGCATAGAAACATGAAACACCGGATGCACTGCCTCCAGATCGGACGGCAGATCCAACTCGTAGGCAACCTTGCCTACCCTGCGGACAATCTGATAGGGCCCAATGTACCTTGGGCTGAGTTTCCCTTTCTTCCCGAATCTCATCACACCCTTCATGGGTGACTCCTTCAGGAAAACCCAATCATCAACCTCGAACTCCGGATGCCGACGGCGACGATGATCTGCATATGACTTCTCGACTACGGCCGTGAGCAACCGCTCCTGTATAAGCTTCACCTTATCCACTGCCTGCTGCACCAAATCTGGTCCTACTAACTGCACCTCGCCCACGCCGAACCAACCTATCGACGATCTGCACTTCCTCCCATACAAGGCCTCATAAGGCGCCATCTGAATACTGGAGTGGTAGCTATTATTATACGCAAACTCAACTAGAGGCAAATGATCCTCCCAGCTACCCCTGAAGTCGATAACACAGGCTCGCAGCATATCCTCAAGAGTCTGGATAGTGCGCCACCGGCTGTCCGATGCTGTGGATGGAATGCGATCTCGAGCTCACTGCGTCCTAAACCATACGGAAAGACCTCGAAGTTAGCCGTAACCGGGCTCCTGCATGCGATATGATCGAAATAGGGACTCCATGCGATCGACGATCTCTGATATAAAGTCCGCATAATCCTCACCAAAGGTCGTCCTGACGGGAAGAAAGTGGGCTGATTTCGTCAGCCTGTCGACGATAACCCATATAGAATCATGTCTCCTCTGAGTGCGAGGTAATCCTGTGATAAAGTCCATGTTGATCACCTCCCACTTCCAGGTCGGGATCTCTATCGTCTGCAACAAACCACCGGGTCTCGTGCTCTACCTTCACTGCGACAACACGGGCGAGCTACGAACTCTGCAACGTCCCTCTTCAAGCCATCCCACCAATACACAGATCTAAGGTCGTGGTACATCTTGGTCGACCCTGGATGGATAGAGTAACGCGCGCTGTGTGATTCCCCAAGAACCTGCTGCCGAAGTCCTGAAACATCTGGAACACACAACCTGCCCTCAAACCTTAGCACCCCATCAGGTGCTACCTCAAAAGGACCCTTCCCCTCACGAAGAGCCGTATCACGATAACGTGTCAAAACTGGATCCTCGAACTGTTGCCTCTTGACCTCCTCGACGATGGAAGACTCGGCAACCTCACGGACTCGAACCCCACTGCTATCAGAATCAATCAAACGGACACCAAGGCTCGCTAAATGATGCAAATCACGAACAATGTCCCTCATCTCGGCCGCACATCCGATAGGCTCCCATCGACCTACGACTAAGAGCATCCGCCACAACATTGGCCTTCCCTGGGTGGTACAAGATATCAACATCGTAATCCTTAAGCAACTCTAACCACCGTCTATGTCGTAAGTTCAGCTCCCTCTGGCTGAAGATATACTGGAGGCTCTTGTGGTCTGTATAAATATCCACATGAACCCCATACAAATAGTGCCTCCAGATCTTCAAGGCGTGAATCACCGCTGCCAACTCCAAATCATGGGTGGGGTAGTTCCTCTCGTGTTTCTTCAGCTGTCGGGATGCATACGCTATAACCTTGCCATGTTGCATCAACACACATCCCAACCCGATGCCTGACGCATCACAATACACGACATAACCGTCTGGACCCTCTGGAAGAGTAAGAACGGGGGCGGTCGTCGCCTCCTTCAAAGAATCGAAACCCCGCTCAAGCATCGCCCATCAAACTTGGATGCCTCGAGTCGGCCTTGTCAATGGGGCGAGATAAGCAAACTTCTCTGAACCGCCGATAATAACTCGCAAGGCCCGAATCGCGAACCTCTGTCGGAGTAGTAGGTCGAGGCCAACTCCTGACTGCCTCAATCTTGGCCGTATCCACCTGAATACCATCAGCCCCGACAATATGCCCAAGAAAAGCCACCGAAGTTAACCAAAACTCACATTTGGAAAACTTGGCGTATAACTGCTGATCTCGAGAACTCTCAAGACAAGACTAAATGCTCGCATGCTCCTGCTCTGGCGAGAATAAACCAAGATATCATCGATGAACACTATCACACACGTGTCCAAAACTGGTTTGAACACTCGGTTCATCAAATCCATGAATATCGCCGGAGCGTTGGTCAAACCGAATGACATAACCCTAAACTCGTAGTGCGTCACGTCCGAATGCGATCCTGTGGATGTCCGACTCTCGACTTTGATGATAGCCCGACCGCAGATCAATCTTGGAGAAACATCTCGCACCTGCAGTGGTCGAACAAATCATCAATCACAGGAAGGGGTATCGTTCTTAATGGTCACCTTGTTCACCGCTGCAATCAACACATGCGCGGCGTCCGTCCTTCTTCTTCACGAACAATACCGGCGCCCCGGGGAGAAACACTAGGCGATGAAGCCCTTCTCCAGAAATCTCTCGGTGGTCGCCTTCTCTCAACTCGGCAGTGCCATTACGTATGGCGGAATGGAAATAGGCGAGTGTCCGCAAGACATCAATACAAAACTCTATCTCCTCTCGGGAGGATACCGGGAGGTCGTGCCGAAACACGTGCGGGAACTCTCGACTACTGGGCGACTGAAAATCGCACCGCGGCCTCGATTATCAAACACGAACGAGATGGTAGATGTACTCTTCCGCACCATCTTCCTAGCCTCGAGGTAGGAAATAAACCTACCCTCGGCGTCTGATGTTCCTCCCACTCAATAACGGCTCCCGAAATCGAATCGTACCACTCTCTCCTGCAGCCTACATTGGCATAGCAAGAAGCTAGCCAATCCATGCCCATGATCACGTCGAAATCCGTCATGTCCAGCTCTATCAAGTCTGCTAGGGTCGACTGCATAAGGTCACTGGACAAGCTCTAAATACCCGCCGAGCTACCACCGCATCACCCACTGGCGTAGCTACCTCGAAAGAGGTCTATGGACTCATGCTCTATCCTATCCTACTAGCAACAAGGGAGATATATGGGACAGTAGAACCGGATCTATCAAGGCATACACATCATAATCGGAGGCGATAAGGTACTGTGGCGACATCGGTGAGGCCTCTGATCTGCCCGGATGGACAAGGCATAAATGCGGTTCGAGGACCGCTAGAATCGACGAGCCACGACCTCTGCGCGACCTGCTGGTCCATGAGTACCACGCCCTCAGGCGAGTGGCTGTCGGGGATGAAGAAGACCGGCAAAAAGAACTCGTAGGTGACTTACTATCTGCGCCGCCGGTCGGACGGTTCCTCGCAGTGACCTGCTGGCCACACGGAAACAAGCTCCGTGAGCGGCCACAACTCGGTGGGATCTACCGCGACGGCCACACGAGGGGTGGTACCGTCGGCGCCTCTTCGCTCTGGGCGTCCCGAAGCCACAGGGCCACAGTGCGCCCTCGAATACTCGGGCCGTCTTGAGGGCGGTGCGAGTGCTCGAAGTGGCCGTGGTGCAAATCTAGGCTAACTGCGAGGCCGCCCACCACGATAGCCACCAAAAGACCTGCCGTCTGGTCTTCTTCTCGCAACTGTCGGCCGTCGGCCTCTACGATCCTCGCAGCCAAGTGCATGAGCCTGCATGCGGGTAATATCCATGCCTGGCTGAAGAGCCACACCCGCACAAGACTCGGCCATATAATCATCTAGCCCGGTGACATAGCGGTGCACCCTATCCTCCGTATCTGCTACCAACGCTGGGACATATCGAGCCAATGAATCAAACTCGACATTGTACTCCTATCGTGCGTCCTCTCTGCTCGATAACAAAAATCTGCGGCCTGTGCCCTCCTCATCCGTGGAGGCAGAAGTGAGTGAGAAAGCCTCGAGAACTCGTCCCAGTAGGCGGGACGCGTGCTCTCCCCGGGATAACTCCCACGAATCAAACCAATCGACTGCGGTATCACGTAGCCGATGCGAACCGAAGGTCACGGACTCGGTCTCTGAAGCCTTGATCACCCGCATGATCCTCTGTAACTGACGGATGAACTCCTGCGGATCATCCTCCGGCCTTGACCCGTAGAACTCTGGCGGGCTACAACTCAGGAAATCTCGTAGCCTCAGCCCATGCGCCTCGGGTGAACCACGGGTGCTATCGGGCTGGAATCGAGCTGCATCCGGCTGTCCTCGTATGCGCCACGATCTGGCGATGGCGGGCCATCTCTCTGTAACCCATCTCATCTGCTCCAGGCTGTGGGACTGGAGGTGTAGGTACTGTGGTCTCATCAGCCACTGCTGCGGCCCTAAACCCTCCTAGGGTCGGCGGCGTCGTAGAACTCTCCGTCTCAGGTATAGACTGGGCCTGAGCCCTCGTGACTCTAGGTGTCCCACTAGCAGCTCCTCACCGCTTTGCCCTTCGGGCGGGTTGCCTTACGTGGAGGCATAATCTATTCTAAAAGGAATACGTTAGAGGTCCAACTTATAACACGCCTCTAAAGCACGATCTCGAGTGAGAAGAATGGAAACCAATCCTAAATATCCTATAGCCTCACGACATCGTGTGGTGCACAACACACCGATAATCAAGACTCTACTAGATACGGTCTATAGACACTTTTCGAGGATTAACTGCTCGGATACCACTTTTGTCACGACCCGTTCCGGGGCCCGTGACTGGTGCCTTACCCGGACACCCAAGTAGTCATACATCAGAGTAATCAGCAGATAATAAGACAAGACAAGAAACATTATGAAAAGAGAAACAGTTTATCTGATGAAAAACTTGCCTTTCGGCATATATATATAACCCAAGTTTTGCAGTTACATCCCAACTGTACAATAGGACTACAGACCTCTAAGGAAGTAAACAACTATGGCGGGACAGGGCCCCGCCATACCCTGAATGTACAAAACTATCTACAATACAGGGAGATCATACCCAAAAAGTCGAGCCTCCGGAGAAGATGAAGCTCCTGATACCAAAGCAAAGATCCTAAGGATGCGGATCTAGCACTTGGTTGCCCTTACCTGCGGCATGAACGCAGCCCCCCGAAGGAGGTCAGTACAACAGGTACTAAGTATGTGAAACTGTAAAGTACTTAAATGAAATCATATCATTTTAAAACCAATTTTACAAATATGCGAAACAACCAAGGTAACCGCATAGTGCCACATCATAAACAAGAGCAACAATAGGTAAATCAGTGAGGTCTTTTCTAGGATGCGAATGATCGAGCAGACCAATCACCCATGGTATCATTATGCAAGCCTAATCACGACTCCGTAGTCCGCATAGGCCACTCACATAGGCCCGCATAGGGTATAACCCCGCATCGAGGGTAGCTACTCCTCGGCATCGTCCTGGACTCGTAGTCCGCATGAGGTATAACCCCGCACACTAACCTGGAACTATCGTAGCTCCGCATAGGTCCCCTGGACCCGCATGAGGTATTCTCGAATCATGGTCCTGCATCACTGAGTCTACCCGCGTCGGAGGCGACAACCCCGGTAACATGTCAAGAGGTGAGTGATATAATACTAACATAACATCTTATCGTTAAACAACATAAGCACAACAAGAATACCCTCTTATACAAACGTTACAAGTCACTACCACACATAGCATCATATCATGTCTACTTATCAAACCATTTTATTATTCTTTCATAAATCAATATAAGTCTGTTATAAACACATAAGTAAACTGATCCTATTATCATTCTTAAGTTGTTATACCTAAATTCACATAAAGCTAGTATAACTCTCAAGCTTTTGTTTAAAACCAATTAGTTCTCTTACATTAAAAATGATTCGAGATTCTTTTGAAATGCATCAAGATTCTTATTATTCGGGCTTAAGTCAAAAGACATTGTAGTAATTTTTATTCGTGCTTAAGTCAAAAGACATTGCGTAGTTATTATTCGCTTAACACGTACGCGTCTACGTACTATATATATATATTTTAAAATATCATGCTTTAGGAAGAATCACATACCTTCTCGGCGAAATCCACCTGCCAAGTCGAATATGTCGCGCGCAGAGAATCAGCCTATAATAGTCAAATACGTCTATCAACGTCTAGACTATTCTGTAAACAGTTCTAAGCAGAGGGTTCTCTATTCTACGGAAAATTGGGCAGCACTTCCCTACCCGTCAAGCTACTCAAGTCTCAGGAAAACAGTCCTATGTAAGTATAGTTCAATTATTCTTCTTTTAAACCCTTCTACTGTGATAACAGTTCAATTCTATTCTGTAATATCCTTCTAAGTATTTTATACATAAACCTATACTTCTACAGTATGTATTCTCTAATTACAAAAGAAGGATAAGATTATTTACCTCGATAAGCCCAATAATATCCTAGATATAAGTCGATCCTGAGCAAGGTTTAGCTCCTAATTTGTACGCTCCGATAGCTCCAAGAACCCTTAGAAGTTCTTCACAACTTCTACTAAGTACTAAGGGATTTGGGCTAGGGTATTTAGGAATAGCAACTATACTTGGAAGACAACATTTCTACCGGGAGGGGGTAGTGTTTGGCTGGGGCTTCTTTTAGAGGGGTATTCGCCAAGGCTTTCTCAAGGGGGGGGGGGAGGCTTGGGACGAAATGGCTCACAAGGGAGAGGGGAGGATTTTCAAGACTTGGAGAAAGATTTGTGGATGAAGAACTCTTCATCTTAAGGGGGGTATTTATAGGTCAAGAAGTGGCCAACCAATGGCCAAGATTAAGCCATGTGCTAGGCAAGTGTAAGGTCAAGATTAGGGCAAGTGTACCTTATCCAACTTGCACACAAAATATCCTACCAACTCCATGACAAAATAGCCACTCCAATCGGCCCTATTGCCGTCCCACATCCATCAATGAGAGGGTGACAAGTGTCTCCCTCTCGTTGGTCCAAAGTGTTACGTCTCTCGGAAAAATCCGCAAAAATTAGAAATGACATAGCCGGAATTTACCCTACGCGAGTCTTGTAAAACGTTTCGTCGGAAAATGATTCTTTTAGTGAGTTGTGCCCAAAAAAACGTCCCATGCCTAAACTTTAAGGCTAAACTTTCGTACGTACGCCCTCACGTACATACTCTGGAAATACGGGGTATAACATTTGGTATAGTCCCCTGTCATAGTATACTTGTACATTCAGGGGTATGGCGGGGCCCTGTCCCATCATAGTTGTGGTTACATTCTTAGAGGTCTGTAGTACTGTTGTGGGCAGGGTTTGTAAGGGATTTAACTGTTCGTGTTGATATTTATATATTCAGGAAGGTAACCGTTTTGGTTAGCCTGTTGCTTATTTATGTATTGTTTCATGCTTAAAGTTTTTATTTCCTGATTTTCTCGATGATTGTATCACTAGGGTGCCCGGTAGGCACGATCCACGGGCAGGTCGGGTCGTGACAAAAGTGGTATCGAGCGCTTAGTCCTCGGAAAGTGTCTACGACACGTGTCTAGTAGAGTCTTGATTATCGGTGTGTTGTGCACCACATCTATAATCGGAGGTCGCAGGATATTTAGGATTGGTTTCTATTCTTCTTACTCGAGATCGTGCCTTAGAGCCGTGTTGTAAGTTGGACTTCCTCCGACGTATTCTTTTGTACCGATTATGCCTCCACGCAAGCAACCAGAGCCAGAAGGGCAAAGCGGCAGAGGAGTCGCGAGTAGAGCACAGAGGTTACGAGGCACAGCCCAGCCTTTACCTAAGGTGGTACTACAGATGGGGAGTTCTGCGACGCGCTAGCCCCAGGAGTTTAGAAGCGGCAGCGATGGCCGAGACCACGATACACAGTCTCCGTTCCACGGCCGAGGGCAGAGGATATGGGCTACAAGGAGATGGCCCAGCTACTAGCCAGGATTGTGGCCAGACACGAGGGATGAGAGTCGGAGGTTCCAAAGAGCACCGTAGTTCACCCCCGCATCGGATAGTTTGAGACTACGAGACTTTTAGCCGCAGCCCACGAGTTCTACGGTCGAGGCGAGGATGATCCGTAGGAGTTCATCCGGCGATTCTGACGGATCATGAGAGTGATCAAGGCTTGAGACCGAGTCGGTGGTCTTAGGTTCGCATCGGCCGCGTGATCTGCAATCGGTCGTTTGATTCGTGGGAGCTGTCGGGGAGCATGCACCTCCGGTGTTTGGGGCGAGTTCTCGGATGCATTTCTCGACCATTTCTTGCCTCGCGGATGAGAGCACGGGACATATTTACGATCTTTGATGCAGAGGCGTACGGTTCAGGAGTATAACGTGGAGTTCGACTCGTTGACTCGTTATGTCCCCGCTTTAGTGGCAGACATGGAGGATAGAGTGCACCGATATGTCACAGGACTTGACGATTATCTAGCGTAGAGTTGTGCAGAGTAGCTCTTCACCGGCATGGACATTGCCGTATCTGAGCTTATGCACAGGGGATTGAGGAACGTAGAGACCGACGTAGGAACCAGGATCAGCATAAGAGGGCCAGGACAGCAGGGACCTTTGGTAACTTTCGAGGCGGACCGCCTCAGTAGCAGGCCAATTATGCGCCTCCGCCAGTACAGAGTAGTCATCCACAGTCTTCGGGACGTTCGGGATGTTCAGGAGCAGGTCAGGGCTCCAGGGCTTCAGGTTTCCGGGGGAGGAGGGGTGTTAGCCAGATGGAGCCACCCCTACCTCGGTGTGGTCGATGTGGTAGACCCCATCTTGGAGAGTGTCGTACTATTTCGACAGCTTGTTATGCTTGCGGCCAACAGGGCCATTTGGCGAGAGACTGTCCGAACAGAGGTGGCACTAGTGGGATAGCACAGACTACGAGATCAGTTGCGGGTTCTTCACCTTCCATAGCTAGGCAGGATGTTCATGCACCGGCAGGCCACGACAGGGGTCGCGGTGGAAGTTCCCAGTTTTAGCGGTCATTTGAACCGCCTATTTGATTTTAAGGTATATCCTTAACCCTCTAGTGACTAGTTTGTTTTGATGTTATGATGATGTGTTAATTGTTATGTTCGGATGGCATTGTGATAAAATATGATTTAGAAGCCTGGTTAGTGAAAAGGGTAAGTCTGGGGATGAGACAATTGTGAACCTTAGAATTTATGACAGTTGAGACCTTAGATGTAAGGCCGTCTTGAGTAAAAGACTTTACGGTTAATCTTTGTCGGAGTGCATAGTATACGTGGAGTTTTGTGTGATAATTCCATGGGTAGTTTGATATAGAAGTGGTAGCTTCCATGACGTGGATTAGTAAGATTGTTCCGAATTGGGGAACGAGAGAGTTTGGCGCGATAATGGTCGGGTTGAGGCGATCGCGTCAACCCGCACCCGGAATGAGGTGGGGTCGGGCCGAGGTGGTCCAGGTGGTAGGATCACGAGGGTGCAAGGCCCAAGTTTAGGTAACCGTTGTACGAGTTCGTGGATGCGTTCGACCAGAATCGGATCGTGAAGGCCGGGAATGGCCTTAAAGGAATTTGAGGCTAGTAAAATGACCAAGTTTGGAGGTAGTGACTCTAAGGTTTTGGGAACTGAAACGATGACTGGAGTATGGTACGTATGCTAGAGAGAGTTCGGGTGTACGAAGCGGTACGACGAGTAAAGAAGTGAACGCAGTTACCGTAATATAAGAGATCATTTTGTTGTGAAGTGAAGATGCGAAGGGAGTATCATTTAGACCTTGGGTGGGGGATTTTGAGATGTTGGAGGTGATTCCTCGTTGGTTTGGATTGGAGTTTTTCGCATGTGTTATATTATGGCCAGGTGTGACATAATAGGTTTCGTAAGTATAGTAGTGAAGGCTATAGCGGCGCATGTACGTTTGGAGACTTAGAAGGAACATTCAGGACGAATGTTTCTAAGGGGGGAAGAATGTTACACTCCGTAGTTCCGTGGTATGTATGTGAGGACGTGCGATAATATGACGATAATTTTGGAAAGGAAGAAAGATGTGATTTTTCACTAAAAGTTTCCTGATTTTGTGAAGGAAAAGATTCGATAATGGGAATTGGATTCCGATTTGGTATTTGGACTTCTTGGATTATTATATAATTATGGAGTTTTATTTCCGGATTTGGTCACGTGGGGCCCACGGGGAAAATTTACGGTTTTGTGGGGCCCACTTTGTTTTGGAGATTTTGGATTTTTCGGATATTTTCGGGAGATAAATATTTTGGACGAGTAGGGGGGAGACACGTGTCACCCCCATGTGGCCATGTTGGCCGAATGGCTAGTGGACATGTGGCTTGGACGGTTTGGGTGGACAAGTGGCTAGCCACTTGTCCAAATTTTGTGGTGGACATGTGGTTGGTAGAATCCACACCCACATGCCCCCAATCTACACCACACACTTGCCTAGATCTTGGCCCTTGATTTCTCTATAAATACCCCCTTGTTTGCAAGACTTTATTCATCCACATTAGAGAGTTTCCAAGGCAAAAATTATTCTCCCTCCCCTTAAGTGTTCTCGTCCAACCCCTTCCTTTTGTGTAGAAAAAAATTCTTCAAGTGTTGATATAGTCCCAAATACCTTAGCCTAGTATTCCAAAGTTATTTCAATACTAGGAACCCGGAAATTCTACTTTATTCCTTTAGTCGAAAAATGAAGCCCTAGGAAAATCTTCATAGTTGGTTGAAGTGTTAAGAGAAGTTGTTTAGAAACTTCTAAGGGTTGCTTGGAGCGGGTTGGAGCGTAAGGAATTGGAGCTAAGCGTTGCTCAGGATCGACTTATTAATCTTGGATAATTTTGGGCTTATCGAGGTAATGATCTTTGTCCCCCTATTGTAATTGGATATTACATATTGTAGTAGTTTAGAATTGAGTATAAGATATTTTGGAAGGATAATTATAAAGAATCAATCAGATTTACATTGGATCGTATTCTGAGACTTGTAGTATTATTGTGGGCGGTTGTACACGCCCGGTTAGACGTGTAACCCCTCGAGTTGTTGGCTTCGTAGCGGGCCTCATAGAGGAAGAGATTTATGTGGTTGGGGAGGTGCCGAATTTTCCGTAGAATAAGGAATCTTGTATTTAGAATATTCTACGAAGAGATCTAGAAGTTGATAGACGTTTTGTGGCCTTTAAAGGTTGAAGTACTACGAGTAGCGTATTCTACTTGAAGGGTGGAAAAGGCTAGCAAGGTTATAGTACTTGGAGCATTTTGCTAATTGTCGATAATCGTCGCGAGGTATGTGAACCTCTTCCTATCTTTTCTAGCATGATGTTGTGAACTATGTAGTACGGTAGACGTACGTGTGCTAAACGAATTTTGGTTGATTTTAAAAGATAAGAGGCTGGACTTATATTTTGACTTGATATGAAATGTGAAGAAATTGAATTGTGTTAAAGTGGTGAAACCTCATTCGTGAGTAATGAGTACTTGGTCTAGAAAAAGGAATAAGTTATATTAATTTCGGAAATGGGAATAACTATCGAACAAGCCATTGCAAATTAATAAAGGAAAATGTAATGACAATTAATTATATTAAAACCAGTAGAAACCTCCATCTGCATAGAAGCTAAGATAAGACAAAATTGTATTACATTTCCTAGATCATGGCTGCTCTAATAAGAATTATTATAATCAAGTTTTGATTTTCTAAAAATTCCAAAGTAAGGAACTTGATTTCTAAAAGAAAAGAGACTTAAGAATTTGAAGTGTTTTGGTTTAAAAGAAAGGCATGGTTTTGTCTTAAATTGGTTTAAAACATAAAGTGTTATAATAGCTTTATGGGAAATTAGTTATAACGACTTTATGAAAACAAAAGAATGGTTTTATTATTGGAGTTAAAATGGTACTTGATTTTGGGAAAAGAGAAGTAACTTGAGTTTAAAAGTATAAGTAACTTATTTTCAAATATCGAACTTTTCTTGATGAGAAAAATATAAGCCACTTGGTTTAAAAAGTGTAGAGTACTTGATTTAAACATGAACGTGTTTGGTACTACGGAAAATAGTATCGAGTAGTTTTTACGTAAAAAGAGATCTTTTTGAAAGGATTAATGTATGTAGTACTTTGGGGTTAAAACCCGGATTTGTTGTCATAAAATGGAAGTCTAAGAGTATGTTAAATTTGCCTATGCTAGTTGTGATAGCCTTGGTGGTATTACTATGTTACCGCGTCTCTCGGTTGGAGGGTCGGCTGACTTGTTGTGAATTTGTTGGACGTACCGGCAGTGACGGAGGATTCCACGGGTATGCTTCAATTTTGTTTGATCTTGGCCATGCTTATACCGATGAGAGATGCCGGGGCATGCGACCAGGATGCGGGTTAGATGCCCGTGACGTTTCATCGAGGTACCGCAATGACGAGGATTCCACGTATACTTCCATTGTTATTATCATACGGACATGTCTACACCGATGAGGGATTCCGGCACGCGCCATGCAATGTTAAACTCCCGATATTATTATTGTCACACGGGCATGTCTACACCGATGAGGATTCCGGGCATGTGACCATTATTATTATTCCGGGCTAGCTCCCCTACGAAGACCTGCCTACACCGGCGAGGGATTCCGGGCATGGTATGTGCGATCATTATTCCATGGGCTAGCTCCCACGAAGACCGCACTGCGATGAGGATGCCGAGGCACGCATGGCCATGTTACACCGATGAGGATTCCGGAGACGCGGCCGCAGATATATATATATATATGTTGTATATGTACGCCGACAGTGAGGTAGATGCCACCGCGTCACATGGTTATATGTTACACCTACTACGCCGCGTGACGGAGGATTCCACGGCGAGGTATATATATGTATTGTATATGTACGCCGACGGTGAGGTAAGATGCCACGCGCGCCACACGAGTATGATTTATGTCATAAATCGCGATGAGGAAGGAATTCCACGGGCATGAGTGATGACTTGAGGGCGTGAGTCCCTGACTAGACTTGACTGCTTATATGTTGTGTACGGTAGTTTGGTTATCATACATGTCTCCTGCTTTATATAGACTATTATGATTTCATTTACGATTTTCGGGCCACATACTTGGTACCGTTAGATCGACCTCCCGGGGCTGCGTTCATGCCGCAGGTAGAGGTACACCGGTTGTTGATCCTCACTCATAGGATCACAATTCAGCGTTTTGGGAAGCTTCGTTTCTCCGGAGGCTTATCTTTGGTATAGTCCCCTGTCATAGTATACTTGTACATTCAGGGGTATGGCAGGGCCCTGTCCCGTCATAGTTGTGGTTACATTCTTAGAGGTGTAGATCATTGTGGGCGTGGTTTGTTAGGGATTTAATTGTTCGTGTTTATATTTATATATTCATTAAGGTAACCGTTTTGGTTATCCTGTTGCTTATTTTATGTATTGTTTCATGCTTAAAGTTTTTATTTCGCTGATTTTCTCTGATGATTGTATCACCAGGTGCCCGGTAGGCACGATCCACGCCCGAGGTCGGGTCGTGACATCCTGGGACTATTTCATCCGCATAGGTCCTGTGTACCCGCAATGAGGTCATCCGCCTCGCATGAGACTACTTCACCCGCATAGGCCCGGTGGACCCGCAATGAGTACAAACGCCGCACTCGCATCATGGGTAGCAAATCCATGGAATAAGTAGTAACCCGGGGGTTTACCCCGCAAGAATAACATATCACTAGCTCAACCGGCTATCATACATAACATAAGAACCACCGACTTATCATACATAACATAAGCACCACCGGCTTATCATAATTATCATAAGCAAGTTAAGAATTCCCCTAACTTCTTATTAGCCTTAATTATCATGCACTCTCATTTTATTTAACTTAAGGCACTAACATGTCATTAAAGATCCGGGAATTTAACCCAAAGTACTATGTACTTCCGTTCCTTTAAAAAGAACCCTTTTTATATATAAAAACCCCAAGATACTAACACCCGTAGTATCAAGACATGTTTATTTTTCAAATCAAGTTACTACACCTTTAGAAATTCATTTCAAGGCTTTAAAACCAAGTAACTTCTACTTTCACAACCTAGGCAACTAGTGCCTATAAAATAGACCACTCTCTTAACCCTCCATAAAGCCGTTATAACTAACTTCCCATAAAGCCGTTATAACTATTTATGGTTTAGACAAATTCATTCTTTTTATAACCAAGAGACTTATACTTTCAAAAACCAAGTTACATAACTTTCAGAATACTTCAAGTCTCTTAACTTTAGAAATCAAGTTTCTTAACTTTAGAATAGTTCAAGTAATCAATACTTTCCAAATCAAGTATTATATACATTTTCAAGTCAAGAAATCTTTGTTTACCTTATTAGAATAAACTATTCTTTTAACTTCCCATAAAGTTTTTATAACCAACTTCCCATAAAGCCGTTATACTAACTTTATGCTTTAGAAACTAAGACATATTCAACCTATAAAACAAGTGAGTTAATTCTCTAACTCAACCAACTTGGACATTCTTAAACAAGTCAAGGATATCAAATGAAACTAAATTCATTTAAATCTCGTACGTTTACCGTACTATACATTTATAGCTACTCATGCTCAAGAGATAAGAAAAGTTCCACATACCTCTCCGGCTCAATCCACTTGCCAAGTTGAAAACGCCGCACGTAGAATGTCAACCTATAATGACCATAATACGTCCATCAACTACTAGCTTTCAACGTAGAATATTCCTACGTATAAGGACTCTTAATTCTACGGAAAATCGGGTAGCACTTCCTTTGTTTCTACGTACTTTTCCACCATTTTTCAAGGCCCGAAAATCAATAACCAAATGCCACATTTAAGGCTCAAAAATTCAGAAATTCAAAAGGGATTACACGCCTAACAGGACGTGTAAAACTCTGCCCCACAATTAATATAAAACTGTCCAACAACTTAAGCCATTCTCGGCTACCATCAATATCAACAACAATGTCAATTTCCGTTCAATTCCTTATTAATCCAAGTTGTTATTCCAACATGTTATATACATAATAACAATTACAACAACTATAAATCCTTTCTTCCTTAACATGCGACGATTATAACTATCGACCAATTTGTATTGTACTTTCAATGGCTAATAAGCTCATGCTCGGATTTAGGCTCCCAATATTCTATAACACTAATCAATCTTCCATGTATAATTCAAATGATCAATTATCAACTACTACATGTACCCTAATTTACTTCCAAGAGGAGAGGGAATTTACCTTTTAGGATTTCGCCCAAACCAGCAAAATCTCGCCCACTGTAGCCCTTTTTCCGCAACTCCTTTTCACGTCAAAATCATCTACACGAACCCTCTACAAGTCTATCAACATATCATCTTCTTCCCGCCCTTCCAATAATTCTATGAAGGCTTAGAGTTTCATAATCTTTTAGAGAAAGAGAAGGGAAATTTCTATTTGGATGAAATCTTACAAATGACCAAGTCTTGCAAGAATTGGTCATAATATAGGACCTTTCTTGGTCTACAAGTTGGGAGGGACACTTGTTGCCCTCCCATAGGTTCTTTACACAAATATCTTCAGAAAGTTTCAAGGCTTACGGCACCGCGGCCCTACAGCCGGCGCCATGGCGCTGTAGCGCCTGACTGCAACATTTTCCTCCTCTTCCGTCAGCTGAACTTCTAACGTCCACAATTCTCTGCTCCGATGTCCTATCGATGAGCGGTTTGTTGCGTTGGAAACTAGACTCAATGAACTTCATACTAGGCTTTTGAAATACCTAAAAACTCCTAATATGCTAGGAGATATACCACTCCAAAGTTGACTGAAAATCTGTCCAAAAAAATTCTATCAACTTATCCTTCCAAATTCAAATCTTATTTCCTTTCGTACGTTCTCATCTCATCCTTTTGGAATTACGGGACATAACATTCTCCCCCCCTTATAAACATTCGTCCCCGAATGTTCCTTCGGAGTCAATCTAATAGGTAGCGATATAATTTCCTTTTACAACCCCTACATACCAATATTTGCCACAACTGACCACATAACAACATTTATACTAAAACGTCAACCTGAACTCCAAGTGTCGACGTCGGTTATCTGCATAAAACTTCTGCTGACTCTGAGCTTGCTAATAATCTTCACTGGATAAGCTTCGCCTTATCCACAGCCCGCTGAATCAAGTCTGAGCCAATTAACTGAACCTCGCCTACGTCGAACCAACCAGCCGGCGATCTACACTTTCTTTCATACAAAGCCTCATACAGGGCCCTCTGAATACTTGAATGGTAACGGGTACTATACGCAAACTCAATGAGAGGAAAAAGATCCTCCCAGCTACCCCTGAAATCAAATAACACAGGCCCGCAACCTATCCTCAAGTGTCTGGATAACATGCCTTGCCTGTCCGTCGGTCTGAGGGTGAGATGCAACACTGAGACTCACCTGTGTCCCCAATCCTTTCTGGAAAAACCTCCAGAAGTTAGCCGTAAACTGGGCTCATCTGTCTGTCGTACATAAATGTAGGAACCCCGTGCAGTCTCATACTCTTCCTGATATATAATCTCGCATAATCCTCAGCCGAGTAGATAGTACTGACCGGAAGAAAAATGGGCTGACCACGTCGGCCTGTCTACTATGACCCACAAGGAGTCGCACTTCCTCTGAGCACGATGCAACCCTATAATAAAATCCATATTAATCACCTCCCACTACCAAGTCAGGATCTCGATAAATCGATAATAGCCCAGCTTCGTGCTCACCTCGCCTGCTGCCAATTTGGACACTGAGCAATAACTCTACTACGTCCCTCTCCAGGCCATCTTACTAATACATACATCTGAGGTCATGATACATCTTAGTCGACCCTGAATAAATAGAGTAGCGAGCACTATGTGCCTCCCCTAGACCCTGCTGACGAGGTCTTGCAACATCGGGAACACACCACTTGCCCTCATATCGTAGTACCCCTTCAGGTGCTATCTCATACCGACTCTTCTCCTCTCAAATAGCCGTATCTCGATTTCGTACTAAAACTGGATCCTTATATTGTCGCCTCTTCACCTCCTCAACGAGGGAAGACTCGGCAACCTCTCGAATCTGAGCTCCACTATCATGCTCCCGTATCTGCCGGGAAATATAGGTTGTTACCCTATCGTATTTCATCCGCACACAACCCAGTCAAACACCCAAAGTGTTATCATAACAACCTAACCCTCTAGTCCCTCAGGCCTCAGGAGGGGTTAGAAATGTAGTCGTAGTCAACTTATCTTTCAATAACTGAAAGCCTGTCTCATACTTCCGAAATATTCGGGGATATAATCTCAATTATGATTCTTGTTTCCATTTCTCTGTTGCAACCAAACTTGGTCACTATACTTAGATTCGATTTCTTTGCTTGACTCATGGCTAAGACTTCATGCCAATCACAATTTAGGAGGAGATTTCCTTGATCTCGTCAAGTAGTAATCCTATTATTCTCTCGACTCATGAGCTTATAGTCAGGTGTTCAACCTCAATTCATGATATTACATAATCCAATGGCTTGCCAAGATTTCTTATCGTTCGAGTGTCTACTCGTCATACCTTTATTTTTCAATTCAAGTTGCCCTGGGGTCTCTTACCTCCCCGTATATACACGGTCTGACCCGTCATTACAGGATTGCCACCTTTCGTCGAGGTGTTCTTACTGCCCATCATTTTCTAATAGTATTTACACTAGTCTGGGTAATTATGCCTTGGGAAACCTTCATAACTGTAATTGCATTCTCCTTATTATTCTGGTCATAACCATTCATCATACTAATTACTATCCCAAAATATTTCTACTTCGCTCCTGGGTCATACATTTCCATTTATGCTTATTACCAACATTTATATCCTTAAGACACATCCTCGACCATTTCCTAATGTCGTTCTCAATTACCCCAACACAATACATTTCGCACGATTATCTAAAATTGTAACCTATTGTATGACGAAAACTGAAGACTTTACCAGTCTCATATCCATCGCCTAATAATATGGGTACGCATAACCCTCAATAATACGTAAAACTATCCTTTTACGTAGGAGAGAGAGCTTATCTCCCTTTCATAATCTTTCATTGAAGGTACAACCCTACTCACAGGGTCATCTTGCGGTCCTGTATATATCTAATCATCAAGTACCGCCAACAAAAAAATCGTGTCGATTCTCAAAACCCACCAATGATGTTTTTGGTCTTCCGCAGGCAACACTCATACTTATCTTATTCTTGCCTTGCGCATTATCCTGAAATCATTCGGGAAGTCGTGGCCCTGGCCGCCACTCTAAACAACTCCAAGCACCTCCAAGGGCACTTAACATAAAATTATTCAATGATCGTATACTTCCAACATCAATTTATTTATTTCAACCTAACAAGTCACATAGACTTACTAAAATCAAGTCTGCCAATTGTATATCATCACCGGGCAATCCTTATGTACCCGCTCAGTTACAACCCAAACACCCACTGGTGTGGCTACCTCGAAAGGTTCTCATGGATTCAGGCTCTATTCCTTTACACTTGTTTGCTCTCTTTCTTACTGATTGTACTCTTCCCGTACTTCCAAACTTATACTAGTATACGTACATAATTTCCATACTAATTCTGACCTCCAATCTTTGGAGTTACTTACATTGAACAATTTTAAGGCCATTTCCGGCTCCCACGACCTGGTTCCGGTGGAACGCGTCCACAAACCCGTAAAACGATTACTAGACTTGGGCCTTGCACCCTCGTGACCCTGTCACATAGCGGGACTATTACCAACTGATCCCAATCCATTTTAGGTTATGGGGCAACCTGTAATAGGTCCTCCACCGACCAGCGTCGCACTTAACTCCCTTAGTCCGAATTAAGTCTTATTGAGAGGCCTTATATACCTAAGGTCTCGGCGGTTATCAATATTCTTAGGCTCGCATTTTCCATGCTCCAAGCCTACCTTACCAGTCCCCCGTAAACGGGTAAAATAACTTTTCATTAACCCACAATCGTGTTGTCTTAATCATAACAACCATAATTACTTCCATACGGATCTCATCCGTACAATTCTCTTAAGCATACCACGTAGCTTAATCTACTAACATAGTCTTCCATTAAATCCTTTATTCATGACTTCTTAAGGGTTCATTACCCTTTCATATGACTCATCATCTCCTAACTAATTCAAATTAGTACGTAAAACCTTGATGAGAATTCATTAAACTGTTCCATACCTTTCCGGTATCTATTTAGTCCTTACCAATTCTTGGTAATCTAAAATCATTCTAGGCAACACGCGTCTGACCCTTATACATAACTCCGTATAGCTGTATGTCATAATACCTACTATACTATAATTTTTACCAACCTGGATACGCAATCCACATAATCCTTCCTGGGTCACTGATGCCTTTCTCGTAGCTGCAATCAACATAACTCGTTAGGGAGGGACGAGCCTAACAACACAGCTCTATCGCACGATCTCAGAGTGAGAAGAATGGAAACAAATCCTAAATGTCCTGCAGCCTCCTGGTTATAGATGTGGTGCACAACACACCGATAACCAAGACTCTACTAGACACGGTCTGTAGACACTTTCCGAGGACTAACTGCTCTGATACCACTTTTGTCACGACCCGACCCCGGGCCCGCGACTGGTGCCCTACCTGGACACCCTTACAGGTAACCATCAGAGAAAGTCAGCGGAACATATATAAAATACACAACTTAATTCAGTAAGAAGTGAACAACAGGCTAGCCGATGAGGCTGCCTTCCTGGATATACATATATAAATAGTCAAAAGCAGTTACATCCTTTTCTTTACAAACCGACCCACACACATGACTACATACCTCTAAGAATTTTGACATAACAATCGTGAGTGGGCCCCGCCATACCCCTGAATGTACAACAACCGACAATACCAGGGATCTGAATCAAAGATAAGCCTCCGGAGTAATTGTCACGACCCGACCCCGGACCCGCGACTGGTGCCCTACCTGGGCACCCCTTACAGGTATACATCAGAGAATAGTAGCGGAACATACATACAACTCAAAGAGAAATAAATAACAGTTTAGCCGATAAGGCCACCTTCCAAAAGTATACACATAACCCAAAAAGCAGTTACCTCTTTTTTCTTTACAACCCAATCCACAAGATATGACTACAGACCTCTAAGAATTTTTACAAAACAACTGTGACGGGACAGGGCCCCGCCATACCCCTGAATGTACAACAAATCTACAACCTCAGGGAACTGTACCAAACGACAAAGCCTCCGGAGAAAGGGAGCTTTCCAAGAACTGAACAGTGATCCTAAGAATGAGGATCATCAAGCTATGTACCTCAACCTGCGGCATGAACGCAGCCCCCCGAAGGAGGTCAGTACAAAATATGTACCAAGTATGTAAAACTGAAAGTACTGTAATTTAAATCATAATAGTCTAAAATAAAGCTGGAGACATATATGATAACCAAATTAACAGTACAACCGTGCCTTGCCGAAATGAAAGTAATGAATGTCAGTTTTACCTTTTAAAAGACTATTTCAACACATGAACAATAGTCACACCATGGCTAGGGACACAAGCCCTCAAAACCATCACACAATCCAGTAAGGGTCTCAAGCCCTCAAAACATCTAAGCGTGCCCGTGGAATCCTCCATCACTGTCGACATCCGTAAGTGTAAGATATATCCATGTAACGCGCCCGTGGCATCCTCCATCACTGTCGGCGTGCACATATGCAATATATATATATATCTCATGCCCGTGGAATCCCTCATCTCGGGTACATGACTTCATGGAGAGCTAATCCATGGAGTAATAATCGTATATCACATGCCCGTGGAATCCCTCATCTCGGGTACATGTCTTCATGGGGAGCTAGTACATGGAGTAATAGTATATAACATGGTCGCATGCCCCGGAATCCCTCATCGTTTAAGCATGGCCATGGGGTAATAATAGCATCCGGGAATTTAACCCGCATCCTGGTCGCATGTCCAAGGATCAATCACAATGGAAGCATACCCGTGGAATCCTCCGTCACTGTCGGTACGTCCAAGTAAATTCACAACAAGACAGCCGACCCTCCAATTGAGAGTCACGGCAGCGTAAAAATATAATACTTTTACTCAAAGAAATCACAAGAAAGCATAGACAAGTTCATAAAATCTTTAGACTTTCATTATCATACAAAAATGAATTTCATTTTATTACTCAAGGCACTTTCATATCACATAAAAATCCGGGAATTTAACCCAAAGTACTACGTACTTCCATTCTTTTCAAAAGACTCATTTTCATATAAAACTCCAAGATACTAACACGTAGTATCAAGCATCTACATTTCAAACAAGTCACTACACTTTTAGAAATACATTTTAGGCTTCTAAATCAAGTGACCCTTACTTTAAAACCTTACGAATTGATACTTTAAATCAAATTGCCCTTCTTTATATCAAGTCATTTATCTTTGTTTACATTACTTGAAAACCATTCCTTTAACCTTCCATAAAGTTATTATAACTTGACTTCCGTAAAGCCGTTATACTAACTTTATGCTTTAGAATCTAAGACATCTTTAACCTTTCATAAAACCATTATAACCAACTTCCCATAAAGCCGTTATAACTCTTTATGTTTTAGACAAATTCTTTCCGGTATCTATTTAGTCCTTACCAATTCTTGGTAATCTAAAATCATTCTAGGCAACACGCGTCTGACCCTTATACATAACTCCGTATAGCTGTATGTCATAATACCTACTATACTATAATTTTTACCAACCTGGATACGCAATCCACATAATCCTTCCTGGGTCACTGATGCCTTTCTCGTAGTAATCAACATAACTTTCGTTAGGGAGGGCGAGCCTAACAACACGGCTATCGCACGATCTCGAGTGAGAAGAATGAAACAAATCCTAAATGTCTGCAGCCTCACGGTTATAGATGTGGTGCACAACACACCGATAACGAGACTACTAGACGCGATCTGTAGACACTTTCAGAGACTAAGCGCTCTGATACCACTTTTGTCACGACCGGCCGGGCCCGCGATCAGTGCCCTACTGGACACCTTACGGGTAACCATCGAGAGAAAGTCGGAACATATATAAAATACACAACTTAATTCGGTAAGAAGTGAACAGGCTAGCGATGAAATTGCGCCGCAGATATACATATATAAATAGTCAAGCGATTTACATCCTTTTCTTTACAAACCGACTCACACATGACTACATACCTCTAAGAATTTTGACATAACAAGCGTGAACGAGGCCCCGCCATACCACAGATGTACAATGGACAATACCAGGGATCTGAATCAAAGATAAGCCTCCGGAGTAATTGTCACGACCCGACCGGACCGCGGTGCCCTACACAGGCACCCTTACAGTATACATCGAGAATAGTAGCGGAACATACATACAACTCAAAGAGAAATAAATAACAGTTTAGCCGATAAGGCCACGCTTTCAAAGTATACACATAACCCAGCGATTACCTCTTTTTCTTTACAACCCAATTATTTATACCGTATTTCAGTATATGCGTAAGGAATACGTCAAAAGTTTGGCCTTAAAGTTAGCCTTGGGCGTTTTTGTACACAACTCACTAAAAGAATCGTTTCAGTAAGCGTTTCCACACTTTCGTAGGGAAAATTCGGCTATGCCATTGCTATTTTTGCGGATTTTTCCAGAGACGAAACATTTTGGACCAGCGGGAGGCGACACTTAGCACCCTCCATTGGTGAACTTCAATCGTCCATTTGGGCGAATTGAAGAACCATAGCACGTTTTGTGCCTTGTGCACAAGTCAAGAGTTAGTAGGATATTTGTGTATAGTTAATCCTCACCTACACTTGCCTTGCACTTGTCTTCATCTTGGCCATTGGTTGGCCAAGGCTTGAGCTATAAATACCCGCCCAGAGATGAAGAGTTCTTCATCCACAAAGTTATCTTCAAGTCTTGAAAAAATCCTCTCCTCTCCTTAGCCTTTCGTCCAACACCTCTCCCCCCGAGTGAGTTTGGCCGAGGCCTACCCCTAGCCTGGCGAAATCTACCCCCTCCCTTGGTAGAAAAGTTATCTTCTAGTATCGTTATAATGCCCAAAATACCTAGCCCAAATCCATAGTACTTAGTAGAAGTTGTGAAGAACTTCTAGGGTTTCTTGGAGCTCTGGAGCGTACAACTTAGGAGCTAAACCTTGCTCAGCGACTTTATCTAGGATATTTTGGGCTTACAGAGTAACTAATCCTAACCCTCTTTTGAATTAGAGAATACATCTTTGTAGTAGTATTGAATAAGTATTAAATACTTAGAAGGATATCACGAATAGAATTGAGTGTTACCACGCAGAAGGGTTTAAAGAAGAATAATCAAAGCTGTACTTACATAGAATTTGTTTTCACGATGAACTTATATAGCTCACGGGTAGGGAGGTCTTTGCCCGACTTTCCGTAGAATTGTGAACCCTCTGTTTAGAATGACCTTGAGTAGTCTTTGATAGATGTGCGTGACTATTATGGTGACTCTGCTGCGCGACATATTCAACTTGGCGGTGGTTTTTTGAGAAGGTATGTGATTCTTCCTAAAGCATGATATTTTACAATATATAGTACGGTGAGCGTCGTGTGTTAAGCGAATAATAACTACGGCAATGTCTTTGACTTAAGCTCGAATAATACTTACGGCAATGCCTGGCTTAAGCTGAATAATACTTACGGCGATGCCTCGGCAAATCTGAATAACAAAGAAGCTGAAGCATTTCAAAAGAATCTGAATCATTTTTAATGAAGATAAATATTTGGGTTTTAAAACAAAAGCTTAAGAGTTATACTAGCTTTATGGGAAGTTAGGTATAACAACTTAAGAAAGATAAAAAGGCTGTTTACTTGTTTGTTTATAAAAGTCTTGTATTGATTTACATTAAGTGTAGTAAGATTTGTGTGATAAGTAGACATATTATGATGCTACAGGTTAGTGTCTTGAAATACTATGTAAGGGGTCATTCTTGCTTGTGCTTCGTTGCTAACAGGTAAGTCAGTTGTCTTGTTATTGTATCACCTACCCTTATTTGTTATCTGAGGGCTTGCCCCCGATCTTGGTCTATCGGCTATGCGATCTGTGAGACTATGCGGAGCAGCGGTATGCTCGGGATTGATCATTCCGGGTGTTTAGCCTGAAGCGGGGGATTTCCCTATGCGGTCTGTTGAGACTATGCGGTCTTTTGAGGCTATGCGGGCTGCGGGAGTCTAGGCGGATCTGGGGTTGGCTGCCGATGCGAGGAATACCTAAATGCGGGTGCATGTGTGACTATGCGGCTGCGAAGTCGAGGACTAGGCACGCAGAATGATACTATGGGCGATTGGCCTTGCCCGATCATTCGCGGCCTAGAATAGACACATTCTGATTTTTCTATTCTTGTTGTTGTTTGTGATGTGGCACTATGTGCAATTGAGGCGATTGTATTTGTGAAAAGGTTTTAAATAATTTGATTTCATTTGATTCTTTATAGTTTCACATACTTGGTACTGTTATCGACCTCGCCGAGAGCTGCGTTCATACTGGTAAGAGGCGGCAGTGCTAGATCCGCATCCTTAGGATCTACGTTGGTGTCGGGAGCTCCATCTCTTGGAGGCTCTACTCTTTGGTATGATCTCCACCTGTTGTAGATAGTTTTATCTGATCGGTATGGCGGGCACTGTCCGCCATAGTTGTATTTTTCCTTAAGTGCAGAGTCATATTTATGCGATTGTCGGATGTGCTTTGCTAAACCTTGTTTATATATATATGCCGAAAGCGACGTTTGTTCACATAAAGCTGTCTTATTTTATAAAGCGTTTCATGTCTTGTTTATATTTCACGATTACTCGATGTATGACTACTTGGGTGCCCGGTGAGGCACGATTCACGAACCGGAATGGGTCGTGACAAAAGTGGTATCGAAGCGATTAATCCTCGGAAAGTGTCTACGAGCCGTATCTAGTAGAGTCTTGATTATCGGTATGTTGTGCACCATACCAATAATCAGGAGGCTATAGGATATTTAGGATTGGTTTCCATTCTTCATTCTGAGATCGTGCTTTAGAGCTGTGTTATAGGTTGGACCCCTCTAACGTATTCCTTTCTATATGATTATGCCTCCACGTAAGGCAACCGGGCCCGAAGGGCAAGGCGGTGAGGAGCTACTAGCGAGACACCCAGTCACGAGGCTCGGGCCCGTCTATACGAGGCGGCGGGTTCTATGGCGCCCGGCCCAGCGAGACCACAGTACCCCACACCTCTGTCCCACGGCTGGGGCGGAGGTTAGGGTACAAGGAGATAGCCCGACTATTGGCTAGAGTTGTGGCCGTCTGAGAGAAGGCTGGATGCGGCGGTTCGGCTCGGCTCGATCGCACCGTAGTGCGCCGAGGCGAATAGTTTGAGACTCTGGGATTTCTTAGTTGTAGCCGCGAGTTTCTGGTGGCGGAGGATGATCGCGAGTTCATCCGTCACCGCGAAGGATTATCACGGGTGATCGGGGCTTGAGTAGTGCAGTGACATTCGGTTCGCGTCAGTGCGTGATACGCGATCGATTGGTTTGATTCATGGAAGCTTTCGGGAGAGCATGCACTCGGCAGTATGGGATGAGTTTTGAGGCTTTTCTCACACACTTCTTGCCTCGCGGATGAGGAGGGCACGGTGATAGATTCTTGTTCTTTGAGACGAGGAGGGCCTTGATGAGGAGTACAATGTCGAGTTTGATTCTTTGGCTCGATATGTCCACTGCTTTGTGCGAGATGGAGGACGGGGTGCATCGCTATGTCGGCTGGGCTAGATGATTACATGGCGAGTCTTGTGCGGGTGTGTCCCTTGACGAGCATGGACATAACGTATGCGAGCTCATGCCTAGGATGTGAGGCGTAGAACGCCGGGTAAGCGATATCGGCGAGCGAAGAAGGCCGAAGGCGGCGGTTCTTTTAGTGGTTCGGGTGGCGGCATCGTGAAGTCGGTTGCACCACGGCCGGTCGAGCGCTCCTACCTCATTTTCGATGCGGAGGCGATCGGAGCGGTCGGGGCCCGGGACCAGTTTCGAGTAGCGAGGTGCTAACCGTTGAAGTCTTTCGGTGTGCGTTGTGGTAGATACCATTAGGGGTGTACTCAGAGCTGCTATACTTGTTGCAGCGAGGTCATTTCGCGAGTTTGTCAGGCCGGGGCGGCCCAGTAGTAGGGCGATCTGCGAAGTGCATTGCCGCTTCTTCATCCCGACGATTACTCGCCCGGAGCAAGGTACTCATGGACCAGCGGTGTGGCGAGAGATCGTGGCGCGGGTCGATTCGCGATCCTCGAACCGCATTTATGCTTTGTCCGGTAAGCGAGATCGGAGGCCTCACACGATGTCGTCGCAGTACCTTATCATTTGCGGGTTTGATGTGTATGCTTTGATAGATCCAGGTTCTACTGTCTATATATCTCCCTTGTTGCTAGTAGGATAGGGATAGAGCACGAGTCCATAGACCCTTTCGGTAGCTACGCGGTGGTGATTCGGTGGTAGCTCGGCGGGTATATAGAGCTTGTCTGTGACCATTCTGATCGTCGGACCCTAGCCGACTTGATAGAGTTGGAGATGATTGACTTGGCGTGATCATAGGGATGGATTGGCTAGCTTCTTGCTATGCCAATGTAAGCTATGAGAGAAAGTAATGCGGTTCGGTTTCTGAGGAGCGGTTGTTGAGTGGGAGGAGCACGGTATCGCAGGGGTAGGTTTATTTCCTACCTCGAGGCTAGGAAGATGGTGCTGAAGTGGTATATCTACCATCTCGTTGGTGTTTGATCTGAAGGCTGCGGTACCAGATTTTCCGTCGATTCGGTGGTCGAGAGAGTTCCCGGGCGTGTTTCAGGCGACCTCGGTATCCCTCACGAGAGGAGATTGAGTTTTGTATTGACATATTGCGGACACTCGGCTATTTCCATTCCGCCATACGAGAATGCTTTGCGAGTTGAGAGAGTTGAAGGATCGGCAGGGATTTCTTTGGAGAAAGGGCTTCATCGGGCCTAGTGTTTCTCCGCACGAAGCGGTGTGTTCGTGAAGAAGAAGGGCGGGGCCTTTGCATGTGTATTGATCTGACGGTGAACAAGGTGACCATTAAACGAATACCCCGCTTCCGAGATTGATGATTTGTTCGACGATTGCGAGCGCGAATGTTTCTCGAAGATTGATCTGCGTTAGGGCTATCATCGAGTTCGTGTCGAGAGGTGGATGTCCCTAGGATCGCATTCCGGACGTGCGGGCATTATGAGTTGGTCATGTCTTTTGGGTTGACGATGCTCGTGATATTCATGGATTTGATGAACCGAGTGTTCAAACCATTTTGGACACGTTTGTGATAGTGTTCATTGATGATATCTTGGTTTATTCTCGCTCGGGCGGGCGTGCGGAGCATTTGAGGCTATCTTGTGATTCTCGGGACGGTATTTATCGCCAAGTTTTCCAAATGTGAGTTTTGGTTGACTTGATGGCGTTTCTTGGGCATATTGCCGGGTGATGGCATTAGTGGATCGGCCAAGATCGGCGATCGGGACTTGGCCTGAACCTCTTACTCAGCCGAGAGGTTCGCGATTTTACGGGCCTTGCGAGGATATTATCGGTGGTTCGTGGAGAAGTTTGCTTATCTCGCACCGTTGACTAGGTGACTCGAGCGACCAAGTTTGATGGTGATGCTTGTGGCGGGGTTTCGATTCTTGAAAGAAAGGCGGCGGCCCCGTTCTTACTCTTCGGAGGTCGGATGGTTATGTCGTGTATTGTGATGCGTCGGGCATCGGGTTGGGATGTGTGTTGATGCGGCATGGCGAGTTATAGCATATGCATCCGACGGTGAAGAAACACGGAGGAACTACCCGCGTGATTTGGAGTTGGCGGTGTGATTCGCTTTAAAGATGCGGAGGCACTATTTGTATGGGGTTGCGTGGATATTTATACTGACCACAGAGCCTCGGTATATCTTCGGCGGAGGAGTGAACTTCACGGCGAAGGCGGTGGTTAGAGTTGCTTAAGGATTACGATGTTGATATCTGTACCACGAGGAAGGCCAATGTTGTGGCGGATGCTCTTGAGTCGTAGGTCGATGGGAGCCTATCGGATGTGCGACTAGAGAGGAGGACATGGTTCGTGATTTGCATCGATTAGCGAGCCTTGGTGTCCGTTTGATTGATTACGATAGCGGTGGGGTTAGAGTTCGTGAGGTTGCGAGTCTTCCATCGTCGAGAGGTGAAGAGCAGCGATTTGAGGATCCGACTTTGATTCGATATCGTGATCTGACTCTTACGTGAGGGCAAGGGTCCACGGTAGCACGATGGGGTGCTAAGGTTTGAGCGAGTTGTGTGTTCGGATGTTTGAGGACTTGGCGTGAGTTCTTGGGAAGCACAGCGGCGTTACTCTATCCGTCGAAGTCGACCAAGATGTACCGCGACGCTTAGATCGTGTATTGGTGGGATGGCTTGAAGAGGGGCGTTGCGAGTTCGTAGCTCGGTGCCACTTGTTGTCGGCGGTGAAGGTAGAGCACGGAGGCACGGTGGTTTGTTGCGGCGATAGAGATCGACACGGAAGTGGGAGGTAATCAACATGGACTTCATCACGGATTACCGCTCGGAGGAGACATGATTCTATTTGGGTTATCGTCGGCGGTGCGAAATCTGCCCACTTTCTTCCGTCGGGCGACTTTTCGGTGAGATTATGCGGACTTTACATCAGAGATCGTCGGTGCATGAGTCCTACTTGATCATATCGACGAGGAGCCCGGTTCTGGCTAACGGAGGTCCTTCGAAGGAGTTTAGGGGCCTTGGTGAGCACGTCTGCATTTCATCCTGAGCCAGACGGACGGCGAGCGCTATCCAGACTCTTGAGATATCTGCGAGCTGTGTTATTGACTTCAGTGGTAGCTGGGAGGATCATTTGCCTCTAGTTGAGTTTGCGTATAATATTAGCTACCAATCGAGTATTCAGATGGCGGCTTATGAGGCCTTGTATGGGAGGAAGTGCGGTCGCCTATAGGTTGGTTCGATGTGGCGAGGTGCGGCTAGTGGGACGATTTGGTGCAGTGAGCGATGGATAAGGTGAAGCTTATCAAAGCGGCTATCGACACTGAGTCGGCAGTCGTATCACGGATCATCGTCGTCGGCATCTTGAGTTCGAGGTTCATGATTGGGTTTTCTAAAGGTGTCACCCATGAAGGGTGTGATGAGATTCGGGAAGAAGAAACTTCGGCCAAGTACATTGGGCGTTTGGTGTCGCGAGATAGGCAAGGTTGCCTATGAGTTGGATCTGCCGTCCGTCTGGAAGCGGTGCGTCCGTTTTCACGTATCTATCTTTGAGAGATGTATCGGGGATCCATCTAGGGTACACCGTTGGCGATGTCGGTGACCGAGGGTTATCGTATGAGGAGATTCCCATGGCGATAGTCGATCGTCGGAGTTAGCGTCTGCGGACCAGGGCGTGGCTTAGTCGAAGTCTTGTGGCGGGCGAGCTCGAGGAGGAGATGGCGTGGGAAGCGAGGACATGAGGCAGAAGTATCCTCACCTATTCCCACACCTCGGGTAATTCACTTTCCTACTTGTAAATTTTCGTTATCATTTATGCCTAAGTGTTATTTTTGTGGCCATGTGTGGCACTTACAAGCATTTAAGCTTCTTGATAAGCGTGCTTGAGAAGGAACATTCGGGATGAATGTTTCTAAGGAGGGAGAATGTTATACCGTATTTCGGGAGTATGTGCGTAAGGGAATACGTCTAAAAGGTTGGCCTTAAAGTTAGCCTTGGGCGTTTTTTTGTACACAACTCACTAAAAGAATCGTTTTCGAATGAAGCGTTTCCACAACTTTCGTGGGAAAATTCGGCTATGCCATTGCTATTTTTGCGGATTTTTCCAGAGGCGAAACATTTTGGACCAGCGGGAGGCGACACGGCACCCTCCGTTGGTGAACTTGAATCGTCCATTTGGGCCAATTGAAGAAACCATGGCGTTTTTGTGCCTTGTGCACAAGTCGAGGAGTTGGTAGGATATTTGTGTATAGTTAATCCTCACCCTACACTTGCCTTGCACTTGTCTTCATCTTGGCCATTGGTTGGCCAAGGCTTGAGCTATAAATACCCCTTAGAGATGAAGAGTTCTTCATCCACAAAGTTATCTTCCAAGTCTTGAAAAAATCCTCTCCTCTCCAGCCTTTCGTCGACACCTCTCCCCCCTTGGTGAGTTTGGCGAGGGCTACCCACTGCCTAGCCAGAAATCTACCCCTCCTTGGTAGAAAAGTTGTCTTCTAGTATCGTTATAATGCCCAAATACCTAGCCCAAATCCCATAGTACTTAGTAGAAGTTGTGAAGAACTTCTAGGGTTTCTTGGAGCGTACAACTTAGGAGCTAAACCTTGCTCTGGCGCGACTTTATCTAGGATATTTTTGGGCTTACCGAGGTAACTAATCCTAACCCTCTTTTGAATTAGAGAATACATACTGTAGTAGTATTGAATAAGTATTAAATACTTAGAAGGATATCACGAGAATAAATTGACTGTTACCACGGTGAAGGGTTTAAGAAGAATAATCAAAGCTGCGTACATAGTTTGACTTTTCCTGATGAACTTATATAGCTCACCGGGTAGGGAGAGTCTTGCGGACTTTAGTAGAATTGTGAACCCTCTGTTTAGAATGACCTTGAGTAGTCTTTGATAGATGTGCGTGACTATTATAGGTGACTCTCTGCGACATATTCAACTTGGCGGTGGTCTTGAGAAGGTATGTGATTCTTCCTAAAGCGTGATATTTTACAATATATGCGGTAGGCGTGCATGTGTTAATCGAATAATAACTACGGCAATGTCTTTGACTTAAGCTGAATAATACTTTACGGCAATGCCTGGCTTCTTTGAATAATACTTCGGCAATGCCTGGCTTAAGCTGAATAACAAGAAGCTGAAGCATTTCAAAAGAATCTTGAATCATTTTTAACGGAAGATAAATATTTGGTTTTAAAACAAAAGCTTAAGAGTTATACTAGCTTTATGGGAAGTTAGGTATAACAACTTAAGAAAGATAAAAAGGCTGTTTACTTGTTTGTTTATAAAAGTCTTGTATTGATTTGTTAAGTGTAGTAAGATTTGTGTGATAAGTAGACATATTATGATGCTACAGGTTAGTGTCTTGAAATCGTGTAAGGGGTCATTCTTGCTTTGTGCTTACGTTGCTAACCGTAAGTCCGTTATCTTGTTATTGTATCCACTACCCTTATTTGTTATACGGGCTTGCCCCATCTTGAGTCTATACGGCTGTCAGTCTGTGAGACTATGCGGAGGCAGCGGTATGCTCGAGATTGATCATTAGGGTGTTTAACGATCACGGGGATTCCTATGCGATGCTGTTGAGACTATCACGGTCTTTTGAGGCTATGCGGGCTGCGGGAGCCTAGGCGGATCTGGGGTTAGCTGCCCCGATGCGAGAATACCTCATGCGGGTGCTGTGTGACCTATGCGAGTGCGGAAGTCGGGACTAGGCACGAGAATGATACTATAGGCGATTGGCCTTGCCCGATCATTCGCGGCCTAGAATAGACATTCTGATTTTCTATTCTTGTTGTTGTTTGTGATGTGGCACTATGTGCAATTGAACCGATTGTATTTGTGAAAAGGTTTTAAATACTTTGATTTCATTTGATTCTTTATAGTTTCACATACTTGGTACTGTTGTGCTTGACCTCGCCCGAAGTGCGTTAAATGCCGGTAAGGGCAGCGGTGCTAGATCCGCATCTTAGGATCTACGTTGGTGTCGGGAGCTCATCTCTTAGGAGCTCTACTCTTTGGTATGATCTCTGTTGTAGATAGTTTTGTCTGATCGGTATGGCGGGGCCATCGCCATAGTTGTATTTTTCTTAAGTGCATGTAGTCATGTTATGCGATGTCGGATGTAGCGCTAAACCTTGTTTATATATATATCTGCGAAAGCGACGTTTATTCACATAAGCGTGTCTTATTTTATAAAGCATTTCATGTCTTGTTTATATTTCCGTGATTACTCGATGTATGACTACTTGGGTGCCGTGCAAGGCACGATTCTGGCCGATGGGTCGTGACACCAATCCACAAGATATGACTCTGACCTCTAAGAATTTTTACAAAACAAGCATGTGACGGGGCCCATGCCCTCAATGTACAACAAATCTACAACCTCGAGGAAGCGCCAAGCGACAAAGCCTCGGAGAAAGGAGTTTTCAGAAGCGAGCAGTGATCCTAAGAATGAGGATCATCAAGCTATGTACCTCAACTGCGGCATGAGCGGCCCAGAAAAGTCGGTAAAATATGTACCAAGTATGTAAAGCGAAATCGTAATTTAAATCATAATAGTCTAAAATAAAGCTGGAGACATATATGATAACCAAATTAACAGTACAACCGTGCCTTGCCGAAATGAAAGTAATGAAAGTCAGTTTTACCTTTTAAAAGACTATTTCAACACATGAACAATAGTCACACCATGGCTAGGGACACAAGCCCTCAAAATCATCACACTATCCGATGAGGTCTCGAGCCCTCAAAACATCTAAGCGTGCGTGGAATCCTCCGTCAACAGACATCCAAGTGTAAGATATATCACATGCAGCGCGTGGCATCCTCCATCAGCATCGTGCACATATGCAATATATATATATCTCGCGTGGTATCCCTCATCTCGGGTACATGACTTCATGGAGAGCTAATCCATGGAGTAATAATCGTATATCACATGCCCGTGGAATCCCTCATCTCGGGTACATGTCTTCATGGGGAGCTAGTCCATGGAGTAATAGTATATAACATGATCGCATGGCCATGGGGTAATAATAGCATCCGGGAATTTAACCCGCATCCTGGTCGCATGTCCAAGGATCAATCACAATGGAAGCATACCCGTGGAATCCTCGTCGCGCCGATGCGTCGAGTAAATTCCACAACAAGGCACAGACCCTCCAATTGAGAGTCACGGCAGCGTAAAAATATAATACTTGCACTCAAAGAAATCACAAGAAAGTATAGACAAGTTCATAAAATCTTTAGACTTTCATTATCATACAAAAATGAATTTCATTTTATTACTCAAGGCACTTTCATATCACATAAAAATCCGGGAATTTAACCCAAAGTACTACGTACTTCCATTCTTTTCAAAAGACTCATTTTCATATAAAACTCCAAGATACTAACACCCGTAGTATCAAGGCTTGTCTACATTTCAAACAAGTCACTACACTTTTAGAAATACATTTTTAGGCTTCTAAATCAAGTGACCCTTACTTTAAAACCTTACGCAATTGATACCTTTAAATCAAATTGCCCTTCTTTATATCAAGTCATTTATCTTTGTTTACATTACTTGAGAAAACAATTCCTTTAACCTTCCATAAAGTTATTATAACCAACTTCCCGTAAAGCCGTTATACTAACTTTATGCTTTAAATCTAAGACATCTTTAACCTTTCATAAAAGCTGTTATAACCAACTTCCCATAAAGCCGTTATAACTCTTTTATGTTTAGACAAATTCTTTCCTTTTTATAACCAAGAGACTTATACTTTTAAAACCAAGTATCATATACTTTCAAATCAAGTTACATAACTTTCAGAAATTTCCAAGTCTCTTAACTTAGAAACCAAGTTTCTTAACTTTTAGAAATCAAGTTTCTTAACTTTTACATAGTTCAAGTAATCAATACTTTACACGTCAAGATGTCTTTATACATAAGATCAAGTAACCTATACCTTTTAAAAGTCAAGTTACTACACTTTAAAGAATCAAGGAAAGGATACTAAAATGGAACCGAGTTCTCTTAATTTATGTACGTCTACCGTACTATACATTTTTACAAGATTCATGCTCAAGAGATAAGAAAAGTTTCCACATACCTCTTCGGCTCATTCCACTTGCTAACTTGAATTTGCCGCACGTAGAATGCCAACCTATAATTACCACAATACGCCTATCAACTTCTAGCTTGCAACGTAGAATATTTCTAAGTATAAGGACTCTTATTCTACGGAAAATCGGGCAGCACTTCCTTTGTTTCTACGTACTTTTCCACCTTTTTCAAGGCCCGAAAATAAATAACCAAATGCCACATTTAAGACTCAACAATTCAGAAATTCCAAGGGGATTACATGCCTAACGGGGCGTGTAAAATGCACACAATCGATTATAAAGCAATATTTCCAAGCCATATTCGGCTACCATTGTCACAACAAATATCAATTTCCTTTCAATTCTTTTTCAAACTAAGTTGTTATTCCAACATGTTATATACATAATAACAATTATAACAACTATAAATCCTTTCTTTCTTAACATGCGGCGATTGTAACTATCGACCAAATTGATTACAACATTAATGGCTAACTTGCCCATTTCGGTTTATAACATGTCGGCGTGATCGATTCTTTTCAAACTTCAATCTATATATATCACGTACTCATATCAACTACTATAACATGTAATCTTTAATCACATTAAGAAGATGGAGAATTTTACCTCAATAAGCCCTAATAATGTCCAAGCGTAAAAGTCGATCCTTAGCTTTAGCTCACTCTTATGTTCAAATCCTCTCGAGCACTCGTAGAAGATCATGAAGAACTCCTCTTCAAGTTCCATCTTCAAAGTTGAAGAACACCTTAGGTTTTCATCTTGCGACTATCGTAAAAACGTGGTTTTTTTGGGATCTTTCTATTGAGATAACCTTACAATACCTCTAGGAACCTTGGGTTAAAGTATTGTGAATTATGGAACAAGATTGCAAAATTTCCTCCTTATTTCTCATCATGGCCGAGATCTCACTCTACAAGAACAACTAGTTCTTGATTTTTTTTTCTAAGTATAGAAGTCATCTTGCACTAGTAGTATGAATATATAACACAACCAAGGGCCTAGATTAAACCAAATGGAAGGTTAGGATGTGGTCAATAATGTCAAGCTCCACTTTTTCCTTTGACTTGGTCCATTTTCTCAAGCCAATTTGGCTAGTCTTTAAAGATAATTTCATCCAAGGATGACCATGTGGAGGGTGACACGTGTCGCCCTCCCATTGGTTCATAACATTTCGTTTCCCGGAATTTCCATAATTGGTCAAAATATCGGAAACCTCGTGGGCCCCACAAAAACGTAAAATTTCTTGGGTGGGCCCCACGTACCCAACTCTGTAAATAAACTTCCATAATCCCGATAAATTCTAAGCGTCTCAAATAACAATTTTTAGAACTCAATTCTCATTAACGAACATTTTCCTTCCTGAGGTTCGGAAAACTTTTCCTTAAGACTAACAAATCTTTCCTTCGTTCAAATTTATAAGTCTTGTGCTCTCACGTCTATTCTCGTATACATGTACTGGAATTTTGGGGTGTAACATTCTTCCTGTCACGACCCGACCCCGGGCCCGCGACTGGTGCCCTACCTGGGCACCCCTTACAGGTATACATCAGAGAATAGCAGCGGAACATACAAAAACTCATAAAATACTTAGACAAAAATATCCATGGGCTGATAAGGCCACCCAGTGAAATATACATAACCCAAAAACATCGGTTACATCTTTTTTCTTTACAACCCAATCCACAAGATATGACTCTGGATCTCTAAGAATAACAAGCGTGGATTTGAGGCCCCGCCATACCACGAATGTCTGACAACAACCGCCAATACGGGGATCTGAACCAAGGATAAGCCTCCGGAGTAATGGAGCTTCTCAACAGCGGAACCATGATCCTAAGAGTGAGGATCGACAACACTACGACGATCCGGGCGTGGATCGTGCCTTACGGGCACCAGTAGATATACATCGAGTAACGTGGAATATAAAAACAAAGATATGAGATAAAGAGTAAAATGAAACGATCCATCGAAAAGTTGCCTTTTCGGCATGTATATATATATATCAAGTCGATTTACATCCCAAAATTTACAAGGACTACAGGACCTCTAAGAAAGTAAACAACTATGGCGGGACCCGCCCATACTGATACATAAAGTTACAATGACATGGAGATCATACCCAGATAAGCCTCAGAAAAGCGGGGCTTTCCCAGCCAAGCGGCGATCTAGGAGCGGGGATCGACATGAGTACCTACTGCGGCGTGAGCGCGGCCAAGGAGGTCAATACAACGGTACCAAGTATGTGAAGCGCAAAATCGAAATGAAATCATAGCATTTTTAAAACGATTACAAATACGCATGAACAACCGATTTAACCGCGTAGTGCCACAGGCATAAACAAGTTGTCACGACCGATCCGGGCGCGTGGTAGTGCCACCGCACCCAGTAGTCATACATCGAGTAATCACGGAATATAAAACAAGACATGAAACAATTATAGAATGAAACGGTTTAACGTAGAAAATATCGCTTTGGCGTATATATAAAAAACTTGAGCGATTACATCCCCGTTTACAAACACGCACAGCGATTTACGGACCTCAAGAATGTAACAACACCTATGGCGGGGCCCGCCATACCACGAATGTACAACAACACAACTCGTGGAAACATACTAAAAGATAAGCCTACGGAAGCGGAGCTTCCTGAATCGTGATCCTATGGCGAGGATCAACAAGCGATGTACCTCTACTGCGGCGTGAGCGCGGCCCGAAAAGTCGATCTGTAGTACCAAGTATGTGGCGAAAAATCGTAAATGAAATCATACGATCTAAAATAAAGCAGGAGACATGTATGATAACAAAACTACGATTCGCAACATAAAAGCGATGTCAAATCGGGGACTCACGCCTCAAGTCATCCATGCGGTTGAACTCCTTCCATTCTTTGGCGATCTAGGTATAAATCGTGTGATCGTATAACATGTCTCGACCCGTCCGTGGGACTCGAGGTGGAATCGTGTGGAATCGTGTCTCGGCCCGTCTCATGGGACTCGATAGGAATCGTCATGTCTCGGCCCATCTCATGGGACTCGATAGGAATAAATCGTACATGTCTCGGCCCATCTCATGGGACTCGATAGAAATCGTGACATGTCTCGGCCCGTCTCATGGGACTCGATAGGAATCGTCGTGTCTCGACCCGTCTCATGGGACTCGATAAGAATCGTACATGTCTCGGCCCGTCTCATGGGACTCGATAGAATCGTCATGTCTCGGCCCGTCTCGTGGGACTCGATAGGACTCGATGAATCGTACATGTCTCGGCCCATCTCGTGGGACTCGGTAGGAATAGAGCGTGTCTCGGCCCATCTCGTAGGACTCGATGAATCGTATGGAATATGTCACGTTAAAGGCGTGCCTCTGGTAACCGGCACCCAAGTAGTCATACATCGAGTAACCAGCGAAATAAAGCAAGACATGAAACAATTTATAAAATAAGACACGGTTATGTGAGAACATGTCGCCTTCGGCATATATATATAAAATCATGGTTTAGCATGATTACATCAGACAACATGCAACATGACTCTGGACCTCATGAAATATACAACTATGGCGGGACGGGGCCCCGCCATACCTGTATACAAAACTATCTACAAGGAGATCATACCAAAAGTAGAGCCTCGGGAAGATGGAGCTCCGACACCAACGTAGAGATCCTGAGATGCGGATCTAGCACTGCGCCTACTGCGGCATGAGCGCAGCCCGAAGTCGGTCTGACAGTACTAAGTATGCGAAATAAAGTACTTAAATGAAAACATATCATTTTAAAACGGTTTACAAATATGTGTGAAACAACCGAGAAACCGCGCGTGGTACCACATAAACAGAGCAACAATGAGTAATCGTAATAGGTCTATGCGGCTGCGAATGATCAAAGCAGGGCACTCGCCCATATCGTCATTCTGCCTAATCTGAACTCGAGTCATGTAGCCACTTCACGTAGGCGCATGAGTATAACCCCGCGTCGGTGGCTACTCCTCGGCGTCGTCTGGACTCGTTGTCCGCATGGCCACATAGACCGCGTGAGGTATAACCCGCATACTAACTCGAACTCGTAGCTCGCATGCCCCCTGGACCCGCATGAGGTATTCTCGAATCATGGTCCTGCATCGCCTTTAGTCTACCCCACATCGGAGGCGACAACCCCAGGTATCATCTCGAGGTGAGTGATAGTATACTTAACACAACATAAACATCTTGAAAACATAATCACAAAGCGTTAAAAATCTATGCTATCATTTTACTTAACCTCATGCGTTCATAACCATCTTAATTCAATCACAACAATTACTAAGTATCTCTTTTAAAACTTAAGTGGTTATATCTTTTAAAAATGGTTTACAACTCTTTCTTTAAACAACTTAATCGTGTAAAAAAATAGTCCTTTTCTTGCTTAAAAGAGCCGTATTCTGTTAAAAATGTCGCATGCAGTAAGGGCTTAAGTCAAGACATTGCGTAGTAGTTATAGTTTTTAGTATAAGTCGTACCATCACTATATATATTGTAAAATATCATGCTTTAGGAAGAATCACATACCATTGAAAACCACCTTGAGTTGAATATGTCGCGAGAGAGTCACCTATAATAGTCGCAGATATCTATCAAGGACTACTCAAGGTCATTCTAAGCAGGTTCACAATTCTATGGAAAGTTGGGCGATCCACGACCGAACGGGCGTGGTCGTGCCTTACCGGCACCTAGTGATACATCGAGAGAAAATCAGCGGAAATAAAAACATGAACATGAATTAAGAGAAAAGATAAACAAGCAGGCCAACCAAAACGATTTGCCTTCATCGTATATACATAAATACGAGCAGTTAACCTTTTTACAAACCACACTTACAGCGATTACTCTGCACCTCTAAGATTTTACAGCGGCTATGGCGGGACGGGACCACCATACCACGAATGTATAAGAATCTCTGGACTCGGGTAACATACCAAAAGATAAGCCTCGAAGGCAGAGCTTCCAATCTGTTGAAAGGTGATCCTAAGCGGGGATCGGCAAATGTACCTTTTACTGCGGCATGAGCGCGGCCCGAAGGAGGTCGATCTGGCAATTACAGTATGTGGCGTAAAAATCGTAAATGAAATCATAATAGTCTATAAAGCGGGAGACATATATGATAACAAACTACGATTCATAACATAAGAGCGATCGTATCAAGTCGAGGACTCACGCCCAAAAGTCATCCTCGTACGTGGAACTCCTTCCTCACTGCCGGCAGTCTAGGTACAAATCATGTGATACGTATAACAGGTCTCGGCCCATCTTATGGACCCAATATAGAAAAGGGAGGAATACATTCCCGGATGAACCGGTAGTCAAGTGAAATACATTCCGGATGAGCGGTCCTCAGTGAAATACATTCGGATGAGCCGGTAATCAAGTGAAACACATTCCGGATGAACCGGTCCTCAAGTGAAATACATTCCGGATGAACCGGTAATCAAGTAAAACACATTCGGATGAGCCGTGATCAGTGAAATACATTCGGATGACCCGTAGTCAGTGATATACATTCCCGGATGAACCGGTAGTCGAGTAGGACACAGTACTTACACAACAAGGCTATCACACGTAACATGGTCAAGTTTCATAACAACAAGCATAAGCAAGTTACACACGACTCAAGGTACTTTCATTTTATGTCAAAGTCCGGATTTTAACCTTAAAGTACTACGTCCGTTAAATTCCTTTTAAGATCCATTTCTTTTACAAAGGTCACCCGATACGTAGTATAAAATTTGAGTGACTAACATTGTTAAGTAAACCAAAATTCTTTCCTTTGTAAAATCAAGTAACAACCTTATTTTCCAAGCGTTGAGTTTGCCTAATTTGAATGCTCAAGTTTCTCATTTTAGAAAAAGATTTAGTAGTTCATAGTTTTAAATCCTTTAAAACATAATTCTCCTTTAAGCGTTTTGAGAAACCTATGTCTTATAAGTGAGTAGGTTATTCTTGTTTATAATCAATCTTATTAAGCGACCATGATCTAGGAAATGTAATATCATTTTGTCATCTTAGCTTATCTGGATGGAGGTTTCTCTTGGTTTTAATAATACTTCTTTAGTCAATACATTTTCCTTTTATTAGCTGCGATGGTTTGTCGATACATTCGATTTCAAATCGATAAAACATTCTTAAGCGTTATACCTAACTTCCCGTAAAGCTAGTATAACTCTTAGCTTTCAAAACCAGTAATACTCATTCTTTCAAAGCGATTCATAAATCTTTTGAAATGCTTCAAGTTCTTTATTAACACATATCAAGCGATTATTATTCAAATCGATTTACCTTTTAAAAACCACAAAGTATATGCTTATCCACGTAAAGCTATTATAACCAACTTCCCATAAAGCGTTATAACACTTTATGTTTTAAATCAATCAAATACATTTAGCACGTATCGTCTGCGTACTACATAGTTCACACATATCATGCTAGAAGAGATAGGAAGAGGTTCACATACCTCGCGACGATTTATCGACTAATAGCAAAACGCTCCAAGTACCTCAAACCGTCGGCTACACTCTCAGTCAAGCAGATCACTCCACACGTAGTACTACTGACTATAGAGGCCACTGGCGCCTATTAATATCTTTAGATCGGCGTAGAATATTACGAAGAAAATTGGCGACACACGCAGCAGCGTAAATCTCCTCTCTATCGGTGGCTACCAAGCCAACCGAGAGGTTAACACGCCTAACCTGGCGTGTACAATTCTACTACGGTAATGTTACACAAGTCTCTTTATGTCTGATCTATGTAATTCTGATTCGATTCTCTTCTTTAAATTGGGCTTAAGTCGCAAGACATTGCCGTAAGTATTATTAATCGGGCTTAAGTCAAAAGACATTGCCGCTGACTATATTCAGTTCTATATATAGTATACTTAACTATATACTCCTGACATGTAATTTCCAATTACAATGAAGGTCGAGAATGTTTACCTCGATAAGCCCAAAATTATCAGAGTTTATATGTCGATCTGAACAGCGTTTAGCTCCTACTCGGGCGCTCCATCCGTTCCAACCAACCCTTAGAAGTTCTAACCAACTTCTACTTATGACTTCAACTACGGGTGAATATTTACTTAGGGTTTCGTTTTGTAGTGAGGGAAAGTATAATAGTATTTTAGGGTTTTTGTAAAAGGTACTTTGGAAAGTACTACAAGGTATTTGGCTAAAGTATTTTGGGCATTATAACAATACTTGGAGAGTATTTCTATACCACAAAGGGGTATTTATACGAGACAACTAGGCTAGGGGTACCCACGGCAAACACCTCGAGGGGAGGAGGTGGCTCTCGGCGAGGGCTCTCAAAGGGGAGGGTGTGGTGGGCCAGCTCGAGGAGAGGGAGTATTTTGAGACTTAGTTAGATTGCTCAAGTTTTTGGATGAAGAAAGTCTTCAACTAGAGGGTATTTATAGGTCAAGTGAAGGCCAACCAATGGCGAAGATCCATCCAAGTGTTAGGCAAGTGTAAGGTCAAGATTAAGCCGTGTGCAACCTTATCCATCTACACAAAATATCCTACCTAACCTTGACCAAAAAACAACACCAAAAAGCGTGCAAATGGCAAGCTTTTGCCGCCCACTCCTTCGATTAGAGGGTGACAAGTGTCGCCTCTCGTTGGTCCAAAATGTTTCGTCTCTCGGAAAAATCCGCCAAAAATTATAAATGACATGGCGAATTTTCCTACGAAAAATGGAAACGTTTCGTCGAAAACGACTCTAATCGGGTGTTGTGTACAAATTTGAAACTAGCCAACTTTAAGGCTCAAATTATAATACGTCGCGCTCGCGTACATACTGGAAATACGGGGTATAACATTCTCCCCTCGCCGAAACATTCGTCCGAATGTTCCTTCTCAAAGCGGATAACGATAAAGTTCTTCTAATAAGTTGCCAGCGCCACTGGCCGCCACGAAACAACACGTGCGCGCAAATACTTACATCGAGTCCACGAGGAAACACCTCTAACATCACAAACTTTTGTCACCTTGCGCGAGGTTCTAGTGTCACTCCGACCCAACGATGATGCCGGATGCGTCGATTCACGAGGTCTAAAATATACATCCTTCGCACTTACTCCTTTACAAGAAATGATCATATCTATGCTCGATACATGCTCGCCTCTACCCTGCGTCGTACTCTTCTCGAACATCTTGAACTCTTCGATCGTACCACACTTGATCGTCGCTTGGTCTTCAAAACTTTGAGTCACTACCTCGACTTGGTCATCTTACTAACATGATCTCCCAAGGCCATTCCGGCCTTCATGATCGGCTTCGGTCGAACATAACCACGAACTCATCGACGGTCATCTAAACTTGGGACTAGCACCTCGTGACCCTACCACTGGCGGGACCACGAGCGACCCGCGCCAAAGCAGTGCGGGTTGGCGCAACATAGCCCAACCCGACCTGTCGCGCAACTCTTGCTCGCCGACACGGAACAATCTTGCTAAATCACATCATGAAAGATACCACTTTCATTTACCCAACCAGAGACTTATCACACAATATATTCTAGGCATAAAATGCACTCGGCAAGGATCACTCGCAAAATCTTGTACTCAAGCGGCGCACATCTAAGGTCTCAACTGTAATATTCTAAGGTTCATCATTTTCTCACCCGGGCTTACCCTTTTTCCCAACGGGTTCCTAAATCACATTTTAGCACAAAGCTATCCGAACATAACACTTAACACATTAACATAACATCAAAACATACAAGCCTCTAGATGGTTAAGGATATACACGAAGCTACCGCTCACTCTAATCATAAGTGCGCCTGCGTAGCATGCGTAGAAAGCGATGAACACGCCGATCGATAAGTGCGCCAAGCTGCCGTACCTCTCCTATAAGCGATCTCGTCGTCACATGGCTACGGCGACGCGAGTGAAGCAAGCACCGATAAAAAACGACATTTCGGGATGATGTTTGCCACATCGTGCCTGTGAGGGCGTGAATCCTGGCGCTAGCACTCACGTAAACTGTGAACGAAGCCACGGAGCTCGACCGGCTCGAATACCTGAGCGTCCGAAGGCGGGGACCACTCTATCTTGGTGGAGTACATAACTAGGCTAGCTGCGAGGCGGTCGCCTCGAAAGTTACCAAAGGACCTGCTGTTACGGCCTCTTCTGGCGATCTCGGTCATTCGTCGACCTCTCGTGCCTCGCATCCTGGTGCATGAGCTTGCGTGCGGGCAATGTCCATGCGGTGAAGAGCTACCGTACAAGCCTCTGCCAGTAATCGTCGGCCGGTGGCGTGGCGGTGTACTCATCCTCCATATCGGCTACCACGGCGGGAACATACTGAAGCTAATGAGTCGAACTCCACATTGTACTCTCTAACCGTCGCGATCTGTCTCAGCGTCAAAAATCTGCCGGCCGAGCCCTCTCATCTGTGGGGCAAGAAATGTGCAGAAATGCCTCGAGAACTTCGTCCCAAACTGCTGGAAGTGCATGCCCTTCCGGGGCGGCTCGCGAATCAAACGATCAAGCTGCGATGTCACGCGGTGATGCGAACCAATACCACCGACTACGCCTGCGAGGCTCACGATCACCTCATGTCCGTAGGCGTCGGATAAACTCACGAGGTCGCCTCGCCTCGATCCATGGAACAACGGCGGCTCTGACTCGAGAAAGTCACGTAGCCTCAGCATGCGCTTTCGGGGTGTCTACGGGTGCTTCTTGAAAGGCTGCTGCGTCAGCCTATCTCATATCGGCCCACGACCACGGCGATGGTGGCCATCTCCTTGTACCCGTCGCCGGCTCCGGTGTGGGGCGGAGGCTCAGTCTTGTAGTCTCGGCGACCATGCTGCGGCTCTAAACTCTTTGGTCTTTGTGGCGTCGCGAAACCGTCGGAAATCTTGTCTCAGTCTTGACCGGCTGCGCCTCGTACTCCTCGTATCTCACTAACAACTCCTCAATTGCCTTGCCCGTCCAGTGCAGGTTGCCTTCTGTGAGGCATAAGCGGTAAAGGAAAGGAATACGTCGGAGGGGCCTGACTTATCACGCGGCTACAGGGCACGATCTCGGAATGAGAAGAATGGAAACCAATCCTAGATGTCCTATAGCCTCACGATTATAGATGTGGTGCACAACACACCGATAATCAAGACTCTACTAGACACGGTCAGAGACACTTTCAGGATTAAGCGCTCTGATACCACTTTTGTCACGACCGAACCGGGCGTGGTAGTGCCTACCGGGCACCTAGTGATACAACATCGAGAAAATCAGCGGAAATAAAAACATGAACATGAATTAAGAGAAAAGATAAACAAGCAGGCCAACCAAGCAGTTGCCTTCATCATATATACATAAATACGAGCAGTTATCCTTTTTACAAACCACACTTGGCATTACTCTGGACCTCTAAGATTTTTACAGCTATGGCGGGACAGACCCGCCATACCACGAATGTATAAGAATCTGACTGTGGTAACATACAAAGATAAGCCTCAGAAGGAACGGAGCTTCCAATCTGTTGAAAGGTGATCCTAAGCGGGGATCGACGGCCGATGTACCTTTTACTGCGGCGTGAACGCAGCCGAAGAGAGTCGATCTGACAGTACCAAGTATGTGGCGTAAAAATCGTAAATGAAATCATAATAGTCTATAAAGCGAGAGACATATATGATAACAAACTACGATTCATAACATAAGAGCGATCGTATGTCAAGTCGGGGACTCGCGCCTAAAAGTCATCCTCATGCGGTGGAACTCCTTCCTCATTGCCAGCGATCTAGGTACAAATCATGTGATACGTATAATGTGTCTCGGCCCATCTTATGGACCCAATATAGAAAAGGGTGGAATACATTCGGATGAACGGTAGTCAAGTGAAATACATTCGGATGAACGGTCCTCATATGAAATACATTCGGATGAGCCGGTAATCAAGTGAAACACATTCCGGATGAACCGGTCCTCAGTGAAATACATTCGGATGAGCCGGTAATCAAGTGAAACACATTCGGATGAGCCGTGTCGAGTGAAATACATTCCGGATGACCCGGTAGTCAAGTGATATACATTCGGATGAACGGTAGTCGAGTAGGACACAATACTTACACAACAAGGCTATCACGTAACATGGTCAAGTTTCATAACAACAAGCATAAGCAAGTTACACGACTCAAGGTACTTTCATTTTATGTCAAAGTCGGATTTTAACCTTAAAGTACTACGTCCGTTAAATTCCTTTTAAGATCCATTTCTTTTACAAAGGTCACCCGATACGTAGTATAAAATTTGAGTGACTAACATTGTTAAGTAAACCAAAATGCTTTCCTTTGTAAAATCAAGTAACAACCTTATTTTCCAAGCGTTGAGTTTGCCTAATTTGAATGCTCAAGTTTCTCATTTTAGAAAAAGGTTTCGTAGTTCATAGTTTTAAATCCTTTAAAACATAATTCTCCTTTAAACGTTTTGAGAAACCTATGTCTTATAAGTGAGTAGGTTATTCTTGTTTATAATCAATCTTATTAAGCAGCCATGATCTAGGAAATGTAATATCATTTTGTCTCATCTTAGCTTCTATTAGGATGGAGGTTTCTACTGGTTTTAATAATACTTCTTTAGTCAATACATTTTCCTTTTATTAACGCTGCAGTGGTTTGTCGATACACATTCTGATTTCCGAAATCAGTAAAACATTCTTAAGCCGTTATACCTAACTTCCCATAAAGCTAGTATAACTCTTAAGCTTTAAAAACCCAAGTAATACTCATTCTTTCAAAACGATTCATAAATCTTTTGAAATGCTTCAAGTTCTTTATTAACACATATCAAGCAAGTTATTATTCAAATCAGTTACCTTTTAAAAACCACAAAGTATATGCTTATCCACATAAAGCTATTATAACCAACTTCCCATAAAGCCGTTATAACACTTTATGTTTTAAATCAATCAAATACATTTAGCACGTATGCGTCTCATGTACTACATAGTTCCACACATATCATGCTAGAAGAGATAGGAAGAGGTTCACATACCTCGCGACGATTTATCGACTAATAGCAAAAGCGCTCAAGTACCTCAAACCGTCGGCTACACTCTCGATCAAGCGTATCACCCACACGTAGTACTCAACCTATAGAGGCCCTGGCGCCTATTAATATCTTTAGATCGACGTAGAATATTCTACGAGAAAATTGGCGACCTCCCCATGGCAGCGTAAATCTCCTCCTCTATCGAGGCGGCTACCAAGCCAACCAGGGGAGGTTAACACGCCTAACGGACGTGTACAATTCTACTACAGTAATGTTACACAAGTCTCTTTATGTCTGATCCTATGTAATTACGATTCGATTCTCTTCTTTAAATTGGGCTTAAGTCGCAAACATTGCCGTAAGTATTATTCAGCTTAAGTCAAAAGACATTGCCGCACAACTATATTCAGTTCTATATATAGTATACTTAACTATATACTCCTACAACATGTAATTTCCAATTACAATGTAAGGTCAAGAATGTTTACCTCGATAAGCCCAAAATTATCCGAGTTTATATGTCGATCTGAACAACGTTTAGCTCTACTCGGGCGCTCGTCCGTTCCAACCAACCCTTAGAAGTTCTAACCAACTTCTACTTATGACTTCAACTACGGGTGAAGATTTACTTAGGGTTTCGTTTTGTAGTGAGGAAAGTATAATAGTATTTTAGGGTTTTGTAAAAGGGTACTTTGGAAAGTACTACAAGGTATTTGGCTAAAGTATTTTGGGCATTATAACAATACTTGGAGAGTATTTCAATACCAAAACAAGTGGTATGTATACTAGACAACTAGGCTAGGGGTACCCACGGCAAAACACCTCGAGGAGGGAGGTGGCTCTCGGCCAGGGCTCTCAAAGGGGAGGGGTGTGGTGGGCCAGCTCAAGGAGAGGGAGTATTTTGAGACTTCCTTATATTGCTCAAGTGTTTGGATGAAGAAAGTCTTCAACTAGAGGGGTATTTATAGGTCAAGTGAAGGCCAACCAATGGCCAAGATCCATCCAAGTGTTAGGCAAGTGTAAGGTCAAGATTAAGCCATGTGCAACCTTATCCATCTACACAAAATATCCTACCTAACCCTTGACCAAAAAAACAACACCAAAAACGTGCAAAGGGCAAGCTTTTGCCGTCCACTCCTTCCAATTAGAGGGTGACAAGTGTCGCCCTCTCGTTGGTCCAAAATGTTTCGTCTCTCGGAAAAATCCGCAAAAATTATAAATGACATAGCCGGAATTTTCCCTACGAAAGCTGTGGAAACGTTTCGTCGAAAAACGACTCTAATCGGGTGTTGTGTACAAATTTCGAAACTAGCCAACTTTAAGGCTCAAATTATAATACGTACGCGCTCACGTACATACTCTGGAAATACGGGGTATAACAAGTACCTCCCTACCCGGTGAGCTATATAAGTTCATCAGAAAATAGTCTATGTAAATCAGTTTGATTATTCTTCTTTCAAACCCTTCATCTGGTAACAGTTCAATTCTATTCTGTGATATTCTTCTAAGTATTTATACTTATTCTTATACTATAACAGTAAGTATTCTCTAATTCAAAAGAGGGTTAGGATTATTACCTCGGTAAGCCCAATAATATCCTAGAAAAAGTCGCGCCTGAGCAAGGTTTTGCTCCTAAGTTGTATGCTCCAAGAACCTTAGAAGTTCTTCACAACTTCTACTAAGTACTAAGGTATTTGGGCTAGGGTATTTTGGGCATTATAACGATACAAGAAGGTAACTTTTCTACCAAGGGAGGGGGGGTAGATTTCGGCTAGGCTGGGGTGGGCTCTGCCACACTACCTGAGGGGAGGAAGAGGTGTTGGACGAAAGGCTAAGGGAGAGGAGAGGATTTTTAGACTTGGAAGATAACTTTGTGGATGAATAACTCTTCATCTCTAAGGGGGTATTTATAGCTCAAGCCTTGGCCAACCAATGGCCAAGATGAAGACAAGTGCAAGGCAAGTGTAGGGTGAGGATTAACTAAACACAAATATCCTACCAACCCTTGACTTGTGCACAAGGCACAAAAAACGTGCCTTGGCTCTCCAATTTCGTCCATGGACGATTCAAGTCCACCCATGGGAGGGTGCTGGTGTTGCCCTCCGTTGGTCCAAAATGTTTCGTCTCTCGGAAAAATCCGCAAAATTAGAAATGGCATAGCGGAATTTTCCCTACGAAAGGCGTGGAAACGTTCGTCGGAAAGCGATTCTTTAAGCGAGTTGTGCACAAAAACGTCAAGGCTAACTTTAAAGCCAAACTTTTTACGTATTCCTTACGTACATACTCGGAAATACGGGTATAACATTCTCCTCGCCTTAGAAACATTCGTCCCGAATGTTCCTTCTCAAACGATTATCGAAGAAGCTTAAGCAGTTAGCAAATGCCACACGGCCACAAACAACACTTAGGCATAAATGATAATGGAAATTTACAAGTAGGAAAGTGAATTACGGCGGTGTGGGGAATAGGTGAGATACTTCTGCCTCATGTCCTCTCGCTTCCCACGTCATCTCCTCCGAGCTCGTTCGCCACAAGACTTTGTGAAGCCACGCCCTTCGTCCATGACGCCTAACGACGATCGACTATCGCTACGGAATCTCTCATACGATAACCCGCCGTCACACGACATCGTCGATCGGGTGTACCTTAGATGGATCCCGATACATCTCCTCGGCATAGATACGTGAAACACCGGATGCGCCTCCGGATCGGACGGCAGATCAACTCGTGAGCAACCTTGCCTACCTGCGGATGTCTGAAGCATGATGTACCTTGGTGAGTTTCCCTTCTTCCGAATCTCATCACACCCTTCATGGGTGACACTAGGAAAACCCAATCATCATCGCGAACTCGGATGCCGACGATGATCTGCATCGACCACATCGACTACGAGTGTCGATAGCCGCCTGGATAAGCTTCACCTTATCCACTGCTGTACCGTCTGGTCCCACTAGCCATCGCCCACATCGAACCAACCTATAGGCGATCTGCACTTCCTCATACAAGGCCTCATGGCGCCATCCCGAATCTTTGAGTGGTAGCTATTATTATACGCGAACTCAACTAGAGGCAAATGATCCTCCCAACTACTGAAGTCAATAACACGGGCTCGCAGATATCCTCGAGAGTGCGGATAGTGCGCTCTGCTGTCGTGCATGCGTGGATGAAATGCGCACTCGTGCTCACTGCGTCCTAAACCCCTGCGGAAGGACCTCCGGTTAGCGAAATCGGGCTCCACATGCGATATGATCGGTAGGGACTCCATGCGATCGGCGATCTCTCGGATGTAAAGTGCGCATAATCCTCAGAAAAAGTCGTCTGCGGGAAGAAAGTGGGCTGATTTCGTTGCTTTGTCGACGATAACCCATATAGAATCATGTCTCTCCGAGTGCGAGGTAATCCGTGATGAAGTCCATGTTGATTACCTCCCACTTCCGGTCGGGATCTCTATCGCAGTAACAAACCACCGTGCCTGCGGTGCTCTACCTTACTGCCGACAACACGCACGAGCTACGAACTCTGCAACGTCCTCTTCAAGCCATCCCACCAATACACCGATCTAAGGTCGTGGTACATCTTAGTCGACCGGATGGATAGAGTAACGCTACTGTGTGCTTCCCAGAACTCTGCCAAGTCCTCAAACATCCGAACACATGCGCCTCAAACCTTAGCACCCCATCGGTGCTACCTCAAAAGGACCTTGCCTCACGAAGAGTCAGATCACGATATCGAATCAAAGTGGATCCTCGGCTATTGCCTCTTCACCTCCTCGACGATGGAAGACTCGGCAACCTCACGAACTCTAACCCATCGCTATCGTAATCAATCAAGCGGACACCAAGGCTCGCTAATCGATGCAAATCACGAACCATGTCCTCCTCTCTTGCTGCACATCCGATGGGCTCCCATCGACCTACGACTAAGAGCATCGACACAACATTGGCCTTCCCGGTGGTACGGGATATCAACATCGTAATCCTTAAGCAACTCTAACCACCTCGCTGTCGTAAGTTCGGCTCCTCTGGTGAAGATATCTTGGAGGCTCTTGTGGTCAGTATAAATATCCACGTGAACCCATACAAATAGTGCCTCGGATCTTCAAAGCGTGAATCACGCGCCAACTCCAAATCATGGGTGGGGTAGTTCCTGCGTGTTTCTTCGGTGTCGGGATGCGTATGCTATAACCCGCCATGCTGCGTCAACACACATCCCAACCCGATGCTGGCGCGTCACAATACGACATAACCATCTGGACCTCCGGAAGAGTAGAACGGCGGCCGTCGGTCTCTTTCAAGAATCGAAACCACGCTCCAAGCATCACCATCAAACTTGGCCGCTTTCCCAGTCGGCCTAGTCAATGGTGCGAGATAGAAGCAAACTTCTCCACGAACCGTAGATAATAACCTGCAAGGCCCGAGCTGCGAACCTGCGTCGGAGTAGTAGGTCTAGGCCAAGTCTTTGCCTCGATCTTGGCGTATCCACTGAATGCCATCACCATAATATGCCCAAGAAACGCCATCAAGTCAACCAAAACTCACATTTGGAAAACTTGGCGTACAATCGCTGATCTGAAGCGTCGGCCGATCGCCAAATGCTCCGCATGCTCCGCTCTGGCGAGAATAAACAAGATATCATCAATGAACACTATCACAAGCGTGTTCAAAAATGGTTTGAACACTCGGTTCATCAAATCCATGAATACCGCGGAGCATTGGTCAACCAAAGACATGACCACTGAACTCATAATGCGTCAGGTCCGAATGCGATCCTAGGGACATCCACCTCCGACACGAACGATGATAGCGACGCAGATCAATCTTGGAGAAACATCTCGCGCTCGCAATCGTCGAACAAATCATCAATCACAGGAAGGGTATACGTTCTTAATGGTCACCTTGTTCAGCTGTAATCAACACATGCGCGGCGTCCGCCCTTCTTCTTCACGAACAATACGGCGCCCCTGGGGAAACAGGCCTAATGAAGCCGCTTCTCCAAAGAAATCCCTCGGTGGTCCTTGACTCTCTCAACTCGCGGTGCCGTTACGTATGGCGGAATGGAAATAGGCCGAGTATCCGCAATATGTCAATACAAAACTCGATCTCCTCTCGGGAGGGATACCCGAGGTCATCGGGAACACGTCGGGAACTCGTGACTACGGAATCGGTGAAAATCTGGTACGCGACCTCGTGATCAAACACTCGAACTAGATGGTAGATATACCCCTCGCACCATCTTCCTAGCCTCGAGGTAGGAAATAAACCTACCCCTCGGCGATCCGTGCTCCTCGCTCAACAACCGGCTCGCCGAAGCTGGAACTGTACTACTCTCTCTCTGCGATGCATTGGCATAGCGAAGCTAGCCAATCCATCCCCATAATCACGTCGAAGTCAAACATCTCCAACACTATCAAGTCGGCCAAGGACTGACGACAGTAAAAGGTCACAGGAAAAGCCCTATATACCCGCCGAGCTACCACCGAATCACCCACAGGCTTAGCTACCTCGAAAGGTCTATGGACTCGTGCTCTATCCCTATCCTACTAGCAACAAGGGAGATATATGGGGCAGTAGAACCGGATCTATCAAGGCATAAACATCAAACCCGAGCCCGATAAGGTACTGGCGGATTACATCGGTGAGGCCTCACGATCTGTCGGTGGACAAAGCATAAATGCGGTTACGAGGACCGCTAGGCGAGACCGAGCCACGACCTACCGCGACCGCTGACCCGCAGGCACCACGCCTCGGCGAGTAACTGTAGGAGATGATGACGCGGCAACAGAACCTGAAGGCTGAGCCCTACCACGCCACGCCCCGGTCGGACGGTCCGCAAGTGACCTGCGCACAAGCGTAACAAGCTCCAAAGTAGTACCACACTTCCGTAATGGGATCCGCGTCGGCCACCGGGGGTGGTCCCGTCGGCGATCTCCGCTACTGCGACGCTCGAAGCCACAGGGCCCGTGCGCCCTCGAAAACTCTGGTGCCGAGGGCGGTGCGAGGAGTGCTCGGTGGCGTGGTGCGAATCTGGGCGCCGAGGCCGCCCACGATAACCACGAAGACCCTCCGCCCCGCCTTACCTGCTTCTGTCGCCCACTCGTCGACCCTGCGCTCGCCGCATCCAAGGCGTGAGCTGCGTGCGGGTAATGTCCATACGGTGGAGAAAAACCCCGCACAAGACTCGACCATATAGTCGTCTGGCCGGTGACATAGCGGTGCACCCTATCCTCATATCTGCTACCAATCTTTGGGACATATCGAGCCAAAGAATCAAACTCGACATTGTACTCACGACGGTCGTCCTCTGCGCCTCGGCGGCAAAAATCTATCGGCCGCGCCCTCGCCATCCGTGGAGGCGAAGTGAGTGAGAAAGCCTCGAGAACTCATCCCAGTAGGCTGGGACGCGTGCTCTCCCGGGATAACTCCGTGAATCAAACCAATCGGCGTGGTATCACGCAACCTATGTGAACCAAAGATCACGGACTCGGTCTCCGACGCCACGATCACTCTCAAAATCCTCTGAATCGGCGGATGAACTCCTGCGGATCATCCTCCCGGCCTCGACCCATAAAACTCGTGGGCTCTGACTCGAAGTCTCAGAGCCTCAAACTCTCTGCCTCGGGTGAACAACGGTACGAGTGGGCCGGAGCGAACTGCGTCGGCCTCTCTCGTGTCGGGCCACAACTTTGCCAAAGCGGGCCGTCTCCTTGTACCCTAACTCCTCCGCCCGGTGTGGGGCGGGAGGTGTGGGTGCGTGGTCATTCTTTGGTGGCGGCGTCATAGAACTCGCCGTCTCACGGTATAGACGGGCACGAGCCCTCGTGACTCTGGGTGTCTGCTAGCGCCTCCCGCTTTGCCTTGCCGCCGGGCGGGTTGCCTTGCGTGGAGGCATAAGCATGCGAGAAAGGAATACGTTAGAGGTCGACTATAACACGACTCTAAAGCACGATCTCGTAATGAGAAGAATGGAAACCAATCCTAAATATCCTATAGCCTCACGATTATTGGCGTGGTGCACAACACACCGATAATCAAGACTCTACTAGATACGGTGCGTGACACTTTTCCGAGGATTAAGCGCTGATACCACTTTTGTCACGACGTTCGGGGCGTGGATCGTGCCTTAAGGCACCCAGTAGTCATACATCGAGTAACCAGTGGAAATATAAAGCAAGACATGAAACAATTTATAAAATAAGACCACGCTTATGTGAGAAAACATCGCCTTTCGGCATATATATAAAAATCATGGTTTAGCGATTACATCCAACATCTGACATGACTACTGACCTCTAAGGAAATATACAACTATGGCGGGACAGGGCCGCCATACCACTGGCTCTGCAAAACTATCTACAATGGAGATCATACCAAAAGTAGAGCCTCGGAAGAGATGGAGCTCGACACCAACGTAGAGATCCTGAGGATGCGGATCTAGCACCGCTGCCCTTACTGCGGCATGAGCGGCCCGAAGGAGGTCGATAACAGTACTAAGTATGCGAAATCAGTAAAGTACTTAAATGAAAACATATCATTTTTAAAACGGTTTACAAATATGTGAAACAACCGAGAAACCGCACGTAGTACATCACAAACAAGAGCAACAATAGGTAGCGTAATAGGTCTTGTCTAGGCTGCGAATGATCGAAAGCAGGCCACTCGCCCATATCATCATTCCGCAAGCCTAATCTGACTCGAGTCCGCATAGGCCACTCACGTGGGCCCGCGTGAGTATAACCCGCGTCGAGGGTAGCTACTCCTCGGCGTATCGCCCCGACTCGTTGTCGCATGGCCACATAGACGCGTGAGGTATAACCCCGCATACTAACACGGAACTCGTAGCTCGCGCATAGGCCCCTGGACCCGCGTGAGGTATTCTCGAATCATGGTCCTGCATCGCTGAGTCTACCCGCACGGAGGGCGCTTAACCCGGTGTCGTCTCAAGAGGTGGTGATAGTATACTAACATAACAACTTATCTTTAAACAACATAATCACAACAAGCATACTTTTTCACAAACGTTACAAGACACTAACACACATAGCATCATATCATGTCTACTTATCAAACCATCTTATTATTCTTTTCACAATTCAATATAAGTCCATTATAAACACATAGGCAAATGTTTCTTTTATCAATCTTAAGTGGTTATACTTAACCTCCCATAAGGTTAGTATAACTCTTAAGCTTTTGTTTAAAACCAATTAGTCTTCTTACGTTAAAAAAGATCCAGATTCTTTAAAAATGCTTTCGATCTTTATTATTCGGGCTTAAGCCGTGAGGCATTCTTAGTAAGTGTTATTCGGGCTTAAGCGTGAGGCATTGCCGTAAGTATTATTCGTGCTTAAGTCAAAGACATTGCCGTAGTTATATTTTAGTTAACACGTATGCGTCTACCGCATACTATATATATTGTAAAATATCATGCTTTAGGAAGAATCACATACCTTCTCAAAACCACACCTTGAGTTCAATATGTCGCCTTGAGAAGTCGACTATAATAGTCACGGATATCTATCAAGGACTACTCTGAAGGTCATTCTAAGCAGAGGTTCACAATTCTATGGAAAGTTGGGCGTGCCTCACTGCCGTGAGCTATATAAGTCTCGTGAAAACAATCCCATGTAAGTCAGTTTGATTATTCTTCTTTCAAACCCTTCTTGTGGTAACAATTCAATTCTATTCGTGATATTCTTCTAAGTATTTATACTTATTCTTATACTATAACGATAAGTATTCTCTAATTCAAAAGAGGTTAGGATTATTACCTCGGTAAGCCCAATAATATCCTAGAAAAGTCGCGCTGAGCAAGGTTTTGCTCCTAAGTTGTATGCTCCAGAACCTTAGAAGTTCTTCACAACGTCTACTAAGGACTAAGTGATTTGGGGTAGGGTCTTGTGGGCATTATACCGATCCACGTAGGTAAGTTGTCTACCAAGGGAGGGGGGGGAGATTTCGGGTAGGCTGGGGGTAGGCTCTCGCCACACTACAAGAGGAGGAAGAGGTGTTGGAGAAAAGCTTAAGGGAGAGGAGAGGATTTTTAGACTTGGAAGATAACTTTGTGGATGAATAACTCTTCATCTCTCGGGTATTTATAGCTCAAGCCTTGGCCAACCAATGGCCAAGATGAAGACAAGTGCAAGGCAAGTGTAGGGTGAGGATTAACTAAACACAAATATCCTACCAACCGCCGGCTTGTACAAGGCACAAAAACGTGCCTTGGCTCTCCAATTTCGTCCATGGACGATTCAAGTCCACCAATGGGAGGGTGCCAAGTGTTGCCCTCCCGTTGGTCCAAAATGTTTCGTCTCTCGGAAAAATCCGCAAAAATTAGAAATGGCATAGCCGGAATTTTCCCTACGAAAGCTGTGGAAACGTTTCGTCGGAAAACGATTCTTTAAGCGAGTTGTGCACAAAAAAAAACGTCCAAGGCTAACTTTAAAGCCAAACTTTTTGTACGTATTCCCTTACGTACATACTCTGGAAATACGGGGTATAACAGAATACATTCCCGGTTCATCCCATGAACGCAGTATAGAATTGACCATAACATTTAAACGCTCTTTTAAGACAGATTAAGATAATACCATGTTTTCCTTTTTAAAATCAACTAAGGCAATATTATGCCCTTCTTTTTAAACCAAAACACTTTCCTTCTTAAAGTCAAGTAACAACATTCTTTTCCAAAAGTTCAAGTTTGCCTAATTTCAAATACTCAAGTTTCTCATTTTCGAAAGGTTTCGTAGTTCATAATCTTGATCACTTAATAACATAATTCTCTTTTAAAACAATTTGAGTAACATATGCCTTATGTGTGAGTAAGTTATTCTTGTTTATAACGATCCTTATTAAAGCAACCATGATCTAGGAAATGTAATACAATTTTGTCTTATCTTAGCTTCTATGCAGATGGAGGTTTCTACTGGTTTTAATATAATTACTTATTTGTCAATACATTTTCCTTTATTAACGCTGCAGTGGTTCGTTCGATACTTATTCTCATTTCTGAAATCAGTAAAACATTATTCCTTTTAAAAACCAAGTACTCATTACTCACGAATGAGGTTTCACACTTTTTAACAAAATTCATATCAATTCAAATAAGTCAAGTCGCTTATCTTTTAAGATCAAGTCTCTTAACTTCTAAAGTCAATAAACCATTCTTTTTATCTCTCTTAAGTCGTTATACCTAACTTCCCATAAAGCTAGTATAATTCTTAAGCTTTCAAAACCAAGTATTACTCTTTCTTTCAAAACGATTCTTAATTCTTTTGAAATACTTCAAGATTCTTATTATTTAAAACTCAAGTCAAAAGACATCAAGTAAAACCACGTTCGATTAACACGTCGTCTCCGTACTATATATATATACTTTTAAAATATCATGCTCAAGAGGATAGGAAGAATCACATACCTCGCGACGATTATCGACTATTAGCAAATAGCTCCAAAATCTTATGTCCGCTTAGCCCTTTCCACCGCCGAGTAGAATACGCTACTTGCGATTTTAACTATAGCGGTCATACAAGTCTATCAACGTCTAGACTACTCAGAATAATTCTAAATCTGATTCCTTATTCTACGGAAAATTGGGCAGCACTGCGTCAAACTACACGATTCTCAGTAAATACGATCTATGTAAGAAATCTGATTCGATCTTAACTTCTTTAATATTCTTCTGATGTGATTTCAGTTCAATTCTCTTCTGTAATATCCTTCTATGTATCTTATATTCATTCTATACTACTACAGTATGTAATTCCCAATTACAATAGAAGGACAAGAGTATTTACCTCGATAAGCCCAAAATTATCCAAGTTTTAATGTCGATCTGAGCAACGTTTAGCTCCTATTGCAACGCTCCAACCGCTCCAAACAACCCTTAGAAGTTCTACGCAACTTCTTCTTAATACTTCAACCCGCTATGAAGATTTACTTTAGGGTTTCGTTTTTGTGACTTAAGGGAAGTATAATAGTATTTCAGGGCTTATAGTATAGGTGTAACCTTGTAATACTACAAGGTATTTTGGCCAAGGTATTTTGGAATAGTAACAATACTTGGAGAATACTTTTCTAGGGGGTGTATTTTACGAAAACAACTCAAGGAAAGGGGTTGGTTTCGCCAGGGCCTTCCAAAGGGGGAGGGGAAGCTTGGACGAAAATTATACTAAAGGGGAGAGGGACTTTGCCTTGGATTTTCACAAGTGTGGATGAAGAAATGGTCTTGCATTAGAGGGGTATTTATAGGACATTCAATGGCCAAGATTGAGACAAGTGGTGGGCAAGTGGAGGGTCAAGATTTGGACAAGTGTGTGTGGGTCCCACTTGCTCATCTACTACACAAAATATCTACAAAATATCCTACCTAACCCTTGACCAAAAACAAAGGCCAAAAACGTGCCCATTTCGTCCAACAATTTCCGCCCACTTGAGGGTGACACTTGTCACCCTCTCGTTGGTCCAAATATTTCATCTCTCGGAAAAATCCGCAAAAATTATAAATGTTGCAACCGTATTTTTCCCTTCGCAAAGTCCGGAAAATGTTTCGTCGGAAAACGATTCTTTTCGTGGGTTGTGAACAAAATTTCGTCCCTAATGCCTACTTAAGGCTAAGAACTTTTGTACGTACGTCCTCACGTACATACTCTGGAAATACGGGGTATAACATTCTCCCCTCCTTAGAAACATTCGTCCCGAATGTTCCTTCTCAAGACGGATAACGATAAAGTTCCTCTAACAAGTTGCCAACGCCACACCTGGCCACAAAATAACATACGCGAAAATACTTAACCCAAGTCCACGAGAAATCATTCCTACATCACAAAAGCTTCCACCCTGGTCTAAAGGATACTCCTTTCGCATCTTCACTTCACAACAAAATGATCTCTTTTTATTCTACTAACACACGTTCACTTCTTTCCTCACTCGTCGTACCCTTCTCGTACATTCGAACTCTTTCTCATAACTTACCACATTTCTGTTACTGCTTCAGTTTCCAAAATCTCTGGAGTCACTACCTCCAAACTTGGTCATCTTACTAGCCTCAATCTCCTTTAAGGCCATTCCCGGCCTTCACGATCCGATTCTGGTCGAACATATCCACGAACTCACACGATGGTTACCTAAACCTGGGCCTAGCACCCTCGTGACCCTACCACCTGGCAGGACCACCTGAAGACCCACCTTAATCAAGACTGGGTTGACCCACAATCGCCTCGGCCCGACCTCAGTCGTGCAGAACTCTCTTGTTTCTCGATCCGGAACAATCTCACAAATCAAGTTAGGAAAACCTAGTGGTCTTCTTAGCTCAACTACCCTCTTTAATTTCATACCACTCAGGGACTTATCACAAAAAAAATATATATCCCACGTATACTATGCACTCTGATAAAGGTCAACACAAACATAATTTTTTACTCAAGATGGCCTCGCATCTAAGGTCTCTACGTATAAAACTCTAAGGCTCACACTTTCCCTGTCCCCAAACTTACCCTTCTAACTAACCATGTTTTCTAAACACAATTTTAGCATAATGCTATCTGAACATAATACTTAGCATTTCATCATATCATCAACGCATACTAGTCTCTAGAAGGGTAAGAATATACCTGTATCATCCGCCATTTCCCTTCGCCGCTCTAATCATAATCCTGCCCTGCCGGGCGCATAGCTATAGAAGGCGATGAACCTGCCACTGACCCGGTAGGCTGCGTCATTCTACCTGTATCCCTCCTTCTAGGACAGTCCCTCGTCACATGGCCCTGACGGCCGCAGGTGAAACAAGCACCAGTAAGAAGACGACACTCCCCGGGATGACATTTGTCGCATCGTGCACACTGAGGAAAGCATGAACGATCGCCGGAACCCATGTATACTGCGAACCGAAGCCACGGAGCTCGACCGGCTCGAATACCCGAGCGTCTGAAGGCGCGGAGGACCACTGCATCTTGGCGGAGGTACATAACTTGTTGTTGAGGCGGTCCGCCTCGAAAGTTACCAAGGACCTGCTGTCCCCGCCTCTTCTGCGATCTCGGCCATTCCGCCGACCTCTCCGCCTCACATCCAAGTGCATAATCTCGCATGCGGCAATGTCCATGCGGTGAAGAGCTACACCCAACAAGCCTCGCCAAGTAGTCATCAAGCACGGTGGCGTGGCGGTGCACTCGTCCTCCAAGTCGGCTACCAATGCGGGACGCGTCGAGCTAATGAGTCAAACTCACATTGTACTCCCGAACCAGACGCCGGCTGCCTCAACGTCAAAAATCTGCCGCCCGAGCCCTTCTCATCTGCGAGGCAAGAAATGTGCAGAAATGCCCCGAGAACTCGTCCCATACGGTGGAAGTGCATAATCTCCCGACAGCTCGCGAATCAAACCGATCATTGCAGATCACGCGGCCGATGCGAACCTAAGACCACCGACTCGGTCTTGAAGCCTTGATCACTCTCATGATCCGTCAGAATCGCCGAATGAACTCCTCGCGGATCATCCTCGGGCCTCGACCAGAACTCGCGCTACAACTCGAAAGTCCGTAGCCTCAAACTATCCGATCTCGGGTGAACCGTGGTACTCTTCGAACTGCCGGCAGCCTATCTCATGTTCGCCACGATCGGCGATGGCGGGCCATCTCTTTGTACCCAACTCCTACGCCTGTGCCGTGGACCGAGGCTCGTGTACGTGGTCTCGGCAGCCCACCGCTGCGCCCTAAACTCTTTGGGCCGGGCGTCGCAAAACTTGCGTCTCAAGCACTATCTCGTAATGACTGGCTGCGCCGTGCTCTCTGTATCCTACTAGCGGCTCTCACCGGTGTCTTGCCCATCTGGCCCGGTTGCCTTGCGGAGGCATAGCGGTAAAACGAAATACGTCGAGGGTCCAACTTATAACACAACTCTAAGGCACGATCTCGGAATGAGAAGAATGGAAACTAATCCTAAATGTCTTGCGACCTCACGATTATAGATGTGGTGCACAACACATCGATAATCAAGACTCTACTAGACACGATCAGAGACACTTTCCGAGGATTAATCGCTCGATACCACTTTTGTCACGACCGATCCGGGCGTGATCGTGCTACCCGCACCCAGTAGTCATACATCGAGTAATCGGAATATAAAACAAGACATGAAACAATTATAGAATGAAACGGTTTAACCATGAAAATATCGCCTTTCGGCATGTATATATAAAAACTTGAAAGCGATTACATCCCCGTTTACAAACCTGCCACAGCGATTACTGCACTTAAGAATGTAACACCTATGGCGACAGGCCCCGCCATACCACGAATGTACAACAACCTACAACTCGAGGAAACATACGAAAGATAAGCCTCCAAGAAACGGAGCTTCCAATACGTTGAACTATGATCCTATGGCGAGGATCAACAACCGTGTACCTCTACTGCGGCGTGAACACGGCCCCGAGAGGTCGATCTAACAGTACCAAGTATGTGAAATCGAAAATATCAGTAAATGAAATCATAATGATCTAAAATAAAGCAGAGACATGTATGATAACAAAACTACTGATTCACAACATAAAAACGATCATGTCAAATCGTGGACTCACGCCTCAAAGTCATCCTCACGCCCGTGGAACTCCTTCCTCACCGCCAGCCTAGGTATAAATCGTGTGATACATATAACATGTCTCGCCCATCCCATGGGACTCGAGGTGGAATCGTGTGGGATACATGTCTCGGCCCATCTCACGGGACTCGATAGAATCGTCATGTCTCGCCATCTCATGGGACTCGATAGGAATCGTCATGTCTCGGCCCATCTCATGGGACTCGATAGGAATCGTACATGTCTCGGCCCATCTCACGGGACTCGATAGGAATCGTACATGTCTCGGCCCATCTCACGGGACTCGATAGGAATCGTACATGTCTCGGCCCATGTCACGGGACTCGATAGGAATCGTACATGTCTCGGCCCATCTCATGGGACTCGATAGGAATCGTACATGTCTCGGCCCATCTCATGGGACTCGATAGGAATCGTACATGTCTCGGCCCATCTCATGGGACTCGATAGAATCGTATGGAATACATTCGGTTCATCCCATGAGCAGCGATTATGCGTGTGAAATACATTCCCGGTTCATCCCATGAACGCAGTATAGAATTGACCATAACATTTAAACGCTCTTTTAAGACAGATTAAGATAATACCATGTTTTCCTTTTTAAAATCAACTAAGGCAATATTATGCCCTTGTTTTTAAACCAAAACACTTTCCTTCTTAAAGTCAAGTAACAACATTCTTTTCCAAAAGTTCAAGTTTGCCTAATTTCAAATACTCAAGTTTCTCATTTTCGAAAGGTTTCGTAGTTCATAGTCTTGATCACTTAATAACATAATTCTCTTTTAAAACAATTTGAGTAACATATGCCTTATGTGTGAGTAGGTTATTATTGTTTATAACGATCCTTATTAAAGCAGCCATGATCTAGGAAATGTAATACAATTTTGTCTTATCTTAGCTTCTATGTAGATAGAGGTTTCTACTGGTTTTAATATAATTACTTATTTGTCAATACATTTTCCTTTATTAACGCTGCAGTGGTTCGTTCGATACTTATTCTCATTTCTGAAATCAGTAAAACATTATTCCTTTTAAAAACCAAGTACTCATTACTCACGAATGAGGTTTCACACTTTTTAACAAAATTCATATCAATTCAAATAAGTCAAGTCGCTTATCTTTTAAGATCAAGTCTCTTAACTTCTAAAGTCAATAAACCATTCTTTTTATCTCTCTTAAGTCGTTATACCTAACTTCCCATAAAGCTAGTATAATTCTTAAGCTTTCAAAAACAAGTATTACTCTTCTTTCAAAACGATTCTTAATTCTTTGAAATACTTCAAGATTCTTATTATTTAAAACTCAAGTCAAAAGACATCAAGTAAAACCACGTTCAGTTAACACACGTACGTCTACCGTACTATATATATATACTTTTAAAATATCATGCTCAAGAGGATAGGAAGAATCACATACCTCGCGACGATTATCGACTATTAGCAAATAGCTCCAAAGCATCAGAATCCAGCAGCCCTTTCCACCGCCGAGTAGAATCGCCACTTGCGATTTCAACCTATAACGATCATACAAGTCTATCAACGTCTAGACTACTGCGTAGAATAATTCTAGATCTGATTCCTTATTCTACGGAAAATTGGGCGTGACTTCCCTGCAGTCAAACTACACAATTCTCAGTAAATACGGTCACATGTAAATCTGATTCGATCTTAACTTCTTTAATATTCTTACGATGTGATTTGATTCAATTCTCTTACGTAATATCCTTCATGTATCTTATATTCATTCTATACTACTACAGTATGTAATTCCCAATTACAATAGAAGGACAAGAGTATTTACCTCGATAAGCCCAAAATTATCCAAGTTTTAATGTCGATCCTGAGCAACGTTTAGCTCCTATTCTGAACGCTCCAACCCGCTCCAAACAACCCATAGAAGTTCTACGCAACTTCTTCTTAATACTTCAAACCGCTATGAAGATTTTCCTTAGGGTTTCGTTTTTTGTGACTGAAGGGAAGTATAATAGTATTTCTGGGCTTTTAGTATAGGTGTAACCTTGGAATACTACAAGGTATTTGGGCGAGTATTTTGGAATAATGTAATACTTGGAGAATACTTTTCTACCAAGGGGGGGGGGGAGGTGTATTTTACGAAAACAACTCAAGGAAAGGGGGGGGGGTTGGTTTCGGCCAAGGGCCTTCCAAAGGGGGAGGGGAAGCTTGGACAAAAATTATACTAAAGGGGAGAGGGACTTGCCTTGGATTTTCACAAGTGTGGATGAAGAAATGGTCTTGCATTAGAGGGGTATTTATAAGACATTCAATGGCCAAGATTGAGACAAGTGGTGGGCAAGTGGAGGGTCAAGATTTGGACAAGTGTGTGTGGGTCCCACTTGCTCATATACTACACAAAATATCTACAAAATATCCTACCTAACCCTTGACCAAAAACAAAGGCCAAAAACGTGCCCATTTCGTCCAACAATTTCCGCCCACTTGAGGGTGACACTTGTCACCCTCTCGTTGGTCCAAATATTTCATCTCCCGGAAAAATCCGCAAAAATTATAAATGTTGCAACCGTATTTTTTCCTTCGCAAAGTCCGGAAAACATTTCGTCGGAAAACGATTCTTTTCGTGGGTTGTGAACAAAATTTCGTCCCTAATGCCTACTTAAGGCTAAGAACTTTTGTACGTACGTCCTCACGTACATACTCTGGAAATACGGGGTATAACACAAGTGCAAAATAGATATAACGTAACTGATCTTTTCTAGGCCGCTAATGATCGAAGCAAGGCCAATCGCCCATAGTATCATTATGCGAGCCTAATCCTGGAACTCCCGCAGTCCGCATAGACCACCTAGGTCTGCATGAGGTATTCCTCGCATCGGGGGTAGCTAACCCTCGGCATCAACCTGGACTCCCGCAGTCCGCATAGTCACCTGGACCGCATGAGGTATTCCTCGCATCGGCGTAACACACCCGGAGTGATCATCCTGGAGCTCCCGCAGCTCTGCATAGGTCACATAGACCGCGTGGTATTCCTCGCGTCGGGGTGGCTAGCCCTGGCTCGTAACAAGTCGGTAAGTGATATAATATCAACACAGCTTATCGTTAAATAACATAAGTACAACAAGGAAACCCCTTTACACAAGCGTCACAAGACACTAACACACGTAGCATCATAATATGTCTACATATCAAACCAACTTACCACACCTTGTAAATCATTTATAAGGCTTTTATAAACAAATAAGTAAACCGTTTCCTCTTATCTTTCTCAAGTCGTTATACCTAACTTCCCATAAAGCTAGTATAACACTTAAGCTTTGAAAAACCAAGTATTACTTTTCTTTAAAAATGATTCATAACTCTTTTGAAATACTTCAAGATTCTTATTATTTAAAACTCAAGTTAAAAGACATCAAAGTAAAACCAAATCCAGTTAACACGTCGTCTACGTACTATATATATTTCACAAATATCATGCTCAAGAGGATAGGAAGAATCACATACCTCCTGCTAAATCCACCGCCAAGTCGAATATGTTGCGCGAGTATCAACCTATAATAGTCAAATATGTCTATCAACGTCTAGACTACTTGTAGAATATTCTAAGCATAAGGTTCTTTATTCTACGAAAAATTGGGCGCCTCCCTACCCAGTAAAACTACACAAGTCTCGTAAATACAAATGATGTAATTACAGTTCAATTCTCTTCTTTATACCATCCTTCTATATATCTTATACTCGATTTTAAACTACTACAGTATGTAATCTCAATTATAATGAAAGACAAAGATTATTACCTCGATAAGCCCAAAATTATCCAAGATTATATATGTCGATCTGAGCAACGTTTAGCTCTTATTCATGCGCTCCAATCCGCCTCCAAGAAACCCTTAGAAGTTTCTAAACAACTTCTCCTAATACTTGACCAACTTATGAAGATTTTCCTAGGTTTCGTTTTGTGACTATAGGAAATAAAGTAGTATTTCCGGGCTCTTAGTATAGAGGTAACTTTGGAATACTACAAGAGATTTAGGCTAAGGTATTTTGGGATAGTAACAATACTTGAAGAAATTTTTCTACCAGGGGGGGGGGGGTGTTTCGGACGAGAACTACCACTGGGGAGGGATTTTGGGCGAGACTACTACAAGGGGAAGGATTTTTGAGACTTGGAAATTGTTTAAGTGGATGAAGAAGTCTTGCAACTTAAGGGGGTATTTATAGGACATTCAAGGGTCAAGATTCAAGCAAGTGTAGGGTGAAGATTTGGTTGCTTGTGTGAGTGGAGTCTTCCAACCAAGTGTCCACCACAACTTTGGGACATATGTCCACCACAACTTTGGGACATATGTCCACCACAAAAATGAGACATGTGGCTAGCCAAGAAAACGTCCAAGGCCCCTCCCACTTGCCCCACAAAATATCTTGCAAGATTTGACTAATTGACTTGGCCACTTGCCCACTAATTTCGTCCAACATGTGCCACCTAGGGGTGACACATGTCGCCCTCCTATTGGTCCAAAATATTTCATCTCTCAGAAAAATCCGTAATTGGTTAAAATATTCAAAACGTAAAATTTCCTTCACAAGGTTCGGAATCTTTTCCGTTGGAAATTCACAATTTCATCCTTAACCTAATTAGGGCTTATACATTTATACGTACGTCCTCACATATATACTCTGGAACTACGGGGTATAACATTCTCCCCCCCTTAGAAACATTCGTCCCGAATGTTCCTTCTAGAATCAATTAAATCAGAAACGACATAGCTCCTCATAACTTAAACAGTTTGCAAATGCCACACATGGCCACAATACAACACTTAAGTACATATGATAATTAAAATCAAGTAGGAAAGGGAGTTACCTGGAGGTGTGGGGAATAAGTGAGGATACTTCTGCCTCATGTCCTCCTCTGCTTCCCACGTCATCTCCTCTGCGTTCGCCGCCATAAGACTTTGACGGAAGCCACATCCTTTGTCCGCAGTCGCCTAACCTGACGATCGAGTATCACTATAGGACTCTCCTCATACGATAACCCCTCCGTCACCTGGACATCATCAATCGGGTGCACTCTAGATGGATCCCTAATACATCTCCTCAACATAGAAACATGAAAAACCGGATGCACTGCCTCCAGATCGGACGGCAGATCTAACTCATAGGCAACCTTGCCTACCCTACGGACAATCTGATAAGGCCCAATGTAACTTAGGCTGAGTTTCCCCCTCTTCCCAAATCTCATCACACCCTTCATGGGTGACACCTTCAGGAAAACCCAATCATAAACCTCAAACTCCGGATCTGCGACGACGATGATCGATACATGCGACTACGAAATGTCGATAACCGCTCTAGATAAGCTTCACCTTATCCAGCACTGCTGTATCAAGTCGGCCCGACTAAGCGCACCTCGCCCACATCGAACCAGCCTATCGGTGACTGCACTTCCTCGTATAAGGCCTCATAAGGCGTCGTCCGGATCTTTGGAATGGTAGATGTTATTATCATAAACTACACTAGCGGCAAATGATCCTCCCTACCACGAAATCAATAACACGGGCTCGCGTATCCTCGAGTGTGGATGATGCGCTCTGCTGTCAAGTCGTCTCGAGGATGGAATGCGATCTTGAGGCTCACTGCGTCCTAATCCCTACGGAAAGACCTCCGGAAGTTAGCGAGAAGCCCAGGCTCCTCATCGATATGATAGAAATAGGGACCCGTGCGGTCTCACGATCTCTCGGATGTAAAGTCTAGCGTAATCCTCGGTAGAAAAAGTCATCCGACGGAAGAAAGTGGCGGATTTCGTCGACTGTCGGCGATAACCGGATAGAATCATACTTCCTCCGAGTGCGAGGTAACCACGTGATAAAGTCCATGTTGATCACCTCCCACTTCCACGTCGGAATCTACATAGCTGCAACAACCCACGAGCCTCGGTGCTCCACCGACTTGGCTTGACAACTCGGGCCGAGCAACAAACTGCAACTTCCCTCTTGAGCCATCCCACCAATACGGATATGATGTCGTGGTACATCTTTGTCGACCGGATGGATAGAGTAACGCCGTGTGCTTCCCGTAACCTGCCGAAGTCCCGATATCTGGAACACACAACACGCCAAATCTTAGCACCCCATCAGGTGCTACCTCGAATGGACCCTTCCCCTCACGAAGAGCCGTATCACGATACTGGGTCATACTCGGATCCTCAAGCCGCCTCTTCCTCGCCGGCGATGGAAGACTCGACAACCTCTCGAACCCGAACCCCACTACTATCAGAATCAATCAATCGGACTCCAAGGCTCGCTAGCTGATGTAACTCGCGGACCATGCCCCTTCTCTCTGGCTGCACCTCTGATAGACTACCCATCGACCTGCGACTAAGGGCATCTGCCACTACATTGGCCTTCCCTGGGTGGTATAGGATATCGACATCATAATCCTTGAGTAGCTCTAACCACCGTCTCGCCGTAAGTTCAACTCCTCTGGTGAAGATATCTTGGAGGCTCTTGTGGTCTGTGTAAATATCCACATGAACTCCATACAAATAATGTCTCCAGATCTTCAAGGCGTGAATCACCGCTGCCAACTCTGTCACGACCCGAACCCGGGCCCGTGACTGGTGCCTTACCCGGGCACCCTCGTGATACAACATCAGAGAAAATCAGCGGAAATAAAAACATAAACATGAAACAAGAGACATGATAAATAAACAAAGCAGCTAAAAGCGGTTGCCGTATATATACATAAAACCCAACGGTTATCCTTTTTACAAACTCGCCACAACGGTACTACTGCACCTCAGAAGTGATAACAACTATGACGGGCGGGGCCCCGCCATACCACGAATGTACAAGAACCTCTGGACTCGGGTAACATACCAAAAGATAAGCCTCAAGAAAGCGGGGCTTCCTAATACGCTGTTGTGATCCATGGTGAGGATCCACAACCGATGTACCTCTACTGCGGCATGAGCGCGGCCCGAAGGAGGTCGATAACAGTACCAAGTATGTGAAACGAAAAATCACGTAAATGAAATCATAATCTATATAAAAGCAGAGACATGTATGATAACCAAACTACATTTCATAACATAAGCGATCATGTCAAGTCGGGGACTCACGCCTCAAAGTCATCCACCGTGCGTGGAACTCCTTCCTCACTGCTGGCGATCTAGGTACAAACCATGTGATACGTATAACATGTCTCGGCCCATCTCATGGACCCGATAGAAAGCGTGTGGAATACATTCGGTTCATCTCATGAACTTCGGTAGTCGGATGGAATACATTTCCGGTCCATCCACGTGACGCCTTGATGATCGAGTGAAATACATTCGGTTCATCCCAGCAGCGGTAGTCGAGTGAAATACATTCCCGCTTCGTCCACGTGAACGCGGTAGTGAAATACATTCGGTTCATCCATGAACGCGGTAGTCGGGTGAAATACATTCGGTTCATCCATGAACCGTGAGTCGAGTAAAATCTGAGACTTGCACAACAAGGCTATCACACGCAAATATAGGCAAGTTACACACAACTTAAGGTACTATCATTTTATGCCAAAATCCGATTCGACCACTAAAGTATTACATACATTAACTCTTTTAAAAGATACGTTTCTTTCACAAAAGTCACCTGATGTTCGTAGTATAAAATAGAGTGACTATCTTTTAAGTAAACCAAAACACTTCCCTTGTAAAATCAAGTAACACATTATTTTCCAAGCGTTGAGTTTGCCTAATTTCAAATGCTCGCGTTTCTCATTTTGAAAGGTTTCGTAGTTCATAGTTTTAATCACTTAAGAATATAATTCTCCTTTAAAACAAATTTGAGAAACATATGCCTTATGTGTGAGTAGGTTGTTCTTGTCTATTAAAATCTTATAAAAGCGACCATGATCTAGGAAATGTAATATCATTTTGTCTCATCTTAGCTTATGCGGATGGAGGTTTCTCTTGGTTTTAATAACAATTAGTCAATACATTTCCTTTATTAACGCTGCAATGGTTTGTTCGATACTTAATATAATTTACTAAATCATTAAAAAATTATTACTTTTAAAACCAACTACTCATTACTCATGAATGAGGTTTTACAACATTTTAACAAAATTCATAACAAGTCAAACTAAGTCAAGTCTCTTATCTTTCAAGATCAAGTCTCTTAACTTTCAAAATCAAGTCGTGTATAAGTCAAGTCTCTTATCTTTCAAGATCAAGTCTCTTAACTTTCTACAATCAATAAATCATTCTTTTACCTACATAAAGTCGTTATAACTAACTTCCCATAAAACTATTATAACACCTATGTTTTAAACCAACCAAATCACTTAGCGTATGCGTCTACCGTACTACATAGTTCACAACAATCATGCTAGAAAAGATAGGAAGAGGTTCACATACCTCGCGGCGATTATCGACGAATAGCAAAAGCGCTCGAAATACTTGACGTCGGCTACTCCTTAAGCCAAGTAGATCACGCCACACGTAGTACTCCTCCTAAAGCGGTCATAGTACTTTTATCAAACCTTTCTCACCATTGAAGACTTATACCGATAAAAAGCCCTCTAATTCTACGGAAAATTAGTGACACTTCCCCGTTTTACTCACTTTTCCATCTTTTTCCAAGGCGAATAACGTAATATATATACTATATATATATATAAGGCGTAATAATTAAACAACATAAAGAAGGGGATTACACGCCCAAGCGGTAGCGGTTTACTATCACGCCTCATAATAACAATAAGTAAAAGAAGGGGATTACGCGCCGTGTAGCGGTTTACTATCACGCCTTCGTAACAATACAATAATTAAAAGGGATCACACGCCCAAGCGGGCGATTGAACAATCTTCCCCTAATGAAATGTAAATCTGATCCAAAGTAAATACAATCAAAGTAAATCTTGTCCAAAGTAAATCATCCCAAAGTAAATCTGATCCTTAAGTTGGGGTCCTTGGCCAACTTTGTCCATTTACTTATCCAATTACTTCATTAGTCATCCAACATATTCCATCTTAATATAAGTTATAGTTACTTTGTTAATTACTTCTTCACAAGTAAGATCGTTTTACCATTTTAATGGCAAGCGGCCAATCCTTTCTTTTAACAAGTTAACAAGATCCAACTCTTCCAAACTTTACTCCATATATTATATACTCCATAATATACTTATAATATATGTATAATGACCAATTCACAAAGAGGTTAAGGTTTACTACCTCAAATAGCCCAAAATTATCCAAGAACTTAATGTCGCTCCAAGCAAGTCTTAGCTCCAAATCTTTACGTTCCAATCGCTACAAGCAACCCATGAAGCTCTAACCAACTTCTCTTCAAGAACCCGACTCAAAGTGAAGAACACTTAGGGTTTCCAACTAGTAAGTTTCGGCCAAGGCATGAACAATAGGTTAGGGGTGTGAAATCTTTTCCAACTCTTGGTACACAATCTTCCTAACACCTTGGGAAGAACACTTGAGAGTTTAAGAATTGTTGGACAAATTTAGGTCAAGAAATGGGCTCAAAAACGAGAGCAAGGTCAAGGGAGAAGGAGGGAATTTCTTGTCTTGAAATGGTTAAGTGTGGAAGTTTTCATCAACTAAGTGCATATATAGGACAACGAGGGCTAGGATGAAGGCAAGTGTGTGGTTGAGATTGGGGACAAGTGTGTGTGGGTCCCACAAGCCACTTGTCCACACAAAATATCTAGCAAGACTTGGCCACTTGTCCGCAAAATATCTAGCAAGACAAGGCCACTTGTCTTGCCACTTGTTAGCAAATTTCGGCCATGAGGCCACCTAGGGGTGACACGTGTCGCCCTCCTATTAAATCAAAATATTTCATCTTCCGAAAATAACCATAAAGGCCAAAATCTAGAAAACAAAGTGGGCCCCACAAAACCGTAAAATCCTCCAGTGGGCCCCACGTGACCAATTCCGACAATAAAATTCCATAATTCTCAAATATTCCACGAAGTCTAAATACCAAATCTGGGAATCAATTCCCGTTAACGAACCTTTTTCTTCACAAAAGCGGAAACTTTTCCGTGAAAAATCACGTCTTTCTTTCTTTCCAAAATTTACGTATTATTCTGCATACATCCTCACCTATATACCACGGAACTACGGGTATAACATTCTTCCCCCAGAAACATTCGTCCGAATGTTCATTCTAAGTCTCCAAAGCGTACTTGTGTCGGTATAGTCTTCACTACTATACTTACAAACCGATCATGCCACGATGGCGAGAATATAACATGTGCGCCAAAACTCAAATCCAAGCCAGCGAGGAATCATTTCTAATCTCACAGTGACTCCACTAGCTTGATTTACTCTAAGGCCATTCCGGCCTTCACGATATACTCGTCTGATGGTTACCTAAAATTGGGTCTAGCACCTCGTGACCTACCACTGGCGGGACCACCTCGACCCCATCTCAATGCGGCTGCGGGTTGACCCGCAAATGGCCCTCAACCCGACCCCTAAACGCGCCAACTCTTGTTCCCGATCCGGAACAATCTTACTAATTCACGTCATGAAAGCTACCACTTCCATCTCACACTACCCATGTAATTATCCCACAATATTTCCCCGCATAACAAGTACATCGACAAAGACCAACCGTAAAATCACCCACTCAAGACGGCCTCGCCTCTAAGGTCTCACGTATAAAACTCTAAGGTTCACACTTTCCATGCCCCACACTTATCCTTCCAACTAACCATGTTTTCTAACTTACAAATAACACAACGCTATCCGTACATAGCACACAATAATAAGATCATCATATCGCGCAAACAAAACTCTAGAGGGTTAAGGATATACCTGTATCTACCGCTTCACTCTAATCATAGGCCTGCCCTGCAGGGCGCATAGTTGTAGAAGGCGATGAACCTGCCACTGATCCGGTAGGCTGCGTCGTCTTTGCGGTACCCCTCTATAAGCACATTCTCGTCACATGGCCAGACGGCGCGGTGAAACAAGCGCTGATAAAAAGGCGACATTCCGGGATGGCGCACGCCACATCGTGCACTGAGGGGACATGAATCCTGCGGCTAGAACTCGCGTATATCGTGAACGAAGCCACGGAGCCACGACCGGCTCGAATACCGAGCGTCACGAAGGCGCGGAGGACCACTGCATCTTGGCGAAGGTGCATAACTAACTGCCGAGGTGGTCCGCCTCATGAGTTACCAAAGGACCTGCTGTTGCAGCCTTAACCTGCGATCCGGTCATTCGTCGACCTCTCCGTGCCTCACATCCAGTGCATGAGCTGCGTGCGGGCAATATCCATGCCCGGTGAAGAGCTACACCGAACAAGCCTCGCGGTAATCATCGAGCGGTGGCGTGGCGGTGCACTCTGTCCTCCATGCTCGGTCACTAAGGCGGGGACATACCGAGCCAACGAGTCAAACTCCACGTTGTACTCCCTAACCGTACGCCCGATCTGCCTTAACGTCAAAAATCTGTCGGCCCGAGCCCTCATCATCTGTGGAGGCAAGAAATGTGCAAGAAATGCCCTTGAGAACTTCGCCCCAAACTGCTGAGGCGCGTGTTCCCCTCGGGGCGATTCCGTGAATCAAACGATCATTGCGGTATCACGCGGTGATGCGAACCAATACCACCGACTGCGCCTGCGAGACTCGATCACTCTCGTGATCCGTAGGTGTCGGATAAACTCACGAGGTCATCCTCGGCTCGATCCATAGAACAACGGGCTCTGACTCGGAAAGTCCAGTAGTCTCAAGCTATGCGCTCGGGGTGAACTACGGGTGCTCACGGGGCCAGGCTGCTGCGTCGGCCTCTCGCCATGTCGCGCGACCACGGCGATGGCGGGCCATCTCCTTGTACTCCATCTCATCTGCTCCGGTGTGGGTGGAGGCTCAGTCTTGTAGTCTCGGCGACCAGCTGCGGCTCTAAACTCTGCGTGGCGGCGTCGCCGCTTCGCCGTCGGAAGCACTATCTCGGTGTGGCCCGGGCCTCTGCCGGTAACCCTCGTGCTCTACTCGCGGCTCCTCGGCTGCCTTGCCACAGGCCCGATTGCCTTGCGTGGAGGCATAAGCGGCACATAAGAATACGTCGGAGGAATCGGTGACAACACGGCTCTAAGGCGCGATCTCGGAATGAGAAGAATGAAACCAATCCTAAATGTCCTGCGACCTCACGATTATAGATGTGGTGCACAACACACCGATAATCAAGACTACTGCTGAACACGATGCGTAGACACTTTCCGAGAATAAGCGCTCACGATACCACTTTTGTCACGACCGAGCGGGGCGTGGTGATGCCTTACCGGGCACCTCGTGATACAACATCGGAGAAAATCAGCGGAAATAAAAACATAAACATGAAACAAGAGACATGATAAATAAGCAGGCCAACCAAGCGATTTGCCTTACGTATATATACATAAAAACCGAGCAGTTATCCTTTTACAAACTACGCCTGCAAGATTACTACGGACCTCTAGAAGTGACAACAACTATGGCGGGACGGGGCCACGCCATACCACGAATGTACAGAACCTCTGGACTCGAGGGTAACATGCAAAGATAAGCCTCAAGAAAGCGGGGCTTCCCAATCTGTTGGCTTGATCCTATGGTGAGGATCCACTGACCGATGTACCTCTACTGCGGCATGAGCGGCCCGAAGGAGGTCGATCTGGAGTACCAAGTATGTGAAACTGAAAAATCACGTAAATGAAATCATAACGATCTATATAAAGCGGAGACATGTATGATAACCAAACTACTCATAACATAAAGCGGTCATGTCAAGTCGGGGACTCGCCACCAAAGTCATCCTCATGCCCGTGGAACTCCTTATCACTATGGCGATCTAGGTACAAACCATGTGATCACGTATAACATGTCTCGGCCCATCTCATGGACCCGATATAAGCGTGTGGAATACATTCCGGTTCATCTCATGAACTTCGGTAGTCGGATGGAATACATTTCGGTCCATCCGTGGGCCTTGATGATCGAGTGAAATACATTCGGTTCATCCATGAGCAGCGGTAGTCGAGTGAAATACATTCGCTTCATCCCATGAGCAGCGGTGGTCAGTGAAATACATTCGGTTCATCCCATGAAGCGGTAGTCGGGTGAAATACATTCGGTTCATCCCATGAACCGGTAGTCGTAAAATACGATCTTGCACAACAAGGCTATCACACGCAAATATAGGCAAGTTACACACAACTTAAGGTACTATCATTTTATGCCAAAATCCGGTTACGACCACTAAAGTATTACATACATTAACTCTTTTAAAAGATATCGTTTCTTTCACAAAAGTCACCTGATGTTCGTAGTATAAAATAGAGTGACTATCTTTTAAGTAAACCAAAACACTTCCTTGTAAAATCAAGTAACACATTATTTTCCAAGCGTTCAAGTTTGCCTAATTTCAAATGCTCGCGTTTCATTTTGAAAGGTTTAGTAGTTCATAGTTTTAATCACTTAAGAATATAATTCTCCTTTAAAACAAATTTGAGAAACATATGCCTTATGTGTGAGTAGGTTGTTCTTGTCTATTACAATCTTATAAAAGCGACCATGATCTAGGAAATGTAATATCATTTTGTCTCATCTTAGCTTCTATGCGGATGGAGGTTTCTCTGGTTTTAATAACAATTAGTCAATACATTTCCTTTATTAACAGCTGATGGTTTGTTCGATACTTAATCTCATTTCGAAATCATTAAAACATTATTCTTTTAAAACCAACTACTCATTACTCATGAATGAGGTTTTACAACATTTTAACAAAATTCATAACAAGTCAAACTAAGTCAAGTCTCTTATCTTTCAAGATCAAGTCTCTTAACTTTCAAAATCAAGTCGTGTATAAGTCAAGTCTCTTATCTTTCAAGATCAAGTCTCTTAACTTTCTACAATCAATAAACCATTCTTTTACCTACATAAAGTCGTTATAACTAACTTCCATAAAACTATTATAACACCTATGTTTTAAACCAACCAAATCACTTAGCACATGCGTCTACCGTACTACATAGTTCACAACAATCATGCTAGAAAAGATAGGAAGAGGTTCACATACCTCGCGGCGATTATCGACGAATAGCAAAGCGCTCAAGTACTTCAACGTCGGCTACTCCTTAAGCCAAGTAGATCACGCCACACGTAGTACTCCTCCTAAAGCGGTCATAGTACTTTTATCAAACCTTTCTCACCATTGAAGACTTATACCAATAAAAGCCCTCTAATTCTACGGAAAATTAGCGACACTTCCGTTTTTACTCACTTTTCCATCTTTTCCAAGGCGAATAACGTAATATATATACTATATATATATATAAAAGACGTAATAATTAAACAACATAAAGAAGCGGATTACACGCCCAAACGGTAACGCGGTTTACGATCACGCCTCCATAATAACAATAAGTAAAAGAAGGGGATTACGCGCCCACCGATAGCGGTTTACTATCACGCCTTAGAACAATACAATAATTAAAAGGGGATCCTGCGCCAAGCGGAACGCGATTGAACAATCTTCCCTTATGAAATGTAAATCTGATCCAAGTAAATCTTGTCCAAAGTAAATCTTGTCCAAAGTAAATCTGATCCTTAAGTTGGGGTCCTTGGCCAACTTTGTCCATTTACTTATCCAATTACTTCATTAGTCATCCAACATATTCCATCTTAATATAAGTTATAGTTACTTTGTTAATTACTTCTTCACAAGTAAGATACGTTTTACCATTTTAATGGCAAGCGGCCAATCCTTTCTTTTAACAAGTTAACAAGATCCAACTCTTCCAAACTTTACTCCATATATTATATACTCCATAATATACTTATAATATATGTATAATGACCAATTCACAAAGAGGTTAAGGTTTACTACCTCAAATAGCCCAAAATTATCCAAGAACTTAATGTCGCTCCAAGCAAGTCTTAGCTCCAAATCTTTACGTTCCAATCCGCTACAAGCAACCCATAGAAGCTCACAACCAACTTCTCTTGAGAACCAACTCAAAGTGAAGAACACTTAGGGTTTCCAACTAGTAAGTTTCGCCAAGACATGAACAATAGGTTAGGGGTGTGAAATCTTTTCCAACTCTTGGTACACAATCTTCCTAACACCTTAGGGAAGAACACTTGAGAGTTTAAGAATTGTTGGACAAATTTAGGTCAAGAAATGGGCTCAAAAACGAGAGCAAGGTCAAAGGGAGAAGGGAGGAATTTCTTGTCTTGAAATGGTTAAGTGTGGAAGTTTTCATCAACTAAGGGTGCATATAGGACAACGAGGGCTAGGATGAAGGCAAGTGTGTGGTTGAGATTGGGGACAAGTGTGTGTGGGTCCCACAAGCCACTTGTCCACACAAAATATCTAGCAAGACTTGGCCACTTGTCGCAAAATATCTAGCAAGACAAGGCCACTTGTCTTGCCACTTGTTAACAAATTTCGGCCATGAGGCCACCTAGGGGTGACACGTGTCGCCTCCTATTAAATCAAAATATTTCATCTTAGAAAATATCCATAAAGGCCAAAATCTAGAAAACAAAGTGGGCCCCACAAAGCCAGTAAATTCCTCCGTGGGCCCACGTGACCAATTCAAAATAAAATTCCATAATTCTCTAATATTCCACGAAGTCTAAATACCAAATCAGAATCCAATTCCCATTAACGAACCTTTTCTTCACAAAAACCGGAAACTTTTAGTCGAAAAATCACATCTTTCTTTCTTTCCAAAATTTACGCCGTATTCTGCACATACATCCTCGCTATATACCACGGAACTACGGGGTATAACAATGTAATGGGGTAGTTCTTCTCATGCTTCTTGAGCTGTCGAGATCGTAAGCTATGACCTTGCCTGCTGCGTCAACATGCATCGGCCGATGCGACGCGTCCTGATAAACCACATGGCGTCTGGACCTGCGGAAGAGTAAGGCTGGGCGGTCGTCAACCTCTCCTTCGATGGCTGAAGCCCTCCTCACAAGCATCCGTCCATTGAAACTTAGGCGCCGCAGTCGGCTTAGTCGAGTCTTAGAAATAGAAGCAAACCTGCGAACCTCAGATAATACCTGAGGCCCAGGCTACGCGCCTCTGCCGGTGTAGTAGGTCTAGGCCAAGTCTTGGCGCCTCGATATTTGCCGTATCCACGAATACCATCGGCCGACAATGTGCCAAGAACGCCACGAAGTCACCAAAACTCACGCGAAAACTTGGCATCTGGCGGTCTGGAGAACTCTCGGCCAGTCGCCGAATGCTCGCGTGCTCCACTCTGGCGAGAATAAACCAAGATGTTATCAATGAATACTATCACAAGCGTATCCAAAAATGGCTTGAACACTCGATTCATCAAATCCATAAATACTGCCGAGCATTGGTGGCCGAAAGACATGACCACTGAACTCGTAGTGCGTCATCGTCCGAATGCGATCTAGGGACATCCGTCTCCTAACTCACACTGATGGTAACCGGATCGCAGTCTATCTTGGAGAAACATCTACGCACCACAACTGGTCGAACAAATCGTCAATCCTAGGGAGGGGGTATCTGTTCTTAATAGTCACCTTGTTCAGCTGCCTGTAATCAACACACATACGCAGCGTCCCATCCTTCTTCTTCACGAACAATACCAGCGCTCCCCAGGGAGAAACACTAGGCCTGATGAAGCCTTTCTCCAGCAAATCTCTCAGCTGGTCCTTCAACTCTCTCAACTCGGCAGGTGCCATCCTGTATGGCGGAATGGATATAGGTCGGGTATCAGGCAGAATATCAATGCAAAACTCTATCTGCCTCTCAGGAGGGATACCCGGGAGGTCGTCTGGAAACACATCTGGGAACTCTCTGACTACTGGAACTGAATAAAGGTCGGGTATCTCGGCCTCAGTATCAAATACCCGAATGAAATGGTAGATATACCCCTTATGCACCATCTTCCTGGCCTTGAGGTAAGAAATAAACCTACCCCTCGGCGACACAGTGTTCCTCCCACTCGATAACCGGCTCCCGGAAGCGGAATCGTACCACTCTCTCTGACCTACATTGGCGTAGCAAGAAGCTAGCCAATCCATACCCATGATCACATCAAAATCGGTCATATCCAACTCTATCAAGTCGGCTAGGGTCTGACGACTGCATATAGTCACCGGGCAAGCCCTATATACCCGCTCAGCTACCACCGAATCACCCACTGGCGTAGCTACCTCAAAAGGGTCTATGGACTCAGGCTCTATCCCTATCCTACTAGCAATAAGGGGAGATATATATGACAAGGTAGAACCCGGATCTATCAAGGCATACACGTCACAACAAGAAACTGATAAGGTACCTGTGACGACATCCGGTGATGCCTCCTGGTCCTGGCGGCTGGACAGGGCATAAATGCGGTTCTGAGGACCGCTGGAACTGGGACCCGTGCCACGACCTCTGCCGCGACCTGCTGGTCCATGAGTACCCTGCCCTCCGGGGCGAGTAACTGTAGGAGATGAAGACCCGGCAAAAGACCCTGTAGGCTGACCCCTACCATCTGCGCTGCCCCTGGTCGGACAGGCTCTCGCAAAGTGACCCGGCTGGCCGCAAGTGTAACAAGCTCCCGGAGTAGTACCACAACTCCCGTAATGGGATCTACCGCATCGGCCACACTGAGAGGGGGGTGGTCTCGATCGGTTAGCACCTCTGCTACCCTGGAAGTCCGAAGTCACAGGGCACGACCGCCCTGAATACCCTGGCTGTCCTGAAGACGGTGTAGGAGTGCTCTGAGCTGGCTGTGGTGCAAATCTAGTCTGCTGCTGAGACCGTCCACCCTGAGAGCTACCAAAAGACCCTGCCGTCCTGGCCTTCTTCTGCTGCTGATATCTGTCAACCCGCCGGCCTCTACGCTCCTCACACCCAAGTGCATGAGCCTGCATGCGGGCAATGTCCATGCCCGGCTGAAGAGCTACACCCGAGCAAGACTCTGCCAAATAATCATCGAGCCCGGTGACGTAGCGGTGCACTCTGTCCTCCATATCTGCTACTAACGCAGGGACATATCGAGCCAACGAATCGAACTCAACGTTGTACTCCCGAACCGTACGCCCTCTCTGTCTCAGCATCAAAAATCTGTCGGCCCGTGCTCTCCTCATCTGTGGCGGCAAGAAATGGCCAAGGAAAGCCTCTGAGAACTCGTCCCATACAGCTGGAGGCGCATGCTCTCCCCGGGACAGCTCCCACAAATCAAACCAGTCGACTGTGGTATCACGCAGCCGATGCGAACCTAAGACCACTGACTCGGTCTCCGAAGCCTTGATCACTCTCATGATCCGCTGTAACTGTCGGATGAACTCTTGTGGATCATCCTCAGGCCTCGACCCGTAGAACTCAGGTGGGCTGTGTTACACCCCGTAAATTCAAATATAAGATAGGTTGGCAATCATGTGTCGAGCGAATTTTAAGTCTTATTTGGAGTGTGGTACCCCAATTATTATTTTTTGATGTATGGGGTGATTAGCAAGCCTATTATAAAGTTGGATGAGTCTAGTGTCCAACGCGACAAACCGCTCGTCGATAGGACATCGGAGCGGAGAGGTATGGGCGTTAGAAATTGCAGGTAGCGCGAGAGGAAGGATTTTCGTATCAGGCGTCTCAGTGCCGCGGCGCCGTCAGCAGGGCTGCGGCGCCACTAATCCTGAAAATCCTCAGAGGTTTTCGGCGCCGCGCGCCGATCGCAGGCGCGCCAAGGCGGAATTTTTCATGAATTGCTTAAAACAGGGGATATTTTCGAAAAGGGCCTATGGGAGGGTGACAAGTGTCCCTCCCATCTTGTTGACCACGAAAAGAGCCCTATTTTAAGACCAAGTCTTGAAAGACTTGGTCATTTCACCTTTGAACACCTAAAAACCCCTCTCCCCTTCTCTCTTGAGTTTGAGAAAAACCTAGCTTAGTGGGTGTTGTTGGAGCGGCGGTAAGAAGACAAAGTGCTGGTAAGCTTGTGGGAAACTCACAAGGACGAGTTTGACGGGAATAGAAGTTGAAGAAAGAGAGCTTTAGTGGGCTAACCCTAAGGTAAGAGATTTCCTCTCCTCTTGGAAATTGATAGTAATCCTTGTTAAAGTTGATATTGGCCACGTGAGTCATGTTTTAGATTGATATGTATAATAGGTTTTGATAGCCATTTGAAATGTGAAAAACAAAGGAAATCGATAGTTGTGACTGTAACATGTATACAGACCTTACAAATGGAAATTGTGGTGAGCCAATTGGGCTGTTTAGTTATTCATTGTATTGGACTACCTTATATAAATTGTGTGAGCCAATTGGGGCTGTTTGGTTATTGAATTCGGCCTCGAAAGAGGTGGCAAAGTAAGTAGAAACAAAGGAGGTGCTGTCCGATTTTTCGTAGAATTTAGCGACTTAACACTTATAATATTCTACATTGAAGTAAGGCGTTAATGGACGTATGGTGAATATTATAGGTTGACATTCTACGGGCGGGACTTTGTGCTTGGCAAGTGGTTTGACCCGACGAGGTATGTAGAACTTTTCCTATCCTTTGAGCATGACTAGTTTCACGTATATAGTACGGTAGACGTACAAGACTTTGACATTCTTTACTTGTTTTATGAAATGCCAAGTCGGGTGAGTTAGGAGATTAACTCCCTTCTTTGAGAATATTAAAGATGTCTTAAGTCTTGTTAAAGATAAGGGACTTGAAGAATTTTAAAGTATGTGATACTTGTGTCGTTTTAAAAACGTATAAGTCCCTTGGATAGGAAATTATACATGACTAAGGTATAAAGTGAATATAACGACTTTATGGGGAATTGGTTATGTTGACTTTATGGAAAGATAAATGACTTGATTTAATGGAAGGCAATTCGATTTTAAGGCATCAATTGCCTAAGGTTTTATAAGACATGAGTCACTTGATTTAGAAGCCTAATTTTCATTTCTAAAAGTTTTGTGACTTGTCTTGAAAAGAAATTGTAACTTGATACTACGGTTATTAGTATCTTGGAAGTGTTATAATGAAATGAGTCATTTTAAAAGAATAGACGTACGTAGTACTTTGGGTTAAATTCCCGGATTTTTATAAAAGACATGGTAGTGCCTTAGGTAAACTAAAATGAGAGTGTATACGAACAAGAATAGTAAGAAGTTAGGGGATTTCTTAACTTGCTTATATATTGTATGATAAGCCGATAGAGCTTATGTTATGTGTGATAGTCGGATTTGGGCTAGTGATATATTATTCGTTGCGGGGTCATTCCCCGGGATAGTGGCATTGCATATTTCCGTGGATTTGCTACCCACGATGCGAGGAATACCTCATGCGAGTCCGTAGGGCTTATGCGGTGAAATAGTCCCACGCGGCGGGTCCACCTATGCGAGGAATACCTCATGCGAGTCCGTAAGGGCTTATGCGGGTGAAATAGTCCCATGCGAGGAATACCTCACGCAGTCCACCGACCTATCGCGGGTGAAATAGTCCCGTGAGTAGGATTCCAATCCTATTTTTAAGTGGTAAGTATACACCTATTTTTTTACTCTCATTGTTAGTAAGGCAATCGTGTCCGTAATTTTGTTATCATACATGTCTCCCGCTTTCTTTTAAACTTATGTTGTAATTACGCATTTTCCGGTTTACATACTTAGTACATATTATGTACTGACCCCCTTCCTCGGGGGCTGCGTTCATGCCGCAGGAAAGGGTAAGCAGGTTGCGGATCCACACTCTTAGGATCACTTATCAGACGTCGGAAGTTCCATTTTCCGGAGGCTTGTCTTTCTTTAGTACGCCTTTCCACGATGTTGTAGATTATGTACATTCGGGGTATGGTGGCCCTGTCCCGCCACGGTTGTTATTCCTAGAGGTCTGTATTCACATATGTGGTTGGGCTGTAAGAACTGAGTTGTAAAGTTGTACTTTTGACTTTGTTTATATTATGGAAGGCGGCCTTATCGGCTAGCCTGTGTTGTTATATTATTTACTACTGTGTTTATGTTGTGTATGTTCCGCTGCTATTCTCTGATGTATACCTGAACAGGGTGCCCAGGTAGGGCACCAGTCGCGGCCCGGGGTCGGGTCGTGACAAAAGTGGTATCAAAGTGATTAGTCCTCGGAAAGTGTCTCTGCACCGTGTCAGTAGAGTCTTGATTATCGGTGTGTTGTGCACCACATCTATAATCGAGGTCACATGACATTTAGGATTGGTTTTCATTCTTCTCTCTCTGAGATCGTGCATTAGAGCTGTCTTATTAGGTTGAATCCTCTCTGACCTTTTCTTATGAAACAGCTATGCCTCCACGGAAGGCGACCAGGGCCCAGAAGGGCAAGGCAGCAGCAGGAGCTGCTAGCGGTACTCAGAGGGTTACACGAGCTCAGGCACACACTATGCCTGAGGTAGTAGGCGGGTCGGCGAGTTCAGCCACGCCTGCAGTTTTAGAGGAGCCGAGGCGGCGGTAGCTCGAGGTTCCGATACTGCACCTCCGCCTCACCAACTGCCGAGTATAGAGACTACGAGGAGCGGTTCGGTTATTGACCAAGATAGTAGCGGGAAGCGCCGACAGCGAGCGCACCCACCCTGTAGTCGGCGGTTTGCGGATTAGGGATTTTACGGGATGTCATCCACCGAAGTTTTATGGTTCGAGGTCCACGAGGATCCGCAGAGTTTATTCGGCAGACTACAATGACCACGCAGTCCTTAGGGCTTCAGAGACGTAGTCTTTACGCTAGCCTCTACCGGTTGCGCGATATCATACTGAACCGGTTTGAGTCGTGGTTGCTTTCGAGAGGTGGCGATGCTCTTCCGGCTATTTGGGAGGAGTTTACTGAGGCTTTCATGGATCACTTTTGCCTCCGAGATGAGAGAGCCGGGTAGATGATTCTTGACCTTGAGGCGAACGGGAGGACTCGGGAGTATAGCTTGAGTTTGACTCCTTGGCGACACGCGCATACTATTGTAGCTAGCATGGCGGATAGAGTTCATCGTTATGTGATGGGGCTAGACCGTCATATGATTACAAAGATGCTTGGGGTGGCTCTTCACCGGATGGACATCGCCCGGATGCGAGCCTATGCGAGGATAGAGGATAGAGAGAGGAGGACCATATTGACGCAGACATCCCAAGAGGCCGTGACATCGTGGTCTCGTGGCGCTGAGGCGGCCTCAGCGTGACGGGTCCACTTTCCACCGGCCAGAGTGCTCGTCGCGGTTTCTCGGCGAAGTCCGATCAGACCGGTCATTCAGAGCGGTCGGGGCTCGTGGCCGGGGTTTCGGGGAGGCAGATCCTCGCCGATCGAGACCACCCACACGGTGTGCTCGATGCGAGGTCTCACCGAGCGAGTGTCGTGTTCCTGCGGGAGGTTGTTACTCTTGTGGCCAGCTGGGCCACTTGAAGAGAGATTGTCCGTCTAGAGGCAACATGGGTGGTACAAAGACACCGACGGATCGATTGCTGGTCTTCTTCTCCTTCGTGGTTATGCGCCCGAGGCGTGGTACTCACGACGGCAGCCGCAGAGGTCGTGGTGGTGGTTCGATTCTAGCGGTCCCCAGAACCGCATATATTCTCTAGCCAGCCGCCAGGATCAGGAGGCTTCCCCTGACGTCATCACAAGTACATTACTGATTTCAGGCTGTGATGTTTATGCATTGATAGATCCAGGTTCTACCTTGTCCTATGTGTCCCCTCTTATTGCGGGTAGAATCGGGATAGAGCCGTGTCGATAGAGCCGTTTGAGGTAGCTACGCCATGGGTGATTCGTGTTAGTGGCGGGTGTATAGAGGTTGTCCGTATTTATTTACGTCCGAACCGCGCGAACTTGATAGAGCTGGAGATGACGGATTTTGATGTCATTATGGGTATGGACTGGTTGGCTTCTTGTTATGCCAACGTTGACTGTAGGGACAGGTTGGTTCGGTTCCAATTTCCTGGCGAGCCAGTTATCGAGTGGAGGGGCAACACAGCATCGCCGAGGGGTAGGTTTATTTCTTACCTCAAGGCTAGGAAGATGGTGCAGAAGGGGTACATCTATCATCCGTTCGTATTCGATACGAGGATGAGGTGCGATTCTTGATCGATTCCGATGGTTAGGAGTTTCGGATGTGTTCCCGGATGATCTTCCGTATCCTCCCGAGGGAGATCGAGTTTTGTATTGACACGTTGCCAGACACTCGACCTATTTCCATTCCGCCATACAGGATGGCACCTGCTGAGTTGAGGGAGCTGAAGGACCAGCTGAAAGATTTGCTGGAGAAAGGCTTTATCAGGCCTAGTGTATCTCCCTGGGGAGCGCCGGTTTTGTTCGTGAAGAAGAAGGATGGAACGCTGCGTATGTGTGTTGATTATAGGCAGCTGAATAAGGTAACCATCAAGAATAGATACCCCCTCCCCAGGATTGATGATTTGTTTGACCAGTTGCAGGGTGCGAGGTGTTTCTCAAAGATAGACCTGCGGTCTGGTTATCATCAGGTTCGAGTTCGAGAGACAGACATCCCAAAGACTGCATTCAGGACCCGGTATGGGCACTATGAGTTTAGGGTTATGTCTTTCGGTTTGACCAACGCTCCAGCGGTGTTTATGGATTTGATGAACCGGGTGTTCAAGCCATTTTTGGACACATTTGTGATAGTATTCATTGATGACATCCTGGTTTATTCGCGGACGGAGCAGGAGCATGCCGATCACTTGAGGACGGTACTTGGGGTCCTCCGGAGCCGGCAGCTATTTGCCAAGTTTTCCAAGTGTGAGTTTTGGTTGGCCTCAGTGGCATTCCTGGGGCATATTATTGGGGCTGATGGTGTTCGGGTGGATACGGCAAAGATTGAGGCAGTCAAGTCTTGGCCGAGACCTACCACTCCGACTGAGGTGCGCAGTTTCTTGATGGGCGAGTTATTATCGCAGTTTGTGGAGCGGTTGCTTGATTTCAGACCGCTGACTAGGGTGACTCGTGGCAGCCAAGTTCCAGTGGACAGAGGCTTGCGAGAAGGGTTTCCAGCTGCTGAAGGAAAAGTTGACTACAGCCCCAGTTCTTACTCTTCCTGAGGGGTTAGATGGGTACGTGATCTATTGTGATGCCTCGGGTATCGGGCTAGGGTGTGTTTTGATGCAGCACGACAAGGTTATAGCCTATGCTTCCCGGCAGTTACGGAAGCATGAGAGAAATTACCCTACCCATGACTTAGAATTGGCCGCAGTTATACATGCCTTGAAGATTTGGAGACATTATTTGTATGGGGTTCATGTGGATATTTATACAGACCACAAGAGCCTCCAGTATATCTTCAGGCAGAGGGAGCTGAACCTGAGACAGAGACGGTGGTTAGAGTTGCTGAAAGATTATGATGTTGATATTCTCTACCATCCGGGGAAAGCCAACGTAGTTGCTGATGCCTTGAGTCGTAGATCGATGGGGAGCCTATCAGAGGTACAGCCAGAGACAGATATGGTCCGCCGATCCACCGATTAGCGAGCCTGGGGTTCGATTGATCGATACCGACGATAGTGAGTGCGGGTTCGTGAGGTTGCCGAGTCTTCCATCGTTGATGAGGTGAAGAGGCGACGTTTGAGGACCCGGTTGGTACGATCGTGATGCAACTCTTCGGGAGGAGAAGAGTCTATTCGAGGTAGCGCGATGGTGTCGAGGTTTGAGGGTCGGTTGTGTGTTCCCGATGTATCGAGACTTCGCCGCCAGATTCTGGGGAGGCACACAGCGCTCGTTATTCTATTCATCCGGGGTCGACCAAGATGTACCATGACCTCAGATGTTTGTATTGGTGGGATGGCCTGAAGAGGGACGTGGCAGGTTTTGTTGCACAGTGTCCTAATTGCCAGCAGGTTAAGGTCGAGCACCAGAGGCCCAGTGGATTATTGCAGTGGATAGAGATTACGACTTGGAAGTGTTAGATTAACAACATGGACTTAGTTAAAGGGTTAACTCGTACTCAGAGGAAGTACGACTCCATTTGTGTTATTGTTGACAGGCTGACGAAATCAGCACATTTCCTTCCAACAGACGACGCCACCGGAGAACTATGCCAGATTGTACATCCGAGAGATAGTGAGGCTGCACGGTGTCCCGGTGTCGATTATATCTGATAGGGGAGCCCAGTTTACAGCTAACTTCTGGAGATCTTTCCAGAAGGGTCTAGGGACACAGGTGAGTCTCAGCACAGCATTTCATCCTCAGACTGACGGGCAGGCAGAGCGCACTATCCAGACACTTGAGGATATGCTGCGAGCCTGCGTGATTGATTTCAGTGGTAGCTGGGAGGATCATTTGCCTCTCGTGGAGTTTGCTTATAATAACAGCTACCATTCCAGTATACAGATGGCGCCATACGAGGCTTTATATGGGCGGAAATGCAGGTCGCCGATCGGTTGGTTCGACGTGGGCGAGGTACAGTTAGTTGGCCCGCATTTGGTACAAAGGCGGTGGATAAGGTGAAGCTTATCCAGAGACCGATAGCGCTCGTAGTCGCGAAGTCATACGCGGATAATCGGCGTCGGCATTTGGAGTTTCGTAGCGATTGGGTCTTCGAAGGTGTCACCCATGGCGGTGTGATGAGATTCTAAGAAGGAAACTCACCCAAGGTACATTGGGCCCTACCAGATCGTTCATAGAGTGGGCAAGGTTGCCTACGAGTTGGATCCGCCATCGAGTCGAGGCGTACATCCGGTATTCCATGTTTCTATGTTGCGAAAGTGTATCGGTGATCCAGCGAGAGTTTTCCCTACTAGTGAGGTCCAGGTGACAGAGGGGTTATCGTATGAGGAGAGTCCCATAGCGATACTCGATCGCCAAAGTCGGCGATCGCGACCAATGATGTAGCTTCCGTCAAAGTCCTGTGGAGAAATGATAACCGGGAGGAGATGACTTGGGAAGCGGAGGAGGACATGCTGAGGAAGTATCCTCACTTATTCTCTATACTTTCAGGTAATCCATCTTCCCTTACTTTCCAAGTTTTAATTGAAGTGTTTCTTTTGCTTAATGCTACTATGTGGCCTTGTGCGACATTAGTGGTATGTCGGGGTTGTGAAAGGAAACTATGTTGCTAATTAAAGGTTACTCCGAAAGAACATTCGGGACGAATGTTTCTAAGGGGGGAAGAATGTTACACCCCGTAAATTCAAATATAAGATAAGTTGGCAATCATGTGTCGAGCGGATTTTAAGTCTTATTTGGAGTGTGGTACCCCAATTTTTTTTTTTGATGTATGGGGTGATTAGCAAGCCTAGTATAAAGTTGGATGAGTCTAGTATCCAACGCGACAAACCGCTCGTCGATAGGACATCGGAGCGGAGAGGTATGTGCGTTAGAAATTGCATGCGCGCAGGAAGGATTTTCGTATCAGGCGTCTCAGCGCCGCGGCGCCGTCACAGGGCCACGGCGCCACTAATCCTGAAAATCCTCGAGGTTGGCCGCGCCGATCGCAGGCGGCGCCAAGGCGGAATTTTTCTCATGGAATTGCTTAAAACAGGGATATTTTCGAAGGGCCTATGGGAGGGTGACAAGTGTCCTCCCATCTTGTTGACTACTAAAAGAGCCTATTTTAAGACCAAGTCTTGAAAGACTTGGTCATTTCACCTTTGAACACCTAAAAACCCCTCTCCCCTTCTCTTGAGTTTGAGAAAACCTAGCTTAGTGGGTGTTGTTGGAGCGGCGGTAAGAAGACAAAGTGCTGGTAAGCTTGTGGGAAACTCACAAGGACGAGTTTGACGGGAATAGAAGTTGAAGAAAGAGAGCTTTAGTGGGCTAACCCTAAGGTAAGAGATTTCCTCTCCTCTTGGAAATTGATAGTAATCCTTGTTAAAGTTGATATTGGCCACGTGAGTCATGTTTTAGATTGATATGTATAATAGGTTTTGATAGCCATTTGAAATGTGAAAAACAAAGGAAATCGATAGTTGTGACTGTAACATGTATACAGACCTTACAAATGGAAATTATGGTGAGCCAATTGGGCTGTTTAGTTATTCATTGTATTGGACTACCTTATATAAATTGTGTGAGCCAATTGGGGCTGTTTGGTTATTGAATTCGGCCTCGAAAGAGGTGGCAAAGTAAGTAGAAACAAATGAGGTGTTGTCCGATTTTCCGTAGAATTTAGCGACTTAACACTTATAATATTCTACATTGAAGTAAGGCATTAATGGACGTATGGTGAATATTATAGGTTGGCATTCTAAGGGCGGGACTTTGTGCTTGGCAAGTGGTTTGACCCGACGAGGTATGTAGAACTTTTCCTATCCTTTGAGCATGACTAGTTTCACGTATATAGTACGGTAGACGTACAAGACTTTGACATTCTTTACTTGTTTTATGAAATGTCAAGTCGGGTGAGTTAGGAGATTAACTCCCTTCTTTGAGAATATTAAAGATGTCTTAAGTCTTGTTAAAGATAAGGGACTTGAAGAATTTTAAAGTATGTGATACTTGTGTCGTTTTAAAAACGTATAAGTCCCTTGGATAGGAAATTGTACATGACTAAGGTATAAAGTGAATATAACGACTTTATGGGGAGTTGGTTATGTTGACTTTATGGAAAGATAAATGACTTGATTTAATGGAAGGCAATTCGATTTTAAGGCATCAATTACCTAAGGTTTTATAAGACATGAGTCACTTGATTTAGAAGCCTAATTTTCATTTCTAAAAGTATTGTGACTTGTCTTGAAAAGAAATTGTAACTTGATACTACGGTTATTAGTATCTTGGAAGTGTTATAATGAAATGAGTCATTTTAAAAGAATAGACGTACGTAGTACTTTGGGTTAAATTCCCGGATTTTTATAAAAGACATGGTAGTGCCTTAGGTAAACTAAAATGAGAGTGTATACGAACAAGAATAGTAAGAAGTTAGGGGATTTCTTAACTTGCTTATATATTGTATGATAAGCCGATAGAGCTTATGTTATGTGTGATAGCCGGATTTGGGCTAGTGATATATTATTTGTTGCGGGGTCATTCCCCGGGATAGTGGCATTGCATATTTCCGTGGATTTGCTACCCACGATGCGAGGAATACCTCATGCGAGTCCGTAGGGCTTATGCGGGTGAAATAGTCCCATGCGGGTCCAAATTTATGCGAGGAATACCTCATGCGAGTCCGTAAGGGCTTATGCGGGTGAAATAGTCCCATGCGAGGAATACCTCACGCAGGTCCACTGGACCTATGCGGGTGAAATAGTCCCAGGAGTAGGATTCCAATCCTATTTTTCGTGGTAAGTATACACCTATTTTTTTTTTACTCTCATTGTTAGTAAGGCACTGTGTACTGTAATTTTGTTATCATACATGTCTCCGGCTTTCTTTTAAACTTATGTTGTAATTACAAGATTTTCCGCTTTACATACTTAGTACATATTATGTACCCACTCTTCTCTGGCCGTTCATGCCGCAGAAAGTGGTAAGGTGCGGATCCACACTCTTAGATCACTTATCGACGCCTAAGTTCCATTTTCCGGAGGCTTGTCTTTCTTTTGGGTACAGTCTTTCCCTGATGTTGTAGATTATGTACATTCAGGGGTATGGTGGGGCCCTGTCCCGCCACAGTTGTTACTCCTAGAGGTCTGTATTCACATATGTGGTTGGGCTGTAAGAACTGAGTTGTAAAGTTGTACTTTTGACTTTGTTTATATTATGGAAGGCGGCCTTATCGACTAGCTGTGTTGTTATATTGTTTACACCTGTGTTTATGTTGTGTATGTTCCGCTGCTATTCTCTGATGTATACCTGTACAGGGTGCCCAGGTAGGGCACCAGTCGCGGCCCGGGGTCGGGTCGTGACAGGCTGCAACTCAGAAAATCCCGTAGCCTCAAGCTATCCGATCTGGGGTGAACCACGGGTGCTACTGGAACTGCTGCATCCAGCCTATCCTCATGTCTGGCCACGATCCTGGCTAGTAACTGGGCCATCTCCCTGTAACCCATCTCCTCTGCTCCAGGCTGTGGGACTGGAGGCGCAGGTACTGTGGTCTCAGTAGCCTCTGCTGCGGCTCTAAACTCTGCTGGGGCTGGTGGCGTCGTGGAACTCGCCGTCTGTAGCACCACCCCTGGTAAGGACTGGGCCTGTGCCCTCGTGGTCCTCTGTGTCCTACTAGCAGCTCCCTCAGCTGCCTTGCCCTTCTGGGCCCGGGTTGCCTTGCGTGGAGGCATAGCTGGTACATAAGAATGTGTTAGAAAGAGTCCAACTTATAACATAGCTCTAAGGCACGATCTCAGAGTGAGAAGAATGGAAACCAATCCTAAATATCCTGCAGCCTCCTGATTATTGGTGTGGTGCACAACACACCGATAATCAAGACTCTACTAGATACGGTCTGTAGACACTTTCCGAGGATTAACTGCTCTGATACCACTTTTGTCACGACCGATCCGGGCAGTGATCGTGCCTTACCCGGGCACCCAAGTAGATATACATCAGAGTAACCAGCGGAATATAAAAACAAAGACATGAGATAAAGAGTAAAATGAGAAACAGTCTATCCAAGAAAAGTTGTCTTTCGGCATGTATATATATATCAAGTCTGACAGTTACATCCCAAAATTTACAACAGACTACACTTCTGGGAAGTAAACAACTATGGCGGGACAGGGCCCCGCCATACCCTGAATGTACATAAAGTTACAATGACAGGGAGATCATACCCAAAAGATAAGCCTCCGGAGAAACGGGGCTTTCCCAACAGCAGAAACGGTGATCCTAGGAGCGGGGATCGACAACAGGAGTACCTCTACCTGCGGCATGAACGCAGCCCCCCGAAGGAGGTCAGTACAACAGGTACCAAGTATGTGAAACTGTAAAGTACTGAAATGAAATCATAGCATTTTTAAAACCAATTACAAATACGCATGAACAACCAATTTAACCGCACATAGTGCCACAGCATAAACAAGTGCAAAATAGATATAACGTAACTGGTCTTTTCTAGGCCGCTAATGATCGAAGCAAGGCCAATCGCCCATAGTATCATTATGCGAGCCTAATCACGAACTCCCGCAGTCCGCATAGACCACCTAGGTCCGCGTGAGGTATTCCTCGTGACGGGGTAGCTAACCCTGGCATCAACTCGACTCCCGCACCGCATAGTCACTGGACCGCGTGAGGTATTCTCGCATCGGGCGTAACACACCCGAGTGATCATTCTGGAGCTCCTGCAGCTCTGATAGGTCACATAGACCCGTGAGGTATTCCTCGACGGGGATGGCTAGCCTCGGCCAGAACAAGTCAGGGGGGTAAGTGATATAATATTAGCACAACTGCTTATCGTTAAATAACATAAGCACAACAAGGAAACCCCTTTTACACAAACGTCACAAGACACTAACACACGTAGCATCATAATATGTCTACATATCAAACCAACTTACCACACCTTCAGAAATCATTTATAAGGCTTTTATAAACAAATAAGTAAACCGTTTCCTCTTATCTTTCTCAAGTCGTTATACCTAACTTCCCATAAAGCTAGTATAACACTTAAGCTTGTTTGAAAAACCAAGTATTACTTTTGTCACGACCCGAACCCGGGCCCGTGACTGGTGCCTTACCCGGGCACCCAAGTAGTCATACATCAGAGTAATCAGCGGAATATAAATAAGACATGAAACAATTATAAAATGAAAAGCTTTATCCATGAAAATATCGCCTTTCCAGAGTATATATAAAAAACTTTGAACGATTACATCCCCATTTACAAACCTGCCACAACAAGCATTTCACACTACTAAGAAAGTGACAACAACTATGGACGGAGGCCCGCCATACCACAGATGTCTGAGAACTTACGGACTCGGGTAACATGCAAAAGATAAGCCTCAAGGAACGAGGCTTCCCAATACGCTGTCGTGATCCTATGAGCGAGGATCCACAACCAATGTACCTCTACCTGCGGCATGAACGCAGCCCCCCGAAGGAGGTCAGTACAACAGGTACCAAGTATGTGAAACTGTAAAATACTGTAAATGAAATCATAATAGTCTATATAAAGCAGGAGACATGTATGATAATACTTAATTTTAAACAGTTAAGAATATAATTCTCATCTTAGCTTCTATGCAGATGGAGGTTTCTACTGGTTTTAATAATACTTAATTAGTCAAAACATTTCCCTTTATTAACGTTGCAGTGGTTTGTCGATACTCATTCTGATTTCCGAAATCAGTAAAACTTTATTCCTCCTTTCTTTTTTTTTCTTTTTTTTAAAAAACCACGTACTCATTACTCACGAATGAGGTTTCACACAGAATTCATATTAATTCATTTAAGTCAAGTCTCTTCTCTTTTAAGATCAAGTCTCATAACTTCTTAAAATTAATAAACCATTCTTTTTATCTCTCTTAAGTCGTTATACCTAACTTCCCATAAAGCTAGTATAACTCTTAAGCTTTCAAACCAAGTATTATTATTCTTTCAAAAAGGATTCTTAATTCTTTTGAAATACTTCAAGATTCTTATTATTCAGGCTTAAGTCAAAAGACATTGCCGTATAACTACGTTCAGTTAACACACGTACGTCTACCGTACTATATATATATTCTTTTAAAATACTTCCAGATTCTTATTATTCAGGCTTAAGTCAAAAGACATTGCCGTATAACTACGTTCAGTTAACACACGTACGTCTACCGTACTATATATATATCCTTTTAAAATACTTCCAGATTCTTATTATTCGGGCTTAAGTCAAAGACATTGCACGCAACCTACGTTCAGTTAACACACGTACGTCTACCGTACTATATATATATATTCTTTTAAAATATCATGCTCAAAAGGATAGGAAGAATCACATACCTCGCGACGATTATCGACTATTAGCAAAATGCTTCACGGCTATAACCCGGCTAGCCTTGTCCACCTTCTTACAGTCCTATGTAAGTACAGTTCAGTCTTCTTCTTTAATATTCTTCTGATGTGATCTATTCAAGTCTTTTCTGTAATATCCTTCTATTACAGTTCAAATCTCTTCTATGAATCTTATATTCATTTCTAATAATACTACAGTATGTAATTTCCAATTACAATATAAGGACAAGAGTATTTACCTCGATGAGCCCAAAATTATCCAAGTTATAAGTCGATCCTGAGCAACGTTTTAGCTCTACTCCGCGCTCAACCCGCTCCAAACAACCCTTAGAAGTTCTACGCAACTTCTTCTTAATACTTCAACCGGCTATGAAGATTTTCCTTAGGGTTTCGTTTTTGTGACTTAAGGAATATAGTAGTATTCTGCTCTACGTATCGAGGTAACTTGGGACGGTCCTACAAGGTATTTGGGCTAAATTATTTGGGTATAGCAACACCCCTTGGAGAATACTTTTCTACCAAGGGGGGGGGGGGGTATTTATACGAGACAACTAGGCAGGGGTTGGTTTGGCCAAGGCTCACGGGGAGGGACTTGGGCGAACACTTCAAAAGGGAGGATTTCAAGACTTGGAGAAATGATTTTGGATGAAGAAATCCTTCAACTTAGGGGGGGTATTTATAGGCCAACCAATGGCCAAGATGAAGCCAAGTGTTAGGCAAGTGTAAGGTCAAGATTTGGACAAGTGTTTGTGGGTCCCACTTGCTCATCAACTACACAAAATATCCTACCAACTACTTGACAAAAAGCCAAGGCAAACCGCCCAAGTTTAGTCCCACTTTTACGCCCACTTGAGGTGACACTTGTCACCCTCGTTGATCCAAAATATTTCGTCTCTCGGAAAAATCCGAAAATAATAAATGGCATAGCCGTATTTTCCTTCGCAAAGTCCGGAAAGCGTTTAAGTCGAAAAACTCCTTTCGCTAGTTGTGCCCAAAAATTTTCGGTCCTGGCCTATCTTAAGGCTCAAACTTCTCTACGTACGTCCTTACGTACATACTCTGGAAGTACGGGGTATAACAACTTTTCTTTCAAAAATGATTCATAACTCTTTTGAAATACTTCAAGATTCTTATTATTTAAAACTCAAGTTAAAAGACATCAAAGTAAAACCAAATCCAGTTAACACACGTACGTCTACCGTACTATATATATTTCACAAATATCATGCTCAAGAGGATAGGAAGAATCACATACCTCCTCGGCTAAATCCACCTGCCAAGTCGAATATGTCGCGCGCAGAGTATCAACCTATAATAGTCAAATACGTCTATCAACGTCTAGACTACTTCGTAGAATATTCTAAGCATAAGGTTCTTTATTCTACGAAAAATTGGGCAGCACCTCCCTACCCGTAAAACTACACAAGTCTACTGTAAATACAGCCCAATGTAATTACAGTTCAATTCTCTTCTTTATACCATCCTTCTATATATCTTATACTCAATTTTAAACTACTACAGTATGTAATCTCCAATTATAATAGAAGGACAAAGATTATTACCTCGATAAGCCCAAAATTATCCAAGATTATATGTCGATCCTGAGCAACGTTTAGCTCCTATTCTGTACGCTCCAATCCGCTCCAAGAAACCCTTAGAAGTTTCTAAACAACTTCTCCTAATACTTCAACCAACTTATGAAGATTTTCCTAGGGTTTCGTTTTGTGACTAAAGGAAATAAAGTAGTATTTCCGGGCTCTTAGTATAGAGGTAACTTTGGAATACTACAAGGGATTTAGGCTAAGGTATTTTGGGATAGTAACAATACTTGAAGAAATTTTTCTACCAAGGGGTGTTTTGACGAGAACTACCACAGGGAGGGATTTTTGGGCGAGACTACTCTGAGGAAGGATTTTTGAGACTTGGAAATTGTTTAAGTGGATGAAGAAGTCTTTGACTTAAGGGTATTTATAGGACATTCAAGGTCAAGATTCAAGCAAGTGTAGGGTGAAGATTTGGTTGCTTGTGTGAGTGGAGTCTTCCAACCAAGTGTCCACAACTTTGGGACATATGTCCACCACCACTTTGGGACATATGTCCACCACAAAAATGAGACATGTGGCTAGCCAAGAACACGTCCAAGGCCCCTCCCACTTGCCCCACAAAATATCTTGCAAGACTTGACTAATTGACTTGGCCACTTGCCCACTAATTTCGTCCAACATGTGCCACCTAGGGTGACACGTCGCCCTCTATTGGTCCAAAATATTTCATCTCTCGGAAAAATCCGTAATTGGTTAAAATATTAAAAGCGTAAAATTTCCTTCGAGTTCGAATCTTTTCCGTTGAAATTCACAATTTCATCCTTAACCTAATTAGGGCTTATACATTTGTACGTCGTCCTCACATACATACTCTGGAACTACGGTATAACACAACTGTATAACTACTGTGGCATGAAACGCCCGAAGAAGTCGATCAAATGTACCAAGTATGTGGCCAGAAATCTTGTAATGAAATCATAAAGTCTAAAATAAAGTGGAGACATGTATGATAACTCAAATAACGAAGCAGTGCCTTACTAACAATGAGAGTAAACAAGAGTATACTTTACTGCATAAAAATAGGAGGCTCATGATCAAAGTAGGGCCACCCGCCCGTAGTATCATTAAGCAATCCTACTCCTGAGACTATTTCACTCGCATAGGTCTTGTGGACCCGCAATGAGGTCATCCGCCTCGCATGAGACTATTTCACCCGTATAGGACTATTTCACCCGCATGGGCCCGGTGGGCCTGCAATGAGTACAAACGCCAAACTCGCATCATGGGTAGCAAATCCATGGAATAAGTAGTAACCCGGGGGTTTACCCCGCAAGAATAATGTCACGACCCGAATCTGGGCCCGTGACTGGTGTCTTACCCCGGGCACCCTAGTGATACAACATCAGTAATCACGAACATAAAACACACATGAAACAAGCGAAGTACAAAGCGATGTCGAGAAAACTTGCCTTCGGCATATATATAAATAACAACTCCTACAATGAACAGTTTAATCCTTTTTACAACCACCGCCTACAAGTATTACAGACCTAAGAAATGATACGACAACAATGGCGGACGGGGCCCGCCATACCACGAATGTAAATACTACAACGACAGGACTATACGAATAAGCCTCCGAGAAGCGGAGCTTTCCCAAACGCTATTTGTGACCCTAAGAGCGAGGATCGGCCCGTGTACCTTTACTGCGGCGTGACGCGGCCCCGAGAGGTCGATAACAGTACCAAGTATGTGGCGAAAATAAATCACGTAAATGAAATCATAGTAGTCTATGTAAAGCGGGAGACATGTATGATAACCAAACTACGATTCAATAAATAAGCGATGCGTCAAGTCGAGGACTCACGCCAAAGTTATCACAATAAAACGTGCGGCGAAATGCGAAGGCATAGCCGAGCTAAGATCACACGACCGAACTCGGGCGTGTGGTGCCTTACCGGGCACCCTAGTGATACAACATCGAGTAATCACGAACATAAACACATACATGAAACAAATGAAGTACAAAGCGATGTCTGAGGAAAACTTGCCTTTGGCGTATATATAAATAACAACTCTTACAAATGAACAGTTTAATCCTTTTTACAAACCACTTGCCAAATGACTACAGACCTCTAAGAAATGATATGACAACAATGGCGGGACGGGGCCCCGCCATACCACGAATGTAAATACCTACAACGCGGGACTATACCAAGATAAGCCTCGAGAAACGGAGCTTTCCCAACGTTGAATCGTGACCTAGAGCGAGGATCAACGATCGTGTACCTTTACTGCGGCGTGAACGGCCCGAAGGAGTCGATGCAGTGTACCAGAGTATGTGGAATCGAAAATCGTAAATGAAATCATAGTAGTCTATATAAAGCGGGAGACATGTATGATAACCAAACTACGATTCACAACAAATAAGCGATCATATCAAGTCGTGACTCACGCCGAAGTCATCACTCAATATAACAATGGGTCTCACGCCCACAACATCAATCATGCGCGGAATACCTTCCTCACCGCTGATCAATGATAGAAAAGCACCAAGGAATACATATGAACAACGAGTCCCACTGTGTCCAATAAAACGATGCGGGGTAAGTGCGAAGGCATAGCCGACTACTAACACCACAGTACTAACAAGGTCATAAAATGTATCATGATATCTGTCTAGACCGTCACATGATCAAAGCTGGTCGCTCGCCCGCAATATCAAATGTGCGCGTCTAGCCCTGGAACTCCCCGCAGCTCCGCATAGGCCAGTCTCATAGGCCCGCATGAGGTATAACCCCGCGTCGGTAGCTACTCCCGGCGTAAATCCCCGACTCGCGATCGCATAGCCACATGTAGACCGCATGACCATAAAGGCCGCACACTAACACGGAACTCTCGTAGCTCGCATAGGCCCCGTGACCCGCGTGAGGTATTCTCGAATCATGGTCCTGCATCGCTGAGTCTACCCGCGTCGGAGGCGCTTAACCCCCGGAAACACGGTGAGTGGTATAATACCAACATAACAGTTTATCGTTTAAACAACATAAGCACAATCAAGGGAAAACCCCTTTACACCAACGTCACAGAATACTAACACACGTAGCATCCTAATATGATTACTTATCAAAGCATCACGAAGGTATTACAAGGCTATCACAAACCAACACAATCAAGTTATACACACAAGGTACTTTCTATTATATGTCAACATGTTCGGGTTTCTATCCCCAAAGTACTTCATACATTAACCTTTTTTTAAAAGATACGTTACTTTCACAAAAGTCACACAATACCCGAAGTATATGAAAATAGAGTGATTATTTTTTGAAGTGAATCAAAACACTTATCTTTGTAAAATCAAGTAACAACATTATTATCCAAACGTCCAAGTTTGCCTAATTTCAAATGTTCACGTTTCTTATTTTAGAAAGGTTTAAAGTTCATAGTCTTATTCATTTAAGAATACAATTCTCCTTTAAACTATCGAGAAACATAAGTCTTATATGTGAGTAGGATATTCTTGTTTATAGCAATCTTATTACAAAGACCGTGATCTAGGAAACATCATTTTGTCTCATCTTAGCTTTATGCGGATGGAAGTTTCTCACGATTTTAATAATACTAAATCTGTCAAAACATTTCCTTTTATTAACGCGGTGGTTTGTCGATACACATTCGATTTCAAATCAAGAAACATTCTTAAGCGTTATTACCTAACTTCCCATAAAGCTAGTATAACTCTTAAGTTTTCAAAAACCAAGTATTACTTCTTCTTTCGAAATGATTCAAAAATCTTTTGAAATACTTCAAGTTCTTTATTAACACATAACAAGCCAGTTATAGTTCAGATCAGTTACCTTTTAAAAACCACAAGTATTTTCTTACCAACATAAAGCTGTTATAACCAACTTCCCATAAAGCCGTTATAACACTTTATGTTTTAAACCAATCAAATACATTTAGCACGTATCGTCGCCTGTACTACATAGTTCACACATATCATGCTAGAAGAGATAGGAAGAGGTTCACATACCTCGCGACGAGTATCGACTAATAGCAAAACGCTCCAAGTACTTCCAACCGTCGGCTACTTCATAAGCCAAGTAGATCGCGCCACACGTAGTACTTCAACCTATAAGGCCACAAGGCGCTTATTAACATTTAGATCCCTTCGTAGAACATTCTACGTGAAAAATTCGCGACCTCCCCGCACATGGCAGCGTAAATCTCCTCTCTATCGGGTAGGCTATCAAGCCAACCAGTGGGGTTCATACATCTAACCGACGTGCACAATTCTACCTCACGTAAAAGCTACACAAGTCTCTTAATACGGTCCCTATGTAAATACAAGATTTTTCTTTCGAAAAGGTTTCTTATTATTCAGGCTTAAGTCAAAAGACATTGCCGATAACAACGTTCAGTTCTATATATAGTATACTTCAACTATATAGTCTAACAACATGTAATTTCCAATTACAATAGAGGGACAAGATATTTACCTCGATAAGCCCATAATTATCCGAGTTTAAATGTCGATCCTGAGCAAGGTTTAGCTCCTACTGCGCTCAGGCCGCTCCAAACAACCCTTAGAAGTTCTAACCAACTTCTACTTAATACTCCAACTAACTATGGAGAATTTCCTTAGGGTTTCGGTTTTGTGACTGAAGGGAAGTATAATAGTATTTCTGGGCTTTTCGTATAAGTATAACCTTAGAATACTACAAGGTATACGGCTAAGGTAATTTGGGCATTATAACAATACTTTTGAGAGTATTTCTACCAAGAGGGGTATTATACTAAACAACTAGGCTGGGGTACCCACGGCTAGCACCCGGAGGGTGTCTACCCCTCGGCCTACCCCACTAGGGGGGGAGACTCTCGACGAGGGGAGAGAGGGCTCTCGGCAAGACACTACACTAAGGGGGAAGGAAGAAGCTTTCAAGACTTAGGCAATTTGTGGATGAATTAGTCTTCAAAGGGGTGGGTATTTATAGGTCAAGTGAAGGCCAACCAATGGCCAAGATCTAGCCAAGTGCATAGCAAGTGTAGGGCCAAGATCTTGCCAAGTGCACCTTATCCATCTACCACCAAAATATCCTACCAACCCCTTGACCAACCAATGGCCATTCGGCCAACCTCCCTTTACCGCCCAAGGTGTTCCAATGAGAGGGTGACAAGTGTCGCCCTCTTGTTGGTCCAAAATGTTTCGTCTCTCGGAAAAATCCGCAAAAATTAAAAATGACATAGCCGGAAATTCCCCTACTAAAGGTGTGAAAACGTTTCGTCGAAACACGACTCTAACCGGGTGTTGTGAACAAAATTAATTTCGGCCAAGCCTAATTCTCAAGTTCAAATTTTCTACGTACGTCCTTACGTACATACTCGGGAAATACGGGGTATAACATTCTCCCCTCCTTAGAAACATTCGTCCCGAATGTTCCTTCTAAGTCTCAAAACAAACGTGCGCCCGAGATAGTCTTCACTACCATACTTACGAAACAATCCGCCACAATGGCCACGCATAATAGCTGCGCAAAATACTTATATCAAGTCCACGAGGAAACACCTCTAACATCATAAAGCATACCACTTTTGTCACTTTGCGCGAGGTTCTAGTGTCACTCGGCGACCCAACAAATGATGCCGGACTACGCGATCCCCGAGGCATCGTACACTCGAACTCTTACCACATTTAAATCGCCCGGTTCCAAAACTTCGGGTTACTATCTCTAACGTGGTCATCATTAGCGGGAACACTGATGGATCTCCGATACTTTCCGATCATAACAATACGAAAGACCGGACATCTTGTCTCCTAAGTCGGACGGCAAAGCTAACATATAGGCAACGGCCTATTCTTCACATGGACTCAAAGGCCCAAAGTAACTCGGGCTAAGTTCCCTGTATTCCAAAACTCATCACACCCACCCCGGTGGTACTTTCAAGACCGACCGTCGGCACGAACTCTAGCGTCGTCGCCGATTATCCGCACGATTTCTGCCGGAACCTCTTCTAGACAAGCTTTACTCTATCCACGATCTGTGGAACAAGCTGAACCAACTATCTGAATCTTGCCAATGTCGAACCAATCAGCCGGAACTTACACTTCCGCCCCCTGGCGTCACAAGGCGATATCCGAACACCGAAATGGTATCTATAAAACACTTCCCAACAGAGATAACAATTCTCGCAACTATCACGAAATCCAAACAACGGCGAGGCGAATGTGATTCGAGACTCACCAGTTCTTAACCTGCTTGGTAAAACTTCCGGAAACAAAAACAGTAGTACTGGCTCCACCGCTCGCCATAAGGTGAAGGTAGGCACCCCGTGCGACCTTACAACTTTTCTCGATATATCATCTCGCGTAACCTCTGCCGAGTAAACGGTCTTTGCTAGAAGACAAGGCGGTGACCTCGCCGGCGACTCGGTCGAATCGTCCACGAATTAAATGCGTTGGTTAACTAAACTCGCCTAACACCCTCGTAACCCCAACCCAAAGCGGGACCATCACAAACTGACCCGCACCACCAAACTGCGCGGGTTGACGCGCGTGGCCTCAACCCGACCCGCGCGCATCATACTAGCTCCCCGAACCGGAACAATCTCACTAATCACGTTACGAAAACCTAGCGGTCTTCTTAGCTCAACTACCCTCTTTCATTCCACACCACTCAGGGACTAATCCCACAAACATAACTCACGTGCACTATGCACTCTATAAAGGTCAAACATAAACAATACATCTTTTACTCGAGATGGCCTTACCTCTAAGGTCTCTACGTATAAAACTCTAAGGCTCACACCTTCTCTATCCCCAAAATCTTACTCGGTTAACCCACCATGATTTCTAATCACAACTAACACCTTGCTATCGAACATAGCACTTAAGGTATACTCACCTTAACACATACAGATCTCAGAGGTTAAGGATATATCTATATCTCGCTTCACTCCTTAGTCGTTCTAATCAAACGCCCGTAGGCGCGCAGCTAAGGAAGATGACAAACTACCGCGATCCGAAGGCTAAGTCCTTCCGCAAGGACACTCTTTCGACATCGGACCACGGCGGTCATAGTACAACAAGTACCAACTAAAAGACGACATTCCCGAGATGGCGCTGCACACTGTGAACACCGAGAAAAAGCGAATCGGATGGTGGAACGCCGTGTATTGTGAGCGGAAGCTCTGGAGCTCGACCAACTCTCGCGTACCTCGAGCGTCCCGAACCACGCGGAGGACCTTTACGCAGCGGTGGATGTGCATAATCTAATCTGGTGAGGCGACTCGCCTCAAAAGTTACTAAAGGACCTTCGCTCGCCCTCTTCGTCGCCGTTAACCCGTCGATCTCTATGTTTTTCGACTGCTGCGCATAAGCCCGCATACGTGCCATGCTCAAGCCCAATCAAGAATTACTCGCACAACCTCTCTTAGATAGTCATCAAGACTCGCGGTACATCGGTATACTCTCGTAGTCAAATCCATAGTTAATGTGGTCGCCTCGGCGAAATCTATATTCTCTGTTCGGTCGTGGGCGAAGGTTCAAATATCATGGCGCAGAGGAGCTGCTGCCGCCGTGCTAAACTCTCGGCTGGTGGCGTCGAGAACTCCCGAATGAAGCACCACCCGAGGTGGTAATTGGGCTGTGCCACGTAACCCTCAGACTCTCTGCTCGCGACTCCTGGCCGCCTTGCCTCCTGGGCGGGTTGCCTACGCGAGGCATAGCGGTAGGAAAGAAATACGTTAGAGGGTTGACTTACAACACGGCTCTAAGGCACGATCTCAGAGTGAGAAGAAATAGAAACCAATCCTAAATATCCTATAGCCTCACGATTATTGGTGTGGTGCACAACACCGATAATCAAGACTTGGATCTGATGCGTAGACACTTTCAGAGATTAAGCGCTCGATACCACTTTTGTCACGACCGAACTGGGCGTGGTCGTGCCTTACCGGGCACCCTAGTGATACAACATCGAGTAATCGTGAACATAAACACATACATGAAACAAATGAAGTACAAAGCGATGTCGAGGAAAACTTGCCTTTCGGCATATATATAAATAACAACTCTTACAAATGAACAGTTTAATCCTTTTTACAAACCACAACAAGCGATACTACTGGACCTAAGAAATGATATGACAACAATGGTGGGACGGGGCCCGCCATACCACGAATGTAAATACCTACAACGACAGGGGACTATACTAAGATAAGCCTCGGAGAAACGGAGCTTTCCCAACGCAATCAGTGACCAAGAGCGAGGATCAACGGCGGTGTACCTTTACTGCGGCGTGACGCAGCCCCCGAAGGAGGTCGATACAAAAAGTGCGGTATGTGAAATCGAAAATCTCAGTAAATGAAATCATAGTAGTCTATATAAAGCGGGAGACATGTATGGTAACCAAACTACGATTCCTGACAAATAAGCGATCATATCAAGTCGGGGACTCACGCCTCGAAGTCATCACTCGATATAACAATGGGTCTCACGCCCACAACATCAATCATGCGCGAATACCTTCCTCACCGCTGGCGATCAATGATAGAAAAGCACCGAGGAATACATATGAACAACGGGTCCACTGTGTCAATTAAACGATGCGGGGTAAATGCGAAGGCATAGCCGCTACTAACACCAGCGGTACTAGTAAGGTCATAAAATGTATCATGATATCTGTCTGAATCGTCACATGATCAAAGGTCGCCGCCCGCAATATCAAATGTGCGCGTCTAGCCACGAACTCCCGCACTCGCGTAGGCGGCCTCATAGGCGCATGAGGTATAACCCGCATCGAGGTAGCTACTCCGGCGTCGCCCCGACTCGCGATCCGCATAGCCACATAGACCGCGTGACCATAAAGGCCGCACTAACACGGAACTCTCGTAGCTCGCGCAGGCCCCGAGGACCCGCGTGAGGTATTCTCGAATCATGGTCCTGCATCGCTGAGTCTACCGCGTCGGAGGCGGCTTAACCCCGGAAACACGGTGAGTGGTATAATACCAACATAACGGTTTATCGTTTAAACAACATAAGCACAATCAAGGAAAACCCTTTACACCAACGTCACGCGTATCACTAACACGTAGCGTCTAATATGATTACTTATCAAAGCATCAGAAGGTATTACAAGGCTATCACAAACCAACACAATCAAGTTATACACACAAGGTACTTTCTACTATATGTCAACATGTTTGGGTTTCTATCCCCAAAGTACTTCATACATTAACCTTTTTTAAAAGATACGTTACTTTCACAAAAGTCACACAATACCCGAAGTATATGAAAATAGAGTGATTATTTTTGAAGTGAATCAAAACACTTATCTTTGTAAAATCAAGTAACAACATTATTATCCAAACGCCCAAGTTTGCCTAATTTCAAATGTTCACGTTTCTTATTTTAGAAAGGTTTAAATAGTTCATAGTCTTATTCATTTAAGAATACAATTCTCCTTTAAACTATCTCGAGAAACATAAGTCTTATATGTGAGTAGGATATTCTTGTTTATAGCAATCTTATTACAGACCATGATCTAGGAAACATCATTTTGTCTCATCTTAGCTTCTATGCGGATGGAAGTTTCTCACGATTTTAATAATACTAAATCTGTCAAAACATTTCCTTTTATTAACGCTGCGATGGTTTGTCGATACACATTCGATTTCAAATCAAGAAACATTCTTAAGCGTTATTACCTAACTTCCCATAAAGCTAGTATAACTCTTAAGTTTTCAAAAACCAAGTATTACTTCTTCTTTCAAATGATTCAAAAATCTTTTGAAATACTTCAAGTTCTTTATTAACACATAACAAGCCGCTTATAGTTCGGATCGATTACCTTTTAAAAACCACAAGTATTTTCTTACCAACATAAAGTTTATTACCAACTTCCCATAAAGCCGTTATAACACTTTATGTTTTAAACCAATCAAATACATTTAGCACGTATGCGTCTACCGTACTACATAGTTCACACATATCATGCTAGAAGAGATAGGAAGAGGTTCACATACCTCGCGACGAGTATCGACTAATAGCAAAACGCTCCAAGTACTTCCAACCGTCGGCTACTTCATAAGCCAAGTAGATCGCGCCACACGTAGTACTTCAACCTATAAGGCCACAAGGCGCTTATTAACATTTAGATCCGCCGTAGAACATTCTACGTAAAATTCGCGGCCTCCCCACACAACAGCGTAAATCTCTTCTCTCCATTAGTAGGCCATCAAGCCAACCGAGGGGTTCATACATCTAACCGGACGTGCACAATTCTACCTCACAGAAAAGCTACACAAGTCTACTGTAATACAGTCCTATGTAAATACAGTTCAGTACTCTTCTTTCGAAAAGGTTTCTTATTATTCAGGCTTAAGTCAAAAGACATTGCCGATAACAACGTTCAGTTCTATATATAGTATACTTCAACTATATAGTCTAACAACATGTAATTTCCAATTACAATAGAGGGACAAGATATTTACCTCGATAAGCCCATAATTATCCGAGTTTAAATGTCGATCTGAGCAAGGTTTAGCTCTACTCCGTGCGCTCAGGCCTCCAAACAACCCTTAGAAGTTCTAACCAACTTCTACTTAATACTCCAACTAACTATGGAGAATTTCCTTGTGGTTTCGGTTTTGTATGAAGGAAGTATAATAGTATTTCAGGCTTTTCATAAGTATAACCTTAGAATACTACAAGGTATACTAAGGTAATTTGGGCATTATAACAATACTTTTGAGAGTATTTCTACCAAGAGGGGGTATTATACGAAACAACTAGGCTGGGGTACCCTGGCTAGCACCCAGGAGGGGGTGTCTACCTCTACCTACCCCACTGTGGGGACTCGGCCAAGGGGAGAGGGGCTCTCGGCCAAGACACTACACTAAGGGGGAAGGAAGAAGCTTTCAAGACTTAGGCAATTTGTGGATGAATTAGTCTTCAAGAGGGTGGGTATTTATAGGTCAAGTGAAGGCCAACCAATGGCCAAGATCTAGCCAAGTGCATAGCAAGTGTAGGGCCAAGATCTTGCCAAGTGCACCTTATCCATCTACCACCAAAATATCCTACCACCAACCCGACCAACCAATGGCCATTCGGCCAACCTCCCTTTACCGCCTGGTGTTCCATGAGAGGGTGACAAGTGTCGCCTCTTGTTGATCCAAAATGTTTCGTCTCTTGGAAAAATCCGCAAAAATTAAAATGACATAGCCGGAAATTCCCTACGAAAGTCGTGGAAAAGCGTTTACGTCAACGACTCTAACCGTGTTGTGAACAAAATTAATTTCGGCCAAGCCTAATTCTCAAGTTCAAATTTTCTACGTCGCCCCACGCACATACTCGAAATACGGGTATAACAAAGACCCGTAAAAAAATACCACAAATCGTATCCCGAGGTCTTTCTAGACCGCACATGATCGAAGCCGCCACTCGCCCGCAATATCAATGTCGCGCGTCTATCCCCGAACTCTCGCACTCCGCATAGGTCACCCACGACCCGCATGAGGTATTCTCGAATCATGGTCCTGCATCACCGAGGTATACCACGATCGGCGCTAACCCTCGGCATCCGCCTAGGCTCCCGCACCCGCATAGTCTCAAAAGACCGCATAGTCTCAGCATCGCATAGGAATCCGCGTCAGGCTAAACACCGGAATGATCAATCCACGAAGCTCTGCGCTCCGCATAGTCACAAGGATCGCATAAGCCGTAGAGACCGCATCGGTGGCAAGCCCTCGGTATAATAAGTCGAGGGTATGTGATACAATAAGACATCCGCTTAACGCTTGACAACGTAAGCACAACAAGAGTGACCCCGCACAATAATCACAAGATACTAACACACGTAGCATCCTAACATGCTTACTTATCAAATCAACAAGAAAGTATTACAAGGCTATCACAAACCAATACAATCAAGTTATTCACACGGTACTTTCTACTAACAAATTCGTACCTATCCCCAAAGTACTTCATACATTAAATCTTTAAAAGATACGTTACTTCACAAAAACCACACAATACCCGTAGTATATGAAAATAGAGTGATTATCTTTTTAAAGTAAATCAATTACTTCTCTTTGTAAAATCAAGTAGCAACATTCTTTTCCAATGTTCAAGTTTGCCTAATTTCCAATGTTCAAGTTTGCCTAATTAGAAAGGTTTCGTAGTTCATAGTCTTATTCATTTAAGAATATAATTCTCCTTTAAACAATCTGAGAAACATAAGCCTTATATGTGAGTAGGATATTCTTGTTTATAACAATCTTATTCTGACGTGACCATGATCTAGGAAATATCATTTTGTCTCATCTTAGCTTCTATGCAGATGGAAGTTTCTACTGGTTTTAATAATACTTAATCTGTCAAAACATTTCCTTTTATTAACGCTGCAGTGGTTTGTCGATACACATTCTGATTTCCGAAATCAGTAAAACATTCTTAAGCCGTTATTACCTAACTTCCCATAAAGCTAGTATAACTCTTAAGTTTTCAAAAACCAAGTATTACTTCTTCTTTCAAAATGATTCAAAAACCTTTTGAAATACTTCAAGTTCTTTATTAACACATAACAAGCCAGTTATAGTTCAAATCAGTTACCTTTTAAAAACCACAAGTATTTTCTTACCAACATAAAGTTGTTATAACCAACTTCCCATAAAGCCGTTATAACACTTTATGTTTTAAACCAATCAAATACATTTAGCACATGTACGTCTACCGTACTACATAGTTCACACATATCATGCTAGAAGAGATAGGAAGAGGTTCACATACCTCGCGACGATTATCGACTAATAGCAAAACGCTCCAAGTACCTCCAACCGTCGGCTACTCCTTAAGCCAAGTAGATCGCGCCACGCGTAGTACTCAACCTATAAGGCCACAAGGCGCTTATTAATATTTAGATCCCTTCGTAGAACATTCTACAGAAAATTCGGACACCTCCCCTCCGCAGCGTAAATCTCCTCCTATATCAGGGCCGACTACCAAGCCCACCAGGGGGGGGGTTATACGTCTAAACCGGACGCGCTCACTTCTACCTCTCAGCAAAGCTACACAAGTCTACTGTCTGATACCCCATGTAAAAGCAGATTCGATGCTCTTCTTTCGAAAAGGTTTCTTATTATTCAGGCTTAAGTCAAAAGACATTGCCGATAACTACGTTCAGTTCTATATATAGTATACTCCAACTATATAGTCTAACAATCATGTAATTTCCAATTACAATAGAGGGACAAGATATTTACCTCGATAAGCCCATAATTATCCGAGTTTAAATGTCGATCCTGAGCAAGGTTTAGCTCCTACTCCGTGCGCTCCGACCCGCTCCAAACAACCCTTAGAAGTTCTAACCAACTTCTACTTACTACTTCAACTACGGGTGAAGATTTACTTAGGGTTTCGGTTTTGTGACTGAAGGTAAGTATAATAGTATTTCTGGGCTTTTTGTAAAGGTATAACCTTAGAATACTACAAGGTATAAGGCTAAGGTAATTTGGGCATTATAACAATACTTTGAGAGTATTTCTAACAAGATGGGGGTATTATACAAAAGAAACTAGGCTGGGGTGTATACCCTCGGCCCTACTAGGGGACTCTCGGCGAGGGGGAGGACGAGAACAACTCTTCCAAGGGAGGGAGGATTTCTAACACTTAGGAAATATTTGGAATGGATGAAGAAGTCATCCTAAGGGGGGTATTTATAGCACAAGCCAAGGCCAACCAATGGCCAAGATCTAGCCAAGTGCATAGCAAGTGTAGGGCCAAGATTCACCCATGTGTCCTTAACCAACTAACACACAAAATATCCTACCAACTCCCCCCTCTTCAATTAGTACAATCCGCACCCTTACGTCCGCTAATGGGAGGTGCCAAGTGGCGCCTCTTGTTGGCCCAACACGTTCGTCTCGGAAAAATCCGTAAAAATTAAAACGACATAGCCGAATTTTTCCTACGAAGTCGTGGAAAACGCTTTCGTAAACACGACTCTAAACGGGTGTTGTGAACAAAAATTAATTCGGCCAAGCCTAATACAAGTTCAAATTTTCTACGTACGTCCTTACGTACATACTCTGGAAATACGGGGTATAACATTCTCCCCTCCTTAGAAACATTCGTCCCGAATGTTCCTTCTAAGTCTCAAAACAAACGTGCGCCAGTATAGTCTTCACTACTATACTTACGAGAATCAATCCTGCCACACCGCCCACGAAACAACTTGCGCCAAAAATGCTTACATTCAAGTCCACGAGGAAACACTCTAACATCACCAAATGATACCACTTTTGTCACTTTGCACGAGGCATTAACCTTCTGCGACCCAACAAATGGTACCGGTGCGTGCGATCACTTTGAAGGCGTGACATTCGAACTCTTACCATTTAAATCGCTTGAGATCCAAAACTCGGGGTTATTATCTTCAACTTGGTCATCATTAGCTGGAAACACTCTGGATGGATCTCCAATTTCCTTCTCGAACATAACACGAAGATCGACGACCGCTTCCTAAGTCGGACGGCAAATGCTAACATATAGGCAACTGGCCTATTCTTCACATGAACTCAAAGGCCCAAAGTAACTCGGGCTAAGTTCCTCTGTATTTCAAAACTCGTCACCCAACCCGGGTGGTACTTTCAAGAAGACCGTCAACTGAACTCTAAGCGTCGTGCCGATTATCCGCGATTTCTCCGAGCCGCCGAATGTTATACCGTATTTCGAGTATGTACGTAAAGGAATACGTAAAAAGTTTGGTCTTAAAGTTAGGCCTTGGGCGATTTTTTTAGGCACAACTCACAAAGCGACGGTTTTTCCGACGAACGCGTTTCCACGACTTTCGTAGGATAAATTCCGCTATGTCATTTCTAATTTTTGCGGATTTTTCCGAGAGACGTAACACTTTGGACCAATGAGAGGCGACATTTGCCACCCTCTCATTGGTGGACTTGTCGCAATAGGGCCAAATGGATGACCATCCTTGTCATAAAGTTGGTTAGATATTTTGTGTGCAAGTTGGCTAGGTACACTTGCCCTAATCTTGACCTTACACTTGCCTAGCGCTTGGCTAAATCTTGGCCATTGGTTGGCCATGTCTTGACCTATAAATACCCTCTTGAGATGAAGAGTTCTTCATCCACAAAAGCTTTCAAGTCTAAAAATCCTTCCTCTCCCTTTGTAAGCAATTCGTCCAACACACCCCCTCCTCGAGAAGCTTGGCCGAGGCTACCCACCCCTAGCCTAGAAACCTACCCCCTCCCTTGGTAGAAAAGTTGCCTTCTTGTATTGTTATAATGCCCAAAATACCTAGCCCAAATACCTTAGTACTTAGTAGAAGTTGTGAAGAACTTCTAAGGTTTCTTAGCATACAACTTAGAGCAAAACCTTGCTCAGCGACTTTTCTAGGATATTATTGGGCTTACCGAGGTAACTAATCCTAACCCTCTTTTGAATTAGAGAATACTTCATTGTTGTAGAATAAGAATAAGTATAAATACTTAGAAGGTTATTAAGGAATAGAATTGAATCGTAACACCTTAGAAGGGTATAAAAGAAGAATATCTGCATACTTACATGGGATTTGTTTTCACAGAGACTTATATAGCTCACCTGGTAGGGTTGTGCTGCCCACTTTCCGTAGAATTGAGGACCCTCTGCTTAGAATGACCTGAGAATAGTCTAGACTTTGATAGATATCTGACTATTATAGCTGATTCTCTGCGCGACATACTCGACTTGGCGGGTGGATTTCGCCAGAAGGTATGTGATTCTTCCTAAAGCATGATATTTTACAATATGTATATAGTACGGTGACGTACATGTGTTAATCGAATAATACTTACGGCAATGCCTCAAGCTACGAATAATACGTGCGCAATGCCTCACTACTTGAATAATAAAGAATCAAAACATTTCAAAAGGACTCTTGAACCATTTATTAATGTAAGAGAACTAATTGGTTTTTAAGCGAAGCTTAAGAGTTATACTAGCTTTATGGGAAGTAAGTATAACCACTTAAGATTGAGAAAAGAAACAAGTTTGCCTATGTGTTTATAACAGACTTATATTGTGAAAAGAATAATAAGATGGTTTGATAGGTAGACATGATATGATGCTATGTGTGTTAGTATCTTGTAACGTTTGTATAGGTGAGTATCCTTGTTATGCTTATGTTACTTAAAGATAAGTTGTTATGTTAGTATACTATCACTCACCTCTTGAGATGATACCGGGGGTTAAGCTGCCCTCCGATGCGGGGTAGACTTCAGTGATGCAGGACCATGATTCGAGAATACCTCATGCGGGTCCGGGGGCCTATCGAGCTACGAGAGTTCGAGTTAGTATGCGGGTTATGCCTCACGGTCTATGTGGCCATGCGGACAGCGAGTCGGGGCGATGCCGAGGAAGCTACCCTCGATGCGGGGTTATACCTCATGCGGGCCCGTGCGAGTGGCTATGCGGACTCGAGTCGATTAGGCTTGCGAGAATGAGGATGTGGGCGAGTGGCCCTGCTTTCGATCATTCGCAGCCTAGACAAGGCGTATTACGATTTATTGTTGCTCTTGTTTGTGATGTACTATGTGCGGTTTCGTTGTTTCACACATATTTGTAAACCGGTTTTAAAAATGATATGTTTCCATTTAAGTACTTTACGATTTCGCATACTTAGTACTGTTATCGACCTCCTTCGGGGCTGCGTTCATGCCGCAGTAAGGGCAAGCAGTGCTAGATCCGCATCCAGGATCTCTACGTTGGTGTCGAGCTCCATCTCTTCCGAGGCTCTACTTTTGGTATGATCTCCTGTTGTAGATAGTTTTTGTACATCGGTATGGCGGGGCCTGTCCGCCATAGTTGTATATTTCCTTAGAGTGCAGTCATGTTATGCGATGTCGGATGTAAATGCTAAAACATGATTATATATATCTTAAAGCGATGTTTTCTCACATAATCATGTCTTGTTTTATAAAGCTGTTTCATGTCTTGCTTTATGTTTCACGATTACTCGATGTATGACTACTGGGTGCCCTGAGAGGCACGATCCGCCCGAGCAGGTCGTGACACGTAACCTCTTCTAGACAAGCTTTATTCTAACCACGATCTGGAACAAGCTCAACCAACTATCAATCACGCCAACATCGAACCAATCGACCGCGACTCACATCCGCCCTCTGAGGCTTCATAAGGCGACATCCGAACACTGAAATGGTAGCTTAAACACTCCTTCAACAGGAGACAACAATCCTCACAACTACCCCTGAAATCCACACACTGGCCCGAGGGCGAATGTGATTCTGAGACTTACTTGAGTTCCTAACCTTGCCTGGTAAAACCTCCAAAAGAAAATGCAACACAGGCTCCATGCGACATAAGGCGAAGGTAGGCACCTGCGACTTACAACCTTTACGATATATCAACATCGCCGAGTGAACGGTCCCGATCAAGAACACGATGGGCTGCCCCATCGGCCCGACCACTGGTCGAGCATCCACGAACTCAGCTGTTGGTTAACTAAACTTGGGCCTAACACCCTCACAACCCTAACACAAGCGGGACCACAACCTGACCCCACCACCAAAACTACCGCGGGTTGACCCGCAACGGGGCCTCCACCCGACCCGGCAACGCGCATAATACTAGCTCCCCGAAGGAAAACTCTCACTAATCACGTTACGAAAACCTAGCGGTCTTCTTAGCTCAACTACCCTCTTTCATTCCACACTACTCAGGGACTAATCCCACAAACATAACTCACGTGCACTATGCACTCCTATAAGGGTCAAACATAAACAATACATCTTTTTCTCGAGATGGCCTTACCTCTAAGGTCTCTACGTATAAAACTCTAAGGCTCACACCTTCTCTATCCCCCAAATCATACTTGGTTAACTAACCAAGATTTCTAATCACCATTTACACAATGCTATCAGAATATAACACTTAAGGTATACTCACCTTATCACACATACTAAACCCTAGAGGGTTAAAGATCTATCTGTATCTATCGCTTCCTTAGTCGTTCTAATCAAACTCGCCTGTAGGCGCAGCTAAGGAAGGCGACGAACTACCCACCGCCGCTGAAGGCTAAGTCCTCCTACAAGGACACTCTTCGACACTAGACCCTGACGGTCATAGGTACAACAAGTACCAACCAAAAGACGACATTCCACGATGACGTGCATCCATGAATCAGGAAACCACGGAGTTCGACCAACTCTGCATACCGACGTCACGAACCACGTGGAGGACCTTTCGCACCGTGGATGTGCATAATCTAATCTCGGTGAGGCGACTCGCCGCAGTTACCAAAGGACCTTGCTACTCGCCTCTTCTCGTCGCCTTGGTTAACCGTCGATCTCTACGTTTCTCGACTGCTTGTGCATAAGCCCGTACGTGCCATGCTCAAGCCTAATCAAGAACTTACTCTTTGCACAACCTTCTCGTTGATAATCATCAAGACTCGCGTACATCGGTATACTCTCGGTAGTCAAATCCATAGTTAATGTGGTCGCCTCCTTGCAATCTATATTCACTATTCTCGGTGGGGAAGGTTCAAATATCATGGCAGAGGAACCGCCGCCGCGTGCTAAACTCTCTGGGGCTAGTGACGCCGCAAAACTCCCGAATGAAGCACCACCCAGGTGATAATTGGGCACTGTGCCCGCGTAACCTCTCAGACTCTACTCGCACTCGCATGCCTTGCCTCCGGGCGGTTGCCTACGCGGAGGCATAACGGTAAGGAAAGAAATACGTGAGAGGGTCCAACTTACAACACGGCTCTAAGGCACGATCTCGAGTGAGAAGAATAGAAACCAATCCTAAATATCCTATAGCCTCACGATTATTGGTGTGGTGCAACACACCGATAATCAAGACTCATCGGATACGGTCTGAGACACCTTCCGAGGATTAATCGCTCGATACCACTTTTGTCACGACCGAATCGGGCGTGGTCGTGCCTTACCGGGCACCCTAGTGATACAACATCAGTGTCAATGAACATAAAACACATACATGAAACAATCAAGTACAAACGATGTCGAGGAAAACTTGCCTTTCGGCATATATATAAATAACAACTCCTACAAATGAAGCTTTAATCCTTTTTACAACCACGCCGCCCAAGATTACTGCACCTCTGAAATGATACGACAACAATGGCGGGACAGGGGCCGCCATACCCCGAATGTAAATACCTACAACGACAGTGGACTATACGAGATAAGCCTCGGGAAAGCGGAGCTTTCCCAAACGAATCGTGACCCTAAGAGCGAGGATCAACGGCGGGTGTACCTTTACCTGCGGCATGAGCGGCCGAAGGAGGTCGATAACAGTACCAAGTATGTGGCGAAAATAAATCGTAAATGAAATCATAGTAGTCTATGTAAAGCGAGACATGTATGATAACAAACTACGATTCACAATAAATAAGCGATCATGTCAAGTCGTGACTCACGCCTCAAAGTTATCACAATAAAACCGTGCGGGGCAAGTACGAAGGCATAGCCGACTACTAAGACCCACGATAAAAATACCACAAAGCGTATCCCGAGGTCTTTCTGCATCGCACCATGATCGGCCGCCACTCGCCCGCAATATCAATGTGCGCGTCTATCCTCGAACTCTCGCAGCTCGCATAGGTCACCAGACCGCGTGAGGTATTCTCGAATCATGGTCCTGCATCGCCGAGGTATACCAGCGTCGAAGGCGACTAACCCTCGGCATCCGCCTAGGCTCCGCACCAGCGTAGTCTCAAAAGACCGCATAGTCTCAATGCACCGCATAGGAATCCCCGCGTCGGGCTAAACACCGGAATGATCAATCCTCGGCTACCGCTCGCGTAGTCACAAGGATCGCATAAGCCGTAGAGACCGCGTCGGGTGGCAAGCCCTCGGTATAATAAGTCGGGGTATGTGATACAATAACGATCTGCTTAACGCGTTTGACAACGTAAGCACAACAAGAGTGACCCGCACAATAATCACAAGATACTAACACACGTAGCATCCTAACATGCTTACTTATCAAATCAACAAGAAAGTATTACAAGGCTATCACAAACCAATACAATCAAGTTATTCACACAAGGTACTTTCTACTAACAAATTCGGGTACCTATCCCCAAAGTACTTCATACATTAAATCTTTAAAAGATACGTTACTTCACAAAACCACACAATACGTAGTATATGAAAATAGAGTGATTATCTTTTTAAAGTAAATCAATTACTTCTCTTTGTAAAATCAAGTAGCAACATTCTTTTCCAATGTTCAAGTTTGCCTAATTTCCAATGTTCAAGTTTGCCTAATTAGAAAGGTTTCGTAGTTCATAGTCTTCTTCATTTAAGATTATAATTCTCCTTTAAACAATCGAAACATAAGCCTTATATGTGAGTAGGATATTCTTGTTTATAACAATCTTATTACAATGACCATGATCTAGAAATATCATTTTGTCTCATCTTAGCTTCTATGCAGATGGAAGTTTCTCTTAGTTTTAATAATACTTAATCGTCTAAACATTTCCTTTTATTAACTGCGGTGGTTTGTCGATACATTCGATTTCCAAATCGAAGAAACATTCTTAAGCCGTTATTACCTAACTTCCCATAAAGCTAGTATAACTCTTAAGTTTTCAAAAACCAAGTATTACTTCTTCTTTCAAAATGATTCAAAAACCTTTTGAAATACTTCAAGTTCTTTATTAACACATAACAAGCCAGTTATAGTTCAAATCAGTTACCTTTTAAAAACCACAAGTATTTTTTTACCAACATAAAGCTGTTATAACCAACTTCCCATAAAGCCGTTATAACACTTTATGTTTTAAACCAATCAAATACATTTAGCACATGTACGTCTACCGTACTACATAGTTCACACATATCATGCTAGAAGAGATAGGAAGAGGTTCACATACCTCGCGACGATTATCGACTAATAGCAAAACGCTCCAAGTACCTCCAACCGTCGGCTACTCCTTAAGCCAAGTAGATCGCGCCACGCGTAGTACTCAACCTATAAGGCCACAAGGCGCTTATTAATATTTAGATCCCTTCGTAGAACATTCTACAGAAAATTGGCAAAGCCTCCCCGCACAGCGTAAATCTCTCTCTATCGGGCCGCTACCAAGCCAACCGGGGTTATACGCCTAAACCGGACGCGTGCAATTCTACCTCACGAAAAGCTACACAAGTCTCATGTCTGGTCCTATGTAAAAACAGTTCAGTACTCTTCTTTCGAAAAGGTTTCTTATTATTCAGGCTTAAGTCAAAAGACATTGCCGATAACTACGTTCAGTTCTATATATAGTATACTCCAACTATATAGTCTAACAATCATGTAATTTCCACTGACAAGAGAGGCACAAGATCTTTACCGCGATCAGCCCAACATTCTCCGTGTTGAAATGTCGATCCTGAGCAAGGTTTAGCTCCTACTCCGTGCGCTCCGACCCGCTCCAAACAACCCTTAGAAGTTCTAACCAACTTCTACTTACTACTTCAACTACGGGTGAAGATTTACTTAGGGTTTCGGTTTTGTGACTGAAGGTAAGTATAATAGTATTTAGGCTTTTGTAAAGGTATAACCTTAGAATACTACAAGGTATAAGGCTAAGGTAATTTGGGCATTATAACAATACTTTGAGAGTATTTCTAACAAGAGGGGGGTATTATACGAAAGCAACTAGGCTAGGGGGGGTGTATACCCCTCGGCCTACCCCACTGTATGGGGACTCGACGAGGGGAGGGGGAGGACGAGAACAACTCTTCCAAGGGAGGGAGGATTTCTAACACTTAGGAAATATTTGGAATGGATGAAGAAGTCATCCTAAGGGGGGTATTTATAGCACAAGCCAAGGCCAACCAATGGCCAAGATCTAGCCAAGTGCATAGCAAGTGTAGGGCCAAGATTCACCCATGTGTCCTTAACCAACTAACACACAAAATATCCTACCAACTCCCCCCTCTTCAATTCGTCCAATCCGCCCCCCTTACGTCCGCCAATGGGAGGGTGCCAAGTGGCGCCCTCTTGTTGGCCCAACACGTTTCGTCTCTCGGAAAAATCCGTAAAAATTAAAAACGACATAGCCGGAATTTTTCCTACGAAAGTTTGGAAAACGCGTTTAAAAAACGACTCTAAACGGGTGTTGTGAACAAAAATTAATTCGGCCAAGCCTAATACAAGTTCAAATTTTCTACGTACGTCCTTACGTACATACTCTGGAAATACGGGGTATAACAAATAACATAACCTAGCACAACCGACTATCATACATAGCATAAGCACCACCGGCTTATCATACATAACATAAGCAAGTTAAGAAATCTCCTAACTTCTTATTAGCCTTATTTATATACACTCTCATTTTAGTTTACTTAAGGCACTAACATGTCATTATGAAATCCGAGAATTTAACCCAAAGTACTATGTACTTTTATTCTTTTAAAATGACTCTTTTTCATATAAAACTCCAAGATACTAATAACTGTAGTATCCAGTCATATCTACCTTTCAAGACAAGTCACAATACCTTTTAGAAATACATTTGTAGGCTTCTAAACCAAGTGACTTCTTACTTTAAAACTTTAAGCAATTGATGCCTTTAAATCAATTTGCCTTTCTTCATTTCAAGTAATTTTATCTTTATTTACATCACTAGAGTAAACCATTCCTTTAACTTTCCATAAAGTTATTATAACCAACTTCCCATAAAGCCGTTATACTAACTTTATGCTTTAGACACTTTCATTCCTTTTTATTACCAAGAGACTTATACTTTCAAAAACCAAGTATCATATACTTTCAAAATACTTCAAGTCTCTTAACTTTAGTAATCAAGTTTCTTAACTTTAGAAACTAGGATATCTTTAACCTTTAAAAACAAGTGAGTTAATTCTCTAACTCAACCAACTTGGACATTCTTAAAACAAGTCAAGGATATCAAATGAAACTAAGTTCATTTAAATCTCGTACGTCTACCGTACTATACATTTACAACTACTCATGCTCAAGAGATAAGAAAGTTCCACATACCTCTTCGGTTCAATCCACTTGCTAAGTCCAATATGTCGTACGTCGTATGTCAACCTAAAATGACCACAATACGTCTATTAACTTCTAACTTCAAACGTAGAACATCCCAAGTGTAAAGTCACTTAATTACGGAAAATTGGGCAAAGACTTCCTTTGTTTCTACATACTTTTCCACCTTTTTCAAGGCCCGAAATCAATAACCAAACGCCACATTTAAGGCTCAACAATTCAGCTAACCAAAAGGGGATTACACGTCTTAACAGGACGTGTAAAATTCTGCCCCACAATTAATATCCAAATAGTCCAACATTTCAATGCCAAATGGCTACAATGCAACAACAATGTAAAGTCTTTTCCAATTCCTTTTTCCATCCAAGTTGTTTAGTCTAATATGTTATATAGCCACAATCGATTATAACAACTACAATCTTCAATTAGATATCATGCGACGATTCTAACCATCGACCAACTTGTATTTCAATTTCAAATGTCTAACAAGGTCATTTCGGATTTAGGCTTCTAATATCCATAACACTTATTAATCTCCAATACATAAATCTCATGCTTGTTAAAATGTATATATGACTACAACAATAAGTGACCTTTAATCTGTTACACCCCGTAAGTCCAGGACATGTATAAGATAATGTAAGTAAGGAACGCAAGACTTGAAAAGGGTACAAAAGGAAGAATTATTTTTCCGACGAAAAATCTTCCGAACGTCGGAAAGGAGAAATGTTTGTTGGTGAGAATTAGATTCTCAAAATGAATTATTTGAAGAGTATGGAACTTATTAACATTATGGAAATTTATTTTTACGGATTTGGTCATGTGGGGCCCACCCGAGGAATTTTTACGTTTTGTGGGGCCCACGAGGGTTACGAAATTTTATGGACGAATGGGAGGGCGACACGTGGCACCCCCCACATTGGTATTGGACGAAATTATACAAGGGTAGTATGGTCATTGACCATTGAGGATGAATAAGTCTTCAAAGCTTGAGATATTTGACTTAAGTCAACTTGCCACTTGTGTAGATAATTAATGTCCTTCATCCTAGCCACACAAATGGTTTAATCTAGACCCTTCATTGTAGTATATATCCTACACTAGTTGTAAGACAAGTTCCATACTTAGAGAAATTTTTCAAGAAAGTTGTGCTATCCTTAGAGGAGCTCTCGGCCATGGAGCAATTCCCACACAAAAATTTTTAGTTTATGATCCATTATTCACAAGACTTTAACCCAAGGTTCCTAAGGGTATTCTAAGGGTATCTCAATAGAAAGATCCCGGAAAAAGAATGTTTTTGTATTAGTCGCAAGGCGAAAACCTAGGGAGTTCTTCAACTTTGAAGTTGGAACTTGAAGATGAGTTCTTCATAGGCTTCTAAAGGTTGCTTGGAGTGGATTGGAATGTCGAAAGGAGGAGCTAAAGTTGCTAAGGAGCGACTTTGAATCTTGGAAATTTTAAGGGCTTGTAAAGGTATAATTCTTGTCGTTTTAGTAATTAAGATTACTTATTGTTGTAGCTATGGATATTAGCAAGCATGAGATGTTTATATTATGAAGTTTGATAAGTATTTTGGCTATTGGAACCCTAATCCGAAACTAGTATGTTTAGCCTTAAGATTACAATTCAAGTTGATTATAAGTATAAGTCGTCACATGTTATATATTGAAGGAAATTGTAGTTGTTGAAGTTGTTTATGACTATATAACATGTTAGACCTAATAACTTGGATTGGAAAAGAATTGGAAAAGACTTTGGGTTGTTGTTTATGTTAGTCGAGAATGGCTTTAATTATGGAACTAGTTTCGTATTAATTTGTGGGGCAGAATTTTACACGTCCTGTTAAGGCGTGTAATCCCCTTTGGTTAGCTGAATTGTTGGACCTTAAATGTGGCGTGTTTGGTTATTGTATTCGGCCTTGAAAAAGGTGGCAAAGTATGTAGAAACAAAGGAAGTGCTGTCCGATTTTCCGTAGAATTTAGTGACTTTGCACTTAGAATATTCTACGTTCGAAGCTAGAGGTTAATGGACGTATTATGGCCATTTTAGGTTGAAGTACCAAGTATATTGTATTCTACTTGAAGGATGGAATAGCTAGCAAGGTTGAAGTACTTTGGAGCATTTTGCTTTTTGTCGATAATTGTCGCGAGGTATGTGAACCTCTTCCTTCTTTTGACATGATTCTATGTATGGGGTATACATGTGGTATTATTTCATGATTCCTTCTACTCTTAGAAGTTAAGAGGTATGTATGTTGATTTACTCTACGTAAGGGTTATGTCTAAGTTATCCTAAGTTCTTACCAAGTCTTATGGCGGATGTTGGTAAGAGTCGTTAGGAGGTAGTTTGGAGCCAAGTTGACTTGGCTAAGTTATGACACAAATGAGAATAAGTATCGAACAAGCCACTGCAGCGTTAATAAAGGAAAATGTAATGGCAATCAATTAAGTTAAAATGAGTAGAATTCTCCATCTGCATAGAAGCTAAGATAAGACAAAATTGTATTGCATTTTCTAGATCATGGCTACTTGATTAAGATCGTTATAAATAAGTATAACTTATTCACAACGAACCAAAGTATATGTTACTTAATTTATAAGAATTTACGTATGAAGTTTTAAGACTATGGACCTCAAATTTTTAAAAGGTTAAGGAACTTTATTTTTCAAGTTATGGGACTTGATTCTTAAAGGAAGAAATGAATTGATTTACAAGTATAGAATACTTGATTTGGAAAGACTTGATTTCTAAAGTTAAGAAGCTTGACAATCTAAGTTAAAAAACTGGTTTTCTTAAAAGTTAAGAGACTTGAAGTATTTTGAAAGCTATGTAATTCGATTTGAAAGTATAAGTCTCTTGGTTATAAAAGGAATGAATTTGTCTAAGACATAAAGAGTTATAACGGCTTTATGGGAAGTTGGTTATAACAACTTTATGGAAGATTAAAAGAATGGTTTTCTTCAGTAATGTAAGCAAAGAAATGATTTGAAATAAAGAAGGGCAAATTGTTTTAAAGGTACCAATCGCTTAAGGTTTTAAAGAAAGAAGTCACTTGATTTAGAAGCCGGTAAATGTATTTCTAAAAGGTATTGTGACTTGTCTTGAAAAGTAGATATGACTTGATACTACGGTTGTTAGTATCTTGGAAGTATTATTTGAAAAAGAGTCATTTTAAAAAGGAGTAAGTGCGTAGTACGTTGGGTTAAATTCGGATTTTTGTGACTTTCTGGCGTCCCGATTGGTAAGGCGTTATACCTTATGGGCGGACTATGTGACCTTACCGCGTCGAGATTGGGCGGGCGGTATACCTTTATGGGCAGACTATATGACTTTACAAGGCGTCGAGATTGGGCGGGCGATACCTTATGGGCGGACTATATGACTTTACGCGTCGAGATTGGGCGGGCGATACCTATATGGGCAGACTATGTGACCTTACCGCGTCCCAGGATTGGGTCGGGCAGTATACCTTTATGGGCAGACTATGTGACTTTACCGCGTCCCAGGATTGGGCCGAGCAGTATACCTTTATGGGCAGACTATATGACCTTACCGCGTCACAGGATTGGGCCGGGCAGTATACCTTTATGGGCAGACTATGTGACCTTACCGCGTCCCAGGATTGGGCCGGGCAGTATACCTTTATGGGAAGACTATATGACCTTACCGCGTCCCAGGATTGGGACGGGCAGTATACCTTTATGGGCATACTATGTGACTTTATCGCGTCCCAGATTGGGCCGGGCAGTATAGACGTCCCTCCATAAAGGGCCGGTTTATGTTATGCAAGGTAAGTAAGTTATATGGTAATGAACTTGACGATTTTTCCTAAGTATGTACGTAAGAAAGTGACTATAACTTTTATTGAAAAATGGGAAAAGATAATAAGGTACGATTAAGTTCACGAGATGGTAATGACACGGTAGGATGCGGTATGTACCACTTTTTATACTTGCCCTGTCATTCTTTTATGCTGATTATGATTTGTTTCTTGTACCTTATTTTCCGTTCCATATTAAATTTTTGTTATGCGGCCCTTGGGGTGCGTTCATGTCCGCAGTTTAGGTACACGATTGTGGATCCATGAGCTTAGGATCTGGTTCAGCATTTAGAGATGGCTCGATGTTAGGAGTTGTCATGGCTATGTATATTCGAAGTGCGGCGGGGCCTTGTCCGTCATAGTATTTGTTCAATCTTAGAAGTGCATGTATTCATCGTAATGGGTGGCTAGAGTTGTTTTTACATTGTTAAACAGTGTAGACCCTTTCGGGTAATTTTTATGTTATGGCAGCCTTATCGGCTTGGCTTTAGTTTTTTTTTTTAAAGGGAGTGTTATTTATCTTCCGCTGTTTATTATGTTGTATGAATAAAAGGGTGCCCAGGTAGGGCACCAGTCGCGGCCCGGGGTCGGGTCGTGACATAATCACTTAAGAGGACAAAGTTGTTACCTTGATAAGCCCAAAATAGTCCAACCATCTTGCCCACTTTAGCCCTCTTTCCGAAATTCTTCTTCCCGCCAACATCACCTCTATGAACCCCATACAAGCTCGCCAACATATTTCCTTCTTGTTGCCTTTCCAAAAATCTCATTTAGGCTTAGGGTTTTAACCATTTGAGAGAGAAGAGAAGAGAAAATTTGGGTGAAGTCTTGCAAATGATTTTAATCTAGCAAGACTTGGTCATATATAGCCTTTATCTTGTTATACAAGTTGAGAGGGACACTTGTCGCCCTCCCATAGGTCCTTTACATAAATATCTTCTAATTTTGCCCCATTTCCGCAAAAAATCCCGCCTCGGCCCTGAAGCCTGCGCCGTGGCGCTGCAACTTCAGACAATTTGATGGTTTTTGTGCCATGACCTACTGGCCCGGCCGTGGCGCTGACCTGTCTCTTACGTACCGATCTTGTAACGTCCATAACTTTCTACTCCGATGTCCTATCGACGAGCGGTTTGTTGCGTTGAAAACTAGACTCAATGAAATTCATATTAGGTTTTTGAAATACCTAAACACTCCCAATATACTAGGAGATATACTGCTCCAAAGTTGACTGAAAAACTGTCCAAAAATATTCTGCCAACTTTTTTTTTCCCCAAATTCGAATCTTATTTCCTTTCGTACATTCTCATCTCATCCTCTTGGAATTACGGGGCGTAACATTCTTACCCCCTTAGAAACATTCGTCCCCGAATATTCTTTCGGAATCCAATCTAAACGGATATTGGCATAGTACCTTGACTACACCCAACATGATCACACTTGCCACACCTGGCCATATAACAATACTTATGCTAAAACGTCAACCTGAACTCCAAGTGTCGACGTCGGTTTTCTGCATAAAGCTTTTATCGACTCTGAGCTTGCTAATAATTTTTCCAGGATAAGCTTCGCCTTATCCACAGCCCGCTGAATCAAGTCCGGGCTAATTATCTGAACCTCGCCTACGTTGAACCAACCAATCGACGATTTTACACTTTCTTCATACAAAGCCTCATACAGGGCCATCTGGATACTGGAATGGTAGTTTTTGTTATACGCAAACTCAACAAGAGGCAAATAATTCTTCCAGCTAACCCTGAAATCAATAACACCGGCCCGCAACCTATCCTCAAGTGCCTGGATAGTACGCTCTGCCTGTCCGTCGGTCTGAGGGTGAAATGCCACACTGAGATTCACCTGTGTCCCTAATACCCTCCGAAAACCTCCGAGTTAGCCAGAATCGAGCTCATCTGCGACATCATAAGTGTAGGAACCCCATGAAGTCTCACAATCTCCCTGCTATATAATCTAGCATAAACCTCAGCCGAGTAAGTGGTCCTGACCGGAAGAAAATGGGCTGATGTCGTCAGCCTGTTTACCATAACCCATAAGGAGTCACACTTCCTCTGAGTACGATGCAACCCTGTAACAAGATCCATATTAAACACCTCCCCTTTCTAAGTCGGGATCTCAATCGCCTGTAGTAGCCCACTGGGCTTCTGGTGTTCAACCTTGACCTGCTAATAATTTGGACACTAAGCAACAACCTCCGCTACGTCCCTCTTCAGGCCATCTTACCTGTTACACCCCGTAGTTCCAGGGTATGTATGTGAGGACGTACGTACGAGAATACGACTGTAATTTTGGAAAGAAAGAAAGATGTGATTTTTCGACGGAAAAGTTTCCGGTTTTTGTGAATGAAAAAGGTTCGTTAATGGGAATTGGATTCCCAGATTTGGTATTCAGACTTCTGGGATTATTTAAGAATTTTGGATTTTATTTTTCCGGAATTGGTCACGTGGGGCGCGGGAGAATTCTGATTGTAGGGCCCACTTTATTTTCGAGATTCTTGGCATTACAGGCATTTTTGGAAGATGAAATATTTTGGACGAGTAAGAGGGCGACACATGGCACCCCATGTGGCCCTATGGCCAAAAATTAGGGGGCCTTGGACGTTTTTTGAGCCACATGTCTCATTGTTGTGGTGGACACTTGTCTCATTGTTGTGGTGGACACTTGTCTCAAAGTTGTGGTGGACATTTGGTTGGAAGAACCCACACACACGTGTCCCTAATCCTCACCATACACTTGCTTTGATCTTGACCATTGATTTCTCTATAAATACCCCTTGAGTGCAAGACTAATTTCATCCACACTTGAGATAGTTTCTTAGGCAAAAAAATATAATCCCTCCCTTTTGTAGTTCTCGTCCAAACACACCCCCCCCTTTGGGTAGAAAAATCCTTCAAGTGTTGTTATTATCCCAAATACCTTAGCCTAAATCCCTTGTAGTATTCCAAGTTATCCCAACATAAGAGCCCGGAAATACTACTTTATTCCTTTAGTCGCAAAACGAAACCCTAGGAAAACCTTCATAGATGGATGAAGTGTTAAGAGAAGTTGTTTAGAAACTTCTAATGGTTGCTTGGAGCGGGTTGGAGCGTAAGGAAGTGGAGCTAAACGTTGCTCAGGATCGACTTATAAATCTTGGATAATATTGGGCTTATCGAGGTAATGATCTTTATCCCCCTATTGTAATTGGAAATTACATGTTGTAGTAGTTAATAATTGAGTAGAAGATATATTGGAAGGATGACTAAAAATATTTGAACTGTATTTACATTGGACTGTATTTACAGTAGACTTGTAGTATATTGTGGGCAGTGTTGTACACGTCCGGTTAAACGTGTAACCCCCTGGAGTTGTTGGCTTGGTAGCGGGCCTTGATAGGAGAGATTTATGTGTTACGTGAGGAGGAATTTAATTTTCCGTAGAATATGGAACCTTGTATTTAGAAATGTTCTACGAAGGGATCTAGAAGTTAATAGACGTTTTATGACCATTATAGGTTGAAGTACTACGAGTAGCGTATTCTACTTGAAGGGTGGAAAAGGCTAGCAGGGTTATAGTACTGTGGAGCGTTTTGCTAATTGTCGATAATCGTCGCGAGGTATGTGAACCTCTTCCTATCCTTTCTAGCATGATTTTTGTGAACTATGTAGTACGGTAGACGTACGGGTGCTAAATGAATTAAGTTGGTTTAAAACATAAAGTATTATAATGGCTTTTTGGGAAGTTAATTATAACGACTTTATTAAGGTAAAAGAATGGGTTATTGGTTTTAAAAGATAAGAGACTTGATTTTTATTTGACTTAATATAATATGTGAAGAACTTGAATTGTGTAGAAAGTTGTGAAACCTCATTCATGAGTAATGAGTACTTGGTTTTTAAATAATAATGTTATATTGATTTCGGAAAGGGGAAAGAATATCGAACAAGTCAATGCAGCGTTAATAAAGGAAAAAGTAATGACTATTAATTAACTTAAAACAAGTAGAATCTTCCATCTGCATAGAAGCTAAGATAAGACAAAATTGTATTACATTTCCTAGATCATGGCTGCTTTAATAAGATCATTAATAAACAAGTTTTGATTTTCTTAAAATTACAAAGTAAGGACTTGATTTATAAAAGAGAAAGACTTGAGAATTTGAAGTGTTTTTCGTTTAAAAGGAAGGCATGCTTTTGTCTTAAGTTGGTTTAAAAAGACGATATGGAAATTGTTTTGGTTTACCTAAAAAACTAGTTGCTCTATTTTGATACTACGGGTATCGTGTGACTTTTGTGAAAGAAATGGAACTTTTTAAAAGAATTAAAGTATGTAGTACTTTAGGGTTAAAAAAACCCGGATTTGTTGACATGAAATAAAAGTACCTTGTGTGAGTAACTTGCCTATGTTTTGCCTGTGATAGCCTTGTAATACTTTCTTGTCGGTTTGATAAAGTGAACATGTTATGATGCTACGTGTGTTAGTATCTTGTGATGTTTGTGTAAGGGGTTTATTCTTGTTGTGCTTACGTTGTTTAACGACAAGCCTGTTGTACTGGTATTATATCACATACCCCCCTGACTTGATATGTTGCCGAGGGTTAGCTACCCCCGATGCGAGGAATACCTCATGCGGGTCTATGTGATCTATACGGAGCTGCGGGAGTTCCAGGATGATCACTCCGGGTGTGTTACGCCGATGCGAGGAATACCTCATGCGGTCCAGATGACTATGCGGATTGCGGGAGTCCAGGTTGATGCCGAGGGTTAGCTACCCCCGATGCGAGGAATACCTCATGCGGGCCTAGGTGGCCTATGCGGAATTGCGGGAGTTCCAGGATTAGATGCGCACAATGATACTGCGGGCGAGTGGTCCAGCTTCGATCATTTGGCGGTCTAGAAATACCTCGTGATACAGTTTTATAGCATTGTTAGTACGGTGGGTTCTAGTAGTCGGCTATGCCTTCATACTTACCCCGTACGGTTTTATTATGACACAGGTGGGACCTGGTGTTCATGTGTATTCCTTGGTGTTTTTATATCATGGATGTTACACCCCGTAGTTCCAGAGTATGTATATGAGGACGTACGTACGAGAATACGACACAAAAATTGGAAGGATGAAAGATGTGATTTTTTTCGACGGAAAAGTTTCCGGATTTTGCGAAGGAAAAAGGTTTTTATTGAGAATTGGATTCTCAACTTTGGTATTTAAGACTTTAAGAATATTTGAGAATTATGGAATTTTATTTCCGAATTTGGTCACGTGGGGCCCGCGGGGGAATTTACGGTTTTGTGGGGCCCACTTTATTTTCGGATTTTTGGCATTGCGGATATTTTCGGAAGTTGAAATATTTTGGACGAGTAGGGGGGCGACACGTGTCACCCCCATGTGGCCATGTGGCCGAATTGATGATGGACACGTGGCGGGCGATTTGGTAAGGGAGTGGCAAGCCACATCCCGTTTAATGGTGGACACTTGGTTGGTAAAATTCCCACACTTGGACCCAATCTTCACCATACACTTGCCTTGATCTTGACCATTGATTTCTCTATAAATACCCCATTGATTTCAAGACTTCTCCATCCACTTAAATATTTCTAAGTCACAAAATCTCCCCATCTTGTGAAGCTCTCGTCAGAAAATCCCCCTTGTAGAAAATTTCTTCAAGTATTGTTGTTATTCCAAATACCTTAGCCTAAATCCCTTGTGGTATTCCAAAGTTATCTTTATAATAAGAGCCCGGAAATACTACTTTATTCCACTAGTCACAAAGTGAAACCCTAGGAAAATCTTCATTGATGGGTGAAGTGTTAAGAGAAGTTGGTTAGAAACTTCTAAGGGTTGCTTGGAGCGGGTTGGAGCGTTAGGAAGTGGAGCTAAACGTTGCTCAGGATTCGACTTATAAAACTTGGATAATTTTGGGCTTATCGAGGTAATGATCTTTATCCCCCTATTGTAATTGGAGATTACATGTTGTAGTAATTTAGAATTGAGTATAAGATATATTGGAAGGGTGATTATAAAGAATTGAACTGTATTTACATTGGACTGTATTTACAGTAGACTTGTAGTATTATTGTGGAGTAGTTGTACACGTCCGGTTAGACGTGTAACCCCCCCTGGAATTGTTGGCTTGGTAGCAGGCCTCGATTGAGGAGGAGATTTATGTGGTTGCGGGGGGGGGAGGTGCTGCCGAATTTTCCGCAGAATAAGGAACATTGTACTTAGAATTATTCTACGATGAGATCTAGGGGTTAATAGACGTTTTGTGGCCTTTATAGGTTGAAGTACTACGAGTAGCGTATTCTACTTGAAGGGTGGAAAAGGCGGGCAAGGTTAGAGTACTTTGGAGCGTTTTGCTAATTGTCGATAATCGTCGCGAGGTATGTGAACCTCTTCCTATCCTTTCTAGCATGATTATTGTGAACTATGTAGTACGGTGAGCGTCGTGTGCTAAGCAATTAAGTTGTTTTAAAACATAAAGTGTTATAATGGCTTTATGGGAAGTTAATTATAACGACTTTATGTAGGTCAAAGAATGGGTTATTGGTTTTAAAGGATAAGAGACTTGATTTATATTTGACTTAATATAATATGTGAAGAACTTGAATTGTGTAGAAAGTTGTGAAACCTCATTCATGAGTAATGAGTACTTGGTTTTTAAATAATAATGTCATATTGATTTCGAAAAGGAGAAAGAATATCGAACAAGCCAATGCAGCGTTAATAAAGGAAAAGGTAATGACTATCAATTAACTTAAAACAAGTAGAATCTTCCATCTGCATAGAAGCTAAGATAAGACAAAATTGTATTACATTTCCTAGATCATGGCTGCTTTAATAAGATCATTAATAAACAAGTTTTGATTTTCTTAAAATTACAAAGTAAGGACTTGATTTACAAAAAAGAAAGACTTGAGAATTTGAAGTGTTTTCGTTTAAAAGGAAGGCATGCTTTTGTCTTAAGCTGGTTTAAAAAGACGGTATGGAAATTGTTTTGGTTTACCTAAAAAGATAGTTGCTATATTTTGATACTACGGGTATCGTGTGACTTTTGTGAAAGACATGGAACTTTTTAAAAGAATTAATGTATGTAGTACTTTTGGGTTAAAAACCCGGATTTGTTGACATGAAATAAAAGTACCTTGTGTGAGTAACTTGCCTATGTTTTGCCTGTGATAGCCTTGTAATACTTTCTTGTCGGTTTGATAAAGTGAACATGTTATGATGCTACGTGTGTTAGTATCTTGTGATGTTTGTGTAAGGGGGTTATTCTTGTTGTGCTTATGTTGTTTAACGATAAACCCGTTGTACTGGTATTATATCACTTACCCCCTGACTTGTTATGTTGCGTGAGTTAGCTACCCCGATGCGAGGAATACCTCATGCGGTCCATGTGACTATGCGGAGCTGCGGGAGTTCCAGGATGATCACTCCGGGTGTGTTACGCCGATGCGAGGAATACCTCATGCGGTCTGTGTGACTATGCGGGCTGCGGGAGTCCAGGTTGATGCCGCGGGTTAGCTACCCCCGATGCGAGGAGTACCTCATGCGGGCCTATGTGGCCTATCTTGAGTGCGGTGAGTTCTGAGGTTAGATCGCGCATTGATACCGAGGCGAGTGGCGGCCGATCGTATGGCGGTCTAGAAAGACCTCGTGATCTGATTTTATAGCATTGTTGATACGGTGGGTTTTAGTAGTCGGTTATGCCTTCGTACTTACCCCGTACGGTTTTATTATGACACAGGTGGGACCTGGTGTTCATGTGTATTCCTTGGTGTTTTTATATCATGGACTGCCGGCAGTGAGGAAGGAATTCCACGGGCATGATTGATATTGTGGGCATGAGATCCATGGTTATATTTGAGTGTTGACTTGAGGGCGTGAGTCCCTGACTTGACATGACTGCTTACATATTGTGTATCGTAATTTGATTATCATATATGTCTTCTGTTTTATATAGACTATTATGATTTCATTTCTGATATTTTCATTTCACATACTTGGTACTGTTATCGACCTCGCTTGAAATTTGCGTTAAATCCGCGGTAAGTACACGATTGTTGATCCTCGCTCATAGGATCACAGTTCAGCGTTTTGGGAAGCTCCGTTTCTCCGGAGGCTTATCTTTGGTATAGTCCCCTGTCGTTGTAGGTACTTACATTCAGGGGTATGGCGGGGCCCTGTCCCGTCGTTGTTGTTATAACATTCTTAGAGGTCTGTAGTACTGTCGTGGGCAGGGTTTGTAAAAGGGATGTAACTGTTCAAGCTTTTATTATATATACAGAAAGGTAACCGTTTTGGTTAGCCTGTCTTCTTATTTCACTGTTTGTCTTTTATGAGTTTTTATTTTCGCTGATTTTCTCTGATGTTGTATCACTAGGGTGCCCGGGGTAAGGCACGATCGCGGGAGGTGGTCGTGACAAAAGTGGTATCGAGCGATTAATCCTCGGAAAGTGTCTGAACCGTATCTAGTAAGTCTTGATTATCGCGTGTTGTGCACCACCTTTATGTCGAGGAGGCGAGATATTTAGGATTGGTTTCCATTCTTCTCACTCTGAGATCGTGCCTTAGAAAGTGTTATAAGTTGGACTCCTCGGCGTATTCTTTTCACGTTATGCTTCTACGCGAGGCAAGCGAGCCGAAGGGCAAAGCGGCGAAGGAGGCTGCGAGTTGAGCACGAGAGGGTTACGAGGCACGAGCCAGTCATTATCGAGACGATTGCTTCATTCGAGGAGTTCTGCGCGCGCTAGCCCCGGGAGAGTTTAGAGCGATGGCGGTAGCTCACGAGACTACGATACCGAGCCTCTAGTCCCACGGCGAGAGAGGATATGAGTTACAAGGAGATGGCGATTACTAGCTAGTACGGTGGTGGGAATGAGCAGGACGGGGCCGGTGGTTCAGCGATCAGATGGTTCACCACTAGATCCGATAGTTGAGATTTCGGGACTTCTTGAGTTGCGATCCACGAGTTCTATGGATTGAAGCGAGAAGATCCTCGAGAGTTTATTCGGCGATTCTGCGGTGGATCATTGTCACGACCCGACCTCGAGCATGGCGATCGTGTCTTACCGGGCACCCTAGTGATACAACATCGAGAGAAAATCGGAAATAAAAACTCATGAAAGATAAACAATGAAATAAGAAACAAGGCTAACCAAACGGTTACCTTTACGTACATAAATGAAAACTTGAGCGATTACATCCTTTACAAACCAAACCCAACAAAGTCTTCTGGACCTAAGAATTTTATAACAACAATGACGGACAGGGCCGCCATGCCCCTGAATGTACAAAAGTCTACAACTTGAGGAGCAGTGCCACAAGACAAGCTTAGGAGATATGAAGCTTTCCGAGAAGCTGAGCGATCCTAAGAGTGCGGATCGGCAAGCTATGTACCTCAACTGCGGCATGAACGCAGCCCCGAAGGTCGGCTAACAGTACCAAGTATGTGGCTAATCGTAAATGAAATCATAACAGTTTATATAAAACAGGAGGCATGTGTGCTAACCATACTACAGAACGCCATATATATTAGCAGTCATGTCAAATCAGGGACTCACGCCCGTAAAATCATCACTCAAATACAACCCGGGAATTTAACCCGCACAAAGGCCGCATGCCCTGACATCTCACCTCGGTATAAGCATGGCCCTGGAACCATCCTAGTGGGCCCATACCCGTGGACCATCTAACGTGTCAGTATGCCCAAAGGAGGTAACAAGATGACACCCATAGTGGAAGCATACGTGGGCCACCCAACGTGTCAGTATGTCCAAACAAATAACAAGAAAATACTCACTGTGGAAGCATACGTGGGCCGCTGGCGTGTCAGTATGTCCAAACAATAACAAGATAATACTCACTGTGGAAGCATACCCGTGGGCCACCCAACGTGTCAGTATGTCCAAACAAATAACAAGATAATACTCACTGTGAAAGCACTCGTGGGCCACCCAACGTGTCAGTATGTCCATCAATCAAACAGATAGACGGCCCTCCATCGAGAGACTCGGTAGCACAAAATCAAACACTTGTACAACAATGGCTATCTCAACAAGCATAGGAAAGTTACACACAACTCAAGGTACTTTCAAGTTATGTCAATGTCACGACCCGATCCCGGGCCCGTGACTGGTGCCTTACCCCGGGCACCCTAGTGATACAACATCAGAGAAAATCAGCGGAAATAAAAAAACTAAAACATGAGACAAGTCATAAAGCATGAACCAGGCTAACCAAAACGGTCACCTTCCTGAATATATACATATATCGAACTGAACAGTTAAATCCTTTTACAAAACCCTTCCCACAACAGTACTACAGACCTCTAAGAATGTAACCATAACTATGGACGGGGCGAGGGCCCATACCCACGAATGTACAAGTAACTACACCGACGGGGACTATACCAAAGATAAGCCTCGAGAAAGCGGAGCTTCCCAAACATTGATTGTGATCCTAGCGCGGATCCACAACCGATGTACCTCTACTGCGGCATGAGCGCGGCCCGAGAGTCGATCTGGCAATTGCAGTATGTGGCGTAAAATCGTAAATGAAATCATAATAGTCTATATAAAGCGGGAGACATGTATGATAACCAAAGTATCACGACCGAACCGAACGTGATGGTGCCTTACCGGACACCACTAGTGATACAACATCGAGTAATCAGCGGAACATAAAACAATAACATGAAACCAATGCAATAAGGCGGTGAAATAAGAAAGGCTAACCAGCGGTTACGCTTCATAATATATAACAATTTGAGCGATTACATCCTTTCTACAACTCTTCCCTGCGATTACTCTGGACCTCTAAGAATGATACGACAACAATGGCGGGACGGGGCCCCAAACCACGAATGTAAACACCTACTACGACGGGGACTATACGCGATAAGCCTCGGAGAAGCGGAGCTTCCCAGCAATTGTGACCACGAGGCTAGGATCAACGGCGGTGTACCTCGACTGCGGCATGAACGGCCCGAAGGTCGATCTGGCGGTACCAAGTATGTGGCGAAAATCGTAAATGAAATCATAATAGTCTATAAAGCGAGGAGGCGTGTATGATAACCAAACTACGATTTACAATTAAATAGCGATCGTATCAAGTCGGGGACTCGCGCCTCAAAGTCATCACTCAAATATAACTATGGGTCTCGAGCCCATAACATCAATCATGCGTGGAATACCTTCCTCACGCTGCGATTTATGATATAAAAGCACGAAATATGTTATACCGTATTTCCAGTATATGCGTAAAGGAATACGTACAAAAGTTTGGTCTTAAAGTTAGGCCTTGGGCGATTTTTAGGCCTGACTCACAAAGCGATTTTAAGCGAAAGCGTTTCCACGACTTTTCGTAGGATAAATTCGGCTATGTCATTTCTAATTTTTGCGGATTTTTAGAGAGGCGTAACACTTTGAACCAGCGAGAGGCGACGCACTTGCCACCCGTTGGTGGACTTGTCACGCAATAGGGCGAATGGATGACCATCCTTGTCATAAAGTTGGTTAGATATTTTGTGTGCAAGTTGGCTAGGTACACTTGCCCTAATCTTGACCTTACACTTGCCTAGCACTTGGCTAAATCTTGGCCATTGGTTGGCCGTGTCTTGACCTATAAATACCCCTCTTGAGATGAAGAGTTCTTCATCCACAAAGCTTTCAAGTCTAAAAATCCTTCCCTCTCCTTTGTAAGCAATTCGTCCAACACACCCTCCCCGCCGAGAAGCTTGGCGAGGCTACCCCTAGCCTGGCCGAAACCTACCCCCTCCCTTGGTAGAAAAGTTGCCTTCTTGTATTGTTATAATGCCCAAAATACCTAGCCCAAATACCTTAGTACTTAGTAGAAGTTGTGAAGAACTTCTAAGGTTTCATGGAGCATACAACTTAGGAGCAAAACCTTGCTCGGTAGCGACTTTCTAGGATATTATTGGGCTTCTGAGGTAACTAATCCTAACCCTCTTTTGAATTAGAGAATACTTCTTGTTGTAGAATAAGAATAAGTATAAATACTTAGAAGGTTATTAAGGAATAGAATTGAGCTGTAACACCTTAGAAGGGTATAAAGAAGAATATCTGTTGTACTTACATGGGAATTTGTTTTCCACGATGAACTTATATAGCTCGCGGGTAGGGTTGTGCTGCCCGACTTTCCGTAGAATTGAGGACCCTCTGTTTAGAATGACCTACAGAATAGTCTAGACTTTGATAGATATCTGTGACTATTATAGGCTGATTCTCTGCGCGCGACATACTCGACTTGGCAGGTGGATTTCGCCGAGAAGGTATGTGATTCTTCCTAAAGCATGATATTTTACAATATATATAGTACGGTAGACGTACATGTGTTAACTAAAATATAACTACGGCAATGTCTTTGACTTAAGCCTGAATAACACTTACGGCAATGCCTCACGGCTTAAGCCTGAATAACACTTACGGCAATGCCTCACGGCTTAAGCCTGAATAATAAAGAACTGAAAACATTTCAAAAGGACTACTGAACCATTTTTTACATAAGAGAATTAATTGGTTTCTCAAACAGAAGCTTAAGAGTTATACTAGCTTTATGGGAAGTTAAGTATAACCACTTAAGATTGATAAAAGAAACAAGTTGCCTATGTATTTCTAACAGACTTATATGAAATTGTGAAAAGAATAATAAGATGGTTTGATAAGTAGACATGACATGTTGCTATGTGTGTTAGTACCTTGTAACATTTGTATAAGTGAGTATCCTTGTTGTACTTATGTTGTTTAAAGATAAGTCGTTATGTTAGTGTACTATCACTCACCTCTTGAGATGATCTAGGAGGTTAAGGCGCCCTCCGTCTGGGGTAGACTCGGTGATGCAGGACCGTGATTCGAGAATACCTCTTGGGGGTCCTGGGGGCCTATGCGGAGCTACGAGAGTTCGAGTTAGTATGCGGGGTTATGCCTCATGCGATCTATGTGGCCGTGCGTCTGGCCGAGTCGGGGCGATGCCAGGAGTAGCTACCCTCGATGCGGGGTTATACCTCATGCGGGCCCGTGCGAGTGGCCTATCACGGACTCGAGTCGAGATTAGGCTTGCAGAATGAGGATGTGGCGAGTGGCCTGTTTGATCATTCGCGGCCTAGACAAGGCGTATTCTGATTACTATTGTTGCTCTTGTTTGTGATGTGGCATTATGTGCGGTTTCCTTGGTTGTTTCACACATATTTGTAAAGCTGGTTTTAAAAATGATATGTTTTCATTTAAGTACTTTCTGATTTCGCATACTTAGTACTGTTATCGACCTCCTTGAGGGCTGCGTTCATGCCGCGGTAAGAGCGGCAGTGCTAGATCCGCATCCTTAGGATCTACGTTGGTGTCGGGAGCTCCATCTCTTCCGAGGCTCTACTTTTGGTATGATCTCCTGTTGTAGATAGTTTTTATCTGATCGGGTATGGCGGGGCCACTGTCGCCATAGTTATATATTTCCTTAAGTGCAGTAGTCATTTATGCGATGTCGGATGTAGCGCTAAAACATGATTTTATATATATATCTTAGAAAGCGTGTTTTCTCACATAAAGCGTATGTCTTATTTTATAAAGCTGTTTCATGTCTTGCTTTATATTTCCGTGGTTACTCGATGTATGACTACTTGGGTGCCGGTGAGGCACGATCCACGGGCCGGGCAGTCGTGACAAAAAGTGGTATCGAGCGATTAATCCTCGGAAAGTGTCTCTGATCGTATCTAGTAAGTCTTGATTATCGGTGTGTTGTGCACCACACCAATAATCGAGGAGGCTATAGGATAATTAGGATTGGTTTCCGTTCTTCTCATTCAGAGATCGTGCTTTAGAGGCATGTTATAGGTTGGACCCTCTAACGTATTCCTTTCTATGTGATTATGCCTCGCGTAAAAGGCAACCGGGCGAGAAGGGCAAAGCGGAGAGGCTGCTAGCGAGACACCCAGTCACGAGGCTCGAGCCCGATCTATACGAGGCGGCGAGTTCTATGGCGCCGCCCGGCCCAGCGAGACCACAGTACCCGCTCGCATCCCGCGATGCAGGCGGAGGAGTTAGGAAATCTGAGAGATAGCCAGCTTTTGGCTAAAGTTGTGGCGTCTGAGAGAGGTTGGATCTGGCGATTCGATTCGGCTCGGCTCGGTCGTACCGTTGTTCACCCGGCGAGAGAGTTTGAGGCTACGAGACTTCTTGAGTTGTAGCCGCGGAGTTTTATGGGTCGGCCGGAGGATGATCGCGAGGAGTTCATCCGTCGGTCGAAGGATTTTGAGAGTGATCGGGCGTCGGAGACCGAGTCCGTGATCTTTGGTTCACATAAATTGCGTGATACGCGATCGATTGGTTTGATTCATGGGAGTTATCCGGGGAAACCAGCGTCCCACTTGCAGGATGAGTTCTCGAGGCTTTCCTCGCTCACTTCTTGCCTCGCGGATGAGAGGCGCGGGTGATAGATTTTTACTCACGGCGAGAGAGGGCCTTTGTCGAGTACAATGTCGAGTTTGATTCATTGGCTCGATATGTCCCGGCGTGGTAGCGAGATATGGAGGATAGGGTGCACCGCTATGTCACCGGGCTAGATGACTATATGGCCGAGTCATGTGCGGGGTTTCTCTCGGCCGGGTATGGACATTACCGCGTGCGACTCACGCCCTTGGATGCGAGGCGCGGTCGGCGAGTGGGCGACGGCGGCGAGAAGAAGGCCGGGGCGGGAGGTCTTACGGTGGTTATCGTGGTGGCGGCCTCGGCGGCGATCTGGGTCGCACCACGGCCCGGCCTGAGCACTCTGCGCGTCCTCGGCCACGGCCCGCGATTTTGGCCGGCGGGGCGGGGCTTGAGCGTCGGGTAGCGAGTGCGGCGATCGGGACCACCCGGTGTGGCCGTCACGGTAGATCCATTCACGGAAGTGTGGTACTACTTTTGGAGCTTATTCTGATTGTGGCCAGCGGTCACTTTGCGGAAGCTGTCAGGCCGAAGCGTGGCGGTGGTAGGGCTCGGCGCCCGAGTTTTGTTGCGCTTGATCATCTCCTGCGATTACTCGCCGGAGGCGAGTGCTCGTAGGTCGGCAGTCGCGGCGACGTGGCTCGAGTCGATTCTAGCGGTCCTCGAGAACGCATTTATGCTTTGTCCGGTAGAAGCGAGATCGGGAGGCCTCGCTGATGTAAATCCGCGGTACCTTATCGGTTCAGGTTTGATGTGTATGCTTTGATAGATCGGGTTCTACTCTGTCTATATATCTCCCTTGTTGCTAGTAGGATAGGGATAGAGCACGAGTCCATGGACCGCTCGAGGTAGCTACGCCGATGGGTGATTCGGTGGTAGCTCGGCGGGTATATAGGGCTTGTCTGTGACCATTCTGATCGTCGGACCTGGCCGACTTGATAGAGTTGGAGATGATTGACCGGCGTGATTATGGGGATGGATTGGCTAGCTTCTTGCTATGCCAATGTAGGCTGAGAGAGAGAGTAATGCAGTTCGATTTCTGAGGCCGGTTGTTGAGTGGGAGGAGCACGGTATCGTAGAGGGTAGGTTTATTTCCTACCTCGAGGCTAGGAAGATGGTGCGAGAAGGGTATATCTACCATCTCGTTCGGGTGTTTGATCTGAAGGCTGCGGTACCAGATTTTCCGTCGATTCGATGGTCGTGAGTTCCCAGGCGTGTTTCGGATGACCTCCGAGTATCCCTCACGAGAGGAGATCGAGTTTGTATAGATGTGTTGCGGATACTCGGCTATTTCCATTCGCCATACGAGAATGGCACTGCCGAGTTGAGAGAGTTGAAGGATCGGCTTAGGGATTTGCTAGAGAAGGGCTTCATTAGGCCTAGTGTTTCTCCAGGGGCCGGTATTGTTCGTGAAGAAGAAGGGCGGGGCCAGCTGCGCATGTGTGTTGATTACAAGCGGTGAACAAGGTGACCATTAAACGAGATACCCCTTCCCGGGATTGATGATTTGTTCGACCGGTTGCGGGCGCGAGATGTTTCTCAGATTGATCTGCGTTCGGGCTATCATCGAGTTCGTGTCGGGAGGTGGATGTCCCTAGGGCGCATTCCGGACGATGCAGGCATTATGAGTTGAGTCATGTCTTTTAGGTTGACCAATGCTCGTGGTATTCATGGATTTGATGAACCGAGTGTTCAAACCATTTTGAACACGTTTGTGATAGTGTTCATTGATGATATCTTGGTTTATTCTCGCTCGGGCGGGAGCATGCGTAGCATTTGAGGCTGTCTTGTGATTCTCGAGATCAGCGATTTATGCCAAGTTTTCCAAATGTGAGTTTTGGTTGACTTGATGGCGTTTCTTGGGCATATTATGGGTGATGGCATTCGAGTTGTCTGGCGAATCGAGCGATCGAGACTTAGCCTGAACCTACTACTCCGATAGAGGTTCGCGATTTTAGGCCTTGCGAGTATTATCGGTTCGTGGAGAAGTTTGCTTCTATCTGCACCATTGACTAAGTGACTCGGAAGCGGCCAAGTTTGATGGTGATGCTTGTGGCGGGGTTTCGATTCTTTGAAAGAGGCGGCGACCGCCCCGTTCTTACTCTTCGGAGGTCGGATGGTTATGTCGTGTATTGTGATCGTCGGGCATCGGGTTGGGATGTGTGTTGATGCGGCATGGCGAGTTATAGCATATGCGTCCGGCGGTGAAGAAACACGAGAGGAACTACCCGCGTGATTTGGAGTTAGCGGTGTGATTCACGCTTTGAAGATCTGGAGGCACTATTTGTATGGGGTTCACGTGGATATTTTTCACAGACCACAAGAGCCTCGGTATATCTTCGACGCAGGAGTGAACTTACGGCGAGAGCGGTGGTTAGAGTTGCTAAGGATTACGATGTGGACATCTGTACCACGGGCAAGGCCAATGTTGTGGCGGATGCCTTAGTCGTAGGTCGATGGGAGCCTATCGGATGTGCGACTAGAGAGAAGGGACATGGTTCGTAATTTGCACGGTTAGCGAGCCTTGGTGTCGTTTGATTGATTACGATAGCAATGGGGTTAGAGTTCGTGAGGTTGCGAGTCTTCCATCGTTGAGGAGGTGAAGAGCAGCGATTCGAGGATCCGGCTTTGATTCGATATCGTGATCTGACTCTTCGTGAGGGCAAGGGTCGCTTTTGAGGTAGCACGATGGGGTGCTAAGGTTTGGCGAGTTGTGTGTTCGGATGTTTGAGGACTTGGCGAGTTCTTGGGGAAGCCTGCGGTAGCGTTACTCTATCCATCGGGTCGACCAAGATGTACCACGACCTTAGATCGTGTATTGGTGGGATGGCTTGAAGAGGGGCGTTGCGAGTTCGTAGCTCGGTGCGTGTTGTCGGCAGTGAAGGTAGAGCACGGAGACACGGTGGTTTATTCTGACGATAGAGATCGAGCACGGAAGTGGGAGGTAATCAACATGGACTTCATCAGGATTACCTCGCACTCGGAGGAGACATGATTCTATATGGGTTATCGTCGACGGTGTGAAATCAGCCCACTTTCTTCCGTCGGGGCGACTTTTGGTGAGGATTATGCGGACTTTACATCAGAGATCGTCGGTGCGTGGAGTCCTACTTGATCATATCGATGAGAGCCCGGTTCACGGCCAACTTACGGAGGTCCTTCGAGGAGTTTAGGGGCCGGTGAGCACGAGTGCGCATTTCATCCGCAGCAGACGGACGAGCGAGCGCATATCCGGACTCTTGAGGATATCTGCGAGCTGTGTTATTGACCGATGGTAGTTGGGAGGATCATTTGCCTCTAGTTGAGTTCGCGTATAATAATAGCTACCACTCCGGTATTCGGATGGCGCCTTATGAGGCCTTGTATGGGAGGAAGTGCGGATCGCCTATAGGTTGGTTCGAGGTGGGCGAGTGCGGCTAGTGGGACGGTTGGTGCAGCGAGCGATGGATAAGGTGAAGCTTATCAAGGCGGCTATTGGACTGAGTCGGCCAAGTCGTATCACGGATCATCGTCGTCGACATCAGAGTTTGCGATTGATGATTGGGTTTTCTGAAGGTGTCACCATGAAGGGTGTGATGAGATTCGGGAAGAAGGAAACTTCGGCCCAGTACATTGGGTCGTTTGATTGTCGCGAGGTAAGCAAGGTTGCCTACGAGTTGAATCTGCCGTCCGATCTGGAGGCGGTGCATCGGTGTTTCACGTATCTATCTTTGAGGAGATGTATCGGGGATCCATCTAGGTACATCCGATTGGCGATGTCCAGTGGCCAGGGGTTATCGTATGAGGAGATTCCATGGCGATAATCGATCGTCGGGTTAGGCGTCTGCGGACGAAGGGCGTGGCTTCCGTCAAAGTCTTGTGGCGGAACGAGCTCGAGGAGGAGATGACGCGGAAGCCGAGGAGGACATGAGGCGAAGTATCCTCACTGTTCCTACCACTCGGATAATTCACTTTCCTACTTGTAAATCTTCATTATCGTTTATGCCTAAGTGTTGTTTATGGCGTGTGTGGCTTTTGCAAAGCTGTTTAAGTTTTGAAGAACCTTATCGTTATCTGTCTTGGGAAGGAACATTCGGACGAATGTTTCTAAGGAAGGAGAATGTTATACCGTATTTCCAAGTATGTGCGTAAAGGAATACGTCAAAAGTTTAGTCTTAAAGTTAGGCCTTGGGCGATTTTTAGGCCTGACTCACAGCGAAACGATTTTCCGATGAAGCGTTTCCACGACTTTCGTAGGATAAATTCGGCTATGTCATTTCTAATTTTTGCGGATTTTTAGAGAGGCGTAACATTTTGGACCAACGAGAGGCGACACTTGCCACCTCTCATTGGTGGACTTGTCACGGCAATAGGGCGAATGGATGACCATCCTTGTCATAAAGTTGGTTAGATATTTTGTGTGCAAGTTGGCTAGGTACACTTGCCCTAATCTTGACCTTACACTTGCCTAGCACTTGGCTAAATCTTGGCCATTGGTTGGCCAGGTCTTGACCTTTAAATACCCCTCTTGAGATGAAGAGTTCTTCATCCACGATCGCTTTCAAGTCTAAAAATCCTTCCTCTCCCTTTGTAAGCAATTCGTCCAACACACCCCCTCGCCAGAAGCTTGGCGAGGCTACCCACCCTAGCCTAGCGAAACCTACCCCTCCCTTGGTAGAAAAGTTGCCTTCTTGTATTGTTATAATGCCCAAAATACCCTAGCCCAAATACCTTAGTACTTAGTAGAAGTTGTGAAGAACTTCTAAGGTTTCATGGAGCATACAACTTAGGAGCAAAACCTTGCTCGGTAGCGACTTTTCTAGGATATTATTGGGCTTACCAGGGTAACTAATCCTAACCCTCTTTTGAATTAGAGAATACTTCTTTGTTGTAGAATAAGAATAAGTATAAATACTTAGAAGGTTATTAAGGAATAGAATTGAGCTAACACCTTAGAAGGGTATAAAAGAAGAATATCTGTTGTACTTACATAGAATTTGTTTTCACGATGAACTTATATAGCTCAGGGTAGGGTTGTCTTTGCCCGACTTTCAGTAGAATTGAGGACCCTCTGTTTAGAATGACCTCTGAGAATAGTCTAGACTTTGATAGATATCTGTGACTATTATAGGCTGATTCTCTGCATGACATACTCGACTTGGCGGTGGATTTCGGTAGAAGGTATGTGATTCTTCCTAAAGCATGATATTTTACAATATATATAGTGCGGTAGCGTACATGTGTTAACTAAAATATAACTACGGCAATGTCTTTGACTTAAGCCTGAATAATACTTATGGCAATGCCTCACGGCTTAAGCTGAATAACACTTCTGGTGATGCCTGTGACAAGCTTTGAATAATAAGCGAAAACATTTCAAAGGACTCTTGAACCATTTTCTGAAGAGAATTAATTGGTTTCTCAAGCGAAGCTTAAGAGTTATACTAGCTTTATGAGAAGTTAAGTATAACCACTTAAGATTGATAAAAGAAACAAGTTGCCTATGTATTTCTAACGGACTTATATGAAATTGTGAAAGAATAATAAGATGGTTTGATAAGTAGACATGACATGTTGCTATGTGTGTTAGTACCTTGTAACATTTGTATAAGTGAGTATCCTTGTTGTACTTATGTTGTTTAAAGATAAGTCGTTATGTTAGTGTACTATCACTCACCTCTTGAGATAATCTAGGAGGTTAACGCCTCCGTCACGGGGTAGACTCGGTGATGCAGGACCGTGATTCGAGAATACCTCATGCGGGTCGGGGGCCTATGCGGGCTACGAGAGTTCGAGTTAGTATGCGGGGTTATGCCTCATGCGGTCTATGTGGCCATGCGGACGGCGAGTCGGGGCGATCTTGGGAGTAGCTACCCTCGATGCGGGGTTATACCTCATGCGGGCCCGTGCGAGTGGCCTATGCGGACTCGGGAGTCGAGTTAGGCTTGCGAGAATGAGGATGTGGGCGAGTGGCCTGTTTGATCATTCGCCTAGACAAGGCGTATTACGATTACTATTGTTGCTCTTGTTTGTGATGTGGCACTATATGCGGTTTCCTTGGTTGTTTCACACATATTTGTAAAGCGGTTTTAAAATGATATGTTTTCATTTAAGTACTTTCTGATTTCGCATACTTAGTACTGTTATGCGACCTCCTTGAGGCTGCGTTCATGCGCGGTAAGGGCAAGCGGTGCTAGATCCGCGTCCTTAGGATCTCTACGTTGGTGTCGGGAGCTCCATCTCTTAGGAGGCTCTACTTTTAGTATGATCTCACTGTTGTAGATAGTTTTATGCGATCGGGGTATGGCGGGCACTGTCGCCATAGTTGTATATTTCCTTAGAAGTGCAGTAGTCATGTTATGCGATTGTCGGATGTAGCGCTAAAACATGATTTTATATATATATCTTAGAAAGCGATGTTTTCTCACATAAAGCGTATGTCTTATTTTATAAAGCTGTTTCATGTCTTGCTTTATATTTCCAGGTTACTCGATGTATGACTACTTGGGTGCCGGTAAGGCACGATCACGGGCCGGGCAGTCGTGACAAAATACACATGAACACGAGTCCCACTGTGTCTAATAAAATAGTGCGAGTGAAATCTGAAGGCATAACCACTAACACCCATAGTACTAACGGTCATAAAGCGTATCATGATATCTGTCTGCCGTCACATGATCAAAGCCGGGTCACTTTCGCGATGCTCGGATGTGCGCGTCTAGCCTGGAACTCTCGCGACTCGCGTAGGCCAACCTCGTAGGCGCGTGAGGTATTCTCTCGCGAGGTAAGCTACTCCCGCATCGTCACGGACTCGCGATCCGCGTACCCCGAAACCCGCATAACCACAAGCAAACTAGCATGCGATCGACCCGTTCGGGGGCGTGGTGGTGCCTACCAGGAACCCTAGTGATACAACATGAGTAATCAGCGGAACATAAAGACAATACATGAAACCAATGTAATAAGGCGGTGAAATAAGAAGGCAGGCTAACCAAAAGCGGTTCTGTCGGTATATATAAATAACAATTTGAATAGTTACATCCCTTTCTACCACTCTGCCCATGCGGATTACTACGGACCTCTAAGAATGATATGACAACAACGGCGGGACGGGGCCGTCGTACCCTGAATAAGCACCTACAACAACGGGGACTATACGAATAAGCCTCGGAGACGGAGCTTCCAAGCGCTGCTGTGACCACTAAGGCGAGGATCGGCGGCGGTGTACCTTTACTGCGGCATGAGCGGCCCGAAGGAGTCGGTCTGGTACAAGTATGTGAAACTAAAAATCGTAAATGAAATCATAATAGTCTATAAAGCGGGAGACATATGATAGCAAACTACGATTCCACAATAATAGCGATCGTGTCAAGTCGAGGACTCGCGCCCTCAAAGTCATCACTCAAATATAACTATGGGTCTCAAGCCCATAACATCAATCATGCGTGGAATACCTTCCCGGCTGCCGTGATTTATGATATAAAAGCACCCGAGAATACATGAACATCGGGTCCCGCTGTGTCTAATAAAGCGATGCAGGTAAATGCGAAGGCATAGCCGACTACTAACACCTACAAGTACTAACAAGGTCATAAAGCGTATCATGATACTTGTCTAGGCCGTCGCATGATCAAAGCCGGTCACTCGCGCGATATCAAATGTGTGCGTCTAGCCACAGAACTCTCGTAGCTCGCGTAGGCCAACCTGTAGGCCGCGTGAGGTATTCCTCGCGTCGGTAGCTCTCCGGCGTCGTCTGGACTCGCGATCCGCGTAGCCACAAAGACCGCGTGACCACAAGGGCGCACATTAACACTGGAACTCCGTGGTTCCGCATGGATCCACGGACCCGCGTAGGTATTCTCGAATCATGGTCGTCCCGGACCGCTGAGTCTACCGTATTGGAGGCGACAACCTCGGAAACAAGTCAAGGTGAGTGGTACAATACCAACATAACGGTGATAGTCAAACAACTTAAGCGCGATCGAAGGAAAACCCCTTTACAACCGTCACAAGATACTAACACACGTAGCATCCTATCATGTTTACTTAACAAATCACCAAGAAAGTATTACAAGGCTATCACAAACCAACACAATCAAGTTATATACACAAGGTACTTTCTATATGATTAACAAGATCGGGTTTTATCCCCAAAGTACTTCATACATTAACTCTTTAAAGATCGTTACTTCACAAAACCACACAATACGTAGTATATGAAAATAGAGTGATTATCTTTTGAAGTAAATCAAAACATTTACCTTTGTAAAATCAAGTAACATTATTTTCCAAGCGTCCAAGTTTGCCTAATTTCAAATGTTCACGGTTCTTATTTTAGAAAGGTTTAGTAGTTCATAGTCTTATTCATTTAAGAATATAATTCTCTTTTAAACCATCAGAAACATAAGCCTTATATGTGAGTAGGATATTCTTGTTTATAACAATCTTATTACTGACCATGATCTAGGAAATATCATTTTGTCTCATCTTAGCTTCATGCGGATGGAAGTTTCTCTTGGTTTAATAATACTTAATCTGTCAAAACATTTCCTTTTATTAGCAGCTGCGGTGGTTTGTCGATACATTCGATTTCAAATCGGTAAAACATTCTTAAGCCGTTATACCTAACTTCCCATAAAGCTAGTATAACTCTTAAGTTTTCAAAAACCAAGTATTACTTCTTCTTTCAAAATGATTCAAAAATCTTTTGAAATACTTCAAGTTCTTTATTATCACATAACCCGCCAGTTATAGTTCAAATCAGTTACCCTTTTAAAAACCACAAGTATTTTCTTACCTACATAAAGTGTTATAACTGACTTCCCATAAAGCGTTATAACACTTTATGTTTAAACAATCTAATACATTTAACATATATGCGTCTATCGTACTACATAGTTACACATATCATGCTAGAAGAGATAGGAAGAGGTTCACATACCTCGCGAGTATCGACTAATAGCAAAAGCGCTCAAGTTCTTCCAAGTCGGCTCCTTAAGCCAGTAGATCGCGCCACACGTAGTACTTCAACCTATAAGGCCACAAGGCGCTTATTAACATTTAGATCTCTTCGTAGAACATTCTACGTAAAATTCGTGACTCCCCACATGACGCGTAAATCTCTCATCTATCGGTGGCTATCAAGCCAACCGGGGTTTATACATCTAACCGGGACGTGTACAATTCTCTGTAATGCTACACAAGTCTCTTTGTAATACAATCTATGTAATTACTGATTCTCTTTCTTATATTCGGGCTTAAGTCAAAGACATTGCATGAAAGCTAGGATTTAGTTCTATATATAGTATACTTCAACTATATAATCTTACAACATGTAATTTCCAATTACAATAGAGGACAAGATATTTACCTCGATAAGCCCATAATTATCCAAGTATAAAGTCGATCACAGGCAACGTTTGGCTCGACTCAGTGCGCTCGACCAGCTCCAAACTACCCTTAGAAGTTCTAACCAACTTACATACTACTCCAACTAACCGTGGAGATTTTCCTTAGGGTTTCGGTTTTGTATTGGAAAGTATAATAGTATAAGCGGGCTTTTTGTAAAGGTATAACCTTAGAATACTACAAGGTATCTGGCTAAGGTAATTTGGGCATTATAACAATACTTTTGAGAGTATTTCTACAAGAGGGGGTATTTATACGACAATACCACAAGGGGGTGTATACCCATCGGCCTACCACTAGGGGTACTCGGCCAAGGGGAAGGACTCTCGGCGGGCCTTCTCAAAGGGGAGGGGGTGTTTGGACGAAACACTACAAGGAGAGGAAGGCTTTCAAGACTTAGAAACTTTGTGGAATGGATGAAGAAGTCATCAAAGAGGGGGGTATTTATAGGTCAAGCCATGGCCAACCAATGGCCAAAATCATGCCAAGTGCAAGGCAAGTGTAGGGCCAAGATCATGCCAAGTGCACCTTATCCATCTACCACAAAAATATCCTACCTACTACTTGACAAAAGCCAAACCATTTCGTCCACCCTTGACCGCCCAAGACCTTCCAATGAGAGGGTGACAAGTGTCGCCCTCTTGTTGGTCCAAAATGTTTCGTCTCTCGGAAAAATCCGCAAAAATTAAAAATGACATAGCCGGAATTTTCCCTACGAAAGCTGTGGAAACGTTTCGTCGAAAACGACTCTAGCAGGGTGTTGTGCACAAAAATAATTCGCCAAGCCTTATTAAAAGTTCAAATTTTCTACGCATATCCTTACGTACATACTGCGGAAATACGGTATAACACTAACTGGAACTCCGTAGTTCCGCATGGATCCACGGACCGCGTGAGGTATTCTCGAATCATGGTCCCGGACGCTGAGTCTACCCGCGTGGAGGCGACAACCTCGGAAACAAGTCAAGGTGAGTGGTACAATACCAACATAACGGTGAGAGTCAAACAACTTTAAGCGTGATGGAAACCCCTTTACACTAACATCACAAGATACTATCACACGTAGCATCCTGGCGTGTTTACTTAACAAATCAACAAGAAAGTATTACAAGGCAATCACAAACCAACATAATCAAGTTATATACACAGGTACTTTCTACTATATGATTAACAAGATCGGGTTTTATCCCCAAAGTACTTCATACATTAACTCTTTAAAAGATACGTTACTTTCACAAAAACCACACAATACGTAGTATATGAAAATAGAGTGATTATATTTTGAAGTAAATCAAAACACTTACCCTTGTAAAATCAAGTAACAACATTATTTTCCAAGCGTCAAGTTTGCCTAATTTCAAATGTTCACGTTTCTTATTTTAGAAAGGTTTCGTAGTTCATAGTCTTATTCATTTAAGAATATAATTCTCTTTTAAACCATCCGAGAAACATAAGCCTTATATGTGAGTAGGATATTCTTGTTTATAACAATCTTATTACAATGACCATGATCTAGGAAATATCATTTTGTCTCATCTTAGCTTATGCGGATGGAAGTTTCTCTTGGTTTTAATAATACTTAATCTGTCAAAACATTTCCTTTTATTAACGCTGCGGTGGTTTGTCGATACACATTCGATTTCGAACTCGATAAAACATTCTTAAGCGTTATACCTAACTTCCCATAAAGCTAGTATAACTCTTAAGTTTTCAAAACTAAGTATTACTCTTCTTTCAAAATGATTCAAAAATCTTTTGAAATACTTCAAGTTCTTTATTATCACATAACACGATTATAGTTCAAATCAGTTACCTTTTAAAACCATAAGTATTTTCTTACATACATAAAATTTGTTATAACTGACTTCCCATAAAGCGTTATAACACTTTATGTTTTAGACCAATCAAATACATTTAACATATGTCGTCACTGTACTACATAGTTACACACATATCATGCTAGAAGAGATAGGAAGAGGTTCACATACCTCGCGGCGATTATCGACTAATAGCAAAGCGCTCAAGTACCTCAAACCGGCTACTCCTTAAGCCAAGTAGATCGCGCCACGCATAGTACTTCCACCTATAAGGCCACAAGGCGCTTATTAACATTTAGGTCTCTTCGTAGAACATTCTCTGAAAATTCTGACCTCCCCACAATGAGCGTAAATCTCCTCTCTATCGGGGCTACCAAGCCAACCGGGGGTTATACGTCTAATCGGACGTGCACAATTCTACCTCACGAGAAAAGCTACACAAGTCTCATGTCTGATCTATGTAATTACGATTCGATACTTCTTTCGAAAAGGTTTCTTATTATTCAGCTTAAGTCAAAAGACATTGCGATAACTACGTTGATTCTATATATAGTATACTTCAACTATATATTCTAACAACATGTAATTTCCAATTACAATAGGGGACAAGATAATTACCTCGATAAGCCCATAATTATCCAAGTATAAAGTCGATCTGAGCAACGTTTAGCTCGACTCCGTGCGCTCAACCCGCTCCGAACCACCCTTAGAAGTTCTAACCAACTTCTACTTAATACTCCAACTAACTATGGAGATTTTCCTTAGGGTTTCGGTTTTGTGACTGAAGGGAAGTATAATAGTATTTTTGGGCTTTTCGTATAAGTATAACCTTGGAATACTACAAGGTATAAGGGCCAAGGTATTTTGGGTATAGTAACAATACTTTTGAGAGTATTTCTACCAAGATGGGGGGTATTTATACGAGACAACACCACAAGGGAGTGTATACCCCTCGGCCACCAGCTAGGAGGGTACTCTCGACGAGGGGAGGGCTCTCGGCGAGGGCCTCGCCAAGGGGAGGGGTGTTGGGCCGAACACCACAAGAGAGGGGGAAGGGATTTTAGACTTAGCACAATTTTTGGATGAAGAAGTTTATCAAAGGGGAGGGTATTTATAGGTCAAGCCATGGCTAACCAATGGCGAATCAAGCCAAGTGTGGTGCAAGTGTAGGGCGAGATCATGCCAAGTGCACCTTATCCATCTACCACAAAATATCCTACCTACTACTTGACAAAAATGTCAAGGAATTCGTCCCCTTTACCGCTCCACCAATGAGAGGGTGCCAAGTGGCGCCCTCTTGTTGGTCCAACACGTTCGTCTCTCGGAAAAATCCGCAAAATTAAAAATGACATAGCGGAATTTACCTACGCGAGTTGTGTAAAGCGTTTCGTCAAAACGACTCTAGCAAGGTGTTGTGCACAAAAATAATTTCGGCCAAGCACTTTAAGGCACAAACTTTTCTCGTCGTCTTACGTGCATACTGCCGAAATACGGTATAACATTCTCCTCGCTCAGAAACATTCGTCCGAATGTTCCTTCTAATCTCAACCAAGCGTGCGCCCGATGATAGTCTTCACTACTATACTTACGAACAATCCACGCCACTGGCCACAACAACACTGCGCCAAAATACTTACATCCAAGTCCACGAGAAACACCTCTAACATCACAAACGCTCCCATCCAAGGGTCTAAAATATAATTCCTTCGCACTTTCTCCATACAAAAGAAATGGTCACATCTCTCGCCTCAATACATGCTTGCTTCTCCCTTTACTCGTCGTGATACCACTTTTGTCACTTTGCGCGAGGTTCTAGTGTCACTCCGCGACCTAACAAATGGTACCGCCGCATGCGATCCCCGAGGCCGTCGTGACACTCGAACTCTTACCACAATTTCGATCTTCGCCGCTTTCCAAAACTCGGTTACTATCTCTAACGTGATCATCATTAAGCGGGAACACTGGATGGATCTCGATACTTTCCGATCATAACATTACGAAGATCGTCATCGCCTCCTAAGTCGGACGGCAAATGCTAACATATAGGCAACCTGGCCTATTCTTCTCATGAACTCAAAAGGCCCAAAGTAACTCGGGCTAAGTTCCTCTGTTTTCCAAAACTCGTCACACCCAATCCGGGGTGGTACTTTCAAGAAGACCGACCGTCAACTCAACTCTAAGAGTCGCCGATTATCCGCACGATTTCTCCGAGCCGCGAACCTCTTCTAGACAAGCTTTACCACATCCACAAATCTGGAACAAGCTGAACCAACTATCCAATCTTGCCAACATCGAACCAATCGGCGGCGACTTACACATCCGCCCCACAAGGCTTCATAAGGCGACATCCGAACACCGAAATGGTAGCTTAAACACTCCTCCACAGAGACAACAATCTCACGACTACCCCTGAAATCCACACACTGGCCCGAGGGCGAATGCGATTCTGAGACTCACCTGAGTTCTTAACCCTGCCTGGTAAAACTTCCAGAAACAAAACAGCCGTACCCTGGGCTCCACTGTCTGTCATAAGGTGAAGGTAGGCACCCCGTGCAGCCTTACAACCTTTCAGATAAATCAACACTGCCGAGTAAACGGTCTTTGCTAGAAGACAAGACGGCTGACCTCTCACGACCATCGGTCGAATCGTCCACGACCTCGTACGTTGGTTAACTAAACTTGGGCCTAACACCCTCATAACCCCAACCCAAAGCGGGACCACTACAACTGACCCCAACACCATTCAGGCCTCGGGTTGACCCGCAACGTGGCCTCAACCCGACCCGGCCAAGCGCAAGACATTAGCTCCCCGAACCGGATAACTCTCTCTAATAACGTTACGAAAAGCTAGCGGTTTTCTTAGCTCAACTACCCTCTTTCATTCCACACTACTCGGAGTTATCCCACAAACATAGCTCACGCACTATGCACTCCTATAAGGGTCAAACATAAACATACGTCTTTTACTCGAGATGGCCTTACCTCTAAGGTCTTCACGTATAATGCTCTAAGGCTTACGTTTCTGAGGTTAAGGATATATCTATATCTACTGCTTCACTCCCCTTAGTCATTCTAATCAAACCTGCCCGTAGGGCGCATAGCTAAGGAAGATGACGAACTACCCACCGATCCTGAAGGCTAAGTCCTCCTACAAGGACACTCTTTCGACATCGACCGGCGGTCGTAGGTACAACAAGTACCCGACTAAAAGACGACATTCCCGATGGCGTCACACATCGCTAATGAATACCGAGGAACATCAATCGGTGGTGGAACCTACGTGTAGTGCCGGAACCTAAGCTCGAGCTCACCAAATCCTGCGTACCGAGCGCCACGAACCCCGCGAGGACCTCTGCACTGGTGGATGTCCAAATCTAATCCGCTGGTGAGGTGACTCGCCTTGAAAGTTACCAAAGGACCTTGCTGCTCTGGCCCTCTTCTGCTGTCCTTCGTTAACCCGTTGATCTCTACGTTTCTTGGCCTGTTGCGCATAAGCCCATACGAGCCATGCTCAGCTTAATCGAGGAATTACTCTTGAACAACCCTCTCTTAGATAGTCATCAAGACTCGCGGTACATCGGTATACTCTCTGTTAGCCAAATCCATAGCTAGTAACAGGGTCGCCTTCTTGCAATCTAAATTCACTGTTCCCGGTCGTGGAACTGAAGGTTCAAATATCATGGCGCAGTAGGAACTGCTGCCGTCGTGCTAAACTTCTTGGGCTGGTGGCGTAGCATAACTCCCGAATGAAATACCACCCCGGTGATGATTGGGCTGTGCCCTCGAACCCTCTCGAACTCTACTCAGCCTCCTTTCGCCTCGCTCCCGGGCCGGTTTGCCCTACGCGAGGCATAGCGGTGAGAAAGAAATGCGTGAGAGGTCCAACTTACAACATGACTCTAAGGCACGATCTCGAGTGAGAAGAATAGAAACCAATCCTAAATATCCTATAGCCTCACGATTATTGGTGTGGTGCACAACACACCGATAATCAAGACTCTATCGGATACGGTCTGTAGACACTTTCCGAGGATTAATCGCTTCGATACCACTTTTGTCACGACCGAACCGGGCAGTGGATCGTGCCTTACCGGGCACCCTGGTGATACAACATCGAGTAATCAGAACATAAAACAATAACATGAAACCAATGCAATAAGACGGTGAAATAAGAAGACAAAGCTAACCCAGCGGTTACGCCGTAATATATAACAATTTGAACGATACATCCCTTTCTACAACTCGCCCGCAGCGATTACTGCACTTCTAAGAATGATACGACAACAATGGCGGACAGGCCCCGCCAAACCCCGAATGTAAACACCTACTACGGCGGGACTATACGACCGATAAGCCTCCGAGAAACGGAGCTTCCCAAACGCTGAATCGTGACCACGAGAGCTAGGATTAACGATCGTGTACCTCAACTGCGGCATGAACGCGGCCCAAGGAGGTCGATGCAACAGTACTGGTATGTGAAATCAAAATACCGTAAATGAAATCATAATAGTCTATAAAGCAGAGACATGTATGATAACCAAACTACGATTTACAATTAAATAAGCGATATATCAAGTCGGGACTCGCGCCTCAAAGTCATCACTCAAATATAACTATGGGTCTCAAGCCCATAACATCAATAATGCCCGTGGAATACCTTCCTCACTGCCGGCAGTTTATGATATAAAAGCACCAAGAAATACACATGAACACCATGTCCCACCGGTGTCCTAATAAAATAGTACAGGGTAAGTACGAAGGCATAACCGACTACTAACACCCATAGTACTAACAGGGTCATAAACTGTATCATGATATATGTCTAGACCGTCACATGATCAAAGCTGGTCACTCGCCCGATGCTCGGATGTGCGCGTCTAGCCCTGAACTCTCCGCGACTCGCGTAGGCCAACCTCATAGGCCCGCATGAGGTATTCTCGCGTCGGTAGCTACTCCCGCATCGTCTGGACTCGCGATCGCACGTGCCACGACCGCGTGACCACAAGTGCCGCAAACTAACCCGAACTCCGTAGTTCCGCATGGATCCCGGACCCGCGTGAGGTATTCTCGAATCATGGTCCTGCATCGCTGAAGTCTACCCCGCGTGGAGGCGCAACCTCCGGAAACAAGTCAAGGTGAGTGGTACAATACCAATATAACGGCTGAGAGTCAAACAACTTTAAGCGTAGTCGAGGGGAAACCCCTTTACACTAACATCACAAGATACTATCACACGTAGCATCCTAGCATGTTTACTTAACAAATCAACAAGAAAGTATTACAAGGCAATCACAAACCAACATAATCAAGTTATATACACAAGGTACTTTCTATATGATTAACAAGATCGGGTTTTATCCCCAAAGTACTTCATACATTAACTCTTTAAAAGATACGTTACTTTCACAAAACCACACAATACCGTAGTATATGAAAATAGAGTGATTATCTTTTGAAGTAAATCAAAACACTTACCCTTGTAAAATCAAGTAACAACATTATTTTCCAAACGTCCAAGTTTGCCTAATTTCAAATGTTCACGTTTCTTATTTTAGAAAGGTTTCGTAGTTCATAGTCTTATTCATTTAAGAATATAATTCTCTTTTAAACCATCCGAGAAACATAAGCCTTATATGTGAGTAGGATATTCTTGTTTATAACAATCTTATTACAATGACCATGATCTAGGAAATATCATTTTGTCTCATCTTAGCTTATGCGGATGGAAGTTTCTCTTGGTTTTAATAATACTTAATCACAAAACATTTCCTTTTATTAACGCTGCGTTGGTTTGTCGATACACATTCTCGATTTCGAACTCAAGAAACATTCTTAAGCCGTTATACCTAACTTCCCATAAAGCTAGTATAACTCTTAAGTTTTCAAAACTAAGTATTACTCTTCTTTCAAAATGATTCAAAAATCTTTTGAAATACTTCAAGTTCTTTATTATCACATAACCGGTTATAGTTCAAATCGGTTACTTTTAAAACCATAAGTATTTTCTTACATACATAAAGTCGTTATAACCAACTTCCCATAAAGCCGTTATAACACTTTATGTTTTAGACCAATCAAATACATTTAACACACGTGCGTCACCGTACTACATAGTTACACACATATCATGCTAGAAGAGATAGGAAGAGGTTCACATACCTCGCGACGATTATCGACTAATAGCAAAACGCTCAAGTACCTCAAACCGGCTACTCCTTAAGCCAAGTATATCGCGCCACGCATAGTACTTCCACCTATAAGGCCACAAGGCGCATTAACATTTAAGTCTCTTCGTAGAACATTCTACGTAAAATTCGCAAAGACCTCCCCGCAATGGCAGAAATCTCCTCCTCTATCGGGGCCTACCAAGCCAACGGGGGTTATACGTCTAATCCGGACGCACAATTCTACCTCACGTAAAAGCTACACAAGTCTACCTGATACACCCTATGTAATTACATTCGACTTCTTCTTCGAAAAGGTTTCTTATTATTCAGCTTAAGTCAAAAGACATTGCGGATAACTACGTCAGTTACATATATAGTATACTTCAACTATATATTCTAACAACATGTAATTTCCAATTACAATAGGGGACAAGATAATTACCTCGATAAGCCCATAATTATCCAAGTATAAAGTCGATCACGGCAACGTTTAGCTCGACTCAGTGCGCTCGACCCGCTCCAAACCACCCTTAGAAGTTCTAACCAACTTCAACTTAATACTCCAACTATCAATGGAGATTTTCCTTTGGGTTTCGGTTTTGTACTGAAGGAAGTATAATAGTATTTACGGCTTTTCAGATAAGTATAACCTTGGAATACTACAAGGTATAAGGGCGAAGGTATTTTGGGTATAGTAACAATACTTTGAGAGTATTTCTACCAAGGTGGGGTGTATTTATACGAGACAACACCACAAGGGGTGTATACCTCGGCCAACCCCACTAGGAGGGGGTACTCTCGCCAAGGGGAGGGCTCTCGCCGAGGGCCTCACCAAAGGGGGAGGGGGTGTTGGACGAACACCACAAGAGAGGGGGAAGGGATTTTAGACTTAGCACAATTTTTGGATGAAGAAGTTCATCAAATGGGAGGGGTATTTATAGGTCAAGCCATGGCTAACCAATGGCCAAGATCAAGCCAAGTGTGGTACAAGTGTAGGGCCAAGATCATGCCAAGTGCACCTTATCCATCTACCACAAAATATCCTACCTACTACTTGACAAAAATGTCAAGGAATTCGTCCCCCTTTACCGCCCCACACTCCACCAATGAGAGGGTGCCAAGTGGCGCCCTCTTGTTGGTCCAACACGTTTCCTCTCTCGGAAAAATCCGCAAAAATTAAAAATGACATAGCCGGAATTTACCCTACGCGAGTTGTGTAAAACGTTTCGTCGAAAAACGACTCTAACCGGGTGTTGTGCACAAAAATAATTTCAGCCAAGCACTTTAAGGCACAAACTTTTCTACGTACGTCCTTACGTACATACTCTGGAAATACGGGGTATAACACAAACTACAGTCCATAATATATAAACAGTCATGTCAAGTCAGGGACTCACGCCCTCAAAGTCATTACTCAAGTATAACAATGGGTCTCACGCCCACAACATCAATCATGCCCGTGGAATACCTTCCTCACTGCCGGCAGTCTATGATATAATCACACTAAGAAGTACACATGAACACTAGGTCCCACCTGTGTCATAACAACCGTACTAACAATACTATACAACCAAACCACGAAGCTGACACGGGGCAAGTACGAAAGCCAACTACCAGATACCAAGCTGCGCACGCAGGTGGTCGGCAAGCACGGCTAACTACGGTACCAAGGCGTGTCACGAGACTTCGCCAAGAACCGAGCGGGAAAGTGCGAAGGCTAACTACTGTGTACCAAGGCCGAATCAGCCACGAGGCGGCAAGCACGAAAGCCAACCACGGATACCAAGGCGAATCGGTAAAACCTCGCGGAGAGCTAGTCCGTGGAATAACACTATCAGGAAACGAACCCTCATCATGGCCGCGTACCCGTGGACCGTCCATCGAGTCGGTATGCCCGGACTATCATAGTGGAAGCATGCGTGGCCGCCCATCGTGTCGGTATGTCCAAAATGATCAAGAATAACACGACCGACCCTCCATCGAGAGATGCGGTAACATAAGAATACAACACTTGCACAACAAGGCTATCACACGCAAACATAGGCACGTTACACACAACTCAAGGTACTTTCATTTTATGACAAGTCCAGGTTTTAATCCCCAAGTACTACGTACGTTAAATTCTTTTAGAAGATCCATTTCTTTTACAAAAGTCACCCGATACCCGTAGTATCAAAATAAAGTGACTAACATTTTAATTAAACCAAAACAACTTCCAGACTTTCCATTTTAAACCAAATTAAGACAATACCATGCCTTCTTTTTAGACCAAAACCCTTTTCCTTTTAAAGTCAAGTTACCATTTTAAAACCAATGATAAAAACCATTCCTTTGTTTTCATAAAGTCGTTATAACTAACTTCCCATAAAGCTGTTATAACACTTTATGTTCTAAACCAAAAACTCTTTAATTCCACAAGTTTCTTTTCTTTTAAAACAACAACAAGTATTCTTTTAAAACCCAAATAACTTACTCTTTTCAAAACAAGTAACCTATACTTAAAATCAAGTTACTTCTCTTTTTCCGAAAACAAGTCGTTATAAGTCAAGTATCTTATCTTTCAAGATCAAGTCTCTTAACTTTCAAAATCAAGTCGTTTATAAGTCAAGTCTCTTATCTTTTAAGATCAAGTCTCTTAACTTCTACAATCAATAAACCATTCTTTTACCTACATAAAGTCGTTATAACTAACTTCCCATAAAGCTATTATAACACCCTATGTTTTAAACCAACCAAATCACTTAGCACATGTACGTCTACCGTACTACATAGTTCACAACAATCATGCTAGAAACGATAGGAAGAGGTTCGCATACCTCGCGACGATTATCGACAATTAGCAAAACGCCCACGAGATTGTAACTCGCTAGCCTTTTCCACTCTTGGTAGAATACGCTACTCAAGTCTTCGCAACCTATAAAGGCCACAAAACGCCTATCAACTCCTAGATCTCTTCGTAGAATATTCTAGCTGCAAGATTCCTTATTCTACGTAAAATTCGCACCTCCCCGCTATCACACAAATCTCCTCACTGCCAAGGCGCTACGGGCCAACAACTCAGGATTACACGTCTAACCTGGCGTGTTCAATTCTAACTTCACAATAATACTACACAAGTCTACTGTAAATGCAGTCAATATAAATACAGTTCAATCCTTTATAATCATCCTTCCAATATAATATACTCAAGTATAACTACTACAACATGTAATATCCAATTACAATAGGGGGACATAGATCATTACCTCGATAAGCCCAAAATTATCCAAGATTATAAGTCGATCCTGAGCAACGTTTAGCTCCAAATCCTTACGCTCCAACCCGCTCCAAGCAACCCTTAGAAGTTTCTAAACAACTTCTCTTAACACTTCAACCAAGCTTATGAAGATTTTTCTAGGGTTTCATTTTGCGACTTTTGGAAAAAGTAGTATTTCCGGGCTCCTAGTATTAAAACAACTTTGGAATACTACTAGGGATACTAGGCCAAGGTATTTGGGACTATACAATAATACTCAAAGTATTTTTCTTACACAAGAGGGGGGAGGGACGAAAACACTTCAAAGGGGAGGGAGTATTTTGCTTGGAAAAGCTCAAGTGTGGAATGAATTTTACTCTTCAACTAAGGGGGTATTTATAGAGGGTTCAAGGGTCAAGATCAAGCAAGGTGTGTGGTCAAGATTGGGCCATGTGTGTGTGGGTCCCACCACACCACATGGCCAACGATTTCAATCTCCAAGTGGCATGGCCATTTCGGCCGCCACTTGTCCCTCCAATTTCGGCCAAGTGACACATGGGGGTGACACGTGTCGCCCCCCGATTCGTCCAAAATATTTCGTCTCCCGAAAATATCCAAAATACCGAAAATCTCAAAAACAAAGCGGGCCCCACAAAACCGTAAATTTCTCCCGTGGGCCCCACGTGACCATTTCTGAAAATAAAATCCCAAAATTCTAATATAATCCAAGAAGTCCAAATACCAAATCTGGGAATCCAATTCTCATTAACGAACCTTTTTCTTCACAAAAAACGGAAACTTTTCCGTCGAAAAATCACATCTTTCTTTCTTTCCAAAATTTATGTTGTATTCTCGTACGTACATCCTCACATGTATACCCTGGAACTACGGGGTATAACAGTCAATGCAACATTGTATGTTTAAAAGAGTTAGAGAGATGTTTCTCTCACTAGGCGAAAATGCTCTCAACATTTTTTCCTAGTTGCTCTTCTACGTCTTCCTTCTTCTATGATTTTCATCAATTGATATACTACACGGATTGTTCTTTGATCTAATCCATCCTACGTTGAAGTTTGTGTGTTCATTTCACGTTCACTTTAATCGATTTGTTATAGAGTGAGTTATCTTCCTTCTAGCCATGAGAAAGAATATAAAGATTTCAGCCAAAAGAAAGAAAGAGATTAGTTTGATTTTTCAAGATTTGAATTTGAAGAGTGCATTTCCAGGGGGGGCAGCTTCCGGCGGTGGCCAGTGTGCTTCTCTGAACTTTGTGGAGTATTCGGGTCAGACGGGTATTGCAGGGTTGTTAGTAGGTCAGGAGGGTGATCTTGGTGTGCATGAGGGTCATGTTGGTGGTCCTGGGCCGAGGATGCAGCTCTTTGTTTCTCCCAACTTTTCGGTGGCATCCTCAACTGGTGTTCCGGTTGGAAAACTTGACACTGGAAGGCATTCGGGTCTTGACGGATATCCCGGGTCTTTTGCGGGTATGTTGGGTGGTCCCGGGTTGCAGGAGGGTAGTGATGGTGATAAGGGGTTGTGGTTTGAACCCGTGGGTCACGCTTACATAGTGTTTAAGTCCAAAGTGGCTTTTCCGTGAGCTCCTTGAAATCGGAAAGCGCGCGTTCCGCAGCTCTCTTGACTCTGGGGGGATCGCGGATCTTGATAGGGATCCCGGGTCGAAAGTGGGTATGGAGGGTGGTCCCGGGTTGCAGGAGGGTGGTGTTGATGTTCATGATTTGTGGTTTGAACCCTTGGATCGCCGATCCTTGGTTTCTGTCATGACCCGATCTCGGGCCCGCGACTGGTGCCTTACCCCGGGCACCCTAGTGATAACAACATCAGAGAAAATCAGCGGAAATAAAGTTTAAACAGGAAACAAGAGACAATATAAGAAAAATAGGCCAACCAAACGGTCACCTTCATGTATATACATATAATCAAGCTTAAAATCCTTTACAACCCCGCCACAACAAGATTTCATGCACTTAAGAATGTAACAACAACTATGACGGACGGGCCGCCATACCCCTGAATGTACAAGTATCTACAATGACAGGGGACTATACCAAAAAAAGATAAGCCTCCGGAGAAACGGAGCTTCCCAATGCTGAACTGCGATCCTATGAGCGAGGATCAACAACTGGGTGTACCTCTACCTGCGGCATGAACGCAGCCCGGCGAGGTCGATAACAGTACCAAGTATGTGAAACTGAAAATACTATAATGAAATCACATTTCATCATTTTATAAAACCATTTTGCGATAAGTAAACAGTTATGCCAAGTTAGGGGACGCACACCCCCAAAATGATCACTCACACATAACTATGGGTCTCACGCCCATCATATCACTCATGCGCCGTGGAACTCATTCTCATCACGGCAGCACATGATGTAAAACAACACCCATATGTGAACATGAACACTAGATCCCGCTGCGTCGTCAAACCGACGGGCGAGTAAGAGCCCATACCAGTTCCAAAAGCTAGTCATATCCCTTCACGGGCAAGGTACGGAAGCCAACTACCAGATCCAAAAGCTAGCCACGCAACTGGCCGAGGCAAGTACCATAGGCGAACGTACCCTAGCCTACCGTCTCACGAGATATGACCGAGGCAAGTATCTAAGCTATCTACCAGAGCCTGCCGATACACGAGAAATGACCAGGACAAGTATCTAAAGTGTGCAACCACGTGTACAAATCAAGCCCGTGATCGCCGTCACCGCGCAAGCTTCATGGATTAGCGGTCCATGGACAAATAACATAATCCTCACAATGACCGCATGCCCCGACATCTTACCTCGGAAAGCATGGCCATGAAACCATCCCATCGACGACGCCCGTGGATCATCCATCGCACAAGATGTCCAAAGGAAATAACAAGATAATACTCAAAGTGGACGCATACTCGTGGACCATCCAACGCGTCAGTATGTCCAAGCAATCAATCAGATAGCCGGCCCTCCCCGAGAGACACGGTAGCACACAATCAAACACTTGCACAACAAAGGCTATCACAACAAGCATAGGCAAGTTCAACGTACTTTCATTTTATGTCAACAATACGGGTTTCAAACCCAAAAATAATACCTACTTTCATTCTTTCAAAAAGACCACTTTTCTTACGTAAAAGCCACATAATACTAATACTCGTAGTATAAAATCACGTTTTCCTTTCAAACTAAATTACTTTACTTTCGTAAAAGACCTTTACAAGACTTCTAAAATCAAGTACTTTTCTTTTAAAACAACATCAAGTATACTCTTTAAAACCCAAATAACTTACTCTTTTTAAAACAAGTAACCTATACTTAAATCAAGTTACTTCCTTTCTGAAAACAAGTCGTTATAAGTCAAGTCTCTTATCTTTCAAGATCAAGTCTCTTAACTTTCAAAATCAAGTCGTTTAGCTTTCGAAATCAAATCTTTCTTTTATCTTCATAAAGTCGTTATAACTAACTTCCCATAAAGCCATTATAACACTTTATGTTTTAAACAAAAATCATTTCACACACGTACGTCTACCGTACTATATAGTTCACAACAATCATGCTCAAGAGTATAGGAAGAATCACATACCTTTTTAGCTTAAACCACAAGCCAAGTCAAGTATGCCGCGTGAAGATCCACCTATAATAACCACAATACATCTATCAACCTCTAGTTCTCTTCAGAGAATATTCTAAATACAAGATTCCTTATTCTACGTAAAATTCGCAGACCTCCCCGCTTATCACATAAATCTCCTCCCCTATCAAGGCCCTCTACCAGGCCAACAACTCTCAGGGGATTACACGTCTAACCGGACGTGTTCAATTCTGCTTCACAATAATACTACACAAGTCTACTGTAAGTACAGTCCAATGTAAATACAGTTCAATCCTTTATAATCATCCTTCCAATATAATATACTCAAGTATAACTACTACAACATGTAATATCCAATTACAAATAGGGGGACATAGATCATACCTCGATAAGCCCAAAATTATCCAAGTTTATAAGTCGATCCTGAGCAACGTTTAGCTCCAATTCCTTACACTCCAACCCGCTCCAAGCGACCCTTAGAAGTTTTTAAACAAATTCTCTAAACACTTCAACCAAGCTATGAAGATTTCTCTAGGGTTTCGTTTGCGACTATTGGAATAAAGTAGTATTTCCGGGCTCCTAGTATTGAAATAACTTTGGAATACTACTAGGGATACTAGGCCAATGTATTTGGGATTATACAATAATACTCCAAGTATTTTCTACACAAGTGGGGGAGGGGGACGAAATAGGGCTAAAGGGAGGGAGTATTTGCTTTGGAAAGTTTTCAAGTGTGGGATGAATTAGTCTTCAACCTTAAGGGGGTATTTATAGAGGAATTAAGGGCCAAGATCTTATCAAGTGTATGGTCAAGATTGGGCCATGTGTGTGTGGGTCCCACTACACCACATGGCCAACGAAATTGCTCACCACATGTCATGGCCATTTCGCGAGGACAAGTGGCAAGACACTTGTCCCTCCAAATCGGCCAAGGTGCCACATGGGGGTGACACGTGTCGCCCCCCGACTCGTCGAAAATATTTCGTCTTCCGAAAATATCCAAAATACCGAAAACCTCAAAAACAAAGTGGGCCCCACAAAACCGTAAATTTCTCCCGTGGGCCCCACGTGACCATTTCCGAAAATAAAATCTTATAATTCTAAAATAATCCAAGAAGCCCAAATACCAAATCTGGGAATCCAATTCTCATCAACGAACCTTTTTCCTTCACAAAACCCGGAAACTTTTCCGTCGAAAAATCACATCTTTATTTCTTTCCAAAATTTATATCGTAATCTCGTACGTACGTCCTCACATACATACCCTGGAACTACGGGGTATAACATTCTTCCTTAGAAACATTCATTCCAATGTTCCTTCTAAGTCTCTAATCAAACGTGCAGATAGTCTTTACTACTATACTTACAAAAACCGATCATGCCACCAATGGCCCGAATATAACGTGTGCGCAAAACTCAAATCCAAGCCAACGAGGAATCACCTCTAACACCACAAAAAGCTCCCACCCACGGTCTAAAGGATATTCCCTTCGCATCTTCACCTCACAAAAGAATAATCACTTCCGTTCTCATAACACATGTTCGCTTCTCTTCTTACTCGTCGCACTTTCTCGTACACCCAACTCTCTATAGTACACGATCATACTTCACCATCGCTCAATTTCCAAAACTTTGGAGTCACTACCTCCAAACTTGGTCATCTTACTAGTTTCACTTCTAAGGCCATTCCCGCCTTCACGATCCGACTCGTCGAACGATCCACAAACTCCGCACGATGGTTACCTAAACTTGGGGCCTAGCACCCTCGTGACCCTACCACCGGGACCACCTCGAACTGACCCCACCCCAAACCGGGCTGCGGGTTGACCCGCGACCTTGCCTCAACCCGACCCATTTACCGCGCCAAGCTCTTGTTCCCCGATCCGGAACAATCTCACTAATCAAGTTACGCAAACCTAGTGGTCTTCTTATCATAACTATCCTTTTTATAATTCACACCACTCAGGGACTTACCACACAATTATACCCCATGTATACTATGCACTCCAACAAAGGTCACATCATAAACAAAATCTTTCACTCAAGACGGCCTTGCCTCTAAGGTCTCTACGTATAACATTCTAAGGCTCACAATCTCTATGCACCCAACTTCCCCCTTTCTAACGAGGCCTCTAAATCACAATTTAACATAATGCTATCTGAACATAATACTTAGCACATCATCACATCATCAATGCATACTAGTCTCTACAGTGTTAAGGATATACCTGAAATCAAAATAGGCGGTTCCAAGGACCGCTAGAACTGGGAACTTTCACCACGACCCCTGGCCTGGCCTGCCGGTGTATGAACACCATGCCTAGCTATCGAAGGCAAAGAACCCGCAACAGATCCCGAAGGCCGAGTCTCAACATCCGCGCTACCTCTGGTCGGACAATTCTTCGCTAAATGGCCCTGCTGGCCGCATGTAAAACAAACTCTCTGAATACCGCGACACTTCGCATGGGTTTTACCACACCGCCACACCGAGGTCGGGTGGCTTCATCCGCCAACACTCCCGCCTCCTCGAAAACTCAACCCAGGAGCCCGACCGCTCTCAAGACCGTGAGGACCACTCAGATCGCGGAGGCGCATAACTAGTTCTGCCGCGCGTCCGCCTTGAAAGTTACCAAAGGACCCCGCCCCGGCCTTCTTCTCGCTAGTATTCGTCAATCCGCCGCCTCCGCTCTCGCACCTGCGCATAAGCTCGCACGCGGCAATGTCCATGCCCGGCCAAGAGCTACACCCGAGCAACTCTCGCTAGATAATCGCCCGCCTGTGACATAACGGCACTCGCCCTCCATATCTCGCCACTAACGCAGGGGACATATCGAGCCAACGAGTCGAACTCCACGTTGTACTCAACCGCACGCCACTGCCTCAAAGATCGTAAATCTATCGCCCGTGTTCTCCTCATCTGCGGAGGCAAGAAATGGCTGAGAAATGCCTCCGAGAACTCGTCCCATACAGCTGGAGGCGCATGCTCCCCCCGGGACAGCTCCCACGAATCAAACCAGTCGACTGCAGTATCACGCAACCGATGCGAACCTAAGACCACCGACTCGGTCTCCGAAGCCTTGATCACTCTCATGGTCCGTCAGAATCGCTTGATGAACTCCTCGCGATCATCCTCGTGCCTCGACCCATAAAACTCGCGGGTCGCAGCCGTAAAGTCCCACGCCTCAAATTATCTCGACTCGGGTGAACCACGGTACTATCGAACTGAATCGCCGTGATCCACCTATCTCGTGTCGCCACGATCCCGCCGATCGGGCCATCTCTGTACCTCAGCCTCCTCTCGCCTGTGCCGTGGACCGAGGCTCGTGTATCGGGGTCTCAGAGCTACCGCCGCGCTCTAAACTCGCTGGGCCTGGCGGCGCTACAAAACTCGCCGTCAAGCACTATCTCGTAATGACCGCTCGCGCTCGTTCTCTCAGATCCTACTAGCGGCTCTCGCCGCTTGCTCTTCAGGCCCGGTTGCTTGCGCGAGGCATAATCGCGTAAAAGAATACGCTGAAGAGTCCAACTTACAACACCGCTCTAAGGCACGATCTCAGAGTGACAAGAATGGAAACCAATCCTAAATTTCCTGCAGCCTCCTAATAATAGATGTGGTGAAAAACACACAGATAATCAAGAATCTAATAGACACGGTCAGTAGACACTTTCCGAGGATTAATCGCTCGATACCACTTTTGTCACGACCGATCTTGCTCGCGATCGTGCCTTACCCTGCACCTTAGTGATAACAACATCAGAGAAAATCAGCGAAAATAAAGTTTAAACAGGAAACAAGAGACATCATAAGAAAAACAGGCCAACCAAATGGTCACCTTCATGTATATACATATAATCGAAGCTTAAAATCCTTTACAACCCCGCCACAACAAGATTTCATGCACTTCTAAGAATGTAACAACAACTATGACGGATAGGGCCCGCCATACCCTCAATGTACAAGTACCTACAATGACAGGACTATACTAAAAGATAAGCCTCCGAGAAACGGAGCTTCCCAACGCCGAATCATGATCCTATGAGCGAGGATCAACAATCGGTGTACCTACCGCGTATGAACGCAGCCGGGCGAGGTCGATAACAGTACCAAGTATGTGAAATGAAAATACTATAATGAAATCACATTTCATCATTTTATAAAACCATTTTGCGATAAGTAAACAAGATGCAAGTAAGGGACGACACCCCAAATTGATCACTCACATAACTATGGGTCTCACGCCCATAATATCACTCATGCCCGTGGAACTCATTCCTCATCGCGGCAGCATACGATGTAAAACAACACCCATATGTGAACCTGAACACTAGATCCTGCCTGCGTCATCAAACCGATCGGGCCAAGTAGAAGAGCCCATACCAGTTCCAAAAGCTAGTCATATCCCTTCACGGGCAAGGTACGGAAGCCAACTACCAGATCCAAAAGCTAGCCACGCAACTGGCCGAGGCAAGTACCATAGGCGAACGTACCCTAGCCTACCGTCTCACGAGATATGACCGAGGCAAGTATCTAAGCTATCTACCAGAGCCTGCCGATACACGAGAAATGACCAGGACAAGTATCTAAAGTGTGCCTGAACCACATGTACAAATCAAGCCCGTGATCGCTCGTCACCGCGGCAAGCTTCATGGATTAGCGGTCCATGGACAAATAACATAATCCTCACAATGACCGCATGCCCCGGCATCTTACCTCGGAAAGCATGGTCATGAAACCATCCCATCGACGACGCCCGTGGATCATCCATCGCGTCAAGATGTCCAAAGGAAATAACAAGATAATACTCAAAGTGGACGATACTCGCGACCATCCAACGCACAAGATGTCCAAGCAATCAATCGATAGTCGGCCCTCCCCGAGAGACACCAGAGCACACAATCAAACACTTGCACAACAAAGGCTATCACAACAAGCATAGGCAAGTTCAACGATTTTTCATTTTATGTCAACAATACTGTTTCAAACCCAAAATAATACCTACTTTCATTCTTTCAAAAGACCTCTTTTCTACGTAAAGCCACATAATACTAATACTCGTAGTATTAAAAACACGCTTCCTTTCAAACTAAATTACTTTACTTTCGTAAAAGACCTTTACAAGACTTCTAAAATCAAGTACTTTTCTTTTAAAAGAACATCAAGTATACTCTTTAAAACCCAAATAACTTACTCTTTTTAAAACAAGTAACCTATACTTAAATCAAGTTACTTCTCCTTTTCTGAAAACAAGTCGTTATAAGTCAAGTCTCTTATCTTTCAAGATCAAGTCTCTTAACTTTCAAAATCAAGTCGTTTAGCTTTCGAAATCAAATATTTCTTTTATCTTCATAAAGTCGTTATAACTAACTTCCCATAAAGCCATTATAACACTTTATGTTTTAAACAAAATTCATTTCACACACGTACGTCTACCGTACTATATAGTTCACAACAATCATGCTCAAGAGTATAGGAAGAATCACATACCTTTTTAGCTTAAACCACAAGCCAAGTCAAGTATGCCGCGCGTAGAAGATCCACCTATAATAACCACAATACATCTATCAACCTCTAGTTCTCTTCGTAGAATATTCTAAATACAAGATTCCTTATTCTACAGAAAATTCGGCAGCACCTCCCCCCCCCGCTATCACATAAATCTCCTCCCCTATCAAGGCCCGCTACCAGGCCAACAACTCTCAGGGGATTACACGTCTAACCGGACGTGTTCAATTCTGCTTCACAATAATACTACACAAGTCTACTGTAAGTACAGTCCAATGTAAATACAGTTCAATCCTTTATAATCATCCTTCCAATATAATATACTCAAGTATAACTACTACAACATGTAATATCCAATTACAATAGGGGGACATAGATCATACCTCGATAAGCCCAAAATTATCCAAGTTTATAAGTCGATCCTGAGCAACGTTTAGCTCCAATTCCTTACGCTCCAACCCGCTCCAAGCGACCCTTAGAAGTTTCTAAACAAATTCTCTAAACACTTCAACCAAGCTATGAAGATTTCTCTAGGGTTTCGTTTGCGACTATTGGAATAAAGTAGTATTTTCGGGCTCCTAGTATTGAAATAACTTTGGAATACAACTAGGGATACTAGGCCAATGTATTTGGGATTATACAATAATACTCCAAGTATTTTCTACACAAGTGGGGGAGGGGGACGAAATAGGGCTAAAGGGAGGGAGTATTTGCTTTGGAAAGTTTTCAAGTGTGGGATGAATTAGTCTTCAACCTTAAGGGGGTATTTATAGAGGAATTAAGGGCCAAGATCTTATCAAGTGTATGGTCAAGATTGGGCCATGTGTATGTGGGTCCCACCACACCACATGGCCAACGAAATTGCTCACCACATGTCATGGCCATTTCGGCCAAGGGACAAGTGTCTTGCCACTTGTCCCTCCAAATCGGCCAAGGTGCCATATGGGGGTGACACGTGTCGCCCCCCGACTCGTCGAAAATATGTCGTCTTCCGAAAATATCCAAAATACCGAAAACCTCAAAAACAAAGTGGGCCCCACAAAACCGTAAATTTCTCCCGTGGGCCCCACGTGACCATTTTCGAAAATAAAATCTTATAATTCTTACAATGTGGAGTTCGACTCATTAGCTCGGTACGTCCCCGCATTGGTAGCCGGCATGGAGGACAGAGTGCACCGCTATGTCACCGGGCTCGATGACTACTGGCAGGCTTGTTGGTGTAGCTCTTCACCGGCATGGACATTGCCCGCACGCAGCTCATGCACTAGGATGTGAGTCACGGAGAGGTCGACGAATGACCAGATTAGCGTAAGAGGCGAGCAGCAGGTGCTGGCGACTTTCGAGGCGACCGCCAGCGAGCTAGTTATGTACCTCCGCCAGTACAGAGCGGTCCTCCACAGTCTTCAGGACGTTCGGGGTATTCGGGAGTTGGTCAGGGCTCCAGGGCTTCTGGTTCACAGATATACATGGGTTCTATCCAATGGTTCGTTTTCTCGGTGTGCACGACGCGCGCAGCGCCATCTCGAATGTCGCTTTTTATCGTGCTTGTTTTGCTGCGCCATCGTGGCCATGTGACGAAATCCCTAATAGGAAGGATACAGGCAGCAGGACTCAGCCTACCGGGTCAGTGGCAGGTTCATCACCTTCTACAGCTATGCGCCCTGCAGGGCAGGCCTATGATTAGAGTGAAGCGGTAGATACAGGTATATCCTTAACCCTCTAGAGATTTGTATATGTGATAAGATGAGTATATTTTAAGTGTTATGTTCAGATAGCATTATGTTAAATTGTGATTTAGAGGCCTGGTTAGTAAATGGGAAGTTGGGTACATAGAAAATGTGAGCCTTAGAGTTTTATACGTGGAGACCTTAGAGGCGAGGCCATCTTGAGTAAAAGATTTATTTTATGTTTGACCTTTATCAGAGTGCGTAGTATACGTGGGATATACTTGTGTGATAGGTCCCTGAGTAGTGTGAAATGAAAGAGGGTAGTTGAGCTAAGAAGACCACTAGGTTTTCGTGACTTGATTAGTGAGATGGTTTCGGATTGGGGGAAACAAGAGTTTGGCGCGATTATGGGTCGGGTTAAGGGTCGTTCGCGGGTCAACCCGCAGCCCAGAATAAGGTGGGGTCAGTTCGAGGTGGTCCCGCCAGGTGGTAGGATCACGAGGGTGTTAGGCCCAAATTGTGTTAACCATCGTATGAGTTCGCGGATGTGTTCAACCGGAATCGGATCGTGAAGGCCGGGAATGGCCTCAAGAAATTCGAGGCTAGTAAGATGACCAAGTTTGGAGGTAGTGACTCCAAGGATTTTGGAAACTGAAGTGACGACTGAGGTATGGTACGTGTACTAGAAAGAGTTCAAATGTTCAAGGAGGGTACGACGAGAAAGGGAAGAAGTGAACATGGGTTAAGAGAATGGTAGTGATCATTTCTCTTGTGAAGAAAAGCGCGAAGAGTATCTGTTAGCCCTTGAGTGGGAGCTTTTGTAATGATAGAGGTGATTCCTCGTGGACTTGGATTTAAGTATTTACGCGTGTATTATTTCGTGGCCATGTGTGGCATTGGCAACTTGTTTAAGTTAAGAGGAACTTTATCGTTATCTGTCTTGAGAAGGAACATTCGGGACGAATGTTTCTAAGGAGGGGAGAATGTTATACCCCGTATTTCCAGAGTATGTACGTGAGGGCGTACGTATTAAAGTTTTAACCTTAAATAGGCAAAGGATCAAAAATTGTGCACAACTAGCGAGAGGAATTGTTTTCCACTAAACGCTTTCCAAAACTTGCGTAGGGAAAATTACGGCTATGTCATTTATAATTTTATGATTTTTCCGAGAGATGAAACATTTTGGACCAACGAGAGGTGACACTTGTCACCTCGTGGACGCCGGGGCGGTTTGCCTTGGACGATTGGCATGGATTTGAGGCCTAAAACTTGGGTCAATGTTTGTTGAGTGATTTGGGGAGTAGGCTAGGGTGCACTTGTGCAAATCTCCACCTTACACTTGCCTACCACTTGGCTTAATCTTGACCATTGGTGGTCCTATAAATACCCCCCTTTCTTGAAGGTGTTCTTCATCCCTCAAATCATTCTAAGTCTTGAAAACCCTCTCCTCCTTTGGGTGTAGTTCTCGCCCAAAGCCACCCTCCCTCAAAAGGCCCTTGGCGAAACCCTCTCCTTTGTAGTGTTCTAGCCGAGAACACACCCCTCTCTTGAGTTGTTCTCGTGAAATACCCCGGTAGAGAAATACTTCTCAAGTATTGTTGTAATGCCAAAATACTCTAGCCCAAAACCTTTGTAGTATTTCCAAGTACCCTCTATACGAAAAGCCCGGAAAATACTACTATACTTTCCTTTAGCCACTAAACGAAACCCTATGGAAAAATCTTCATAGTTAGTTGAAGTATTAAGTAGAAGTTGTGTAGAACTTCTAAGGGTTTCTCGGAGCGAATTGGAGCGTGCGAATAGAGCTAAACCTTGCTCAGATCGACATTTTAACTTGGATAATTTTGGGCTTATCGAGGTAAATAATCTTGTCCCTATCAGAATTGGAAATTACATGTTGTAATAATATATAGTTGAGTATACTATATATAGAATGTTTAAAGATAAGAATTGAACTTGTTATACCCCGTATTTCCAGAGTATGTACGTAAGGGAATACGTACAAAAAGTTTGGCCTTAAAGTTTAGGCCTTGGACGATTTTTGGGCACAACTCACAAAGCAAATAGTTTTCCGACGAAACGTTTCCACGACTTCGTAGGGTAAATTCCGCTATGCCATTTCTAATTTTTGCGGATTTTTCCGAGAGACGAAACATTTTGGACCAACGGGAGGGCGACACTTGTCACCCTCCAATTGATGGACTTGTGGCGGAATTGGACCGAATTGGAGAGCCAATTTTGTCAAGTAGTTGGTAGGATATTTTGTGTGCAAGTTGGCTAGGTACACTTGCCCTAATCTTGGCCTTACACTTGCCTAGCACTTGGCTACATCTTGGCCCTTGGCCATCCTCGACCTATAAATACCTCTTGAGATGAAGAGTTCTTCATCCACAAAAGCTTCCAAGTCTAAAAATCCTCTCCTCTCCTTTGTAGCCTTTTCGTCCAAACACCTCCTCCCTTGTGAAGGCCCTTGGCCGAATACCCCTCTAGCCTAAGTGGTTTGGCCGAGGCCCCCAGCCTAGCCGAAATCTACCCCCCCTCCCTTGGTAGAAAAGTTGCCTTCTTGTATTGTTATAATGCCCAAAATACCCTAGCCCAAATCCCTTAGTACTTAGTAGAAGTTGTGAAGAACTTCTAAGGTTTCTCGAGCTATCTGAGCGCATAACTTAGGAGCTAAACCTTGCTCAGCGCGACTTTATCTAGGATATTATTGGGCTTACCGAGATAACTAATCCTAACCCTCTTTTGAATTAGAGAATACATCTTGTAGTAGTATAAGAATAAGTATAAATACTTAGAAGAATATCACGTAATAGAATTGAATCATATCACAGTAGAAGGGTTTAAAAGAAGAATAATCAAATCAGATTTACATGGACTGTTTTCACAGAGACTTGAGTAGCTCACCGTAGGGAAGTCGCCCAATTTTCCGTAGGATATAGAACCTCTCGCTTAGAATCAAGTACAAAGTAGTCAACGCGTTGATAGACGTGTCGACTATTATAGTCGATTCTTCGCGCGACATATTCAACTTGGCGGTGGTTTTCACGGTAGGTATGTGATTCTTCCTAAAGCATGATATTTTACAATATATATGTAGTACGGTAGACGTACGTGTTAATCGAATAATAACTACGGCAATGTCTTTGACTTAAGCTGAATAATACTTACGAATGCCTCACGCTTAAGCTCGAATAACACTTACTAGAATGCCTCACGCTTAAGCTGAATAATAAAGAATCAAAGCATTTCAAAAGAATATCAATCATTTTTAATGTAAGAGAACTAATTGAGTTTTAAAACGAAGCTTAAGAGTTATACTAGCTTTATGGGAAGTTAAGTATAACCACTTAAGAATGATAAAAGAAACAGTTTGCCTATGTGTTTATAATGCACTTATATTGAATTGTGAAAAAATAATAAGATGGTTTGATAAGTAGACATGATATGATGCTATGTGTGTTAGTGTCTTGTAACGCTTGTATAAGAGAGTATTCTTGTTGTGCTTATGTTGTTTAAAGATAAGTCGTTATGTTAGTGTACTATCACTCACCTCTTGACATATTACAGGGGTTAAGCCGCCTCCGACGGGGTAGACTCAAAGTGATGCAGGACCATGATTCGAGAATACCTCACGCGGGTCCAAGGGACCTATGCGGAGCTACGGAGTTCCGTGTTAGTGATGCGGGGTTATACCTCACGCGGTCTATGTGGCCATGCGGACTACGAGTCGGGGCGACGCCGAGGAGTAGCTACCCTCGACGCGGGGTTATGTACCACTCTACGCGGCCTATGTGAGTGGCCTATGCGACTACGAGTCCGGATTAGGCTTTCATGGTGATACTACGAAATTGGCCCGCTTGATCATTCGCACCTAGAAAAGACCTCGCTTTACCTATTGTTGCTCTTGTTTATGATGTGGCACTATGCGCGTCCCTTGGTTGTTTCATACATACTTGCAAAACTGATTTTAAAATGATATGTTTTCATTTAAGTATTTTGATTTCATATACTTAGTACTGTTGTCGACCTCCTGGGCGCGATCATGCCGCAGGTAAGGGCAAGCAGGTGCTAGATCCACATTCTTAGGATCTCTACGTTGGTGTCGGGAGCTCCATCTTTTCCGGAGGCTCTACTTTTGGGTATGATCTCCCTGTTGTGGATAGTTTTGTACGTAGGTATGGCGGCCCCGTCCCGCCATAGTTGTATATTTCCTTAGAGGTGCGTAGTCATGTTATGCAAGATTTGATGTAATCGCTAAACCATGTTTATATATATATGAAAGGCGATGTTTTCTCATAAATTGTGTCTTATTTTATAAACTGTTTCATGTCTTGTTTTATATTTCCGATTACTCGATGTATGACTACTGGTGCCCCGGTAAGGCACTACCACGCCCGAATGGGTCGTGACAGAATCAGTAATTACATGTAAGTATATTAAAGAGGAGAATAGGACTATTTGATGAGACTTGTGTAGTATTACTTGTGAAGTAAATTGTACACGCCCGGTTAGACGTGTAAACCCCTCGTTGGCTTGTAGCCGGCCTCGATAGAGGAGATTTACGCGGTTGTGGGAGGTGCCGCCAATTTTCTCAGAGAATATGGACCCGTGTTTTTAGAAGTTAATAGACGTTTGTGGCCTATATAGGTGGAAGTACTACGAGTAGCGTATTCTACTTGAAGAGTGGAAAAGGCTAGCAGGGTTACAGTACTGTGGAGCGTATTGCTAATTGTCGATAATCGTCGCGAGGTATGTGAACCTCTTCCTATCCTTTCTAGCATAATGTTTTGTAAACTATGTAGTGCGGTAGACGCATACGTGCTAAATGAATTTGGTTGGTTTAAAATATAGGGTGTTATAATAGCTTTATGGGAAGTTAGTTATAACGACTCCATGTAGGTAAAAGAATGGTTTATTGATTGTAGAAGTTAAGAGACTTGATCTTGAAAGATAAGAGACTTAACTTAATTGACTTGATATATAACATTTTGTTAAAAATTTTGTAAAACCTCATTCATGAGTAATGAGTACTTGATTTTAAAAGAATAATATTTTCTTGATTTGGAAATGAGAATAAGTGTCGAACAAACCACCTGCAGTTAATAAAGGAAAATGTATTGACAAATAACTAATTGTTATTAAAACCAGAGAAACCTCCATCCGCATAGAAGCTAAGATAAGACAAAATTGTATTACATTTCCTAGATCATGGTCAGTAATAAGATTGTTATAAACAAGAATAAACTACACACATAAGACTTATGTTACTCAATTGTTTTAAAAGAGATTAAGACTATGAGTTATGAAACCTTTCTAAAATAAGAGACTTGAGCATTTGAAATTAGGCAAACTTGAACGTTGGAAAATAATGTTGTTACTTGATTTTAAAAAGAAAGTGTTCTGGTTTACTTAAAAATGTGAGTCACTCTGTTTTTAATACTACTGCATCGGTGACCTTTATAAAAGAATTGGATCTTTTAAAGAATTTAACGTACGTAATACTTTGGGGGTTAGAACCTGGCCTTCGGCATAAAATGGAAGTACTTCAAGTTGTGTGTAACTTGCCTATGTTTGCGTGTGATAGCCTTGTTGTGCAAGTACTGTATTTCTATACCACCGCGTCTCTCGATGGAGGGCCGGCTGATCTATTATGTATGATTCTTTATCGAGTCCCATGGGATGGGCCGAGACACGTATTCCACCTGATTCTTTATCGAGTCCCATGGGATGGGCCGAGACACGTATTCCACCTGATTCTTTATCGAGTCCCATGGGATGGGCCGAGACACGTATTCCACCTGATTCTTTATCGAGTCCCACGGATGGGCCGAGACACGTATTCCACCCGATTCTTTATCGAGTCCCGTAGGACGGGCCGAGACATGTATTCCACCGTTCTTTATCGAGTCCCAGGATGGGCCGAGACACGTATTCCACACGATTTATACCTAGACTGCCGGCAGTGAGGAAGGAGTTCCACGGGCATGAGGGATGACTTTGAGGGCGTGAGTCCCTGACTTGACATGACTGCTTTTATATTTGTGAACTGTAGTTTTGTTATCATACATGTCTCCTGTTTTTAGATAGACTGTTATGATTTCATTTCTGATTTTTGATTTCACATACTTGGTACTGTTATCGACCTCGCCGGGTGCGTTCATGCCGCAGTAGAGGTACATCGGTTGTGGATCCTCGCCATAGGATCACAGTTGACGTGTTGGAAGCCGCTTCTTGGAGGCTTATCTTTTCGTATGTTACCCCAGTGCAGAGGTTCTTGTACATTCGTGGTATGGCGGGGCCCCGTCATAGTTGTTGTCACTTCTTAGAGTTCTGTAGTAATGCCAGGCGTAGTTTGTAAAAAGGATAACTGTCGTTCTTATGTATATATACGTAAGGCAACTTTTGGTTGCTTTGTTTATTTATCATGTCTCTTGTTTCATGTTTATGTTTTGTTTCCGCTGATTTTCTCTGATGTTGTATCACTAGGGTGCCCGGGGTAAGGCACCAGTCACGGGCCCGGGTTCGGGTCGTGACAGGCTTATACCAACTTGATAACTAGAATCTGCCTCAAGTAGTACTTCAACCTTTAAATATCATAAAATGTATATCAACTCCATGCTCACTAGAGTAGGTTATATACCAAGTAATGCTTCTCTTTTCTTATAAAAATTTGGACAGCACTTCCCCTATTTATACGTATTTTTCCACCTTTCAATAAGGTCAATTTCATCAATAACCAAGAACCAATTAAGGGCACAACCAAACAGTTAACCAAGGTGATTCACACGCCTATTTCTCACGTAAAACAACCCCTTAATCCTTACTAAAATAGTCCACGAAAACAGTCCATAATCCAACAACAACGAGGGTAGAATGTGAAACCTTTCAATACTTTTCTATACCCTTATTCCTTTAGGACTTACATTAGCGTTTACTACATTTAAACATGCATAATGACAACTGAATTTTCAGCATTTCAATACCACAAAACAGTCCCAAAAACTGTACAATAATATCCAACAGTTTTATAGTATTCTCGGCCAACAACCCCAATACAATAACTTTTTCCATAATCCCTTATAATCCAATTCGAGTTTCAATACTCTAATATAAGCCATATCAACTTATCAACAACAAGATTCCTTCATTTTAACATGCAATAGGTGAAGATAATTACAACAATAACCAACGAAATCCAAAGTAGTAAAACTGTCCAACATTCGACCCAACCACCAAACTACCACAAGCACTTCTTATTCTCTATTCTTCTTAACACAAGTTCATATATGTCACGACCCGACTCCGGGCCCGCAACTGGTGCCCTACCTGGGCACCCCTCACAGGTATACATCAGAGAATAGTAGCGGAAAATACATACAACTCAAAGAGAAATAAATAAATAATGTGTTAGCCGATAAGGCCACCTTCCAAAAGTATACACATAACCCAAAAAGAAGTTACATACCTTTTTTTTCCTTACAACCCAATCCACAAGATATGACTACAGACCTCTAAGAATTTTTACATAACAACTGTGACGGGACAGGGCCCCGCCATACCCCTGAATGTACATAAATCTACAACATCAGGGAAACCGTACCAAAAGACAAGCCTCCGGAGAAATGGAGCCTTCTGACAAATGATCAGTGATCCTAAGAGTGAGGATCAGCAAGCTATGTACCTCAACCTGCGGCATGAACGCAGCCCCCCGAAGGAGGTCAGTACAAAAGATGTACCAAGTATGTAAAACTGAAAGTACTGTAATTTAAATCATAAAGTCTAGATATAAAAATCTGGAGACAAGTATGATAATCAAATCAACAGTACAACCGTGCCTTGCCGAAATGAAAGTAATGAAAGTCAGTTTTACCTTTTAAAGACTATTTCAACACATGAACAATAGTCACACCATGGCTAGGGACACAAGCCCTCAAAACCATCACACCCCGATGTGGTCTCAAGCCCGCAAACATCATAAGTGCGTGGAACCCTTCATCATCGCGATACCGTAAGTGTAAAATATATCCATGTAACGCGCCTGGCATCCTACATCATCATAGGCGTGCATATATATATATATATATATATATATATATATATATATATATATATATATATATATATACATATATATATATATCTCATGCCCGTGGAATCTCTCATCTCGGGTACATGACTTCATGGAGAGCTAATCTATGGGGTAATAATCGTATATAACATGCCCGTGGAATCCTTTATCTCGGGTACATGTCTTCATGGAGAGATATTCCATGGAGTAATAGTATATAACACAGTCGCATGCCCCGGAATCCTTCATCGTATAAGCATGGTCATGGAGTAATAATAGCACCCGGGAATTTAACCCGCATCCTGGTCGCATGCCCCGGAATCTTTCATCGTATAAGCATGTCCAAGGATCAATCACAATGGAAGCATACCCGTGGAATCCTCTATCACTGTCAGTACGTCCAAGTAAATTCACAACAAGACAGTCGGCCCTCCAATTGAGAGTCACGGCAGCGTAAAAATATAATACTTGCACTCAAAGGCTATCACAAGCAAGCATAGGCAAGTTCATAAAATCTTTAGACTTACATTATCATTCAAAAATGAATTTCATTTTATTAACTCAAGGAACTTTCATATCACATAAAAATCCGGGAATTTAACCCAAAGTACTACGTACTTCCATTCTTTTCAAAAGACTTCTTTTTATATAAAACCCCAAGATACTAACACCCGTAGTATCAAGGCTTGTCTACATTTCAAACAAGTCACTACACTTTTAGAAATACATTTTTAGGCTTCTAAATCAAGTGACCCTTACTTTAAAACTTTAAGCAATTGATGCCTTTAAATCAAATTGCCCTTCTTTATTTCAAGCCATTTAGCCCATAAAGTCGTTATACTAACTTTATGCTTTAGAAACTAAGACATCTTTAACCTTTCATAAAGCCGTCATAACCAACTTCCCATAAAGCCGTTATAACTCTTTATGTTTAGACAAATTCATTCTTCCTTTATAACCAAGAGACTTATATTTTCAAAACCAAGTATCATATACTTTCAAATCAGGTTACATAACTTTAGAATATCAAGTTTCTTAACTTTTAGAATATCAAGTCTCTTATCTTTAGAATAGTTCAAAAACCAATACTTTCCAAATCAAGTATTCTATACTTTTCAAATCAAGTAATCTATACTTTTCAAATCAAGTAATCTATACTTTTAGACATTCCATTCAAGGTTTTGAATTTTAGTAACTTCTCTTTAAATCAATCAAGTAACTTTATACCTTTAAATCAAGTTACTTCTTCTTTCAACATTATAGGAAATTATTCCTTTAAATCAAGTAACTCATTCTTTTTCAATGACGTTACTCCTATCTTTTAAAATCAAGTAAGCATGTACTCTTCAATTCAAGTATTATAACTTTCAAAATAACCAAGTCTCTTATCTTTAAGATTCAAGTCAAGAAATCCTTCCTATGTAACATCAAATCACATATTCTTTTCGAAAACAAGGCAAGGATACCAAAATGAAACCAAATTCCTTTTTAACCATGTACGTCCACTATACTATACATTTATAAAACTCATGCTCAAGAAGATAGGGAAAGTTCCACATACCTCTTCGGTTCAATCCACTTGCTAAGTCCAATATGTCGTACGTAGTATGTCAACCTATAATGACCATAATACGTCTATTAATGTCTAGCTTCAAACGTAGAATATTCTAAGTATAAAGTCACTTATTCTACGGAAAATCGGACAGCACTTCCTTTGTTTCTACGTACTTTTCCACCTTTTTCAAGGCCCGAATTCAATAACCAAACATGCCACATTTAAGGCTCAACAATGTAGCTAACAAAAGGGGATTACACGCCTAACAGGACGTGTAAAATTCTGCCCCACAATTGATATCCAAATAGTCCAACATTTCTATTCCATTATCGGCTACAATACAACAGAAACGTAAAGTCTTTTCCAATTCCTTTTTAATCCAAGTTGTTTAGTCTAACATGTTATATAGCCGCAATCGATTATAACAACTACAGTTTTCTCTTTAGATAACATGCGATGACTAAACTAATAACTCAATTGAATTACAATCTTAAAGGCTAAATCATGCAACATTCGGATTCCATCCACATATTCCATAACACTTATCAATCTTCATAATGTAATTCACATGATCAATTACCAATCTACTACAACATGTAGTCTTTAATTACAAAGAGGACAATATTGTTACCTTGACAAGCCTTACTCCAACTTCAAGATTCAAAGTCGCCCTTAGCAACTTAGCTCTTTCCTTCACACTCCAATCCGCCACTCAAGTCCTTAGAAGTACACAAATAACTTTCCTTCCATTTCCAAACAAAACCTATGAAAGCGACTTAGGTTTTCACCTTGCGACTAATGTAAAAATGAAGCTTTTCCGGTATATTTCTATTGAGATATCCTTACAGTACCTTTAGGAACCTTGGTTTAAAGTGTTGGGATTATTGAACCACAAACGAAAAAATTTCTTGTTGGAAGGAGGGCAAACCCGAGAGCTCACAACAAGAACACACAAGTTCTCTAAATGTTTCTAAGTGTTGGGACAAGTCTTGCTACATGGATGACTATATAATTAAATGGAGGGTTGAGATCAAGACACTTGTGGGGATAGGATGAAAGGGATTTAAATATCTCAAGTCAAGTGGCTCATTTGACTTATTCAATTATATCAAGCTCTAGTTTGCAAGACATGATCATCTAAGCTTTGGTCATTTGACCACTTTGCCCTTGGTCCATTCGACCAAGACCATACAAGGGGGTGACACGTGTCACCCTCCCATTCGTCGTAATATTTCATTTCCCGACATTTTCATAATTCCGATAAATTATATAAGTCTCAAATATCAAATTCGGGAACTCTATTCTCATAACGAACATTTTCCTTCCCGAGGTTCGGACAACTTTTCCTTAAGAATAACAAATCTTTCCTTCGTTCAAATTTTATTAGTCTTGTGCTCTCACGTCTATTCTCGTAAACACATGTCCTGGAACTACGGAAACATTCATCCCCGAATGTTCTTTCGGAGTCAATCTAATATTTCTCGGTATAGTCTCATAAAACTACACTTAAAGAAACCTAATTATGCCACCTATGGCCCTAATACATCGCACACGCATATACATCCATCATAAACCAAACGAGAAAACAAATCCAAAGTGTGCACCGTCACTATTTACTCCCATTCATGGTCCAAAAGGATTATCTTTTCATATTTCCAAACTCATTCTAGCATATGTACATAGTCTCAATATTATCCGTTCATGACACTTAAACATACAACAACCTTATCATGCATACAAGTCCCTAAAGGGTCAAAGATATACCTGAAATCATATAGGAGGGTCAAAGGACCGCTAAAATTCGGAACTTCCACCACGACCTCTGTCACGGCCTGCCGGTGCATGAACATCCTGCCTAGCTATTGAAGGCGAAGAACCCGCAACTGATCCAGTAGATTGTGCTATTCCACCAGTGCCACCTCTTATCGGACAGTCTCTCACAAAATGGCCCTGCTGGCCGCAAGCATAACAAGCTGTCGAAGTAGTACGACACTCCCCAAAATGAAATCTACCACAGTGACCACACCGAGGCAAAGGTGGCTTCCTCAGCTACTACCCTCGACATCGTGAACTCGCCTGAGTCCGACCTGCCCCGAATATCCCCGGCGATCAAACCTCCTGCCAGAAGATCGGGAAGGAGCACTCTTTGTCGGCTGAAGTGTAGACCTAGTTTCTGAGGTCAGGCCGCCGAAAGTTACCTCAACCCGCGCCCCGCCTCTTGGGCCGGATCTGGTCCGGTCCTCCTCTCTCGCCTCGATCCTCGCAGCATAAGCTCGCATCTCCGCAATATCCATACAGGTGAAGGGCCACTCCTGTGCATGCAGAATCATATAACGGCTAGCCCGTCACATAGCGGTGAACTTTGTCCACCATGTCGCCACAATAGTGAGTGCATACCGCCAATGAGTCAAACCTGTGTCAGACTGATAGTCCTCATATTCGCCTCAACGTCAAGAACCTATCCACGCGGGCTCTCTCATCTCGTGAGGCAAACGTGATCAAGGAAGGCCTCTGTGAACTCATCCCAAACAGCTGGAAGAGCACCCACACCTCTAGACAGCTCCCATGACTCAAACCAGTTCAACGCAATATCGCGTAACCGGTAAGAAGCTAACACAACTGACTCTGTCTCCGAGGCCCTATGTTATACCCCGTATTTTCCAGAGTATGTACGTAAGGACGTACGTAGAAATTTTGAACTTGAGAATGTAGCTTGGCCGATTTAATTTTGTTCACAACACCCGGTTAGAGTCGGTTTTCGACGAAACGTTTTCACAGCTTTCGTAGGGGAATTTCCGGCTATGTCATTTTTAATTTTTGCGGATTTTTCCGAGAGACGAAACATTTTGGACCAACAAGAGGGCGACACTTGTCACCCTCTCATTGGAACACCTTGGGCGGTCAAGCTTGGCCGAAAGTTGGTCATTTTTGTCATGGAGTAGGTAGGATATTTGTGTGTTAGTTGGTCAAGGACACTTGGTTGAATCTTGGCCCTACACTTGCCTTGCACTTGGCAAGATCTTGGCCATTGATTGGCCTTCACTTGACCTATAAATACCCCTCTCCCTTTGATGAATTCTTCATCCTTTCCACAAATCACTAAGTGTTAAAACTCTCCCCCTCCCTTGTTGTGTTTTCGTCCCCCCCCCCCCCCCCTTTGTGAGGCTTAGCCGAGAGCACCCTTCCCCCCCTTGGCCGAGAGCCCCCCCCTAGTGGGGTAGGCCGAGGGGTATACACCCTCCTCAGGTGCTAGTCTGGGTACCCCTAGCCTAGTTGTTTTCGTATAATACCCCCCCTCTTGGTAGAAATACTCTCAAAAGTATTGTTATAATGCCCAAATTACCTTAGCCGTATACCTTGTAGTATCCTAAGGTTATACTTATACTAAAAGCCCGAAATACTATTTTACTTCCTTCCACACAAAAACCGAAACCCTAAGGAAAATCTCCATAGTTAGTTGGAGTATTAAGTAGAAGTTGGTTAGAACTTCTGGGGTTGTTTGAGTGGCCTGAGCAAAGGAGTAGAGCTAAACCTTGCTCAGATCGACATTTAAACTCGGATAATTATGGGATTATCGAGGTAAATATCTTGTCCTCTATTGTAATTGGAAATTACATGATTGTTAGACTATATAGTTGAAGTATACTATATATAGTATCGAACGTAGTTATCGCAATGTCTTTTGACTTAAGCCCAATAATAAGAAACCTTTTCAAAGAAGAGTAATCGAATCAGATTTACATAGACTCATACAAAGGCTTGTGTAGCTTTTCCGTGGAGTAGAATTGTACCCGTTCGTTAGATGTAACCCCTGGTTGGCTTGGTAGCCAATTCGATAAAGCGAGGAGATTTACGCTGTCATGGGGGAGTCACGAATTTTCTAGAATGTTCTGCGATAAGGTCTAAATGTTAATAAGCGCCTTGTGGCCTTATAGTGAAGTACTACGATGGCGCGATCATCGCTAAGGAGTAGCCGACGGTTTGAAGTACTTGAGCGTTTTGCTATTAGTCGATACTCGCCGCGAGGTATGTGAACCTCTTCCTATCTCTTCTAGCATGATACGTGTGAACTATGTAGTACGTAGACGCATACGTGCTAAATGTATTTGATTGGTTTAAAACATAAAGTGTTATAACGGCTTTATGGGAAGTTGGTTATAACTTTATGTTGGTGAAGATACTGTGGTTTTTAAAAGGTAATCGTTTGAACTATAATCGCTTGTTATGTGTTAATAAAGAACTTGAAGTATTTCAAAAGATTTTGAATCATTTTGAAAGAAGAAGTAATACTTGGTTTTGAAAACTTAAGAGTTATACTAGCTTTATGGGAAGTTAGGTATAACGGCTTAAGAATGGTTTCTTGATTTGAAATCGAATGTGTATCGACAAACCATCGCAGTTAATAAAAGGAAATGTTTTGACAGATTAAGTATTATTAAAACTGAGAAACTTCCATCCGCATGTAAGCTAAGATGAGACAAAATGATATTTCCTAGATCATGGTCAGAATAAGATTGTTATAAACAAGAATATCCTACTCACATATAAGACTTATGTTTCTCGATAGTTTAAAAGAGAATTATATTCTTAAATGAATAAGACTATGAACTACGAAACCTTTCTAAAATAAGAAACGTGAACATTTGAAATTAGGCAAACTTGGACGCTTGGAAAATAATGTCGTTACTTGATTTTACAAAGGTAAGTGTTTTGTTTTACTTAAAAGGATAATCACTCTATTTTCACATAACTACGGTATTGTGTGACTTTTGTAAAGTAACGATCTTTTAAAGATTTAATGTATGAAGTACTTTGGGGATAAAACCCGAACTTGTTGACATATAGTAGAAAGTACCTTGTGTGTATAACTTGATTGTGTTGGTTTGTGATAGCCTTGTAAATACTTTCTTGTTGATTGATAAGTAAACATGCCAGATGCTATGTGTGTTAGTATCTTGTGATGTTAGTGTAAAGGGTTTTCCTCGATCGTGCTTAAAGTTGTTTGACTATCACCGTTATGTTGGTATTGTACCACTCACCTTGACTTATTTCCGAGGTTAAAGCCCGCTCCGACGCTGGGTAGACTCAGCGGTGCAGGACCGTGATTCGAGAATACCTCATGCGGGTCCACGGATCCATGAACTACGGAGTTCCGTGTTAGTGTCGCCTTTATGGTCATGCGGTCTATGTGGCGGATCGCGAGTCCGTGATTTACGCCGGAGTAGCTACCCTCGACGCGGGTTATACCTCATGCGGGCCTATGAGGTTGGCCTACGCGAGTCGCGGAAAGTTCGTGGCTAGACGCGCACATTTGATATCGCGGGCGAGTGACCGGCTTTGATCATGCGACGGCCTGCAGACAGATATCATGATACGCTTTATGACCTTAGTACCGCTGGTGTTAGTAGTCGGCTATGCCTTCGCATTTACCCCAGATCGCTTTATTTGGACACAGTGGGACACGTGTTCATGTATTCCTTGGTGCTTTTCTATCATAGATCACGGCAGGTGAGGAAGGTATTCCACGCATGATTGATGTTATGGGCTTGAGACCCATAGTTATTCAGTGATGACTTTGAGGCGTGAGTCCCCGACTTGATACATCGCTTATTTATTGTGAATCGTAGTTTGGTTATCATACATGTCTCCGCTTTATAGACTATTATGATTTCATTTACGATTTTTAGTTTCACATACTCTGGTTGCCAGATCGACCTCGGCGGGCCGCGTCATGCCGCAGTTGAGGTACACCGCCGTTGATCCTAGCTCGTGGTCACAGCCAAATTGGGAAGCTCCGCTTTCTCCGAGGCTTATCGGTGGTATAGTCCCCGCCGTCGTAAGTGTTTACATTCGTGGTTTGGCGGGCCCCGTCCCGCCATTGTTGTCGTATCATTCTTAGAGGTCCAGAGATCTTGCAAGTGTGGTTTGTAAAAAGGATTAAACTGCTCATGTTGAAAGAGTTGTTTTTATATATATACCGAAGGTAACCGCTTTTGGTTAGCTTTTCTTATTTCACCGTCTTATTACATCGTTTCATGTATTGTCTTTATGTTCCACGATTACTGATGTATGTCTACTGGGTGCCCGGTAAGGCACCGCCACGCCCGGTTCGGTCGTGACAAAAGTGGTATCGAGCGATTAATCCTCGGAAAGTGTCTGAGGCATCAGATCCAGCAGTCTTGATTATCGGTGTGTTGTGCACCACACCAATAATCGTGAGGCTATAGGTATTTATGATTGGTTTCTATTCTTCTCACTCAGATCGTGCCTTAGTCGTGTTGTAAGTTGGACCTCCGACGAAATTATTTCCTTATCGTTATGCCTCCGCGTAGAAACCCGCCCGTGAGGCAAGGCGCAGCCGGCGAGTCGCGAGTAGAGTGCAGAGGTTGCGTGGCACAGCCCAATCATCACCCGGGGTGGTGCTTCATTTGGGAGTTTTATGACGCCACTAGCCCCGAGAGATTATCACGCGCGCAGCTCCTACCGCGCCATGATATTTGAACCTTCAGCCCAATGACCGGAACAGAGAATATAGATTTCATGAGGCGACCAGATTTGACTATCGGGAGTATACCACGATGTGCGCGAGTCTTGATGAATATCAACGAGAAGGTTGTGCAAAAGTAAGTTCTTCAGTTAGGCTTGAGCATGGCCTGTGTACGAGCTTATGCGCAGCAGGCCGAGAAACGTAGAGATCGACGGGTTAACGGCGACGCAGGTAAGAGGCCGAGCAGCAAGGTCCTTTGGTAACTTTCGAGGCGAGTCACCTCACCAGCGGATTAGATTATGCGCATCCACCAGTGCAGAGAGGTCCTCCACAGGGTTCAGGACGTTCGGGGTATGCAGGAGTTGGTCAGAGCTCCAGAGCTTCCGGTTCACAATCCACGGCGTTCCAAATATCCGATTCAGCTTTTTCTCGGTGTTCACAGCGGCAGCGCCATCTCGTGGAATGTCGCCTTTTAGTTGGTACTTGTTGTACCTATGACCGCTGTGGTCGATGTCGAGAATGTCCCGTAGGAGGACTCACTTCGTAATCGGTGGGTAGTTTGTCATCTTCCTAGCTATGCGCGCTACGGCGGTTTGATTAGAACGACTAAGGGAAGTGAAGCAGTAGATTCAGGTATATCTTTAACCCTCTAGAGCTTTGTATAAGTGATAAGGTGAGTATACCTTAAGTGTTATGTTCAGATTGCATGAGTGTTTATTGTAATTAGAAATCTTGGTTAGTTAACCAAGTAAGATTTGGGGGATAGAGAAGGTGTGAGCCTTAGAGTTTTATACGTAGAGACCTTAGAGGTAAGGCCATCTCGAGTAAAAGACGTATGTTTATGTTTGACCCTTATAGGAGTGCATAGTGCACGTGAGCTATGTATGGGATAGGTCCCTAAGTAGTGTGAAATGAAAGAGGGTAGTCGAACTAAGAAGACCGCTAGGATTTCGTAACGTGATTTGAGAGATTGTTCCGGATCGGGGAGCTAATGTTTTGCGCATTTCCGGGTCGGGTTGAGGCCATGTTGCGGGTCAACCCGCGGCCTGTTTGGTGGTGGGGTCAGTTTGTGGTGGTCCCGCCGGGTGGTAGGGTCACGAGGGTGTTAGGCCCAAGTTTAGTTAACCAGCGTACGAGTTAGTGGATGCGTTCGACCAGTAGTCGGGCCGATGGGTCGACCATCGTGTTTTTCACCAGACCGTTGCTTGGCAGTGACGTTATATCAGAAAGGTGGTAAGGCTGCACGAGGTGCCTACCTTCACCTTATGTCGCAAATGAAGCCCGTGTGGCTATTTTCGTTTTCTAAAAGTTTACGAGCGGGGTTAGGAATTCAAAGAGTCTCGACCGCGTTCGCCTCGGGCGGTGGTTGATTTCGAGGTAGTTGTGGAGATTGTTGTCTCTGTGGAGGAGTGTTTAAGCTACCATTTCAAGATTCGGATGTCGCCTTATAAAGCCTTGTAGGGCGGATGTGTAAGATTCTTCGGCCGAGTGGTTCGATGTTGGCAAGGTTGAACGATTGGTTCACTTGTTCCACAGATCGTGGATAGTGAAGCTTGTCTAGAAGAAGTTCGCAGCTCGAGGAAATCATGCGGATAATCGGCGGCGACGCTTAGAGTTCGTGCCGACGGTCGGTCTTCTTGAAAGTACCACCGGGTTGGGTGTGACGAGTTTTGGAATACTGAGAGGAACTTAGCCCGAGTTACTTTGGGCCTTTGAGTTCATGTGAAGAATAGGCCAGGTTGCCTATATGTTAGCATTTGTCGTCCGACTTAGGAGGCAGTGCGTCCAGTCGTTCGTGCTATGTTCGAGAAGGAAATCGGAGATCCATCCAGAGTATTCCCAGCTAATGATGACCAAGTTGAAGATGATAACCCCGAGTTTTGGAGACTGAAGCAGTATCAGAAATGTGGTAAGAGTTCGAGTGTACGACAGCCTCAGGGATCGCATGTAGTCCGGTACCATTTGTTGGGTCGCCGGAGTGACACTAGAACCTCGCGGCAAAGTGACAAAAGTGGTATCGGGAAGAAGCGAGCATGTATGGCGAGCATAGATGTGACCATTTCTTTTGTTTGGAAAAAGTGTGGAGGAAGTATATTTTAGACCCCGGAGAGAGGTGTTTGTGGTGATGTTAGAGGTGTTTCCTCGTGGGCTTGGATGTAAGTATTTCGCGTGGGTGTTTCTGTGGCCAGATGTGGCAGGTTTGTTCTCGTAAGTATGGTAGTGAAGACTATACTGGCGCACGTTTGTTTTGAGACTTAGAAGGAACATTCGGGACGAATGTTTCTAAGGAGGGGAGAATGTTATACCCCGTATTTTCCAGAGTATGTACGTAAGGACGTACGTAGAAATTTTGAACTTGAGAATGTAGCTTGGCCGATTTAATTTTGTTCACAACACCCGGTTAGAGTCGGTTTTCGACGAAACGTTTTCACAGCTTTCGTAGGGGAATTTCCGGCTATGTCATTTTTAATTTTTGCGGATTTTTCCGAGAGACGAAACATTTTGGACCAACAAGAGGGCGACACTTGTCACCCTCTCATTGGAACACCTTGGGCGGTCAAGCTTGGCCGAAAGTTGGTCATTTTTGTCATGGAGTAGGTAGGATATTTGTGTGTTAGTTGGTCAAGGACACTTGGTTGAATCTTGGCCCTACACTTGCCTTGCACTTGGCAAGATCTTGGCCATTGATTGGCCTTCACTTGACCTATAAATACCCCTCTCCCTTTGATGAATTCTTCATCCTTTCCACAAATCACTAAGTGTTAAAACTCTCCCCCTCCCTTGTTGTGTTTTCGTCCCCCCCCGTTGTGAGGCTTAGCCGAGAGCACCCTTCCCCCCCTTGGCCGAGAGCCCCCCCTAGTGGGGTAGGCCGAGGGGTATACACCCCCCCTCCTTGTGGTGCTAGCCGTGGGGTACCCCCCCCCTAGCCTAGTTGTTTTCGTATAATACCCCCCCTCTTGGTAGTCATACTCGCAAAATTATTGTTATAATGCCCAAATTACCTTAGCCAGATACCTTGTAGGATCCTAAGGTTATACTTATACGAAAAGCCCAGAAATACTATTATACGTCCCTTCCGTCACAAAAAAACCGAAACCCTAAGGAAAATCTCCATAGTTAGTTGGAGTATTAAGTAGAAGTTGGTTAGAACTTCTGGCGGTTGTTTGGATGGTCGAGCGCAAGGAGTAAGAGCTAAACCTTGCTCAGATCGACATTTAAACTCGGATAATTATGGGCTTATCGAGGTAAATATCTTGTCCTCTATTGTAATTGGAAATTACATGATTGTTAGACTATATAGTTGAAGTATACTATATATAGTATCGAACGTAGTTATCGCAATGTCTTTTGACTTAAGCCCAATAATAAGAAACCTTTTCAAAGAAGAGTAATCGAATCAGATTTACATAGATCAGACATGAGTTTGTAGCTTTTCGTGAGTAGAATTGTACCCGCTCGGGTTAGATGTAACCCCCGTTGGCTTAGTAGCCGCCTCGATAAAGGAGGAGATTTACGCCATGGGGAGGTCTTTGCGAATTTTCTAGAATGTTCGCGATAAGGTCTAAATGTTAATAAGCGCTGTGGCCTTATAGGTTGAAGTACTACGTATGGCGCGATCTCGCTAAGGAGTAGCCGACGTTTGAAGTACTTGAGCGTTTTGCTATTAGTCGATACTGCCGCGAGGTATGTGAACCTCTTCCTATCTCTTCTAGCATGATATGTGAACTATGTAGTACGTAGACGCATACGTGCTAAATGTATTTGATTGGTTTAAAACATAAAGTGTTATAACGGCTTTATGGGAAGTTGGTTATAACACTTTATGTTGGTAGAAGATACTTGTGGTTTTTAAAAGGTAATCGTTTGAACTATAATCGCTTGTTATGTGTTAATAAAGAACTTGAAGTATTTCAAAGATTTTGAATCATTTTGAAAGAAGAAGTAATACTTGGTTTTGAAAACTTAAGAGTTATACTAGCTTTATGGGAAGTTAGGTATAACGGCTTAAGAATGGTTTATCGATTTCGAAATCGAATGTGTATCGACAAACCACCGCAGTCGTTAATAAAAGGAAATGTTTTGACAGATTAAGTATTATTAAAACCGAGAAACTTCCATCCGCATGAAGCTAAGATTTAGACAAAATGATATTTCCTAGATCATGGTCAGTAATAAGATTGTTATAAACAAGAATATCCTACTCACATATAAGACTTATGGTTCTCAGATAGTTTAAAAGAGAATTATATTCTTCAATGAATAAGACTAGGAACTACGAAACCTTTCTAAAATAAGAAACGTGAACATTTGAAATTAGGCAAACTTGGACGCTTGGAAAATAATGTCGTTACTTGATTTTACAAAGGTAAGTGTTTTGTTTTACTTAAAAGGATAATCACTCTATTTTCACATAACTACGTATTGTGTGACTTTTGTGAAAGTAACGTATCTTTTAAAGATTTAATGTATGAAGTACTTTGGGGATAAAACCCGAACTTGTTGACATATAGTAGAAAGTACCTTGTGTGTATAACTTGATTGTGTTGGTTTGTGATAGCCTTGTAAATACTTTCTTGTTGATTGATAAGTAAACATGCTAGGATGCTATGTGTGTTAGTATCTTGTGATGTTAGTGTAAAGGGGTTTTCCTCGATCGTGCTTAAAGTTGTTTGACTATCACCGTTATGTTGGTATTGTACCACTCACCTTGACTTATTTCCGAGGTTGTGCCTCCGTCGCGGTAGACTCAGCGGTCCAGGACCATGATTCGAGAATACCTCACGCGGGTCCACGGGATCCATGCGAACTACGGAGTTCCGTGTTAGTGTGCGGCCTTTATGGTCACGCGGTCTATGTGGCTACGCGGATCGCGAGTCCGGGGCGACGCCGGAGCTACCCTCGACGGGGTTATACCTCACGCGCCTATGAGGTTGGCCTACGCGAGTGCGGAAAGTTCCAGGCTAGACGCGCACATTTGATATCGCGCAGTGACCAGCCTTTGATCATGTGACGGCCAGACAGATATCATGATACGCTTTATGACCTTGTTAGTACCGCGGTGTTAGTAGTCGGCTATGCCTTCGCATTTACCCTCGTGATCGCTTTATTTGGACACAGTGGGACCCGTGTTCATGTGTATTCCTTGGTGCTTTTCTATCATAGATCGCGATGAAGAAGGTATTCCACGCATGATTGATGTTATGGGCTTGAGACCCATAGTTATTCGAGTGATGACTTTGAGGCGCGAGTCCTCGACTTGACATGATCGCTATTTATCAGGAATCGTAGTTTGGTTATCATACCTGTCTCCTGCTTAATAGACTATTATGATTTCATTTACAGGATTTTTAGTTTCACATACTCGGTACTGGCCAGATCGACCTCCTTTGGGGCCGCTCATGCCGCAGTCGAGGTACACCGCCGTTGATCCTAGCTCTCGTGGTCACAGCCATTGGGAAGCTCCGCTTCTCCGAGGCTTATCAGCCGTATAGTCCCCGCCGCCGTAAGTGTTTACATTCGGGGTTTGGGGCCCCGTCCCGCCATTGTTGTCGTATCATTCTTAGAGGTCTCAGAGTACTGCTGTGGTGGTTTGTAAAAGGATTAAACTGCTCATGTTGAAAGAGTTGTTTTTTATATATATACCGAAGGTAACCGCTTTGGTTAGCCTGCTTTCTTATTTCACCGCCTTATTACACCGTTTCATGTATTGTCTTTATGTTCGCCGATTACTCGATGTATGTCTACTTGGGTGCCCGGTAGGCACCACGCCCGGTTCGGTCGTGACAAAAGTGGTATCGAGCGCTTAATCTCTGAAAGTGTCTACGCATCGTATCCGATGAAGTCTTGATTATCGGTGTGTTGTGCACCACACCAATAATCAGGAGGCTATAGGGTATTTATGATTGGTTTCTATTCTTCTCACTCTGAGATCGTGCCTTAGAGCTGTGTTGTAAGTTGGACCCTCTGACGAAATTATTTCCCTTATCGTTATGCCTCCGCGTAGGGCAACCCGCCTGTGAGGGCAAGGCAGCCGAGGGAGCTGCGAGTAGAGTGCAGAGGGTTGCGTGGGCACAGGCCCAATCATCACCTGGGGTGGTGCTTCATTTGGGGAGTTTTGCGACGTCACTAGCCCCAGCAGAGATTATCACGGCGGCAGCAGTTCCTACTGCGCCATGATATTTGAACCTTCAGTTCCACGACCGGGAACAGAGAATATAGATTTCAAGGAGGCGACCCTGTATTTGACTATCAGGGAGTATACCGATGTACCGCGAGTCTTGATGAATATCAACGAGAAGGTTGTGCAAAAGTAAGTTCTTCAGTTAGGCTTGAGCATGGCCTGTGTACGGGCTTATGCGCAGCAGGCCGAGAAACGTAGAGATCGACGGGTTAACGGCGACGCTAAGAGAGGCCGAGCAGAAGGTCCTTTGGTAACTTTCGAGGCGAGTCACCTCACCAATGGATTAGATTATGCGCATCCACCGCTGCAGAGGTCCTCCGCGTGGTTCGTGACGCTCGGGTACGCAGGAGTTGGTCGAGCTCGCAGCTTCCGTTCACAAATACACGGCGTTCCAAACCATCCGATTCGCTTTTTCTCGGTGTTCACAGCTGCGCGGCGTCATCCCGGGGAATGTCGTCTTTTAGTTGGTACTTGTTGTACCTATGACCGTCAGGGTCTGATGTCGAGAATGTCCTGGTAGGAGGACTCAGCCTTCAGAATCGGTGGGTAGTTTGTCATCTTCCTTAGCTATGCGCCCTACGGGGCAGGTTTGATTAGAACGACTAAGGGAAGTGAAGCAGTAGATTCAGGTATATCTTTAACCCTCTAGAGCTTTGTATAAGTGATAAGGTGAGTATACCTTAAGTGTTATGTTCAGATTGCATGAGTGTTTATTGTAATTAGAAATCTTGGTTAGTTAACCAAGTAAGATTTGGGGGATAGAGAAGGTGTGAGCCTTAGAGTTTTATACGTAGAGACCTTAGAAGTAAGGCCATCTCGAGTAAAAGACGATGTTTATGTTTGACTTTATAGGAGTGCATAGTGCACGTGAGCTATGTATGGGATAGGTCCCTAAGTAGTGTGAAATGAAAGAGGGTAGTCGAACTAAGAAGACCGCTAGGATTTCGTAACGTGATTTGAGAGATTGTTCCGGATCGGGGAGCTAATGTTTTGCGCATTTCCGGGTCGGGTTGAGGCCATGTTGCGGGTCAACCCGCGCCCGCTTCAGCGCGGGTCAGTTTGGTGGTCCCGCCTTGTGGTAGGGTCACGAGGGTGTTAGGCCCAAGTTTAGTTAACCAGCGTACGAGTTAGTGGATGCGTTCGACCAGTAGTCGGGCCGATGGGGTCAGCCCATCGTGTTTTTCAGTCAGGACCGTTGCTTGGCAGTGACGTTATATCAGAAAGGTGGTAAGGCTGCACGAGGTGCCTACCTTCACCTTATGTCGTGCATGAAGCCTGTGTGGCTATTTTCGCTTTTTCTAAAAGTTTACCAGCAGGTTAGGAATTCAAAGTGAGTCTCAGACCGCATTCGCCTCGCCAGCCGTCGATTTCGCGGTAGTTGTGGAGATTGTTGTCTCCTGTGGAGGGAGTGTTTAAGCTACCATTTCAGTATTCGGATGTCGCCTTATAAAGCCTTGTAGGGGCGGATGTGTAAGTTGCCGGTCGAGTGGTTCGATGTTGGCGCGTTCGCATAATGTTCAAATTTGTTCCAAAGAGATCGTGGATAGTGAGAAGCTTGTCTAGAAGAAGTTCTGGCACTGAGGAAATCATGCGGATAATCGGCGACGACGCCAGAGTTCAGCCGACGGTCGGTCTTCAAAGTACCACCCCGTCAGTGTGACGAGTTTTGGAATACAGAGGAACTTAGCCCGAGTTACTTGGGCCTTTGAGTTCATGTGAAGAATAGGCCAGTTGCCTATATGTTAGCATTTGCCGTCCGACTTAGGAGGCAAAGGCGCCCATGCTCGTCGTTATGTTCGAGAAGGAAATCGGAGATCCATCCGCAGTATTCCCAATAATGATGACCAAGTCAAGATGATAACCCCGAGTTTTGAGATCAAGCGATTTAAATGTGGTAAGAGTTCGAGTGTACGACAAATCGTGGATCGCATGTAGTCCGGCATCATTTGTTGGGTCGCCGAGTGACACTAGAACCTCGCGGCAAAGTGACAAAAGTGGTATCGGGAAGAAGCGAGCATGTATGGCGAGCATAGATGTGACCATTTCTTTTGTTTGGAAAAAGTGTGGAGAAAGTATATTTTAGACCCCGGAGAGAGGTGTTTGTGGTGATGTTAGAGGTGTTTCCTCGTGGGCTTGGATGTAAGTATTTCGCGCTGGTGTTTCGTGGGCGTGTGGGGTTTGTTCTCGTAAGTATGGTAGTGAAGACTATATCGCGCACGCTTGTTTTGAGACTTAGAAGGAACATTCGACGAATGTTTCTGGCGAGGAGAATGTTATACCTCAGATTTTCCGCAGTATGCACGCAAGGACGCACGTAGAAATTTTGAACTTGAGAATGTAGCTTGGCCGATTTAATTTTGTTCACAACACCCGTTAGAGTCGGTTTTCGACTAAACGCTTTCACTTTCGTAGGGAATTTCCGCTATGTCATTTTTAATTTTTATGGATTTTTCCGAGAGATTTAAACATTTTGGACCAACAAGAGGCGACACTTGTCACCCTCTCATTGGAACACCTTGGCGGTCAAGCTTGGCCGAAAGTTGGTCATTTTGTCATGGAGTAGGTAGGATATTTGTGTGTTAGTTGGTCAAGGACACTTGGTTGAATCTGCCCTACACTTGCCTCAGACTTGGCAAGATCTCGCCATTGATCGCCTTCACTGACCTATAAATACCCCTCTCCCTTTGATGAATTCTTCATCCTTTCCACAAATCACTAAGTTTTAAAACTCTCCTCCCTTGTTGTGTTTCGTCCCCCTTTGCGAGGCTTAGCCGAGAGCACCCTTCCCCTCGTCGAGAGCCCCCAGCTGGTAGGCCGAGGGTATACACCCCCTCCTCGGTGCTAGCCGGGTACCCCTAGCCTAGTTGTTTTCAGATAATACCCCCTCTGGTAGAAATACTCTCAAAAGTATTGTTATAATGCCCAAATTACCTTAGCCGATACCTTGTAGTATCCTAAGGTTATACTTATACTAAAAGCCCGTAAATACTATTTTACTTCCTTCCACACAAAAACCGAAACCCTAAGGAAAATCTCCATAGTTAGTCGAGTATTAAGTAGAAGTTGGTTAGAACTTCTAAGGGTTGTTTGAGCTGGTCGAGCGCAAGGAGTAGAGCTAAACCTTGCTCAGATCGACATTTAAACTCGGATAATTATGGGCTTATCGAGGTAAATATCTTGTCCTCTATTGTAATTGGAAATTACATGATTGTTAGACTATATAGTTGAAGTATACTATATATAGTCAACGTAGTTATCGCAATGTCTTTTGACTTAAGCCCAATAATAAGAAACCTTTTCGAAAGAAGAGTATCGAATCAGATTTACATAGGATCAGACATGAAGAGTTTGTAGCTTTTCCGAGTAGAATTGTACCCATTCGGGTTAGATGTAACCCCGGTTGGCTCGCAGCCTCGATAAAGCGAGGAGATTTACGCCACATGCGGGGAGGCGCCAATTTTCGTAGAATGTTCGCGATAAGGTCTAAATGTTAATAAGCGCGTGGCCTTATAGTCAAGTACTACGATGGCGCGATCTACTAGCTAAGGAGTAGCCGACGGTTTGAAGTACTTGAGCGCTTTTGCTATTAGTCGATACTGCCGCGAGGTATGTGAACCTCTTCCTATCTCTTCTAGCATGATATGTGTGAACTATGTAGTACGGTGAGACGATACGTGCTAAATGTATTTGATTGGTTTAAAACATAAAGTGTTATAACGGCTTTATGGGAAGTTGGTTATAATACTTTATGTTGGTGCAAGATACTGTGGTTTTTAAAAGGTAATCGGTTTGAACTATAATCGCTTGTTATGTGTTAATAAAGAACTTGAAGTATTTCAAAAGATTTTGAATCATTTTGAAAGAAGAAGTAATACTTGGTTTTTGAAAACTTAAGAGTTATACTAGCTTTATGGGAAGTTAGGTATAACGGCTTAAGAATGGTTTCTCGATTTCTAAATCGTAACGTGTATCGACAAACCACCGCAGTTAATAAAAGGAAATGTTTTGTGATTAAGTATTATTAAAACCAAGAGAAACTTCCATCCGCAGAAGCTAAGATGAGACAAAATGATATTTCCTAGATCATGGCTGCTGTAATAAGATTGTTATAAACAAGAATATCCTACTCACATATAAGACTTATGGTTCTCAGATAGTTTAAAAGAGAATTATATTCTTAAATGAATAAGACTATGAACTACGAAACCTTTCTAAAATAAGAAACGTGAACATTTGAAATTAGGCAAACTTGGACGTTTGGAAAATAATGTCGTTACTTGATTTTACAAAGGTAAGTGTTTTGTTTTACTTAAAAGGATAATCACTCTATTTTCACATAACTACGTATTGTGTGACTTTTGTGAAAGTAACGATCTTTTAAAGATTTAATGTATGAAGTACTTTGGGGATAAAACCCGAACTTGTTGACATATAGTAGAAAGTACCTTGTGTGTATAACTTGATTGTGTTGGTTTGTGATAGCCTTGTAAATACTTTCTTGTTGATTGATAAGTAAACATGCTAGGATGCTATGTGTGTTAGTATCTTGTGATGTTAGTGTAAAGGGGTTTTCCTCGATCGTGCTTAAAGTTGTTTGACTATCACCGTTATGTTGGTATTGTACCACTCACCTTGACTTATTTCCGAGGTTGTCGCCTCCGACGCGGGTAGACTCAGCGATCCGGGACCATGATTCGAGAATACCTCACGCGGGTCCACGGATCCATGCGAACTACGGAGTTCCGTGTTAGCGCGCCTTTATGGTCACGCGGTCTATGTGGCTACGCGGATCGCGAGTCCGTGATTTACGCCGGAGTAGCTACCGACGCGGGTTATACCTCACGCGCCTATGAGGTTGGCCTACGCGAGCTGCGGAAAGTTCCGTGGCTAGACGCGCATTTGATATCAGGCGAGTGACCGGCTTTGATCATGTGACGGCCCAGACGGATATCATGATACGCTTTATGACCTTGTTAGTACCGCTGGTGTTAGTAGCGGCTATGCCTTCGCACTTACCCTGCATCGCTTTATTTGGACACAGTGGGACCCGTGTTCATGTATTCCTCGTGCTTTTCTATCATAGATCACGGCGATGAGGAAGGTATTCCACGCATGATTGATGTTATGGGCTTGAGACCCATAGTTATTCGAGTGATGACTTTGAGGCGTGAGTCCACGACTTGACATGATCGCTTATTTATCAGGAATCGTAGTTTGGTTATCATACATGTCTCCCGCTTATAGACTATTATGATTTCATTTACGTGATTTTTAGTTTCACATACCAGACTGTCAGATCGACCTCCTTCGGGGTCGCGCTCATGCCGCAGTTGAGGTACACCCGTTGATCCTAGCTCGTGGTCAGCCATTTGTTTGGGAAGCTCCGCTTCTCGAGGCTTATCGACGTATAGTCCCCGCCGTCGTAAGTGTTTACATTCGTGGGTTCATGGCCTCGCCCCGCCATTGTTGTTGTATCATTCTTAGAGGTCTGTAGTACTGTTGTGGGCAGGGTTTGTAAAAAGGATTAAACTGTTCATGTTGAAAGAGTTGTTTTTATATATATACCGAAGGTAACCGCTGGTTAGCCGTCTTCTTATTTCACCGTCTTATTACATCGTTTCATGTATTGTCTTTATGTTCACGATTACTCGATGTATGTCTACTTGGGTGCCCGGTAAGGCACGATCCACGGCCCGGTTCGGTCGTGACAAAAGTGGTATCGTGAGCGCTTAATCCTCGGAAAGTGTCTGACGCATCGATTCAAGAGTCTTGATTATCGGTGTGTGCACCACACCAATAATCGTGAGGCTATAGGTATTTATGATTGGTTTCTATTCTTCTCACTCTGAGATCGTGCCTTAGAGCCGTGTTGTAAGTTGGACCTCCGACGAAATTATTTCCTTATCGTTATGCCTCCGCGTAGGCAACCCGCCCAGAGGCGCGCCGGCGAGCCGCGAGTAGTCGCAGAGGTTGCGTGGCACAGCCCAATCATCACCGGGGTGGTGCTTCATTTGGGGAGTTTTGCGACGCTACTAGCCTCAGCAGAGATTATCACGGCGCAGCGCTTCTACCGCGCCATGATATTTGAACCTTCGCCCCACGGCCGAACAGAATATAGATTTCAAGGAGCGACCAGATTTGACTATCGGGAGTATACCGATGCATCGCGAGTCTTGATGAATATCAACGAAGGTTGTGCAAAAGTAAGTTCTTGATTAGGCTTGAGCATGGCACGTATGCGGGCTTATGCGCAGCAGCCGAGAAACGTAGAGATCGACGGGTTAACGGGCGACGAGAAGAGGCCGAGCGGCAAGGTCCTGGTAACTTTCGAGGCGAGTCACCTCACCAATGATTAGATTATGCGCATCCACCAGCGCAGAGGTCCTCCACGGGGTTCGGGGCGTTCGGTATGCAGGAGTTGGTCGAGCTCGAGCTTCCGGTTCACAATCCACGGGCGTTCCAAATGCATCCGATTCGCTTTTTCTTGTTCACAGCGCAAAGCGCCATCTCGGGAATGTCGTCTTTTAGTTGGTACTTGTTGTACCTATGACCGTCGTGGTGCGATGTCGAGAATGTCCCGTAGGAGGACTCACCTTCGAATCGGTGGGTAGTTTGTCATCTTCCTTAGCTGCCACTACGGGCGAGTTTGATTAGAACGACTAAGGGAAGCAAGAGATTCGGTATATCTTTAACCCTCAGAGCTTTGTATAAGTGATAAGGTGAGTATACCTTAAGTGTTATGTTCAGATTGCATGAGTGTTTATTGTAATTAGAAATCTGGTTAGTTAACCAAGTAAGATTTGGGGATGAAGGTGTGAGCCTTAGAGTTTTATACGTGAGACCTTGTAAGTAAGGCCATCTCGAGTAAAAGACGATGTTTATGTTTGACCCTTATAGGAGTGCATAGTGCACGAGCTATGTATGGGATAGGTCCCTGGTAGTGTGAAATGAAAGAGGTAGTCGAACTAAGACCGCTAGGATTTCGTAACGTGATTTGAGAGATTGTTCCGGATCGGGAGCTAATGTTTCGCGCATTTCGGTCGGGTTGAGAGCTTGCGCGGTCAACCCGCGCCTGCTTGGTGGTGAGGTCGGTTGTGGTGGTCGCCGGTGGTAGGGTCACGGTGTTAGGCCCAAGTTTAGTTAACCAACAGACGAGTTAGTGGATGCGTTCGACCAGTAGTCGGGCCGATGGGGTCAGCCCATCGTGTTTTTCAGTCAGGACCGTTGCTTGGCAGTGACGTTATATCAGAAAGGTGGTAAGGCTGCACGAGGTGCCTACCTTCACCTTATGTCAGGCAGTGAAGCCCAGGTTGTGGCTATTTTCGTTTTTCTAAAAGTTTACCAGGCAGGGTTAGGAACTCAGGTGAGTCTCGACCGCATTCGCCGCCGGGCTGGTCGATTTCGGGGTAGTTGTGGAGATAGTTGTCTCCTGGGGAGGGAGTGTTTAAGCTACCATTTGATTCGGATGTCGCCTTATAAAGCCTTGTAGGGCGGATGTAAGTCTTGGCCGAGTGGTTCGATGTTGCGCGTTCGATACTGGTTCACTTGTTCCAGCAGACTGTGGATAGTGAGAAGCTTGTCTAGAAGAAGTTCTGGCAGCTCAGAGGAAATCGTGCGGATAATCGGCGACGACGCTTAGAGTTCAGGTTGACGGTCGGTCTTCTTGAAAGTACCACCCCGGGTTGGGTGTGACGAGTTTTGGAATACAGAGGGAACTTAGCCCGAGTTACTTTGGGCCTTTGAGTTCATGTGAAGAATAGGCCAGGTTGCCTATATGTTAGCATTTGCCGTCCGACTTAGGAGGCAGTGCGTCCAGTCGTTCGTGCTATGTTCGAGAAGGAAATCGGAGATCCATCCAGAGTATTCCCAGCTAATGATGACCAAGTTGAAGATGATAACCCCGAGTTTTGAGACCAAGCGATTTAAATGTGGTAAGAGTTCGAGTGTCACGACCTCGTGGATCGCATGTAGTCCGGCACCATTTGTTGGGTCGTCGAGTGACACTAGAACCTCGCGCAAAATGACAAAAGTGGTATCGGGAAGAAGCGAGCATGTATGGCGAGCATAGATGTGACCATTTCTTTTGTTTGGAAAAAGTGGAGAAAGTATATTTTAGACCCTGAGAGAGGTGTTTGTGGTGATGTTAGAGGTGTTTCTCGCGGCTTGGATGTAAGTATTTCGCGTGGTGTTTCGTACGTGCGGCGTGTTTGTTCTCGTAAGTATGGTAGTGAAGACTATCTTTTGTGACGCGTTTGTTTTGAGACTTAGAAGGAACATTCGACGAATGTTTCTAGCGAGGAGAATGTTATACCCGTATTTTCCGGTATATGCGTGGGGCGTGCGTAGAAATTTTGAACTTGAGAATGTAGCTTGGCGATTTAATTTTGTTCACAACACGGTTAGAGTCGGTTTTCGACGAACGTTTCACGACTTTCGTAGGGAATTTCCGCTATGTCATTTTTAATTTTTATGATTTTTCCGAGAGACGAAACATTTTGGACCAACAAGAGGCGACACTTGTCACCCTCTCATTGGAACACCTTGGGTCAAGCTTGGCCAAAGTTGGTCATTTTGTCATGGAGTAGGTAGGATATTTGTGTGTTAGTTGGTCGAGGACACTTGGTTGAATCTGCCCTACACTTGCCTTGCACTTGGCAAGATCTTGGCCATTGATTGGCGCCTTCACTTGACCTATAAATACCCTCTCCCTTTGATGACTTCTTCATCCTTTCCACAAATCACTAAGTGTTAAAACTCTCCCCTCCCTTGTTGTGTTTCGTCCCCACTGCTGTGAGGCTTAGCCGAGCACCCTTCCCCTCGCGAGAGCCCCCTAGTGGGTAGGCCGAGGGTATACACCTCCTCCTTGTGGTGCTAGCAGTGGGTACCCCCAGCCTAGTTGTTTTCGTATAATACCCTCTTGGTAGAAATACTCTCAAAAGTATTGTTATAATGCCCAATTACCTTAGCCAGATACCTTGTAGTATCCTAAGGTTATACTTATCTGAAAGCCCAGAATACTATTATACTTCCCTTCCGTCACAAAAACCGAAACCCTAAGGAAAATCTCCATAGTTAGTTGGAGTATTAAGTAGAAGTTGGTTAGAACTTCTAAGGGTTGTTTGGAGCGGGTCGGAGCGCAAGGAGTAGGAGCTAAACCTTGCTCAGGATCGACATTTAAACTCGGATAATTATGGGCTTATCGAGGTAAATATCTTGTCCCTCTATTGTAATTGGAAATTACATGATTGTTAGACTATATAGTTGAAGTATACTATATATAGTACTGAACGTAGTTATCGGCAATGTCTTTTGACTTAAGCCTGAATAATAAGAAACATTTTCGAAAGAAGAGTAAATCAGATTTACATAGATCTGACAATAGGCTTGTGTAGCTTTTACGGAGTAGAATTGTACCCATTCGGGTTAGATGTAACCCCCGTTGGCTTAGTGGCGGCCTCGATAAAGGAGGAGATTTACTGCCATGCGGGGAAGTCGCCGAATTTTAGAATGTTCTGCGATAAGGTCTAAATGTTAATAAGCGCCTTGTGGCCTTATAGGTTGAAGTACTACGTATGGCGCGATCTACTGGCTAAGGAGTAGCCGACGGTTTGAAGTACTTGGAGCGTTTTGCTATTAGTCGATACTCGTCGCGAGGTATGTGAACCTCTTCCTATCTCTTCTAGCATGATATGTGTGAACTATGTAGTACTGTAGACGTACATGTGCTAAATGTATTTGATTGGTTTAAAACATAAAGTGTTATAACGGCTTTATGGGAAGTTGGTTATAACAGCTTTATGTTGGTAGAAGATACTTGTGGTTTTTAAAAGGTAATCGGTTTGAACTATAATCGCTTGTTATGTGTTAATAATGAAATTGAATTATTTCAAAAGATTTTTGAATCATTTTGAAAGAAGAAGTTATACTTGGTTTTGAAAACTTAAGAGTTATACTAGCTTTATGGGAAGTTAGGTATAACGGCTTAAGAATGGTTTACTGATTTCGGAAATCAGAATGTGTATCGACAAACCACTGCAGCGTTAATAAAAGGAAATGTTTTGACAGATTAAGTATTATTAAAACCAGAGAAACTTCCATCCGCATAAGCTAAGATGAGACAAAATGATATTTCCTAGATCATGGTCATTGTAATAAGATTGTTATAAACAAGAATATCCTACTCACATATAAGACTTATGGTTCTCGATAGTTTAAAAGAGAATTATATTCTTAAATGAATAAGACTATGAACTACAAACCTTTCTAAAATAAGAAACGTGAACATTTGAAATTAGGCAAACTTGGGCGTTTGGAAAATAATGTCGTTACTTGATTTTACAAAGGTAAGTGTTTTGTTTTACTTAAAAGGATAATCACTCTATTTTCACATAACTACGGGTATTGTGTGACTTTTGTAACGTATCTTTTAAAGATTTAATGTATGAAGTACTTTGGGGATAAAAACCGAACTTGTTGACATATAGTAGAAAGTACCTTGTGTATAACTTGATTGTGTTGGTTTGTGATAGCCTTGTAAATACTTTCTTGTTGATTGATAAGTAAACATGCTAGGATGCTATGTGTGTTAGTATCTTGTGATGTTAGTGTAAAGGGTTTTCCTCATCGTGCTTAAAGTTGTTTGACTATCACCGTTATGTTGGTATTGTACTCACCTTGACTTATTTCCGGAGGTTAAGGCGCCTCCGACGCGGGGTAGACTTCGGTGATGCAGGACCATGATTCGAGAATACCTCATGCGGGTCCACGGGATCCATGCGGAACTACGGGAGTTACAGGTTAGTGTGCGGCCTTTATGGTCATGCGGATTACATGTGGCCATGCGGTGCGAGTCGGGGCGATGCCGGAGTAGCTACCCTCGATGCGGGGTTATACCTCATGCGGGCCTATGAGGTTGGCCTATGAGAGTGCGGAAAGTTCGAGGCTAGGCGCACATTTGATCTGCGAGCGAGTGACCGCTTTGATCATGTGGCCTGCAAACAGATATCATGATACAGTTTATGACCTTGTTAGTACTGTGGGTGTTAGTAGTCGGCTATGCCTTCGTACTTACCCTGTACTGTTTTATTTGGACACAGGTGGGACCTGGTGTTCATGTGTATTCCTTGGTGCTTTTCTATCATAGACTGCCGGTGAGAAGGTATTCCACGGGCATGATTGATGTTATGGGCTTGAGACCCATAGTTATTCGAGTGATGACTTTGAGGGCGTGAGTCCCTGACTTGACATGACTGCTTATTTATTGTGAACTGTAGTTTGGTTATCATACATGTCTCCTGCTTTATAGACTATTATGATTTCATTTCTGATATTTTTAGTTTCACATACTCGGTATTTTTGTCTTGACCTCGCTTGGTGCGTTAATGCGAGGTTGAGGTACACGATCGTTGATCCTAGCTCTCGGTCACGGTTTCAGCGTTTGGGAAGCTCGTTTCTGTCACGACCGAACCGGGCGTGGTGGTGCCTACCGGGCACCCAGTAGACATCGTCAGTGTCAGTGAACATAAAGACAATCATGAAACGATTGTAATAATACATTGAAATAAGAAGACAGGCTAACCAAAAGCGGTTACCTTGGTATATATATAAATAGCAACTTTTTCAACATGAGCAGTTTAATCCTTTTTACAAACCACGCTTGCGATTACTACGGACCTCTAAGAATGATCGACAACAATGGCGGGCGGGGCCCCGCCAAACCGAATGTAAACACTTACGGCGACGGGGACTATACGGCGATAAGCCTCGGAGAAGCGGAGCTTCCCAAACGCTGAAGCTGTGACCACGAGCTAGGATCAACGGTGGTTTACCTCAACTGCGGCATGAGCGGCCCGAAGGAGAGTCGATAACAGTGCAGTATGTGGCCCGAAAATACATCTGTAAATGAAATCATAGCGATCATATAAAGCGAGGAGACATGTATGATAACCAAACTACGATTTACAACAAGCGATCATGTCGAGTTGGGACTCACGCCCTCGTCATCACTCGAAGTATAACAATGGGTCTCGGGCCCACAACATCAATCATGCGTGGAATACCTTCCTCAGCTGGCGATCTATGATATAAAAGCACGAGGAACAGCATGAACACGTGTCCACGTGTCATAATAAAGCATGCGGGGTAAATGCGAAGGCATGGCGACTACTAAAAACCCACGGTACCAACAAGGTCATGAAGCGTATCATAAGATCTGTCTAGCCGTCACATGATCAAAGCGGCGCTTGCGCGCGATATCGATATGCCGTCTAACCACCGGAACTCCGCGACTCGCGTAGGCCAATCTCGTCGGCCGCGTAGGTATTCCCGCGTCGGTGGCTACTCCCGGCGTCGTCACGGACGCGATCGCGTAGCGCATGGACGCGTGCCCATAAGGGCGTCACTAACACGGAACTCGTAGCTCGCGCATAGGCCGGGACTGCGTGAGGTATTCTCGAATCATAGGTCCATCGACGCTGAGTCTACCCGCGTGGAGCGGCTTAACCGGAATCATCTCAAGAGATGAATGCCACAATACTATCATAACGGTGATAGTTAATAAGCACAATCAGAAACCCTTCACACAAACATCACAAGATACTAACACACGTAGCATCCCAACACGTTTACTTATCAACGCAATCAAGAAAGTATTACAAGGCTATCACAAACCAATACAATCAAGTTGTTCACACAAGGTACCTTCTTATATGATTAACAAAATCGGGTTTTATCCCCAAAGTACTTCATACATCAACTCTTTAAAAGATCGTTACTTTCACAATGTCACAATACGTAGTATAAAATAGAGTGACTATCCTTTTAAAGTAAATCAATTACTTCTCTTTGTAAAATCAAGTAGCAACATTCTTTTCAATGATCAAGTTTGCCTAATTTCAATGTTCAAGTTTCTCATTTTAGAAAGGTTTAGTAGTTCATAGTCTTATTCATTTGAGAATATAATTCTCCTTAAAACTATCGAGAAACATAAGTCTTATATGTGAGTAGGATATTCTTGTTTATAACAATCTTATTACAATGACCATGATCTAGGAAATATCATTTTGTCTCATCTTAGCTTACATGCGGATGGAAGTTTCTCTTGTTTTAATAATACTTAATTAGTCAAAACATTTCCTTTTATTAATGCTGCGTTGGTTTGTCGATACACATTCGATTTCAAATCGATAAAACATTCTTAAGCCGTTATACCTAACTTCCCGTAAAGCTAGTATAACTCTTAAGTTTTCAAAAACCAAGTAGTACTTCTTCTTTCAAAATGATTCAAAATCTTTTGAAATACTTCAAGTTCTTTATTAACACATAACAAGCGGTTATAGTTCAAATCGATTACCTTTTAAAAACCACGTGTATTTTCTTACCAACATAAAAGTTGTTATAACCAACTTCCCATAAAGTCGTTATAACACTTTATGTTTTAAACCAATCACATACATTTAGCACGTATGCGTCTCCGTACTACATAGTTCACACATATCATGCTGAAGAGATAGGAAGAGGTTCACATACCTCGCGACGATTATCGACTAATAGCAAAACGCTCAGTACCTCAAACCAGGCTACTCCTAAGCCAAGTAGATCGCGCCACGCATAGTACTTCCTATAAGGCCACAGGCGCTTATTAACATAAGGTCTCTTCGTAGAACATTCTGAGAAAATTAAAGACCTCACATGCAGCGTAAATCTCCTCTCTATCGAGGCTACCAAGCCAACCGGGGGTTATACATCTAACCTAACAGTACAATTCTACTCACGGTACTACTTGATCTCATGTCTGACCCTAAGTAATTCTGATTCGATAATCTTCTTTAAATTAGGGCTTAAGTCGCAAGACATTGCAGTAAGTATTATTCGGGCTTAAGTCAAAGACATTGCCAATAACTACGTTCAGTTCTAATATATAGTATACTTCAACTATATATTCTAACAATATGTAATTTCCAATTACAATAGAGGGACAAGATATTTACCTCAATAAGCCCATAATTATCCAAGTATAAAGTCGATCCTGGGCAATCGTTTAGCTCAACTCGGCGCTCAACCATTCTAAACCACCCTTAGAAGTTCTAACCAACTTCTACACAATACTCCAACGGACTATGGAGATTTTCCTAGGGTTTCGGTTTTGTGACTGACGGAAGTATAATAGTATTTTCTGGGCTTTTCGTATAGGTATCCTTAGAATACTACAAGGTATATGGCTAAGGTAATTTGGGCATTATAACAATACTTTTGAGAGTATTTCTACCAGGGGGGGTATATATACGAGACAACACCACCAGGGGTGTATACCATCGGCCTACCCACTGGGGTACTCTCGGCCAAGGGGTGGGAAGGTACTCTCGGCTAAGCCTCACGGGAGAGGGCGAGAACAACATGAAGGGAGGAGGTTTCTAAGACTTAGAACATTTTAGGATGAATAAGTCTTCCAAAGGGGTATTTATAGTCTGACCAAGGCCAACCAATGGTCAAGATCTAGCCAAGTGCTATGCAAGTGTAGGGCGAGATCATGCCAAGTGCACCTTATCCATCTACCCACAAAATATCCTACCAACTCTTGACAAAACTCACCCAAATCGTCAGCTTGACCCACACTCCATCAATGAGAGGGTGACAAGTGTCGCCCTCTCGTTGGTCCAAAATGTTTAGTCTCTCGGAAAAATCCGCAAAATAAGAAATGACATAGCGGAAATTCCCTACGGTTTGAAAGCGTTTGCTTGAAAGCGACTCTAGCAGGGTGTTATGCACAAATAAAATTCGGCGAAGCACTTTAAGGCACAAACTTTTCTCGTGCGTCCCGCGTCGTACTGCGGAAATACGGTATAACATTCTCCTCGCCGAAACATTCGTCCGAATGTTCCTTCTAAGTCTCAAAACAAGCGCGCGATATAGTCTTCACTACTATACTTACGAGAACAATCTGCCACGCTGGCCACGAAACACCGCGCACATACTTCTATCTAAGCCCACGAGGAAAACACCTCTAATCATCACCACAAAACACTTCTCAGGGTCTAAATATACTTCCTTCCGCCTCTTTTACAAAAAGAAATGATCACATCTATGCTCGCCATACATGCTCGCTCTCTTTACTCGTCGTAGATACCACTTTGTCACTTTGCTGGCATTAACCTTCTCGAGCGACCCAACAAATGGTACCACTTTTGTCACTTTGTCGCGAGCCTTGCTCGGCGACCCAACAAATGATGCCGGCTGCATCGATCCCTGAGGATGTCGTATACTCGAACTCTTTCCACATTTCTGATACTGCTTCAGTTTCCAAAACTCGGGGTTACTATCTCTAACGTGGTCATCATTAACTGGGAACACTCTGGATGGATCTTCGATATTTCCCCGAACATCACAATACGAAAGACCGGACGCACTGCCTCCTACGTCGGACGGCAAATGCTAACATATAGGCAACCTGGCCTATCCTTCACATGAACTCACAAAGGCCCAAAGTAACTCGGGCTAAGTTCCCTCTGTTTTCCAAAACTCGTCGCACCCAAACCCGGGGTGGTACTTCCGAAGACCGACCGTCAACACGAACTCTGGCGTCGTCGCCGATTATCCATACGATTCCTGCAGTGCGAACCTCTTCTAGACAAGCCTCACTATCCACGATCTGCTGGAACAAGCTGAACCAATTTATGCGAACCTTGCCAACATCAGACCAATCGACGGACAACTTACACTTCCGCCCTTACAAGGCTTCATAAGGCGATATCAGAACAGAAATGGTAGATCAAACACTACCTCCACGGAGACAACAATCCCACAACTATCACGAAATCCAAACAACGGCCGGAGGCGAATGCGGTCGAGACTACTGAGTTCTAACCTGCTGGTAAACTTTTAGAAAAGCGAAAATAGCCACACTGGGCTTGCGCTGACATAAGGTGAAGGTAGGCACCGTCTGACCTTTCAACCGCCGGATAACTCAACACGGTAGATGGCGGTCGAGCGAAGAACACGATGGGCTGCCCCGTCGACCGACCACGGTCGAATAAATCCACGAACTCGTCTGTTGGTTAACGAACATGGGCCTAACACCCTCGTGACCCTACCACGGCGGGACCACCACAACCGACCTACCACCAAACTGCGGCGGGTTGACCCGCAGCGTGGCCCTCGACGACGGCAACGCGCGTCATACTAGCTCCCGCGGAACAATCTCGCTAATCACGTTACGAAAACCTAAGCGGTCTTCTTGGCTCGACTACCCTCTTTCATTCCACGCTGCTGGGGACTGTCCCGACATAACTCACGTCTATGCACTCAGATAAAGTCAAACATAACACTACACCTTTTTCTCGAGATGGCCTCACCTCAAGGTCTCTACGTATAAAGCTCTAAGGCTCGCACTTTCTCTATCCCCAAAATCTTACTCGGTTAAACAACCGTGATTTCAAATCACAACTAACACCTGCTATCGAACATAGCACCTAAGGTATACTACTTATCACCTATACAAAACTCTAGAGGGTTGGGATAGATCTATGTCTCTTGTCACGCTTAGTCGTTCTAATCAAACTGCCCGTGAGCGCCAGCTAAGGAGATGACGAACTACCGCGATCACGAAGGCTAAGTCCTCGCGAGGACACTCTTTCGACAACGGACCACGGCGGTCATAGGTACAACCGCGTACCAACTAAAAGGCGACATTCCACAGGATGGCGCGCCCGCATGTGAACACCGAGAAAAAGCGAATCGGATGGTGGAACCTACGTGTAGGCGTGAGCGGAAGCTGCGGAGCTCGACCCGACTCCGCATACCGAGCGTCCACGAAATTCGTGGAGGACCTCGTTGGCTGGTGGATGTGCATAATCTAATCTCTTTGGTGAGGCGACTCGCCTCAAAGTTACTAAAGGACCTTTGCTATGGCCTCTTACGGTGTCCTTCGTTAACTGTCGATCTCTACTGCGTCTCGGCTGCTGCGCATGGCCGTGCAGGCCATGCTCGAGCCTAGCGAAGAATTACTCTTGCACAACCCTCTTTTAGATAGTCCTCAAGACTCGCGGTACATCGGTATACTCTCTGGTAGCCAAATCTATAGCTAATGCGAGTCGCCTCTTTGCAATCTAAATTCTGTTCGATCGTGGAGGCGAAGGTTCATATATCATGGCGCGGTAGGGCTGCTGCCGTGCCAAACTCTGCTTTGGGGCTAGTGACGTCGCGAGAAATCCCGAATGAAGCACTACCTAGGTAAAGGTGGGCTGTGCCCTCGCGACCCTACGAACTCTGCTCGCGGCTCCGCCGGTGCGCCCTCTGGGCGGGTTGCCTGCGCGGAGGCATAGCGGTGAGGAAAGAAATACGTCGGAGGTCTAACTTACAACACGACTCTAAGGCACGATCTCGAGTGAGAAGAATAGAAACCAATCCTAAATACCACATAGCCTCACGATTATTGGTGTGGTGCACAACGCGATAATCGAACTCTTGAATCTGATGCGTAGACACTTTCAGAGATTAAGCGCTCACGATACCACTTTTGTCACGACCGAACCGGGCGTGGTAGTGCCTACCGGGCACCCAGTAGACATCATCAGTGTCGCGGAACATAAAGACAATACATGAAACGATGTAATAAGGCGGTGAAATAAGAAGGCAGGCTAACCAAAAGCGGTTACCTTGGTATATATATAAATAGCAACTTTTTCAACATGAGCAGTTTAATCCTTTTTACAAACCACACTTGCGCGATTACTACAGACCTCTAAGAAGGATCTGACAACAATGGCGGGACTGGGCCAAACCCACGAATGTAAACACTTACGGCGACGGGGACTATACATTGATAAGCCTCGGAGAAGCGGGCTTCCCAACAATGCTGTGACCACGAGCTAGGATCAGCGGCGGTTTACCTCGACTGCGGCATGAGCAGCCCCGGCCGAGGTCGATCTGGCAGTGCAAGTATGTGGCGAAAATACATCACGTAAATGAAATCATAGCGATCGTATAAAGCGGAGACATGTATGATAAGCAAACTACGATTTACAACCAGCGATCATGTCGAGTTAGGGACTCAGCCCTCAGTCATCACTCGAGTATAACAATGGGTCTCGGGCCACAACATCAATCATGCGTGGAATACCTTCCATGCTGCCGCGATCTATGATATAAAAGCACGAGGAACACACATGAACACGAGGTCCACGTGTCATAATAAAGCTGTGCGGGGTAAATGCGAAGGCATAGCCGACTACTAAAACCCACAGTACCAAAGGTCATGAAGCGTATCATAAGATCTGTCTGAACCGTCCACGTGATCAAAGGCGGCGCTTGCCGCGATATCAATGCGCGTCTAACCACGGAACTCCGCGACTCGCGTAGGCCAATCTCGTCGGCCGCGTGGTATTCCGCGTCGGTAGCTACTCCCGGCATCGTCACGGACGCGATCGCGTAGCCCGTGGACGCGTACCCGTAAGGGCGTCGCTAACACGGAACTCGTAGCTCGCGTAGGCCGGGACTGCGTAGGTATTCTCGAATCATAGGTCCATCGACGCTGAGTCTGCCCGCGTGGAGGCGACAACCGGAATCATCTCGAGATGAATGCCCGCAATACTATCATAACGGCCCGATAGTTAATAAGCCTGATCGAGAAACCCGCTTCCGCAAACATCACGAGATACTAACACACGTAGCGTCCCAACACGTTTACTTATCAAGCGATCAAGAAAGTATTACAAGGCTATCACAAACCAATACAATCAAGTTGTTCACACAAGGTACCTTCTACTATATGATTAACAAAATCGGGTTTATCCCCAAAGTACTTCATACATCAACTCTTTAAAAGATCGTTACTTTCACGATGTCACATGATACGTAGTATAAAATAGAGTGACTATCCTTTTAAAGTAAATCAATTACTTCTCTTTGTAAAATCAAGTAGCAACGTTCTTTTCCAATGATCAAGTTTGCCTAATTTCCAATGTTGAGTTTCTCATTTTAGAAAGGTTTCGTAGTTCATAGTCTTATTCATTTGAGAATATAATTCTCCTTAAAACTATCGAGAAACATAAGTCTTATATGTGAGTAGGATATTCTTGTTTATAACAATCTTATTACAATGACCGTGATCTAGGAAATATCATTTTGTCTCATCTTAGCTTCTATGCGGATGGAAGTTTCTCTTGGTTTTAATAATACTTAATTAGTCAAAACATTTCCTTTTATTAATCTTTGCGATGGTTTGTCGATACGTTACGATTTCGAAATCGATAAAACATTCTTAAGCGTTATACCTAACTTCCCGTAAAGCTAGTATAACTCTTAAGTTTTCAAAAACCAAGTAGTACTTCTTCTTTCAAAATGATTCAAAAATCTTTTGAAATACTTAAGTTCTTTATTAACACATAACAAGCGATTATAGTTCAAATCGATTACCTTTTAAAAACCACGTGTATTTTCTTACCAACATAAAGTATTATAACCAACTTCCCATAAAGTCGTTATAACACTTATGTTTTAAACCAATCACATACATTTAGCACATGTCGTCTGTACTACATAGTTCACACATATCATGCTAGAAGAGATAGGAAGAGGTTCACATACCTCGCGACGATTATCGACTAATAGCAAAGCGCTCAAGTACCTCGAAGCCGGCTACTCACTAGCCAAGTAGATCGCGCCACGCGTAGTACTTCCACCTATAAGGCCACAAGGCTCTTATTAACATAAGGTCTCTTCGTAGAACATTCTCTGAGAAAATTCGCACCTCCCCGTGCGGCGTAAATCTCCTCTATCGAAGTAGGCTACCAAGCCAACCGGGGTTATACATCTAACCTAGCGGGTACAATTCTACTCACGGTACTACTTCACAAGTCTCGTAATACATTACAAGTAATTCTGATTCGATAATCTTCTTTAAATTGGGCTTAAGTCGAAGACATTGCGTAAGTATTATTCGAGCTTAAGTCAAAGACATTGCCAATAACTACGTTGATTCTATATATAGTATACTTGACTATATATTCTAACAATATGTAATTTCAATTCTGATAGAGGACAAGATATTTACCTCAATAAGCCCGTAATTATCCAAGTATAAAGTCGATCTGGGCAATCGTTTAGCTCGACTCGGCGCTCGACCCGGCTCTAAACCACGCAGAAGTTCTAACCAACTTCACACAATACTCAACGGACTATGGAGATTTTCCTAGGGTTTCGGTTTGTGGTAGCGGAAGTATAATAGTATTTTACGGGCTTTTTCGTATAGGTATCCTTAGAATACTACAAGGTATATGGCTAAGGTAATTTGGGCATTATAACAATACTTTTGAGTATTTCTACGAGGGGGTATATATACGAGACAACACCACGAGGGGTGTATACCCCTCGACCTACCACTAGGGGGTACTCTCGCCGAGGGTGGGGAAGGGTACTCTCGGCTAAGCCTCACGGGAGAGGGCGAGAACAACATGAAGGGAGGAGGGTTTCTAAGACTTAGAACATTTTAGGATGAATAAGTCTTCCAAAGGGGTATTTATAGTACAAGACAAGGCCAACCAATGGTCAAGATCTAGCCAAGTGCTATGCAAGTGTAGGGCGAGATCATGCCAAGTGCACCTTATCCATCTACCCACAAAATATCCTACCAACTTGACAAAACTACCCAAATCGTCAAGCTTGACCGCTCACTCCATCAATGAGAGGGTGACAAGTGTCGCCTCTCGTTGGTCCAAAATGTTTCGTCTCTCGGAAAAATCCATAAAAATAAGAAATGACATAGCCGGAAATTCCCTACGAAATTTGTGAAAAGCGTTTCGCAAAAACGACTCTAGCAGGTGTTATGCACAAATAAAAATTCGGCCAAGCACTTTAAGGCACAAACTTTTCTCGTCGTCCCCGTCATACTGCGGAAATACGAGGTATAACGGTTTCTCGGAGGCTTATCGGTGGTATAGTCCTGTCGTCGTAAGTGTTTACATTCGGGGTTTGGCGGGGCCTGTCCGCCATTGTTGTCGTATCATTCTTAAGTGCAGTAATCTTGTTGTGGCGGGGGTTTGTAAAAGGATTAAAGCGTTCATGTTGAAAGAGTTGTTTTTATATATATCTTTGAAGGTAACCGTTTTTGGTTGCTGTCTTCTTATTTCCTTTGTCATATTACTTTGGTTTCGTGTATTGTCTTTATGTTCGATTACTACGATGTATGTCTACTTGGGTGCCGGGGTAAGGCACCGATCACGGGCAGGTTGGTCGTGACACCTAAGTACTGCGTAGTCATTGTAGGCTGCCGAGCGAACTCCACGAGGATCATCCTCGGATCTCGAACCATAGAACTTCGGGTGGATTACAACCCGAGAAAATCCCGAATCTGCGCAATTGTCGGCTCTGGGTTAGCTACGCTCCACAGCGTTGCCACTATGCTAGTCAATAACCTGATATGCTCTCCATAATCTCTATACTCTGCCCCTGGCTGTGGAGCTGGAGGCTCAGGTATCGGAATCTCTGGAGCTACGGCCGCTCTCGTCTCTCTAATACTGTCGGCGTGGCTGAACTCGCCCAGGCCTGACCTCGGGCATAGTCTGGGCACGAGTCCTAGTAACCCTCTGCGAACCACTAGCGACTCCTGCTGCTTTGCCTTTCCACGGGCCAGTGGAAGTCTTCGGTAGAGGCATAAGCGATACATAAGTATAGGTCGGAGAGGATTGACCTAATAAAGACTCTCTTTGCACGATCTTAGAGAGAAAAATGGAAACCAATCCTAAATGTCCTGCAACCTCACGGTTATATATGTGGTGCCTGACACCGATAACGAGACTCTACTAGACACGGTGCATAGACACTTTCAGAGGACTAAGCGCTCACGATACCACTTTTGTCACGACTCGGGCAAGACACCGGTGCCCTACACAGGCACCTCACAGGTATACATCAAAGAATAGTAGCGGAACATACATACAACTCAAAAAGAAATAAATAACGAGTTAGCGATAAGGCCACCTTCCAAAAGTATACATAACCCAAAAGCGATTACCTCTTTTTTCTTTATAACCCAATCCATAATATATGACTACAGACCTCAGAATTTTTACATAACATTGTGGCGGAGCGGGGCCACCCGTACCCACGAATGTACATAAATCTACATCGAAACTGTACCAAAATACAAGCCTCAGAAATGGAGCCTTCGACAGATCGGTGATCCTAGAGTGAGGATCGACAAGCTATGTACCTCGACTGCGGCATGACGCATCCCCGAAGGAGGTCGGTCAAAATTGTACCCAGTATGTAAAATTGAAATCTTGTAATTTAAATCATAAAGTCTAGATATAAAAAGCTGGAGACAAGTATGATAATCAAATCAACAGTACAACCGTGTCTTGTCGAAATGAAAGTAATGAAAGTCAGTTTTACCTTTTAAAGACTATTTCAACACATGAACAATAGTCACACCATGGCTAGGGACCTGTATTATACCGTATTTCGGTATATGCGTGGGGCGTGCGTCAAAAGTTTAAGCCTTAATGAGGCAAAGGGCGAAATAGTGAACTTTCAACGGAAAATATTCGGAACCTTGCGAAGGAAAAATTACGGCTACTACATTTAAATTTTTTGCGGATTTTTCCGAGAGATAAAATATTTTGGACCAACGAGAGGGCGACATGTGTCACCCTCAAGTGGACGGTTTGGTGAGGGATTTCACGTTTTTTGTGAGAAAAATGCCATAAACCTTTGGTCAATGTTTGGTTAGATATTTGTGTGGTAGATGGATAAGGTGGGACCCACACACACTTATCCAAATCTCCACCATCCACTTGCTTTGATCTTGGCCATTGAAGGCTCTATAAATACCCCTCAAGTGCAAGACTAAATCTTCATCCCTTAAACATTTTCCAAGTCTCAAAATCCCTCTCCCCCTCTTGAAAGCTCTCGTCGAACTCCACTCCCCTTTGTGAAGCCTGTAGAAACACACCCTTCCTAGTTGTTCTTGTCGAAATACCCCCCCTCCCTTGGTTGAAAAATATTCTCCAAGTATTGTTATTATTCAAAATACCTTAGCCCAAATCCATGTAGTATTCCAAAGTTACCTCTATACTAAAAGGCGGAAAATACTACTATACTTCCTTTAGTCACTAAGCGAAACCACAGGAAAATCTTCATAGTTGGTTGAAGTATTAAGTAGAAGTTGTGTAGAACTTCTAAGGGTTTCTTGGAGCAAGTTGGGCGTGCGTAATAGGAGCTAAGCGTTGTTCGGGATCGACATTTTAACTTGGATAATTTTGGGCTTCTGAGGTAAATATCTTTGTCATTCAATTGTAATTGGAAATTACATATAGTAGTATAGAAATGAGTATAAGATATAGAAGGATATTAAAGAAGAGAATTGAGCTGTCTTACATGGGTGTATTCTGATGAACTTGAGTAGTTGTGGTAGGGAGGTCTTTGCCCGATTTTCCGTAGGATTAAGAACATACGCTTAGAATATTCTCTGAGTAGTCTAGCGTTGATAGGCGTATTTGACTATTATAGGTTGATACTCTGCGCGCGACATATTCGACTTGGCGGTGGATTTCAGTAGGAGGTATGTGATTCTTCCTATCCTCTTGAGCATGATATTTTAAAAGAATATATATAGTGCGGTGAGCGTGCGTGTGTTAAGCTGAGCGTGGTTTGACCTCGATGTCTTTGACTTGAGTTTTAAATAATAAGAATCTTGAAGTATTTCAAAAGAATTAAGAATCGTTTTTGAAAGAAGAGTAATACTTGGTTTTAAAAGCTTAAGAGTTATACTAGCTTTATGGGAAGTTAGGTATAACGACTTAAGAGAGATAAAAGGAACGGTTTACTTAATTGTTTATGAAAGCCTTGTATTGATTTCGGAAATGAGAATAAGTATCGAACAAACCACTGCAGCGCTACTAAAGGAAAATGTATTGACTAATTAAGTATTATTAAAACCAGTAGAAACCAACATCTGCATAGAAGCTAAGATAAGACAAAATTGTATTACATTTTCTAGATCATGGCTGCTTTAATAAGATTGTTATAAACAAGAATAACTACTCACGCATAAGGTATATGCTACTCAATTGTTTTAAAAAGAGATTACGTTATTTGATTAAGACTATGAACTATGAAATCTTTCCGAAGTAAAAGACTTGAGTATATTTTAATTAGGCAACTTGAACTTTTGGAAAAGAATGTTGTTACTTGATTTTTAAAAAAAGGGAAAGTGTTTGTGATTTAAAAGAAAAGTATGGTATTATCTTAATCTGTCTTAAAGAGAGTTTAAATGTTATGGCCAATTTGATCTGAGTCCGTAGGATGGGCCGGGAATGTATTCCACACGTTTTGATCTGAGTCCATGGATGGGCGGGAATGTATTCCACGTTTTGATCACAGAGTCCATGGGATGGGCCAGGAATGTATTCCACGTTTGATCTGAGTCCATGGGATGGGCCGGAATGTATTCCACGCGTTTTGATACCGAGTCTATGGGATGGGCCGGGAATGTATTCCAGCGTTTGATCACCGAGTCCGTGGGATAGGCGGGAATGTATTCCAGCGTTTTGATCACGAGTCCGTAGGATGGGCCGGGAATGTATTCCACTGCGTTTGATACCGAGTCCATGGGATGGACCGGGAATGTATTCCACCGATTTGATCCGAGTCCATGAGATGGACCGGAAATGTATTCATACGATCCGGCACCGAGTCCATGAGATGGGCGGGAATGTAACTACGGCGATTCCACCTCGAGTCCGTAGGATGGGCGAGACATGTTATCGTATCACGATTTATACCTAGGTATCGGCGGTGAGGAAGGAGTTCCACGAGCGTGAGGATGACTTGAGGCGTGAGTCCACGACTTGACATGGCTTGCTTATGTTGTGAGCGTAGTTTGTTATCATACATGTCTCTGTTTTATTTTTAGTTATGATTTCGTTTATAGTATTTCGATTTCACATACTTGGTACTGTTGTCTTGACCTCGCCGAGGCTGCGTTCATCTGCAGTGGTAAGTACACGATTGTTGATCCTCGTAGGGTCACGGTTTAGCGTTTTGGGAAGCTCAGTGTCTCAGAGGCTTATCTTTGGTATAGTCCTGTCATTGTAGGTACTTATATTCGGGGTATGGCGGGCCCCTGTCCCGCCATTGTTGTTATAATATTCTTAGAGTGCAGTAATCTTTGTTGTGGCGGGAGTTTGTAAAAAGGATATGCTTGTTCAAGTTTTTATATATATATATGCGAAAGGCAACTTTTCTCGAATAAAGCTTTCTCGCTTCATATTGTTTCATGTCTTGTTTTATATTCATTGGTTACTCGATGTATGTCTACTTGGGTGCGGGTAAGGCACGATCCGGGCCTGGTTGGGTCGTGACACAAGCCATCAAAACCATCACCTTTGATCCGATAAGGGTCTCAAAACCATGAAACATCACAGCGTGCGTGGAACCCTCATCAGCTGCAACCGTAAGTGTAAATATATCCATATAACGCGCGTGGCATCCCACATCATCGGCGTGCACATATGCAATATATATATATATATATATATATATATATATATATATCATGCCCATGGAATCCTAAATCTCAGTGCATGACTTCATGGAAGCTAATCCGTGGGGTAATAATCGTATATAACATGTCCGTAGAATCCTCATCTCGGGTACATGTCTTCATGGGGAGCTAGTCTATGGAGTAATAGTATATAGCACGGTCGCATGCCCCGGAATCCTTCATCGTATAAGCATGGACATGGAGTAATAATAGCACCCGGGAATTTAACCTGCATCCTGGTCGCATGCCCCGGAATCCTTCATCGTATAAGCATGTCCAAGGATCAATCACAATGGAAGCATACCCGTGGAATCCTCCTGTCACGACCCGACCCCGGGCCCGCGACTGGTGCCCTAAGTGGGCACCCCTTACAGGTATACATCAGAGAATAGCAGCGGAACATACATAAACTCATAAAATACTTAGACAATAAATATCAACAGGCTAGCCGATAAGGTCACCTTCCGTGAAATATACATAACCAAAAAAAATAGTTACATCTTTGTTCTTACCACCCAATCCACAAGATATGACTACGGACCTCTAATAATAACAATCGTGGCGGAAGGGCCTCGCCATACCCCGAATGTACATAAATCTACAACATCGGGAAAGCTGCAAAGACAAGCCTCTGAGAAATGGAGCTTGACAGTGATCGGTGATCCTAGAGTGAGGATCCACCACTGCTTACCCCTGCGGCATGAGCACCACCGAGAAAGGGTCGTTACACAATATGTACCAAGTATGTAAAGCGGAAATCTGTAATTTACATCATAAGTCTAAAATAAAGCTGGAGCGTGTATGATAATCAAATTAACGATTATCTTGTGCCTTACTAACAATGAGTAACAAAATATACATTTAGGTTCTTAAAATAGGAAGCCTGTGATTAACCTAGGACCGTCCGCCGTAGTATTATCACGAAATCCTACTCAGGACTATTTCACCGCGTAGCCGTATGGACCGCGTGAGGTAATTTCCTCGCATAGGGTGATCGCCCGCATAGGACTATTTTACCCGCATGAGCCCTACGGACTCGCATGAGGTATTTCTCGCATCGTGGAGATCCACGGAATATGCAAATGCCACAAGCCCGGGGAATGACCCCGTAATGAACAATATATCACAAAAACAACCGACTACTATAAATAACATAAGCAAGTTAAGAAACCCCTTAACTTCTCATTAGACTTAATTAACATACACTCTCATTTCTTTTAACTTAAGGCACTATCGTATCATGAAAGATCAGAATTTAACCCAGTACTACGTACTTCTAATCTTTTAAAATGACTCTTTTTCATATAAAACCCCAAGATACTAATAAGTAGTATCAAGTCATATCTACTTTTCAAGACAAGTCACACTCCCTTTTAGAAATACATTTATAGGTTTCTAAACCAAGTGACCTTTTCTGTAAAACATTAAGCTATTGATGCCTTTAAATCAATATTTGTCATTCTTTATTTCAAGTCATTTATCCTTGTTTACATTACTAGAATAAACCATTCTTTTAACTTCTCATAAAGTTGTTATAACGACTTCCCATAAAGCGTTACACTAACTTTATGCTTTAGAAACTAAGACCTCTTTAACCTTTAAAACAAGCGAGTTAATTCTCTAACTTTCGGACTTGGACATTCTCAAAACAAGTCAAGGATATCAAATGAAACTAAATTCATTTAAATCTAAATGCGTCTACTGGTACTTATACATTTGATAACTATTCATGCTCGAGAGATAAGAAAAGTTCTACACACTCTTCGTTTCAATCCACTTGCTAAGTCCGATATGTCGATGCGTAGTATGTCAACCTATAATGACCATGTCGTCTATTAACTTCTAACAAGCGTAGAATATTCTAAGTGTAAAGTCACTTAATTCTACGGAAAATCGGACAAAGACGTTATACCGTATTTCCGTAGTATATGCGAGGGCGTCGTAGAAATTTCGAACTTGAGAATAGGCTTGGCGAATTATTTTTGTACACAACACGATTAAGTCGTTTTTAGTGAAAGCGTTTTCGACTTTTAGGGAATTTCGGCTATGTCATTTTAATTTTTGGATTTTTCCGAGGCGAAACATTTTTGGACAACGGGAGGTGACACTTGTCACCTCGTTTAGACAGATAAAGGAGGCTTGGCCAGGTGGTTCGTGGTTTTGTGCCTTGTTTTGGCCTTGTTTTGTGGCTTGTTTTTGTGCCATGTTTTGTGGAGTAGGGTTAGGGTGCACTTGGCTTGATCTTGGCCTTACACTTGCCTTGCACTTGGCTAGATCTTGGCCATTGGTTGGCACTTTGGTTTTGCTATAAATACCCCCTTATGTTGATGAACTCTTCATCCACAAATGAAACCTTCAAGCCTAAAATCCCTCCCTCCTCTTGTGTTGTGTTCGTCCAACACCCCCTCCCCTTTGAGTGGCCTTGTGGCGAGAGCCTCCCTCCCTTTGTGGTGCCTTGGTAGTGGGTACCCACTAGCCTAGTTGTTTTCGTATAATACCCTTGTTGTGGTATAGAAATACTCTCTAGTATTGTTATAATGTCCAAATACCTTGGCCCCAAATACCTTGTAGTATTCCCAAGGTTACACTTATACAAAGCCTAAAATACGATTATACTTCCTTTAGCCACAAAAACCGAAACCCTAGGGAAAACCTCCATAGTTAGTTGGAGTACTATGTAGAAGTTGGTTAGAACTTCTAAGGGTTGTTTGGAGCGGGTTGGAGCACCCGGAGTAGGAGCGAAACTTTGCTAAGGATCGACATTAAACTCGGATAATTATGGGCTTATCGAGGTAAATATCTTGTCCCTCTATTGTAATTGGAAATTACATGTTGTTAGAATATATAGTTGAAGTATACTATATATAGAACTGAACGTGGTTAGTTGGCAATGTCTTTTGACTTAAGCCTGAAGAACTGAACTGAACTGTATTACAGTAGACTTGTGTAGTAGTACTGTGGAGTAGAATTGTACCCGTTCGGGTTAGATGTATAACCCCTGGTTGGCTTGGTAGCCGGCCAGTTAGAGGAGGAGATTTCTGTTGTTGCGGGAGGTCTTTGCCAATTTTACGTAGAATGTTCTACGATAAGATCTTGGCGTTAATAAAGCGCCTTGTGGCCTTATAGGTTGAAGTACTACGTGTGGCGCGTTACTTGGCTTAAGGAGTAGCCGCGGTTGGAAGTACTTGGGCGTTTTGCTATTAGTTGATACTCGTCGCGGTATGTGAACCTCTTCCTATCTCTTACAGCATGATATGTGTGAACTATGTAATGCGTTAGGCGTCACGTGTGCTAAGCGTATTTGATTGATTTAAAACATAACGTGTTATAACGACTTTATTGGAAGTTGGTTATAACAGCTTTATGTTGGTAAGAAAATACTTGTGGTCTTTAAAAGGTAACTGATTTGAACTATAACTGGCTTGTTATGTGTTAATAAAGAACTTGAAGTATTTCAAAGATTTTTGAATCATTTTGAAAGAAGAAGTAATACTTGGTTTTGAAAAACTTAAGAGTTATACTAGCTTTATGAAGTTAGGTATAACGGCTTAAGAATGTTTCTTGATTTGAAATCGAGAATGTGTATCAACAAACCAACTGCGGCGTTAATGAAAGGAAATGTTTTGACTAATTAAGTATTATTAAAACCGAGAAACTTCCATCTGCATAGAAGCTAAGATGAGACAAAATGATATTTCTAGATCACAATTTCTTTGTAATAAGATTGTTATAAACAAGAATATCCTACTCGCATATAAGACTTATGTTTCTCAGTTGTTTAAAAGAGAATTATATTCTTAAATGAATAAGACTATGAACTACGAAACCTTTCTAAAATAAGAAGCGTGAACATTTGAAATTAGGCAAACTTGGGCGTTTGGAAAATAATGTTGTTACTTGATTTTACAAAGGTAAGTGTTTTAGTTTATTTAAAAAACGATCTTCTATTTTATACTACGAGTATTGGGTGACTTATGTGAAAGCAACGGATCTTTTAAAAGATTTAATGTATGAAGTACTTTAGGGAAGATACGAACTTGTTAGCTTAAAGTACCGTGTGAATAACTTGATTGTGTTGGTTTGAGATAGCCTTGTAAATACTTTCTTGTTGATGTGATAAGTGAAAATGTTAGGATGCTACGTGTGTTAGTATCTTGTGTGATCGTGATGTAAGGGTCATTCTTGTTGTGCTTACGTTGTTAAGCGTTAAGCGTTGTACTATTATTGTATCACATACCCCTTTGACTTATTATACAGGGCTTGCCACCTTGATCGCGGTCTTTACGGCTATCGCGGTCCTCGTGACTATCTTGCAGTCGCGGTAGCTCGATTGATCATTCGGTGTTTAGCACGATGCGGGGATTCCACTATGCGGTCTGTTGAGACTATGCGGTCTTTTGAGACTATGCGGGTTGCGGGAGCCTAGGCGGATCTGAGGTTATTTGCGCCGATGCGGGGTATACCTCGGTGATGCAGGACCATGATTCGAGAATACCTCATGCGGGTCCGTGTGACCTATGCGGGCTGCGAGAGTTCGAGGATGAACCGCACATTGATATTGCGGCGAGTGGCGAACGATCATGTGGTGCGGTCCAGAAAGACCTCGGGATACGACTTGTGGTATTTTAGTGCTGTGGGTCTTAGTAGTCGGCTATGCCTTCGTACTTGCCGTCACGGTTTTATTGTGATAACTTTGAGGCGTGAGTCCACGACTTGACATATTCGCTATTTGTTGTGATCGTAGTTTGTTTATCATACATGTCTCTGCTTTATAGTGTTATGATTTCATTCTGATATTTTTAGTTTCACATACTCAAATTTTTGTTATCGACCTCGGCCGGTGGCGTATAAAGGCGAGCCTCTACCACCGCAGAACCGGCAGTGGCTCTCGTATGGCACGTCACGAGAAGGCGGTAGGCGTGCCTCGAGGATCGCAAACGGCCGGTACCATTTGTTGGTCGTCGGAGCAAGGCTCGCGACAAAGTGACAAAGTGGTATCGAGCGATTAATCCTCGGAAAGTGTCTGAGGCAGTATCGATGGAAGTCTTGATTATCGGTGTGTTGTGCACCGCATCAATAATCAGGAGGCTATAGGATATTTAGGATTGGTTTCTATTCTTCTCACTCGAGATCGTGCCTTAGAGGCGTGTTGTAAGTTAGACCTGCGGCGTATTTCTTTCCCTTATCGTTACGCCTCGCGTGGCAAACCGGGCCCGGGAGGCAAAGCGTAGAGGCTGAAGTAGAGTTGAGAGGTTACGTGGGCACAGGCCCAATCATTACCTAGGTAATGCCGTTCGGGATTTCTGCGACGTCGCTGCTTGATAAAGTTTAGCACGGCGGCGATTCTGCTGCGGCCATGATATTTGAACCTTGATTCGCGACGAGAGCAGAGAATATGAATTGCAAAGGCGACCTATTACTAGCTATGGATTTGGCTACGAGTATACCGATGTATCGCGAGTCTTGATGAATATCAGCGAGAAGGTTGTGCAAGAGTAAGTTCTTGATTGAAGCTTGAGCATGGCACGTATGCGGGCTTATGCACGTCGGTAGAAACATAGAATCGACGGGTTAACAAAGAAGCGGCGAGTCGCTGGTAACTTTTCGGCGATCGCCTCGCGTGGTCGATTATGCACCTCGCCCGGTGCGAGTGGTCTTCCGGAGTTCGGGGCGTTCGGGTATGCAGAGTTGGTCGAACTCGGGACTTCCGTTCACGCGATGTGACGTCGTCCGGGGAATGTCGTTTTTGTTGGTGCTTGTTGTACCTATGACCGTCGAGTGCGGTGTCGAAAAGTGTCCTTGTAGGAGGACTTAGCCTTGAGATCGGTGGGTAGTGTGTCATCTCCCTCGGTATCGCCTCTGAGCGAGTTTGATTAGAACGACTAAGGGAGTGAAGCGATAGATATAGATATATCTCTAACCCTCAGAGTTCGGTATGTGTGATAAGAAGGGTATATCATAAGTGCTATGTTTTGATAGCGGTATGTTAATATTGTGATTAGAAATCTTGGTTAGTTAACCAAGTAAGATTTGGGGATAGAGAAGGTGTGAGCCTTAGAGTTTTATCGTAGAGACCTTAGAGGTAAGGCCATCTCGAGTAAAGGTGTAGTGTTATGTTGATCCTTATCGGAGTGCATAGTGCACGTGAGCTATGTTTGGGATAGGTCCTAAGTAGTGTGAAATGAAAGGGGTAGTTGAGCTAAGAAGGCGGCCAGGTTTTGAAGCGTGATTGGTGAGATTGTTCGGATCGGGAGCTAGTATTGTGCGCGTTGCGGGTCGGGTTGAGGCCACGATTGCGGGTCAACCGCGGCATGTATGGCGGTGGGGTCAGGTTTTGGTGGTCCCGCCTTGTGTTAGGGTTGTGAGGGTGTTAGGCCCAAGTTTAGTTAACCCGGTCTGAGTTCGTGGATCGTTCGACCGGTGGTCGGGCCGATGGGGCAGCCGCCGTGTTCTTGATCGGGGCCAGTTTACTCATTGTGTTGATTTTATCAGAAAGGTTGTAAGGCTGCACGGGGTGACTACCTTCACCTTATGACAGACAGTGGAGCCCAGGTTACGGCTGTTTCTTTTCTGGAAGTTTTACCAAGCAGGGTTAAGGACTCAGGTGAGTCTCAGAATCGCATTCGCCCTCGGGCCAGTGTGTGGATTTCAGGATAGTTGTAGGGATTGTTGTCTCTGTGGAGGTAGTGTTTAAGCTACCATTTCGGTGTTCGGATGTCACCTTTTGAAGCCTTGAGGCGGAAGTGTAAAGTTGCCGGTCGATTGGTTCGATGTTGGCAAGGTTGACGATTAGTTCGAGCTTGTTCCGGACTATGGATAGTGAGAAGCTTGTCTAGAAGAAGTTACGGCGGCTCGGAGGAATCGTGCGGATAATGGCAACGGCGCTTAGAGTTGAGTTGGCGGTCGGTCTTGAAAGTACCACCGGTTAGGTGTGTGATTTTGGAAAGCAGAGAAACTTAGCGAGTTACTTTGGGCTTTTTGGGTTCATGTGAAGGATAGGCGGGTTGCCTATATGTTAGCATTTGCGTCCGACTTAGGAAGCGATCGTCCGGTCTTCGTATTGTTATATTCGGAAAGTATCGGAGAGCCGTCAGTGTTCCCAATTAATGATGACCACGTTAGAGATAGTAACCCGAGTTTTAGGCGAAGCGATGTCGGAATGTGGTAAGAGTTCGAGTGTCACGACATCCTCGGGGATCATGGCGACCGGTACCATTTGTCGATTCGTCGAGCAAGGCTCGCGACAAAGTGACAAAAGTGGTACCATTTGTTGATCGCTGAGAAGGTTAATGCCTCGAGCAAAGTGACAAAGCGGTATCTACGACGAGTAAAGAGAGAAGCGAGCATGTATGGCGAGCATAGATGTGATCATTTCTTTTGTAAAGAGAAGGTCACGAAGGAAGTATATTTTAGACCCGGTGAGAAGTGTTTTGTGGTGATGATTAGAGGTGTTTCCTCGTGGACTTGGATGTAAGCATTTTTGCGCAAGTTGTTTACGTGGCGGTGTGGCGGGATTGATTCTCGTAAGTATAGTAGTGAAGACTATCTTGGCGCCGCGTTGTTTGAGACTTAGAAGGAATATTGGGACGAATGTTTCTAAGAAGGAGAATGTTATACCGTATTTCAGTATGTGCGCGAGGGCGTCGTAGAAATTCGAACTTGAGAATAGGCGGCGAATTATTTTGTACACAACACCGATTAAGTCGTTTTTAGTGAAAGCGTTTTCCACGACTTTCGTAGGGAATTTCGGCTATGTCATTTTAATTTTTGCGGATTTTTAGAGAGCGAAACATTTTGGACCAACGGGAGGGTGACACTTGTCACCTCGTTGGATGGTAAAGAGGAGGCTTGGCCTTGGCGATTGGTTCATGGTTTTGTGCCTTGTTTTGGCCTTGTTTTGTGGCTTGTTTTGTGCCGTGTTTTGTGGAGTAGGGTTAGGGTGCACTTGGCTTGATCTTGGCCTTACACTTGCCTTGCACTTGGCTAGATCTTGGCCGTTGGTTGGCCTTTGGTTTTGCTATAAATACCCCTTTATGTTGATGAACTCTTCATCCACAAATGAAACCTTCCAAGCCTAAAATCCCTCCTCCTCTTGTGTTGTGTTCGCCCAACACCCCCTCCCCTGAGTGGCCTTGTGGCGAGAGCCTCCACTCCCTGTGGTGCCTTGGCGTGGGGTACCCACTAGCCTAGTTGTTTTCGTATAATACCCTTGTTGTGGTATAGAAATACTCTCTAGTATTGTTATAATGTCAAATACCTTGGCCCAAATACCTTGTAGTATTCCCGAGTTACACATCTGAAAGCCCGGAAAATACGATTATACTTCCTTTAGCCACAAAACCGAAACCACAAGGAAAACCTCCATAGTTAGTTGGAGTACTATGTAGAAGTTGGTTAGAACTTCTAAGGGTTGTTTGGAGCGGGTTGGAGCACCGGAGTAGGAGCGAAACTTTGCTGAGATCGACATTAAACTCGGATAATTATGGGCTTATCGAGGTAAATATCTTGTCCTCTATTGTAATTGGAAATTACATGTTGTTAGAATATATAGTTGAAGTATACTATATATAGAACGAACGTGGTTAGTTGGCAATGTCTTTTGACTTAAGCTGAAGAAGCTGAATCGTATTACGATGAGACTTGTGTAGTAATGCGTGAGTCGAATTGTACCGTTCGGGTTAGATGTATAACCCCGCTGGTTGGCTTGGTAGCGGCCCAGTTAGAGGAGGAGATTTCTGCCATTGCGGGGAGAGTCTTTGCGAATTTTACGTAGAATGTTACGATAAGATCTTGACGTTAATAAAGCGCCTTGTGGCCTTATAGGTTGAAGTACTACGTGTGGCGCGTTACTTGGCTTAAGGAGTAGCGGCGGTTGGAAGTACTTGGGCGTTTTGCTATTAGTTGATACTGCGTCGTGAGGTATGTGAACCTCTTCCCATCTCTTCTAGCATGATATGTGTGAACTATGTAGTGCGTTAGGCGTCATGTGCTAAACGTATTTGATTGATTTAAAACATAAAGTGTTATAACGACTTTATGGGAAGTTGGTTATAACAGCTTTATGTTGGTAAGAAAATACTTGTGGTCTTTAAAAGGTAACTGATTTGAACTATAACTGGCTTGTTATGTGTTAATAAAGAACTTGAAGTATTTCAAAAGATTTTTGAATCATTTTGAAAGAAGAAGTAATACTTGGTTTTTGAAAAACTTAAGAGTTATACTAGCTTTATGAGAAGTTAGGTATAACGGCTTAAGAATGTTTTACTGATTTCGGAAATCAGAATGTGTATCAACAAACCACTGCAGCGTTAATGAAAGGAAATGTTTTGACTAATTAAGTATTATTAAAACCAGTAGAAACTTCCATCTGCATAGAAGCTAAGATGAGACAAAATGATATTTCCTAGATCACGGCTGCTGTAATAAGATTGTTATAAACAAGAATATCCTACTCACATATAAGACTTATGTTTCTCAGTTGTTTAAAGAGAATTATATTCTTAAATGAATAAGACTATGAACTCTGAAACCTTTCTAAAATAAGAAAGCGTGAACATTTGAAATTAGGCAAACTTGGGCGTTTGGAAAATAATGTTGTTACTTGATTTTACAAAGGTAAGTGTTTTAGTTTATTTAAAAGACAGTCACTCTATTTTTATACTACAGTATTGGGTGACTTATGTGAAAGCAACGGATCTTTTAAAAGATTTAATGTATGAAGTACTTTGGGGAAGATACGAACTTGTTAGCTTAAAGTACTGTGTGAATAACTTGATTGTGTTGGTTTGAGATAGCCTTGTAAATACTTTCTTGTTGATGTGATAAGTGAAAATGTTAGGATGCTTACGTGTGTTAGTATCTTGTGTGATCGTGATGTAAGTGGTCGTTCTTGTTGTGCTTACGTTGTTAAGCGTTAAGCGTTGTACTATTATTGTATCACATACCCCTTTGACTTATTATCAGGGCTTGCCACCCGATCGCGGGTCTTTACAGCCTATCACGGTCCTCGTGACTATCGCAGTCGCGGTAGCTCGAGATTGATCATTCGGTGTTTAGCCCGATGCGGGATTCCTGCACGGTCTGATCTTGAGACTATGCGGTCTTTTGAGACTATGCGGGTTGCGGGAGCCTGGCGGATCTGAGGGTTAAATTGCGCCCGATCGGGGTATACCTCGGTGATGCAGGACCATGATTCGAGGAATACCTCATGCGGGTCGTGTGTGACCTATGCGGGCTGCGAGAGTTCGGGGATAGACACGCATTGATATTGCGAGCGGTTGCGGCTTCGATCATGTAGTGCGGTCTAGAAAGACCTCGGGATACGACTTGTGGTATTTTAGTGCGTGGGTCTTAGTAGTCGGCTATGCCTTCGTACTTGCCGTCACGGTTTTATTGTGATAACTTTGAGGCGTGAGTCCACGACTTGACATGGCTTATTTGTTGTGGCGTAGTTTGTTTATCATACATGTCTCTGCTTTATATTTATTATGATTTCATTTCTGATATTTTTAGTTTCACATACTCGGTACTGTTATCTTGACCTCGCCCGAGGCTGCGTTCATCTGCGAGTTGAGGTACGCGATCGTTGATCCTAGCTCTCAGGGTCACAGTTTCAGCGTTTGGGAAGCTCCGTTTCTCCGGAGGCTTATCAGTGGTATAGTCCCCTGTCGTAGTAAGTGTTTGCATTCAGGGGTTTGGCGGGGCCACTGTCCGCCGTTGTTGTCATATCATTCTTAGAAGTGCAGTAATCTTGTTGTGGGCGGGGTTTGTAAAAAGGATTAAAGCTGCATGTTGAAAAAGTTGTCATTTATATATATCTTAGAAAAGCAGTTTTCTCGAATTATTGTTTCATATTTCATAATATGTCTTGTATCGTTTTATGTTCCGCTGATTACTCTGATGTTGTATCACTAGGGTGCCCGGGGTAAGCCACCAGTCACGGGCCCGGAATCGGGTCGTGACAACTTCCTTTGTTTCTACGTACTTTTCCACCTTTTTCAAGGCCCGAATTCAATAACCAAACATGCCACATTTAAGGCTCAACAATGTAGCTAACAAAAAGGGGATTACACGCTAACGGGGCGTGTAAAATTCTGCCCCACAATTGATATCAAAATAGTCCAAAAGACAATGCCATTCACGGTACTAGGTGCAACAACATATAATCCATTTCAATTCCTTTTTAATCCAAGTTGTTTAGTGTAACATGTTATATAGCCGCAATCGATTATAACAACCACAATCCTCTCTTTAGATAACATGTGACGACTAAACTAATAACTCAATTGAATTACAATCTTAAAGGCTAAATCATGCAACATTCGGATTCCATCCACATATTCCATAACACATATCAATCTTCATAATGTAATTCACATGATCAATTACCAATCTACTACACCATGTAGTCTTTAATTACAAAGAGGACAATATTGTTACCTTTACAAGCCTTAATCCAACTTCAAGATCCGAAGTCGCTCCTTAGAAACTTAGCTCCTTTCCTTGACACTCCAATCCGCCACTTGAAGCCCTTAGAAGTTCACAAACAACTTTCCTTCAATTTCCAAACAAAACCTATGAAAGCGACTCAGGTTTTCACCATGCGACTAATGTAAAAATGTGGTTTTTCCGGGATCTTTCTATTGAGATATCCTTACAATACCCTTAGGAACCTTGGTTTAAAGTATGGCGAATTATGAACAACGAACGAAAAATTTCTTCTTCTTAAGATGCCCTAACCCGAGAGCTTTCTACAACATAAACAAGTTTTCTAATTTTTTTCTAAGTGTTAGAGACAAGTCTTGCTACTAAGGATGAATATATAATTGAATGGAGAGCTAAGATCATAACACTTGTTGGATTTGGATGAAAGAGATTTAAATATCAAGCCAAGTGGGCTCTTTGACTTAGTCAATAATCTCAAGCTTTGGGCTTGCAAGACCTGATCATCCAAGCTTTGGTCAATTGACCTTTTAGCCCTTGGTCTATTCGTCCAAGACCATCCAAGGGGGGGGGTGACACGTGTCACCCTCCCATTCGGCGTCATATTTCGTTTCCCGACCTTTCCATAATTCCGAGAAATTCTACGAGTCTCAAATCTTAAAGTCCTGTTTTCGTACGTACGTTCTTATATACATGTCACAGGATTATGGGTGTAACACCTCCATCACATCGATGCGTCAAGTAAATTCCACAACAAGGCGGTCGGCCTCCGAGAGTCACGGTGGCGTAAAATATAATACTTGCGCTCGAAGGCTATCACAAGCAAGCAGGCAAGTTCATAAAATCTTTAGACTTTTTGTCACGACCGATCCGGGCACTGTAGTGCCTTACCGGCACCTAGTGATACAACATCGAGAAAATCGAAAATAAAACTTAAAAATGAAACAAGATATATGATAAAACAGGATAACCAAAACGATCACCTTTCAATAATATATATACAAATCTTTCAAAGCAGTTTAATCCTTTTACAAACCCCGCCACACTTGTGATTACTGCACCTCTAAGAGTTTTATACAACATGACGGGGCTCCGCCATACCACAGATGTACAAGTACTCTGATGTGAGGACTATACTAAAAGATAAGCCTCGGAGAAACGGAGCTTCCCAATCTGAATCGTGATCCTGAGCGAGGATCGGCGGCCCGTGTACCTACCTGCGGCGTGAGCGGCCTCGAAGGTCGATCAACAGTACAGTATGTGAAACTGAAAAATCGTAAATGAAATCATAGCGATCATATAAAGCGAGGACATGTATGATAACCAAACTACATCCATAATAAATAGCGATCATGGATGTCGTGGACTCACGCCTCAAAGTCATCACTCGAATATAACTACTATGGGTCTCGCCTCAACATCAATCATGCGTGGAATACCTTCTCCTCACGCCAGATCATGATATAATAACACCAAAGTACATATGAACACCAAGTCCTACGAGTCATAAAACGCAATGCGGGCAAGTCTGAAGGCTAACTACGGATACCAAAGTCGTATCATCAATCGGCGGGCAAATGCGAATGTCAACTACGGATACCAAAGCCATACTAACAATACTATACAAACCACGGAGTTGATACGGGGCAAGTCTGGCCGACTACGGATACCGGCCGTGTCACGTGTTGGCCAAGCAATCTGAGCTAACTACGGATACCAAGGCCATATCACGAGACTCATACGAAGGCGTCTGAGGCAAGTAAAGCCGACTACCAGATACCAAGGCGTGTCACGAAATGGTGGCGCAATCGAGGGCTAACTACCGGATACCAAGGCCATATCACGAGACTTCGCCACTAAACCGAGCAGAGCAAGTGCGAGGGCTAACTACCAGTACCAGGCGAATCAGCCACGAGACGGGGCAAATCGGCCGACCACCGGATACCAAGGCGAATCGGTAAGAAACCTCGCGGAGAGCTAGTCCATGGAATAACACTATCAGCGGAGGCGTGCGTGAAATTCTCCATCGCTGCGACGTCCAAGTAATATCATAACAAATCGATCGGCCATCGAGAGGCGGTGGTATAGAAATACAATTCTAGCACGACAAGGCTATTACACGCAAACATAGGAAAGTTACACACAACCCAAGGTACTTTCATTTATGCCAAAGTCCAGGTTTTAACCCCAAAGTACTACGTACGTTAAATTCTTTTTAAAAGATCCATTTCTTTTACGAAGATCACCCGATGCCCGTATTATAAAAAAATAGAGTGTCTAACATCTTTAAGTAAACCAAAACAACTTCCGTACTTTCCTTTTTACACCAAAATTAAGACAATACCATGCCTTCTTGTTAGACCAAAACACTTCTCTTTTAAAGTCAAGTTACCACTTTAAAACCACTGATAAAACCATTCTTTTGTTTTCATAGGGTTGTTATAACTAACTTCCCATAAAGCTGTTATAACACTTTATGTTTTAAACCAATTTAAGACAAAACAATGCCTTTCTTTTAAACCAAAAACTCTTGATTTCCTCAAGTCTCTTTTAGAAATCAAGTTCTTACTTATTCTCATTTAAAATCAAGTAAAACATTATTCTTTAAGAACCAAGTACTTATTACTCACGAATGAGGTTTCACACTTCTTAACAACTTTCATATCAATTCAATTAAGTCAAGTCTCTTATCTTTTAAGATTAAGTCTCTTAACTTCTAAAATCAATTAATCATTCTTTTATCTTTCTTAAGTCGTTATACCTAACTTCCCATAAAGCTAGTATAACTCTTAAGCTTTTAAAACCAAGTATTACTCTTCTTTCAAAAACGATTCTTAATCTTTTTGAAATACTTCAAGATTCTTATTATTCAGGCTTAAGTCAAAAGACATTCTTAGTAAAACTACGTTCGATTAACACATCGTCACCGTACTATATATATATATACTTTTAAAATATCATGCTCAAGAGTATAGGAAGAATCACATACCTCGCGACGATTATCATTATAAGCAAATAGCTCAAGTATTGTAATCCTGCTAGCCTTTTCCACCCTTCGAGTAGAATATGCTACTCACAGTACTTCAACCTATATCGGTCATATAAGTCTATCAATGTCTAGACTATTCTGTAAAGTATTTCTAGATACAGATTCCTTTATTCTACGGAAAATTGGCGACTTCGCCCGCCAACTACAAGTCTCATCAGTAAATACAAATCTATGTAAAAGTCTGATTTAATCTTCTTCTTTAATATTCTTGATGTGATTTCATTCAATTCTTTTACGTAATACCCTTCTATGAATATTATATTCATTTCTATACTACTACAGTATGTAATTTCCAATTACAATAGAAGGACAGGAGTATTTACCTCGGTAAGCCCAAAATTATCCAAGATTTAATGTTGATCCTGAGCAACGTTTAGCTCTACTCTGGCGCGCTCAACCGCTCCAAACAACCCTTAGAAGTTCTACACAACTCTTCTTAATACTTGACTCGCTATGAAGATTTCCTTAGGGTTTCGTTTAGTGGCTAAAGGAAGTATAATAGTATTTCGGGCTTTTAGTATAGATGTAACCTTGGAATACTACAAGGTATTTGGGCAAGGTATTTTGGAATAGTAAAAATACTTGGAGAATACTTTTCTACCAAGGGGGTATTTACGAAACTACTAGGCGAGGGGATACTTTCGCCAAGGGAGGGCTCTCGGCCAAGGGCCTCACAGGGAGGCTTGGGCGAAAACATTACACTAAGGGGAGAGGGCTTTCAAGACTTGGAAAACATTTTGGATGAAGAAGTTTTCACAGCCTGAGGGGATTTATAGGAGAACCAATGGCCAAGATCAAGCCAAGTGGGGCAGTGGAGGGCAGATTTGCCCAAGTGCCCAGCCTACTCACAATTCCTCACAAACATTGACCCATGATTTAGGCACAAAACATGGCAAGAAATCGTGCACCATACGGCGAGAATGCCAATCTTGAGGGTGACACATGTCGCCTCTCGTTGATCAAAATATTTCGTCTCTCGGAAAAATCCGCAAAAATTATAAATGACATAGCCGTATTTTTCCCTTCGCAAAGTCCGGAAAATGTTTCGTCGGAAAATGACTCTTTTCGCTAGTTGTGCACAAATTTCGCCACTTTGCCTACTTAAGGCTTAAACTTTTGTACGTACGCCCACACGTACATACTCAGGAAAATACGGGGTATAACACTTTCATTATCATTCAAAAAGGAATTTCATTTTATTAACTCAAGGCACTTTCATATCACATAAAAATTTGGAAATTTAACCCAAAGTACTACGTACTTCCATTCTTTTCAAAAGACTCTTTTTTATATAAAACCCTAAGATACTAACACCCGTAGTGTCACGACCCGACCCCGGGCCGCGACTGGTGCCCTACCTGGGCACCCTTCTAATCGTACAACATAACAAAACTGCGGAAGATAAATAACACCCTTTTTTTTTTTTTTTCCAAGCGTCGATAAGGCGCCATAACATAAAAATTACCAAAAGTCTGCTGCTTAACAACGTAAAGCAACTCTAGTCGGTCGGCCGGATGAATCAGGACCTCTAAGATTTGGACAAATACTATGGCGGACAAGGCCCCGCGTGCCACGAATATACATAACCATGACAACTCCGAACATTGGAGCCGTCTCAAAATCTTTGAACCAGATCCTAAGCTCGCGGATCCACAATCGTAATACCTAAACTGCGGGACATTAACGGCCCCGAAGAAGTCGATCTAACAGAATATGGAATATGAGAAATAAAGTAATGATGCAGATCATAATCGCATAAAAGAATGACAAGTATAAAAGGGTAAATACGAACCTACCATGTCATTACCATCACGTGAACTTAATCGTACCTTATTATCTTTTCCCATTTTCAATAAAAGTTATAGTCACATTCTTATGTACATGATTAGGAAAATCATTAAGTTCATTCTTTGTAAACTTACTATCTTTCATGAGTATAATCCGCCCTTTACGGAGGGGCCTTATATTGCCTATCGACACGGGGCGCGATAAAGTCATAGTCGCCACAAGGTATCTTGCCGGCCCATCTCGGGACGATAATGTCATATAGTGCGCCCGTAAAAGGTATACCGCCTGCCCGTCGGGACAATAATGTCATATAGTCCCGTAAAGGTATCTTGCGGCCCGTCTCGGGCGATAATGTCATATAGTGCGCCGTAAAAGGTATCTTGCCGGCCCGTCTTCGGCGATAATGTCATATACGCCCGTAAGGTATCTTGCGGCCCGTCTCGGGGCGATAATGTCATATACCGCGCGTAAGGTATCTTGCGGCCCGTCACGGGGCGATAATGTCATATAGTCGCCCGTAAGGTATCTTGCGGCCCGTCTGGGTCGATAATGTCATATAGTGCGCCCGTAAAGGTATCTTGCCGCCCGTCTCGACGATAATGTCATATAGTTCGCCCGTAAAGGTATCTTGCCGGCCCGTCTCGGGTCGATAATGTCATATAGTCGCCCGTAAAGGTATCTTGCTCGGCCCGTCTTCGGGGCGATAATGTCATATAGTGCGCGTAAAGGTATCTTTGCCGGCCCATTCTCGGTCGATAATGTCATATAGTGCGCGTGAGGTATCTTTGCCGGCCCGTTCTGGTCGATAATGTCATATAAAATCCGGGAATTTAACCCAACGTACTACGCACTTCTACTCCTTTAGAAATACTCTTTTTCAAATAACACTTCCCAGATACTAACAACTATAGTATCAAGTCCTATCCACCTTTCAAGACAAGTCACAATAACCAAACAGCCCCAATTGGCTCACCACATTCTATAAGGTAGTCCAATACAAATAAATAACCATACTACAAACTACAAGTACCAATTCGGCCACCTTGAGTTCAACAATACCAATTCTTATCCAATTTCCATTTCAATCCAAGTTATTAGCCTAACATGATATCAAGTCGCAAACGATTATAACTACTATAATCTCCAAGTCAAAAACATGCGACGATTCTAATAACAACTAAAATTGTAATCCAACTTAACATGGCTTACTTACATTTCGGATTCTAAGGCTACAATCAATAAAGCTAATAGACTGATATAAATAATCTTGTAACACTTTCAAAGACAAGATTATACCTCAACGATTCTTAGTCCAACTTCGATCCGGAAATCGCTCGCTTAGCAACTTAGAGTCTCTTCAAGACACGATCCATTACTTGAGACCCCTTAGAACCACACCAACAACTTTCCTTCAACATCGATCCAAAACCTAGAAAGACAACTAGGTTTTCGCCAGGACTAATCAGAAAACTATCTTTTTAGGGATTTTCTATTGAGATATGCTTACACTACCCTCAAGAACCTTGGTTTAAAGTGGGGAGCTTAATGAACAAGAAACCAAAAATTTCTTCTCCAAGGAGTGAACCAGTGAGCCCCTCTTGTGTTCTTCCAATTTTTGTGAAATGTGGCTAAGTGTTGGCTCTCTCTTGCTACTAGTATATATTTATAACACTATGGAGGTCAAGACTTAAACAAATGGGTGGCTAAGATGGGTTTTCACTAGGATCGAGCCCATGCGCTTTCGACAAGTCAACAAAATCAAGCCACAAGACTTATCCTCCATAATGGTCAAATGACCCTTTTACCCTTGCATGAATTCGACCAAGCCAGGTGGGAGGGTGCCACGTGTCGCCTCCATTCGTCCATAAAATTCAGAACCCTCGTGGGCCCCACAAACGTAAAATTCCTTGGGTGGGCCTACGACCAAATCAGTAAAATAAATCTCCATAACTAAAATACATTCCATAATCCTCAATTAATGCATTTTGAGAATCCAATTCTTCTCAACGAACATTTCTCCTTTACGACGTTCGGAAAATTTTCCGTCGGAAAAACAATTCTTCCTTTCGTAACCATTTCAAGTCTTGAGTTCCTTACGTACTTTCTCTTAAACGTGTCCTGGAGTTACGGGGTGTAACATTCTTCCCCCCTTAGAAACATTCGTCCCCGAATGTTCTTTCGGAGTCAAACTTTATAATTAGCGACATAGTTTCCTTTCACAACCCCGACATAACGATAATGCCACACATGGCCCTAATACCTCGCACACGCACATCCGTCCATCATAAGCCCAAAAGAGATTACCTTTTCGTACTTCCAACTCCTTCTAACATACATCATAACTTCCATACCAATTTGGCCTCTAATATTTGAGTCACTCTATAAAACAAAATAAGGCCATTTCCTGCCACGACTGGTTCTGGAGCAGCCCACGAACCAGTAAAACAATTAACTAGACTTGGGTCTTGCACCGTGACCTGTCGCGTGGCGGAAGCTACCAACTGATCCTACTCCATTTCAGGCTATGGGGCGAACCGTAACAGGTACACACCCCGACCCGCCGTCGCACTTAACTCTTTATACTTGGTCCATAATAAATCTTTCCACCGAGAAGACCTTGGCGAAAACATTAATCGTTTCATACCTTCCGGTATCTAGTTAGTCTTTACCAACTCACGGTAATCTAAAATCATTATAGGCGACACGCGTCGACCTTACATAACTCAGTATAGATGTATATCCAATACCAACTATACTCTGATCATTACCAACGGATACGCGATCCATAGTCATTCTGGGTCGGCTCTTTGCGCTCGTGTTTGCAATCAACATAACTCGTTAGGGAGAGCGACCACTAACAACGGCTCTATCGCACGATCTCGAGTGAGAAGAATGGAAACCAATCCTAAATGTCCGACCTGCGATTATAGATGTGGTGCGCAACACACCGATAATCAAGACTACTGAATACGCGGTCAGTAGACACTTTCAGAGACTAAGCGCTCACGATACCACTTTGTCACGACGACCGGCGCGGCGGTGCCTACCCGCACCATTCTAATCATCTGACATAACAAACGGAAGATAAATAACACCCTTTTTTTTTTTCAAGGCCCAATGATAAAGTGCCATAACATAAAATTACGAAAGGGTCTATCTTGCTTAACAACGAAAAGCAACTCTAGCCACCCACGGATGAATACTGGACCTCTAAGATTTGGACAAATACTATGACGGGACAAGGCCCCGTACCCACGAATATACATAACCATGACAACTCGGAACATTGGAGCCATCTCGAAATCTTGAACCGTGATCCTAAGCTCGCGGATCCACAATCAGGTACCTAAACTGCGGACATGAACGCGGCCCGAAGAAGTCGATCAACAGTGCAGAATATGGAGCAGAAATAAAGTGCGATAAGAAGATCATAATCAGACAAAAGAATGGCGATGGCAAGTATAAAAAGGGTAAATACGAACCTACCATGTCATTACCGTCACGTGAACTTAATCGTACCTTATTATCTTTTCCCATTTTCAATAAAAGTTATAGTCACATTCTTATGTACATGATTAGGAAAATCATTAAGTTCATTCTTGTAAACTTACTATCTTTCATGAGTATAATCAGGCCGCTACGGAGGACACCTATCTTGCCGACTGACACGACGCGATAAAGTCACGTAGTCCGCCTAAAGGTATCTTTGCGGCCCGTCTGCGGGGCGATAATGTCATATAATCGCCCGTAAGGTATCTTGCCGGCCCGTCTGGGACGATAATGTCATATAGTCCGCCCGTAAGGTATCTTTGCGGCCCGTCTACGGGGCGATAATGTCATATAGTGCGCCCGTAAAGGTATCTTGCCGGCCCGTCTACGGGGCGATAATATCATATAGTGCGCCCGTAAGGTATCTTTGCCGGCCCGTCTGGGGCGATAATGTCATATAGTTCGCGTAAGGTATCTTGCCGGCCCGTCTCGGGGCGATAATGTCATATAATCGCCCGTAAAAGGTATCTTGCCGGCCCATCTACGGGGCGATAATGTCATATAGTGCGCCCGTAAAGGTATCTTTGCCGGCCCGTCTGGGGCGATAATGTCATATAGTGCCCGTAAAGGTATCTTGCCGGCCCATCTACGGTCGATAATGTCATATAGTGCGCCCGTAAAGGTATCTTTGCTCGGCCCGTCTGGGGCGATAATGTCATATAGTGCGCGTAAGGTATCTTGCCGGCCATTCCTCGGTCGATAATGTCATATAGTGCGCGTAAGGTATCTTGCCGACCCGTTCTGGTCGATAATGTCATATAAAATCGGAATTTAACCCAACGTACTACGACTTCTCTCCTTTAGAAATACTCTTTTCAAATAACACTTCCGGATACTAACAACTATAGTATCGAGTCCTATCCACCTTTCAAGACAAGTCACAATAACGAAGCCCCCATTGATTGGCTCACCGTTCTATAAGGTAGTCGATACAAATAAATAACCATCTTACAAACTACTGAAGTACCAATTCGGCCTTGAGTTCATGATACCAATTAACATCAATTTCCATTTCAATCCAAGTTATTAGCCTAACGTGATATCAAGTCAAACGATTATAACTACATAATCTCGAGTCAAAAACATGCGGCGATTCTAATAACAACTAAAATTGTAATCCAACTTAACATGGCTTACTTACATTTGGATTCTAAGGCTACAAGCAATCCGATCCATATAGACTTGACACGTATACTTACGTACTGGCAATAGTAAAGCTAACATGATATAAATAATCTTGTAACACTTTCAAAGAACAAGATTATACCTCAACGATTCTTAGTCAACTTCCAATCGAAATCGCTCTTAGCAACTTAGAGTCTCTTGAGACAACGTCCGCTACTTGAGACCCTTAGAACCACGCGTGACTTTCATGACATCGATCGAAACCTAGAAAGACAACTAGGTTTTCGCTTTGTGACTAATCAGAAAACTATCTTTTTCAGGATTTTCTATTGAGATATGCTTACACTACCCTCAAGAACCTTGGTTTAAAGTGGGAGCTTAATGAACAAGAAACCAAAAATTTTCTTCTCCAAGGAGTGAACAGTGAGCCATCTTGTGTTCTTCCAATTTTTTGTGAAATGTGGCTAAGTGTTGGCTCTCTCTTGCTACTAGTATATATTTATAACACTATGGAGGTCAAGACTTAAACAAATGGGTGGCTAAGATGGGTTTTCACTAGGATCGCCCGTGTGGCCACTTTGTGAAGTCAACAAAATCAAGCCACAAGACTTATCCTCCATAATGGTCAAATGACCCTTTTACCGCATTAATTCGACCTAGCCATGTGGGAGGGTGCCGCGTGTCGCCTCCCATTCGTCCATAAAATTCCGTAACCTCGTGGGCCAACAGCGTAAAATTCCTTGGGTGGGCCACCGACCAAATCCGTAAAATAAATCTCCATAACTAAAATACATTCCATAATTCTCAATTAATGCATTTTGAGAATCCAATTCTTCTCAACGAACATTTCTCCTTTACGACGTTCGGAAAATTTTCCGTCGGAAAAACAATTCTTCCTTTCGTAACCATTTCAAGTCTTGAGTTCCTTACGTACTTTCTCTTAAACGTGTCCTGGAGTTACGGGGTGTAACACGTAGTATCAAGGATTGTCTACATTTCAAACAAGTCACTACACTTTTAGAAATACATTTTTATGCTTCTAAATCAAGTGACCCTTACTTTAAAACTTTAATCAATTGATGCCTTTAAATCAAATTGTCCTTCTTTATTTCAAGTCATTTATCCTTGGTTACATTACAAGAGAAAACCATTCCTTTAACTTTCCATAAAGTTGTTATAACCAACTTCCCATAAAGTCGTTATACTAACTTTATGCTTTAGAAACTAAGACATCTTTGACCTTTCATAAAGCCGTCATAACCAACTTCCCATAAAGCCGTTATAACTCTTTATGTTTAGATAAATTCATTCTTCCTTTATAACCAAGAGACTTATATTTTCAAAACCAAGTATCATATACTTTCAAATTAGGTTACATAACTTTCAGGATACTTCAAGTTTCTTAACTTTAGAATATCAAGTTTCTTAACTTTTAGAATATCAAGTCTCTTATCTTTAGAATACTTCAAAAACCAATACTTTCCAAATCTAGTATTCTATACTTTTCAAATCAAGTAATCTATACTTTTCAAATCAAGTAATCTATACTTTTAGACATTCCATTCAAGGTTTTGAATTTAGTAACTTCTCTTTAAATCAATCAAGTAACTTTATACCTTTAAATCAAGTTACTTCTTCTTTCAACATTTAAGGAAATTATTCCTTTAAAACAAGTAACTCATTCTTTTCAATGGCGTTACTCCTATATTTAAAATCAAGTAAGCATGTACTCTTCAATTCAAGTATTATAACTTTCAAAATAACCAAGTCTCTTATCTTTAAGATTCGAGTCAAGAAATCCTTCCAATGTAACATCAAGTCACATATTCTTTTCGAAAACAAGGCAAGGATACCAAAATGAAACCAAATTCCTTTTTAACCGTATGCGTCCGCGTCTTATACATTTATAAAACGCATGCTCGAAGATAGGGAAAGTTCCACATACCTCTTGGTTCAATCCATTGCTAAGTCGATATGTTATGCGTGGTATGTCAACCTATAATGACCATATCGCCTATTAATATCTAGCTTCAAACGTAGAATATTCTAAGTATAAAGTCACTTATTCTACGAAAAATCGGAATGACTTCATTTGTTTCTACGTACTTTTCCACCTTTTCAAGGCCCGAATTCAATAACCAAACATGCCACATTTAAGTATCAACAATGTAGCTAACAAAAGGGGATTACACGCCTAACAGGACGTGTAAAATTCTGCCCCACAAATGATATCCAAATAGTCCAACATTTCCATTCCATTATCATCTGATGCAATGAACGTAAAGTCTTTTCCAATTCCTTTTTAATCCAAGTTGTTTAGTCTAACATGTTATATAGCCGCAATCGGTTATAACAACTACAATCCTCTATTTAGATAACATGCGACGACTAAACTAATAACTCAATTGAATTACAATCTTAAAGGCTAAATCATGCAACATTCAGATTCCATCCACATATTCCATAACACTTATCAATCTTCATAATGTAATTCATATGATCAATTACCAATCTACTACAACATGTAGTCTTTAATTACAAAGAGGACAAGATTGTTACCTTGACAAGCCTTACTCCAACATCAAGATTCAAAGTCGCTCCTTAGCAACTTAGCTCCTTTCCTTCACACTCCAATCCGCCACTTGAAGCCCTTAGATGTTCACAAACAACTTTCCTTCCATTTCCAAACAAAACCTATGAAAGCGACTTAGGTTTTCACCTTGCGACTAATGTAAAAATGAAGCTTTTCCGGGATCTTTCTATTGAGATATCCTTACAATACCCTTAGGAACCTTGGTTTAAAGTGTTGGGATTATTTAACCACAAACGAAAAAAATTCTTGTTGGAAGGAGGGCAAACCTGAGAGCTCACAACATGAACACACAAGTTCTCTAAATTTTTCTAAGTGTTGGGACAAGTCTTGCTACATGGATGACTATATAATTAAATGGAGGGTTGAGATCAAGACAACGTGGGGATAGGATGAAAGGGATTTAAATATCGCAAGGCAAGTGGCTCAATTGACTTAGTCAATTATATCAAGCTCTAGCTTGCAAGACTTGATCATTTAAGCTTTGGTCATTTGACCACTTTGCCGGTCCGTTCGACGAGACCATACTAGGGGTGACACGTGTCACCCTCCCATTCGTCGTAATATTTCGTTTCCCGACATTTCCATAATTCCGATAAATTCTATATGTCTCAAATATCAAATTCGGGAACTCTATTCTCATAACGAACATTTTCCTTCCAGGAGTTGACAACTTTTCCTTAAAAATAACAAATCTTTCCTTCATTCAAATTTTATAAGTCTTGTGCTCTCACGTCTATTCTCGTAAACACATGTCCTGGAACTACGGGGTGTAACAATCTATTAACTATAACAACATGTAATATCCAATTATTTCAAGAAAAAGAAGAAGTCTTACCTTAAATCTTAGCCAAAACAGTCCACTTAGATTCGGCCAACACCTTCACTTTTACACTTCTTCAAGCCCACAACACACAGTATCCTCTGAGCTTGTAACCATCTTGTCTTCTTGTTTTGCTTCCAAAAAGTCCATCCCCAAGCCTAGATTTTCAAGGCAACTCTCGGCCACCCACTGGAGAACCTTGGTTTAGCACTTAGTTAGGGAGCTTAATCTAGGAGGATATAAGGTAATCTATGAGAAGTAATTCTTATTCTTCACTTTGGTAGAGATTTTCGAGACTTAGAGCTTATGTGAGAGAGAAGAGCAAGCTTGGAGGAGAAGATATAATGCCAAGTCTTGCTATACTTTTCTCTATATAGTTGTCAACTTTGCAAGACAAGTGGATGAGGGACACATGTCACCCTTTCATTGGCCATAATCCTTTCTTCACAAAATATCTTAACAACGGCCTGATATCTAAAATTGAAGGGCTCACAAAATTGTGAAATTTTGATGGACCCCATATTATCAATTCAAGACTTCATAATACAATACTAAGTCCATGAATCCGATTAGAAGAATTAAACTCGAGTTAATAATTTTTATCGTCACATTTTTTTCCATAATTTTTCCATATAGAAATATAAATATACTTTTCTTCAATCTTATTTCTTACTTACGTTCTCACATATGCCACGGAACTACGGGTGTAACATCTAAACTTCCGAGGGCATACAATGAGCGACTCATGATCATATGCATAATAGTAAAAATCGGGTCTCTGTGAGGCCATATAGTATTATATCAAGCCTGCGTGGGAAAATCATCATAACCAGGCCAATTTGCATTGGTGTGCACATATAAGTGTCATACCTACTCCATAATTTTTCCATATAGAAATGTAAATATACTTTCCTTCCAACCTTCCAATCTTATTTCCTTACTTACGTTCTCACATATGCCCTGGAACTACGAGGTGTAACATCTAAAGCGCCTTGAGGGCATACAATGACCAGACTCGTGATCATATGCATAATAGTAAAAATTGGGTCTCTCTCTCTCTGTGAGGCCATATAGTATTATATCAAGCCTCTGCATGGAAATCATCATCGTACCCAACCGCATTGGTGTGCACATAAGTGTCATACCTACCGACTATAGTCTTACTCGATAGAAAATAGGTATATATATATATAAATATATATAAGTGTCATACCTACTAGACTATAGTCTTGCTCGATAGAAAATAGGTATATATATATATATATATATATATATATATATATATATATATATATTTATATATATATATATAATGCATGAAGTACCTCGGGGAATCATAAAACATGGTAGGAGTAGTGAAGGTCGGTATCCTCCGACTATCGTTATGTAACTACGTATGTCGACTTTTCATTAATCAATAAGGAATGCTATCTCTCTTCTCCTTCGTATATATATATATATATATATATATATATATAGTGCAAAGAGAAATTCCGACAAGGGACAAACGAACGTTATATGCTCTAATGGAATGGAAAGCAAGGCAACTCAAGTTATCAAGAATAAGATCATTTTGAATAACATTTCATTTCATTTCCGTTCTAAACAAGATCATGCCAAAAGAAGGAATAAGTTGTACCTTATCGTCTTAACTATATGGATCTCACAAGTCCTCGTATGCTCTACAAACGACTATCTACAACAAACGAACAATTCATATCAATGACACATTCATAACTTATAAGAAAACTAGCTTAGACATTTCGTCAAACATTTAAGGTACATAGAATTTATATAATCTTCAATAGCTCAACCTGTACATATATTAACACAAAAACCTTCTTCAGTTACTCTTCTCCATGTCCATAACACAATAAAGAACCCAACAACTTCATACTACACTCTTAGTTCATCCAAAACAGTCCAACAACATCCAACAACAAGGTTCAAGGTTTCAAGAACTTATTCTACAAGATCTTATAGCAATCATCCCTCTAATAATTTGTATAACCTTAAGAACAAGAAGATGAAGATGAAACTTATCTCCAACCACAAGAATCACTCAAATTTCGAGATTACTTCACTTCAAAGGAATCTTCAAATTCAACACAGCGGGGTGAAGAACGATCTAACGATAACCACGATATTTACTTACGTTGGATTCACTAGGTTAACTTTTGCTCTTGGTCTAGGATCATGAGAGACCTTTTAGAGGGATAGGAGTTGTCTAGAGTTAAAAAATGAATTAAATGGCATAAGGGTTAAAGTGGGTCTTTATATATGAAATTAAATAAGTTGCACTAACCTGAGCGCGATAAGGTCTACGAACCCGCATCGGCTGCACATGAACGCAGTGGTGTCATGAACACTATCGAGAACAATAAATTGGTTGTCACACTTTGCTGCTCAATCTACGTTCCGCACATGGTCTACGATTCGCAGATCATGCTCTGTGATTTGCAAAGTACCTCGGGAAATGACATTTTGACAAACTTTTATCGAAACTTACGTTGATCTGATAAGTCTTAAACCTTCCGGAACTTACCCACGTATAACCTTTATTAGTCACTTGGAGGATCTTACCATCTCGAGCTTATGTCATTAACATTAAGGTGGCGACGAAGCCACGATATATGAGGAGTAACACAATAATGCCTTGTAATGACTCTTATAAAGGAAACGAGACATAATAACTTGTAGTAGCAAAAAGGCTAAACATATATATATAAAGAAGTCAAACAAGGCCTGATATACATCGGTGACAAGCGAAGGCGGCGAGAACACACGTGACATGTCCATTATAGGAAAAATGTCTACAAGCCTCTAAAGGGTACACGGACATCATAAGATCGATACAGGGCCACGTCATACCTAGCACCTCTGAAACAAGTAGAGAGATCTGACACCACGACTGAGTTGAGAACCTACTAAATTGGTCGTCACTCTGCTATTTGAACTACGAGCATGAAACGCAACATCCCCAATAAAGGGATGTCAGTACAAATAATGTACTCAATGTGTAAAGCAAGTAAAACATAAGGAGGTGCAGTAAAGTACAGGAGATAAAGAGACAACTTATAACTCTGAATGCTATTGAGGGTGTATGATATCATCTTTCTTTTAAAAACATAATATATATATAGGCCTCATAATGGGGAAATAATGTCATCATCAAGCCGCTCTCTGGATTAATATCGTAAAGTACCTAACTATAATGGTGTGCACGTATAAGTGTAGTACCCAGCCGACTATAGCATGACTCAGTGTGGTAATATATATATATATATATATATATATATATATAATGCATGAATGACCTCAGAGGAACATTGTGAACATGGTCGGAGCGACATAAGATCGTTATCCTCCGACTATCATTATGTAACTACGTACATCAGCTGTCGTGAAGCCAATAAGGAGTACAAAACATCACATAATAAGGAATAATACAAAGTTCGGAAAGTACTCCTGGAAAGGGACAAACAAAATCCGTATAACTTTTCAAGAACAATAATGAGTATCCTATCAACGTTCAAGGATAGGGTCATTTAAGGTACGGATCGTTTGATGTTGTATTCTATAAGATCATGCCAAAGAGAAAAAAATGGTAAGCCTTACATACCTCGTCGCTTGATCCACGTTATCTTACAAGTTCGCATACGCTTTGATAACCTACGTAATAGAGATGATTCGAGTCAAGTTCATATTGATTGCTAAGAAATTGATTATGTGCATAGAGTTTCATACTCTTTAACAATGGTAGCAACACTTTTAGCTCTTTATAGCTTCTTCTCCTCACTTATCAACCACCAACAAGATCCCATCACTTACACTAAGCTTAAATTCAACCAAAACATCCCAACACAAGTTAAAAACAAAAACAATTCCTAAATGTTTTCTAGCCAATTCTCCTTCTAGTTTGTGATTCCCTTATTATATTACCAACACTTAAACAAACACAACAACAACAACATAACTAAGTTATTTTCCATAATATTCAGCCATAACAAGTCATGAATATATCCTTAAAACAACTCATCAACAAGACGACACCATTTCGTATCAATTCATATTTTAGTATATAGTTTATAATCCAAACAACTCTACCAACATGTAATTAACCTTGAGAAAAAACCAACAAGATAGTAAACTTACCTTAGATGTAGATACCACTGAAAATATCATTCCAACTCAGCTCAAAAGGGCTCTCAACTACACCACAAACATCGTATAGGTGTTACTTTTCTTCTATGCTGGCTTTTAGGGGTTGGATTTAGATGTAATCTCTTGGATATACCTTGAAACCCTCTTAGAACTATTATGGGACCTTGATAGAGTACGTATTTAATGCACCCCAAAGTCGGCCACCGCTATACATTTCATAGTGGAGATTTCGACTGTAAAATATTTTACACCTGCCAACCCTTACCGTCAAACATTTTACGCCCCATAACAAAACCATCGTAAACCTCCCCTCCTCCACCAACATTCTGCTAAGCTTACGTTCCGTAAAATATTTTTACTGCCCTAACTCCCATCGTAAAATATGGAGTTTATCCAAGTTGCGACAAAATTTATCTCCTTTGATTTGTTCAACATTTATACCTCCCGACACTTTCTTAAACTTGTCTTAATCCCCTGATATCCTTCTGTAAGGCCTCCTGCTTCTTAACACTTAGATTGGTTAACAACATTTTTTGATGTAAAACTACGGGATGTAACATCAAGAGAGTAAAAAAATCATGACTTATCTCCTATAGTATTTAACCAAAATTTTACTATAATCAGAAGTGGTAACAGGTTTACAATTCACTTGTCAAACCTAAGCGACATGTTCTCTAAACATCCCTCTATATTCCGAAATAACTTTTTTTACCAACGACATTTATCATCAATACTTGCAAAGGCAAATAAGTGAAACCACAATAGAACCTAAAATATTACAACAGAAGAACTAAATAAGCAAATCTTGATATGCGGGTACTTTGTTGATTGGATAGTTGGCTCTCTAGAGATCAAGGTGTTGAATGCGCTTACAATTGTCTCTTATTGGAATTTGTAGTAATATTGGCTTTGTGGTTGTGTTTCAATGTTCCTTCGTGTTGTGTATATATAGTAGTTGGTTGTCGCCTTTAATTCTTGCATCTTTGAAGGTTTTGATTTCATTAATTGTACCCGAAAACCAAACCTTGTAAAACTTGAATCTTTTCCTTTCTTCCTTGTATGCGTTTCCACTTCCTTGTCCTACTTCAATGCTAATTTTCATGTTATTCAATTTATGGTATATTTAGAATATGAACATAATTGTAATCCAACTCTTCATAATATAGGAATTAGTCAATATTTTGTTTTCTCCAAGTCCGCATGCAATAGCTTTTTCAGTTGCGTAAGGGCCAGTTCCTTTGAACAACTCATGTATATTGCGATTGCTTTACTATGTCCTTTGGATATCTAATTGGATGTCTTGTTCTTCAAATAATTCCCTCCTTATTTATCCATTTAATTGTCTTGGATACATGTTTGTCAAATCATCAAAACTTCAAATGCATATATCATAAGGTTGAGTACTTATAAAAATATATACTCCCTCCGTCCCAATTTATGTGATTTGCTTTCATTTGACACGTATTTTAAGAAATAAAGAAAGACTTTTGAATTTTATTGTCTAAATAAGCCAAGATATTTGTATGGTTATAGATCATCTCGTTCTGCGTAAAAAATAAAGTTTAAAAGTTAAATTATCGCCGAATAAAGAAATATGTCATTCTTTGGACGGACAAAAAAGAAAAATAAGTCAATTCTTTTTGTGACAGAGGGAGTACTTCATTTGTACTATATAATTTTCCTACAAAGGGATTCAATGAACCCCTTCAACACACTTATCTCCGCCTATTTGAGCAGTATATTGCTGATGATTGAGTGGTAAAATCATCTCATAAACGGTTGTGGATAGCCTGACTAAAATCATATGTTTGTGCTGATTATGAAAAACCACTCATTTCTTGTTAGTGAAGAAAACCCCTTGGGAGTTAAAAGGTATTGAACGTTACCCAGTTGAGTCCAGCCGAGCCAAGATAAACCTCTCTTAGTTTCAAAGTTTGGTCTTAGTCAAACTCCCGAATCCTTCTCAAAAAGAGTTCCCAAACTAAGTATTAAGATTTCCCCTGAATATCTGTCTACAACACCAACTAAAGTTAAGCCAACTAAAAGTTTTCCAAAATATAAATTTAATAAAATATCCAATTCACCTCTCTTGTGTGTTTAACAAAAACAATTATATACCTACATGCAGAACTAAGAAAAAAGTGACGTGCTTCGCAATATCCGTAGGAGCATGTTTGGATTACTTCCTGACACATCTATTCTTTTTTCATGTTTTGGTATGAAACCTATATCCAGCAACAAAGAACAGAATCCTCAATGAACATTTTACTCTGAACTGTAGCAAAGGTTACGCAACGTTAGTATGAATGCCCGAACTCACTATTGTTTTTACAAAAGAGTCAAATGTAAGACAACGTTGAACTTAGACTTGCATCAAATAACCACAAACACAACCTAAATTAATCGTGGAGTCTTCACAGAAGGCCCTAACGTTCATACACTAAATAACTAGCCTCAGACAAACGAAGGGTTTACCAGGACACGAGGATATATTTTCCATATTTGCCAACTTGAAAGATATGTAAATGGTGCACAACTGCATTTATAACTAAACGGAAAAAACAAAAGGTGGGACAGAGATCCTCGGCAGACTGCCACCATCAAAATTTCTCAATAGCCATTATATGTCAGGTAAATAAGGAAATCTGTCCAGAGATAAGTATAAGTGCAAGGTTCCACACTTCAACTCAACTCCTAACGGCTTTATCTTTGAGTTCCAATTTTTTCATCTTGTCAAGATGAAAATAGTAGCTGACAATACAAGTATAGGGGGGACTGCCAAGATTTGGAGCACAAAAATCATCCAAGCCAATTGCAACTACTTAGTGCTACAGCATTTTTAATAAGTGTTTTTTAGATACATAAACATCGTTGTCAGTAAAATACTTTAACATCGAAACATTATGAGATGCAGGAGCAGCACTCCCCTAATATATGCTAGTAAAACTTCGAGAACTACTCAACTTTCTCCATCTTCACCAAGCTCGCCATCTTCTAGCTCTTCATAACCACCATTTCGACGTGATCCATCGCTATGATCTCTTCTGTGTCTTTTATGCCGACTTTCACCATCGGATTCAGGTGAATGTGCATGCTGTCAGAAAGCAGAAAAAGAATATCAATATTGCAGACTGCCAAAGAGCATAATAAGAACAAAGAACTAACTTTAAATGGAGATCATTTGAACCTTCTTTGACTTTTTAAGATCGCTGCTATGTCGGCGGGACTTTCTAGATTCCTCTTTCTCGTCCCTGTCAGATGCCACCTCATCATTGGAGCTACGGTGACGCTTCCAGTGCTTCCTTTCTCTGTCTCTTTCAGATTCCTCTTTCTCATCCTTGCCAGAAGTCACCTCGTCGTTAGAGCTATGGTGCCGCTTCCGATGTTTCCTTTCTTTTTCTCTTTTTCTCTCTTCTTTGTACTCATAGCTGTCTGTTACATCAATAGTCTCGCTATCTGGCTCATCTTTTTTTGATCGTTCTTTTCCCCTTTCTTTCTCCTTCTCGCGCTCTTTTTCCTTCTCTCTCTCTTTTTCCCTTTTATCCTTATCCGTTCTCTTCTCTTTCTCCTCTTTTTCTTTCTCTTTTTTGGCCTGCAAAGTAGCACAACCTAAACAGTGAACTGATATAACATAGAATCTAATAGCTGTTCCGGAGTTTGTTAACTATAGAATCTAGACCAAATACATAAACAGCCCCTTAAAGATGGCTCCAATTTTCATTTTTGACACAACTAAGATAAGATTCTATTGAACACTCTAACCTTAGAAAAATTGTGCCTATTAAACACAAATTTGGCAGTCCCAATCCAATAGAGGTCCGTGACCGCACTCTCTTAAACGTGGCAAATCAAATCAATTAAAAACAAAATATACATATCAGTAGCAAAAAACAAAAGAAAAGAAAAAGGAGACACCAAGGTACACATCAATCGGAGCTCATGGCCGGCGCCCTCCGATCAAAACCTTCATGCCAAAAGGATAAACATCAATCCAATGAAATTGACTGGATTATTCGCGCCAATTTAGCAATCTAAAGTGGTTGATCCACGTGAGGGTGGGTATATTTAGAATTGGGAAAGAATTTTGTGGGTTCACATTTCCCTAATACTTGCCAGAGTATCACCTTCCCCGATGAGTACATCACCGGAATTCTCTCTTTTTCTCTTCTCTTTCTTTAACGAGAAACGCTAAGGCTCTCCAACACAGACTGATTCTCAAGCAACTTCTCCAGTAATTGAAATCAGTTGAAGATCACGATGCAGTGACCATTTCAGTCACGACCATTTAAAGCCCCTCAAATTCATTGTGATTTCCCAAATTGTGTTTATCCCTTATTTGTTGTTTTGCTTTTGTTTTCTTCCAATTCATGTGGTCCAAATTAATGACCAAAATATTTGTTTTGGAGGCAGACTTGATGGACAGGAAGATAGTGGGCACACTGGTTGCCAGATTTGAAGGGGAAGAAGAAGGTGGTGGTGGCGACTGAATTTGAAGAAAGAGGATGTGGTGGGTGATCAAATCTGCAAAAGAGAAAGAAGATAGTGGTGAAGGAGGTGGTGACGGCGGCAGATTGGAGATAAGGAGAAAGGAGGAAAGAATGAAAAAACAGTTATATTTGAGCATTTACCCGCTCATCTTTGGGTGAAAATCACCACCTTATGCCACATCAACGCAAGGTGTTCAATAGGTATTGGCCTTAGTTAAGATGTCAAATTGAAAACAGGAGACAACTGAGCTTTTTACAATACCGAGCCAGAGCCGAGCTCAACCGACTTTCGCCAAAGTATAATCGAGCTTGAGCCTAGCCGAGCCCGAGTTCGGTTCTTTAATATTTAGTTTTGTGTAATGTTACGCCATTTGAAAAATTAAATTTATAATAAATTGGTTGATTCAAAAATTATAAACATTACTAGTTTAAAATGGTAAGTACATTTACGTGTGAAGGAATTAGATACGTTATTAGTCTAAATTGAAACTCAAGTTAAATGACGTTATCTTAATATTGCACACAGAATAGAACTTTCAGGAAAAATAAAAAATAAAGATAAAAGCAACAATAAATTCAAAACTTTTGTATAATATTAAATTTCCTTTAATTTTTAATTCCTAAATTAATTCCATTGCTCACCAACATAAAGTAGTCTCAACTCTTTAGCGGTGATGTCTATAAAAATTTAATTACATCAAATTAACTAAAGTGAAGGAGCCTTGGAGTAATGGTAAAGTTGATGTCGTGTGACCAGTCACGAGTTCAGCGTGGAAACGACTTCTCGTAATCTGACGTACAATAGACCGCGTGGTCGGACCCTTCCGGATACAGTGCATGGCGGGAGCTTAGTGCAGGGCTGCCCAAATTAATTAAAGAAGTATAAAATTATAAATTCATTATATAAATAATAATTATTTAATCGATATTTTGCTAACTTAATTAAGATTAATGGATGAATTTTAGTTCTAAAGTACGGAAAAGGGTTGGATATACCCCTCTACTTCGTTCTATTGTTGAACTATGTCCCCCGTTATACTTTTCGGCTACATTAATCCTTACCGTCAGCCAAAGTTCTGTATGTGACTGAATATGTGGCATACTCTGAATAAAAGACCCAACCCACCACTTAAAAAACTCCACACCCGACCCAAAACCCATCCGACCTTCCAAATTAAAATTAAATTAAATGGGGTATATCCGTTTTATTCAACATTCAGTCCTTCTCCTCCTTCCACCATTGAAGCTTAAGAGCTAAAGCACTCGAGACATTCATCCTTCTTCTCTGCTTCTTTAACTTTTGCTTCCTCACCTTCTTCATCACGATTTTTTTCTTTCTTACCAGAATGGTAAAAGCCTGTAGGCCAGAGATAAAGATGAATTCACTCCGACATTGGGGAATCACACAAACAGTAGGGATGCCAGCAGGGATTTCACATCCCCCATCAACAAAAGCTATGATGTTATGAAGGTTACAGGGGTTGAACTGGGTTATAACTATGTTGGTAATCATATTTTAGTGGAAGTGAACAAAGTGAGAAATTCGTTGGGTTTATATGAAAAAAGGACAAATTTGATAACCCCCATGAGCTGTGGTGAAAATGACGAAGACTGGGGTTTTCATGGAAGGTGGAGGGTCGGATGGAGTTTTTTAAGTGATGAGTTGAGTCTTTTATTCAGAATGTGCCACGTGTCCCGTCCGTTAACTTAGAGGGTATATACAGAAATTTGGCTGTGGTAAGGACTAATATAGCCAAAACATATCACGGGGACATAGTTCAACAATAGAACAAAGTGAAGGGGTATATCCGACCCTTTTTCCTTTAAAGTAATATTACATTACCAAAGCGAGCCAACCGAGCTATGAACCGAGCTCGGCTCGTCTCATTGCCCATGCCCAGTACCATACAATGAAGATAAAATGAGAAATCGCTTGAGATGATTTGGTCATGTTCTGCGTCGATCCAGATGCACACAGATCCATATTTGGATATCATGGTGAGTGAAGGTTTTAAAAGAGGGGACAAGGCAAACCTAAAATTACTTGGAAGGATGTTGTCTTGAAAGACTTATAATTCCTTGAAATCCATGCAGAAAAGATAGGGACAATGAAAGAAAAAGATTTACATAAGCAATACCAATTAATATGGAATATGATTTAGTTGCAAATTTGAATGGTTATCTTCGAGAACACAAAGTGCCATATAATAAATTATGTTTTCCGACAATATATTAAAGAAATATTATGATATAATTAGTAAAAGTATGTCTTCTACTATTGTTGCATGTGTTAAACAAAATGTACTAATACTTTCCGTACAAGTGAATATTATTTTATAAGTTTATCCCCTCTCTCTTATTCTTCTCCCAACAGTAAGAAGTACGACCTCTAACCCCACCCCCGTTCCCCGACGGTGAACCCTTCCCAATGGTAAGAATACTAACCCCACCCCACCCCCTTTTCCGGCCAGCGACCAGGTATGCTGGTTTCTCCGTCGTCCCATCCCTTTTCCCTCTCCACCCTCTCCCCTTCATCTCTCTGCCCTCTCCTCTTTCTTTCTTTCTGTCTTTTACCGACGTACAATACTACCGCCGCAGCTCAACCAGATCGCGATCAATCACCGAGCTATTTCGATAGAAACAGATCCTCTTTTCTTCTCCTTTTGCTTTTTTGTCTCTACCCTGCAACCGGAAACTCCTCTAGTAGGCTTCCGATCAGGTTTGCATAGGTACTCAAGTTTTTCGGCAAGTTTCAGCGGTGAACAGTAATTTCTGGCAGGAAACAGTAATTTCCGTCGTTGAACAGTCATTTCCGGTGGCGACCTGGAGTTGGTACCTCCAGGTGCCCGTATTCATATTTTGTCCTTATCCTTGTAGTTTAATGTTGCCTGCTTCGCTCTATTGAATCTTGACTTTACATTCTTGCCTTTACTCGTCCCGCTTGTCATAGTGGTTCGACTTGCCTCTAGATTCCTGCTAACTTGTGTTTTCGCATTGATTTCTTCTTGTTTTAGGGTAAACACTTGATTAGTTTATATTTGCTTTAGTGGCTTTGGTAACCGATGGTAGACTAGGGTTATAGGGTTAAGGGAGCTTCTAGGCTGAGAATACGGTTTTGGAACATTGGGACTTTAACAGGGAAGTCCATAGACATAGTTAGGATACATAAGACGAGGAAGATTAATATAACTTGTGTCCAAGAGACCAAATGGGTAGGACCTAAAGCTAAGGAGGTGAACTTATGGTTCTCATATAGGTTGAATAATAGAAATGAGGTACGCATTTTAGTAGATAGTGAGCAAGGGATCAAGTGGTAGAGACTAGGAGGGTCAATGATAGGATGATATCAATTAAGTTTGTCATTGGAGGGTTCAATTTGAATATTATTATTGGACGATGAGAAGACGCGCTTTTGGAAGGATTTGGATGAGATGGTGTGACGTATACCACCCACTAAGAAGATTTTCGTGGGAGGAGATTTCAATGGACACATCGGGTCAATTCCAAGGGGCTATGACGATATGCATAGAGGTTTTGGCAGAACGAAGGAGTCTCACTTTTGGATTTCGCAAAAGCTTTTGGGTTGGTGGTAGCCAATTCGAGTTTACCGGAGGAGCACTTGGTAACCTTCCGTAGTTCGGTGGCTAAGACTCAGGTAGACTTTTTGCTCCTTGGGAAGGACGACAAAGGTATTTGTAAAGACTATAAGATTATTCCGAGCGAGAACCTTACAACCCAACTTGGTGATGGATATAGAGATCAAGAAGAAGAGGTCGTGGGTGACCGGCCTAGGATCAAATGGGGAAGTTTGACAATGACTAGTGCTTTGGAGATGAGGGAGAATTTGATGGCTATGGGGGCCTGGGAGAGTAGTGGGAATGCGACCAACATGTGGGCTAGAATGGCCAATTACATTAGGGAAGTAGCTAGAGAGGTGTTGGGGTCTCGAAAGGTAGTCGCGATGGGCATCGAGGGGACTGGTGGTGTAGAGAAGTTCAAAGGAAGGTGGAAGCAAAGAAGATGGTGTATGCGAAGTTGGTAGAAAACAAGGATGAAGGGGAGAAATGGAAAAATAGGGAACTTTATAAAATGGCGAGGAAGGGGCAAAGTTGGCGGTTTCGACGACAAAAATGGCAACTTTTGAACGCCTATATGCAGAACTATAGGACAAAGGCAGAGATAAGAAGTTGTTCAGGCTAGCCAAGGCGAGGGAGAGGAGGGCACATGATTTGGATAAAGTGAAGTGCATCAAGGACGAGGATGGCAAAGTATTGGTGGAGGGAGCTCTCATTAGACGGATATGGTAGTCATACCTCCATAAACTCTTGAACGAAGAAGGGGACAGAGACATTGTGTTGGGAGATTTGGAGCTCTCCGAGATGCGTCGCGATTTTGAGTATTGTAGGAATATTAAGGTTGGGAGGTTAAGGGTGTTGTTCGTAGGATGCACAGGGGAAGAGCAACCGGACTAGAAGGAATTTTGGAAGAACGTTGGCAGGGCGGGTTTGGAGTGACCGACTAGATTGTTTAATGTCATTTTTAAGACGGTGAAAATGCTCGAAGAATGGAGGTGGAGTACAATGATTCCTTTGTACAAGAGAACAAGGGCGATATTCAGAGTTGCAACAAATATCGAGATGCTAAGCCACAATATGAAAGTGTAGGAAAGGGTGGTGGAGATAAGGCGGAGGAGAGGTGTCTATTTCAGAAAACTAATTTGAATTCATGACGAGACGCTCAACTACATAAGTCATTCATCTTGTAAGGAGATTGGTCGAGCAATATAGGGAGAGAAAGAGGGACCTACATATGGTATTCATCGACCTAGAAATGGCATACGATAAAGTGCCAGGGGAGGTTCTATGGAGATGCTTGGAGGCAAGAGGTACACCTATGGCATACATTAGGAGGATCAAGTATATGAATGATGGAGTCAAGACTAGGTTAAGGACAGTAGGATGAGACTCGAAGCACTTTCCAATTGTGATGGGCTTGCACCAGGAATCAGCTCTTAGCCAGTTTTTATTTGTCTTAGTCATGAATAGATTGACGCGACAAATTCAAGGTGAAGTGTCATGGTGTATGTTATTCGCGGATGACATAGTCCTGATTGATGAGACTCGCAACGAAATTAACGCTAAGCTAGAGGGTTGGAGACAAATTCACGAGTCTAAAGGGTCCAAGTTACGTTGGACCAAAACAGAGTACTTGGAGTGCAAGTTCAGTGGCCTTGCGTGTGGTGACGTAGAAGTGAGGCTTGGTACCAGGCTATCCAGAAGAAAAGTAGTTTCAAGTATCTTAGGTCTATTATACAAGAAAACTGGGAGATTGAAAATGATGTCACACACCTTATTGGTGTAGGGTGGATGAAATGGAGGCTCGCTTCCGGAATGTTGTGTGATAAAAAGGTGCCCCCAAAACTTAAACGCAAGTTCTACAAAGTGGTGGTTAGACCGACTATGTTGTATGAGAGTGTTGGCCTGTTAAGATCTCTCGTATTCAAAAGATAAAAGTTGCAGAGATGAGAAGGATGTGATAGATGTGTTGTGCGCTGGAGAGATAAGATTAGGAGGTGGGAGTGGCTTAGGTGGGCATAAGATACGAGGAAGGAAGGCGAGATAGTTTGAACATATGAAGAGGAGAGACACAGATGCTCCAGTGTGGAGTGGAGGTGTGAGAGGTTAGCTATGAACGATTTCAAAAAAGGTAGATGTAGGCCGAAGAAGTATTGGGGAGAGGTGATTAGCCAAGACATGGCAAAGTTCCAGCTTACTGAGGACATGACCTTAGATAGGAGGTTATGGAGGACTCATTAGGGTAGAAGGCTAGTATGTAGTCTCGCTTATCCTTTTCATACCAGTAGTCACAGTGTTGCTCTATATCTTGTCCTTTGATTTCTACTACTATCTGTTATTTCTTGTATTTCGATTATCTTATTTTATTTGTGGTAGCTACTGCTCCTTTTCAGACTATTTTATCATGACTAAATCGCACATTATGTTCATTTTCGTATTGCTTTTAATTTCTTGTCCTTATCTGACATTTTTTTATGCTTTCCCCTGAGCCAAGGATCTGCGTACACTCTACCCTCCACAGACCCTATGTTGTGGGATTTCACTGGTATGTTGTTTTGTTGTTACGGACATGTGGATCAAGAGTCTTTCTGAATGTTATATGGTATAACAAGTTAAAAGGTTTTACAAGGAGACTTTGGGCACATTACACTCTGACATTTGTTATCTTCCCTTCCTTTTACTTTTCTTCCTTTTTGGGGGGATAAGTGACATACTTTACTACCCGTATTGGAAAGTGTACAACACCCAAAAAAAGAAATATAATGCCCAAAAAAGGAAAATCTTCAAAGTTTGAATTCATATGCCCTCAAGATATTTCCTTGAAAATCATATTTACTACAATTTACATTGTTCTTCCTCGTGGGTTGTAACACCTCGTACCATCGGGCTAAGGCTTGACCCTTGAATATGAGTAAACCAACCAAAAGCCGAGAATATGGTCGTTCATGAGAGTTAAGATCCAATTTTGATGTGTTTTGGTGTTGCACATGAGTGGAATTTCTAAGTAATAGAAAGAAACAAGTTTGAAGGTTCCGGGTTGAGGTATGGTACAAGGTACGGTTGTGACCTACGGAGCGTAAATGGCACCATAGATGGAATTAGTGATGAAGCTTCAGTGATTTTTTACTTACGATCAAAGGTACGGGTCATAAGTGGCACTTGTGAGTCGTACATGTCACCATAGTGGCCATAAATGGCCCCGACAACAACTTTAAAAATTGCATTTTTTCTATTTTTTCATTCTATTCTTCACTTCTTCAAGCCCTAGCACGACTTCTCTCTTCTCTTCTCTCCTCTCATCATCCCCCACGTCAAGGTAAGGTACTTTCATGTATTTCTTAGTATTTCCAACTATTATACATAGATTCCTAATGAAATTCTACGTTACAAACCTAGGATTTTCAAGAAAACTCTTCTCAAATGTTCAAGTGAAAGATTTGGAGTTCTTCAAAAGTTTGGATTTTTCTTTCGATTTTGGAGCAATTAAGGTGTGTAAGACTAACTATCTTACGTGGTAACATTTATTTGTTTTTCCTATGCCACATTCGCCGTATTCGGTGTATTCTCTTGTCGTGGGTTATGCCTTGATTATGAAGCGTTGAATGTTGTTCATGTGTTACACTTGAATGTCGTGAAATCCTTGGATTTTTATTATCTTCTATTCCATGAGTTCAATGTTTCCATGTGAATAATATGTTAATGACTCAACTTATGACACTACTTCAAAGATAGAAATATCATGATCCTAAGATTTACTCACTTGTGATATGCTTCACATGATGATGAAATATGAAACATGTTCATGGGCCATCAAGCCATCTTTATAATGCTAATATGTTTGGGGGTATTATTTGTTAACCGAGAAAGCATACGTACTTGTGACAAATGCCCGAAACTACGTATGTCAACGTAGGATAAGGGTAGTATTGTTGGTTCGGGTGATACGCCATATTACCGATGAGGATTTGATATGGATCGATTGCTAGCAATAATGTTTATGTATGTCTCATCGTCCCGGCAAGGTGGTGAGATGGCTTAGCCGATCGGGACGAGATCGACTCCATGTGCTCACATGGTGGTTTGTCGGTTATTTTAAGAATCTCACACTATCAAGATTTACCTTATGTTTAATGATATAAATGCTAAGCTTATCCTAATGTCAGAGAGACTTATATGTTCATACTTTATTCATACTTTTGTTGGGTTGCCCTTCCCTTCATGTCCTCTTATTTCATTCGATTATGTTTTACATACTAGTACTATTCCACAGTACTTACATCTCTTTTGTCGGGGCGCTGCATTTCACAATGCAGGTACGGATAACTCCGCGCTAGGCTTTTCCGCACTTTTCAGCTAGTAGTGAGACCACTTGATCTTCGAGGCATAGTTTTCCTTTATTTAGCATTTCTAGCTATTTTGGGTATGTCGGGGCCTTGTCTCGGTAATAGTTTCTATTCATGGTTATGTTCTAGAGACTTCATAGACAGTTGTTAAATTATGCAAATGTTGGCATTGTCCAGTTTTACTAATGTCTTAATGTTTTGAACTTAAAGGAAGTGTTTATGAATGGATTCTAAAGACGTTATGCTATGAAATCTCTCATCTTATTCCATGTATGCCTCAAGTGATATGACATGTAGAGTTGGTTCGCTCAGTCAAGTTAAGGCACCGAGTGTCGGTCCGCCCGGGCCAAGGTTCAGGGGATGACATGGGTTTTGCTTTATACTTTTTTAACTGGTAATTGTGCATTCCTCAGCATTTAGGACATGTTGGAGACCTTCAAAAGGTGTTACAGCAGAAACCTAAAAAGGAAATAGAAATACTTTCAGGGATTTAATAAATCTACAAACTGATATATCTTCTAATCCTTTTTATTAACACCAAAATTAAAAAGATACTACACAATTCCATTTGACTTTCGGAATGGAATTGGATCTATCTTTAACAGATCTCCCATTCCTCTCCCTCCAAACTGTCCACCCAATGCAGTGTGGGTTTTGCTTTATACTTCACACCCTTTTGCATCAAGCTCCCACTTTAGTTCTGTTTGTTTCTCTTACCAACTAGATTTGCACTCTCAATTGATTCAAACAGCTACCCTGCTACTCATATTTTCCAACTTCCACCTTTATTACCACCCTTATTAATTTTTATAGAATGGATTACTTTCTCCAAGGTGACAGTTGCTACACCAATTTCTTCTATTCCAAATACACCCCTAGATTTACGCAGCTTTCCCATCTAAATTCACTAATGCTGCAGAGGAATTTTAGTTATCTGTTCTCTGTGTCATAGTTAATACGGTAAATATGAGCTAGATAAACATGGATCGTGATTGTGCAAACTACCAATTCCAAAGATGCCCAAGCATAGATTAAATGCTAAAATTGACGAAGAAAGCATACATGATTTCATATTCATGGATGGCATTATTTAAAAACTCTTTAATTAACATAATTATTACAAAATACTATTAATCTATATAATACAATAAATCAAATATCGGATAAATTATGATATGATTTACCTTTTCCTCCTCTCGTATGTGTTCCTTTTCCTTTGCCTTTTCCTGCAACCATGCAACATATTCCTCAAAGACTGCCCTGGAGATTGTCTCTTCACGAATAGCTCTGAAAGTAGTGAAATTAACAAAAGGTATTATGATCCATACAGCTGAAACCAAAAATGGAGTTCTAATAAATAAGAACACCCATATAAAAAAACTAAAATGAGGAAAAAGAAGTCACCTGAACTCTGAACTGTCCTCCACAAATTCTTTGCACTCCTCCCAACTAGAGGAATCAGTTATTTCCTATAGGTCCCAGATCACAAAGTGAGCAACAAATACAGAGGTGAAGTAGGAAAAAAGGATAACTAAGTAAATCCTTTCCACAATATTTGACATGCCTTGATGGTACTAAGCTTGTCGGTGAAATCATTTGCAAGTCTTTGACGCTTTTTAGCTTCTTTCTCTTCCTTTTCCTTTGCTCTCTCAATTAGATCCTCAAAAATAAGCTGCAATCAAGCAACAAAGACATTTGGCAAACAGCTTAACAGCAGCAAATTCCTTCACTTCATAAATATACACACGCTACCACATTACCAGAACAACCATACTGGGACACCAGTAGACAAAAGCAACAGTCCTCATCTTTGAAGGAAAAAAATTAAATTATTCAACTGAAGGAAATTCACAGGCATATGTTGATGCAAGCCGAGTTCCATCAAGAATGTTCACGAGGAGCCAAGCCCGTGAACTTCAAGCATTACAAGGCCTATTCATGAAGATGGACATCCTTGAGCACACTCTAGCACCACCCCAAGGCTTCCAAGTATTTATGATAGCATGGGAAGGTGAAACGGTAACAAATGGTGCAGGAAACACCGTCTACGCTTCGCAGATGGTGTCACAGGTTGATTCTGCAAACCGACTGTGTCAAGAAGCCGCATATGAAGCAACAACTTAAGGACATGACCTGCGAATAGCAGATCATGCCACAGACAATATCTGCGATTCGCAGATCATGCCACAGACAATATCTGTGATTCGCAGGTCAAGAGCAGACCATGACTTTGCTACTAGAGTTTTGAGTGTTGAGAGCTTGTTTAAGCTTGTGATTGAACTTGCGTTAAGAAATTTGGGTTGCTTGGGAATTCAATTCCCTTGAGGTCCATCTCATAGGTTGGGTGCTTGATTTGGTTAATCAATTAAGGTCCAAGATTTAATATAGTTTGGGTTGTTTTTTATTCCAATTCTGTGTCTTCCTTTTATCATGTTTTCTTTCAAGTCCGCAATTTATATTGTATCCATGGTATCAGAGCTTGATTAAAGGGTTGTTCTAACAATCCTTGTCTTGGGTTTTGATTACTACAAAAAACAAGTGTGTTCTAGAATCAAAAATTCAAAAATAGTTGTTTGTTTGTTGATTTTAGTGTCATATTTGAGTTTCTTAGAGTTAGAAGAGTCTACATTCCAAGTTTCAAGTCATATGAGTCCATATTGAGTCATCCACCATTGGCCATTGAAGAACTTGAAAAAGCTTGAAGTGAATCTTGTGAAGAAGGGGAATTAGAGCTTAAAAACGATAGGGTTTTGTTCTCCTAGTGAAGAAGGTTTGGTATCTCTAATTTGGGGTGATTTGAAGAAGAATTGAGCGTCCTAAGATTTTTGAAATTCTCAATTGTTCTTGAGGATCTTCATAGGGTTCTTGAGGAAGAAGTAAAAAGGACCATTTGATCTTCCAAAACCTAATTCCAAGGTGAAAATTTGTTTTTGGGTCAAACGAGGTAAAGAAACTGAAAAAGCGGGCCAATGTCATTGGAAAATTCAGAAAAAAGCCCAGAGCATGGATTTCCAAAAAGAGTTGACGTCACAAAAGTTGTGCAACGAAAGCACGCAGGTGGAGTTTGCGGTCCGCAAGTCAACCGCAGACTGTGACAGAAATTTTGTAAAGTTGTCGAGCAATATCTGCGATCGCAAACCATGTCTCAGACACTGTCTGCAAACCGCAGACCACGCACGGTGAATAGAAGACCGCGCTTTTCAGGCTCGACTCAAAAATTCATTTTGTTTCGACTTCTCTTCCATTTCTTAGATCTTTTCTCTTTTTAACTTCGTCGATCATTTCCTGAATCAAGCCCGATAGTTTGAGTCGAATCATTCTTTCATTGAGTCGACAAAGATCCACTCTTGATCTCAAGTAGATATTGACCCTTATAACTCAATGGACTAAACAAGGTACAATCACTTGCCGAGACAATTTGTGAGGCAATCAAAGGTGCGCACGCGAGTGACTTGTGAGGTTATTTTTCACTAACCTAACACGTTTGTTTGTTTTGTTGAGTGTTCTAAAACAGGTACCATGACAAATTCGAGCGAAGAGACCCAGGTTCCCACCGAGGGACCTAATATTGTTGATGTGATGAGTGCTTTGGCGGAACTTACCCGTCAAATGTCTAGTTTAGATACTCTGGTGGGAGTTGTTGAATGCCGAAGTAGGGAAGCATCACGACTACCCCAGGTCAAAATATTCAAGCCTCCACTAGTAGGGTGTAAGGTGACACCTCCTCTACCATGACACCCGAAACCTTTCGCCAAATGTTTCAACCCACTCCTCCGAACAACACACCACCACCACCTCAAAATGAGAACCCTATTGTAGCACCACCAAATGAACTTTATCGCTCTACCAAATGAGCGTATCCATACCAACCGTCGCTGAATGTTAAACCAATCGGCGTACCCGCGATTGAAGATGAGTTGCAAGAGGAGTTTGGAGGTTGGGGTGATCGAGTGGCCAATCAAGTAAGGGGACAACGAGTGCCGTATCGAGGTCTCGGCGTGTATAGGAGGAAGGAATGGTCATATCCGCCGAGTGGGTAGGCAGGAGGTTCAGAGGCAGTGATGGTTACGAGGCGTAACTACCAAGGTGGCGATTATGGCGAAGAACTGCATGGGGACATGGAGACCGAGGAAACAGCGGGGACAAGACACGAATCTCGATTCTATCAAAGTCACCGCTTCCGACCTTGAAGGAAGTAGTGATCGGATGTGTTCCTCGATTGGATTACCTGATGTGATCGGATCTTCCTCGCGATGAAATGTTGAAGTAAAGAAAGGCGTCTATGTTATTGACCACTTTGAAGGATTCACCTCGACTTAGTGGGAGACGCAAGTAAAGTTTAGGAGGACCAATGGATATCCTTTAACTCATTGGGAAGAATTGAAGATGATCGTATCGAAAGTATGTGTCCGATCAGTGCAAGAACAATTAAAGGTCTACACTTTGAGACAAAACCTCGAGAATGTAGAAGTGTATTATGATGAATTCAACTTGCGAAAATGAGGATTGACTTAGAAGAAGAGTTGAATCAGTAACTCGGTTTGAGAGATTAAATCCTGATGAGGCTTAATTACAATGACATTGAAACTCTTGGCGGCAAGCGAAATTGAGAAAGGGCTCGAAAGAGGATAAGCGATCAAACCCAAAGGGTATTAAATGCTTCGTGGAGTAAAAACAAAGAAGGAAACTTAACTTCTCAGATTGGCAAAAGAACAGGAGACATGCGAGATTCGAAGCCACTTTTGTCGAGAATAACCAAGTTGAGAAACAAACTCCAAAGTTTGCGCCAAAATGAGGTACCAATGCTAAACCCATCCAATGTTTTAAATGTCAAGGATATGGTCACAAAAAGAGTGAGTGTCCCAACCGAGGGCATTCGTTGTAAGGGTTGAAGATCCTTGTAGTGATGAGGATGAGGAGAAGTATGAGGAGGTTGATAAAAGGGCTACTCAAGAAGATGTAGATGATGAGGGAAGTGAGCAATGAGGATGTTACAGTTCTAAGGTTAGCAAGAAGAGCCTTGTTAATCAAGAATATGCCTCAATAAGGGGAGCTCATCGTGCCAAACTATGTAGTAAGGAGGGCAATGATAAGTAAAGTTATGGATGATCCAAGCCAAAGAAAACACCTATTCCATTCCAAATGACTTATCAAAGGATATGTATATTTCTTTATCATTGATAAAGGAGAAAGTTGAAGTCGTGGGGGGAAGTAACATGGTAAAGGCACCTAGGGAGAAAGCGAAGGTGACTCTTAGCTAGTTTATGGGAGATTAGGGAGGAGATGGGGGAGCAATACCCGATGGTCTTTATCATGCATAGGGACTATTCTTTGCATTTGTGAACTAACCTCTTCTTTGCCTAGTTGTATTTCTTTTCTCTTACAGGATTATGAAGATGTGTTCCCTTCGAACCTTCCCAAGGGGCTGCCTCCTTTAAGGGGAATCGAGCACCAAATCGACTTTGTCCCAGGTTCCCAATTGCCAAACAAACCGACTTATAGAGCCAACCCGGAGGTGTTACACCTCGTAAGTTAAGAGGATAATTAAGAACGTCATTAAGGAAGTAAGATTCGGATATTGAATATAAAGGATACTTACAAATGTTAATACGGAAAATTAGTGTATAAACGGATATTATCCCAGAATAGTTTTTGAGTACTATCGTGTAATGACAAGAATTAATACTCAGTAGTCGAATTTGTTCCACTGGAGTTATGAAATAGTTTTGTATTATAAAATTATGACATTAAGGATACGAAGGTCTTATGAGTTAGTAGGATTTAAATGAAGTGAGGTGGAATTGATTAATTATGGGGTTGATTAATTTTAATGGACTAAGCCTAAGTAATGAAATGGTGGCAGCAAATGAAAACCTCAAAAGGGTGTGAGGAACACAATGATGAGGAGCATTTAATGACAATTGGTGACTAAGGCAAAGGGACAAAGTGGAGTGGAGGTTTCACGTGTAAGTAGGGAGCAAATAGTTAGTCTTTACAAAAAAAATCTGACCTTTTCTTTTGTTAATAAAACAAAACCAAAGCGATACATGTTAGGTTTTATTAAGAAAACAAGAAAGCGTACAAGTACTAGTTGAACCACTTTCATTTGCTTTGAGAACTTCTTAAAGACTAAGTGAAACAATACCACTTTTTGTTGTGTTGCAGCGTCTAAACACAAAAACAGTAACTTGTATTCCTTTAGTTACCAAAGAAAACCTCAACATTTCATTTAGACAAATTGCAAGATTTTGAGACAATTTGTGGAAGGAAAACATGTATAAATCTTTGGGTAATATTGTAGAAGGATTGCATGTTAATTTGGAGTTGAAAGAAGTGAGAAATTGGGGCAAAAATCAACGAAACAGTGGGCAATTCGGCAGTGGGCAGTGGGCGCGTGTTAGGGACTGTTTTGGCTTCTTTGTAAGGTAAAAATTATCCTTTCATCTACTATTTGATAAATTAATTGATAATATAGTTAAGAGAATTATCCATGTTAAGGAAGAAATGGAAAGGAGACAATGCATGTGTTGTTAGAAGTTGTGGTTACCGATTTTTATAGATGGTTTTGGTTACATTGGATTTAATTATTGTGTTGTTATATTGTTACTACTTGCATGTGAAAATTAAAGATGAAACCTTGACATTTAAGTTGTAATTAGTTATATGGAAGTATTGAAATAGGGAATTGGATTCTAAGAATTAAGAAAAGAGTTCTGGGACCATGACAATGTTGTTGTTAGCCGAGACTTCCATGAAATTGTTAGACATGGTCGTCTCGTTTTAAGGTTGTTTTGTTAAGTTATAATGATGGAATATAAGTCATGAACTTGTGGTAATTGCCAATCCACATCTTACAAGGAACTAAAGTGTAGTAAGGTGAGATGTTCTAAACTAGAAGACTTGAAATTGTTATTGGTATTGCTGGCTTGTTAGTTAATTGTGGGTATGCATATAAACAGGGGAAGTGCTGCCCAAATTTTTATAGAAATAAGAAGCCGTTATTTGAATAACTTACGTTAGAGACCGTAGAATTGTGAGCGTATTGTCATTGTTATAGATTGACATACTAGGCGAGGTATGTCTTAGCATTTAGTTGATTTGTTAAGCAAAGGTATGTGAGACTATTCTTTCTTTGGCATGATTTTGTGAAAATCCTTTTTCCTATTTTTGGCGACGACATGAAAAACTTTCATTTGACTTGATTTTAATAAAAATCACGGACGTACATGATTTTCTCTGAGTTAGTTTTAAAGGAAAATTGTTAGTAAAGTGTATTATGATGATATTATCGAAAGTCAAAGATGATTTCAAATTGCATATAGTTGCTCATGATATCTACTCGTCTTGAGTCTATTACACGTTCAGAGCCTCTCACATAGAGTGGCACTATATAGTATGTTAGGGTTGAGTCCGGCTATTATTATTATATTACTTGGGTTGAGTCCCAATGGGTTAAATTCGGATTATTATTATTCCGTGGATTAGCTCTCCGTGATGTGGGTTCGAGTCCCGACATTATATTATTCCATATATTTCGTAGGTTCGAGTCGCGATATACATGCTTACTTGGGTTCGAGTACCGTGAGATATATATACCTAGGCGGGTTGAGTCCGTGCTATTATATCTGAGGATAGGAGTTCGTGATTTTGGCACGACTTGCGTATTTTGAAAAAGGAACAAGCGATTTTCATTACTTTCATTTGATAGATCTGATTATACGATTAAGTTGAATTCTTACTTGTCTCTTGTTTCACGTTGAAGCTATTATGATTTCTAGTCTGTATTTTCGATTCCACATGCTTGGTACATCTATCGTCGACCCGCTTTTTAGAAGTGCGTTAAATGCCGCGAGTTCAGTGTTGAATAGGTGACCCTCCGTCTAGGATTTACATGCAGCGATTGGAAGCTCCTTTTGTTCGGAACGGCTATTTTGGTACATACCTTTATCTTTGAGACTTATCGTATTTTGGGCACGGCGGGGTCTGTCGTCGTATGTCGATATTACACTCTTAGAGTGCATGAAGCGGTTGTAGGTTGGGCGTTTGTACCTTGTTTTGGGTTGTAATGTTGTTGTACTCTGTCTTTGAGGCGTTCCGGTTATACTTGTTGTTATCTAGTGGCGGCCTTGCCATATTTGACTATTCCTTTGTGTACATAATGTTGGTTGGTGGCGGCTAGTCGGCTAGCAGTTATGATTGTTGTTACATTGTTGATTTGGCGGCCTCGTCGGCTCGCCCATTTTGAGAGATGTTGTAAGCGGCGTTGTCTTTGCGAAATTTCTATAGACCTCGGTATTAAATGGATTAAGAGTGACAGGTCAGTAATGACGTCCAATTAGGACGTTTAGTCGCGGCCCGTCGGGTCGGGTCGTGACAGGAGGACACCAAAGAACTCCAAAGGCAAGTGGATGAACTTCTCGAAAAAGGGAGTTGTGCGAGAAAACATGAGTCCATGTGTCATGTCGGTCATATTGGTTCCAAAAAAGGATGGATCATAGAGAATGTGTGTACATTGTCGCGCCGTCAACAAGATCATGGCAAAGTATCGCCAGCCCATACCTAGGCTTGATGACATGTTAGATGAATTAAATGGTTCACGTGTCTTTTCGAAGATTGATCTAAGGAGCGGGTACCATCAAATCCGAATAAAAGCTGAGGATGAATGGAAAACCGCATTCAAGACCAAGTTTGGTCTCTATGAATGTTTAGTGATGTCATTTGGTCTCACTAATGTTCCTAGTACTTTCATGCATTTAATGAATCATGTGATGAAATCATTCATTGGAAAATACATAGTTGTTTACTCTGATGTCATCTTAGTGTATAGTAAAACCATGGATAAGCATGTTGATCATTTGAAATGTGTGTTTGAAGTGCTTAGACAAGAACAGCTTTATGATAATCTGACTAAATGCTCGTTTTGTGTTGATAAAGTTGTTTTCTTGGGCTTTGTTGTGAGTTCAAGGGGCGTAAAGGTGGATGAATCCAAAACAGACACAGTTAAGACTAACTCCTAAATCCATTGGTGATGTGAGAAGTTTTCATGGATTGCCTAGTTTCTATAGGCGATTTGTTAAAGGATTTTAGTGCCATAGTTAGTGACTGAGGTAATCCGAAAGGATAAACCTTTTTCTTGGAGTGAGGAGCAAGCTAGAGCTTTTGAAACATTGAAACAAATGCTTAGTTCCGCACCATTGTTGCAATTGCCCGACTTTTGATAAAAAAAAAATTAAATTGAATGTGATGCTAGCAAAATAGGTATTGGTGTCGTTTTAATGCAAGACCAAAAACCCATTGCCTATTTTAGTGAAAAGCTCAATGGTGCGACTTTGAATTATTACACCTATGATCTTGAATTGTATGTTTTATTCGAGCTTAGGGTAATTGACAACATTACTTGTGGCCTAAAAGAGTTTGTGATTCGGACCGATCATGAGTCCTTAAAGCATCTTAAGGCATAAGGAAAGTTGAACAAACAGCATGCCAAAGCCAAATGGGTTGAATTTCTTGAGACTTTCCCTTATGTAATCCAATACAAAAAGGGAAAGGACAATGTGGTGGTTGATGCCTGGTACCGTAAACATGTTTTGATTAATACTTTGTCTTCCAAATTGATGGGTTTTAAAAGTTTGAAGGCATTGTACACCGAGGACCCCAAATTTGCGCAAATCTATCAAGATTGTGATAATTGGGATTTGGAAAAGGGCTTAAGGATACGTCTTCTACTCTTTTTGCAAAGTTTGATGGTTACTTGCTCAAGAACAAACGATTATGTGTGCCTCTGAGCTCTTGGAGGGAACTTTTTGTAAGGGAGGCACATGATGGGGGTTTGATGGGTCACTTTGGGATTGATAAAACCATGAGAATCGTTGAAGAACAATTTTATTGGCCTAAAATGTGAAATGATGTTGCAAAAATGTGCGGCCAATGTGTTGAATGTTGTGATGCTAAGTCCCGACTCCTTCCTCATGGATTGAATACCCTTCTCCCCACCCCCTCAAAGACCTTGGCTTAACATTTCTATGGACTTTGTGTTGGGTTTTCCAAGGACAAAAGAAGGCAAAGATATCATTTTTGTTGTGGTTGATCGCTTCTCTAAGATGGTTCATTTCATTTCTTGTCATAAGTGTGATGATGCATCTCATATTGCCTCCTTATTTGTAAAAATTGTTGTCAAATTGCATGTTATTCCCAAAATCATGGTGAGCGATAGGGATCCTTAATTTCTTAGCCCCTTTTGGAAAGAATTGTAGAATTGACTTGATGCTATTTATTATTTTCTCGTCTTGTCACCCATGAGCCGATGGCTAACCAAGGTTGTGAATATGACTTTGGGTTATGCTTAGGGCCGTGGTAAAAGGGAAACTAGCCTCTTGGGAAGATCAATTGCCATTAGTTGAATTTGCATATAATAGAGTCATTCATAGTCCTATTGGCATGTCTCCATTTGAGGTTGTTTATAATTTTAATCCACTAACCCCTCTAGATTTCACCCATTTGTCTCGAGATGTTTTGAGTTTAGGCGGAAACAAAGGGTGAAGCCATGAAAAAGCTACATGAGAAGAGGAAGTCTACTTGAAAGAAGAATCAAGATGTGGCGAGAGGAAAACAAGAGATGGAAAGAGTTGTGATTGAGCAGGAGATTGGGTTTGGGTGCACTTTCGCGAGGAAAGATTCGAAAGCAAAGTTGATACCTAAAGGTGGTCCGTTCGAAGTGCTTGAGAGGCTCGATGACAATGCTACAAAATTGACCAACCTCAGGAATATCAAGTCCTGACTCCTTGACATTTGTGATCTCTGTCTTTGACACCAAGGATGATGAACCCTTAAATTTGAGGACAAATTCTTCTCAAGAAGGGGATAATGATGCAAGTCGAGTTCCATCAAGGAGCCAAGCCCGTGAACTTCAAGCATTACAAGGCATATTCCTAAAGATGGACATCCTTGAGCACGCTCTAGCACCGTCAGAGGCTTCGGTGTTTATGATAGCATGAAAAGGTGAAAAGGTAACAAATGGTGCAGGAAACACCGTCTGCGGTTCGCAGATGGTGTCACGGGTGGAGTCTGCGAACCGCAAACTATGTCAAGAAGCTGTAGATGAAGCAACAACTAAAGGTCATGACGTACGAATCGAAGATCATGCCACAAACAATATTTGCGATTCACATGTCAAGAGCAAATCATGATTGTGCAGCGTTTTGGTTATTTTGCAATCCGAGTGCCACTCCGACCTATTGTGTAATAAATTAGTCCTAGACTATATAGGGCACTTAGCCATTTCATTTTGCTTAGATTATCTTGACTATTGCTTATTGGTACTCTTAGAGAGTTTTTGAGTGTTGAGAGCTTGTTTAAGGTTGTGATTGAACTTGTGTTTAGAAATTTTCTTGGGAATTCAATTCCCTTGAGGTCCATCTCATAGGTTGGGTGCTTGATTTGGTTAATCAATTAAGGTCCAAGGTTTAATATACTTTGGGTTGTTTTTTATTTCAATTCTTTGGGTCTTCCTTTATCTTGTTTTCTTTCAATTCCGCAATTTATATTGCATCATATGTACTCATATAAAATAGTATACCCCACATATAGAAGCTATTTCTTTAAAGTATTTAATAGTTGAAGCAGCTGGAACAAGTGGTTGTATATTCTGGTCAACAGATAAGACATCATACATACTGTACACCAGAGAGGAACTATAGATGGGATAGCATTCAGTTTCCCCCAAGTATATCTAGGTAGATCTGCAACTTTAAGACACTCAGAGACGTATGATAAGCATAATCCCCAGATTAAATTACTTGGCAGCTTTATACATGTTCATGATATCCCAACCAACCAAATGAAGCAGTAAGCCCGTGAAATGTCCCTGTTGCCCATCACTTTTCATTTAGAGTGTGCCAGGTCGCTCCCTCATTTTCATCTCTTCATCTTTCATCTATCTCTCCCCTACGGAACATCCCTGCACGAACAAAATCATCCAACTTGGGTAATGAACTTCATCCACTCTTAATCCCCTAGTTAAAGCCAGTGCAGAGGACTGCGGATTGCAGTCCTTATCATGTCCTTACCGAGCTTCAGAGTTTGCTAGATTTACTTCAAAAGCAATGCGGCCAATCGACAGACCGATGCTTTGAGTTGGCAGTTGGGGAATAACAAAGTGTTCTCGGTTAAGTCCTTCAATGAGAAGCTTCTAGTTGGGGAAGAGGATAATTTTACATATGTCTCGGTCTGGATAAGTGATTTTAACAGTGGAGAATCTTAGAAAACGAAAATTTATTTGCTCGTTGGTGTTTCCTTTGTAAGGAGGCGGGTGAGGATGTGGATCATATTCTGTTACATTGCAAATTAGCCACAATAATAAATATGTGATTGCTAGTGAGGCATCATTAATAGACCAGTTAAACTTTTATCCTTTGGTACTGGTCAGTTAAACATCCCCCCAGCTTACACAGTTAAACTTTTATCCTTTGCGACTGGTCAGTTAAACATCCCCCCAGCTTACATAGTGAGGGAGGCACTCTCAATTGATAACCTAGAAGGAAGCTAAGTCGAAGGCCCTGAAGTGTTGCCTCACTTCCACTCATGTGGTCCTTGGATAGAAAGAAATGGGAGATCTTCTGATGGGATAAAGATCGACTTTGTATGTTTGACTAATAGCCTCTTATTTCAAATTTCTTTTTTGTGCACCCATGAGGTTCCAATGTATAAAAGAAATATAGTGTTGTTTCTAGAGAATCAAACTATGTTACAGATTCTATTGTATGCTGATGATTTCTTGATTTTCTGTGATGCTGAAACTGAACAACTAAAATATCATACTTATTTTAGTATAGTTTCTAAGCAATATCGGGGCTACATGTGACTGGAGAAAGAGTTGTATGTACCCTGTTAATGGGGCTCAAAATATTCAGGTTCTAGCTGCAATTGTAGGGTGTCAGGTGGGATCCTTGCCAACTACATATCTGGGGTTACCTCTGGGATCCAAACGGAAAGCACAAAACAATTGGATGTATTGGGGAGGTGTGAAATATGGCTAGCAACATGGAAGAGTCAGTATTTGTCTCTGGGAGGAAGGATGGTTCTAGTGGATTCAGTACTGGATGCTCTATTCCAACATATGTCATGTCATTGTTTTCATTACCAGTCAATGATGAACAGAATTGATACTTTAAGGAGAAACTTCATATGGCAGAGTGATAGAGATAAGAGGAACATACACTTGGTTAAGTGGGAATCTCTGATTACCAACAAAAGGAAGGGGCAAGTGCCTTAGGAACTCAAGGGGACACAATCAAAGCTTTACCATGAAGTGGTTCTGAACCTGATGCTTTGTGGAGGAAAGTCATTTCTAGAAAATATAGCAAGACTGAACAGTGGTGTACAAGCCCAATTAACACTCATGGAACAGGGGTCTGGAAAACTATCAGACAACTCTAGGATTATTTTCAGATGAATACTAGCATCAGGGTGGGCAATGGGAGAGAACCTCATTCTGGCATGATAAATGGGAACCACATGGGCCACTTAAAGATATGGTCCCTGAGTTTTATTCTATAGAAGACATCCTGACATCAAACTGGATAGTGTTTGGGGATTGAATGGCTGGAATATCATCTTCAGGAGAGGGTTAAATGATTGGGAGCAGGAGAATCAATGTTTTTTTGGCTACTTTGGAAGCATTCATAGGTCTAAAGGAGGAAGAAGACTCTATATTGGACTAAAAACAATAATGGGATGTACACTGTTAAATCTGCTTACCGTAATTTTTCAGACTGGATAAAACAATGCAAATTGGCCATGGAAGAGCATTTGGAAAGCTAAAGTTGCTACCAAGGTTGGGTGCTTTTCTTGGCCAGTTGCTAGAGAAGCTTGTCTAACTCAAGAAAACTTCAGAAGGGGCTTTTTCAGCTATGTTCAAGGTGTGTCTTATGTGGGAAAGCTCTAGAGTCCAACAGCCATCTGTTCATCCATTGCTCTTTCACTTCTCAGTTGTGGCTTCTGTTCCTAAACTTGGTGGGACTTAGATGGACTATGCCTGCCAATTCTGCTGATCTGTTGAGACCTTGGAACATGAGTGGGAACACAGTTGAGTATGAATAAGACGGTTGAGTAGTTGGACGATGAAAGGCCTGATTATGGTGGTCAATATGGGAAGAGAGGAACTCAAGATTTTTTTAAGACCAATACAATTCATTACAGAAAGATAAAATGAATTGTATTCTTTTGTTTTACTTTTGGTGTAAAGAAAGCCATATAGAGAGTACAGGATCATTGGTAGATATGTTAGGCAGTCTGTAAGTATGATCTATGCTTTTGCTGTAAATATGGTTTAGCACTACCTTAGTGCATTTATTTTAATATACTGTTACCTTTCTCAAAAAAATGAGGAAGATTATTAATGAATTGGAAGAAGTAGAGAGGGTGAAAGAGGTGAGAGATTTGGAGGAAAGGGGAAAAAAGAGGAAGGAGGAGTGAAAAGTGAGCTAGCCTCAAGGTGGTAGCCGAAGAGATAAGTTGAGACAAAATCATGGTTTATGCTTGGTGAAGGGGGCTTGAGCACAAAATTCTTTCACATGGTAGTCGTAGAAAATATGGAGGAACTTCAATTGACGGAGAACATGATCTTAGATAGGAAATTATGAAGGTCGTGGATTAGAGTAGAAGGTTAGTAGGTAGTGGAGTGTTATCGCACTCTTACTCTTAGACGTGTATTACTATTTGTTGTTGTGTGTGTTTTTTCTACTCTTCGATCTACATTACCCTCTGTTGAACATCTGCAATCTGGTTACTTTACTGCTATACTTTTTGTATTGATTTGAATTACTTTTCAGTTCCTTTTATTTTCTTTTCTCTTATTTTATTCCCTTTTTCTTTTTTTTGAGTCGAGGGACTTTTAGAAACATCCTCTCTGCCCCCAAAGGCAGGGCTAAGGTTTGCATACATCCTACCCTCCCCAGACCTCACTTGTAGGATCACACGGGGTATGTTGTTGTTGTTGGTAGTCGTAGCAAATAGGAGGAGAAATTTTATTGAGTCAATTACAACGAATGAGGCAGTATTTGGGAGGGAGGAGGAGGTAAAAGAAGCTATAGTAAGCTTTTATGAGCATATATTTAAAGAGGAAATTGGTTGAAGGTCAAATTAGGGGACAATTCGATCATATATGGGAAGATAAGGAGTCATTCGAAAGGGTGATTGGGGAAAAGCAAGTGAGGGAGCATGTGGAGCAGAGCGTCAATATGGGTCAGCCCAACCTAGCCCAACTCACACGAGTTTAGAAATATGACAAGCTGGGCTGGGCCAGCCCACCACTTTGACGGCCCTTAAAATGGCTAGCCCAGCCTCATGTGGCCTGCGGGAAGGCTTCAAAGGAATTTATATGGGACTCGACAGATGGCGCTAGGAACTTTTACTTAGTTTGTTGGAAGACTATTGCGAGGCCAACTAGTCGGGGTTGATTCGGGATGAAAGATATTTGGGTTCTTAACAAAACCTTTAGGAAAATGTCTATGCAGATTTAGGATAGAGGAGCACACCCCACAGAGAATGTAGCAACCAAAAAATATGGTATTGTGTAATTGAGCACAAAAAACATCACTTCCCTTCAAGTGCGTCATGTGGGGTATTTTAAGGGGTGGAAAGAGACCATTACTTCTAGGGTTGGGGAAGGGAGCACAACCATTTTTTGGGGGCATAGGTGGTGTGAGGATGATGCATTGAAATTCACATTTCCTAACAACAATAGAATTTTTTACTAAAATGAGATGATAGATAGTCCAACTTCGAAGGTTGCATGAAGGGGAGATTCACCGAACTACATGTTTAAAAGGAACTCTAAGATTAGAAGGTAGCGGAACTTCAAAGTTTGGTCCAACTGCTCTAAACGAAGTTCCTCGCATGAGGGTCAGGATTCTGGGAGGTTAAGGGGTACCGCTCCATCGCTTTAAGTAGTGAAGCCCGACAAAGATACCTTGTAGAGCTTCATAGGACTGAGGTTATGTGGCTTGAAGGAAGCGATGACAGGATGAAATGATTGCTTTGTTACTTCTATTAAAGGCGACTATTTTTAGAAGAAAAATGCAAGGGTCGGGACCTGTTAAGAAAAAAAGAGAAAAAGAGTTGCTTCTTGTCTATGACTAGGATTCTCACTGTGACTTTTTCGTTTCACTGCTTCTTTGTTGTTGTTGTGGCTTTATTTTTATTTTTGCTTCTTCTATGTCTCTTGTGGCGCCACCTAGTTATTTCGAAGGTGGGGCCTCAATGAAGGAATTTGATTCAAAATCAAGTTATTTGAATAGGCCTCTTGACACGTTTCTCTCTCCTCTCTTGACTTGTGCCTAACAGTCATCTTCCCCTCCCCACTACCCCTGAATCAACTCCGTCCGGTGACCCTTCCGGAGTCTGTCCCGGAATCTGCATCAGGTAAGCTATTTCTCTCCCCTCTTTTTCCTTTTCTACTATTTTCTTCCCACCTCTATTTCACTTCTTTGTTTCCCGTTCCTTTTCTGCCCTTTGTGGTCTGCGACCAGTTCCAGATCCGCAGAACCAGGGATTTTCGGCAGCAGATCTCTGGCGCTCCCTTTTCCGTTAGGTTTCCAGCGACGTATTTTCTGGCAATATCGACTACACCCCAAGTTCTATCATTCTTGCTCAATTATTTGCATTTGGGTATTGTATCACTTTTGGTATTTAGCATTCTTGCTTGGTTCTTTCTGTGTATTAGGGCATATTGTAGCTATTTTGTATCCGCCTGTTCTATTAGGCTTGGCCATTTACCACTCCGGTTTTGAATTGCTATTTTAGAATTGCTAGATTGATTTTACCCGTCTTATATTGTTACTTGTGTATACGTTGATTTTGGTTATTGTTCCTGTTTTGCATTTTAGAACCCTTTTCTTGTTGTAGTGGCTTTAGTGTGCGATGGTGGAGTAAGGTCATGTCCTCGAGTGGGGCGGGTAGGTTGTGGGGCGGGGGTTAAGAGTAGTAAGGGGGCAAGGGAGCTTCTAGGCTTAGAGTTAGGTCTTGGAACATAGGGACACTGATGGAAAAGTCTATATAGTTGGTGAAGATCCTCCAGAAGAAGTATAGCCTGTGTTCAGAAAACTAGGTAGGTAAGTTCTAAGGCTTGGAATGTAGATGGGTATAAACTTTTGTGTTCAGGAGGCCGAAGGGGTAAGAATGGAGTAGGCATTTTGGTCGATAGTGAGCTTAAGGATCTGGTGGTAGAGGTTAGGAGGGTGAATTATAGGATGATGGTTATTAAGATGGTTGTTGGTGGCATACGTTGAACGTAGTTAGTGCTTACGCACCTCAAGCGAGCTTGGTGGAGGAGTTCAAGTGCCTGTTCTGGGACGACTTGGACGAGGTTGTTCAGAGTATTCCGCTGACAGAGAAGTTACTCATGGGTGGTTATTTCAATAGCCACATCGGGGAGGCGTCAAGGGGATATGGCGATGTGCATATGGTTTTGGTTTTGGAGAAAGAAATGGAGGAACCTCGTTGCTAGATTTCACCAAAGCTTTTGAGTTGGTGATAACTAATGCGAGTTTTCAGAAGAGGGAAAAGCACTTGGTCACCTTTCAGAGTGCCTGGGTGCCTGGGTGAAGACTCAAATCGACTACTTACTCTTTCAGCAGTGTGATAGAATTTTGTGCACAGACTGCAAGTTAATCCCGAGTAAGAATTTCACAACCCAACGTAGGCTCTTGGTGATGGACCTGGAGATCAAGATGAGGAGGAAGAAGAGGGTTGTGTATGAGAAACTATGGATCAAGTGGGGTGCCTTGACTAAGGACAAAGCTTAGGTGCTAGGGGAGAAAGTGGTGGCTTTGGGGCCAGAAGGAGTAGTGGGGATGTGAGTAGTAGATGGACTTGGACAGCAAGTTGCTTTAGGGAAGCAGCTAAAGAGGTGTTAGGTGTGACGAAGGGTTTATCTGGTAGGCACAAAGGAGACTGGTGGTGGAATGAGGAAGTGCAAGGGAAAGTGGAAGCAAAAAAAGCGGTGTACTTGGAGCTAGTGGAAAGTAGAGACAACGAAGAGAGGAGGGCGAATAGGGAGCGCTACAAGGCGGTGAAGAAGGAGGCGAGGCTAGTGGTTACGGCGGCGAAGATGGCAGCGTTTGAACGCTTGTATGAAGAGTTAGGAGAGAAAGGCGGGGACAAGAAGCTTTACAGGCTAGCCAAGGCGAGAGGGGAAGGCACGCGACCTAGATCAAGTTCATCAAAGATGAGGAGAGCAATGTATTGGTGGCGGAGGAACATATTAGATGAAGATGGCAGACTTACTTCCACAAACTTTTGAACGAAAAAAAGGACAGGAGTATTATCCTGGGCGATCTGGAACACTCTGAGAGTCGTCGACATTTCGGGTATTGTAGGCGTATTAAGGTTGAGGAGGTTATGGGGATATGCGCAAGATGAGTAAGGGTAAAGCTATCGGACCAGATGAGATTGCAGTAGAATTTTGGAAGAATGTGGGCAGAGCGAGCTTGGAGTGGTTAACTGAGTTGTTTAACATCATCTTTAGGACGACAAAGATGCTCGAAGAGTGGAGGTGGAGTACAATGGTTCCATTGTACAAGAACAAGGGTGATACTCAAAATTACAACAATTATAGAGGTATCAAGTTGCTGAACCACACTATGAAAGTTTGGGAGAGAGTGGTGGAACTGAGGGTGTCTATTTCCGAGAACCAGTTTGGGTTCATGCCGGGACGATCCACTATGGAGGCTATTCACCTTGTAAAGGGACTGGTAGAGTAATATAGGGAAAAGAAGAGGGATTTGCATATGGTGTTCATCGACCTGGAGAAAGCATACGATAAAGTCCCAAGAGAGGTTCTATGGAGATGTTTAGAAGCTAAAGGAGTGTCGGTAGCATACATTAGGAGATCAAGGATGTGTGATCGAGCAAAGACCAGGGTAAGGATAGTGGGAGGTGACTCGGAACACTTTTTAATCCTGATGGGGTTGCACTAAAGATCATCTCTTAGCCCTTTTTATTTGTCTTGGCATTGGATGTCGAGGTTTCATGGTGCATGTTATTTGCAGATTATATCGTATTAATCGACGAGACGCAGACGCGGGGTAAACGTCAGGTTGGAGGTTTGGAGACAATCTCTGGAGTTGAAAGGTTTCAAGTTGAGTAGGAGCAAAACAGAGTATATGGAGTGCAAGTTCAATTCAGGGACGAATGATACTAAGGTGGAAGTGAGGCTCGACTCACAAGTCATCCCGAAGAGAGAGTTTCAAGTATCTTAGGGCTATAATCCAAGGTAATTGGGAGATTGACGAGGATGTCACATATCGTATTAGAGCAGGGTGGTTGATAATGGAAGTTCGTATCTGTTGTCTTGTGTGATAAGAAGGTGCCCCCCAAGACTTAAGTTCTACAGAGTAATAATGAGACCGACGATGTTGTATGGGGCGGAGTGTTGGTCAGGGAAGAACTCTCATGTTCAGAAGATGAAAGTTGCAAAAATGAGGATGCTAAGCTGGATGTGTGGGCTGACTAGGAGAGATATGGTCATAAATAAAGAGATTCAGGACAAGATAGGAGTGGCCTCCGTGGCAGACAAGATGTGGGAGACGATATTGAAATGGTCAGCGTGTCGGAAGAGAGGCCTGAGATGGTAGGTGAAGAGGTGTGAGAGGCGGCTATGAAGAAATTTGGAAAGAGGTAGAAAGTAGAAGAAGTATTGAGAAGAGGTGATCAGGCAGGATATGACTAGTCTTCAGCTTACAACAGAGGACATGACCGTAAATAGAAAGATGTGGAGGTCAAGGATCAAGGTAGAAGGCTAGTAGTAGGATTAGTAGTACATTCCTTTATGGTTGGCCCAGTATTATTTTCATCATTTTCTTGTATTTTATTTTAGCATTCGCGTATCTCTTATTCTTAATTTTCTATTGATACTTGTTGTCCTTTCTGCTTTAATTTTCTTGCTATCTGATGTTGCTTTTGTGTTACAGTAGAAGTCTATTGAAAACAGCCTCTGGCAAGGTAGAGGTATGGTCCACGATCATTCTACCCTCTCTAGACCAGCTTTGTGGGATTACTTGAGTATGTTGTTGTTATGTCTCTGTTGTGGCTTCTTTTCTTATACTCCTCTGTTTCATTGATTCTCTACACTACTTTATTTTAAGTTTCATCTTTTGTTTAATTATTACAAAAATCAATGTATAAATTGATTAATTGTTGCAGCTTTTGGTCCTCCTTCATCTGTTTTCAAAAGATTGTATAACGAAAAAGAAGCCCAAAATAGTTTCAACTTATTGTATAAATCTTTTGTTTAATTATAAAAATCAGCTTATAAATCTTTTGTGCCATGTTCATTTTGAGATTCTTTTAGAATTATGTTTCACTTCAATAAAGCGAGCGCTTCGCTTTTCTCTTAAAGCAATAGCGCTCCTTGTCGCTTTTTTCCGCTGCTCGTCAAAAACACTGATGAGTTTCTTCACTTGGTTGGTAGTAGCAAGGGGAGTGATTTTAACAACTAAGGAAGAAGAGAGCTTGCATATACCAATTGGTCTTATGTGTAAGAGTTCGGTGAAGACGTGAACCACCTCCTTTTACCAAGTCTAGTAGTATCTCACGGGGGGGCTCACTTGTTTGCACTTCAATAGGTGATGCCACACACTGTGAAGGAGGCACTATTCAACTGGACATTTAGAAGAATGAGAAGACTAAAGGAGTGGGATATTACTCAACTAGCACCCATGTGGATTGTATGGAAGACAGAATTAGGAGAGCTTGGAATGATAGAAAAATGATTTCTACATTTGAGGAAAGCCTCTTCATCCCATATTTCTTTTAGTGCACTCACTGGCGGTGTTAAGGGGCAAGGGGTTTAGATAAACCCTTTTTGCCAATAAAGTACACTATATACAAGGTCAAAATTATATAGTAGATATTAAATCCCCTTGGCTTTTTCATGTATATCTATATTTTGAATCTCCTTCAGCTAGGTGCACCCAGGCGATTCAATTTGTATACAAGATTGGGTGTATTTAGTAGATAATCGTATTTATTCGTACATTCTCTACTCTTTAGTTTACCACTTGTATCTGAAGTTTCTTCCCATTTAACTATATTATTTTTGTCTTATAAAGAAAGGTTATATGAATTTCCTGTTATAAACCACCATACAATGCTGGAGCATATTCCATGATATTTGGAACACGTAAAAGATTTGTGTTAAATTTGCAGACTGAAATGCAAGAAAAACAAAATATCTGAAGAAAATAGAGATCCTTTGTCTCCTTTTCAGTTCGTCTTAGTTACAGAAGGGCTGAATTAACATGATTAAGCTTGCAGATTCAATATGTAGCTTAGAGGTTTTGAGAGGGCCAGGAACACCAATATCAGTATGGAAGTCACACATCTTCAATATGCTGATGATACACTTGCTTTTGTGATGCTGAAGAGGACCAATTAAGAGTTCTAAGAACCATTTTGGTGCTATTTGAAGGTGCCAGGTTTGCATATAAACTGGAGAATGTGTCACTTATATCCTATGAATGAAGCTGCAAATATAAACCAGTTGTCCTTGATTCTGGGCAGAGAAGTTGGAGCTCTGCCAACTACTTATCTTGGAATGCCCTTAAGTGCCAAGTCCAAGTCCAAGGAGGTCTGAATCTCAGTTGTGGAGAAAATGTGAAAAGAAACTAACCAGTTGGAAAGCCCAGTACCTGTCTCTAAGAGGCTTCTTCACTCTTATAAACTCAGTGCTTGATGCACTCCCTAGTTATATGATGTCACTCTTTCCCATTCCACTGAGAGATTGGACAAGCTTAGAAGGGATTTATTATAGCAAGGAAACAAGGAAAAGAAAGCTTTCCATTTAGTCAAGTGGGAGTCTGTTTTACTTGGCAGAAAGTAAGGTGGACTAGGTACTAGGAATCTAAAGTTGCACAGCAAAGCTCTCAAACTAAAATGGCTACGGAGATTCATAAGAGCCCCACCCCAAATAGGGTGGTATAATCAGAGCTAAACATGGGGAAGACAACAGTTGGATGACTAATGAAGTGCACTCTCCTTATGGAGTCGGTCTGTGGAGATCTATAAGAGCATTGTGGCCTTTAATGAGGAACCACACCTCCATAAGGGTAAACAATGGGTACAAAACATCATTCTGGGAAGATAACTGGCTGGGTAGGGGGTGTCTGAAAGATACCTATCCTAGCATTCATGTATTGGCTATGCAACATCAGATGACAGTAGCAGATGCATGGTACTCACAGTGGTGGAACATAAACTCAGAAGGAATTTAATCACAGGGAAGTGAATACACTGAGTGAGTTTTACAAAGTGCCGGAAGATTTCAAAGGTTTACAGGAGGGTGCAGATTGTCTACGCTGGAAAGAACAGTAGGGGACTCTTTAAGGTAAATTCAGCTTACAAGCTATTGAATCAAGACAAGCAACGGATAGCTCACTGGCCATGGAAACACATTTGGAAAGTGAAGATACCTTTCAAGGTTTCTTGTTTCACATGGCTTTTAGCAAATGAATCTGTTTTGACCCAAGATAATCTTAGCAGGAGAGGATCTCCTTGGAGAAGAAGTTGAGACAGTCAGCCATCTATTCTTACAATGCAAGGTGACACGTCAGTTATGGATGATTTTATCAACCTCGGAGACATTTTATGGACAATGCCTAGGAAGATAACTGACGTTCTTTTTAGTTGGGAGGAGGCTGGAGCAGGAGTTGCAGCAAGGATCCCAGCTTGTATATGGTGGACAATCTGGAAAGAAAGGAATTCCAGATGTTTTTAAAAAACTAGCAGTTCAGTACAGAAGATCAAATTGAATTGCGTTAGACTTTTTTGTTTTTGGTGCAAACATATCTACATAGATGACACCAAGTCAATCATAGATATCCTAGGATTCTGCTAGGTTTTGATCAGTTTTTCTTCCTTTTGCTTTGTAAATATGGTTTCAGCACACCTATGTGCAGTTTTGGTCAATATATACAAATTTACTTTATCAAAAAAAAAAAAGTAGACTAGTTTGCAGCTATAAACCGGCAGAAATGGTTCCTACAAGTTGGGAAACAAAGCTTTAAAGCTCAGACCCCAGCAAAATATATGATAATCCCACATATCATCATCTAAAATTTGAAACAGAGTACTGGAGAAGCAATCATGTTCCAAGTTTAACACCAAGCTCAATCATTTGAAAAATAGTCCTGTCCACAATCAAAAAGTAAGGTCTTCAAACCTCTATCTCCAATAACAGACGGCAAATGTACATCCAAACACATTATCCCAAACATAACAAGTTTTAAATGCTTAATCTAAAAAAGTGAATTGCCTACAGTCATGCTACGTTAATAAGCATACTAAAAACAATGAAAATCCACCTCCTTTTTTAAGTTTAGGGGGCATGCAAACTAATACCTGTAGATTAACATCATGAATGGATGGGGAACCAATTCCTTCAAAAATAGCAACTTTAAAGTCTTCAAATGTCCATGTTGATGAGATCGTGATCTGAAAATAGTAAAAAGACATAGAAAATCATACATCAGCAGGTATTTGTGAGGAAAAGTAAATAACAGTACACAAAACCTACCTTTTCTGACTTAAGTACATCTTTTACACGAATCTTGTCTTCATGATACTGTTAAATAGAGAAAAAAACAAAGTTAGTGGGAAGAGTACAACTATCACACTTCAAATTATAGCACAAATGAATACTTCCAAGAAGCAAATCACATATATGTGAGACCCAACTCAGATGGCACAGTGCTGAATGCCACATATGACATAACTATTTTCTCAGCAAATGTGTCATGCATTCACCCAATATCAGTGGCGCAACAAATGCTGAAACAGGCGGTACCACTTCTATTTTCATATGACAGAGGGTCTCTGACATCTAATGAATCAGCAACAAATTTAGAAAAAGAAGATGTCATTTTTACGGTTAATAATAAAATAGTGCTATATAGCCTATATCGCAAAGAAGGCAAAAAATAGTGGGACTCGACATATTGGGACCTGTTTTCCAACTCTTCACCAACATCTTCAAACAAATCCTTTGGTGTCGAACCAGAAGTATTTGATGCAACAGCCTGATAAGCCACAGACTCCTTAACCTACATATTCACACATCCACAGGTTAACCCCCGAGAAAGATGGAACTAAATGAAATAATACAATATTAGAGACTTCGTAAAATAAAGGAACTTTTCTATCATTGTTTAAAGGTGTCAAAGACATAATTAAATAAATAAAAGTATGTTCCCTCTAACAGCTTAAGCTTTTTAATGAGATGGCCACACACTTCAACATGGTATCAGACAGTGTTATCAATATCAAAAGATAAAAGTGCAACAAAGCTCTAAGGTCAGCTGGGATTTAAGCGCAAAGCGCAAATAAAGTGTGGGCTTTAATGGAAAAGGGTGCAACAACAACGTACCCAGTGTAGTCCCACAAGTGGGAGTGCAGGGAGGTAGAGTGTCGTTGATCTTACGGTTTGGGAGGCAAAGAGGTTGTTTCTGAAAGACCTCAGCTCAAGAGAAAGCATCAATATATATATATATATATATGTTTCGTTCAAGACTAATAATGATAGCATGAATAACAAAGTATGTCTTAGAGCCTTGATGATGACTCTGAAGTGCACATAAAATGAGGCGGAGAGCTCAACATGTTTGAGCCTCGCTTCAGGGCTTAAGCGCGCTTTAAGTACGCTTTTGACAACACTGGTATCAAAGCAGATAGAGGTCCTAGGTTCAAGTCTCACCACCACCACCACCCACTATTGAGAAAAATTTCCGCGTGCTAGGACCATGAAAAATAATCAGGTGCGCACATGCGAGAGCGTGTTGAAGACATAATTAAATAAAAAAAAGCGTGGTCTTTCTAAATTTTAAGCTTTTAAATGAGATGGTCACACACTTCAACAAAAGGTAGAAAATTGGAATACCATCTGACAATAATCCCGCCAAGATGTTTTCGCAGTAAGCGTGCCTGCAGCGATATGTTCCTCCATTATCTTTCGAAATGCATCCCGGTTCTTGCGCTCTGCGCGCCTCAGCTGCTCCTTAAAATTAACAAAAATACACTTAGTGAGTTGATCACCCAGAATGAAGCATAGAAAAAGAGGATAGCCTTCCACAACATCCTCCCCCACCCCCAATAACAAAAAGGAGGTGTCAGAAAGAACCTTTTGCAATTTTCTTAGTTCTTCGTCCTCCTTCTCCAGGTCACGGATGTATTCCTTCAGAGGAAAGATATCAGGGTCATCAATTATTACAAAATGGTGCCTTTTTGTCTTTTAAGAAAAGGACAAGAAGAAGCTACTAGAGGAGAGGAAATGAAAACCTCAACAGAAACTTTACGGCATAAATTGGTTGAACTCTAAGTAGGCGTTTGGTCATAGAAACCAAATATTTTTTACTTTATTTAAATGAAATTGGAGTTGTGTTGGTTATACTTTTTGCAAAGAATATTTGGTTGTTTAAATGTACTTTTCCTAAAAACATGAAATATGATTTATACTCCCCAATTTCTAAAAACTAGCAAACCACCCAACTTGATTAATTTACCTAAAACGTACAACCAAATCTGCTCTAAAATAGTAATATCTCATAAATGGGTAGTCACATAATGTCATAAATTGGATCCCATATATTTTCTTTAAGTACAAAAGTTGCTTCACTAATTCAAATGTCATGATTAAATTTAAACGGGGTCGTTTTTATAAAAATCAAAAAAATTAGGGCAAATTTTGAAGAAAAATCAAAAGTGAGATGGAAAAAAGTGAAAACAAGTTTTAACTTTTTAGATGTTCTCCAAATATAACTTCAAGTTATATTTGGAATTTTCATGGTCAAACAACGATTTCAAATAAAGTGAGAAAAATCCGGAAAAGGTGAATTATTCTCATGGACAAGCGGCTCCTAAAGAAAAATGTACATTTAATTTCACTTGTGTGAATTCTCCTTCTAAGAATTTGAAAAGCTATGCCCCATTTCTCTTACTAGACTTTGCTTTCCACTCCAGTAGCTTCCCGAATTCCCTTTTAGAAAAAAAAATCAGCAGCTGTGCCGTCTTTCTTACAAGGACTTGCATTCCATTCAGGCAACTTTCCTGCATAAAAACTTTACCTGGAAAATCTCTAAGCGGTCAAGTTTTTCAAGGCGTGAACATCTTTCATCATCTTCCAGAAGATCTTGAACTTTGCGCCACTGGGTATCTACCTGTCGCTCCAAAGAAACAAAGTAAGGATGAACTTCACAGACAGAAAAGGGGAAAAAGGTAAAAGTGATAGAAAGCTCCAACCACCAGATCCACTTCCCTTGGGGGGCGGAGGTGAAGAAAGGCTTAAAAGTAACAAATACCTTGATAAGGCCACAAGTCTCCAAAAATTGTTTGAACTCCAATCTATTCCGTCGATACTCCTCTTGAGCCTTTGCCCTCTCCTGGAATAACATACCAAATAACGACAAAAGACGTGATTAAATGATTAACAGCTGCACACACTAAAATTACAAATGCTCAAGGAACAGGATGTGTAGGATGCACACAGAGTACATTCACAATGAATTAACCAAACCACAAACTGTTCATCAAAAAATACATAGGGTTGCTTTTTCAATTGCTTATTTTTTGTTCACATATTTTTTGAGCAAAAATACAGTTGTTAACTTGAACAGATTTTATAAATGATTCGTGTCTAAATCAAATCTAAGCTATATTTGTTGCATGCATTTTCAAAAGTGGGAATAGCAACAGCTAACCTTTTTCTGAAGATCCACCAAGTAGTTCCTGAAGAGATCTTCACGATCAGCCTCTCGTTCAACAGCCTTGAACCGTTCATCGTCCTCAAACATTGTTACTGCCTTACTGGTATCACAATATCACGAGATCATTAAAGGAGGGAAAGTTGCTTCATTACTTGAGTTATTAAGTATTACTCCCTCCATCCCATAATAAGTGTCACCTTAATAAAAAAGTTGTGTCCCAAAATAAGTGTCACCTTAGGAATTCAAGACATAAATTGACTATTTTTTTCAAATATACCCTTAGACAAAAATGGGCAAGTTCTCTATTCAAGAAATATTTATTGGCAAGTTCTCTATTCAAGATATAAATGATTACTACTCTTGCTCTAATCAAGAGGGAAAAGTAATCTATTTTTATTAAATAGGGGTAGTCTTAAACTTCACATTGCATTATTAGTACTTAATATGTGTCTTTTAGGCTAAGGTAACACTTATTATGGGACGGAGGGAGTAATAAAAGAGAAGCTTCTCTACCTACCTCCATCTTGTAGATGAAGTGAGTTCCTTGGACTCCTGAAACAGTTAAAGTCAAACTAGGTTAACACTCTATTACACAGTTGTACACAACAAGTGATGTTTGACATGACAGATGCACAAGTAGTAACCAATTTCTTGGTGCAATTTTTCTCTATAGCAAAATTATCGATTAATTAAGTTTCTTTACAGCAAAGGTACACCGAGTTTTACTCTTTTAAGAAATTGCTACTACTATGCTTCAATCAATTAATCAATCAACTCTGCCTCAATCCCATCACTTAGGATTAGCTACATAAATTCTCTACATCCTTCATTCTATTCAGGCCCATTTCATTCCCGTACTATAATCACAAAAGATATGTAGGACGCTAAAGTGGGATTCTTCTAATGCATCAGACGAAGGATTATTTTATTGGCAGTAAGGTCAGTGGAAACTCTGTAAGTGTTTTGGTGTACATTGTTACTCACAACACCAACCCACCATGAAAACTGTAACAGGAACCTTTAAGGACCACATATTTTACCTCTAACATCTTCGTGAATTCCTCTTTTGCCTTCCTTTGTCTAAGGCGCCTCTCCTCAGCCTCCTGTTTCTTCCTTTGCATCAAGTACTGTTGGGCAGAAAAGGTATATTAACACTCAGAAACCAATTGGTAATACCTTTAAACTTCCACACTCCAGATTGACAGCATCATAATTGATACTTCATACATCACATCCCAACATATGAACCAGCAGTAGCAAAACATAAAGCGGGGAGGTAAGAGGTCAATTTAACAATCACAAACCCCAGTGGTTACCTCATTGAATGCCTGTTTCCGCTCGCCAAGAGTTTTCAGAGCCCCATATCGTTTATCATTGATTATAACTCGCATTGTCTAGTATAATAGTTCACTGTCAGTCACAAGTGTTTATTAATAGATTTTAAACTAAGATAGCATGTCCGACTAACCTGCTCCCATGTCCAATCAAATTCCACATTAGAAGACTCTAGTAGAGCTTTGAATGCATTTTTAGCCTCCTAAAAAGATATAAAATAAGTAATAGAGGAATATTAAGCACTAAACAAGCAAATAATTAGAGGAACACATTCAATCATTTTACCTGTTTGGTGGCATATAGAAAAGGTTCGTCATCTGCTGGTTTCTCCTCTGCAGGTACCACATTAATCTTCCCAGCAACTGCCATGCCCTTCTTTACCTCCTGTAAATCATGTTTTTAAACAATTAACTTAACAAGACAACAATAATTCATCTCAATCTATTATGCACAAGAACCCAAAATTGGGCCACACAGAGGGAGAATTTCCAAGGTATGGCAGGGCTCATGCAAAAGAGGTGGGAGTATTTGCAACCCTAGTTAGCAGCCAGTGCTGGAGCCCGGAATTTATGCAAGGGGATTTGAAACAATATTAGAATGTCACACGGGTTTCGAACTTGTGACCTAAAGCAATTCTTGAACCCCATTTGCCCAATTCCTTATGTCAGGGATTCAATATGACTCAAAAGATGACTTTGCCCAATTAGCACAGTACAATTTTCCGACAAAATCCGTTGGCTCTACATAACTCTGACCATACTGGCAGCAGCAGGGGGAATAAAAGTTAAAAGAGTTTTTGACAGTGCATATGCCAGCAAAATCAAACATCAAATAGAGCTGTTGAAGGAGTTGGGTGTACCTCAATATACTGAATAGAAGCTCCACTTAAAGAAGTAGCAACTTGAGGAGATAAATCTTCAATGCCACTCCTAAGAAATTGTCAATATTCATCTTGATATTTAGACATGAAATCATGACAGAACTGAAAGTGAAACCACCTTTAGAAAATGAAAGGGTCCATACATTTGTGTCTGATAGGCATTAGCTAGAGCAGCAGATCCTGTACTCAGTGAAATAGCAGGTGAAGAGACACCAGCTGAACTTGTCACAGCAGGGCTCACAGTAGGAATGGTTGATGATCCAGAAACCACCAGAGGTGGAGCATTAACATCAGAAACAGCAGGTGTAACTGGAACAGGGCTTGAAGCAACGCCAGAAACCGTTGAAGAAGGTGTGGATCTAATCGGGATGACAACAGATGGTTGTTCGGTTGGGGTCACAGCTTCACTGACTTGCACACCGGAATTTGTGCTTGTTCCAGTCTGAACTACTTGACCAGCAACGTTTTCAGCCAATTCACGAGCCAACTGATGGTACATGCTGATGAATTAGTTCCACAACATATAGAAAGAAACAGAAATATCTGATAAAGGCAATATTTCTTTCAAGAACCTTTAGTTCATCAGGCATTGTCCATAGACTGCTTTGTTTCTTTGTTGTAGTAATACCTGAAAGATCCAGGAATACATAAATCATTAAAAGAAAATTAAGGCATATTGCAGTAGCTAAGAGAACCAAAATGCTTTTACTGGTAAATCTTACTTTCGACCATCTGCAGTTGTGAATTCTTTCCATACAGTCGACGCATCAGCTCTCTGTTAGAGCACAAAACATATGCACAGTTTAAATGAAAATCTCAAACTAAAAGAGCAGTAATGAACATCTGAACAGCATTGAAAGCCTCCCAAATGAACATCTGAACAGCATTGAAAGTCTCCCAATGTTCTTGCTCCAGGAACTAATGAACGAATATTCAAACACGAGCAAGCCCCGCAACAATGAACCTAAAATTCTATTAGCAATAGGCAAGGCAACCCTACATGGTAGTGTAAGCAATGACATAATAGGTTGTTGCATATGCATATAACTTTACGTGATAACTAGTGAGGTGAATGCTACCAGGTGTTTGTTATCAAATCTGCCAAGTGCACATCTGTTAAATACAAATAATGCCTTGCCACAAATTTTGAATGATTCCATCAGGAAAAGAATCAAAGAAACTTGGTTAACATCATAAAAGACACCTAAATATCTCTACAAGGAACAACTCTCTATCGAACATTTTTATCAAGAAAACAAATTACAGAAACCTCCTATAACAATTACTACTCCCTCTGTCCCAATTTACGTGGCACCATTTCCTTTTTGGTTTGTCCCAAAAAGAATGTCACCTTTCTATATTTAGAAACAATTTAACTATTTTCAGCCACACATTTATATAAGATTTGTTTTGGACCACACATTTTAAAAGTCTTCCTTTCTTAAAGTTCGTGTCAAGTCAAATGGTGCCACATAAATTGGGAAGGAGGGAGTATCTTTTTAGATATATTTTTACTACTTGCAGAAAGAGAACATTTAAGCAGATGAAAGAAAGGGTACATTTTTTAAAATTAGGAGGAAATAGCAAAAGGACCACAGTGTCAATGCAAATGATAAATCCAAAGAAGAAGCCAATTTTGAACTCAATTGAAGAAAACTGCTGGTGTGCTTAAAGTATAACTGTAGAACGTAATGTTAAAACAGAAAAAACATTTGGCCAAAACATATTCTTTTGCTAAAAAAGTAACATCTCAATCCAAGCTTGTTGATCAGCTACAACTGTAGCAGTTTATGTTAATCGCGCCTTTTTTACATGAATTCAACCATCAATGTACTTTTCAGTTGTGGCAGTCAGTTTAGTATTGATCAAATTTCAAAGCATGATACTTCTTGTCAAGTCAAAAAGGAAATTTAACCATTAAATTGAAATCACACCTGTAAAGATGGTTAAAATAAACACAAGGAAATAGTTGCAAAATATTCCAAGACAAAGCATGTACAGTCCATTTAACATTATATGTGTACTAGAGGATATGAGAATAATAGTTGTACCTGTAAAATTAGAAAGGTCATAAACACCAAGCATGTCATGTTCGAGAAGAGAAGACGTGAAATCGCAAAGAAACTGAAATAAACTGGACTATTGATGGTAATAATTAGCAATGATCAGATTTCAGATCAGGAAGTAAAGGTTAATAAAGCACTAACACATCTATACCAACTTCAACCAAAAAAAATCACGATCAGCCTAAAGTATTCCCGGTTTACAGATCTGACAAATTCTATCTCAGATTCCAATCTGTTAGGTAGGGAAAGTTTTCCACAAATAAGAAGAAGAAAGCACTACAAAAAATCTAATCTAAAAAACTAAATATCTGTCAGCATCTCAATCTCTCCTTCTTCCTCCCCATCACCCCCATCCTACCAACCCTCCGGTGCCTTCAAAATTTTTCCTCATTTAAACGGAAACCTTAACATACACTTTTAGAGAGCTAACGATGTGCACCAAAATCTCCTCCGAATTGGAAGAGATAGTATAAGAGAGATTTAGAGGGTCAGATACCAAAAGAAGTTGAGGAAAGGTGACTCATGGAGAGACAGTGAAGGCATCGGAAACTAAAGTGAGGCTCACATAGCAGCAATATCCACTTTGCTACTGCTTTTAAGTCAATCAAGCAAGGGTGTTCACAAAAGGGGCAATTCCACTCGTGAAGAAAATGGCTGGATGAGGACAAACGACCACCAAATTCAGAGAAAGGAGGCAATATTAACTTTGAAACAGACCAACCACAACAGTCACAAGAAAGGGTACGAAATTAGAAGGAAATGATAGTCGAAGATTTTTAGAAAGAGATTGTTGAGTTACATAGTTGTCCCTGTATTGTATAAGGGATACCAGAGGAGTTTTAGAGGTCTTTTCTCAACCCATTGCCCAGATTTTGGGTTGGATGCTTACATTCTTTCAGTTAATGAGATGGCCTCCAGGAAGGGTGACAATAGTATACAGTGTACTTGATGAAATACCAACATATCCCATGTTTTCAATAAAAATCTAAACGGATTGAAGAAAGCAGTTAACTAGGACCAGAACAACTTTCTTATGGGAATGGAAACGAGAAAAGAGGAAGTTCCATTTAGTGAGATAGCTTTGTAGTGATACAGGATTAAAGGAGGGTGGATTGGGGGTTAAAAATTTAAACCTACAAAACAGTAAGAAAACTACTCTTCAAGTGGCCATGGAGGCTAGGAGAAGCTCTGGAAGAATTATGGAAAAAAGTAATCCAGAAAAAGTAGGTTACAAGATCCTACGGGACAGGATTGTGAAAGCAAATCAGAGGATCACGGCAGGAATTCTAGTCCAGAAACAAAATCAGAACCGGAGTGCACAGTGGCAGAATGTTGGAAAGGTGGTGGGTCGGATCATAATCTCAGATGGAAGAACACTACCCATATACTAAAGAGTTAGAAAGGTGCAATTGGAAGGGTATACTGACAGACTGCATTGAGGAGAAAAGAGGCAATGCAGTATTCTCTACGGAATCTTGTCATAAGTGACTAAGGACTCTTATCCCAAAAGAGTTCAATCACTAGCCCCGGAAGACAATATGGAAAACCATAGCACCCTCCACGGTTGCATGTTTTGGCTGGATAGCAGCAAATGGAGCTTTCTGAACTCAAGAGAACCTTCAGAAAAGAAGGCTCTAGTTATGCAGCAGGTGTGCTTTGTGTGAATCAGTTGTATAAATAGTGGAACATTAACTCCTATGTTGCAAGGCGACATGTCAGATATGGCGCACGTTAATCTGGTCAGGATTCAACAGACGGCTTCTACACCCTGGAGTGGCTCTACGAATTTGCCAGTGTGTTAGGGTGAGAAAAGGACTGAGTATTAGGGTGAGAAATAACAGAGGAAGACCTAGAGTACCATTCTAATGTGTGTTTCTGGACTATATGGCTTGAGAGGAACCCAGGATGCTTTGAAGGGAAACCAATCCCTTTTCTTTTACAGAAAGCTAGATGTGTTAGTAGTTAGTACTTTGTATTTGGAGTGAGTTTCAAATTGTATATAACATTGACATTACATTGACCTTATCAAAAATAAATGAGATTGATATCACATTGAACTTCCTAGAATCCTTCCATCTTTAGAGAAGAGTCCAACAATTCTTTTGTACATAAACGCACCATCTTAGTGCCTAACAAGAAAAATCAACTTTTGCTTACTTTGACAAAAAAGGAACAAAGAAATTGAATCCATCCAACTGATATCAAAGCAGGAAAAGATCCCAAATTAAAATCTCACTATCACCCATTACCACAAAGTAATCCCCACGTTCGTGGCCCAAAAAAATAAAGTGACCACCATGAAGTGAGGCGTGTTAAGACATAATTAATTAAGTAGAAGTGTTCTCTCTCTAGAAGCTTAAGTTGAGATGAGGCGGTGTACATAATCAGAGCCAACATTTTGTAAGATCATTATCACACCGGTAAATTCACATTAAAGTCCACATGAGAACCCCAAAATCGTGTTAAAAGCGTGGGAGAGAACATTGAATTATATATTGCCCCACATAATATGCATGAGGGCTTCCCAACGGATTTTATAAAGCTCTTAGGTTGGTCCAGCCACTGTTGCAAAGTTTTGGATTGGATGCTCAAGTTCTTTCACAGAGATACCTTATCTCCACAGCAGAGTGATATCCTAAGCAAACCTCTTCATTTCGTAGCCTGGTCCTTTCACAAGGGTCAACAGTTGTTAAGCTGAGAGTCAAATATCACAAGTTGGTTTCACTTGCCAGAAAGAGCATAAGCATTCTGGTTATTACTTTAGTTTCATCTGCGATGCTGCATTCTTTTTTCTTTCTTTTTTGAAACTGGTAACTTTGGTATTGATAGCACTAGGACAGTGCATCTGCGATGCTGCATTCTTCACAAATTAAATTATCCAAACAAAGATATAGATAAATCCAATCAATGACGACTGAAACTAGGAGGAGCTAATAAGAATAGGAGGGAAAAACAGACTTCTCATGTCAACAAGCCTACACAATAAGATAAGAACAATGCTAGGAAATTCCTCAACAATCAATGGATGTCAACAAGATAATATAAAAGTAGAGTGCTACTTCATCAAAAACAAAAATAGAATGTCGTACATTCCCTCCTTAGTGAATACAGGGAGAATGGTGCTTCAGTTTCAACAAGAAACTTATAACTACCAACAACATGTATGACCAATTCAACATATTATCAAGTCACTAAATTGCAACATAAGATGGAATAACAAATTGTTGCCTGTCTTGAGAAAGTGAAAGCGCCTTCAATTTGAGCACTAATCGCAGTTGTTTATATATCCATGACTTGCCATGACATCTACAAACCAGTGGAAGAACATGCAAAGAAAAGTAGAATACACATAAAATGATTTGAACTATTTAACATCTAGTGCAGTTATTAACATCCACAAAAAGGAAGCAATATTTGCAGATTTTGAGAAGCAAAAGAAAAGATGTGCACTCCACCGAACAGTACGTAAGACTTCAATAATCAAAGCAACAGAAGTTAAGAGTATAACTAACCTCTAAAGGTGTCATCAGCTCTAAAGGCTTCTCCCAGCTAGATTGCTTTGTAATCTTATTGTAATAATATCTAAATAAGCAAACAAATTAATTAATCACTCAACTACACCTCAATCCCAAACTAAATAAACCGGAAAAAAAAGGAACCATTGGAGACTTATATCTTAGCACTGCAAGCAGCATAGTTTGAATTCTGAGAGATGGACAAGTATAATATGATTTAATTGATAAAGGGCAACATTTCAAAAAGCATTCCAAAAAACCAACTCACCGTCTGCCATCAGCAGCTTCATACTCTTGCCAGTCAGATGCAGTCTGCTGTGAAGCTGTGCTCGCCTAATTACAGTGCAAATCAGTAAGGTAATAACAACATGCAGACTAAAGCCAGTAAGGATGAGAAAGAAAAGCTCAGTTTCCAGTTATGATATTGAAGCACCATTTACAATTACAATGAACATCCGGAATACTAAATTCGCCATGCATTAGAAAATCTTGTAGTATTTTTCCATGGAAAACTACGTTTGAAGATTGAGACAATTAGCTGAAACGATACATCCAACAATCTCCAAATTGCTCAATATCCAAATAATAGAAATGCTCTCCATGTTTAGTAAGTTATGATCCAGAAAGAGAAATACTGTTTAGAAGTTATGAGGCTCTTGAAATATGAATCACTTGGTTGATGCAAACATTATGTGAACCTTATGAAAAATGAGTAGATCAAAATGGAAAAGACCTTTTCTACATCCAGAGAAAGCAGTAAAGGAGAATTCTAAAAGTCTTTGCACTCAAGAGTGCGTGCGGCTTAGTTTTCAATGAAGTGGGTGGAGAACCTTCTGTTCAAATCTTAGCTGAAACAAAAACACTTGGTGAATTCTTACCACTAATCCTTGGTGGGCAAAATTACCATGTGTCTTTAGTGATGGGAGGTAGCAGGTTCCAAATGGAATGATCGAGGTGCACACAAATTGGCCCGGCCACCACCGTCATCAAGAAAATAAATTAGGGAGACTTTATTATCGATACCATGTAAGATGGGATAATGAAACATCTCCTAGAGACAACAAAAAATTCATTGCCACCAATAGAAAAGCTATTAGTAGATGGTGGTCATTCACCTTCTAATATTATCTCTTTCCATCCTTAATACTCCCTCTGCCTCAATATGTGATGCACATTGACTAGAACTAGAGTTTAAGAAAGAATGAAAGACTATTGAAACTCGTGGTCTAAACAAACCATAGATATTTGTATTGGTATAAATTATCTTATTAAGGGTAAAATAATGGAAAGTTTAAAGTTGAATTATTATTAAATATAAAAGGGTATCATTCTTTTTGGGACAATATAAACATTTATCAATTAGCTATCATCTATTTGTACTTCTATGAATTGCTTTGGGATAACATAATTTGAAAGCACAATTTCTAGACAACCCATTTATCTGTCTTTCCCTCATCCTTCAACTATATTATCATCTTAGGAGTACGAAAAAGAACAGAATCCAAAATCCTCCCTTGACCATGTGAAATTTACAGCAATGGATTACTCTTTATCTACTTCCAGATAATTCACAAACTGCTCATCATTTTCTTTTTCAGCCATTGGCTCAACATAGACAGTGAGGCACTAAGGGATTGTACAACTACGGAGATTTTGTAACACTGGTTTCTCAATCCCAGTTTTGGTTCATGGTGGATCATATTAGGATTGAGATTGAATTCTTTGAACAAGAATATGCTTGAGAGCGACCTTTAATGTGGCATCTCCTTTTTCTTTTTTTCTTTGTTTTTTTTATAAATAAATAGAGGAAAATCTACATTGTTAATCTTTAATAAAATGTCTTATGCAGACAATCAAAGTTACTCATCACACTGCTTATCAAAAAAGTTCCTATCACACTAAACTAGGTACACAACTAAACACAAAATAACAGTACACTAATGAGTCAGGATAAAAGTTAGAAAAATCCCTGTATGACGAAGAATTACTACAGAAGAGGGGATTTCGACTTTGCAGCAGGTGCTTTCTATGTGAAAGAGCAGGAGAGTTCCTAATCATCTACTTCTTCACTGTGAATTTACATACTTGCAAATCTGGCTATGTTTTTTAATATCTTTGACGTAAAATGGATTAGGCCATATGAGGTGAAGAGTCTTCTTGTCAGCTGGAAAGGACAAGAATTTGATATCATATTTTAAAGACCTGGAGAGCTCCATCCTTCATACATCATGTGGAGTACTTGGCTTGAAAGGAACAAAAGATGCTTTATTCGAGAGAAGCAACATATTTCTTTTGCAATATATAGGTGCTTACTAAGTTTATATTTTTGGTGTAAGGAACATATTGTTAGGGAGGCCTAACAGCTTGTTGATTCATAGAAACCTTTAGCTGAATGCTGCCTTGTCAAAGAAATAATAAGTGTTTAGTACGTTTGCAGTGCCGCCTTGGTACTAGCTTAATAAAATATTATTATCTTATAAAAAAAATTACAAAAACGCCATAGATGGCCGTGTCCAAAACTAACGGCAGACATAACGTTAGGGTGAAAAGGTAGAAGGGGAAATGAGTGATTCAGACGCTACTACGGAGTCTTTACCCCTGTTGCTGTTATTTTGAGGAAGGGACCACAGGTCCACATCGGAAAATGCAGAATATGGGATGAATACTCAAACTTAATTTGGGAACCACATTTCATTTTTCACACTTGCCACAAAACTCACTGATTCTTTACAAGAATCAGTGATAACCTGGTTTTCTATTTATTCATGGCTTTGATTTAGCTTGCATGTCTTCAAATAATTATCGTATGCCCAAAATATCAGAACAAATTCATATAAGCATTAGTATCAAGCATGTACTATACTTTTTTTTAAATAACAGGGGTATCAAGGCCAGCTTGCGTGCACCTCGAGTAGTCCACCGGTACCGGCGCCTTCCCACCAACCTAAGGTATTAAAAGTAACAGTGCCACCAAAGCTTACACATGTCGGGAAAAGTCACTTAGCATTTTTGTCTTTGCTGCGCTAAGCCCTGTCTCCCAGGACTGCACCACCTCATTGACCACTGCCCACCAAGTCAACATGCACTAGACTTAGAAATGATTTGTAGAAGTACTCTCCACTCCTTTTGGCAGGATTTACACTGTTTTTTCACATGTGGTGCAATCCTCTTGTTATAAACAATGGCTTTCCACCAATGTCTGCATGTATAAGTCCAATCCAATTAAATATGAGGACGACACGCATGACGCACCACATACAAATCTACCAGAGATCTCATATTATCTAAATAGTTTCATTGTCTTTACTCTTTAGTACGATATACTTAAACACCTCGTGTACTTACACCTCTCACCTATCTCAATAACAACTTACTCTTAAAAGCTATAAGTGTAGGAAATGGAAGAAAAAGAACATCTTATTTACCATTAAAAATGTAACATAAGATCCTTATTCACTCATTTATAATCTTAAATATGGTTCTAACAAGATTCCTCGTGCTAAATGCTAGGTCAAGAAATTCTACAAAAAGTGATTTCCAATCATAATGTAACCTCAAGTATCCAGCTGTAGTTTTACTTTTGGATGCCAATAATAGCATAGTTGCTTAGATACCCTTCCCCTAAAGTATTAAGTCTTGGCTTTGAATAGGAAAGCATATTTTGAAGATCTCCTATCAAGTAACAAGTGAAGGAATGCATAAAGATCTCATCTTACACAGAATCAACATTGACACATCACTGAGAAATGATACTTAATAACAATATACATGACGATAATGGGATTTATGAAAAACGTATCAACGACAATAGGTGTCCACCAGATTGCAGATAAAGACTCCAACATTGTAAGTTTAAACAAGGGGAAAACATTAGCAGATGCATTTCTGGATGATCTGGCTACAAGTTCAAGACTGGTTAGAAAAAACATTACATAAACATTTTCCACGTAAATCAATTGATACCCACAAACTGGAAACACCTTCTTCGCTGCAAATACGGAAATCAACAACTTATACGAATATGTAGATCATAAAAGAACTTGTACTGCACAGTGTTAAGTGTTAACCAATGGTAAAGAACAGGATAAAGATTATACATGCATCAGATACAAACATAGCGAAAACCTTGGGTCGACTTGAAAGAGAAGAAGAACAGACAAACAGCAACATCTTGCAGAAATATGGTAATTCAGAAGTCCACATTTTTGTTATCAATTGAGTAAGTTGAAGGAATTTTCAAATAGGCACGGGAAAGAAGCATACCAGAACTGCTGGAGCTACAGCAGACAATTGGTGACTGGTCAGCGGAGTAGGGGCAGCATCTGGTGTAGTTTGACTTCCAGATGATAACCAAGGCTGTCCCCCCGCAGGGAACGTAGGAACATGCATTTGGGATGACGATTGAACCTGAGAGGGAAAGTTCAGGCCAATTTATGTCTGGGAAAAAGGAGGTGGTGCAAACTGAAAATAATAAATAATGATAGAAAGAATCAAAAATCTCAAGGAACCTTGAGCTATTTCTTACCGTATATGATGAGGAGAATGGATTTCCAGCACCACTAACACCAGGCAAGTGACTATTCAAAGGGGGGTTGACTTGTTGAGGCTGTGCCATACTTGACTGGATATATGGCATTTGAATTGCCTGAGATGAAGGTGTACCATGACCAGGCTGGCCGGGCCTTGGGGGAAACTGCTGCATTGTTTGAGAAAACTGGCGTATTTGACCTTGACCAGGAGGCATTCCAGAATTTGGTGTTTGTCCAACAGGGAGATATTGTGGAGAGGCTGAAATTGGTGGAGCAAAGTGCTGGCCTTGCTGTGTTGATAGAGCAGGTCGAAACTGTGACAACAGACACACGCATGATGCACTTACGATAACAGCCTTCGAAGATAACAGAAAAAAAATTCATAAAAGCAAGTTGCATAGCTTACTTGCATAGGAAATGATGAACTAAAACCTTGAGGCGGTGCGGATCCAACTGAAGGAGGCCAAAGAGGCTGTAATAGGAAATATCAAGATCAGAAGATTAAGACCTAATAAGAATGATAAAACATTTCACAACATGCCTAGCATGCTAGTCAGAAAAGCTAGGAATGATGTGCAATTAGTTGTATGCCAACAATCTGACAATATTACAGTAAACACAGGATTCCAGACAACCTTAAAATTAGTGAGCAACAATTTAGCAGGCCCTTCTTGTCTCAAGCTTACAGCTGAGAACGGAACACATTCAAGTTCATCTCTTCATACATTGCTCCTTCACCACACAAATCTAGCATCTCATTATAAATATCGTGGGGGTTATCTAGACCATGCCTAAGACAACTTCTGAATTTTTGCAATGCTAGCATATGAAAGGGCTGGTAAAGGACAGATGAAAATATGGAACTCAATGCCTGCTCCTATCTAGAATGTATTTGGAAGGGAAGGAACTCAAGATTTTGATAGAGCAAAAAGGAATCTGTAATTAGTACCAAGTACAGATGCACTGCTTCGCCAGTTTTCTTTGGTGTAACATGGCAATTGCTAATGACACAAAAGCCATAATTGACTTTTTGAGTTCATTATGCAATCTGTAATGAGAATTTCCTCTGTAAATACTTTGCGGCAGTTAGCTGCACCTTAATACAATACCTTTACCAATTATAAAAGAAAAAGTATATTTCACTTTCATTTCTTTAAGGCATTTCTTCTGAAAAAATGCCTTAATGCTCCTTAATGTATAGGGGCTGCTTTATTTTGGTCCTTGATATATCTTGCTTGATCGATATAGTCCTTAATGTATGTAAAAAGATGACCGATTTGGTTCAATACCCTAAATCTGACATAATTCTCACAACAGGCTGTTAAGTTTAACATTTTTTACCAGGTGCAACCACGTCCCAACTTTAGTAACCTAAAACACAGTCAAAATTCATCTGAAACAAACGCATCCCTTTATCAAAAATCACATTTTTTCTCATCTCTCCCATTCAGCAAAAAAAGCTGGCTAAGGAAGAGCTTCCCTTTTCTCATTTTTATTTTGGTTGAAACGTGTGATTACTTCATTGAACAACACAAATGTAAACAGAGAAAAAGCAATCCATTAGATATACGTCTTTGGAGCTTGGAAAACAAATGGGGACAGTTACCGTCACTTTCTTTCCTTCTTGCTTGTTATAGCCCTTCATACATCACACTTAACTGGAGCCTCTCTTGGATTCTCCTGTTTTCTTATGCAGTTTTGTTATCAATTTATTTTCTTTATTATCACTGCAACCTCAGGTTTGATACATTATAACTGATTTTGTGGGTGAGATTATATCTTCATAATATTATCTCTTTATTTATTGAATTTTCTTTTTCATGTTCTTGATATTCAACCTTATCTAGAGAAAATGAATTTCTTGAAATTCAATGAAAGGTTCAGTCGGACTTGGACTTTAATGGCTTACCGAGATGCATCATCTCAGACTTATACAACTTTGTGGTACTCTTTTGCTTTGCGCTTCTTGTTTTTTCTCCTTTGTTTTGGTTGAGGGGAGGTGTGGGATGGGCTGACAGAACAACGAGAAGAGAGGAAGCTTTTTTGTGGTCAAGCTTTCCCTGATTTTTAAGTATGTGAGAGATTAGAAAAGATTTGATTTTTAAGAAAGGGAAGAGGATTTGCTTTTTTCAGAAGATTGTTTGACACGAAGAAGCTTTCCCGGATTATTTGGCGAGTTGCACGTAGGCAGAATATTTTAAACTTAACCGTCTTGTCTGAGAATTCTGTTAGATTTAGGGTATTAGACCAAATCGATCACCTTTATGCAAGATATATCAAGGACCAAAATAAAGCAGCCCCTATACATTAAGGACAATTTTGGTCATTTTCTCCATTTCTTCTCATTACTCCATTCTTCTCATGCTTTCTGTTAGGGATGTTCTCTTTAAGGGATTATGTTTGCCAGTAACATTAAAATTAAAGTTCCCTTCCAGATGGTAAGCAGCAATCCATACTCTTCTCAGAACAACAATTGTCTATGTATTTCAACAAATACAATACAATACTTGGAGAAATTACCTGTGGACCAGATGGCGGAGGATTACTGGCCATGTCTGCACATTAATACCTATCCACAAAAGACTGCACATTACAAATACATGATTAGCAAAAGCAATATCAAATACTCCATCCGTCCCAAACAAGGGAACATGATACAGAGTATAAGGGTCAATTCATCTCATTTTTGGAGCAAGTGTAGACATTCATCTCAATTTTTAAAATAAAATGTACATATTTAGAAATTACAACTCTACTTCTTTTCCTCCTTCCATATTTATTTTTTTAATAGGTAAATTTATTTTCTTCGTTTCATGTGGTTCCTACATCATCCCTAACCACCCTACCCCGGAGTCAATAATGGCCCTTCTTGTTTTTTTATACTAAAATTATACAACTTTATGACAAAATAAAATTTATTTCACTCATCAATTTGAAACTTAAGCAGTGATTAAATTCAGCTATAACCTACTAAAATTCAACAAAGACTGCACCAAGCTGAATCAGCAGTGATCTTTAAACATAAAGAATTTACCTTAAGAGAATTCTCCTCAACACGGTATCGGTTGTCCGAGCAGAGGAAAAAGCTGAGAAGAGAGAATTGGAAGACTGGGCTGCAAAAACCGAATATAAACCCTAGCAAGAGAAAGATTCGTGTCCGAGTCGATAACACCGGCGTGGCTCGAACCCAATGTGGCTGGAGGCCCCCCAAGTAGTCGTCGTTATTCTTTTTCTCCTCTTCGTGTTTTCTTTAAAATACATTCTAGTTTTAAAATAGGCGCACCCAGAATAATAAGTAAAAATTTAAAAAATTTAATATTAAATTATATGTCACACCCCAATCTGGGGCATGGCCGGCACCCAATAACAATTGAACTTACATAAATTTCGGTTGGCAAGGCTATAACAACCATGAAAGGTACGGAGGTATAACCAACATACATTTAGGGCTAACAAGATCGCAATCTGGAACGGCCAGGTTATAACAACCATGAAAGGTCTGGAGGTATAATCAATATACATATAGGGCTGACAAGGACGCAATATGGAAACATAGGACGTTATTTGGACATCTCAACAAGAAGGGTAAATAAACTCAAAACATATATACAAATATATATATATATACAAGACCGACAAGGTCATCATACAGATCAACCGATCAGCATCCAGGCTGACAAGGTCATAATAAACTTGTAGGCATACATACCGGGTCTACAAGCCTCTAAGAAAAAATATAGTTGTCATATGGTCGGGGCGGAACCCCGACCTAGCCATCATGTGTATATATACACAAAATCAACTTCTAACCTCTGACTCGGTAGCTCTAGAAGAAGTGAAGCTTACCATTCAAGAGCTGACTCAACAAGCTCCTATTATGGAGGTCTATCTGTACATCTACCTGAACCTGCAGAATGAAATACAACGGCTCCGACAAAAAAGCGTCAGTACGAATGAATGTACTGGTATATAAGGAATAAATAACAATATGAAAGCATAAGATGTAAGGCAGAGACCATAAGAAGCAACTTGATAACCTGAGTGCCACTCAGGGAGAATAGTGAAACTCGAAAACAATTTTAGGACTCATATATATTGTCACGACCGAACCGGGCAGTGGAGTGCCTACCGGCGCACTAGTGATACAACATCGAGAAAATCGGAAATAAAACATGAATCATGAAATAAGAGATATATAAATAAACAGCAACCAAGCAGTTGCATGCATGCATACATAAAAACCCGACGATTATCCTTTTACAACTCTGCATGGCGGTCTTTCTGGACCTCTAAGAGTTTATCTGGCAACTATGACGGGACGGGGCCCGCCATACCACGAACGTCTGAGAACTTACAGACTGGGTAACATGCAAAGATAAGCCTCCGACGGGCGGAGCTTCCCAATCTGTTGAAATGAGATCCTAGCGGGGATCGGCGGTAGATGTACCTCTACTGCGGCATGAACGCGGCCCCGGAAGGTCGAGACAACAGTACCAAGTATGTGCGTAAAAATATCGTAAATGAAATCATAATAGTCTATATAAAGCGAGAGACGTGTATGATAACGAACTACGATTCCACAACATAAAGCGATCGTGTCAAGTCGAGGACTCACGCCTCAAAGTCATCCTCCGTACCCATGGAACTCCTTCTCGCCATGCGATCTAGGTACAAATCATGTAATCGTATAACATGTCTCGGCCCATCTTATGGACCCGATATAGAAAGCGTGTGGAATCGTTCGGTTCATCCACGTGAGCCGTGGTCGAAATGGAATCGTTCCGGTTCATCCATGAGCCGTGTCGATGAAATACATTCGGTTCATCCAGTGAACCGTGGTCGATGAAATACATTCGGTTCATCCATGAAGCCGTGTCGAAGTGAAATACATTCGGTTCATCCGTGAACCGAGTCGAGTGAAATACATTCCTTGTACAAGTCTATCATACGCAAACATAGGCAAGTTACACACAACTTAAAGTACTTTCATTTTATGACAAAGCGGGTTTTAACCTAAAGTACTACATCGTTAAATCCTTTTAAAAGATCCATTCTTTTTCAAAAGTCACCAATACGTAGTATAAGAATAGAGTGACCAGCGTTTTTAAGTAAACCAACCCACATTCTTTTAAAGTCAAGTAACATTCATTTTCCTAAAGTTCGGTTGCCTAGTTTGATTACTCAAGTCCCATTTTGAAAGATTTCATAGTTCATAGTCTTAATCCTTTAAAACATAATTCTCTTTTAAACGATTTGAGAAACATATGCCTTATATGTGAGTAGGTTATTCTTGTTTATAATCAATCTTATTAAGCAGCCATGATCTAGGAAATGTAATATCATTTTGTCTCATCTTAGCTTCTATGCAGATGGAGGTTTCTACTGGTTTAAATATAATACTTCATTTATTCAATACATTTTCCTTTATTAACGCTGCCGTGGTTTGTCGATACACATTCTGATTTCCGAATCAGTAAAACATTATTCCATTTTAAAAACTAAGTACACGAATGAGGTTTCACACAAAACTCATATTAATTCCTTCAAGTCAAGTCTCTTATCTTTTAAGATCAAGTCTCTTAACTTTTAAAATCAATAAACCATTCACTTTACCTCCCTTAAGACGTTATACCTAACTTCCCATAAAGCTAGTATAACTCTTATGTTTTCAAACCCAAGTATTACTCTTCTTTTAAAAAAAAAGGATTCTTAATCTTTTGAAATACTTCAAGTTCTTTATGGTCACACATTAAGTCGATTACTATTAAAACCACAAAGCATTTTCTTACTACATAAAGGCGTTATAACAACTTCTCATAAAGCCGTTATAACACTTTATGTTTTAAACCAATCAAATACATTTAGCACGTATGCGTCTCACCGTACTACATAGTTACACACATATCATGCTAGAACAGATAGGAAGAGGTTCACATACCTCGCGACAGTATCGACTAATAGCAAAGCGCTCAAGTACTTTCAAACCGTCATTACTCCTTGCCCAGTAGATCACGCCATACGTAGTACTTCAACCTATAGAGGCCCTGGCGCTATTAACATCGTGTCTCCACGTAGAATATTACTGAAAATTCGGCACCTCCCCCGCACAGCAGCGTAAATCTCTCTCCATCGGTGCGGCTACCAAGCCAACCGAGGGGTTTGCACGCCTAACCTGGCGTGTACAATTCTACTACACAAGAATGCTACCAAGTCTCATGTAATACACCTATGTAATTACAGATTCGATTCTCTTCTTTAAATTAGGGCTTAAGTCGCGAGACATTGCCGTAAGTATTATTCGGGCTTAAGTCAAGACATTTGCGCAACTATGTTCAATTCTATATATAGTATACCTTAACTATATATTCCAACAACATGTAATTTCCAATTACAATGAAGGTCAAGAGTGTTTACCTCGATAAGCCCAAAATTATCCAAGTTATATGTCGATCCGAACAACGCGTTTAGCTCTACTCCGGGCGCTCCAACCCGCTCCAAACAACCCTTAGAAGTTCTGACCAACTTCTACTCAAGTACTTCAACTATCAATGAAGATTTCCTTAGGGTTTCGTTTAGTGGCTAAAGGAAGTATAATAGTATTTTTCGGGCTCTACGTATAGAGGTAACTTTGGAAGTACTATAAGGTATATGGGCTAGAGTATTTTGGGCATTATAACAATACTAGAGAGTATTTCTATACCACTGAGGGGGTATTTATACGAGACAACTAAGGCAGGGGTACCCAGGCTAACCACTACTGAGGGGAGGAAGCTCTCGGCCAAAGGGCCTTCTCAAAGGGGAGGGGTGTGGTGGGCGAAAGAACAAGAGGAGGAGTATTTTGAGACTTAGATAGATTGCTCAAGTTTGGATGAAATAACTCTTCAACTTAGAGGGTATTTATAGGTCAAGGAACGGAACCAACGATGGCGAATCCATCCAAGTGTAAAGCGAGTGTAGGGCTAGATTTCAACCATGTGGACCTTATCCATCTACCACACCAACTTGCACAAATATCCTACCTAACCCAAGGCACAAAAAGCGTGCCATTGTTGCCTTGCGTCCACTTCTCACGTCGATGTGAGGTGACACGCCACCCTCCCGTTGGTCCAAAATGTTTCGTCTCTCGGAAAAATCCGCAAAAATTATAAATGACAGCCGGAATTTTCCCTTCGCGAGTTTAGTAAAACGTTTCGTCGGAAAACGACTCCTTTTGGCATTTGTGCCTAAATTTCGAACTTATGCCTACTTTAAGGCTCAAATTATTATACGTACGCCCTTACGTACATACTCTGGAAATACGGGGTATAACATTCTCCCCTCCTTAGAAACATTCGTCCCGAATGTTCCTTCTCAAGACATATAACGATAAAGTTCCTTTAACAAGTAGTCAACGCCACACCTGGCCACGAAATAACACATGCGTGCAATAACTTAAATCGAACGGCGAGGAACCACCGATGATGCAAAACAATACCAACTCGCTCTTGGTCGAGGACACTCGCTCGCGCATTCATTTCTCACAAATGATTACTTCCATCTTTTCAAGACAAGCTCACTTCCTTCACTGCGTCGTACTCTTCTCGAACACTGAACTCTTAGTATCGTATCACACTTGATCATCGCCTGATTCCAAAACTTTGGAGTCACTATCGCGACGACCGGGGCGTGGTGATGCCTACCGGGCACCTAGTGATACAACATCGGAGAAAATCAGTGAACATAAAGCATAAATATGAAACAAGAGACATGATAAATAAAAGCAAATAGGCAACCAAAGCGGTTGCCTTCCAACATATATATAAACATTTGAGCGATTACAATCCTTACACCACTTGCCGCAAAGGTCTACTGGACCTAAGATTTGTACAACAACTATGACGGGGCCGCCATACCCCTAAACGTACAGAACTTACGGACTCGGTAACATACCAAAGATAAGCCTCCGAAGCGGAGCTTCCCAAAACGCCGAAATGAGATCCTAACGGGGATCGGCAATGGTAGATGTCTTACTGCGGCGTGAACGGCCCAGAAGGAGGTCGATCTGGCAAGTACAGTATGTGGCGTAAAATCGTAAATGAAATCATAATAGTCTATAAAAGCGAGAGCGGTATGATAGCAAACTACGATACACACACATATGATTATATCAATTCGGTCTCGCCCACAACATCAATCTCGCCGCGTGAGTACCTTCACCGCCATAGGCGATGCATGATATGATAACAAGACGGCCCGTCCAAATGGGAGCATACGTGCGCTACGCGTCGTGTCGGTATGTCCAAAGGAACAAATAAGACAACTTTCCAAATGGAAGCATACGTGCGCTACGCGTCGTGTCGATGAGTCGAAGGGAAACAATAAGACAAAGATTCCAAATGGAAGCATACGTGCGCTCGCGTCGTGTCGATATGTCCAAAGGAAACAATAAGACAACAAGCGTGTCAAAGTGGAAGCATACGTGCAGCGCTACGCGTCGTGTCGGTATGTCAGCGATTAACAAAGTAACACTATCAGCGAGCGTGCGTGGAATTTATGCATCGCTGCCGATCACGTCCAAGTAAGTTCTCGATAAGTCAACCACCTCCATCGAGAGACGCGGTAGTATAGAAACACAATTCTTGCACAACAAAGGCTATCACAACAAGCGTAGGCAAGTTTCACAGCAAGCATAAGCGAGTTTCACAACAACAAGCATAGGCAAGTTTCACAACAACAAGCATAAAAGTTTATACACAACTCAAGTACTTTCATTTTATGCCCAAGTCCGGTTTTAACCTAAAGTACTACGTCGTTAAATTCCTTTTAAAGAGATCTATTCCTTTTATAAAAGTCACGATACGTAGTATAAAAATAGAGTGACTCATATCTTTTAAGTAGACCAAAACAACTTCCATACTTTCCTTTTAAAACCAAATTAAAGCAACACTATGCCTTCTTTTTTAGACAAAACACTTCTCTTTTAAAGTCACGTTACCACATTAAAACCAATGATAAAACCCTCCTTTTGTTTTCATAAAGTCGTTATAACTATCTTCCTATAAAGTTGTTATAATACTTTATGTTTTAAACAATTTAAGACAACACAATGCCTTTCTTTTCCTAAAGTTCCAGGTTGCCTAATTTCAATTACGCAAGTCTCTTTTTAGAAAAGTTTCATAGTTCAATGTCTTAATCTCTTTTTAAAACAATTGAGTAACATATGCCATAAAGTAGTAGGTTATTCTTGTTCATAATAAATCTTATTAAGCGGCCGTGATCTAGGAAATGTAATATCATTTTGTCTCATCTTAGCTTATGCGGATGGAGGTTTCTCGGTTTTAATAATACTTCATTATTCAATACATTTCCCTTTATTAAGCGCTGCGATGGATTGTCGATACTCATTATCATTTCCGACATCAGTAAAACATTATTCTTTAGAAACCAAGTACTCATTACTCACGAATGAGGTTTCATACATCTTACAATTTTCAAATCAATTCAATTAAGTTAAGTCTCTTATCTTATAAGATCAAGTCTCTTAACTTCTAAGATCAAATAGCCATTCTTTTTATCTCTTTTAGACGTTATACCTAACTTCCCATAAAGCTAGTATAACTCTTAAGTTCTCAAAACCAAGTATTACTCTTCTTAAAAAAAAAAGGGGTTTCTTAAGGAAAGACTTCAAGTTCTTTATTATTACACATCAAGTCAGTTATAAGTCAAATCAGTTACTTTTTAACAATCACAAAGCACTTTCTTATATACATAAAGCTGTTATAACCAACTTCCCATAAAGCCGTTATAACCCTTTATGTTTTAAACCAATCAAATACATTTAACACGTATCGTCTGCATACTACATAGTTATACATATCATGCTAGAAAGATAGGAAGAGGTTCGCATACCTCGCGACGATTATCTACTAATAGAAAAACGCTCAAGTACCTCAAACCGTCGGCTCACCTTAAGCCAAGCAGATCACGCCACGTAGTACTTGACCTATAGAGGCCACAGCGCGCGCATTAACATCTTAGATCTCAATGTAGAATATTACTGAGAAAATTGGCGACTCTCTCCCCATGCAGCGTAAATCTCTCTCTATCGGTCGGCTACCCACCAACCGGGGTTTACACATCTAACGGGCGTGTACAACTCTACTACACATCAATGCTACAAGTCTCATGTCTGATACACCCTATGTAATTCTGATTCGATTCTCTTCTTTAAATTGAGCTTAAGTCGCAAGACATTGCCACAACTATGTTCACTTATATATAGTATACTTTAACTATATATTCCTGACATGTAATTCCCAATTACAATGAGAAGGTCAAAGTGTTTACCTCGATAAGCCCCAAAATTATCCAAGTTATATGTCGATCCGAACAACGTTTAGCTCTACTCGGGCGCTCGACCCGCTCCAACAACCCCAGAAGTTCGACCAACCTGCTTACTCAAATCTTGACTATCGAAGATTTCCTTAGGGTTTCGTTTAGTGGCTAAGGAAGTATAATAGTATTTTCTGGCTCTACGTATAGAGGTAACTTTGAATACTATAAGGTATATGGGCTAGAGTATTTTGGGCATTATAACAATACTAGGAGAGTATTTCTATACCACAAAGGGGTATTTATACGAGACAACTAGGCTGGGGGTACCCATGCTAGCACCTCTAGGAGGGGATACTTTCGGCTAGGCAGGGAGGGCCTCGGCCGAACCACTTAGGCTAGAGGGGAGAGGGTGTTGGACGAAAAGCTCAAGGAGAGGAGGATTTTCAAGACTTAGAACAATTTAGGATGAAGAAGTTCATCAACTTAGAGGGTATTTATAGGTCAAGCCATGGCGACGATGGCAAGATCACTCAGTGTAAGGCAAGTGTAGGGCTAGATTTCAACCATGTGTACCTTATCCATCTACCACACAACTTGCACAAAATATCCTACCTACTACACAAGACCCAATCGTCCAAGCATTACCGTCGAGCCTTCGATGTGAGGTGACACATGTCACCCTCGTTGGTCCAAAATGTTACGTCTCGGAAAAATCCATAAAAATTATTATTGACATAGCCGGAATTTTCCTACGAAGTCATGGAAACGTTTAGTCGAAAAGCGACTCCTTTTGGTAGTTATGCAAATTCGAACCTATGCCTACTTTAAGGCTCAAATTGTATCGTCGCCTCACGCATACTGCGGAAATCGGTATAACATTCTCCTCGCCCGAAACATTCGTCGAATGTTCCTTCTCAAGACGGATAACGATGAAGTTCTTCTAACAAGTTGCCAACGCCACACCGCCACGAAATATCACACGTTCTCTTCCTTTTACTCGTGCCGTGTCTTCTCGGACACTTGAACTCCTCTAGTATCGTACACTTCGATCATCGCTTTCCCAAAACTTTGGAGTCACCACCTCCAAACTTGGTCATCTTACTAGCTTGATCTCCTTAAGGCCATTCCGGCCTTCACGATCCGCTCAGTCGAACATATCCACGAACTCATACGATGGTTATCTAATCATGGGCCTAGCACCCTTGTGACCCTACCACTGGCGGGACCACAGAGTGACCCCACTTTGAAACCGGCGCGGGTTGGCCCTCAACACGGCCCAACCCGACCCACTTACGCATCACTCTTGTTCCGATCCGAACAATCTTACCTCTGGTCATGAAAGCTACCACTTCCATTTTTACACTACCAAGGAAATTTCCCACAATTACTCTACGTATGATTATACATTCGACAAAGATCACCGCATGAATCTTGTACTCAAGACGGCACTTACATCTAAGGTCTCAATCGTAATATTCTAAGGTTCATCATTTCTCACTTTGAGCTTACCCTTTTTCACCAACTGTGTTTCTAAATCACATTTTAGCACAAAGCTATCCGAACATAACACTAAACACATCATCACAACATCAATACATACAAAACTCTAGAGGTTAAGGATATACGAAAATAGGCGATTCGAAGGGCCGTAAATCGGGAACTTCCATCGCGACCTCTACCGTGGCCGCCGGTGTATGAACATCTGCCTAGCCGTGGAAGGTGAAGAACCGCAACCGATCCCGAAATCGTGCTATCCTACCAGCTACCCACAGTCGGACAATTTCTCCCAAAATGGCCTGCCCCATGTAAAACAAACTCCGGACTAGCACGACACTCCCATCGTGGAGTCTACCACGTGATCCAACGAGGTAGGGTGGCTTGGTGGTTAACACCCCTGCTCTAAAATCTTAACCATGGAGCCCGACTGCTCCTCGAAAACTCGACGCTCGAAGATTGTAGAGGACCACTCAGACTTGGCGGAGGCACATAACTAGTCTGCTCGAGGCGGTCCGCCTCGAAAGTCACCAGGACCTGCTTTGCTCGCCTCTTCCTGCGACCTTGGTCATTTTCGATTTCTCGCTCCTCACCTCCAGTGCATAAGCTGCATGCGAGCGATGTCCATGCCCGGTGAAGAGCTACACGAACAACTCTGCTAGGTAATCATCGAGCCAGTAACATATCGGTGCACTCGATCCCCATACTAGCTACTAATGCGAGGGCGTCTGGCCAATGAGTCGAACTCCACATTGTACTCGACCGTGCGCGGATTCGCCGCAACACCAAAAATCATCGGCGAGCCCTCTCATCCGTGGAGGCAAGAAATGTGCAAGAAATGCCTCGAGAACTCGTCCCAAACGGTGGAAGTGCATGCTCTCCCGGGATAGCTCGCGAATCAAACCCGATCATTGCGGTATCACGCGGCGATGTGAACCTAGGACCAGGCTTCGGTCTCGTGCCTTGATCACTCTCATGATCATTTATGGCTCGGATGAACTCTGCGGATCATCCTCGTGCCTCGACCCATAAAACTCGGGCGGCCTGACTCGAGAAAATCCGTAGTCTCAAACTATGCGCTCGGGGTGAACTACGGTGCTACGATGGGATCGGCTGCGTCCGGCTATCCAAGTCGGCCACAACGGCCATTAATCGGTCATCTCGCGTAACCCGTCTCCTGCGCCTGTAGGGTGGAGGCTCGAGTGCTGCGGTCTCTGTAGAGGCTGCGCCTTTCTACTCGTATCTCCTCTCGCTGCCTTGCCGCCCGGGCGGGTTGCCTTGCGGAGGCATAAGCGTAAAAAGCGAGATCGTCGGAGGGTCAACTTACAACACGGCTAAGGCACGATCTCGGAATGAGAAGAATGGAAACCAATCCTAAATGTCCTATAGCCTCACGATTATAGATGTGGTGCACAACACACCGATAATCAAGACTACTGACACCACGGTGCGTAGACACTTTCCGAGACTAATCGCTCGATACCACTTTGTCACGACCGAACGGGGCGTGGATGCCTTACCGGGCACCTAGTGATACAACATCGGAGAAAATCAGCGGAACATAAAGCATAAATATGAAACAAGAGACATGATAAATAAAGCAAATAGGCAACCAAAGCGGTTGCCTTCCAACATATATATATAAACATTTGAGCGATTACAATCCTTACACCACAACAAAGATCTACTGGACCTCTAAGATTTATATGACAACTATGACGGGGCGGGCCGCATACCACGAGCGTCTAAGAACTTACGGACTCGGGTAACATACCAAAGATAAGCCTCGACGAAGCGGAGCTTCCCAAAACGCTGAAATGAGATCCTAGCGGGGATCGGCGGTAGATGTACTTCTACTGCGGCATGACGCGGCCGAAGGAGTCGATAACAGTACAGTATGTGAAGCGAAAAATCAGTAAATGAAATCATAATAGTCTATAAAAGCGGGAGGCGGTATGATAACCAAACTACGATACTACACATATGATTATATCAATTCGGTCTCTCGCCCACAACATCAATCGCGCGTGAGTACCTTCGCCATGCCGATGCATGATATGATAACAACAAGACAGCCGTCCAAATGGGAGCATACGTGCGCTGCACGCGTCGTGTCGGTATGTCCAAAGGAACAAATAAGACAACTTTCCAAATGGAAGCATACGTGCGCTACGCGTCGTGTCGATGGAGTCCAAGGAAACAATAAGACAAGATTCCAAATGGAAGCATGCGTGCGCTACGCGTCGTGTTAGTATGTCCAAGGAAACAATAAGACAACAAGGCGGTAATCAAAGTGGAAGCATACGTGCGCTACGGCGTCGTGTCGGTATGTCCAAAGCGATTAACAAAGTAACACTATCAGCGAGGCGTGCGTGGAATTTATCGTCACTGCCGATCACGCGTCAGTAAGTTCTCAATAAGTCAACCGACCTCCATCGAGAGGCGCGGTAGTATAGAAACACAATTCTTGCACAAAGGCTATCACAACAAGCGTAGGCAAGTTTCACAACAACAAGCATAAGCAGTTTCACAACAACAAGCATAGGCAAGTTTCACAACAACAAGCATAGGCAAGTTTATACACAACTCAAGTACTTTCATTTTATGCCCAGTCGGGTTTTAACCTAAAGTACTACGTACGTTAAATTCCTTTTAAAGAGATCTATTCCTTTTATAAAAGTCACCCGATACCCGTAGTATAAAAATAGAGTGACTCATATCTTTTAAGTAGACCAAAACAACTTCCATACTTTCCTTTTTAAAACCAAATTAAGGCAACACTATGCCTTCTGTTTTTATAACAAAACACTTCTCTTTTTAAAGTCACGTTACCACATTAAAACCAATGATAAAACCCTCCTTTTGTTTTCATAAAGTCGTTATAACTATCTTCCTATAAAGCTGTTATAATACTTTATGTTTTAAACCAATTTAAGACAACACAATGCCTTTCTTTTCCCTAAAGTTCCAGTTTGCCTAATTTCAATTACGCAAGTCTCTTTTTAGAAAAGTTTCATAGTTCAATGTCTTAATCTCTTTTTAAAACAATTGAGTAACATATGCCATAGGCGAGTAGGTTATTCTTGTTCATAATAAATCTTATTAAGCAGCCATGATCTAGGAAATGTAATATCATTTTGTCTCATCTTAGCTTATGCGGATGGAGGTTTCTACCTTGGTTTTAATAATACTTCATTATTCAATACATTTCCCTTTATTAGCGCTGCAGTGGATTGTCGATACTCATTATCATTTCCGACATCAGTAAAACATTATTCTTTAGAAACCAAGTACTCATTACTCACGAATGAGGTTTCATACATCTTACAATTTTCAAATCAATTCAATTAAGTTAAGTCTCTTATCTTATAAGATCAAGTCTCTTAACTTCTAAGATCAAATAGCCATTCTTTTTATCTCTTTTAGACGTTATACCTAACTTCCCATAAAGCTAGTATAACTCTTAAGTTCTCAAAACCAAGTATTACTCTTCTTAAAAAAAAAGGGTTTCTTAAGGAAAGACTTCAAGTTCTTTATTATTACACATCAAGTCAGTTATAAGTCAAATCAGTTACTTTTTAACAATCACAAAGCACTTTCTTATATACATAAAGCTGTTATAACCAACTTCCCATAAAGACGTTATAACCCTTTATGTTTTAAACCAATCAAATACATTTAACACGTATGCGTCACCGTCTACATAGTTATACATATCATGCTAGAAAGATAGGAAGAGGTTCACATACCTCGCGACGATTATCGACTAATAGCAAAACGCTCAGTACCTCAAACCGTCGGCTACACCTTAAGCCAGCGAGATCACGCCACACGTAGTACTTCAACCTATAGAGGCCAAGGCGCTATTAACATCTTAGATCTCAATGTAGAATATTCTACGTAAAATTCGGCACCTCCCCAAACAGCGTAAATCTCCTCTCTATCGAGGCTGCCCAACTGTGGGGGTTTACATCTAACGGACGTGTACAACTCTACTACACATCAATGCTACACAAGTCTACTGTAATACAGTCCTATGTAATTACAGTTCAGTTCTCTTCTTTAAATTCAGGCTTAAGTCGCAAGACATTGCCGCACAACTATGTTCACTTCTATATATAGTATACTTTAACTATATATTCCTACAACATGTAATTCCCAATTACAACAGAAGGTCAAGAGTGTTTACCTCGATAAGCCCAAAATTATCCAAGTTAAATGTCGATCCGAACAACGTTTAGCTCTCTACTCCGCGCCCAATCCGCTCCAACAACCCTTAGAAGTTCTTCGCCTTCTACTTAAACACTTCAACCGACTATGAAGGTTTTCCTTAGGGTTTCGTTTTGTGTGAGGAAGTATAATAGTATTTTACGGGCTTTTGTATAAGTGTAACCTTGGGAATACTACAAGGTATTTGGGCGAGGTATTTGGGCATTATAACAATACTAGGAGAGTATTTCTATACCACAACAAGGGTATTATACGAAACAACTAGGCTTGTGGTACCCCACGCTAGCACCTCTGGAGAGGGGATACTTTCGGCTAGGCTGGGGAGGGCCTCATTGAACCACTTAGGCTAGAGAGGGGAGAGGGTGTTGGACTAAAGCTCGAGGAGAGGGAGGATTTTTCAAGACTTAGAACAATTTAGGATGAAGAAGTTCATCAACTTAGAGGGTATTTATAGGTCAAGCCATGGCCAACCAACGGCGAGATCACTCCAGTGTAAGGCAAGTGTAGGGCTAGATTTCAACCATGTGTACCTTATCCATCTACCACACAACTTGCACAAAATATCCTACCTACTACACAAGACCCAATCGTCAAGCATTACCGTCGAGCCTTCCAATGTGAGGTGACACATGTCACCTCCCGTTGGTCCAAAATGTTACGCCTCTGGGAAAAATCCGCAAAATTATTATTGACATAGCCAATTTTCCTACGAAAATGGAAAGCGTTTCGTCAAAACGACTCCTTTTGGTAGTTATGCACAAATTCGAACCTATGCCTACTTTAAGGCTCAAATTATATACGTACGCCCTCACGTACATACTCTGGAAATACGGGGTATAACAACTACCTCCAAACTGGGTCATCTTACTAGCCGCAATCTCCCTTAAGGCCATTCCCGGCCTTCACGATCCGCTTCTGGTCGAACATATCCATGAACTCATACGATGGTCATCTAAACTTGGGCCTAGCACCCTCGTGACCCTACCACCTGGCGGGACCACCTGAGTGACCCACCGAACAGCCGCGGGTTGGCCCGCAACATGGCCCCAACCCGACCCACTTAACGCATCACGCTCTCGTTTTCCTCGATACGGAACAATCTTATCTAAACAGGTCATGAAAGCTACCACTTCCATTTACACTACCCATGGACTTATTACACAAAAAATCTCCCACGTATACTACGCATTCTGATAAAGGTCAAACATAAAATAAATCTTTTTGCTCTAGACGACCTTACCTCTAAGGTCTCAATCGTGAAATATTCTAAGGTTCACACCTACCATGACCCCATACTTATCCTTCCAACTAACCATGTTTTCTAACTCACAAAATAACACAACGCTATCCGTACATAACACACAATCATAAGGTCATCATATCACACATACAAATCTCTAGAGGGTTAAGGATATACCTGAAGCTACCGCTCCACTCTAATCAAAGGCACGCCTGCGGTATGCATAATGAAAGCGATGAACACGCCATCGATCCGTAGGCTGCGTCATCGCTGTACCCTCCTATAAGCACGATCTCGTCACATGGCCCCGGCGCAGTGAAACAAGCACCCGATAAAAAGACGACATTCCCGGGATGACGCCGCCACATCGTCACCGAGGGGGCGTGAATCCTGGCCGCTAGAACTCACGATACTGTGAACGAAGCCTCGAGCTCGACCAGCTCCGAATAACCCGAACGCCTCAAGATCGCGGAGGACCACTCTGTCTTGGCGGGGTACATAACTAGTCTGGCTGGCGCCCGCCTCGAAGTTACCAAGGACCTGCTTCTCGCCTCTTCTGGCGATCTCGGTCATTCCGCCGACTCCTCTCCTCACATCCCGGTGCAAGCTGCGTCACGGGCAATGTCCATGCCCGATCGAGAGCTACACCGCATGCCTCGCCAAGTAATCGTCTAGCCCGGTGGCGTAGCGGTGTACTCGTCCTCCATATCACCATTACTGACGAGGACATATCGAGCTAATGAGTCGAACTCACATTATACTCTCTAACCGCCCGCACCGCCTCGATGTCAAAAATCGTTTACCGAGCCCTCATCTGGAGGTAAGAAATGTGCAAGCGCCGCGAACTTCGTTCCAACTGCTGAAGCGTACTCTCCGGGACGGCTCGCGAATCAAACCGATCGGCAGATCACGCGGTGATGCGAACCTAAGACCACCGACTCGGTCTCCGATGCCTTGATCACTCTACGATCCGTAGCTGCCGGATGAACTCCTGCGGATCATCCTCGGGCCTTGACCCGTAAAACTCAAGGGTTACATCTCGTAAAATCCGTAGTCTCAAATTGTGCGCCGGGGTGAACTACGGGTGCCTTCGGATCAAACTGCTGCGTCTAACCTATCCTCATGCCACGACCACGGCGATGGCGGGCCATCTCTGTACCCCATCTCGCTCCAGCCGTGGGGACCGGCTCGTGTATTGTAGTCTCGGCAGCCATCGCTGCGGCTCTAAACTCTGGGTGCGGGCGGTCGCAAAACTAGCCGTCAAGCACTATCTCAGTCTTGGCCGGGCTGCGCGCTCGTACTCTCTGTATCTCACTAACTCCTCGCCATTGCCTTGCCCATCGGGCTCAGGTTGCACGCGGAGGCATAATCGTAAAAGAAAGGAATACGTCGGAGGGTCCAACTTATCACACGCCTCTAAGGCACGATCTCGGAATGAGAAGAATGGAAACCAATCCTAAATGTCCTATAGCCTCACGATTATAGATGTGGTGCACAACACACCGATAATCAAGACTTCTATTGTATACGATCGTAGACACTTTCAGAGGACTAATCGCTCGATACCACTTTTGTCACGACCGAACCGGGCGTGGTGATCGTGCCTTACCGGGCACCCTAGTAATACAACATCGAGAAAATCGGTGGAAATAAAACATGAATCATGAAATAAGAGATATATAAATAAGCAACCAAAAATGCGATTTGCTCAGACATACATAAAAACCCGAGTTATCCTTTTACAACTCTGTCGCCACAATAAGCAAACCTCTAAGAGTTTATACACAACTATGACGGACAGGGCCGCCATACCACGAGCGTCTGAACTTACAGACTCGGGGTAACATACCAAAGATAAGCCTCCGACGGAACGGGCTTCCAATCTGTTGAAATGAGATCCTAAACGCGGGGATCGGCGGTAGATGTACCTACCTGCGGCGTGAACGCAGCCCGAGAGGTCAAGATCAGTACCAAGTATGTGAAAGTAAAAATATCAGTAAATGAAATCATAATAGTCTATATAAAGCGAGACATGTATGATAACCGAACTACGATTCACAACATAAAAGCGATCATGTCAAGTCGGGGACTCACGCCTCAAAGTCATCCTCACGTGGAACTCCTTCCTCACCGCCGGCGATCTAGGTACAAATCATGTGATACGTATAACATGTCTCGGCCCATCTTATGGACCCGATAGAAAACGTGTGGAATACATTCGGTTCATCCATGAGCCGTGGTCGGAGTGGAATACATTCGGTTCATCCCATGAACCGTAGTCGTGAAATACATTCGGCTCATCCCGTGAACCGTAGTCAGTGAAATACATTCGGTTCATCCCGAACCAGAGTCGAGTGAAATACATTCGGTTCATCCGTGAACCGTGGTCGAAAGTGAAATACATTCCTTGTACATCAAGTCTATCATACGCAAACATAGGCAAGTTACACACAACTTAAAGTACTTTCATTTTATGACAAAGCCCGGGTTTTAACCCTAAAGTACTACATACGTTAAATCCTTTTAAAAGATCCATTCTTTTTTCAAAAGTCACACAATAACCGTAGTATAAGAATAAGTGACCAGCATTTTTAAGTAAACCAACCCACATTCTTTTAAAGTCAAGTAACAACATTCATTTTTCCTAAAGTTCCAGTTTGCCTAGTTTCAGTTACTCAAGTCCCATTTTTGAAAGATTTCATAGTTCATAGTCTTAATCCTTTAAAACATAATTCTCTTTTAAACGATTTGAGAAACATATGCCTTATATGTGAGTAGGTTATTCTTGTTTATAATCAATCTTATTAGCGACCATGATCTAGGAAATGTAATATCATTTTGTCTCATCTTAGCTTCTATGCGGATGGAGGTTTACTTGGTTTAAATATAATACTTCATTTATTCAATACATTTTCCTTTATTAACGCTGCCGTGGTTTGTCGATACACATTCTGATTTCCGAATCAGTAAAACATTATTCCATTTTAAAAACTAAGTACACGAATGAGGTTTCACACAAAACTCATATTAATTCCTTCAAGTCAAGTCTCTTATCTTTTAAGATCAAGTCTCTTAACTTTTAAAATCAATAAACCATTCACTTTACCTCTCTTAAGACGTTATACCTAACTTCCCATAAAGCTAGTATAACTCTTATGTTTTCAAACCCAAGTATTACTCTTCTTTTAAAAAAAAAGGATTCTTAATCTTTTGAAATACTTCAAGTTCTTTATGGTCACACATTAAGTCAGTTACCTATTAAAACCACAAAGCATTTTCTTACCTACATAAAGCTGTTATAACCAACTTCTCATAAAGCCGTTATAACACTTTATGTTTTTAAACCAATCAAATACATTTAGCACATGTACGTCTACCGTACTACATAGTTACACACATATCATGCTAGAACAGATAGGAAGAGGTTCACATACCTCGCGACGAGTATCGACTAATAGCAAAACGCTCCAAGTACTTCAAACCGTCGGCTACTCCTTAAGCCAAGTAGATCACGCCATACGTAGTACTTCAACCTATAGAGGCCACAAGGCGCCTATTAACATCAAGGTCTCCACGTAGAATATTCTACGTAAAATTCAGCGGCCACCCGCATGGCGTAAATCTCCTCTCCATCGAGGCCGCTACCAAGCCAACTGGGGGTTTGCACGCCTAACCTGGCGTGTACAATTCTACTACACAAGAATGCTACCAAGTCTCATGTAATACCCTATGTAATTACAGATTCTCTTCTTTAAATTGGGCTTAAGTCGCAAGACATTGCCGTAAGTATTATTCAGGCTTAAGTCAAAAGACATTGCCGCACAACTATGTTCAATTCTATATATAGTATACCTTAACTATATATTCCAACAACATGTAATTTCCAATTACAACAGAAGGTCAAGAGTGTTTACCTCGATAAGCCCAAAATTATCCAAGTTATATGTCGATCCTGAACAACGTTTAGCTCCTACTCCGGGCGCTCCAACCCGCTCCAAACAACCCTTAGAAGTTCTGACCAACTTCTACTCAAGTACTTCAACTATCAATGAAGATTTCCTTAGGGTTTCGTTTAGTGGCTAAAGGAAGTATAATAGTATTTTCCGGGCTCTACGTATAGAGGTAACTTTGGAAGTACTATAAGGTATATGGGCTAGAGTATTTTGGGCATTATAACAATACTAGGAGAGTATTTCTATACCACAAAGGGGGGGTATTTATACGAGACAACTAGGCTAGAGGGGGGGTACCCCACGGCTAACCACTACAAAGGGGGAGGGGGAAGCTCTCGGCCAAAGGGCCTTCTCAAAGGGGGAGGGGGGTGTGGTGGACGAAAGAACAAGAGGGAGGGAGTATTTTGAGACTTAGATAGATTGCTCAAGTTTGGATGAAATAACTCTTCAACTTAGAGGGGTATTTATAGGTCAAGGAATGGCCAACCAATGGCCAAGATCCATCCAAGTGTAAGGCAAGTGTAGGGCTAGATTTCAACCATGTGGACCTTATCCATCTACCACACCAACTTGCACAAATATCCTACCTAACCCAAGGCACAAAAAACGTGCCATTGTTGCCTTTGCCGTCCACTTCTCACGTCCAATGTGAGGGTGACACATGTCACCCTCCCGTTGGTCCAAAATGTTTCGTCTCTCGGAAAAATCCGCAAAAATTATAAATGACATAGCCGGAATTTTCCCTTCGCGAGTTTAGTAAAACGTTTCGTCGGAAAACGACTCCTTTTGGCATTTGTGCCTAAATTTCGAACTTATGCCTACTTTAAGGCTTAAATTATTATACGTACGCCCTTACGTACATACTCTGAAAATACGGGGTATAACATATATACTTACTATAAATCCTCGCCCAATAAATATAGTCCAGGGTGTTTATATATACTTCTTCTCCCTCCAATTATAGCTCAGAGTGTTTATATATGTAAGATCCTATGTTTTTACGTTATAATGCGCTGTAACTAACCGATATGAACTCTATAGCATTGAGATATTTTATAAGGCTATCTATATGTTATATCAATGTTAAGGCAGTCGCATAAGGGTTAGAGGTTAAACAAATCGAAATGAGGTAATTTATGTTTTTCCAACTTATAGAGTGACTTACGGACCGTACATTGGAGGCACGGGTCGATGTTATAACCCGTAATTTTGGGGTAATATTAAGAGTACTTAATGATGTATTCCTATTGCCTCAAGATCATTGCAAATGATGATAGACACTCGTGAGCATGCATTAGCAGCATCCCGAGGATTCCAAGTATGGAAGAATGCATGGGTTCTTTAGAGCTCAAAGAAGCTTCTTAGCTCAATCAACAAGATAGAGAAGATATTAAGTGATCTTGATCTTCCAAGAGAGGAATTACTTCACCCTCTAAGGGATTTGATCTAAACCTTAAGGAAACTTTGGGAGAACTTATTTGGGGAAGTCTTTAGAGTAGCATTATCTGGTTTGGGCCTAAAATAGGTGAGAAATAAAGATGGGTTCTTATGATTTTTGGAAGAGGAAACAAATAAAGGAGCTTAGCTACTAACTTACAATGGAGAAAACAAATTGATGCATCACCACGGGTGTTGCTCGTTGCTGCTCTAGCTACACTCAATATATATGTATCAATTGATTTGAGATCTCAAGATAAGCCCCTTTTGTGTGTAACATGGGCCCCACTACTTTAATTACTTCACATGGGCAGATTTAATCTCCAAAATAGCTCACCACCAGCCCATACATGTGTATACTATATATGTATCATAGTCACCTTCTTTATTTAATTAGGTGTCCCCCACATGAAAAATGGTTTATCCACTTAGCCCCCATTTTAATTATTTAATCCTTCACTACACTTTAATGTTAAAACTAAACACACATATAATTATTTCCAATTTTCATCGTCACACTTTTACGTCGTAACTCATTTTGGCACTTAGTCCTTTTATATATCGAGCTCTTAATATGCATACTTGATTATGACCAAACTTTATTGGTGCTCGGGTCTACTTACATACATTGAACGATTCAAGACATAGTCTTAAAGTACATGGTGTAACATCATTCCCCCCTTAATAACATTCATCTTCGAATGTTGGGGTGGCATATTGTCACGCCCCGAACCCCGGGCCCGTGACTGGTGCCCTACCTGGGCACCTTTCTACCTAACTGACACAAGTAAACTGCGGAATTTAAATGACACCATTTTTTTTTTAAAACCAACATACGTGTAAGGGCAAAGCCGACAAGGCTGTCATATAACATACATAATCAAAAGACACTACAATGTACATGAGTCAAATCCCACATATGAATACAGACCTCTAAGAGTTTTACTGAACTATGACGGGACAAGGCCCCGCCGTACCCATGCTAATCGCAAAAGCACATCTGAAGGATCTATACCAAAAAGATAAACTCTGAGCGGATGGAGCTATCCAAAACTCGAGCGGTCCTACACTGCAGATCACCAAAGTGCGTACCTAAACATGCGGCATGACGCAGCGGCCGAAGGAGGTCGATCTGAAGAATGTACCAAGTATGTGAAATAAATCAGTAAATAAATCACTACGATCTATACAAAGCGAGACATGTATGATAGTCAAACTACGATTACACAATACATAGCGATCATATCATATCGGGACGCGTGCCCTCAAAGTCATTACTCAAATATAACCGTGGGTCTCGCCCATAATATCAATCATGCCCGTGGAATCCTTCCTCATCGATCCGTGATATAATATACCATCGATAAGCCTGCTGAACCTTGCAATCATGAGAGTAATGCAATCCTTTTTATCTTTTAAGTTATGTTTTTAACAATGAGACCAATTGTTCCACTTTAAGTCATAACCACACTGCACCCTTTCATTAATGAAATCACTACCGTTTCAAAACATGAAGGTCGTGCCAGTGCCAGGGGCAACCACCCTCTGTGTTATAATGTAACCTATCATGGGACTATTTCACCCGCAAGGGACTATTTCACCCGCAGGTCGCGAGGACCATGATGAGTCATCGGTACCACGATACTCGCATCACGGATAGCTAATCCACGACTTATATATATCAGAGAATTTAACCCGCCCGAGTCAAATCTGGGCCGTCGTGAGTGTGTACCACTCGCCCCTGGGAGCTAACCCGTGGTATCCGAAACAAGTTCACGCTTTATGGAGGACGCGGAGATGTGGAGATATGACAGCAGCACGAATGTCTATATGAGCAACCCATATGCAAGCAAACCAAGGCAAAACCATGCCTTTACACAAATCAAGACAATTACCATGCCTTTTTTTTTTGTCATAAACCAAGACAATACCATGCCTTTCCTTTTTACACAAACCAAGACAATACCATGCCTTTACACAACCCAAGACAATTACCATGCCTTCTTTTCACATAAACCAAGACAACTACCATGCCTTCTTTTTACATAAACCAAGAGAAATACTTATTCAAGCAAGCCAAAATACTATCAAGGCGCAAATAGAATAGTTCTCATTTAACAAGCCAAAGTACTTATCAAGGCACAAATAGAATAATTCTCATTTAACAAGTCAAAGTACTTATCAAGGCACAAATAGAATAATTCTCATTTAACAAGTCAAAGTACTTATCAAGGCACAAATAGAATAATTCTCATTTAACAAGCCAAAGTACTTATCAAGGCACAAATAGAATAATTCTCATTTAACAAGCCAAAGTACTTATCAAGGCACAAATAGAATAATTCTCATTTAACAAGTCAAAGTACTACGTGCGTCATTCTTTTCAAAGACTCTTTTTATGTAAAATCTCAAGATACTAACACCGTAGTATCAAGGCGTATCTATTTTCAAAGTAATTTACTATACTTTTAGAAACTCATTTCAAAGCTTGAAACCAAGTAACTTCAAATTTTCACAATCTAGGCAACTTATGCCCATTAATCAAAATAGACAACTTTCTTAACCTTCCATAAAGCCGTTATAACCAACTTCCCATAAAGCCGTTATAACCAATTTCCCATAAAGCCGTTATAACCCTTTATGGTTTTAGACATATTCATTCATTTTATAACCAAGAGACTTATACTTTTAAAACCAAGTATCACATACTTACAAATCAAGTTTCTTAACTTTCAAAATACTTCAAGTCTCTTAATATTTAGAAAACAAGTTTCTTCTACTTTTAAACCTCAAGTAACTCACACCTTTAAAACAAGTTACTTCTCTTAAATCATGTCATTTCTCCTCTTTTAAAACAATTAAGTAAATCACTCATTTGACTCCCCTAAAGTCATTATAACGACATTTAGGTTTTGGAACTAAGGCACTAGCCAAAAGATTTGGAAACCACTTCCTTTTCAAGACTCTATGTACTTTAAGTAAAATACTTTCACTTTTGAGAATCCAAACTTCACTAAGGAAATGGATTATAACAACTTACAATTAAAACATCAAAGTACAATCAAGGAAGTATATAGAACAAATTCTATATTAGGCAATCCAAGTACAACCAAGGAATGGATCATTTAAGGAGTAGGACATACTTTCTTTATCTTAAGGAATCATGCTAGAAGAGGAGATAGTTCACATACCTTATCGGCTTAATCCCCAAGCTAAGTCGAATACTCCGCACGTATAATTGTCAACCTATAATGGTCACAACATGACTATCAATTTCTAGCTTCTAACGTAGAATAATACTAAGTATACGGTCTCTTATTCTACGGAAAATCGGGCAGCACCTCCTTTGTTTCTACATACTTTGCCACCTTTTTCAAGGCCGAATAAGCAATAACCAACATGTCACATTTAAGGCTCAATACAAAAACCAATCAAAGAGGATTACACGTCTTACAATACGTGTAAAATTCCGCCCCACAATTCATACGAAGTAGTTTAATAACCAAGCCATTCTCGGCCAACATATAACCAATCCTAAGTCCTTTCCAATTCTTTTTTCAATCCAATTTCTTAGGTCTAACATGTTATATAGCCATAAACAACTTTAACAACTATAATTCCTTCTATATATAACATGTGACGACTTATACTAATAATCAACTTGAATTGTAATCTTAAGGGCTAAACATGCTAGTTTTCGGACTAGGGTTCCAATAGTCAATACACTTATCAAACTTCATACTAAATACCTCATGCTTGCTAATATCAATAACTAAAATGATAAGTAAACTTTAATTGCTAAAACGACAAGATTTATACCTTTACAAGCCCTTAAAATTTCCAAGATTCAAAGTCGCTCCTTAGCAATTCTTAGCTCCTTTCGCTGCGCTCAATCCTCTATTTGAAGCCTTTAGAAGCTAACAACCAACTTCTCTTCCAATTCCAGTCAAACTTGTAGCGACTTAGGTTTCCGCCTTGCGACTAATGTGAAAACGTCGTTTTTCCGAAATCTTTCTATTGAGATATCCTTACAATACCCTTAGGGACCTTGGGTTAAAGTCTTGTGAATGATGGATCAAAACTATAAAAAATTTGTGTGGGAATGTCCTCAAAGTCGAGAGCCATCTTATGAAGAACAACAATGTGTGAAATAATTCTAAGTGTTGAAGAGCTAGTCTTGCACTAGTGTGGTATATATAACACAATGAAGGGTCAAGATTATAACAAATGTGTGGCTTGGATGAAGATCATTAATTAAATAGCCAAGTTGACTTGGTCAATATTATCAAGCTAGCAAGACTTATCATCCACAATGGTCAAATGACCATTCTAACCTTGTATATTTTCGTCCAAGACCATAGTGGGGGGGTGCCACGTGTCGCCCTCCCATTCATCCATAAAATTCCGTAACCCTCGTGGGTCCCACAAAACGTAAAATTCCTCGGGTGGGCCCCACGTGACCAAATCCGTAAAAATAAATTTCCATAATGATAATAAGTTCCTTATTCTTCAAATAATGCATTTTGAGAATCTAATTCTCCTCAACGAACATTTTTCCTTTCCGACGTTCGGAAGATTTTCCGTCGGAAAAACAATTCTTCCTTTCGTACCAATTTTCAAGTCTTGATTTCCTTACGTACATTCTCTTATACATGTCTTGGACTTACGGGGTGTAACACATATCTGGGGATTCTAACTCTTGGGATTTCTAAATTTGTTAACACAGTATCCTTTATAAATAGGATTATACAAAATCCGCAACACATCTAAAAAACATAACAATTTCCTCACAGGGCCATACAATATAACATATCTCATCAAATCGGCCTCACATGACCATCTACAATAAAAAGAGTTATATAGTAAGACATAACTCACCTCAAATGTCTTGACTGGTAGGCATCCACATTTTGCTAGAATCATCACCTTTGATGCGGAGCAGAAGAGGATATCTAGTCTTTATATATTCCTTAACCTCAAAGTATCATCTCTTTCATATTGTTATTCCTCCACAGTACCTTAACTGAGACTATCTCTTTAGTATGCAACTTCTAGACTTGACAATCTAGAATAGCAATTGAAATCTCTTCATAAGATAGATCGTCTATATTATGAACATCCTCAACAGGTGATATACGAGAGGGATCTCCTATGCATTTCTGCAACATAGATACGTGGAAAATTGGATGGATTGCATCTTACTCAGGAGGTAATTCAAGCTTATAGGCCAATTGGCCAATTCTTTGAACAATCTTATATGATCAGTGTATCTATGTCACGACCAGCCTCGAGGCCATCTGGTGCCTTACCCCGGGCACCCTAGTGATACAACATCAGAGAAAATCAGCGGAAATAAAACTTAAACATGAAACAAGACATAAAATAAGAAACATGCTAACCAAAACGGTCACCTTCCTGTATATATATATATATCAAATCGAACAGTTAAATCCTTTACAAACCCTGCCACACATGTGATACTACAGGACCTAAGAATTTTATAACAACTATGGACGGACGGGGCCCCGCCATACCCCGAATGTACAAGAACCTACAATCTCGAGAATCATACCAAAAGATAAGCCTCGAGAAAGCGGAGCTTCCCAACGTTGGTGTGATCCTATGAGCGAGGATCAACAACCGGTGTACCTCTACTGCGGCGTGACGCGGCCGAAGGAGGTCGATAACATGTACCAAGTATGTAAAGCGAAAATCATAATGAAATCATAATAGTCTATATAAAGCGAGAGGCATGTATGATAACCAAACTACGATACCTGATGTATAGCGATGCATGTCAAGTCGGACTTACGCCTCAAAGTCATCATGCGTGGAACTCCTTCCCGCCAGCCGTGATCTATGGCATAAATCATAATCATGTGACGCGCGTGGCATCCTACCTCACCGGCGTGCACATATACAATACATATATATCTCGCCGTGGAATCTCCGTCACTGCCGGCGTAGGTGTAACATATAACCATGTGAAAGCGCGGTGGCATCCTACCTCATTTGTCGGCGTACATATACAATACATATATATATAACATTCCCCGGAATCCTCATCGGTGTAGACATGTCTTGGGAGCTAGCCCGTGGAGTAATAATCGTATATACCGTGCCGAATCCTCATCGGTGTAAAGTGCTTCATGGGAGCTAGCCCGTGGATTAATAATAATGGCCACATTGTCACGCCCGAACCCGGGCGTGGTCGTGCCCCTTTGAGCACCATACCTTAACAACTAAGTAAGCGAAATTAAATAACACCATTTTTTTAAAACCAACATACGTGCAAAGCCGACAAAGTGCCATAATATACATACTCAAAAGACACTACACAATACATGAGTCAATCCACATATGAATCTGGACCTCAGAGTTTCTTTGAGGCGTGGGACAAGGCCCGCCGTGCTCGTAATCGTACAAAAGCACATCGAAAGAACTTATACCACAAAGATAAACTCCTGAACAGATGGAGCTATCCAAAAACTCTGAGCAGGGTCCTACACCTGCCGATCACCAAACAACGTACCTAAACCTGCGGCATGAACGCAGCCCCCCGAAGGAGGTCGATGCGAAGAATGTACCAAGTATGTGAAGCGATGAAATCTTGTAATGAAATCAAGCAATCTAAACAAAGCAGAGACATGTATGATAGCCAACCTACGATTACCTGATACATAGCGGTCATAAGTCGAGGGCGCGTATGCCAAGTCATTTCTAAAATGTAACCATGGGTCTCACGCCCATAATATCAATCATGCGTGTAATCCTTCCGCCATGCCGCGATCCATGATATAATATAACGCAATAGGCATACGTGAGCACCAAGTCCCTGTGTCCTAAAGCATGCGGGCGAGTAGGAAAACGAGCAGGTGGTATAACGTCTTGGAGTTTACCCCTCATTTATACTCTTTCCCTGGAGAAGGTGGTAAAACAGGGGGTATAATGTCTTGGCGGTTTACCCCTCATTTATACTCTTACCCTGGAGAAGGTGGTAAAGCAGGGGGTATAATGTCTTGGGGTTTACCCGCCATTTATACTCTTACCTGGAGAAGGTGGTAAAGCGGGGTATAATGTCTTGGGGTTTACCCTCACTTATACTCTTACCTGGAGAAGGTGGTATAGCGTCTTGGGGTTTACCTCACTTATACTCTTACCCTATCTCAACCGTAGTCGAACAACACATAAGCACTACCATGTCTTTTATAAAAATCCGAAAATTTAACCCAGTACTACAAATAACGGAAGCATACGTGGAATCCACATCACCGTAAGTGCGTCGAGTAACTTACCAAGACAGGCAATTCTCCAACCGAGTCGCGGCGTAATAAAACATAATACTTGCACTCAAAGGCTATCACCACACATAGGCAAGTTCATAAAATCTATAGACTTTCATTTTATAAACTCAAGGCACGTATAGAATAATTCTCAATTAAACAAGCCAAAGTACTTATCGAGGCACACTTAGACTAATTCTCGATTAATCAAGCCAAAGTACTTATCAAGGCACACTTAGAATAATTCTCAATTAATCAAGCCAAAGTACTTATCAAGGCACACTTAGAATAATTCTCAATTAATCAAGCCAGAGTACTACGTACGTACATTCTTTTCAAAATACTCCTTTCTATGTAAAACCCCAAGATACTAACACCGTAGTATCGAGGTGTGTCTATTTTTCAAAGTAAGTTACTACACTTTTAGAAAACTCATTTCAAAGCTTGAAATCAAGTAACTTCAAATTTTCACAATCTAGGCAACTTATGCCCATTAATCAAAATAGACAACTTTCTTAACCTTCCATAAAGCCGTTATAACCAACTTCCCATAAAGCCGTTATAACCCTTTATGGTTTTAGACATATTCATTCCTTTTATAACCAAGAGACTTATACTAATTAAAACCAAGTATCACATACTTACAAACCAAGTTCTTAACTTTCAAAATACTTCAAGTCTCTTAATATTTAGAAAACAAGTTTCTTCTACTTTTAAACCTCAAGTAAATCACTCCTTTAAAACAAGTTACTTCTCTTAAATCATGTCATTTCTCATCTTTTAAACCAATTAAGTAAATCTCCTTTAACTCCCCTAAAGTCATTACAACAACCCTTAGGTTTTGGAACTAAGGCACTAGCCAAAAGGTTTGGAAACCACTTCCTTTTCAAGACTCTATGTACTTTAAGTGAAATACTTTCACTTTTAAGAATCCAAACTTCACTAAGGAAATGGATTATACAATTTAAAATTTAAATATCAAAGTACAATCAAGGAAGTACATAGAACAATTTCTATTTTAGGCAATCCAAATACAACCAAGGAATGGATCATTTAAGGAGTAGGACATACTTTCTTTATCTTAAGGAATCATGCTAGAAGAGGAGATAGTTCACATACCTTTCGGCTAAATCCACAAGCTGCCGAATACGCGTGCGTAGAAGTGTCAACCTATAATGGTCACAACAAGACTATCAACTTCTAGTCTCTAATCACACGCCCGAAACCCGTGTTGATCGTGCCTTACCGGGCACCTTAGTGATACAACATCGAGTAATCGTGAACATAAAACATAACATGAGACAGTAGTATAAAACAATAATCAGGAAAACTTGCCTTTCGCATATATAAACAATCTTTTAAAGAGAAACAGTTTAATCCTTTTTACAAACCACCGCCACAACAAAGACCTGCACTTAAGATTTGCAATAACTATGGCGGGACGGGGCCCGCCATACCACGAATGCATACCTACAACGGCGGCGGACTATACACCGAAGCTTCCGGGAGAAACGGGCTTTCCCAAATCTTTGACCGTGACCCTAGGCGAGGATCGTCAGGTGTACCTTTTCTCGCGGCGTGAACGCGGCCCGAAGGAGGTCGATAACATGTACAAGTATGTGAAATCGTAAAGTATCATCAGAATCGAAATCATAGTAATCCATATAAAGCAGGAAACATGTATGATAACCAACTACAGTTCACAACAACTAAGCAGTCATGTCAAGTCAGGGACTCACGCCCTCAAAGTCATCACAATAAGGCCGTGCAGGTAAATGCGAGCATAGCCGACTACTAAGACCCCGATTACAAATGCCACAAATCAGATCACGAGGTCTCTAGACCGCACTACGGGATCGGCCGCCAATGGCCGCAGATCAATGTCGCGTCTATTCTCGAACTCGCGATTCGCGCATAGGTCACACTGCAGACCGCATAAGGTATTCTCGAATCACGGTCCTAGACCACCCGAGGTATACCGCGTCGGCGACCTAACCTCGGTATCCGTCTGGACTTCCACTCGCATAGCCCTCGCGACCGCATAGTCCCTCGGAGACCGCATAGGAATCCCCGCGTCGTGCTAAACACCGGAATGATCGGTCGATCCTGGAGCATACCGCGACTCGCATAGTCTCGAGGACCGCGTAGGCCGTATAGACCGCGTCAGGGTGGCAAGCCTCGGTATACATCGAGGGTAGGTGATATAATAACGATCTGATGGACTTACGCTTTAATAATGTAAGCACAACAAGAATGACCCCCTTACATAACAATCACAAGATACTAACACAAGTAGCATCCTAACATGTTTACTTATCAAATCAACAAGAAAGTATTACAAGGCTATCACAAACCAATACAATCAAGTTGTTCACACAAGGTACTTTCTACTAACAAGTTCGAGTATCTAACCCCAACGTACTTCATACATTAAATCTTTAAAAGATCCGTTCCTATCACATAAGTCACACAATACCCGTAGTATAAAATAGAGTGACTGTCTTTTTAAGTAAACCAAAACACTTACCTTTGTAAAATCAAGTAACAACATTATTTTCCAAGCGTTAAGTTTGCCTAATTTCAAATGTTCGGTTTCTTATTTAAAAAGGTTTAGTAGTTCATAGTCTTATTCATTCAAGAATATAATCCTTTTTATTAACCAATTGAGAAACATAAGCCTTACATGTAAGTAGGTTATTCTTATTTATAACAATCTTATTACAGCAGCCATGATCTAGGAAATATCATTTTGTCTTATCTTGGAAACACATGCGGATGGAAGTTTCTCGGTTTTAATCATACTTAATTATTCAAAACATTTCCTTTTTGTTAACATGCGATGGTTTGTCGATACACATCCACGATTTCCAAAATCGGTAAAACATTCTTAAGCCGTTATACCTAACTTCCCATAAAGCTAGTATAACTCTTAAGTTTTCAAAAAATACATTACTACATATTCTTTCAAAATGATTTATAAACCTTTTGAAATACTTGAAGTTCTTCATTAACACATAACAAGTCGATTATAATCAAATCGATTTACCTTTCAAAACCACAACCCATTTTCTTACCTACATAAAGTATTATAACCAACTTCCCATAAAGCCGTTATAACACTTTATGTTTCTAACAATCAAACACGTATGCGTCACCGTACTACATAGTTCACACATATCATGCTAGGAGAGATAGGAAGAGGTTCACGTACCTCGCGACGAGTATCGACTAATAGCAAACGCTCAACGATCGGCTACTCCTTAAGCCAGTGGATCATTCCACACGTAGCACTTCAACCTATAAGGCCACGGCGGCTTATTAACATTGTAGAACATTCTACGTAAAATTCGCACCACACTCCCACGCGGCGTAAATCTCCTCTCTATCGAGGCGGCTACCAAGCCAACGGGGGGTTATACATCTAACCCGACGGGTACAATTCTACTATCTGGTAATACTACAAGTCTCATGTATGTCGATCTATGTAGTTCTGATTGATTCGATTCCTTATTCTTGAGCTTAAGTCAAAGACATTGCCCAACAACTACGTTCGATTATATATAGTATACTTTAACTATATATTCTAACAACATGTAATATCCAATTACAATAGGGACAAGATAATTACCTCGATAAGCCCATAATTATCCGAGTTTAAAGTCGATCTTAGCAATCGTTTAGCTCAACTCAGCGCTCAACCCATCTAAACCACCCTTAGAAGTTCTAACCAACTTCTACACAACACTCCAACGGACTATGGAGATTTTCCTAGGGTTTCGGTTTGTGGTGACGGGAAGTATAATAGTATTTACTGGCTTTTCGTATAGGTATAACCTTAGAATACAACAAGGTATCTGGCTAAGGTAATTTGGGCATTATAACAATACTTTTGAGAGTATTTCTACCAAGAGGGGTATTATATGAAAACAAACTAGGCTAGGGGTACCCACGCCACACCAAAGGAGGGGTGGCTACCACTCGGCCTACCCACTGGGGAACTCTCGGCAAGGGCCTGCGAAAGGAGGAAGGCTCTCAAGACTTAGGCATTTTGGATGAAGAAGTTCATGAAGGAGAGGGTATTTATAGCACAAGCAAGGCCAACCAATGGCGAGATCTAGCCAAGTGTATAGCAAGTGTAAGGCGAGATTCACCCAAGTGCCCCCAGACCTACTCGCCCAAAACCCTGCAAATATCTACCAAGACCTTGCTCGTTCAATCGGCCCTAACGCCGCTTCAAGTCCACCAAGAGGTGCCAAGTGTTGCCCTCTCGTTGGTCCAAAACGTTTCGTCTCTCGGAAAAATCCGCCAAAAATACTAAATGACATAGCGTAATTTACCCTTCGTAAGTTAGGTAGAACGTTTCGTCGAAAAACGACTCTAGCAGGGTGTTGTGCACAAACATATTTACGGCGGGTGCCACGTGGGGTGACACGTGTCCCCGATTAAATCAAAATATTTCGTCTTCGAAAATATCTATAACGCCAAAATCTCAAAATCAAAGCGGGCCCCACAAATCAGTAAATTTCTCGTGGGCCCACGTGACCATTTCCGAAAATAAAATTCCATAATTCTAATATAATCAAAGAAGTCAAAACCAAATATGGGAATCGATTCCCATTAACGAACCTTTTCCTTCAAAACCGAAACTTTTCCGTGGAAAATTCGCCTCTTTCTTTCCAATCTTTCGTCGTATTCTCGCACGTGCGTCCTCGCATCGTACCACGGAACTACGGGTATAACATTCTTCCCGCCAGAAACATTCGTCGAATGTTCCTTCTAAGTCTCAAGCGAGCGCGTGCGATATAGTCTTCACTACTATACTTACGAAACAATCGCCACGGTGGCCGAAATACCCACGCAAAATACCTACATCCAAGTCCACGAGGAAACACCTCTAACATCACCACAAATAATACTACTTTTGTCACTTTGTCGCGAGCCTTGCTCCAGCGACCCAACAAATGGTGCCGGCTGCGTGCGATCAAGGTATCGTACACTCGAATTCTTACCATATTTACGTCGCTTTAGTATCAAAACTTCGGGGTTACTATCTCTAACGAGGTCATCATTAGCGGGAACATTCGGATGGATCTTCGATGCTTTCCGAACATAACAATCTGAAAAGGCCGGACGTCCTTCCTCCTAAGTCGGACGGCAAATGCTAACATATAAGCAACCGCCTATTCTTCACATGAACTTACAAAGGCCCAAAGTAACTCGGGCTAAGTTCCTTCTGTTTCAAAACTCGTCACACCGTCGGGTGGTACTTTTAAGAAGGCAGGCCGTCGGCACGAACTCTGGCGTCGTCGTAGATTATCCGCACGATTCCTCCGAGCGCGAAATTCTTCTAGATGAGCTTTACCACATCCACGATCTGCTGGAACAAGCTGATCGACTATCAACCTTGCCAACATCAGACCAATCGGCAGTGACTTACCTTCTGCGCGAGGCTTCGTAAGGCGACATCCGAACACCGGAATGGTAGCTTAAGCGCTCCTCGCGGAGACAACAATCCTGCAACTACCGCAGAAATCCACTTTTGGCGGCGGCGAATGCGGTCTGAGACTGCTGAGTCTTAACCTGCTGGTAAAACTTCGAGAAACAAAACAGCGCAACTGGGCTCCACATGCGCCATAAGGTGAAGGTAGGCACCGTGCAGCCTTACAACCTTTACGATAAAACAACAACTGCGAGTGAGCGGTCGGCCAGAAGAACACGATGGGCTGCCCCCATCGACCGACCAGCGGTGAGCGCGTCCACGAACTCGTCTGTTGGTCACTAAACTTGGGCTAACACCCTCGTGACCACAACCTGGCGGGACCACCACAACCGGACCCGCACCAACATGCCGCGGGTTGACCGCAACATAGCCCTCAACCGGCAGGCCGGCGTTGCATGAAACACTAGCTCCCGGAAGGAACATCTCACTAAACACGTTACGAAAACCTACGGTCTTCTTAGCTCGACTACCTCTTTCATTTCATACCACAGGGACTATCCCAAACATAGCTCACGTGCACTATGCACTCGATGAGGATCAAACATCACTACACCTTTACTCGAGATGGCCTTACCTCAAGGTGCAGACGTATAACACTCTAAGGCTCGCACGCCTGCATTCCCCAAATCTTACTCGGTTAACCACGCGTGATTTCTCATCACAACTACCGGCTGCTATCGAACATAGCACTTAAGGTATACTCGCGAAAGTTACGAAGGACCTTCTGCTGCAGCCTGCCTGCTGTCCTTGGTTAACCGTCAATCTCTACGTTTTCGGCTGCGTACATAAGCGCGTACCACAGGCCATGCTCAACCAATGAAGAATTACTTTTGCACAACCCTCTTAGGTAGTCATCAAGACTCGTGGTACGTCGGTATAATCTCTGGTAGCCAAATCTATAGCTAATGTAACGGTCGCCTCTTTGCGATCTATATTCACTGTTCCGGCCGTGGGCGAAGGTTCAAATATCGTGGACGCGGAGCTGCGTCATCATGCTAAACTCTGCGGGGCTAGTGGCGTCGCGAAATCCCGAATGAAGCACTACCTGGGTAATGATTGGGCTGTGCCCTCATGACCTTCGAACTCAACTCGCGGCCCGCCGGCGCACGCCTCACGGGCGGGTTGCCTACGCGGAGGCATAGCGATAAGGAATGAATTTCGTCGGAGGTCGACTTACAACGGCTACAAGGCACGATCTCGAGTGAGAAGAATAGAAACCAATCCTAAATATCCTATAGCCTCACGATTATTGGTGTGGTGCAACACACGATAATCAAGACTCTCTTGATACGGTCGTAGACACTTTCAGGATTAAGCGCTCTGATACCACTCTGTCACGCCCGAAACCGGCCCGTGATCGTGCCTTACCGAGCACCTTAGTGATACAACATCCAGTGTCAGTAGAACATAAAAACATAACATGAGACAGTATAAAACAATAATCATGGCTTGCCTTCGGCATATATAAACAATCTTTTAAAGAAACGGTTTAATCCTTTTTACAAACCACGCTTCAGCATTACTACAGACCTCTAAGATTTGCAACAACTATGGCGGGACGGGGCCGCCATACCACAGATATGTACATACCTACAACGGCAGGGACTATACCAGCAAGCTTCCGGAGAAGCGGGCTTTCCCAAATCTTTGACGTGACCCTAAGAGCGAGGATCGTCGGGTGTACCTTTTCTGCGGCGTGAACGCGGCCCGAAGAGAGTCGATCTGGCATGTACCAAGTATGTGGCGTAAAGTATCATGGCGAAATCATAGTAATCCATATAAGCGGAAAGCATGTATGATAACCAACTACGATTCCACAACAACTAGCGATCATGTCAAGTCGAGGACTCGCGCCTCAAAGTCATCACAATAAGGCCGTGCGGGGTAAATGCGAAGGCATAGCCGACTACTAAGACCCCGGTACCACAAATGCCACAAAGCGTATCACGAGGTCTCTCTGGCGCACGAGATCGAAGGCGGCCAACGCCCGCGATATCGATGTCTTAGCGTCTATTCCTGGAACTCTCGCGATTCGCGTAGGTCATGAGACCGCGCATAAGGTATTCTCGAATCACGGTCCTAGACCACACGAGGTATACCGCGTCGAAAGCGACCCTAACCACCGGTATCCGTCTGGACTTAGCGGCCGCATAGCCCTCGAGACCGCATAGTCCCTCGGAGACCGCGTAGGGAATCCCGCATCGGGCTAAACACCGGAATGATCGGTCGATCACTCGAGCATACCGCGACTCGCGTAGTCTCGAGGACGCGCGATAGTATAGACGCGTCAAGGGTGGCAAGCCTCGGTATACGATCGAGGGTAGGTGATATAATAACGATCTGATGGACTTACCTTTTAATAATGTAAGCCTGAGAATGACCACTTACATAACAATCACGAGATACTAACACAAGTAGCGTCCTAACATGTTTACTTATCAAATCAACAAGAAAGTATTACAAGGCTATCACAAACCAATACAATCAAGTTGTTCACACAAGGTACTTTCTACTAACAAGTTCGAGTATCTAACCCCAACGTGCTTCATACATTAAATCTTTAAAAGATCAGTTCTATCACATAAGTCACCTGATACGTAGTATAAAATAGAGTGGTATCTTTTAAATAAAGCAAAACACTTACCTTTGTAAAATCAAGTAACAACATTATTTTCCAAGCGTTCGAGTTTGCCTAATTTCAAATGTTCGATTTCTTATTTTAAAAAGGTTTAGTAGTTCATAGTCTTATTCATTCAAGAATATAATCCTTTTTATTAACCAATTGAGAAGCATAAGCCTTACATGTAAGTAGGTTATTCTTATTTATAACAATCTTATTACAATGACCATGATCTAGGAAATATCATTTTGTCTTATCTTAGCTTCATGCGGATGGAAGTTTCTCTTGGTTTTAATCATACTTAATTATTCAAAACATTTCCTTTTTATTATTGCGGTGGTTTGTCGATCACATCCTGATTTCCAAAATCAGTAAAACATTCTTAAGCCGTTATACCTAACTTCCCATAAAGCTAGTATAACTCTTAAGTTTTCAAAAAATACATTACTACACATATTCTTTCAAAATGATTTATAAACCTTTTGAAATACTTCAAGTTCTTCATTAACACATAACAAGTCAGTTATAATCAAATCGATTACCTTTCAAAACCACAACCCATTTTCTTACCTACATAAAGTCATTATAACCAACTTCCCATAAAGCGGGTTATAACACTTTATGTTTTACAACAATCAAACACGTATGCGTCTACCGTACTACATAGTTCACACATATCATGCTAGGAGAGATAGGAAGAGGTTCACGTACCTCGCGGCGAGTATCGACTAATAGCAAACGCTCCCAACATGGCTACTCCTTAAGCCAAGTGGATCATTCCACACGTAGCACTTCAACCTATAAGGCCAAGTGACTTATTAACATTGTAGAACATTCTACGGAAAATTCGGCAAAGACTCACACGCGGCGTAAATCTCCTCTCTATCGGTAGCTACCAAGCCAACCGGGGGTTATACATCTAACGACGGGTACAATTCTCTTATACCGTAATACTACACAAGTCTCTTGTCTGATCCTATGTAATTCTGATTGATTCGATTCCTTATTCTTGAGGCTTAAGTCAAAAGACATTGCTAACAACTACGTTGATTATATATAGTATACTTTAACTATATATTCTAACAACATGTAATATCCAATTACAATAGGGGACAAGATAATTACCTCGATAAGCCCATAATTATCCGAGTTTAAAGTCGATCCTTAGCAATCGTTTAGCTCGACTCCGAAGCGCTCGACCCTCTAAACCACCCTTAGAAGTTCTAACCAACTTCTACACAACACTCCAACCACTATGGAGATTTTCCTAGGGTTTCGGTTTTGTATTGACGGGAAGTATAATAGTATTTACGGGCTTTTCAGATAGGTATAACCTTAGAATACAACAAGGTATCTGCTAAGGTAATTTGGGCATTATAACAATACTTTTGAGTATTTCTACCAAGAGGGTATTATATGAAAACAAACTAGGCTGGGGGTACCCACGGCCACACCAAGGAGGGGGTGGCTACCCCTCGACCTACCAGTGGGGAACTCTCGGCGAGGGCCTCGCGAAAAGGGAGGAAGGCTCTCAAGACTTAGGCATTTTGGATGAAGAAGTTCATCAAAGGAGAGGGTATTTATAGCACAAGCCAAGGCCAACCAATGGCGAAGATCTAGCCAAGTGTATAGCAAGTGTAAGGCCAAGATTCGCTGAAGTGCCCCCTAGACCTACTCCTTAAAACCTCGCAAATATCTACCAAGACGCGCTTTCATTCAATCGGCCCTAACGCCGCCAGTCCACCAACGAGGGTGCCGAGTGTTGCCTCTCGTTGGTCCAAAGCGTTTCGTCTCTCGGAAAAATCCGCAAAAATACTAAATGACATAGCCGTAATTTACCGCCCGTAAGTTAGGTAGAGCGTTCGTCGAAAACGACTCTAACAGGGTGTTGTGCACAAACATATTTCGGCCCGAGGTGCCACGTGGGGTGACACGTGTCGCCCCCGATTAAATCCAAAATATTTCGTCTTAGAAAATATCTATAACGACCAAAATCTCAAAATCAAAGCGGGCCCTACAAAAGTAAATTTCTCCCGTGGGCCCAGCGTGACCATTTCAAAATAAAATTCCATAATTCTAATATAATCAAAGAAGTCCAAACCAAATATGGGAATCCATTCCCATTAACGAACCTTTTTCCTTCACAAAAACCGGAAACTTTTCCGTGGAAAATTCACCTCTTTCTTCCTTTCCAATCTTTCTGTCGTATTCTCGTACGTACGTCCTCGCATACATACCCTGGAACTACGGGGTATAACACTAACGTAGAATAATACTAAGTATACAGTCTCTAATTCTACGGAAAATCGGGCAGCACTTCATTTGTTTCTACTCACTTTGCCACCTTTTCAAGTAGGAATACAATAACCAACACGCCACATTTAAGGCTCAAAACAACAACCAAACAAAGGGGATTACACGCCTTACAATACGTGTAAAATTCCGCCCCACAATTCATACGAAGTAGTTTAATGCTCACTAGCCATTCTCGGCCAACTTACATAACCAACAATTCAAAGTCTTTTCCAATCCTTTTCCAATTCCAAGTTCTAAGGTCTAACATATTATATAGTCACAAACAACTTCAACAACTACAATTTCCTTCTTTCTACAACATGCGACGACTTAAACTAATAATTGACTTGAATTGTAATCTTAAGGCTAACATGCTAGTTTTTGGATTAGGGTTCCAATAGCCAATATACTTATCAAACTTCATACTATATAACTCGTGCTTGCTAATATCCATAGCTCTGACAATGATAAGTAAGTCTTAACTACTAAAACGACAAAATTTATACCTTTATAAGCCCTTAAAGTTTCCAAGATTCAAAGTCGCGCCTTAGCAATTCTTAGCTCATTTCCTTAAGTTCCAATCCGCTCCAAGCACTCCTTAGAAGCCTATGAAGAACCCATCTTCAAGTTCCAACTTCAAAGATGAAGAACTCCTTAAGTTTCCGCCTTGCGACTAATACGAAAACGCCATTTTCCGAAATCTTTCTATTGAGATATCCTTACAATACCCTTAGGGACATTGAGTTTAAGTCTTGTGAATAAAGGATCACAAACTAAAAAATTTCTTGTGCGAAAGGTAGTGAACCCGAGAGCATGTCTTGAAGAACACAAGGTTCTCTAATTTTTCTAAGTGTAAAAAGCCAAGTCTTGCTACTAGTTGGGTATATAAAACATATTGGAGGGCTTAGATTAACACACTTGTGGGCTAGGATGAAGAACAATTAATGTAAAGCCAAGTGGACAAGTTGACTTGGTCAACAAACTCAAGCTAGCAAGACTTATCTTCCACCATGGTAAATGACCATTCTACCCTTACTAAATTTCGTCCAAGACCATATGTGGGGGTGCCACGTGTCGCCCTCTCATTCGTCCATAAAATTCCGTAACCCTCGTGGGCCCCACAAAACGTAAAATTCCTCGGGTGGGCCCCACATGACCAAATCCGTAAAAATAAATTTCCATAATGCTAATAAGTTCCATAATCCTCAAATAATACATTTTGAGAATCCAATTCTCATCAACGAACATTTTTCCTTCCCGACGTTCGGAAGATTTTCCGTCGGAAAAACAATTCTCCCTTTCGTACTAATTTACAAGTCTTGATTCCTTACATACATTCTCTTATACATGTCCTGGACTTACGGGATGTAATATTCTTCCCCCCTTAGAAACATTCGTCCCCGAATGTTCTTAGTCGGTTGTCAAGCTATACAAACTCCGGCATAAACTCTATACTATGCCTCTCAATCAAAACTGCACAAGACCAACGATGTCACACATGGCCCAACATACGTAAACATAACAATGGACCTTCCGTCATGCCCCTTCTCACAAAACTCGAAGGTTCTTGTCTTTATCACAAACATGATCTTTAGAGGTTCCTTTCTTTCCTTACTTGTCATACTTTCTCGTGCTTTCAAACTCATCTAGTACACGTCAAAATCTCAAATATTGTTTCGTTCTCCAATCCTTGAGTTACTATCCAAACTTGGCCATATTGTTACTTACTTTCCGTTAAGGCTCTTCTGGTCCTTACGACCTGATTAGATGGAACGCGTCCACAAACTCGTCTGATCAAATAGACTTGGGCCTTGCACGCTCGTGACCCTATCACATACGGGACCATTTCTAATCGACATCACCCCATTCCATACTACCGGTGACCGAAATGAGTCCATAACCCGACTCATCGTCACACTTAACTTCTCATTCTTAGTAAATAAATCTTTCTTATCTCAAGGTACTTCTCACCCTATCCCCTATTCACTGTGAGGTTCGCCACATAGGTCAATTATTTCTATTGTACAATCTTCCTATTGGTCTTACAACTTTATGGGAAATTACAACTTGTGAACTCTACACAACTATAGTCTCGGTTCACTTACCATTCTTGTCAACATTCTTACTTTTCACTTACTAATCAAAGTATTCCTATCTCTGAAGTTACTATCACTTACAATCGCTAGCAATAAAGGGAAAACATATACGCTAGGGCAAAATCGAATCTAATAATGCACGTATGATTCAAAAGAATCGATATATATCAGTAACCGTGCGATGTCGCCTCCGATCCCGTCCAAGAGTCACGTCATCTGCGGTTCAAGGACGCCGTAACTATAAACTCCACGACCTACCACGGGCTAACATCCAACACCTTGCAGGAACGTATTATGAAGGAAAGGGAACCAACCATCGGCCTCATAGGGTGAGCCACCTCACCGGTGCTCTTTCTAAAAGGACATACCCTCCGAATATGGCCCGGACGACCACAATAAAAACAAACGCCTGTTCCATAACGGTATTTCCCCGAATGACGCTTACCACATCTGATACACTGAGGAATAGGTGGCCTTGACCGAGAAAGTCCTCTGCTCCTCTGAGAACCTCGACCCCTGGAGCTTGGACCGGCTCCTAAATACCTTGTGGGGTCCAATATCCCACCTGTGAACTGCGGGGGTATGTACTGGGTAGGCTGGGACGAATATCTCACTCGCTGCTGAGGCTGCTCGTCCAAAAACTCACCGGGATAACCAACCGGTCTAGCCCTCTTACGCAGATCTCCGCGCTGGCCCTCTACCCCCTGTACATCTGCATGTCTTGGTAGAGTAACCTCCTGTGATGAAATCAGAGCACCGCTATTTTGGTCAATAACATAATCGCTTCCTCATGACCTATAGTCTTCTCCTAATCGAGAAATCGAGGCTCGTCTTTGGGCCTCAAAACTGCGCAGAAGAACTTCGCCATCGCGGAACAACATCCGGTATACCCTGGGCGTAAGCCCTATCAACTCTCTGAGTCTGACTAGTAGCTCCTGCTACTCTTTTGCCCTTACGGGTGGTGTGGCCTCTCGAGGCATAATCGTAACACAAAATCACGTCGAGAGGAATTATCTTACTAACACAGCTCTGGCACAATCTTAGAGTGAGAAGAATAAAACCAACTCTAAATGTCCTGTAGCCTCCTGCTTATGGGTGTGGCGCACAACACACCGATAATCAAGACTTACTAGACACGGTCTGTAGACATTCAGGATCGATCGCTCGATACCACTTTGTCACGCCGAACCCGGGCGTGATCGTGCTCTACAGGCACCCTTCTACCTTAACAACTAAGTAAACTGCGGAAATTAAATAACACCATTTTTTTTTTAAAAACCAAAATACGTGCAAGAGCAAAGCCGTGGTTTCGCCATAATATACATACTCAAAAGACCTACCACGATACGTGAGTCCAATCCAGCATATGAATACGCACTCTAAGAGTTTTATCAACTGACGGGACAAGGCCCCGCCGTACTCCATAATCGTACAAAAGCTCATCTTGAAAGAACTTATACCACAAAGATAAACTCCCGAGCGGATGGAGCTATCCAAAACTTCGGGCGTGGTCCTACACCGCCGATCACCAAACATCGCACCTAAACTCGCGACATGACGCGGCCCGAAAGAGGTCGGACAAGAGTGTACCAAGTATGTGAAACGAAGAAATCAGTAATGAAATCAAGCAGTCTAAACAAAGCGAGACATGTATGATAGCCAACCTACAGTACACAACACATAAGCAGTCATAACAAGTCAGGGACGCATGCCCTCAAGTCATTTCTAAAATGTAACCATGGGTCTCACGCCCATAATATCAATCATGCCCGTGGAATCCTTCCTCACTGCCGGCAGTCCATGATATAATATAACACTAATAGGCATACATGAACACCAAGTCCCACCCGTGTCCTAAAACTGTACGGGCCAAGTAGAAAAACGAGCAGGTGGTATAACGTCTTGGGGTTTACCCCTCATTTATACTCTTACCCTGGAGAAGGTGGTAAAGCAGGGGGTATAATGTCTTGGGGGTTTACCCCTCATTTATACTCTTACCCTGGAGAAGGTGGTAAAGCAGGGGGTATAATGTCTTGGGGGTTTACCCCTCATTTATACTCTTACCCTGGAGAAGGTGGTAAAGCAGGGGGTATAATGTCTTGGGGGTTTACCCCTCACTTATACTCTTACCCTGGAGAAGGTGGTATATCATCTTGGGGGTTTACCCCTCACTTATACTCTTACCCTATCTCAACCGGCCGTCAAACAACACATAAGCACTACCATGTCTTTTATAAAAATCCGGGAATTTAACCCAAGTACTACAAATAACGGAAGCATACCCGTGGAATCCCACATCACTATCGGTGCGTCCAGTAACTTACTACAAGACAATGACCCCAACCGAGAGTCGCGACAACGTAATAAAACATAATACTTGCACTCAAAGGCTATCACCAGCACACATAGGCAAGTTCATAAAATCTATAGACTTTCATTTTATAAACTCAAGGCACATATAGAATAATTCTCAATTAAACAAGCCAAAGTACTTATCAAGGCACACTTAGACTAATTCTCAATTAATAAAGCCAAAGTACTTATCAAGGCACACTTAGACTAATTCTTAATTAATCAAGCCAAAGTACTTATCAAGGCACACTTAGAATAATTCTCAATTAATCAAGCCAAAGTACTTATCAAGGCACACTTAGAATAATTCTCAATTAATCAAGCCAAAGTACTACGTACGTACATTCTTTTCAAAATACTCCTTTCTATGTAAAACCCCAAGATACTAACACCCATAGTATCAAGGTGTGTCTATTTTTTCAAAGTAAGTTACTACACTTTTAGAAAACTCATTTCAAAGCTTGAAATCAAGTAACTTCAAATTTTCACAATCTAGGCAACTTATGCCCATTAATCAAAATAGACAACTTTCTTAACCTTCCATAAAGTCGTTATAACCAACTTCCCATAAAGCCGTTATAACCCTTTATGGTTTTAGACATATTCATTCCTTTTATAACCAAGAGACTTATACTAATTAAAACCAAGTATCACATACTTACAAACCAAGTTCTTAACTTTCAAAATACTTCAAGTCTCTTAATATTTAGAAAACAAGTTTCTTCTACTTTTAAACCTCAAGTAAATCACTCCTTTAAAACAAGTTACTTCTCTTAAATCATGTCATTTCTCCTCTTTTAAACCAATTAAGTAAATCTCCTTTAACTCCCCTAAAGTCATTACAACAACCCTTAGGTTTTGGAACTAAGGCACTAGCCAAAAGGTTTGGAAACCACTTCCTTTTCAAGACTCTATGTACTTTAAGTGAAATACTTTCACTTTTAAGAATCCAAACTTCACTAAGGAAATGGATTATACAACTTACAATTTAAACATCAAAGTACAATCAAGGAAGTACATAGAATAATTTCTATTTTAGGCAATCCAAATACAACCAAGGAATGGATCATTTAAGGAGTAGGACATACTTTCTTTATCTTAAGGAATCATGCTAGAAGGAGATAGTTCACATACCTTTCTGGCTAAATCCACAAGCTGCCGAATCGCGTGCGTAGAAGTGTCAACCTATAATGGTCACAACAAGACTATCAACTTCTAGTCTCTAACGTAGAATAATACTAAGTATACGGTCTACAATTCTACGGAAAATCGGGCAAAGACTTCCTTTGTTTCTACTCACTTTGCCACCTTTTCAAGGCCTAGAATACAATAACCAACACGCCACATTTAAGGCTCAAACAACAACCAAACAAAGGGGATTACACGCCTTACAATACGTGTAAAATTCCGCCCACAATTCATACGAAGTAGTTTAATGCTCACTAGCCATTCTCGTGACTTACATAACCAACAATTCAAAGTCTTTTCCAATCCTTTTCCAATTCCAAGTTCTAAGGTCTAACATGTTATATAGTCACAAACAACTTCAACAACTACAATTTCCTTCTTTCTACAACATGCGACGACTTAAACTAATAATCGACTTGAATTGTAATCTTAAGGCTAACATGCTAGTTTTCGGATTAGGGTTACAATAGCCAATATACTTATCAAACTTCATACTATATAACTCATGCTTGCTAATATCCATAGCTACAACAATAAGTAAGTCTTAACTACTAAAACGACAAAATTTATACCTTTATAAGCCCTTAAAGTTTCCAAGATTCAAAGTCGCGCCTTAGCAATTCTTAGCTCCTTTCCTTAAGTTCCAATCCGCTCCAAGCACTCCTTAGAAGCCTATGAAGAACCCATCTTCAAGTTCCAACTTCAAAGTTGAAGAACTCCTTAAGTTTCCGCCTTGCGACTAATACGAAAACGTCGTTTTTCCGAAATCTTTCTATTGAGATATCCTTACAATACCCTTAGGGACATTGGGTTTAAGTCTTGTGAATAAAGGATCACAAACTAAAAAAATTCTTGTGCAAAAGGTAGTGAACCCGAGAGCATGTCTTGAAGAACACAAGGTTCTCTAATTTTTCTAAGTGTAAAAAGCCAAGTCTTGCTACTAGTTGGGTATATAAAACATATTGGAGGGCTTAGATTAACACACTTGTGGGCTAGGATGAAGAACAATTAATGTAAAGCCAAGTGGACAAGTTGACTTGGTCAACAAACTCAAGCTAGCAAGACTTATCTTCCACCATGGTAAATGACCATTCTACCCTTACTAAATTTCGTCCAAGACCATATGTGGGGTGCCACGTGTCGCCCTCTCATTCGTCCATAAAATTCCGTAACCCTCGTGGGCCCCACAAAACGTAAAATTCCTCGGGTGGGCCCCACATGACCAAATCCGTAAAAATAAATTTCCATAATGCTAATTAGTTCCATAATCCTCAAATAATACATTTTGAGAATCCAATTCTCATCAACGAACATTTTTCCTTCCCGACGTTCGGAAGATTTTCCGTCGGAAAAACAATTCTCCCTTTCGTACTAATTTCCAAGTCTTGATTCCTTACATACATTCTCTTATACATGTCCTGGACTTACGAGATGTAACACACATGCCCCCGGAATCCCTCATCGGTGTAAACATACCCATGTGACAATAATAATATACCGGGAGTTTAACTTGGCATTGCGCGTGCCGGAATCCAATCGGTGTAGACATGTCCATGTGATAATAACAATGGAAGATACGTGGAATCCTCCACACGCCGATGCGCCCAAGTAAGTTCACAACAAGTCAGCCGACCCTCCATTGAGAGACGCGGTGGTATAGAAATACAATACTTGCACAACAAAGGCTATCACAACTAGCATAGACAAGTTCAACATACTCTTAGACTTTCATTAACATGTAAATTGATTCACCATTTATATAAACTCAAGTACTCCCATTTTATGCCAACAATCCGGGTTTTAACCCTAAAGTACTACGTACTTTAATTCTTTCAAAAAGATATCTTTTTACGTAAAAACAACTCGATACTAATATCCATAGTACCAAACACGTTCATGTTTAAATCAAGTACTTTATACTTTTTAAACCAAGTGGCTTACACTTTTAAAACAACGTCAAGTATACTTTTAAAACCCAAGTAACTAACTCTTTTAAGATCAAGGTACTCCTACCTTTTAAAACCAAGCCACTTATATTTTTCCATCAAGAAAAGTTCGATATTTGAAAACAAGTTACTTATACTTTTAAACTCAAGTTACTTCTCTTTTCCCAAAATCAAGTTACATGACTTTCAAATTACTTTAAGTCTCCTTACTTTAGAATGTTAAGAAATCAATACTTGTTTATAATGATTTTATTAACGCAACCATGATCTAGAAAATGTAATACAATTTTTTCTTATCTTAGCTTCTATGCAGATGGAAGATTCTACTTGTTTTAATATAATTATTTGTCATTACATTTTTCCTTTATTAACGCTGCAATGGCTTGTTCGATAGTTATTCCCATTTCCGAAATCAAATAAAACTTTATTCTTTTAAAGACCAAGTACTCATTACTCACGAATGAGGTTTCACCACTTTTTAACACCATTCAGGTCAATTATAAGTCAAGTCTCTTATCTTTTAAAATCAACAAACCATTCTTTTACCTACATAAAGTCGTTATAACCAACTTCCCATAAAGCCATTATAACACTTTATGTTTTAAACCTACCAAATTCGTTTAGCACACGTACGTCTACCGTACTACATAGTTCACAACAATCATGCTAGAAAGGATAGGAAGAGGTTCACATACCTCGCGACGATTATCGACAATTAGCAAAATGCTCCAAAGTACTATAACCTTGCTAGCCTTTTCCACCCTTCAAGTAGAATACGCTACTCGTAGTACTTCAACCTATAATGGCCATAAAACGTCTATTAACTTCTAGATCTCTTCGTAGAATATTCTAAGTACAAGGTTCCTTATGCTACGGAAAATTGGGCAGCACCCCCCTCGCAACCACATAAATATCCTCCTATATCAAGGCCCACTACCAAGCCAACAACTCCAAGGGGATTACACGCCCCACAATAATACTACAAGTCTCATCAGAATACAGTCCAATGTAAATACAGTTCAATTCTTTTTAATCATCCTTCCATATATCATATACTCAATTATACATTACTACAACATGTAATCTCCAATTACAATAGGGGGATAAAGATCATTACCTCGATAAGCCCAAAATTATCCAAGATTTATAAGTCGATCCTGAGCAACGTTTAGCTCCTATTCCTTACGCTCCAATCCGCTCCAAGCAACCCTTAGAAGTTTCTAAACAACTTCTCTTAACACTTCATCCAAGCTATGAAGATTTTCCTAGGGTTTTATTTTGCGACTATTGGAATAAAGTAGTATTTCCGGGCTCTTATGTTGGGATTACTTTGGAATACTACTAGGGGTATAAGGCTAGTGTATTTGGGTTTATACAACAACAATTGAAGTATTTCTACACCAAGTGAGGGGGGGGCGGGTGGACGAGAACTACAAATGAGGGAGTATTATGTTTGCCTTGGAAACTCTTAAGTGTGGATGAATAAGTCTTGCAACTTAAGGGGTATTTATAGGACAATCAATGGCCAAGATCAAAGCAAGTGTAAGGTGTAGATTGGGGACATGTGTGTGTGGATTCTACCAACCATATGTCCACCACAACTTTGAGACATGTGGCTAAAAAACATCCCACATGTCAAATGGACACCTAATCCGGCCCTAGGGCCACATGGGGGGTGCCATGTGTCGCCCTCCTATTCGTCCAAAATATTTCATCTCCCGAAAATATCCAAATATCCAAAATCTCGAAAACAAAGTGGGCCCCACAAAACCGTAAATTTTTCTCTGTGGGCCCCACGTGACCAAATCCGGAAATAAAATTTCATAATTCTCTAATATTCCAAAAAGTCTGAATACTAAATCTGGGAAACCAATTCCCATTAACGAACATTTTTTCTTCACAAAATCCGGAAACTTTTCCGTCGAAAAATCACATCTTTCTTCCTTTCCAATTTTAATGTCGTATTCTCGTACGTACGTCCTCATATACATACTCTGAAACTACGGGGTGTAACATTCTTCCCCCCTTAGAAACATTCGTCCCGAATTGTCACGACCCGACCGGGGCCCGTGACTGGTGCCTTACCCCGGGCACCCTCGTGATACAACATCAGAGAGAATCAGCGGAAATAAAAACATAAACATGAAACAAGAGACATGATAAATAAACAGGCCAACCAAAACAGTTGCCTTCTGTATATATTCATAAAACCCGAACAATTATCCTTTTTACAAACTCGCCACAACAGCATTACTGCACTTAAGAAGTGATAATAACTATGACGGGACAGGCCCCGCCATAACCCCGAATGTCTGAGAACCTCTGCACTGTGGTAACATACCAAAAGATAAGCCTCCGAGAAACGGCTTCCTAATACGAATCGTGATCCTATGAGCGAGGATCCACAACTGATGTACTTACTCGCGGCATGAACGCAGCCTCGGCGAGGTCGGCATAACAGTACCAAGTATGTGAACTAAAAATATCAGTAAATAAAATCATAAATACTATATAAAACAGAGACATGTATGATAACCAAACTACAACTCATAACATAAAAGCAAATATGTCAAGTCGTGACTCACGCCTCAAAGTCATCCTCACGCCCGTGGAACTCCTTCCTCACCGCCGGCCTAGGTACAAACCATGTGATACGTATACGTGTCTCGCCCATCTCATGGACCCAAGATAGAAACGTGTGAAATACATTCCCGGCTCATCTCATGAACTCGGTGAGTCGGATGGAATACATTCCTGGCCCATCCTACGGACGCGGTAATGAGTGAAATACATTCTGCTCATCCCGTGAACGCGTAGTCGAGTGAAATACATTCCGCTTATCCCATGAACCTAGTCGAGTAAAATACAAGATTGCACAACAAGGATATCACACGCAAACATAGGCAAGTTACACACAACTTAAGGTACTATCATTTTATGCCAAAATCCTGCTCGAACCTAAAGTATTACATACATTAACTCTTTTAAAAGATACGCTTCTTTCACAAAAGTCACACAATGTTCGTAGTATAAAATAGAGTGACTATCTTTAAGTAAACTAAAACACTTCCCTTGTAAAATCAAGTAACACATTATTTTCCAAACGCTCAAGTTTGCCTAATTTCAAATGCTCAAGTTTCTCATTTTCAAAGGTTTCGTAGTTCATAGTTTTAATCACTTAAGAATATAATTCTCCTTTAAAACAAATTTGAGAAACATATGCCTTATGCGAAAGTAGGTTGTTCTTATCTATTACAATCTTATAAAAGCGACCATGATCTAGGAAATGTAATATCATTTTGTCTCATCTTAGCTTCTATGCAGATGGAGGTTTCTACCGGTTTTAATAACAATTAGTCAATACATTTCCTTTATTAACGCTGCAATGGTTTGTTCGATACTTAATCTCATTTCCAAATCAAGAAACATTATTCTTTTAAAACCAACTACTCATTACTCGCGAATGAGGTTTTTACAACATTTTAACAAAATTCATAACAAGTCAAACTAAGTCAAGTCTCTTATCTTTCAAGATCAAGTCTCTTAACTTTCAAAATCAAGTCGTGTATAAGTCAAGTCTCTTATCTTTCAAGATCAAGTCTCTTAACTTTCAAAATCAAGTCGTGTATAAGTCAAGTCTCTTATCTTTCTACAATCAATAAACCATTCTTTTACCTACATAAAGTCGTTATAACTAACTTCCCATAAAGCTATTATAACACCCTATGTTTTAAACCAACCAAATCACTTAGCATACGTATCGCTCACCGCATTACATAGTTCACAACAATCATGCTAGAAAAGATAGGAAGAGGTTCGCATACCTCGCGACGATTATCGATAAATAGCAAAACGCTCCAAGTACTTCAACCCGTCGGCTACTACTTAAGCCAAGTAGATCACGCCACACATAGTACTCCACTCCTAAAATGGTCATAGTACTTCTATCAAACCTTTCTTACCATTGAAGACTTATACCAATAAAAAGCCCTCTAATTCTACGAAAAATTCTGAAGACTTCCGCTTTTACTCACTTTTCCATCTTTCTCCAAGGCCCGAATAACTGAATATATATACCATATATATATATATAAGCGTAATAATTAAACAACATAAAGAAGGGATTACACGCCCAAACGGTAACGCGGTTTACTATCACGCCCATAATAACAACAAGTAAAAGAGGGGATTACGCGCCCAAACAAGAACGCTTTACTATCACGCCTTCATAACAATACAATAATTAAAAAGGGATCACACGCCCAAACTAACGCGATTGAACAATCTTCCCTTAATGTAAATGTAAATACACCAAAGTAAATACACCAAAGTAAATACTGTCCAAAGTAAATACAGTCCAAAGTAAATACTGTCCAAAGTAAATACAGTCCTTAAGTTGGGGTCCTTGGCCAACTTTGTCCATTTTACTTATCCAATTACTTCATTAGTCATCCAACTTATATTCCATCTTAATATAAGTTATAGTTACTTTGTTAATTACTTCTTCACAAGTAAGATACGTTTTTACCATTTTAATGGCAAACGGCTAATCCTTTCTTTTAACAAGTTAACAAGATCCAACTTTTCCAAACTTTACTCCATATTTTATATACTCCATAATATACTTATAATATATGTATAATGACCAATTCACAAAGAGGTTAAGGTTTACTACCTCAAATAGCCCAAAATTATCCAAGAACTTAATGTCGCTCCAAGCAAGTCTTAGCTCCAAATCTTCCGCTCCAATCCGCTACAAGCAACCCATGAAGCTCCTAACCAACTTCTCTTCAAGAACTAACTCCAAAAAGTGAAGAACACTTAGGTTTCCAACTAGTAAGTTTCGCCAAGGCATGAACAATATGTTGTGGTGTGAAATCTTTTCCAACTCTTGGTACACAATCTTCCTAACACCTTAGGGAAGAACACTTGAGAGTTTAAGAATTGTTGGACAAATTTAGGTCAAGAAATGGGCTAAAAACGAGCAAGGTCAAGGGAGAAGGAGGGAATTTCTTGTCTTCAAATGGTTAAGTGTGGAAGTTTTCATCAACTAAGGGTGCATATGTAGGACAACCAAGGGCTAGGATGAAGGCAAGTGTGTGGTTGAGATTGGGGACAAGTGTGTGGGTCCCACAAGCCACTTGTCCACACAAAATATCTAGCAAGACTTGGCCACTTGTCCACACAAAATATCTAGCAAGACAAGGCCACTGCCTTGCCACTGTTAGCAAATTTCCGCCACGAGGCCACCTAGGGGTGACACGTGTCTCCCTCCTACTCGCCTAAAATATTTCATCTTCCAAAATATCCATAAAGGCAAAAATCTCAAACAAAGTGGCCCCACAAAATCAGAATTTCTCCTGGCCCCACGTGACCAATTCCTAAATAAAATTCCATAATTCTAATATAATTCAAGAAGCCCAAATACCAAACTGGGAATCCAATTCCCATCAACTAACCTTTTTCCTTCACAAAACCCTAAACTTTTCCGCGAAAAATCACATCTTTCTTTCTTTCCAAAATTTCACGTATTCTCGCACGCATATCCTCACCTATATACCCGGAACTACGGTATAACATTCTTCCCCTTAGAAACATTGGTCCCGAATGTTCCTTCTAAGTCTCCAAACGCATTTGGCGTCAGATAGTCTTCACTACTATACTTACAAAACCGATCACGCCACCAATGGCCGTAATATAACATGTCGCAAAACTCAAATCCAAGCCAACGAGGAATCATTTCTAATCTCACAACAGCTCCCACTAGCTTCAATTTACTCTAAGGCCATTCCCGCCTTCACGATACGATTCTCGTCGAACGATCCACGAACCCGCAGACGATGGTTACCTAAACTCGGCCTAGCACCCTCGCGACCCTACCACCGGGCGACCACCTCGAACCGACCCACCCCAAACTGGCCGGGTTGACACGCAACCTTGCCTCAACCCGACCCATTTGCCGCGCCAAAACTCTTGTTCCCGATCCGAACAATCTCACTAATCAAGTTACGCAAACCTAGCTGTCTTCTTATCATAACTATCCTTATATAATTCACACCACTCGTGGATTTATCACACAATTTTTTTTACCCTCAGATACTATGCACTGACAAAGGTCAATCGTAAACAAATCTTTTACTCAAGACGGCCTCGCATCTAAGGTCTCCACTTATAATATTATAAGGTTCACACCTTCCATGACCCCAAACTTACCTCTTCAACTAGTCATGTTCTCTAAGTTATACTTAATACAATGCTATCCGCATAGCACACAATAATAAGATCATCATATCGCGCAAACAAAACTCTGTAGGTTAAGGATATACCAGATCTACCGCTTCACTCTAATCATAGGCTCACTGCAGGCGATACCGCAGGCGATGAACTCGCCATCGATCCTAGAGGTCGGCCATACCGCTGCACTTCCTATAAGCACATTCTTCGCCACATGGCCCCGACGGCCGCAGTGAAACAAGCACCGAAAAAGACGACATTCCCGATGACGCCGCCACATCGCGCATTACACCGAGGACATGAATCTCGCTAGAACTCACGATATCCGGAACTAAGCCCCGAGCCTCGACCAGCCCCGAATACCCGAACGCCCCAAGATCGCGGAGGACCACTGACCGCGGCGGCGCATAACTAGCTCGCCACGAGCGTCCGCCTCGCGTTACCAAAGGACCTCGCTGCTCGCCTTCTTCACGATCCCGCCATTCCGCCGACCTCTCCGTGCCTCACATCCAAGTGCATGAGTCAGATGCGGCAATGTCCATGCCCGGCCAAGAGCTACACCCGAACAAGCTCTCGCCAAGTAATCATCGAGCCTTGACGTAGCGTGCACTCGCCCTCCATATCGGCCATACTAAGGCGGGACATACCGAGCCAACGAGTCAAACTCCACGTTGTATTTCCCTAACCGTGACGCCCGGCCGCTTTAACGCTAAAAACTGTTTACCCGAGCCTCCTCATCTCGCGAGGCAAGAAATTTGCAAGAAATGCCTCGAGAACTCGCCCCAAACCGCTGGAGCGCATGTTCCTCGACAGCTTCCATGAATCAAACCACGATCGCAGATCACGCACTGATGCGAACCCAATACCACCGACTGGCTCGAGACTCGATCACTTACGATCCGTGAATCGCTTGATAAACTCCCGAGGGTCATCCTCGCCTCGATCCATAACAAGTAAGCTACAACTCGTAAAGTCCCGTAGTCTCAAATCGCTCGCCGGGGTGAACTACGGTGCTATCGGGATCGAATCGCCAGATTCAGCCACTCTCATATCCGCCACGACTCGCCGCAGAATCGCCATCTCCTTGTACTTATCTCATCTCGCTTCCAGCCGCGGATCGAGGTGTGTATCAGAGTCTGGCAGCCATCGCCGCGCTTCTAAACTCGCTACGGCGGCAAGGCTGCAAAACTTCGCCGTTTAAGCACTATCTCGTAACGACCGGGCCTGCCAGAACCCTCCGTGTTTACTCACGCCTCCCGCTTTCGCCTTCTCGGGCCCCATTGCCTCGCGCGAGGCATAATCGCACATAAGAATACGCTGAGGAGTCCAACTTATAACACACTTCTAAGGCACGATCTCGAGTGAGAAGAATAGAAACTAATCCTAAATGTCCGCAGCCTCCCGATTATAGATGTGGTGCACAACACACCGAGCAATCAAGACTTACTAGACACTGGTCGTAGACACTTTCCGAGGATTCAATCGCCTGATACCACTTTGTCACGACCAACCGGCCCGTGGATCGTGCCTTACCTCGGCACCTCGTGATACAACATCGAGAGAATCAATGAAATAAAACATAAACATGAAACAAGAGACATGATAAATAAACAAAGCAACCAAAATAAATACTTCAGATATATTCATAAAACCCAACAATTATCCTTTACAAACTCGCCCACAACAAGCATTCATGCACTTAAGAAGTGATAATAACTATGACGGACAGGCCCCGCCATAACCCCGAATGTACAAGAACTTGCTGCACTGTGGTAATATACTAAAAGATAAGCTCCGAGAAACGGCTTCCTAATACGCTGAATCAGGATCCTATGAGCGAGGATCCACAACCGATGACTTCTACCATGCAGATGAACGCAGCCTCGGGCGAGGTCAAGACAACAGTACCAAGTATGTGAAATCAAAATATCAGAATGAAATCATAATAAATTATATAAAACAGAGACATGTATGATAACCAAACTACAACTCATAACATAAAAGCAAATATGTCAAGTCGTGACTCACGCCTCAAAGTCATCCTCACGCCCGAACTCCCTTCCTCACCGCAAGCCTAGGTACAAACCATGTGATACGATAACATGTCTCGCCCATCTCATGGACCCAAGATAGAAACGTGAAATACATTCCGGCTCATCTCATGAACTCAGAATGGATGGAATACATCTCCGCCCATCCCATGGACGCGGGAATGAGTGAAATACATTCCTGCTCATCCTACGAACGCGTAGTCGAGTGAAATACATTCCTGCTCATCCCATGAACCTAGGTCGAGTAAAATACGATTTGCACAACAAGGCTATCACACGCAAACATAGGCAAGTTACACACAACTTAATGTACTATCATTTTATGCCAAAATCCTGCTCGAATTCTAAAGTATTACATACATTAACTCTTTTAAAAGATACGCTTCTTTCACAAAAGTCACACAATGTTCGTAGTATAAAATAGAGTGACTATCTTTAAGTAAACCAAACACTTCCCTTGTAAAATCAAGTAACACATTATTTTCCAAACGCTCAAGTTTGCCTAATTTCAAATGCTCAAGTTTCTCATTTTCAAAGGTTTCGTAGTTCATAGTTTTAATCACTTAAGAATATAATTCTCCTTTAAAACAAATTTGAGAAACATATGCCTTATGTGAGTAGGTTGTTCTTGTTTATTACAATCTTATAAAAGCAAACATGATCTAGAAATGTAATATCATTTTGTCTCATCTTAGCTTCTATGCAGATGGAGGTTTCTACCGTTTTAATAACAATTAGTCAATACATTTCCTTTATTAACGCCGCAATGGTTTGTTCGATACTTAATATCATTTCCAAATCAAGAAACATTATTCTTTAAAACCAACTACTCATTACTCATGAATGAGGTTTTTACAACATTTTAACAAAATTCATAATAAGTCAAACTAAGTCAAGTCTCTTATCTTTCAAGATCAAGTCTCTTAACTTTCAAAATCAAGTCGTGTATAAGTCAAGTCTCTTATCTTTCAAGATCAAGTCTCTTAACTTTCAAAATCAAGTCGTATAAGTCAAGTCTCTTATCTTTCTACAATCAATAAACCATTCTTTTTACTACATAAAGTCGTTATAACTAACTTCCCATAAAGCTATTATAACACCCTATGTTTTAAACCAACCAAATCACTTAGCACATGTACGCTCACCGCATTACATAGTTCACAACAATCATGCTAGAAAAGATAGAAGAGGTTCGCATACCTCGCGACGATTATCGACAAATAGCAAAACGCCCAAGTACTTCAACCCGCTGGCCACTCCTGCCAAGTAGATCACGCCACACGTAGTACTCCACTCCTAAAATGGTCATAGTATTCTATCAAACCTTTCTTACCATCAAGACTTATACCAATAAAAAGCCCTCTAATTCTACGAAAATTCTGCAAAGACTTCCCGCTTTTACTCACTTTTCCATCTTTCTCCAAGGCCCGACAACCGTAATATATATACCATATATATATATATAAGGCGAATAATTAAACAACATAAAGAAGGGATTACACGCCCAAACGGTAACGCGTTTACTATCACGCCCATAATAACAACAAGTAAAAGAAGGATTACGCTACCAAACAAGAACGCGCTTACTATCACGCCTTCATAATAATACAATAATTAAAAAGGATCACACGCCCAAACTAACGCGATTGAACAATCTTCCCTTAATGTAAATGTAACATACCCAAAGTAAATACCCAAAGTAACATCGGCCCAAAGTAAATACACCCAAAGTAAATACAAATTCTTAAGTTGGGGTCCTTGGCCAACTTTGTCCATTTTACTTATCCAATTACTTCATTAGTCATCCAACTTATATTCCATCTTAATATAAGTTATAGTTACTTTGTTAATTACTTAACTTCACAAGTAAGATACGCTTACCATTTTAATGGCAAACTACCAATCCTTTCTTTTAACAAGTTAACAAGATCCAACTTTTCCAAACTTTACTCCATATTTTATATACTCCATAATATACTTATAATATATGTATAATGACCAATTCACAAAGAGGTTAAGGTTTACTACCTCAAATAGCCCAAAATTATCCAAGAACTTAATGTCGCCTCCAAGCAAGTCTTAGCTCCAAATCTTTCCGCTCCAATCCGCTACAAGCAACCCATGAAGCTCCTAACCAACTTCTCTTCAAGAACTAACTCCAAAAAGTGAAGAACACTTAGTGGTTTCCAACTAGTAAGTTTCGCCAAGGCATGAACAATAGGTTGTGGTGTGAATCTTTTCCAACTCTTGGTACACAATCTTCCTAACACCTTAGGAAGAACACTTGAGAGTTTAAGAATTGTTGGACAAATTTAGGTCAAGAAATGGGCTAAAAACGAGCAAGGTCAAGGGAGAAGGAGGGAATTTCTTGTCTCAAATGGTTAAGTGGAAGTTTTCATCAACTAAGTGCATATATGACAACCAAGGGCTAGGATGAAGGCAAGTGTGTGGTCGAGATTGGGGACAAGTGTGGGTCCCACAAGCCACTTGTCCACACAAAATATCTAGCAAGACTTGGCCACTTGTCCACACAAATATCTAGCAAGACAAGTGCCACTGTCTTGCCACTGTTAGCAAATTTCGCCACGAGGCCACCTAGGTGACACGTGTCGCCTCCTACTGCCTAAAATATTTCATCTTCCAAAATATCCATAAAGGCAAAATCTCAAAACAAAGCTGGCCCCACAAAATCAGAATTTCTCCCGTGGCCCCACGTGACCAATTCCTAAATAAAATTCCATAATTCTAATATAATTCAAGCCTAAATACCAAACTGGGAATCCAATTCCCATCAACGAACCTTTTTCCTTCACAAACCCTAAACTTTTCCGTCTAAAAATCACATCTTTCTTTCTTTCCAAAATTTCTGTCGTATTCTCGCACGTACATCCTCACCTATATACCCTGGAACTACGGGGTATAACACGAATGTTCCTTCTAAGTCTCAAAATATACATGCGCTGGTATAGTCTTCACTACCATACTTATAAAACCAAATATGCCACACCTGACCATAATATAACACATGCGCAAAACTCCAATTCAAGCCAACGAGGAATCACCTCTAACGTGCATAACATCACTATAAGCTCCCACCCAAGGTCTAAAGGATACTCTTTTCACATCTTTACTTCACAAAATGATCATTTCCCTTCTCTTAACACATGTTCTCTTCTTTCCTTACTCGTCGTACCCTTCTCGTACACCTGAACTCTTTCTATTACACGCACTCATACTTCACCATCGCCTCGCTTTCCAAAACCTTGGAGTTACCACCTCCAAACTTGGTCATCTTACTAGCCTCAATTTCCTTTAAGGCCATTCCCGGCCTTAACGATCTGATTCTAGTCGAACGCATCCATGAACTCGTACGATGGTTACCTAAACTTGGGCCTAGCACCCTCGTGACCCCATCACCTAGCGGAACCACCTCAAATTTACCTCACTTCATTTCGGCCGCTGGTCGACCCGCACTGCCTCAACCCACCCATTATCGCGCCTAAACTCTCGCTCCCGATCCGGAATAATCTTACTAATTCACATCATGAAAGCTACCACTTCTATCTCAAACTACCCATGGAATTATCACACAAATACTCCACGTATACTATGCATTCCGACAAAGATTAACCGTAAATCTTCTACTTAAGACGGCCTCGCATCTAAGATCTCAACTGTTATCAAAATTCTAAGGCTCACAATCTCTATGTACCCAACTTCCCCTTTACTAACCAGGCCTCTAAATCACAATTTATACCAAACTACCCATACATAACACTCAACATTTAATCACTATAACAACACATGTTAGTCTCTAAAGGGTTAAAGATATACCTGAAATCAAATAGGCGGTTCCAAGGACCACTAACACTGGGAACTTCCACCACGACCTCTGCCCTGGCCTGCTGGTGTATGAACATCCTGCCTAGCTATTGAAGGCGAAGAACCCGCAATCGATCCAAAGATATCGGCTATCCCATTAGTGCCACTCTAGTCGCATAATCTCTTACCAAACGACCGTTGCCGCGAACATAATAAGTCCGTAAATAGTACGACATTCCCAAGACGGGTCTACTACATCGACTATACCGAGGTAGGGTGGCTTCATCCGCTAACACCCTCTTCCCCGAAACTCAAGCCCGACCGCCTCAACATCCCGAACGCCCCAAGATCATGGAGGACCACTCAGATCGCGGAGGCGCATAACTAGTTTATTGAGGCGGTCCGCCTCGAAGATACCAGCGACCTCGCTGTCCCGGCCTTCTTCTCGCTGGTATCCGCCAAACCGCTTACTCTCCGCTCTCACACCTGTGCATAAGCTCGCATGCGGCAATGTCCATGCCCTACCAAGAGCTACACCCGAGCAACTCTCGCTAAGTAATCATCGAGCCCATGACATAGCGGTGCACTCGCCCTCCATGTCCGCCACTAAAGCGGGACGCATCGAGCCAATGAGTCAAACTCTACATTGTACTCCCGAACTGGCCCGCCTGCTCGCTCAACATCAAAAATCTATCGCCGAGCCCTCCTCATCCGCGGAGGCAAGAAATGGCTAAGAATTCTCCGAGAACTCGCTCCCAACACCGAAGCACATGCTCCCCGATAGTTCTCATGAATCAAAACAATGATCGCAAGATCACGCAATGATGTGCACCTAATACCACCGACTGCCTCCGAGGCTTTGATCACTCATGATCCACAGCAATCGCTTGATAAACTCGAGATCATCCTCGCCTCGACCCATAGAACTCGTGGATCGCAACTCAAAAGTCCCAAGTCTCAAACTATCGATCTAGGTGAACTACGGTACAACCGAACCGCCTTCACGCTCGCCTCATTCCTCGCCACAATCCTAGCTAGTAATCGGGCCATCTCCTTGTAACCTATATCCTCTCGTTTGGCCGCGGATCAAGTCTCGTGCATCGTGGCCTCGTGAGCTACCGTTCGCCCTAAACTCGTTGGGGCGGGCGCGCAAAACTCGCCAGATGAAGCACCACCGCGATGATCGAGCTCAGCCTCGCAACCCTCTCAGGTTTCTACTCAGCCTCCTTCACGCTTGCCCTTCGGGCTCGCTGCTCATGTAAAGGCATAATCGTAAAAGAATACGCCGAGGAGTCCAACTTATAACACAAATTTCAAGGCACGATCTCGTAGGAGAAGAATGGAAACTAATCCTAAATATTCTCAGAGCCTCCTCGATTATAGCGTGGTGCACAACACGCCGATAATCAAGACTCTACTAGATACGGTCTGTAGACACTTTCCGAGGATTAACTACTCTGATACCACTTTTGTCACGACCCGACCTCGGGCCCGCGATGGTGCCTTACCCCGGGCACCCTAGTGATACAACATTAGAGAAAATCAGCAGAAATAAAACTTAAACATGAAACAAGACATAAAATAAGAAACAGACTAACCAAAACGGTCACCTTCCTGTATATATATATATATATCGAATCGAACAGTTAAATCCTTTACAAACCCTGCCCACAAAGATTACATGCACTTAAGAATTTTATAACAACTATGACAGACAGGCCCCGCCATACCCCGAATGTACAAGAACCTACAATCTCAGTGGAATCATACCAAAAGATAAGCCTCCGAGAAACGAGCTTCCAAAACGCCGAATCGTGATCCTACGAGCGAGATCAACAACCGGTACTCTCTACCGCAGATGAACGCAGCTCGGCGAGGTCAAGATAACAGGTACAAAGTATGTGAAACTGAAAATACTGTAATGAAATCATAATAGTCTATATAAAACAGGAGACATGTATGATAACCAAACTACAGTACACAATGTATAAGTAGTCATGTCAAGTCAGAGACTTACGCCCTCAAAGTCATCGTGCCCGTGGAACTCCTTCCTCATCACGCCGCATTATGACATAAATCATAATCATGACGCGCCTGCGACATCCTACTCACCGCCGGCGCATACATATACAATACATATATATATCTCCCGCCTGGAATCCTCCACATCGCCTGGGCACTGTAGGTGTAATATATAACCACGTGACACGCTGACATCCTACCTCACTGCGCAGACATATACAATACATATATATATATATATATAACATGCCCTCAAATCCTCATCTGTAGACATGTCTTCACGGGAGATAGCCCATGGAGTAATAATCGATATACCATGCCCTAATCCTCATCTGGTAGACATCACACGACCTGCCCGGCCCGTGGATCGTGCCTTACCCCGACACCCTAGTGATACAACATCGAGTAATCACTGAACATAAAACACATACATGAAACAAATGAAGTACAAACAAGAACTGAGGAAAACTTGCCTTCTAGCATATATATAAATAACAACTTTTTTCAATATGAACGCTTTAATCTTTTTACAAACCCCGCCCACAACAAGATTACATGCACTTCTAAGAAATGATACGACAACAATGGCGGACAGTGGCCCCGCCATACCCTCGAATGTAAATACCTACAACGACAGGACTATACCATCGATAAGCCTCCGAGAAACGGAGCTTTCCCAAACGCCGAATCCGACTTAAGAGCGAGGATCAATGATCGTGTACCTTTACTCACAGATGAACGCAGCCTCGGGCGAGGTCAAGACAACAGTACCAAGTATGTGAAATCGAAATAACATCAGAACGTAAATCATAGTAGTCATACAAAGCAGAGACATGTATGATAACCAAATTACAATACAATAAATAAGCAACATACAAGTCGTGACTCACGCCTCAAGTCATCACTCAAATTTAACAACGGGTCTCACGCCACAACATCAATCGTGTCTGGAACACATTCTCACCGCAAGCCTATGATATGAAAGCACCAAGGAACACACATGAACACCGTGTCCCACTGTGTTATAATAAAATCAGACGTAAGTAAGGCATAGCCGATTACTAAAACCTACGCACTAACAAGGTCATAAATCGTGTCATGATATCTCGCTTGCATCATTACATGATGAAAGCCGGTCACTTCCCTCGCAGATCAAATGTGCGCTCAGCCTCGAACTCCGCAGCTCCGCATAGGCCAACCTCATAGGCCCGCATGAGGTATAACCCCGCATCGAGGTAGCTACTCCAAGATCGCCCCGACTCGCACCGCACGGCCACAAAGACCGCATGACCACAAGGGCCGTCAGAACTAACCCGAACTCCCGTAGTTCCGCACGGATCCCCGACCCGCATGAGGTATTCTCGAATCACGGTCCTGCATCACCGAGTCTACCCCACATCGTAGGCGCCTTAACCTCCGACACAAGTCAAGCGAGTGGTACAATACCAACATAACTACCGATAGTCAAACAACTTTAAGCGCAATGGCGAGAAAACCCCTTTACACTAACATCACAAGATACTAACACACGTAGCATCCTAACATGTTTACTTATCAAATCAACAAGAAAGTATTACAAGGCTATCACAAACTAATACAATCAAGTTATTCACACAAGGTACTTTCTATTAACAAGTTCGGGTATCCATCCCCAAAGTACTTCATACATTAAATCTTTAAAAGATCCGCTCTTCCACATAAGTCACACAATACCCGTAGTATAAAATAGAGCGATCGTTTTTAAGTAAACCTAAAACACTTACCTTTGTAAAATTTAGTAACAACATTATTTTCCAAACGCCCAAGTTTGCCTAATTTCAAAAATGCTCAAGTTACTTATTTTAGAAAGGTTTCATAACTCATAGTCTTAATCTCTTTAAAACATTTGAGTAACATAAGTCTTATGAGTGAATAGGTTATTCTTGTTTATAATAATCTTACTACAAGAATATGACCTAGAAAATGTAATATCATTTTGTCTCATCTTAGTTTCTATGCAGATGGAGGTTTCTACCGTTTTAATAATACAACTCATTAGTCAAGACATTTTCCTTTATTAACGCTCGCAGTTGGTTTGGCGATACACATTCCGATTTCCAAATCAAGAAACATTCTTAAGCCGTTATACCTAACTTCCCATAAAGCTAGTATAACTCTTAAGTTTTCAAAACCAAGTATTACTCTCCTTCAAAACGATTTATAAATCTTTGAAATACATCAAGTTCTTTATTATAACAAGCCGCTTATAATTCACATCGCTTACCTTTAAAACCACAAAGTATTTTCTTACCTACATAAAGTCATATAACCAACTTCCCATAAAGCCATTATAACACTTTATGTTTTAAAACAATCAAACACGCTTAACACACGACGCTACTGCACTACATAGTTCACACATATCATGCTAGAAGAGATAGGAAGAGGTTCACATACCGCGACGAGTATCGACAATAAGCAAAATGCTCCAAGTACTACAACCTTGCTAGCCCTTTCCACTCCTCAAGTAGAATACGCTACTCTTAGTACTTTCACCTAAAAAGGTCACAAACGCCTATTAACTTCAAAACACAAGGTTCCATTTCTACGTAAAATTCAAGACCTCCCCAACAACAGAATCTCCTCCTCTATCGAGGCCGCCACCAAGCCAACCGGTGGGGTTTATACGCCCAACCTGACGTGTACAATTCTACTCGAATACTACACAAGTTTCATCGCACATACCCTATGTACATACATCGCTTCTTTTCTTTATTCTTCAGCTTAAGTCAAAAGACATTGCACATAAAGATTGCTTAGTTCTATATATAGTATACTTCAACTATATATTCTAACAACATGTAATTTCCAATTACAATTAGAGGGACAAGATAATTACCTCGATAAGCCCATAATTATCCAAGTATAAATGTCGATCCCAGCAACGCTAGCTCCTACTCCGGTGCTCCAACCCGCTCAAACAACCCTTAAGTTCTAACCAACTTCTACTTAAATACTACAATCAATCAACGAAGATTTCCTTGGTTTCTATTGAGACAAAAAGGACATACTGAGTATTTCCTGCTCTACGATGAGGTTTCTTTGGAATCCTACAAGGTATACTAAGGTAATTGGGTATAGTAACAATACTTTTGAGAGTATTTCTACCAAGAGTGGGTATTTATACGAGACAACACCACAAAGTGGTGTATACCCTCCGCCTACCCCACTGTGGGGAAACTCTCGCCATGGGGGTGCTCTACCAAAGGCCTCACAGCGTGAGGACTCTCGCCAAGACACTACACTAAGGGGGAGGAAGAAACTTCAAGACTTAGAGATTTGGGACGGCTAAGTCTTCACAAGAGTGGTATTTATAGGCTGCAAAGGCCAACCAACGGCCAAGATCTAGCCAAGTGTTAGGCAAGTGTAGGCCAAGATATGCCCAAGTGCCCCTAGTCCCTACTCCTTAAAACCCTCACAAATATCTACCAAAAATATCTACCCACTGACACTCCAAATCGCCCAAGCCGCCCCACTTGTTTAATGTGAGGTGACACATGCCACCCTCCCGCTGGTCCAAAATGTTCCGCCTCTAAAAATCCGCAAAATAAGAAAAGACATAGCCGAATTTTCCTCGCAAGTTATGTAAAACGCTTCGCCGAAAACGACTCTAACCTGGTGTTGGCACAAATGTCATTCTACTAAGCCACCTAGGCGGGGTGACACGTGTCACCCTCCTATCGCCCAAAATAAAACATCTTCCAAAATATCCACAATGGCCAAAATCTCAAAACAAAGCTGGGCCACAAATCAGAATTTCTCCGTGGGCCCACGTGACCATTTCCAAAATAAAATTCCATAATTTCTAATATTCCAGAAGTCCGAATCTCAAATCTGGGAATCCAATTCCCATTAACGAACCTTTTTCCTTCACAAAAAACCGGAAACTTTTCCGTGGAAAAATCACCTATTTCTTCCTTTCCAATCTTTCATGTATTCTCGCACGCACGCCCTCGCATACATACCTCGGAACTACGGTATAACATTCTTCCCTTAGAAACATTCGTCCGAATGTTCCTTCTAAGTCCCCAAACATACAAGCACTGATATAGTCTCTACTACTATACTTACGGAACAATCCCGCCACACCGCCATGGAAACACTGCGCAAAACTTACATCCAAGTCCACGAGGAAACACCTCTACATCACCACAAATCACTTCTCACCGGTCTAAAATATACTTCCTTCGATCTTCTCTTTACAAAAGAAATGATCACATCTATGCTCGCCATACATGCTTTCTCTCTTTACCCACTTTTGTCACTTTGTCGCGAGCCTTGCTCGACGACCTAACAAATGGTACCGGTCGCCGCGATCCCCGAGGATGTCGTGACACTCAACTCTTACCACATTCTCGCTTCAGCTTCCAAAACTCGGGTTACTATCCCTAACGTGGTCATCATTAATCGATACTCGATGGATCTCCGACATTCCTGAACATAACAATACGAAAGATCGGACGACCGCCTCCTACGCCGGACGGCAAATGCTAACATATAGGCAACCCGCCTATTCTCACTGAACTCAAAAGGCCCAAGTAACACGCTAAGTTTCTCTCGCTTCAAAGCTCGCCACACTCGTCGGTGGTACTTTCAAGAAGACCGACCGCCAACTCGAACTCTGCCGTCGGCCGACATCCGCACGATTCCTCCGAGCCGCGTAACTTCTTCTAGACAAGCTTCACTATCCACAAATTGGAACAAGCTCGAACTAATCGTCTCAACCTCGCTAACATCGAACCAATCGACTAAGAACTTTACACTTCCGCCCCTACAAGGCTTCAAAAGGTGACATCCGAACACCAAATGGTAGCTTAAACACTCTCCACGAGACAACAATCCCAACTATCCCCGAAATCCAAGCACCGCCCGAGGCGAACGCGATCGAGACTCACCGAAGTTCTTAACCCGCTCGTAAAACTTCAAACAAAACAGCCACTGGCTCCACCGTCGCCATAAGGTGAAGGTAGGCACCTGCAGCCTTACAACCTTTCCGATAAAATCAATATCGCCGGTGAACGGTCGATCAAGAACACGATGGGCTGCCCCATCGCCCGACCATCGGTCGACGATCCACGAACTCGTCGTTGGTTAACTAAACACGGGCCTAACACCCTCGACCTAACACAAGCGCGACCACCACAAACCGACCCCCATAAAAGCAGTCGCGGGTTGACGCGACGTGGCCTCAACCTCGACCGCAACGCGCAAACACTAGTTCCCTCAAGGAACAATCTCACTAATCACGTTCAAAACCTAGCGGTCTTCTTAGCTCAACTACCCCTTTCATTCCACACTACTGGGACCTATCCCACACATACCTCACGTCACTATGCACTTCCGATAAGGATCAAACATAACACTTCTCCTTTTCAGATGGCCTCACCTCTAAGGTCTCTACGCATAACACTCTAAGGCTCACACCTTCTCTATCCCCCAAAAGCTTACTCGGCTAACTCCACCATGATTTCTATGTTCTCGGCCTGATGCGCATAAGCCCGCATACGTGCCATGCTCAAGCCTAATCAAGAATTACTCTTTTGCGACCCTCTCTTAGATAGCCATCAAGACTCGCAGACATCGGTATACTCTCGCAGCCAAATCCATACTAGTAATGTGGTCGCCTCTTTGTAATCCATATTCTCTGCTCGTCGTGGGCGAAGGTTCAAATATCACGGCAGTAGAATCGCCGCCATGCTAAACTTTACCAAGCAGCGACGCCGCAGAATCCCGAATGAAGCATTACCTAGGTAATGATCGGGCTGTGCCACGAACCTCTCAACTCTACTCGCAGCCTCCGCCGCCTTGCCCTCCCCGGCCGGTTGTACGGAGGCATAACGATAGGGAAAGAATTTCGTCCGAGGGTCCAACTTACAACACAAATCTAAGGCACGATCTCGAGTGAGAAGAATAGAAACCAATCCTAAATATCCTATAGCCTCCTCGATTATTGGTGTGGTGCACAACACCGATAATCAAGACTTCATCGATACTGATGTAGACACTTTCAGGATTAATCGCTCGATACCACTTTTGTCACGACTGTTCGGGGCGTGGATCGTGCCTTACCCGCACCCTAGTGATACAACATCGTGAGTAATCGAACATAAAACACATACATGAAACAAATGGTACAAACAAGAATTGAGGAAAACTTGCCTTTCGGCATATATATAAATAACAACTTTTTCAACGTGAGCAGTTTAATCCTTTTACAAACCTCGCCACAATAGTACTACGGCACTTAAGAAATGATACGACAACAATGGCGGGACAGGGCCCGCCATACCCTCGAATGTAAATACCTACAACGACAGGACTATACCATCGATAAGCCTCGAGAAACGGAGCTTTCCAAACGCCGTGACCACTAAGAGCGAGGATCAATGATCGTGTACCTTTACTGCGGATGAACGCAGCCCGAAGAGGTCAAGACAACAGTACCAAGTATGTGGCAAAATAAATACTATAAACGAAATCATAGTAGTCTATACAAAGCGTGAGACATGTATGATAACCAAATTACGCTCACAATAAATAAGCAAATATGTCAAGTCGTGACTCACGCCTCAAGTCATCACTCAAATTTAACAACGGGTCTCACGCCCACAACATCAATCGTGCGTGGAACACATTCTCACCGCCAGCCTATGATATGAAAGCACCAGGAACACATGAACACCGTGTCCCACCTGTTATAATAAATCTGTGCGGGTAAGTACGAAGGCATAGCCGACTACTAAAACCTAGCATCAACAAGGTCATAAATCGTGTCATGATATCTGTCTGCATCGTCACATGATGAAAGCCGGTCACTCGCCTGCAGATCAAATGTGCGCGTCTAGCCTCGAACTCTCCGCACTCGCATAGGCCAACCTCATAGGCCCGCATGAGGTATAACCCGCGACGAGGGTAGCTACTCCGGCGTAAGATCCCCGACTCGCACCGCGTACGCGCCAAAGACCGCATGACCACAAGGGCGTAAACTAACCCGAACTCCTAGTTCCGCACGGATCCCCGACCCGCATGAGGTATTCTCGAATCACGGTCCTGCATCACCCGAGCCTACCCCGCATCGAGCGGCTTAACCTCCGACACAAGTCAAGGTGAGTGGTACAATACCAACATAACGGTGATAGTCAAACAACTTTAAGCGCGATGGAGGAAAACCCCTTTACACTAACATCACAAGATACTAACACACGTAGATCCTAACATGTTTACTTATCAAATCAACAAGAAAGTATTACAAGGCTATCACAAACTAATACAATCAAGTTATTCACACAAGGTACTTTCTATTAACAAGTTCGTATCCATCCCCAAAGTACTTCATACATTAAATCTTTAAAAGATCCGCTCCTTCCACATAAGTCACACAATACCGTAGTATAAAATAGAGCGATCTTTTTAAGTAAACCCAAAACACTTACCTTTGTAAAATTTAGTAACAACATTATTTTCCAAACGCCCAAGTTTGCCTAATTTCAAAATGCTCAAGTTACTTATTTTAGAAAGGTTTCATAACTCATAGTCTTAATCTCTTTTAAAACATTTGAGTAACATAAGTCGTATGAGTGAATAGGTTATTCTTGTTTATAATAATCTTACTACAGACCATGACCTAGAAAATGTAATATCATTTTGTCTCATCTTAGTTTCTATGCAGATGGAGGTTTCTACGGTTTTAATAATACAACTCATTAGTCAAGACATTTTCCTTTATTAACGCCGCAGTTGGTTTGGCGATACATTCGATTTCAAATCAAGAAACATTCTTAAGCCGTTATACCTAACTTCCCATAAAGCTAGTATAACTCTTAAGTTTTCAAAACCAAGTATTACTCTCCCTTCAAAACGATTTATAAATCTTTGGAAATACATCAAGTTCTTTATTATAACAAGCCAGTTATAATTCACATCAGTTACCTTTTAAAACCACAAAGTATTTTCTTACCTACATAAAGCTGTTATAACCAACTTCCCAAAAAGCCATTATAACACTTTATGTTTTAAAACAATCAAACACATTAACACGACGCTCTCGTACTACATAGTTCACACATATCATGCTGTAAGAGATAGGAAGAGGTTCACATACCTCGCGACAGTATCGACAATAAGCAAATGCTCCAAGTACTACAACCTTGCTAGCCCTTTCCTCCTCAAGTAGAATACGCTACTCTTAGTACTTTCACCTAAAAGGTCACAAACGTCATTAACTTCAAACACAAGGTTCCATTTCTACAGAAAATTGGAAGACCTCCCGCAACAACAGAAATCTCCTCCTCTATCGAGGCCACCAAGCCAACCGTGGGGTTTTATCGCCCAACCGGACGTGTACAATTCTACTCAAGAATACTACACAAGTCTCATCGCAATACCCTATGTACATACAGCTTGATTCTTTTCTTTATTCTTCAGCTTAAGTCAAAAGACATTGCAAGATTAAGCTTAGTTCTATATATAGTATACTTCAACTATATATTCTAACAACATGTAATTTCCAATTACAATTAGAGGACAAGATAATTACCTCGATAAGCCCATAATTATCCAAGTATAAATGTCGATCCTTAGCAACGCTTAGCTCCTACTCCGGTGCTCCAACCCGCTCCAACAACCCTTGTAGTTCTAACCAACTTCTACTTAAATACTACAATCAATCAACGAAGATTTCCTTAGGGTTTGGTTTGAGACAAAAAGGACATACGGTAGTATTTCCTGCCCTACGATAGAGGTTTCTTTGGAATCCTACAAGGTATACGACTAAGGTAATTTGGGTATAAGAACAATACTTTTGAGAGTATTTCTACCAAGAGTGGTATTTATACGAGACAACACCACAAAGGGGGTGTATACCCTCTACCTACCCCACTAGGGGGAAACTCGGCCAAGGGGGTGCTCTCGCCAAAGGCCCCACAAAGGGGAGGGACTCGGCCAAGACACTACACTAAGTGGAGGAAGAAGCTTTCAAGACTTAGAGATTTTGGGATGAAGAAGTCTTCACAAGGGAGGGGTATTTATAGGCCAAGCAAAGGCCAACCAATGGCCAAGATCTAGCCAAGTGCTAGGCAAGTGTAGGGCCAAGATATGCCCAAGTGCCCCCTAGTCCCTACTCCTTAAAACCCTCACAAATATCTACCAAAAATATCTACCCACTGACACCCCAAATCGTCTGTCAGCGCCCACTTGCTTCAATGTGAGGTGACACACGCCACCCTCCCGTTGGTCCAAAATGTTCCGCCTCTCGGAAAAATCCGCAAAAATAAGAAAAGACATAGCCTAATTTTCCCTGCAAGTTATGTAAAACGTATAAAAACGACTCTAACCGGGTGTTGTGCACAAATGTCATTCGGCCAAGCCACCTAGGCGGGGGTGACACGTGTCACCCTCCTATTGGCCCAAAATAAAACATCTTCCGAAAATATCCACAATGGCCAAAATCTCGAAAACAAAGTGGGCCCCACAAAACCGTAAATTTCTCCCGTGGGCCCCACGTGACCATTTCCGAAAATAAAATTCCATAATTCTCTAATATTCCAGGAAGTCCGAATACCAAATCTGGGAATCCAATTCCCATTAACGAACCTTTTTCCTTCACAAAAACCGGAAATTTTTCCGTGGAAAAAATCACCTATTTCTTCCTTTCCAATCTTTCTGTCGTATTCTCGTACGTACGTCCTCGCATACATACCCTGGAACTACGGGGTATAATAATGCCCATGTGACAATAATAATATACCGAGAGTTTAACCCGTTGCATGGCCGCATGCCCCCGAAATCCCTCATCGGTGTAGACATGTCCATGTGATAATAACAATGGAAGCATACCCGTGGAATCCTCACGTCGCAGACGCCCAAGTAAGTTCACAACAAGTCAGCCGACCCTCCATCGAGCGACGCGGTGGTATAGAAATACAATACTTGCACAACAAAGGCTATCACAACTAGCATAGACAAGTTCAACATACTCTTAGAATTTCATTAACATGTAAATTGATTCACAATTTATATAAACTCAAGTACTCCCATTTTATGCCGACAATCCGGGTTTTAACCCTAAAGTACTACATACTTTAATTCTTTCAAAAAGATCCATTTACTAGCTGTGTGGCCGGAATGAGGACGGACGAGGCCAGTGGTTCCGCAGCATCTGATTCACCCTAGATCCGATAGTCCGAGACTTCGGATTTCTTGAGTTGCATTCGCGAGTTCTATGGATAGAGAGTCGAGGATGATCCTCGCGTGTCGTGCTAGTTTGGGAGATTGTTATACCGCGCCGTCGGGCCATGTGATGGGAGGATGTCCAAGCAGGAGGATACAAGAGGATGACTCACCATCGGTCATTCTGGTTCGATTGTTCGGAGAAGGGGGTGTTAGTCAGATGAGGTCACCCCTACCTCGTTGTGGCCGTTGTAATAGACTCCATTATGGGGAGTGTCGCACTACTTCGACAGCTTGTATGCTTGCAGGCCATTTGGAGAGTTTGTCCGACCAGGTACAGATGTAGAGACTCACCTTCGGATCGGTGGTTCGTTCATCGCCTTATATAGCTAGGCGCAGGCGTGCGGCGTGATTATGATTAGAGCGACAAAGGAAAGTGAGGCAGTAGTTACTGAGATATCTTCAGCCCTTAAGAGACTGGTTTATGTTGTTATGGTGGATACATGTTAAGTGCTATGTACTGATAGCATTGTGTTAAGTAGAAAACATGGGTAGTTGAAAAGGGTAAGTCCGGGACGAGACAATTGTGAGCCTTAGAATTTATAACAGTTGAGACCTTAGATGTAAAGCCGTCTTGAGTAAAAGACTTTACGGTTAATCTTTGTCAGAATGCATAGTATACGTGGAGTATTTGGGTGATAATTCCATGGGTAGTTTGAGATAGAAGTGGTAGCTTTCATGACTTGAATTAGTAAGATTGTTCCGGATCGGGGAACGAGAGAGTTTGGCGCGATAATGGGTCGGGTTGAGGCCAGGTCGAGGGTCAACCCGCAGCCCGGAATGAGGTGGGGTCAGTTTGAGGTGGTCCCACTAGGTGGTAGGGTCACGAGGGTGCTAGGCCCAAGTTTAGGTAACTATCTTACGAGTTCGTAGACGCGTTCGACCAGAATCGGATCATGAAGGCCGGGATTGGCCTTAAAGGAATGTGAGGCTAGTAAGATGACCAAGGTTGGAGGTAGTAACTCCAAGGTGTTGGAAACTGAAGTAATGACGGAAGTACGGTACGTGTACTAGAAAGAGTTCGGGTGTTCTAGAAAGGTACGACGAGTAAGGGAAGGAGTGAACATGTGTTAAGAGAAGGGAAATGATCATTTTGTGAAGTAACGAGGTGAAGAAAGTATCCTTTAGACCATGGGTGGAAGCTTTTGTGACATTAGAGATGATTCCTCGTTGGCTTGGATTCGAGTTTTGCGCATGTGTTATATTATGGCCAGGTGTGGCATATTTTGTTTTTTTTTGTATAGTAGTGAAAACTATACCGGCGCGTGTATGTTTTGAGACTTAGAAGGAACATTCAGGACGAATGTTTCTAAGGGGGGAAGAATGTTACACCCCGTAGTTCCAGGGTATGTATGTGAGGACGTACATACGAGGATACGACAGTAATATTGGAAAGGAAGAAAGATGTGATTTTTCGACGGAAAAGTTTCCGAACTTCGTGAAGGAAAGAGGTTTATTATTGAGAATTGGATTCTCAAATTTGGTGTTTAAGACTTTAAGAACTTATAAGAATTATGGAAAGTATATTTTACGGATTTGGTCACGTGGGGCCCACCCGAGGAAATTTTACGTTTTGTGGGGCCCACGAGGGTTACAGAATTTTATGGATGAATGGGAGGGCGACACGTGGCACCTCCCCTACTTAGCCTTGGACGAAATATGCAAGGTTAGGATGGTCATTTGACCTTTGTGGATGAAAGTCTTCAAGCTTGAGAATATTGACCAAGTCAACTTGTCCACTTGGCTTTACTTTATGGAAATGCATCCTAGCCACACATATGTTGAGATCTTGACCCTCCATTGTTTTATATATACCCAACTAGTGCAAGACTTGTCTTCCAACACTTAGAATTATTTTCACACTTTCTTGTTCTTCATTGAGGCTCACAGGTTTGAGGGTTATCCACACAAAAAAATTGTAGTTTTGATCCATTATTCACAAGACTTAAACCCTAGGTTCCTAAGAGTGTTGTAAGGTTATCTCAATAGAAAGATCCCGGAAAGGTGGCGTTTTCGTATTAGTCGCAAGGCGGAAACTTAAGGAGTTCTTCAACTTTGAAGTTGGAACTTGAAGATAAGTTCTTCATAGGCTTCTAAGGAGTGCTTGGAGCGGATTGGGACATAAGGAAAGGAGCTAAGAATTGCTAAGGAACGACTTTGAATCTTGGAAGGATTAAGGGCTTGTAAAGGTATAATTCTTGTCGTTTTAGTAATTAAGATTACTTATTGTTGTAGCTTTGGATATTAGCAAGCATGAGGTTTATATTATGAAGTTTGATGTGTTTTGACTATTGAACCTAATCCAAAACTAGTATGTTAGCCCAAGATTGTAATTCAAGTTGGTTACTAGTTAAGTTGTCACATGTTATATAAAGAAGGAATTATAGTTGTTGAAGTTGTTTATGACTATGTAGCATGTTGGAATAACAACTTGTATTGAAAAAGGAATTGAAAGAGAAGTAGTGTGTTGTAGCCGAGAATTACATTGTATTGTGGACTAGTTGGTAGTAATTGTGGGGCGGAATTTTACACGTCTTGTAGGGCGTGTAATCCCCTTTGTATTTGCTGAATTGATTGAGCCTTAAATGTGGCGTTTGGTTATTGAACTCGGCCTTGAAAAAGGTGGTAAAGTATGTAGAAACAAAGGAAGTGCTGCCCGATTTTCCGTAGAATTTAGTGACCTTGTACTTGGAATATTCTACGAAGAGAGCTAGAGGTTAATAGACATTTTATGACCATTATAGGTTGAAGTACTACGAGTAGCGTATTCTACTTGAAGGGTGGAAAAGGCTAGGAAGAGTATAGTACTTTGGAGCGTTTTGCTAATTGTCGATAATCATCGCGAGGTATGTGAACCTCTTCCTATCTTTTCTAGCATGATTGTTGTGAACTATGTAGTACGGTAGACGTACATGTGCTAAACGAATTTGGTTGGTTTAAAACATAAAGTGTTATAACGGCTTTATGGGAAGTTTGTTATAACAACTTTATGTAAGTAAAGAAATGGTTTGTGGTTTTTAAAAGATAAGAGACTTGACTTATAAATGACTTGATGTGAAATATTAAGGACTTGGTTTGTGTTAAAAAGTTGTGAAACCGCTTTTATGAGAAATGGGTAATTGGGTTTTAAAAGGAATAAGTTATATTGATTTCGGAAATGAGAATAAGTATCGAACAAACCACTGCAGCGTTAATAAAGGAAAAGGTATTGACTAATTAATTATTATTAAAACAAGTAGAAACCTCCATCTGCATAGAAGCTAAGATAAGACAAAATTGTATTACATTTCCTAGATCATGGCTGCTTTAATAAGATCATTAATAACAAGTATTGATTTTTCTTAATTCCACAGTAAGGAACTTGATTTCTAAAAGAAAAGAGACTTGAGAATTTGAAGTGTTTTGGTTTAAAAGAAAGGCATGGTTTTGTCTTAAATTGGTTTAAAACATAAAGTGTTATAATAGCTTTATGGGAAGTTAGTTATAACGACTTTATGAAAACAAAAGGATGGTTTTATTATTGAATTTAAATTGGTAACTTGAATTTAAAGGGAGAAGTGATTTGGTTTAAAAAGATAGTATGGAAATTGTTTTGGTTTACTTAAAAAGATAGTTACTCTATTTTGATACTACGGGTATCGTGTGACCTTTGTAAAAGAAATGGATCTTTTTGAAAGAATTTATGTACGTAGTACTTTAGGGTTAAAACCCGGATTGTTGGCATAAAATGGGAGTACTTGAGTTTTTATAAAGGGTGAATCAATTTACATGTAAATGAAAGTCTAAAAGTATGTTGAACTTGCCTATGCTAGTTGTGATAGCTTTTGTTGTGCAAGTATTGTATTTCTATACCACCGCGTCTCTCGATGGAGGTGGTGACTTGTTGTGAACTTACTTGGGACGTCTACAGCGATGTGGAGGATTCCACGGGTATGCTTCCATTGTTATTATAACATGGACATGTCTACACCGATGAGGGATTCCGGGGGCATGCGGCCATGCAGCGGGTTAAACTCCCGGTATATTATTATTGTCACATGGGCATGTCTACATGATCGGTGTATTTTATATACACCTTTTGAATCAGTTTTAGTTAGTCTTTTGTCCCGTTTTGCACATATAAGTGTCGTATTAGGATAGTTTTCTTTCTTTTGAGTCAAAGTGGTTAAAATGGCCAAATGGCGGAAAAGGAGCTAAAAGAGGGAAAAAGAGGAGAATCCAGAGCTAAAAACAGAGAAAGTGGCGAGGTGAAACCGAGCAGGGCGCGGCACCTCCCGATCGAAGCGGTAGCGGCGCCACTATCGAGAGGCTGCAAGACTGGCGCCGCGCTACCATGTCGGCCAGTGCGAGGTCGCGCCTAAACATCCGAGAAGCTACAGTCATTCCGCGCGGCTCAGCAGAAATCAGGGCCGCGGCGCCAAATCATTCAACAGTTGCGAGTTCCGGCCGCGCTGTTTCTGCGGGCAGCGCGACGCGGAAAAATAAGGTTTCCAGACGGATTTTGGGCCAGGCCTGCAGGGAAAAGTTGAGGCGGTTTTCAGCCTATAAAAGGAGAACCCTAGGCAGTTTTTAAGGGTTCCCCTTCTTGCACAACACAAGATTTTCTTGCTTGGAGATTGGAGAGCATAGTTTAGTAATTTCTTTTCCTTTTTCTTTTCTTTATTTCAGTTTTGTATGATGAACTTTGAATTAGTTCTTGTCATGTCAATGACTAGGAACTAATTCTCTTATAGGGCTTTCCATGTTAATTCTCTAGAAACTTATGTTATGATTTAATGCATATGTCTATGGTTATTCTTCTTTGAGAGATCTATCCAATAATTGTGTTGAATGCTTGGTAATTAATTGACAACTAATTATCACTATATGATTTCTAATCAGACTCCGAAAGGAGGGGATTGTGAATATGCTGTAAGTTGGGTAGACATTCTTGGATTGGGGATGAAAATACCTCAATTATTTATGCAGCGTTAATGAGAGGCTTAACAACCCTAATTTTGCGCATGGTGCGTGACGATTAACAAGGTTTTTGCTGTTAATCCTCCTATAGAGTTATCCTTATCACCGAAAGGTAGGTAAGGTGCGATACTGGAGTTGAGTGTTTATATAACCCTAACGGGAGTATAAAACGATTTAGAAACCGCTTTCTCGAAAGAAGAAGACCATAGTTCGTTGCATTAATAAATAACATAAGCAGATAGTTGAAGAGACATGAAAACCCTATTCTCATCACCACTGAAGTAAACCCTTATAGTTAAATAGCTTTTATAATTCTTAGTTATAAACAAATCCAAATATCAATTTACCAAATAGATACCAAAAGATAGATAGTTGGTAATTGAATCCTAATCCTTGTGGACGATATTCGGTCTTATCAAGACTATACTACTTGTCATGATAACGTGCACTTGCGTTTAAAGTGTGTGCATCTTATCGCGCATCAGGTTTTTGGCGCCGTTGCCGGGGATTAGGCATAGTTCAATATCAAATTTGTCTATTTTAAATTTCTAATTTGGTGTTTAATTTTTATTGTTATTTTTAATTTCTATGTTTTTTTTATTATTTCAGAAAAGTCGAGGTACCGTGATTGATTGTTTGTTTTTGATCTATTTCAGGAAATCAGTTTATGCGAAGGAGAAGAGGAGCAGACACTCTTGTTCCCTTCAATCCAGAGATTGAGAAAACACGCAAGCGAGCAAAGAATCGGATTGCAACTTTGATAGAAATGGACGGAGGTCAAAACAATAACATGATAAGAGAAGGGTTAGGTGAAAATCAACCTAACCCAGGAGTGCCTCGGCAAATGCCAATAGACGTGGAGGAGAGAGTCCAAATCCAGCCAGAAAGGAGTTTGGGGGACTATGTGCTGCGAAGAGTGAATGGAGCACAGACATGCATTAGGCTCCCTACAATAGGAGCCAACAATTTCGAGATAAAACCGGCGATTCTGAGCATGGTACATCACACAGTGCAATTTGGAGGACTGCCATCGGAGGATCCACATATGCACATAGCTAATTTCTTGGAGCTATGTGCAACTTTCGATATAACTGCGTTCGATGATGCCGCAGTTGAGATCTTTCCCTTCTCACTCAGGGATAGAGCAAAATTATGGTTGAATTCCCTGCCGGCCGATCCGATTTTTACATGGCACGAGCTGGCACAGAAATTCCTAGTCAAGTTCTTTCCCCCGTGTAAAGCAGCAAAACTGAGAGGAGAGTTGAACAACTTCTACCAAGCAGATGGAGAGTCCTTATATGAAGCTTGGGAAATGTTCAAATATCTACAGAGAAAGTGCCCACACCATTGCATTGAGTTGTGGAACTTGGTCCACATCTTCTACAACTGGGCGAGCTGACCGTAACCATTATAGACGCAGCAGAGTGGAGCATTCATGAGGAAAACAGCCACGCTCATGAGTTATTAGAAGATATGGCCACTAACAACAATGTCACGAAGAGGTCGACAAGTGGGAGAAGAACGGTGAGTCCACGAAATAGATGCTATTCGCCTTGAATGCCCAGTGGCCCTTTTAGCTAAACAATTCTGCAACATACTGATGTCGATAAATGCGGTGCAGATGCCTAAAAGGCATGAGATATGTGGTGGCCCACATACATTTGATAGGTGTCCTTGTGATCCCAACAATATACCAATGGAGCAGCAGAGTGTCGGGCCATAGGTAATTATCGAGCAGAACAACCCCTACTCCAACACTTATAATCCAGGGTGGAGGAATCACCCAAATTTCTCATGGAGAGGAGACCAGGGGCAGCATAACCAGCACCAGAACCAGCAGAACCAATACCAGGGGCAGCAGAACCAATACGCGGCGGAGAACCAATACGGGGCGATGCGAACCAGCGAGCAGAATCAGCAGCCGCCATTCAAGCTCCCACACCTCAGCGTTGATGCACCGGTTGGCAAGAAAAGCGAGCAGTGAAGCGGTATGGCACTTGCGCAATGCCTGCACCGATTCATGTGAAGCTAGATCTCATTCAGAACTTGGAAACACAAGTGGGTCGGTAGCAAAGCGAGCAAACAACAGCCACGGGACATTTCCAAGCAACAGAGGTAAATCCAAGGAAGCAATGCGAGACGATTGCAATTGAGAAGCGAACAAGCAGTTGGAAGCGGCGATCATCTCGGCTAGTAGTTGAGAAGAAGCGAGTTAGAAAAAGAGAAGGTGATTGAGCCCACCAGAGTAGAAAACTCCCGGAGAAGGTGTACATAGAAGATCCCTTTTCCCCGAGACTACAAAATGGCGGTTGATAAACAATTCTCCAAATTTTTGGAGACATTTAGGAAAAGCGTATCAACATACCTTTCATAGAAGCATTAGAGCAGATGCCCTCCTATTTCAAGTTTATGAAGGAGATCTTGGGGAAAAAGAAGAAGCTGGCGGAATATGAGATAGTAGCACTAACAGAAGAGTGTAGTGCTATCTTGCAGAAGAAGTTGCCACCAAAACTAAAGGATCCTGAAAGCTTTACACTACCTTGCACAGTGGGCATGGTGACTTGCAACAGAGCTTTGTGTGATTTGAAGCGAGTATAAATCGATGCCCTTGTCGGTATTTAAAAGATTGGAGTTGGGTGAGGCCAAACCAACCACAAGAAACCTGGAATCGGGGCAGATGGTGGTTCATCCAAGAGGCAAGATTGAGGACGTAATTGTGAAAGTAGGAAAATTCTTCTTTCCTGCAGACTTCCTCATTCTTGATATGAAAGAAGATGCGGAAATCCCTATCATATTGGGGAGACCATTCCTAGCAACGGGGAGAGCTTTGATTGATGTTGAAAGAGGAGAGTTAACATTAAGGGTGGAGAATGAAGAAATGGTGTTTAAAGTTTTTAAACACGTCATTGAGCCACCAACCACGAGTGGGTGCTTTGCAATCAGCACCATCAAACCCCCCTGCGAGCCAATACAAGTCAACCAAAGAGATGATCCCGAAGCGGGCATGGTTTGCGAAATTCCACTAAAGGAGGTATGTGTTCTGAACTCCCTCTTCGATAAAGCTAAGAAGAAAAGAAGAAAAGAAAACGCAAATGTGGAGAAATGGATTAGTTGGGGCTTGATCCACCCGGTTATTAAAGCTAAGAACTTGCGTCGGCTAAAAGATGTTAAAGACAGCGCTACTTGGGAGGCAACCCAACGTTTTCAATTATGTTATTTCAATTCTGTCTTTAGATTATTTTAATTTCTCCCTAGAACCGTCTCACGGTCTTGGGTCTTGTGTTTGTGTTATTTACAGTGCGAGCAAATAAACGGAGGGCGAAGCTGAACGAAAGCCAGGATTTCCAGAAAAGCGGGTAAGCGCCGCGGCGCCAAAAGAACTGAACAGGCGCAGAAGTTGAAGCGCCGCGGCGCCCAGGAGCAGGGCCGCGGCGGAAAAATTCCAGAAAATTTGCCAAGTTTAGGCGTAGTATTTCATACCAGAACAGGGCGCATAAAGTCCGAGGAGTGCAGGAAGATCAGGCGTGGCTAAAGCCGAACATGGCCTTCTAAGCCGGGAATCGAACGTAAAGCGCCTGAAACCGTGATCTTCCCCAATTCCAATTTCAAAAACCTAACTCTCCCTCTCCAAAAACCCACGAAATTCTAAAAATTTGCCCACAAATCCTCCACAAATCCAACCCAACCACAACCAAAACTCTTAAATTCCTAAAAACCCTTAGCTATCTCACACAATGAAGCTCCATTCCATAGCCTCAAACCACCAATTGAAATAAGAACAACTTGAATCTTCTCATAAAAAGGTAATCTTTTTCTGTTCTTGAGTCCTTTACTGAAGTCACAGGAGGTAGTTGTTTGAAGGAGTATTGTAGTTGAAGTAGTTTGGGTACTGAAAAGTTGATTGTGAAGTTTGGAGAAAAGAGTAGAAAAGGAGTGTGGGTATTGGGTAGAAAAGTTGAAGTTTGGGGTGTTGTGTTATTGCTAGTTGTTGATTGTGTAGGAAACATTTGTGCCACTAAATTGAAAAGTCAAAACTTGTTTTAAAATGTCCACGAGAAGAGAAGAGCCTCAGTTCCACCCCAACCCCAGTCTGATGACACTAGGTTTGTGAGCTATCAAGCCTTCCAAAGATACAAAAAGCGATACAGCACTTAATACCGGAAAGGGGAATGGACTACCAGAGGGAGTCATATGGGGAAGAATATGTTTATGAGCCCATTCGGGCAATGATTGAGTTAAGGGAGTGGAAGAGATTTGTAAATCCGGAGAAGATAGCACCAATGAACACAACAATGGTGCGGGAATTCTATGCCAACTTTCCGGAAAAGGTGGAAAAGGGATGTTTTGTAAGGGGAGTTCATGTGCCTGTGACAGCAGAGGATGTAAATGCACAATTGAAGACGGTTGATTTTGAAGAAAGAAGTGAGTGGAATCACTTTAGAACATGGTCTAGAAGCACCGACCGCATCGACTGGAATGCCGTTGCAGACACCGTGAGCTACCATGGGGCTGTTTTTGATATTGGAAGAAATGGATCAAGAACCAACAGTGCCAATTCAACAAATCAGCCAAAGGTTGGCTATATTTTCGTCGCCCGCATGATTCCATCCACGCACTTCACGAGTGCGGAGGATAGAATTAAACTGATATATGGAATTATGAGGGGAATGACGATTGATGTGGGGAAAGAGATAGTGCAGAGCATTGAAGAAATCAACAGGTTGTTGACAACAGGTGGATTGGGACACGACTCACTTATCACTAGTCTATGCGCCTTCCGAGGGGACCCAACTCTACCCACTGACACTCATGAGAAACCAATCGCCGGTGTCCTGTGGGATAGTGCACTCTTTCCTGCACTCCAATCCCCAGACCCAGACGGAGAGTACAACCAAGGCCAGCAGCAGCGAGAGCCGCCATGGGCGAATGAGCACGAAATAGGGCTCAATATGGCAGACCTAGCCACCAACCAACCGAAGCCAGAACCTTCAAAGGTGCGATGGAGCAATTGTTTGAGAATCGGATGAGGATGATACGAGTTTGGACACGATGATACAAGGACAAGAAACAAGGCAACAAATCAACGAGTTGAGTTCCTTGTTCATCGATGAGTCCATGCACTATCCCACGCCACCGCCACCACCACCATTTTAGCCAAAGTTTGTAAGTGTCTTATTTCTTTTCTTATCTTTGAGTCTACACACATTGGGGACAATGTGTGATTTAAGTTAGGGTGTTTTATTTGTGTCTTGTTTTATTTGTGTCATGTTATGTTTTATTTAAGTCTTTTGATTGTTTTATGTTTATTTTGAGTCACCAATTTTTTTTTCTTTTGAGTCATAATTGCTGTCACAAAGATCATGTATCTTTGTAGTTGCTAGAAACACCTAGTGAATTAAGGTGGAATAATGTAACGGAATAGAAGCAACTATCTAAACACTTAGGTTAGATATGCCAAAAACTCACAGAATCTGTCTATTTGGAGTTTCTTGCTTGAATTATGCATGCTAAATGATAAATACTTATGTGTTATGATTGCTTGCTAATTGAGGCGAAATAATTAGGATATGCATGTTAGGGAGATGACTCAGACATTTCTTTGATAGCCAATTCTTACAATTCTTTTCTATCCCGGGCTTTAAAAAGATCCCTAGTCAGCCCCATTGAGCCAAATATTGAAACTTCTTCTTTGACACCATATATTCCCACAAATTGCGCCATAAGTAAAAATATGAATTAGTGGAATACATTGTGTTAAAAAAAAGAGACAAAAAGAGTGAATAAGCCTGTTGCACCCAAAAAAAAAAAAAAAGAAGTAATAAGAAATAAGCAAAAGCCTAAGTTTGGGGGTGCTTGTCATTATTATATATTTCACTCTCCCAAAACAAAAGAGGGGAAAGATAGAATCGAAGTGAAGGAAAGAACAAAAAGAAAAAGGGAAATACTGAAAAGCTGAAGAGCTTATGGTACACGAAATGAGCCTAAATGCCTATTTTTACCTACCTATACCTAAGCCTACATTACAACCCTTAAAGTCCTGAAGATCTCTTTTATGCATATCCAGAATTAGTGGAGAATAGCAAGTAAGCATGTCATAGGATTTTTGAATTCTCATGCATGATTTAGTATATTGACTTCCGTTAACCATGATGAATATGAGTTTGCGAAATATCTAGCTTAAATGTGCTGAAATGTCATGCTATATGTTCCTGCATATTATTTTGCTAACCTTCATGTTTTTCTAGTTAACACTAATGCAGCAAAAGTAATCAATGACAGTGAGTCTTTTATTTTCGTTCTTTGAGTCTTTTATTTCTTTCTTTTCTATCTTTGCTCGAGGGCGAGCAAAGGTTAAGTTTGGGGGTATTTGATCGGTGTATTTTATATACACCTTTTGAGTCAGTTTTAGTTAGTCTTTTGTCCCGTTTTGCACATATAAGTGTCGTATTAGGATAAGTTTCCTTTCTTTTGAGTCAAAGTGGTTAAAATGGCCAAATGACGGAAAGGAGCTAAAAGGGCAAAGAGAGAGATTTGAGCTAAAAAAGAAAAGTGGCGAGCTGAAACCCGGAGCCAGCGCGCGCCTCCTGCGATCGAAGCGGCGCGGCGCCACTATCGGAGATCTGCGAAGACTGGCGCCGCGGCATCATGTCGGCCAGTGCGGCGCGGCGCTAAACATCCGAGAAGCTACGAGTTGCGTAGCCGCGAGCCTCGTGAAAGAAATCGGCCACGGCGCCAAATAATCCGACGGACAGAGTTCCGGCCGCATATGGCCTATCAGGCAGCGGCGAAGCCTGAAAATAAGATTTCAGACGATTTTGGGCCGGCCAGTGAGGGAAAAGTTGAGGCGGTTTTGACTTTATAAAGAGAACCCTGGCGTTTTAAGGGTTCCCCTTCTTGCACAATACAAGATTTTCTTGCTTGGAGATTGGAGACCATAGTTTAGTAATTTCTTTTCCTTTTTCTTTTCTTTATTTCAGTTTTGTATGATGAACTTTGAATTAGTTCTTGTCATGTCAATGACTAGGAACTAATTCTCTTATAGGGCTTTCCATGTTAATTCTCTAGAAACTTATGTTATGATTTAATGCATATGTCTATGGTTATTCTTCTTTGAGAGATCTATCCAATAATTGTGTTGAATGCTTGGTAATTAATTGACAACTAATTATCACTATATGATTTCTAATCAGACTCCGAAAGGAGGGGATTGTGAATATGCTGTAAGTTGGGTAGACATTCTTGGATTGGGGATGAAAATACCTCAATTATTTATGTAGCGTTAATGAGAGGCTTAACAACCTAATTTTTGCGCATAGTGCGTGACGGTTAACTAGGTTTCTTTGTTAATCCTCCTATAGAGTTATCCTTATCACCGAAAGGTAGGTAAGGTGCGATCTTTGAGGTTGAGTGTTTATATAACCCTAACGGGAGTATAAAACGATTTCGTAAACCTGTTTTCTCCGAAAGAAGAAGACCATAGTTCGTTGCATTAATAAATAACATAAGCAGATAGTTGAAGAGACATGGAAGCCCTATTCTCATCACCACTGAAGTAAACCCTTATAGTTAAATAGCTTTTATAATTCTTAGTTATAAACAACAAATCCAAATATCAATTTACCAAATAGATACCAAAAGATAGATAGTTGGTAATTGAACCCTAATCCTTGTGGACGATATTCGGTCTTATCAAGACTATACTACTTGTCACGATAACGTGCACTTGCGTTTAAAGTGTGTGCATCTTATCGCGCATCAAGTTTTTGGCGCCGTTGCCGGGGATTAGGCATAGTTCAATATCAAATTTGTCTATTTTTAATTTCTAATTAGGTGTTTAATTTTTATTGTTATTTTTAATTTCTATGTTATTTTTATTATTTCAGAAAAGTCGAGGTACCGTGATTGGTTGTTTGTTTTTGATCTATTTTAGGAAATCAGTTTATGCGAAGGAGAAGAGGAGCAGACACTGTTGTTCCCTTCAATCCAGAGATTGAAAACACAAAAGCGAGCGAAAGAATCGGATTGCAACTTTGATAGAAATGGACGAAGGTCAAAACAATAACATGATAAGAGAAGGGTTAGGTGAAAATCAACCTAACCCAGAAGTGCCTCGGCAAATGCCAATAGACGTGGAGGAGAGAGTCCAAATCCAGCCAGAAAGGAGTTTGGGGGACTATGTGCTGCCAAAAGTGAATGGAGCACAAACATGCATTAGGCTCCCTACAATAGGAGCCAACAATTTCGAGATAAAACCGGCGATTCTGAGCATGGTACAGCACACAGTGCAATTCGGAGGACTGCCATCGGAGGATCCACATATGCACATAGCTAATTTCTTGGAGCTATGTGCAACTTTCAGATATAACGGCGTTCGATGATCTGCGTCAGTTGAGGCTCTTTCCCTTCTCACTCAGGGATAGAGCAAAAGTATGGTTGAATTCCCTGCCGGCCGATTCGATTTTTACATGGCACGAGCTGGCACAGAAATTCCTAGCCAAGTTCTTTCCCCCGTGTAAAGCAGCAAAACTGAGAGGGGAGTTGAACAACTTCTACCAAGCAGATGGAGAGTCCTTATATGAAGCTTGGGAAAGGTTCAAAGATCTACAGAGAAAGTGCCCACACCATTGCATTGAGTTGTGGAACTTGGTCCACATCTTCTACAACGAAGCGATCTAACAGAACCATTATAGATCACGGCGGTGGAGCATTCATGAGGAAAACAGCCCACGACGCTCATGAGTTATTAGAAGATATGGCCACTAACAACCATGTCACAGAAGAGAGGTCGACAAGTGGGAGAAGAACAGTGGGAGTCCACGAAATAGATGCTATTGCTGCCTTGAATGCCCAAGTGGCCCTTTTAGCGAAACAGTTGCAGCAACATACAGTGTCAGTAAATGCGGTGCAGATGCCTAAAAGCTGTGAGATATGTGGTGGCCCACATACATTTGATATGTGTCCTTGGTGATCCCAACAATATACCAATGGAGCGGCGAGTGTCGGGCCATAGGTAATTATCGAGGCAAGAACAACCCTACTCCAACACTTATAATCCGGTGGAGGAATCACCCAAATTTCTCATGGAGAGACCGGGGCGTGAACCGGCACGTAACCAGCAGAACCAATACGAGGGCAACAAAATCAATACGGGCGCAGAACCAATCGGGGCGATGCAGAACCACAGAACCAGAATCAGCACCCCTTCATTCAATCCCCACAGCCTCAACAGTTCAATGCCGGTTCAACAAGAAAGCCGAAAAGTGGCATTGTAGCGACACGCAATGCGGACCAGTTCATGACGAAGCTAGATTCTCATTCGGGAACTTGGAAACACAAGTGGGTCGGCTAGCAAAACAGCAAACAGCAGCCACGAGGACATTGCCAAGCAACACGGTAAATCAAGGAGCAATGCCAGCGGTGCAATTGAAGCGGCAAGCGGTTGGAGCAGCGATCACCTCGGCTAGTAGTTGAGAAGAAGGCGAGTTAGAAAAGAGAAGGTGATTGAGCCCACCACAGTAGTAGAAAACTCCGCAGAGAAGGAGTATGCAGAGAAGATCCCTTTTCCCGGAGACTACAAATAAAGGCGGTTGATAAACAATTCTCCAAATTTTTGGAGACATTTAGGAAAAGCATATCAACATACCTTTCATAGAAGCATTAGAGCGTATGCCCTCTATTTCAAGTTTATGAAGGAGATCTTGGGGAAAAAGAAGAAGGCTGGCGGAATATGAGATAGTAGCACTAATGAGAAGAGTGTAGTGTTATCTTGCGAGAAGAAGTTGCCACCAAAACTAAAGGATCCTGGAAGCTTTACACTACCTTGCACAATGGGCGGTGACTTACATGAGCTTTGTGTGATTTAGGAGTATAAATCGATGCCTTGTCGGTATTTAAAAGATTGGAGTTGGGTGAGGCCAAACCAACCACAATAAGCAATGGCGCCGACGGGGCGATGGTTCATCCAAGAGGCAAGATTGAGGACGTAATTGTGAAAGTAGGAAAATTCTTCTTTCCTGCAGACTTCCTCATTCTTGATATGGAAGAAGATGCGGAAATCCCTATCATATTGGGGAGACCATTCCTAGCAACGGGGAGAGCTTTGATTGATGTTGAAAGAGGAGAGTTAACATTAAGGGTGGAGAATGAAGAAATGGTGTTTAAAGTTTTTAAACACGTCATTGAGCCACCAACCATGAGTGGGTGCTTTGCAATCAGCACCATCAAACCCCCTGCAAGCCAAAGAGAGATGAGCCCAAGAAAGTAGGCATGGTTTGCCGAAATTCCACTAAAGGAGGTATGTGTTCCTGAACTCCCTCTTACTGATAAAGCTAAGAAGAAAAGAAGAAAAAGAAAACGCAAAATGTGGAGGAAATGGATTAGTTGGGGGCTTGATCCACCCCACGGTTATTAAAGCTAAGGAACTTGCGTCAGGGCCATGTGATGGGAGGATGTCCAAGTAGGAGGGGTACAAGAGGGATGACTCAGCCTACCGGGTCAGTTGCGGGTTCAGTTGTTCGGGAGAAGGGTGTGTTAGTCAGATGAGGTCACCCCTACCTCGTTGTGGCCGTTGTAATAGACTCCATTATGGGGAGTGTCGTACTACTTCGACAGCTTGTATGCTTGCGGCCAACAGGGCCATTCGGTGAGAGTTTGTCCGACCAGAGGTGGCACAGATGTAGAGACCCAGCCTTCGGGATCGGTGGCTGTTTCATCGCCTTATATAGCTAGGCGCCGTGCAGGGCAGGATTATGATTAGAGCGACAAAGGGAAAGCGAAGGCTGACAGAGATATCTTGACCCTTAAGAGGCGGTTTATGTTGTTATGGTGGATACATGTTAAGTGCTATGTACGGATAGCATTGTGTTAAGTAGAAAACATGGGTAGTTGAAAAGGGTAAGTCTGGGGACGAGACAATTGTGAGCCTTAGAATTTATAACAGTTGAGACCTTAGATGTAAAGCCGTCTTGAGTAAAAGACTTTACGGTTAATCTTTGTCAGAATGCATAGTATACGTGGAGTATTTGTGTGATAATTGCATGGGTAGTTTGAGATAGAAGTGGTAGCTTTCATGACTTGAATTAGTAAGATTATTCCGGATCGGGGAACGAGAGAGTTTGGCGCGATAATGGGTCGGGTTGAGGCCAGGTCGCGGGTCAACCCGCAGCCCGGAATGAGGTGGGGTCAGTTTGAGGTGGTCCCACTAGGTGGTAGGGTCACGAGGGTGCTAGGCCCAAGTTTAGGTAACCATCTTACGAGTTCGTAGACGCGTTCGACCAGAATCGGATCATGAAGGCCGGGATTGGCCTTAAAGGAATGTGAGCTAGTAAGATGACCAAGGTTGGAGGTAGTTGTTACACCCCGTAGTTCCAGGGTATGTATATGAGGACGTACGTACGAGGATACGACATTTAAAATTGGAAAGGAAGAAAGATGTGATTTTTTCGACGGAAAAGTTTCCGAATTTCGTAAAGGAAAAAGGTTTATTATTGAGAATTGGATTCTCAACTTTGGTATTTAAGACTTTAAGAACTTATAAGAATTATGGAATTTAATTTTATGGATTTGGTCACGTGGGGCCCACCCGAGGAATTTTACGTTTTTGTGGGGCCCACGAGGGTTACAGAATTTTATGGACGAGTGGGAGGGCGACACGTGTCACCCCCTTAGAATGGCCTTGGACGTTTTATGCATGGGCTTTGACCATTATTAGGATGACAAAGTCTTGCAAGTTGAAGAGTTTGACATATTTGACTTAGTCAATGGGACCACATAGCTAGATATTTAAGTACCATGCATCCTAGCCACACATTTGTTATAATCTTGACCCTCCATTGTTTTATATATACACACTAGTGCAAGACTTGTCTTCCAACACTTAGAATTATTTTTCACACTTTCTTGTTCTTCAAGAGGCTCACGGGTTTGGCCATTTTGTGCACAAAAAAATTTGCAATTGTTGTCCATACTTCACAAGACTTAAACCCTAGGTTCCTAAGAGTGTTGTAAGGTTATCTCAATAGAAAGATTCCGGAAAAGTGGCGTTTTCGTATTAGTCGCAAGGCGGAAACTTAGAGTTCTTCAACTTTGAAGTTGGAACTTGAAGATGGGTTCTTCATAGGCTTCTAAGGAGTGCTTGGGCGGATTGGAACTTAAGGAAAGGAGCTAAGAATTGCTAAGGAGCGACTTTGAATCTTGGAAATTTTAAGGGCTTGTAAAGGTATAATTCTTGTCGTTTTAGTAATTAAGATTACTACTTGTTGTAGCTTTGGATATTAGCAAGCATGAGGTGTTTATATTATGAAGTTGATTAGTGTTATGGATATTGGAACCCTAACCCGAAAACTAGTATGTTAGCCCAAGATTGTAATTCAATTTGGTTACTAATTTAGTTGTCACATGTTATATAAAGAGGAATTATAGTTGTTGAAATTGTTTATGACTATGTAGCATGTTGGAACAACAACTTGTATTGAAATAGAAATTGAAAGAGAAGTAGTGTTGTTGTTAGCCGAGAATAACATTGTATATTGGATTGTATTGTGGACTAGTTGGTGGTAATTGTGGGGCGGAATTTTACACGTATTGTTGGGTGTGTAATCCCCTTGGTATTTGCTGAATTGATTTGAGCCTTAAATGTGGCGTTTGGTTATTGAATTCGGCCTTGAAAAAGTGGCAAAGTATGTAGAAACAAAGGAAGTGCTGCCCGATTTTCCGTAGAATTTAGTGACCTTGTACTTAGAATATTTTACGAAGAGAGCTAGAGGTTAATAGACCTTTTTATGACCATTATAGGTTGGAGTACTACGAGTAGCGTATTCTACTTGAAGGGTGGAAAAGGCTAGCAAAAGTATAGTACTTTGGAGCGTTTTGCTAATTGTCGATAATCGTCACGAGGTATGTGAACCTCTTCCTATCTTTTCTAGCATGATTGTTGTAAACTATGTAGTACGGTAGACGTACATGTGCTAAATGAATTTGGTTGGTTTAAAACATAAAGTGTTATAACGGCTTTATGAGAAGTTTGTTATAACAACTTTATGTAGGTAAAAAAATGGTTTGTGGTTTTTAAAAGATAAGAGACTTGACTTATAAATGACTTGATGTGAAATTTTAAGGACTTGGTTGGTGTTAAAAAGTTGTGAAACCACTTTTATGAGAAATGGGTAATTGGGTTTTAAAAGGAATAAGTTATATTGGTTTAGGAAATGAGAATAAGTATCAAACAAGCCATTGTAGCGTTAATAAAGGAAAATATAATGACAATATATTATATTAAAACAAGTAGAAACCTCCATCTGCATAGAAGCTAAGATAAGACAAAATTATTACATTTTGTAGATCATGGCTACTTTAATAAGAATCATTACATACAAGAATTAATTTTCTTAAATTCCAAAGTAAGGAACTTGATTTCTAAAAGAAAAGGGACTTGAGGAATTGAAGAGTTTTTGGTTTAAAAGAAAGGCATGGTTTTGTCTTAAAATGGTTTAAAAAGAAGGCATGGTTTTGTCTTAAATTGGTTTTAAAAAGAAGGCATAGTATTGTCTTGGGTTATTTAAAAGAAGGTATGGAATTGTTTGGGTTTACTTAAAACAATAGTTACTCTATTTTTGGATACTACGAGTGTTAGTACCAGGTGACGTTTGGGAAAGAAATGGGTCTTTTTAAAAGAATTAATGTATGTAGTACTTTGGGGTTAAAACCCAGACTTTGACATAAAATGAAAGTACCTTGAGTTGTGTGTAACTTGCCTATGTTTGCGTGTGATAGCCTTGTTGTGCAAGTGTTGTATCCTTATGTTACCGCGCCTCTCGATGGAGAGCCGGTCATGTTATTCTTGATTGATGGACATACTTGTTACACCCCGTAATTTCAGGACATGTTTTAAGAACGTAAGTAAGAACTCACAATGTTAAGATTTGAGACTTGTAAAATTTTGTCGGAATTATGAAATTGTCGGAAAGCGTAGTGTTATGACGAATGGGAGGGAGACACGTGTCACCCCCCCTTACTATGCCTTGGACGATTTTTTTTAGCAAGGGCATAAGGGTCATTTGACCTTTGTTGCAAGACAAGTCTTGCAACTTGAGGCTTGATATTATTGACTAAGGTCAAAGGTCCCACTTGGTCTTGATTTTAATGTAAGACTACATCTTAGCCATCCATGTGTTCTTATCATAACCCTCCTTTGCACTATATAATACTAGTAGTGCTAGTGTGAGCTTAACACTTAGAAAAATTCTTGAAAACTTTGAAGAGCTATAGAGGGGTCTCGGGTTTGCCAAGGAAGGAGAGAAATTTTTGTTTCTTGTTCATTCCACTCCCCACTTTAAACCAAGGGTCTTAGGTGTATTGTAAGCCTTTCTCAATAGAAAAATCTTGGAAAAAGATTGTTTTCGGGTTAGTCGCAAATGAAAACCTAAAGGGTCTTTCTAGGTTTTGCTTGGAGTTTTGAAGGATAATTGTTGGTATTGTTCTAAGGGTCTCAACAAGCGGTTGGAGGTGTCTTGAAGAGGTTCTAATCTTCTAAGGAGCGACTTCGATTTGGAGTTGGATTAAAAATCGTTAAGGTATAATCTTGTCTTTTAAAGGTGTACAAGATTGCATATTTATATTATTGTTGATAGCTTTGTATGTTGCGAGCATGAAGTGTTATATAGAGGTTATAAGAATTATGGATTGGTTATAGCCTTGGAAATCCAAAATGTAATGTAAGCCATGACTAGTTGAATTACAATTTAATCGTTGTTAGAACCGTCGCATGTCTTTGACTTAAGGATTATGGTTATTATAATCAAATGCGACTTGATATCTTGTTATGCTACTAAATTGGATTGAAATGGAAATTGGATAAGAATTGGATTTGTTGATCAAGGTGGCCGAATTTGGAATGTAGTTTGTATTGGTTGGTTATTCAATTGTATTGAACTACTTTCTATATAATTGTGAGCCAATTGGGGTGTGTAGTTATTCAATTGTATTGAACTACTTTCTATATAATTGTGAGCCAATTGGGGCTGTTTGGTTATTGTATTTTTACCTTGAAAAGGTGGCGAAGTGAGTAAATACAAAGGAGGTCTTTGATTTTCCGTAGAATTTAGAGACTTAACACTTATGATATTCTACGATTGTAGTAAGGCTTTAATAGACGTATTGTGAATATTATAGGTTGACATACTACGGCGGGTCTTTGTATTTGGCAAGTGGTTTGTCTCGACGAGTTATGTAGAAATTTTCCTATCTTTGAGCATGTCTATTTTCAAGTATATTGTACGGTAGACGTCTGAACTTGACATTCTTTACTTGTTTTATGAAATGCCAAGTCGGGTGAGTTAGGAGATTAACTCACTTCTTTGAGAATATTAAAGATGTCTTAAGTCTTGTTAAAGATAAGGGACTTGAAGAATTTTAAAGTATGTAATACTTGTGTCGTTTCAATCGTATAAGTCCCTTGGATAGGAAAATGTACTTGACTAAGGTATAAAGTGAATATAACGACTTTATGGGGAGTTGGTTATATTGACTTTATGCAAAGGTAAATGGCTTGTGTTAATGAAAGGCAAATTGATTTTAAGGTATCAATTGCCCAAGGTTTAATAAGAAAATGAGTCAACGATTTAGAAACCTGCTTTAAATTCTAAAGGTATTGTGACTGGTCTTGAAATGTAATTTGGACTTGATACTATGGTTACTAGTGTCTTGGAAGCTTTCTACTAAAATGAGTCATTTGTTTAAGGAGTAGAAGTACGTGGTACTTGGGGTTAAATTCCCGGATTCTTATAAAAGACATGATAGTGCCTTAAGTAAACTAAAATGAGAGTGTAGATGAATAAGACTAATAAGAAGTTAGGGGATTGCTAACTTGCTTAATTATTGTATGACGGCCGGTTGTGAGATAGGGTAAGAGTATCAGTGAGGGGCAAACCCCCAAGACGCTATACCACCTTCTCCAGGATAAGAGTATAAATGAGGGGTAAGCCCCCAAGACGTTATACCACCTGCGTTACTATCTTCTCCAGGATAAGAGTATAAATGAGGGGTAAGCCCCCAAGACGTTATACCACCTGCTTCAGGGTAAGAGTGTAAATGAGGGGTAAGAACTCCAAGACGTTATACCACACCTTTTATGGGTTCGCTACCCATGATTTGATTCGAGGCTCTATTATGATGTTGTAAGTATTCTCTTGATTTACTCTCATTGTTAGTAAGGCACTGTGTACTGTAATTTTGTTATCATACATGTCTCCGGCTTTCTATAAACTTATGTTGTAATTACAGTACTTTCCAGTTTTACATACTTAGTACATATTGTGTACTGACCCCTTCCTCGAAATTGCGTTCATGCCGCGAGAAAGGGTAGCGGTGGCGATCCACATTCTTAGGATCACTATCGGCGTCGGAAGCTCCATTCTCCGAGGCTTGTCTTTCTTTTAGTACGATCTTTCCACGATGTTGTAGATATATGTACATTCAGGGTATGGCGAACTGTCACTTGATTATTATTCTAAGTGCGTATTCACGTATGTGGTTGGGCTGTAAGAACTAAGTTGTAAGTTGTACTTTTGACTTTGTTTATATTATGGAAAGCGACACTTATCGGTTAGCTTGTGTTGTATATTGTTTACATATGTGTTTATGTTGTGTATGTTCATTGCTATTCTCGATGTATACAGAGCAGGTGCCAGGTAGGGCACGATCGCGGCGGTCGGGTCGTGACAAAAGTGTATCGAAGCGATTAGTCCTCGGAAAGTGTCTGAGGCCGTGTCTAGTAGAGTCTTGATTATCGGTGTGTTGTGCACCACATCTATAATCGAGGAGGCTGCGAGACATTTAGGATTGGTTTCCATTCTTCTCTCTCGAGATCGTGCATTAGAAGTGTCTTATTAGGTTGAATCCTCTCGACCTCTTCTTATGAAACGGTATGCCTCGCGGAAGGCTACCGGGGCCCGAAGGCAAAGCGGCGGCGAGGCGCTAGCGGTACTCGAGGGTTACAGGCTCGAGCACGGACTATGCACGAGGTAGTGGCGGGTCGGCGAGTTCACCACGCTGCGATTTTAGAAAGGCCGAGGCGGCGTAGCTCGAGAGGTTCCGATGCGGACCCTCGATTCCACGGCCCATTGCGAGTATAGAGACTACGGGGAACAAATTCGATTGTTGACCAGTATAGTAGTCGAGCGGCGGCCAAGCGAGCGAGCAGCCCACCTTGAGCCGGTTTGCGGATTAGGGATTTTACGGGATGTCATCCACTGGAGTTTTATGGTTCGAGTGCGATGAGGATCGCAGGAGTTCGTTCGGCGACTACGGACCGTGCGAGTTCTTAGGGCTTGAGGCAGTGCATTACACTAGCCTCTTCTGGGTTTGCGCGATATTGCGTTGAACTGGTTTGAGTCATGGTTGCTTTCGAGAGGTGATCTTTGCTCTTCCACCTGTTTGGGAGGAGTTCTGAGGCTTTCATGGATCACTTTTTGCCTCCCGAGATGAGAAGAGCCGAGTAGACAGTTTTTGACCTTGCGGCGAGCAGGAGGGCTGTTGAGTACAACAGAGTTTGACTCTTTGGCAGGCATGCTCACACTATTGTAGCTAGCATGGCGGATAGAGTTCATCGTTATGTGATGGGGCTAGGCCGTCATATGATTCTGACATGCTTGGGGGTGGCTCTTGGCCGGTATGGACATCGCCGGATGCGAGCCTATGCGAGGATAGAGGATAGAGAGGAGGACCAGTTGGCGAGCCGGCCAAGAGGCTGAGACGCCGGGGTCTCGAGGCGATTTCGGCGGGCGGCCTCGGCCAGTAGGTCCACATTCCGGCCGGCCAGAGCGCTCCGTCACGGTTTTACGGCAGAAGTCGACCCGGCCAGTCGGTCGAGGCGGTCGTGGCTCGGGGACTACGAGATTTGAGGAGGCGAGCGTCGCGTCGGGACCACCCACGCCTCGGTGTGCTTGATGCGGTAGGTTCCACGGCGAGTGTCGCGAGCCGGGAGCTTGTTACTCGTGTGGCGGCGGGGCCATTTGAAGAGGATTGTCGTCTAGAGGCGGCATGGGTGGTACAACACGGTAAGCGGGATCGATTCTTTGGGTCTTCTTCTCTTACGTGGTTATGCGCCGGGCGTGGTACTCACGGACGAGGCGGAGCGGTAGAGTCGAGGTGGTGGTTCTAGTTCTAGCGGTCCTCGAACCGCATATACTCTCTAGCCACCGCCAGATCGGGGAGCTTCCACGGCGTCGTCCGGGTACATTGCGATTTCAGAACGTGATGTTTATGCATTGATAGATCCGTGTTCTACCTTGTCTATGTGTCCCTCTTATGCGGGTAGAATCGGGATAGGCGGTGTCGATAGAGCGTTTGAGGTAGCTACACTGTGGGTGATTCGGTGTTAGGCGGCGGTGTATAGAGGTTGTCGGTATTTATTCTGATCGTCGGACCTTGCAGACTTGATAGAGTGGAGATGACGATTTTGATGTCATTATGGGTATGGGTGGTTGGCTTCTTATTACGCCAACGTGGACCGTAGGGACGGGTTGGTTCGGTTCGATTTCTGGCGAGCCGATTATCGAGTGGAGGGCAACACGCGTCGCCAGAGGTAGGTTTATTTCTTACCTCAAGGCTAGGAAGATGGTGCGGAAGGGTTACATCTATCATCCGTTCGTATTTGATACTGGTGAGGTGCGATTCTTGATCGATGCGATGGTTAGAGTTTCGGATGTGTTCCCGGATGATCTTACAGGTATCCCTCTGAGAGGAGATCGAGTTTTGTATTGACACGTTGCGGACACTCGACCTATTTCCATTCCGCCATACGAGGATGGCACTGCGAGTTAAGGGAGTGAAAGACCAGTGAAAGATTTCTTTGGAGAAAGGCTTTATCGTGCCTAGTGTATCTCCCGGGAGCGCGGTGTTGTTTGTAAAGAAGAAGGATGGGGCCAGCTGCGTATGTGTGTTGACTACAAGCGGTGAATAAGGTAACCATTAAGAATAGGTACCCCTCCCGTGATTGATGATTTGTTTGACCGATTTGCGAGTGCGAGGTTTTCTCAAAGATAGACTGCGGTCCAGTTATCATCGAGTTCGAGTTCGAGGCGAGATATCCCAAAGCGCATTCAGACCCGGTATGGGCACCATGAGTTCGTGGTTATGTCTTTCGGTTTGACCAACGCTCGGCGTATTTATAGATTTAATGAACCGGGTGTTCAAGCAATTTTGGATACGTTTGTGATTGTATTCATCGATGACATCTGGTTTATTCACGACGGAGCGAGCATCTTGACCACTCGAGGCGGTACTCGGGGTTCTCCGGAATCGCGATTATTCGCCAAGTTCTCCAAGTGTGAGTTTTGGTTGGCCTCGATGGCATTTAGGGCATATTATTGGGCGATGGTGTTCGGGTAGATACGACAAAGATCGTGGCGATCAGTCTTGGCGAGACCTACTACTCCGGCCGAGTGCGCATTTCTTAGGGCGGCATGTTATTATCGCAGTTTGTGGAAGCGGTTAAGCGATTTCAAAGATTGACTAGGATGACTCGGAAAGCGGCCAAGTTCCGATGGGCGAGAGGCTTGCGAGAAGGGTTTCCATTGTTGAAGGAAAGGTTGACTACAACTCGGTTCTTACTCTTAGGAGAGGTTAGATGGATGCGTGATCTATTGTGATGCCTCGGGTATCGGGTTAGGGTGTGTTTTGATGCGGCACGGCAAGGTTATAGCCTATGCTTCCGGCGATTCTGGAAGCATGAGAGGAATTACCCTACCCATGACTTAGAGTTGGCGCTGTTATTCATGCCTGAAGATTTGGAGACATTATTTATGCAGGGTTCATGTGGATATTTATACGCACCACAAGAGCCTCCGGTATATCTTCGGCAGAGGAGTTGAACTGAGATAGAGGCGGTGGTTAGAGTTGTTGAAAGATTATGATGTTGATATCCTCTACCATCCGGAAAGCCAACGTAGTTCTTGATGCCTTGAGTCGTAGGTCGATGGGAGCCTATCGAGTGCGGCCAGAGGCGGGACATGGTCGTCGATCCACCGATTAGCGAGCCTTGGGGTTGATTGATCGATCTGCGACGATAGTAAGTGCGGGTTCGTGAGGTTGCGAGTCTTCCATCATTGATGAGGTGAAGATGACGGCTGAGGACCCAGTGTTGATCTGATATCGGGATGCGGCTCTTCGGGAGGAGAAGAGTCTATTCGAGGTAGCGCCTGATGGTCCTGAGATTTGAGGGCCGGTTGTGTGTTCCCGATGGGGCAGGACTCCGACAGCAGATTCTGGGGGAGGCACACAGTGCTCGATATTCTATTCATCCGGTCGACAAGATGTACCATGACCTCGGATGTTTGTATTGGTGGGATGGCACGAAGAGGGCGTGGCGAGTTTTGTTGCACTGATGTCCTAATTGCGGTGAGTTAAGATCGAGCACCGAGGCCCAGTGGTTTATTGCAGTCTATTGAGATTCCGACTTGGAAGTGGGAGATAATCAACATGGACTTTGTTACAGGGTTACCTCGTACTAAGAGGAAGTACGACTCTATTTGGGTTATTGTTGTGGTGTGAAATCAGCCCATTTCCTTCGATCGGGCGGCGTTTTGGTGAGACTATGCGGATTGTACATCGGGAGATTGTGAGGTCGCGGTGTCCCAGTGTCGATTATTTCGATAGGAGCCCGGTTTACGGCTAACTTCGGAGGTCTTTCGAAGGGTTTGAGGACACAGTGAGTCTCGATCTGACATTTCATCCTCGGTGAGCGGGCGAGCGCACTATCGAGACAACGAGGATATCTTTGCGAGCTGCGTAATTGATTTCGATGGTACGGGAGGATCATTTGCCTCTTGTGGAGTTTGCTTACAACAACGGCTACCATTCCGGTATCTGAGATGGCGCCATACGAGGCTTTATATGGCGGAAATGTAGATCGCCGATTGGTTGGTTCGACGTGGGCGAAATGCAGTTGGTTGGCGGACTTGGATACAGCGGTATGGATAAGGTGAAGCTTATCCGGGAGAGCGTAGCGGCTTCAGTCGGCGAAGTCATATCGCAGATAATCGGCGTCGGCATTTGGAGTTTCGGGTGAGCGATTGGGTCTTCTTGAAGGTGTCACCCATGAAGGGTGTGATGAGATTCGAAGAAGAAAGCTCCCAAGGTACATTGGGCCCTACCCGGATCGTCCGTAGAGTGGGACAGTTGCTTATGAGTTGGATCCGCCATCGAGTTAGAGGCGGTACATCCGGTCTTCCATGTTTCTATGTTGCGGAAGTGTATCGGTGATCCAATGCGAGTTTTCCCTACTAGTGAGGTCCAGTGTGAGAGGGTTATCGTATGAGGAGAGTCCCATAGCGATACTCGATCGCCGGTCGGCGGCGGACCAAGGATGTAGCTTCCGTCAAAGTCATGGAGAAATGATAGCAGGAGAGATGACTTGGGAAGCGGAGGAGACATGTTGAGGAGGTATCCTCACTTATTTCCTATACCTTCGTGTATTTCATTTTCCTTACTTGTCGGTTTTAATTGAAGCGTTTCTTTTGCTTAAATGCTTTTAAGTGGCCATTAGTGGCATTTTTGGTATGTCGGGTGTGAAAGGAAACTATGTCGTTAATTTAGTTTGACTCGTAAGAACATTCGGGGACGAATGTTTCTAAGGGGGGAAGAATGTTACACCCCGTAATTTCAGGACATGTTTTAAGAACGTAAGTAAGAACTCACAATGTTAAGATTTGAGACATGTAAAATTTTGTCGGAATTATGAAATTGTCGGAAAGCGTAGTGTTATGGCGAATGGGAGGCGACACGTGTCACCCCCTTACTATGCCTTGGGCGATTTTTTTAGCAAGGGCATAAGTCATTTGACCTTTGTTGCAAGACAAGTCTTGCAACTTGAGGCTTGATATTATTGACTCAGGTCAAAGGTCCCACTTGGTCTTGATTTTAATGTAAGACTACATCTTAGCCATCCATATGTTCTTATCATAACCTCCTTTGCACTATATAATACTAGTAGTGCTAGTGTGAGCTTAACACTTAGAAAAATTCTTGAAAACTTTGAAGAGCTATAGAGGTCTCGGGTTTGCCAAGGAAGGAGAGATTTTTTTGTTTCTTGTTCATTCCACTCCCACTTTAAACCAAGGGTCTTAGGTGTATTGTAAGCCTTTCTCAATAGAAAAATCTTGGAAAAAGATTGTTTTGGGTTAGTCGCAAATGAAAACCTAAAGGGTCTTTCTAGGTTTTGCTTGGAGTTTTGAAGGATAATTGTTGGTATTGTTCTAAGGGTCTCAACAAGCGGTTGGAGGTGTCTTGAAGAGGTTCTAATCTTCTAAGGAAGCGACTTGATTTGGAGTTGGATTAAAAATCGTTAAGGTATAATCTTGTCTTTTAAAGGTGTACAAGATTGCATATTTATATTGTTGTTGATAGCTTTGTATGTTGCGAGCATGAAGTGTTATATAGAGGTTATAAGAATTATGGATTGGTTATAGCCTTGGAAATCCAAAATGTAATGTAAGCCATGACTAGTTGAATTACAATTTAATCGTTGTTAGAACCGTCGCGTGTCTTTGACTTAAGGATTATGGTTATTATAATCAAATGCGACTTGATATCTTGTTATGCTACTAAATTGGATTGAAATGGAAATTGGATAAGAATTGGATTTGTTGATCAAGGTGGCCGAATTTGGAATGTAGTTTGTATTGGTTGGTTATTCAATTGTATTGAACTACTTTCTATATAATTGTGAGCCAATTGGGACTGGTAGTTATTCAATTGTATTGAACTACTTTCTATATAATTGTGAGCCAATTGGGGCTGTTTGGTTATTGTATTTTTGGCCTTGAAAAAGGTGGCGAAGTGAGTAAATACAAAGGAGGTGCTGCCCAATTTTCCGTAGAATTTAGAGACTTAACACTTATGATATTCTACGATTGTAGTAAGGCTTTAATAGACGTATTGTGAATATTATAGGTTGACATACTACGGGCGGGACTTTGTACTTGGCAAGTGGTTTGACCCGACGAGGTATGTAGAACTTTTCCTATCTTTGAGCATGACTAGTTTCACGTATATAGTGCGGTGAGCGTCAAGACTTCGACATTCTTTACTTGTTTTATGAAATGCCAAGTCGGGTGAGTTAGGAGATTAACTCACTTCTTTGAGAATATTAAAGATGTCTTAAGTCTTGTTAAAGATAAGAGACTTGAAGAATTTTAAAGTATGTAATACTTGTGTCGTTTCAATCGTATAAGTCCCTTGGATAGGAAAATGTACTTGACTAAGGTATAAAGTGAATATAACGACTTTATGGGGAGTTGGTTATATTGACTTTATGCAAAGGTAAATGGCTTGTGTTAATGAAAGACAAATTGATTTTAAGGTATCAATTGCCCGAGTTTAATAAGAAAATGAGTCACTTGATTTAGAAACCCGCTTTAAATTCTAAAGGTATTGTGGTATCGGTCTTGAAATGTAATTTGGACTTGATACTATGGTTACTAGTGTCTTGGAAGCTTTCTACTAAAATGAGTCATTTGTTTAAGGAGTAGAAGTACGTGGTACTTGGGGTTAAATTCCCGGATTCTTATAAAAGACATGATAGTGCCTTAAGTAAACTAAAATGAGAGTGTAGATGTGACGCCCCGAAAATCGGGCCCGTCACTGGTGCCTTACCCCGGGCACCCTAGTGATACAACATCAGAGAAAACCAGCGGAAATAAAAACTTTACACATGAAATGAGAGATATAGTAAATAAACAGGCCAACCAAGCAGTTGCCTTGATATACATAAAACACGAGCAGTTTAATCCTTTTACAACCACACTTGGCAGTGCTACAGACCTCTAAGATTTATACAACAACTATGACGGGACAGGGCCCCGCCATACCCCTGAGCGTACAAGAACTTACAGACTCAGGGTAACATACCAAAGATAAGCCTCCGACGGAGCGGGCTTCCCTAACGCTGAAATGAGATCCTAGCGGGGATCGGCGGTAGATGTACCTCTACTGCGGCATGAGCGGCGGCCCAGGAGGTCGATAACAGTGTACAGTATGTGAATAAATCAGTAAATGAAATCATAATAGTCTATATAAAGCGGGAGACATGTATGATGACCAAACTACGATATATAACATATAACCGATTACATCAGAGCGAGGACTCACGCCTCCAAATTATCACTCGTGCGTGGAATTTCTTCCTCGCCTAGCGATTTATGATATAACAATACCAAGGATTATACATGAACACCATGTCCCACGTGTTATAAAAACCGTGACAGACAAGTATAACTACTAGATCCGACCGTACCAATAATACAATGCAACCAAAACACGGCCGTCACGGCAAGTGCGAGCCGACTACAGGATACCAAGGCGGTCACGCGGTGGCCGGGGCAAGTACGGTGACCACGGGGACGAGGCCGTATCACGAAACCGTCACTATCTCGAGCGGGGCAAGTCTGGTGACTACCGATACAGGCGAATCGATCCACGAGGCAGGCGATGCGAGCCGACCACCGGATACCCAGGCCGAACAGTAAGAAACCTCAACCAGTCAACCGGCCCTCTATCGAGAGACGCGGTAACACAGAAACACCACACTTGCACAACAAAGGCTATCATCACAAGCATAGGCAAGTTTCACAACAACAAGCATAGGAATGTTTCACCACAACAAGCATAAGCAAGTTTCACATCACTCAAAGTACCTTCATTTTATGCCAAAGTCGGGTTTCAACCTAAAGTACTACGTCGTTAAATTCTTTAAAGAGATCCATTACTTATCAAAGTCACCCGATACGTAGTATTAGAATGACTAACCCACATTCCTTTTCAAAATCAAGTAACAACATTCTTTTCCTAAGTTCGGTTTGCCTAGTTTCAATTACTCAAGCTTCTCATTTTCAAATGGTTTCATAGTTCATAAACTTAATCACTGATTCCTTTTAGAACAATTGAGTAATATAAGTCTCACGTGAGTAGGTTATTCTTGTTTACAACATTCTTATTACAATGACCATGATCTAGAAAATGTAATATCATCTTGTCTCATCTTAGTTTCTATGCAGATGGAGGTTTCTACTGGTTTTAATACGATACATCATTATTCAATACATTTTCCTTTATTAACGCTGCAGTGGTCTGTCGATACACATTCTGATTTCCGAAATCAGTAAAACATTATCCCTTTAAATAAAACCAAGTACTCAATACTCACGAATGAGGTTTCACACAAACATCCACATTAAAACAAATAAGTTAAGTCTCTTATCTTATAAGATCAAGTCTCTTAACTTCTAACATCAGTAAACCATTTTCTTTACCTCTCTTAAGACATTATACCTAACTCCCCATAAAGCTAGTATAACTCTTTTTAAAACCTTTTAAAACAAAGTGTTACTCTCCCTTCCAAAACGATTTATAAATCTTTTGAAATACATCAAGTTCTTTATTATAACAAGCCAGTTATAATTCACATCAGTTACCTTTTAAAACCACAAAGTATTTTCTTACCTACATAAAGCTGTTATAACCAACTTCCCATAAAGCCGTTATAACACTTTATGTTTTAAGAACAATCAAACACAGTTAACACATGTACGTCTACCGTACTACATAGTTCACACATATCATGCTAGAAGAGATAGGAAGAGGTTCACATACCTCGCGACGATTTAACGACAATAAGCAAAATGCTCCAAGTACTACAACCTTGCTAGCCCTTTCCACTCCTCGAGTAGAATACGCTACTCTTAGTACTTTCACCTATAAAGGCCACAAACGTCTATTAAATCTTAAACACACGTTCCCATCTTTCTACAGAAAATTCGGCAGCACCTCCCCCCCCCGCAACAGCGTAAATCTCCTCCTCTATCGAGGTCGGCTACCAAGCCAACCAGGGGGGGGGGTTAACACGTCTAACCGGACGCGTACAATTCTACTACACAGTAATGCTACATAAGTCTACTGTAATACAACCCTAGGTAATTACAGTTCAGTTCTTCTCTTTATTATCCTTCTATGTGATTACTGTTCAATTCTTCATTCTTGGGCTTAAGTCAAAATACATTGCCATAATACTAAGTTCAGTTCTATATATAGTATACAACACTATATATTCAACACTTATGTAATTTCCAATTACAATAGAGACAAGATATTTACCTCGATAAGCCCAAAATTATCCGAGTTTAAAGTCGCTCTGAGCAAGGTTTAGCTCTCCTCCGAGTGCTCCAATCTGCTCCAAACAACCCTTAAGTTCTACGCAACTTCTCCATACTTCAACAACGGGTGAAGATTTTCCTTAGGGTTTCGTGTAGAGGCTAAGGATAGTATAATCGTATTTTGCGGGTTTTTCTTACAAAGGGTACTTTGGAACGTACTACACGGTATTTGGGCTAAAGTATTTTGGACATTATAACAATACTTAGGAGAGTATTTCTATACCACAACAAAGGGTATTATCTGAAAACAACTAGGCTACGGGGTACCCACGACGAGAGCACCACAAAGGGAAGCTCTCGGCAAAGGGGAAAGGGGTGTGGTGGGCCAATTTCACAAGGAGGGAGGAAGAGAACTTCAAGACTTAGGCAATTTGTGGATGAAGAAAGTCTTCACAAAGGAGCTATTTATAGCAAAACCAAAGGCCAACCAAGGGCCAAGATCCTTCCAAGTGTATAGCAAGTGTAAGGGCAAGATTAAACCAAGTGCACCCTAAACCCTACTCCACAAAACACTCCACAAAACAAGCCACAAAACAAGGCACAAATCAAGGAGCCAATTGGCCGAAGAACGTGACCCATTTCGTCCAAGCCATGCCATGGTTGCCGTCGAGCCTTCCGATTAGAGGGTGACAAGTGTCGCCTCTCTCGTTGATCCAAAATGTTTCGTCTCTGGAAAAATCCGCAAAAATATAAATGACATAGCCGGAATTTTCCTACGAGCTGTGGAAAGCGTTTAAAAACGACTCCTTTCGGCACTTGTGTACAAATTTGAAACTATGCCTACTTAAGGCTCAAATTGTACACGTCGCCTCACGTACATACTCGGAAATACGGGTATAACATTCTCCCCCTTAGAAACATTCGTCGAATGTTCCTTCAAGGTCTCAAAACAAAGCGGCGTCGATGATAGTCTTCACTGCTATACGTCACGAAAACAATCATGCCACCGCCACAAAACATCGTTCACTTTTCCCTTTCTCGTAGTACTCGTCACGAACACTCGAACTCGTTCTAGTATCCGTACCACACATCAACGCTCGTTTCCAACCCTTGGAGTCACTACCTCGAACTTGGTCATCTCGCTAACCTCGATTTCCCTAAGGCCATTCCGGCCTTCACGAACTGATTACGATCGAGCGCGTCCACGAACTCATACGATGGTCATCTAAACTTGGGCCTAGCACCCTCGTGACCCTACCACTGGCGGGACCACCGAACCGACCCCACCCCAAACGGGTTCGGGTTGACCGCAAATGGTCCTCAACCCGACCCCCAACCGCCGACTCTTGTTCCCGATCCGAACGATCTTACTATTTCACGTCATGAAAGCTACCACTTCCATCTCACACTACCAGGGACTTACCCTTTTCACTAACTGTGTTTCTAAATCACATTTTAGCACAAAGCTATCCAAACATAACATTAAACACATCAACAACATCAATACAAACAAAACTCTAGAGGTTAAGGATATACGAAACTAGGCGGTTCAAGGACCGCTAAAAGCGAACTCCATCGCGACCTCTGGGGCCTTAGGTGTGCGAACATCCTGCACAGCTACGGAAGGTGAAGAACCATAAGCGCTCTAGTAGTCCATGCTATCCTACCAGCCAGTGGACGATCTCTTGCCGGATGGCCCGTTGGCCGCAAAAATAACAATCTCCCGAGTTAGTGCGACACTCTCCCTTATGAAGCTTTCCACAGCGCCACACCGAGACAAGGGCAACCTCGTCCGGCGAGCACTCCTGCTCCCCGAAAATCTGAAACACAGGAGCCCGACCGCTCCGAATATCGAAGGTCCCGAAAGTGGAGGACCACTCTGTCTTGTGAGGTACATAACTAGTCTGGCCGGCGGTCCGCCTCGAAAGTCACCAGGACCCTGCTGTTACGGCCCTCTTCTGCGACTTTGGTCATTCCGTCGATTTATCCGCTCCTCGCATCAGTGTATACGCTGCGTGCACGCGGGCAATGTCCATGCCGGTGAAGAGCTACACCGAACAACTCTCTGCAAGGCAATCGCGAGCCACCAACATATCGGTGCACTCGATCCTCCATACTAGCTACTAACGCGAGGGACGTCAGGGCCAATGAGTCGAACTCCACATTGTACTCCCGAACCGTCGCGGTCTGCGTAACACCAAAAATGCATCGGCCGAGCCTCCTCATCCGGGAGGCAAGAAATGTGCAAGAAAGGCCTCGAGAACTCGTTCCATACGGCTGGAAGTGCATGCTCTCCTGGACAGCTCGAGAATCAAACCGATCATTGCGGTATCACGCCGATTGATGTGAACCTAGGGCCACCGAGTCGATCTCCGATGCCTTGATGACTCTCATGAGCCGCTGGAACGGTCGGATGAACTCCTGCGGAGCCTCCTCAGGCCTCGACCCCTAAAACGCTGGCGGCCGACTCGGAAAATCCGTAGCCTCGAACTATCGATCTAGGGTGAACCGGTGCTCGGGCTGCTGCGTCCGGCCTATCCTCAGTCAGCCCTGACCACGGCCGTGGCGGGCCAGCTCGCAACTCATCTCCTGCTCCGGTGCGGGATGGAGGCTCAGGTCCTGTGGTCTCTGCCGCTGCTCTACTCGCAGATCCTCTGCTTTGCCTTGCCACGGGCGGGTTGCCTTCGCGAGCATAGCGGTAAAAGCGAAACACGTCGGAGGGTCGATCTTATCACACGGCTACAGCACGATCTCGAATGAGAAGAATGAAACCAATCCTAAATGTCCTATAGCCTCACGATTATAGATGTGGTGCACAACACACCGATAATCCGGACTCTACTAGACACGGTGTAGACACTTTCAGAAATTAAGCGCTCGATACCACTTGGCGCCCGAAAATCGGGCCCACGTCGTGCCTTACCGGGCACCCTAGTGATACAACATCGAGAAAACCAGCGGAAATAAAACTTTACACATGAAATGAGAGATATAGTAAATAAGCAGGCCAACCAGCAGTTGCCTTCGGTATATACATAAAACACGAGCAGTTTAATCCTTTTACAACCACCACAAGATTACTCTGGACCTGCAAGATTTATACAACAACTATGGCGGGACGGGGCCCATGAGCCACACGTACAAGAACTTACGGACTCGGGTAACATACCAAAGATAAGCCTCAGGAGCGAGCTTCCCAAAAATTTGAAATGAGATCCTAAGCGCGAGGATCGACGGTAGATGTACCTCTACTGCGGCATGAGCGCGCCCCGAAGAGAAGTCGATTACAACAAACCAAGTATGTGAAATGTAAATCAGAAATGAAATCATAATAGTCTATATAAAGCGGGAGACATGTATGATGACCAAACTACGATATATAACATATAACCGATTCATCAGAGCGAGGACTCACGCCTCCAAATTATCACTCGTGCGTGGAATTTCTTCCTCAGCTGGCGGTTTATGATATAACAATACCAAGGATTATACATGAACACCATGTCCCACGTGTTATAAAAACCGTGCGGACAAGTATAACTACTAGATCCGGCCGTACCAATAATACAATGCAACCAAAACACGAAGCCGTCACGGGGCAAGTCGCGAGCCGATCTACGGATACCAAGGCGGTCGCGCGGTGGCAAGGGCAAATCTGGTGACCACCGAGGACCAAGGCCGTATCACGAAACCGTCACTATCTTGAGCGGGGCAAGTGCGGTGACTACGGATACGAGCGAATCGATCGCGAGGCAGGCGATGCGAGCCGACCACCGGATACCCGGGCGAGCGATGAAACCTCAACGATCAACCGGCCCTCTATCGAGAGAGCGGTAACGAAACACCACACTTGCACAACAAAGGCTATCATCACAAGCATAGGCAAGTTTCACAACAACAAGCATAGGAATGTTTCACCACAACAAGCATAGGCAAGTTTCACATCACTCAAAGTACCTTCGTTTTATGCCAAAGTCAGGGTTTCAACCTAAAGTACTACGTCGTTAAATTCTTTAAAAGAGATCCATTACTTATCAAAGTCACGATACGTAGTATTAGAATGACCAACCCACATTCCTTTTCAAAATCAAGTAACAACATTCTTTTCCTAAGTTCGGTTTGCCTAGTTTCAATTACTCAAACTTCTCATTTTCAAATGGTTTCATAGTTCATAAACTTAATCACTTGATTCCTTTTAGAACAATTGAGTAATATAAGTCTCACGTGAGAGTAGGTTATTCTTGTTTACAACATTCTTATTACAATGACCATGATCTAGAAAATGTAATATCATCTTGTCTCATCTTAGTTTCTATGCGGATGGAGGTTTCTCTGGTTTTAATACGATACATCATTATTGATACATTTTCCTTTATTAACGCTGCGGTGGTGCAGCCGATACGTTCGATTTCCGAAATCGATAAAACATTATCCTTTAAATAAAACCAAGTACTCAATACTCACGAATGAGGTTTCACACAAACATCCACATTAAAACAAATAAGTTAAGTCTCTTATCTTATAAGATCAAGTCTCTTAACTTCTAACATGATAAACCATTTTCTTTACCTCTCTTAAGACATTATACCTAACTCCCCATAAAGCTAGTATAACTCTTTTTAAAACCTTTTAAAACAAAGTGTTACTCTCCCTTCCAAAACGATTTATAAATCTTTTGAAATACCTCAAGTTCTTTATTATAACAAGCCAGTTATAATTCACATCAGTTACCTTTTAAAACCACAAAGTATTTTCTTACCTACATAAATTTGTATAACCAACTTCCCATAAAGCCGTTATAACACTTTATGTTTTAAGAACAATCAAACACGATTAACACGTATGCGTCTACGTACTACATAGTTCACACATATCATGCTAGAAGAGATAGGAAGAGGTTCACATACCTCGCGGCGATTTAACGACAATAAGCAAAATGCTCCAAGTACTACAACCTTGCTAGCCCTTTCCACTCCTCGAGTAGAATACGCTACTCTTAGTACTTTCACCTATAAAGGCCACAAACGTCTATTAAATCTTAAACACACGTTCCCATCTTTCTCCAGACAATTCGGCACCTCCCCATGAGCGTAAATCTCCTCCTCTATCGAGGTCGGCTACCAAGCCAACCAGGGGGGGGGTTAACACGTCTAACCGGACGCGTACAATTCTACTACACAGTAATGCTACATAAGTCTACTGTAATACAACCCTAGGTAATTACAGTTCAGTTCTTCTCTTTATTATCCTTCTATGTGATTACTGTTCAATTCTTCATTCTTGGGCTTAAGTCAAAAGACATTGCCATAATACTAAGTTCAGTTCTATATATAGTATACAACACTATATATTCAACACTTATGTAATTTCCAATTACAATAGGGGGACAAGATATTTACCTCGATAAGCCCAAAAATTATCCGAGTTTAAAGTCGCTCCTGAGCAAGGTTTAGCTCCTCCTCCGAGTGCTCCAATCTGCTCCAAACAACCCTTAGAAGTTCTACGCAACTTCTACTCCATACTTCAACAACGGGTGAAGATTTTCCTTAGGGTTTCGTGTAGAGGCTAAGGAAAGTATAATCGTATTTTCCGGGTTTTTCGTACAAAGGGTACTTTGGAAAGTACTACAAGGTATTTGGGCTAAAGTATTTTGGACATTATAACAATACTTAGGAGAGTATTTCTATACCACAACAAAGGGTATTATACGAAAACAACTAGGCTACGGGGTACCCACCAAGGCACCACAAAGGGGAAAGCTCTCGGCAACGGGGGACGGGGTGTGGTGGACGAATTTCACAAGGGAGGGAGGAAGAGAACTTCAAGACTTAGGCAATTTGTGGATGAAGAAAGTCTTCACAAAGGAGCTATTTATAGCAAAACCAAAGGCCAACCGAGGCCAAGATCCTTCCAAGTGTATAGCAAGTGTAAGGGCAAGATTAAACCAAGTGCACCTAAACCTACTCCACAAAACACTCCAAAACAAGCCACAAAACAAGGCACAAATCAAGGAGCCAATTGGCGAAGAGCGTGACCCATTTCGTCCAAGCCATGCCATGGTTGCCGTCAAGCCTTCGATTAGAGGGTGACAAGTGTCGCCCTCTCGTTGGTCCAAAATGTTTCGTCTCTCGGAAAAATCCGCAAAAAATATAAATGACATAGCCGGAATTTTCCCTACGAAAGCTGTGGAAACGTTTCGTCGAAAAACGACTCCTTTCGGCACTTGTGTACAAATTTCGAAACTATGCCTACTTAAGGCTCAAATTGTACACGTACGCCCTCACGTACATACTCTGGAAATACGGGGTATAACAGTAGATGAATAAGACTAATAAGAAGTTAGGGGATTGCTAACTTGCTTAATTATTGTATGACGGCCGGTTGTGAGATAGGGTAAGAGTATCAGTGAGGGGCAAACCCCCAAGACGCTATACCACCTTCTCCAGGATAAGAGTATAAATGAGGGGTAAGCCCCCAAGACGTTATACCACCTGCGTTACTATCTTCTCCAAGATAAGAGTATAAATGAGGGGTAAGCCCCCAAGACGTTATACCACCTGCTTCAGGGTAAGAGTGTAAATGAGGGGTAAGAACTCCAAGACGTTATACCACCTGCTTTTATGGGTTCGCTACCCATGATTTGATTAGATCGCTATTATGATGTTGTAAGTATTCTCGATTTACTCTCATTGTTAGTAAGGCCTTGTAATTGTAATTTTGTTATCATACATGTCTCCCGCTTTCTATAAACTTATGTTGTAATTACAGATTTTCAGTTTACATACTTAGTACATATTGTGTCGACCCCTTCCTCGGCTGCGTTCATCTTGCAGGAAAGGGTAGCGGTGCATCCACATTCTTAGGATCACCTATCGACGTCGGAAGCTCCATTCTCGGAGGCTTGTCTTTCTTTAGTACGATCTTTCCCGATGTTGTAGATATATGTACATTCGGGGTATGGCGGCCCTGTCCGCCATGATTGTTATTCCTAGAGGTCTGTATTCACGTATGTGGTTGGGTAAGAACTAAGTTGTAAGTTGTACTTTTGACTTTGTTTATATTATGGAAAACGACCTTATCGGTTAGCTTGTGTTGTATATTGTTTACATATGTGTTTATGTTGTGTATGTTCATTTGCTATTCTCGATGTATACGAGCAGGTGCCTGTGTAGGGCACCGCGCGGCCGGTGGTCGTGACAATACTGACACGATGGGTGGCCCACGGGTATGGTTCCACCAGGATTGTTGTTCCATGGACTAGCTCTCCATGAGGTTTACTGATTCGGCCTTGGTATTTGGTAGCTAGCCCTCGTACTTGCCCGATGCGTTCTTGATGCGAGTTGGTTACGTAGTTGGCTTTCGTACTTGCCCGATCGGTTCTTGATAGTGTCATTCCATGGACCCGACCCTCACGGGTTTCTGGTCGCGCCGGTATCCGGTGGTTGGCTCGCCTTGCCGGTCGTGGCCGATTCGGCTTTGGTATCGGTAGTTAGCCTTCGACTTGCCCGGTCGTTTGTGGCGAAGTCTCGTGATCACGGCCTTGGTAACTGGTAGTTAGCCCTCGTACTAGCCCCCGTCAGCTACGTGACGCGGCCTTGGTATCTGGTAGTTGGCTTTCGTACTTGCCGTGTCGCCGTGGTATAGTTGTATAGTATGGTTGGTGCGGCTTTGGTATCCGTAGTTGGCTTTCGTACTTGCCACCGGGATTGATGATGCGGCTTTGGTATCTGGTAGTTAGCCTCCGTACTTGCCCCGTACGGTTTTATGACACAGGTGGGACCTGGTGTTCAAGTGTACTCCTTGGTGTTGTTATATCATAGACTGCCGGCAGTGAGGAAGGAATTCCACGGGCATGATTGATGTTGTGGGCATGAGACCCATTGTTATATTTTGAGTGATGACTTTGAGGGCGTGAGTCCCTGACTTGACATGACTGCTTATAATGTTGTGTACTGTAGTTTGGTTATCATACATGTCTCCTGCTTTATATAGACTATTATGATTTCATTTACAGTATTTTTGATTTATACTTGGTACTGTTCTTGACCTCCGGGGCTGCGTTCATGCCGCAGGTAGAGGTACACCAGTTGTTGATCCTCGCTCATAGGATCACAGTTCAGCGTTCGGGAAGCTCCGTTTCTCCGGAGGCTTATCTTTGGTATAGTCCCCTGTCGTTGTAGGTACTTACATTCAGGGGTATGGCGGGGCCCTGTCCCGTCGTAGTTGTGGTTACATTCTTAGAGGTCTGTAGTACTGTTGTGGGCAGGTTTTGAAAAAGGATGTAACTGTTCAGGTTTAATTATTTATATATGCAGAAAGGTAACCGTTTTGGTTAGCCTGTTTTCTTATTATCTTGTTTCATGTTTAAGTTTTTATTTCCGCTGATTTTCTCTGATGTTGTATCACTAGGGTGCCTGGGGTAAGACACCAGTCACGTCCCCGAGGTCGGGTCGTGACAGTAGTAACTCCAAGGTGTTGGAAACTGAAGCAATGACGGAAGTACGGTACGTGTACTAGAAAGAGTTCGGGTGTTCGAGAAAGGTACGACGAGTAAGGGAAGGAGTGAACATGTGTTAAGAGAAGGGAAGTGATCATTTTGTGAAGTAACGAGGTGAAGAAAGTATCCTTTAGACCATGGGTGGAAGCTTTTGTGACGTTAGAGATGATTCCTCGTTGGCTTGGATTCGAGTTTTGCGCATGTGTTATATTATGGCCAGGTGTGGCATATTTTGGTTTTTTTTTGTATAGTAGTGAAAACTATACCGGCGCGTGTATGTTTTGAGACTTAGAAGGAACATTCGGGACGAATGTTTCTAAGGGGGGAAAATGTTACACCCCGTAGTTCCAGGGTATGTATGTGAGGACGTACGTACGAGGATACGACAGTAATATTGGAAAGGAAGAAAGATGTGATTTTTCGACGTAAAAGTTTCCGAACTTCGTGAAGGAAAGAGGTTTATTATTGAGAATTGGATTCTCAACTTTGGTATTTAAGACTTTAAGAACTTATAAGAATTATGGAAAGTATATTTTACGGATTTGGTCACGTGGGGCCCACCCAAGGAAATTTTACGTTTTGTGGGGCCCACGAGGGTTACGGAATTTTATGGACGAATGGGAGGGCGACACGTGGCACCTCCCCCCACTTAGCCTTGGACGAAATATGCAAGGTTATGATGGTCATTTGACCTTTGTGGATGAAAGTCTTCAAGCTTGAGAATATTGACCAAGTCAACTTGTCCACTTGGCTTTACTTTATGGAAATGCATCCTAGCCACATATATTGTCACGACCCGTTCCGGGGCCCGTGACTGGTGCCTTACCCGAGCACCCAAGTAGTCATACATCAGAGTAATCAGCGGAATATAAAACAACCAAGATATGAAACAGTATAAATTGAGACACAGTTTATCTGAAGAAAAGTTGCCTTCGGCATATATATATAAATACCCAAAGTGAGCGATTCATCCCAACCTTTTAACGGGGCTACGGACCTCTAATGATTTATAACAACAATGGCGGGACAGGCCCGCCATACCTGAATACAAATACCTACAACGAGGACCATACAAAAGCAAAGCCTCCGAGAAACGGCTTTCCTGACGAAACGATGATCCTAAGCGGGGATCAACAGCGAGTACCTTTACTGCGGCATGACGCGGCCCCGAAGGAGATCAACAGTACCAAGTATGTGAAATCGAAAATCGTAAATGAAATCATAGTAGTCTATATAAAGCGGAAGACATGTATGATAACCAAACTACATTCAATAAATAGCGACCATGTCAAGTCGTGACTCACGCCTAAAGCCATCACTCAAATATAACTATGGGTCTCACCCCATAACATAAACAAGAGCGAAATGGATATACTGTAACTGGTCTTTTCTAGGCCGCTAATGATCGAAGCAAGGCCAATCGCCCATAGTATCATTATGCGTGCCTAATCACGGACTTTCCGCGGCCGCATGGGTCGCACATAGACGCGTAGATCGTATAGACCGTCGGGGTAGCTAACCCCGGTACCCTCCTGGACTCCCGCAGCCCACATAGTCTCAATAGACCGCATAGTCACACAGACCGCATAGGGCATCCCCCGCATCGGGCTAAAACACCCGGAATGATCAATCCTGGAGCATACCGCTGCTCCGCATAGTCACATAGACCGCATAGGCCGTATAGACCCGCATCAAGGGTGGCAAGCCCTCGGTATAATAAGTCAAGGGGGTATGTGAAATAATAACAGTACACCGGGCTTAAAGTTTAGCAACGTAAGCACAACAAAAATATCACAAGATACTAACACACGTAGCATCCTAACATGTTTACTTATCCAATCAACAAGAAAATATTACAAGGCTATCACAAACCAATAGATTCAAGTTCTCCACACAACGTACTTTCTACTTTATGTTAACAAGTTCGGGAGTTTATCCCCAAAGTACTTCATACAATAACTCTTTAAAAGATCCGTTTCTTTCACGAAAGTCACACAATACCCGTAGTATAAAAATAGTGTGACTATCTTTTTAAGTAAATCAAAACACTTCTCTTTGTAAAATCAAGTAACAACCTTATGTTCCAAACGTTCAAGTTTGCCTAATTTCAAATGCTCAAGTTTCTCATTTTCGAAAGGTTTCGTAATTCATAGTTTTAATCACTCAATGATATAATTCTCCTTTAAAATAATTTGAGAAACATATGCCTTATATGTGAGTAGGTTATTCTTGTTCATAATCAATCTTATTTAAGCAGCCATGATCTAGGAAATGTAATATCATTTTGTCTCATCTTAGCTTCTATGCAGATGGAGGTTTCTACTGGTTTTAATAATACTTTATTAGTCAATACATTTCCACTTTATTAAGCGCTAGCGTGGTTTGTTCGATACTTATTCTGATTTCCGAAATCAGTAAAACATTATTCCTTTTAACAACCAAGTACTCATTACTCACGAATGAGGTTTCACACAAACATTCAATTTAATTCATTTAAGTCAAGCCTCTTATCTTTTAAGATCAAGTCTCTTAACTTCTAAAATTAATAAATCATTCTTTTTATCTCTCTTAAGTCGTTATACCTAACTTCCCATAAAGCTAGTATAACTCTTAAGCTTTTAAAACCAAGCATTATTCTTCTTTCAACAAGGTTTCTTAATTCTTTTGAAATACTTCAAGATTCTTATTATTCAGGCTTAAGTCAAAAGACATTGCCGTAAAACTATATTCAGTTAACACATGTACGTCTATCGTACTATATATATATTCTTGTAAAATACTTCCAGATTCTTATTATTCAGGCTTAAGTCAAAAGACATTGCCACACGCGTCGTCTGGTACTATATATATATTCCTTTAAAATATCATGCTCAAGAGTATAGGAAGAATCACATACCTCACGACAATTATCGACTATAAGCAAAACGCTCCACGGCTATAACCCGGCTAGCCTTGTCCTCCTTCCAAGTAGTACATGCTACTCGCAGAACATTCAACCAAGAAAGGTTATAAGTCTCACGTAAATACGGTCTATGTAAATGCAGTTCAATTCTATACTTAATATTCTTCTTCTATATCTTATACTCAAGTCTTAACTATTCTTATATGTAATATCGATTACAATAGAAGGACAAGAGTATTTACCTCGATGATCCCAAAATTATCCTAGATAAAGTCGATCTGAGCAAGGTTTAGCTCTACTCAAATGCGCTCGATGCGCTCCAAGAACCCTTAGAAGTTGCTACACAACTTCTACTTACTACTTCAATCAACAATGAAGTTTCTCTTAGGGTTTCGTTTGTGACTAAGGAAGTATAGATAGTATTTGGGCTTTTAGTATAGAGGACTTTGGAAATACTACAAAGTATAAGGGCTAAAGTATTTTGCCATAGCAACAATACTTGAAGAGTATTTTCTACTAAGGGAGGGGGTTGGTTTATTTAGCTCTTTAGAGGGGACTTAGGCGAGAATAACTCTCGAAGGGGAGGATTTTAAGACTTGGAAAAATGATTTTGGATGAAGAAAGTCTTGAAGTTAGGGGGTATTTATAGGCCAACCAAGGGCCAACCAATGGCCAAGATCAATCCAAGTGTTAGGCAAGTGTAGGGCTAGGATTTAACCATGTGTCCCTAACCAACTACTACACAAAATATCCTACCTAACCCATTGCTCCAAGTCGTCCAAATGCCGCCCCAATTCACGCCCAATGTGAGGGTGACACATGTCACCCTCCCGTTGGTCCAAAATGTTTAATCTCTCGGAAAAATCCGCAAAAATTATAAATGACATAGCCGTATTTTTCCCTTCGCAAGTTTAGTAAAACGTTTCGTCGAAAAACGACTCTAATCGGGTGTTGTGCACAAAAGTTTTCGGCCCTAGCCTACTTTTAAGGCTCAACTTTTCTACGTACGTCCTCACGTACATACTCTGAAAATACGGGGTATAACATTCTCCCCTCCTTAGAAACATTCGTCCCGAATGTTCCTTCTCAAGATAGATAACGATAACGTTCCTTGTAACGTAAACAAGTTGCCAATGCCACATACGGCCACAAAATAACACACGTGCAAATACTTACATCCAAGTCCACGAGGAATCACCTCTAACATCACAAAAGAAATGATCACATCTATGCTCGCAATACATGCTCGCTTCTTCCCTTACTCGTCGTACCCTTATCGTACATTTGAACTCTTTCTCATAACCTACCCCATTTCATTCGCCTTAGTTTAGAAATCTGCGGGTTACTATCTCGACTTGGTCATCATTAACTGGGAACACTCTGGATGGATCTCCGATACTTTTTCCGAACTTAACAACTTGAAGGACCGGACATACTGCCTCCTAAGTCGGACGGCAAATGCTAACATATAGGCAACCTGACCTATTTTTCACATGATCAGAAAAGGCCCAAAGTAACTCAGACTTAGTTCCTCTGTTTTCTAAAACTCGTCACACCCTAGCCACATTCTGCTGGAACCGGTATGAACCAACAATCTGAACCTTGTGTTACACCCCGTAGTTCCAGGGTATGTATGCGAGGACGTACGTACGAGAATACGACAGAAATTTTGAAAAGAAAGAAAGATGTGATTTTTCGACGGAAAAGTTTCCGACTTTTGTAAAGGAAAATGTTCGTTGATGGGAATTGGATTCCCAGATTTGGTATTCGGACTTCTTGGAATATTAGAGAATTATGGAATTTTATTTCCGGAATTGGTCACGTGGGGCCCACGGGAGAAATTTACGGTTTTGTGGGGCCCACTTTGTTTTCGAGATTTTGGCCTTTATGGATATTTTCGGAAGATGAAATATTTTGGACGAGTAGGAGGGCGACACGTGTCACCCCCTAGGTGGCCTTGTGGCCGAAATTGTGTGACAAGTGGCTTGTGGGTCCCACCCACACTTTTCCCCAATCTCAACCACACACTTGCCTTCATCCTAGCCCTTGGTTGTCCTATATATGCACCCTTAGTTGATGAAATCTTGCACACTTAGATAATTCAAGGCTTGAAAAATATTTCCCTCACCCTCCTTCTCTCCCTAGCTCTCGTCGATCTCCTACCTCTCTAACCAAACATTGTCCAATAATTCCTAAACTCTTAAGTGTTCTTCCCTAGTGTATTAGGAAGACTCTTAACCAAAAGATAGAAAAGATTTCACCCCCTAGCCTCTAAAAGGTCACCTTGGCCGAGAGCTCTTGGAAGAAAAGCCTAAGTGTTCTTCACTTGTTTGAGTTGGTTCTTGAAGAGATGATGGTTAGGAGCTTCTTAGGGTGATTTGTGGTGGTTTGTAACATAAAGATTGGAGCTAAGACTTGCTTGGAACGACATTAAGTTCTTGGATAGATTTTGGGCTATTTGAGGTAGTAAATCTTAACCTCTTTGTGATTTGGTCATGATACATATATTATAAGTATATTATGGAGTAAATAATAATGGAGTAAAGTTTGGAAGAGTTGGATCTTGTTAACTTGTTAAAAGAAAGGATTGGCCGTTTGCCATTAAAATGGTAAAAACGTATCTTACTTGTGAAGAAGTAATTAAAAGTAACTATAACTTATATTAAGAATGGAAATATAAGTTGGATGACTAATGAGTAAATTGGATAAGTAAAATGGACAAAGTTGGCCAAGGACCCCAACTTAAGGACTGTATTTACTTTGGACTGTATTTACATTTACATTAAGGAAGATTGTTCAATCGCGTTCCGTTTGGGCGTGTGATCCCCTTTTAATTATTGTATTGTTATGAAGGCGTGATAGTAAACGCGTTACGGTTGGTAGCGTAATCCCCTTCTTTTACTTATTGTTGTTATGAAGGCGTGATAGTAAACGCGTTACCGTTTGGGCGTGTAATCCTTCTTTATGTTGTTTAATTATTACGCCTTATATATATATGGTATATATATTACAGTTATTCGGGCCTTGGAGAAAGATGGAAAAGTGAGTAAAAGCGGAAGTCTTTGATTTTCCGTAGAATTAAAGGGCTTTTATTGGTATAAGTCTTCAATGGTAAGAAAGGTTTGATAGAAGTACTATGACCATTTTAGGAGTGGAGTACTCGTGTGGCGTGATCTACTTGGCTTAGGAGTAGCCGACGGGTTGGAAGTACTTGGAGCGTTTTGCTGTTGTCGATAATCGTCGCGAGGTATGTGAACCTCTTCCTATCCTTTCTAGCATGATTGTTGTGAACTATGTAGTACGGTAGACGTACGTGTGCTAAACGAGTTTTGGTTGGTTTAAAACATAGGGTGTTATAATAGCTTTATGGGAAGGTAGTTATAACGACGTTATGTAGGTAAAAGAATGGTTTATTGATTGTAGAAGTTAGAGACTTGATCTTAAAGATAAGAGACTTGACTTATAAACGACTTGATTTTGAAAGTTAAGAGACTTGATCTTGTAAGATAAGAGACTTGACTTATAACGACTTGTTTTCGGAAAAAGAGAAGTAACTTGATTTTAAGTATAGGTTACTTGTTTTGAAAAGAGTAAGTTCTTTGGGTTCTAAAAGAATACTTGTTGTTGTCTTGAAAGATAAGAGACTTAACTTATAAATGACGTTTTATGAAATGTTAAGGACTATGAATTTTGTTAAAAAGTTGTGAAACCTCATTCGTGAGTAATGAGTACTTGGCTTTTAAAGAATAACGTGTTACTGATTTCGGAAATGAGAATAAGTATCGAACAAACCATTGCAGCGTTAATAAAGAAGATGTATTGACTAATTGTTATTAAAACCAGTAGAAACCTCCATCTGCATAGAAGCTAAGATAAGACAAAATTGTATTACATTTCCTAGATCATGGCTGCTGTAACAAGATTGTTATAAACAAGAATAAACGGCTCACACATAAGACTTATGTTACTCAATTGTTTTAAAAGAGATTAAGACTATGAGTTATGAAACCTTTCTAAAATAAGAGACTTGAGCATTTGAAATTAGGCAAACTTGAACGTTTGGAAAATAATGTTGTTACTTGATTTTACAAAGGGAAGTGTTTTGGTTTACTTAAAAAGATAGTCACTCTATTTTCATACTACGGATATCGTGTGACTTTTGTGAAAGAAACGGATCTTTTGAAAAGAGTTAATGTATGTAGTACTTTGGGATTAAATGTTATACCCCGTATTTCCAGAGTATGTACGTAAGGACGTACGTAGAAAATTTGAGCCTTAAGTTAGGCAAAGGACCGAATTTGGGCACAAGTGCGAATAGAGTCGTTTTTAAATGAAAGCGTTTCCACGACTTTCGTAGGAAAATTCCGCTATGTCATTTATAATTTTGCGGATTTTTCCGAGAAAACATTTTGGACCAACGGAGGGTGACATGTGTCACCTCACATTGAAGCAAATAGGGTGGCTTGGGCGATTGGGCGTCAAGAGGATTGGCCTTGGCCGATTGGTCCCTCGTTTTGTTCATTGTTTTGTGTCTTGTTTTGTGGAGTGTTTTTTGGAGTGTTTTGTGGGTGAACTTGGCTTGTTATTGGCCTTACACTTGCCTTGCAAATGGCTTGATCTTGGCCATTGGTTGGCTTTTGGTTTTGCTATAAATACCCCTAAGCTCAAGACTTCATTCGTCCAAAACTTCCAAGTCTTGAAACCCTCTCCTCCCTTCTTGTGCTAGCCGAGCTTCCTCCCTCCCCTTTTCGTGAGGCCTAGTGGCGAGAGGGTACTACCCCTAGTGGCCTTGTGGCGAGCATACCCACGCGTTGGAGTGTTCTCGTGAGGTACCCCATGGTAGAAAGTTGTCTTCCAAGTATTGTTGTAATGCCCAAAATACCTTGGCCTTATACCTTGTTGTATTCCAAAAGTTACCTCTATCGTAGAGCAGAAATACTACCTTTTAGTCTCAAACCGAAACCCTAAGGAATCTTCATTGTTAGTTGAAGGATTTAAGTAGAAGTTGGATAGAACTTCAGGGTTGTTGGGCGGGATGGAGCACCCGGAGTTGGAGCTAAACATTGCTAAGGATCGACATTTAACTTGGATAATTATGGGCTTATCGAGGTAATTATCTTGTCCCTCTATTGTAATTGGAAATTACATGTTTGTTAGAATATATAGTTGAAGTATACTATATATGGAACTATACTTAGTATTCGGCAATGTCTTTTGACTTAAGCCTGAGGAATAAAGAAAAGAACTGAACTCTATTTACATAGGTATTAGTGTGAGACTTGTGTGGAGTTCTTGAGTAGGATGGTGCACGTCAGGTTAGGCGTGTAAACCCCACTGGTTGGCTTGGTGGCGGCGCCGATAGAGAGGAGATTTCTGTTGTGTGGGAGGTCACGAATTTTCTGTAGAAAGATAGAACTTGTGTTTTGGGGTTAATAGATGTTTGTGACCTTTATAGGTGAAAGTACTAAGAGTAGCGTATTCTACTCGAGGAGTGGAAAGGGCTATGAGGTTGTAGTACTTGGAGCATTTTGCTTTGTCGATAAATCGTCGCGAGGTATGTGAACCTCTTCCTATCTCTCTTCTAGCATGATATGTGTGAACTATGTAGTGCGGTGACGCGTACGTGTTAAGCGTGTTTGATTGTTCTTAAAACATAAAGTGTTATAACGGCTTTATGGGAAGTTGGTTATAACGACTTTATGAAGGTAAGAAAATACTTTGTGGTTTTAAAAGGTAAATGATGTGAATTATAACTGGATAGTTATAATAAAGAACTTGATGTATATCAAAAGATTTATAAATCGTTTTGGAAGGAGAGTAACACTTGGTTTTAAAATGTTTTAAAAAGAGTTATACTAGATTTTTTGGGAGTTAGGTATAATGTATTAAGAGAGGTAAAGAAAATGGTTTACTGATGTTAGAAGTTAAGAGACTTGATCTTATAAGATAAGAGACTTAACTTATTTGTTTTAATGTGAATGTTTGTGTGAAACCTCATTCGTGAGTAATGAGTACTTGGTTTTATTTAAAGGGATAATGTTTTCTTGATTTCGAAATCGAATGTATCGACAGGACCAGCTGCGGCGTTAATAAAGGAAAATGTATTGAATAATGATGAATTGTATTAAAACCGGTAGAAACCTCCATCCGCATAGAAACTAAGATGAGACAAAATGATATACATTTTCTAGATCATGGTCTTTGTAATAAGAATGTTGTAAACAAGAATAGCCTACTCTCACGTGAGACATATATTACTCAATTGTTCTAAAAAGGAATCAGTGATTAAGTTTGGGAACTATGAAACCATTTGAAAATGAGAAGCTTGAGTAATTGAAACTAGGCAAACCGAACTTAGGAAAAGAATGTTGTTACTTGATTTTGAAAAGGAATGTGGGTTGGTCATTCTAATACTACGGTATCGGGTGACTTTTATAAAAGTAATGGATCTCTTTTAAAAAGAACTTAACGTATGTAGTACTTTGGGGTTAAAACCCGACTTTGGCATAAAATGAAAGTACTTTGAGTTGTTGTGAAACTTGCCTATGCTTGTTGTTGTGAAACTTGCCTATGCTTGTTGTTGTGAAACTTGCCTATGCTTGTTGTTGTGAAACTTGCCTATGCTTGTTGTTGTGAAACTTGCCTATCTTGTGATGATAGCCTTTGTTGTGCAAGTGTGGTATTTACGTATTACCGTCTCTCGATAGAGGCGGTTGACTTATTGAGAACTTACTTGGGCGTCTAGCGATGATGGAGAATTCCACGGGTATGTTTCCATTTTGATTCTTGTCTTGTTGTTGATGTCACATGGGCATGTCTACACCGACGCAGATTCCGGCACGCGGCCACGCGGCCGTTGATTACCGATATATGGTTATTATCGCAACATGGGCGGTCTACACCGTCGCAGATTCGGCATGTGGCCTACGCGCGTGGTTGACCACCCAAGATATTGTTATTGAGGTTACATGGGCATGTCTACACCGATGCACGATTCGGTACGTGGCCACGCGCCTTGTGTGTTGCATCATGGACATGCCTACACCGTCACGATTCCGGGGCATGCGCCACGATGCGAACATGATGGATGTTGTGGGCGTGAGACCCATAGTTATATTTGAGTGGTGACTTTGAGGCGTGAGTCCACGACTGATCGCTTATGTTGCGTCTTGTATTTTGGTTATCATACATGTCTCCCGCTTTTTAGGCTATTATGATTTCATTTACGTGATTTGACAGTTCATACTTGGTACTGTTAGATCGACTCCTTCGAGTCGCGTTCACGCCGCAGTAGAGGTACATCGGTCGTGGATCCCCGCTTAGGATCTCATTTCAGCGTGTTGAAAGCTCCGTTCCTTCGAGGCTTATCTTTGTATGTTTCCTTGAGTTGTAGGTTCTTGTACATTCGTGGTATGGCGGGCCCTGTCCCGTCATAGTTGTTGTAAATCTTAAGTGCAGAGTAATTGTGTAAGCGTGGTTTGTAAAAAGGACAACCGTTCGTTTTTGTGTATATACCAAGGCAAATCGTTTTGGTTGCTTTGTTTATTTATTATATCTCTTGTTTCATGACTCGTGTTTTATTTTTCCGCTGGTTTTCTCGATGTTGTATCACTAGGGTGCCCGGTAAGGCACGAATGGGCCCGTTCGGGCGTTACAAAGTGGTATCGAGCGATTAGTCCTCTGAAAGTGTCTACGCACGTGTCTAGTAAGTCTTGATTATCGGTGTGTGCACCACATCTATAATCGAGGCTATAGGACATTTAGGATTAGTTTCCATTCTTCTCATTACGAGATCGTACCTTAGAGTTGTGTTGTAAGTTGGACCCTCCGACGTGTTTCGTTTTTACCGATTATGCCTCGCGAAGGCAACCAGGCCCGAAGGGCAAGGCAGCGGCGGAGGCGCTAGTGGGATTGAGGAGTACGAGGCGCAGCCGGCCAAGACTGAGGTAGTGCTTGACGGCGAGTTTTGCGGCGCCGCCTGGCCAGTGAGTTTAGAGCCGCAGCGGCCGCTGCCGAGACTCTGATACTGAGCCTCCATCCCATGCCGAGCGGGAGATGGGTCACGCGAGATGGCGATTATTGGCGTGGTGGCGAGATATGAGATAGGCCGGACGCAGCAGCCTGGCCCAATTCAGACTGTAGGCACCCGAGGCGCATACTTGAGGCTACGATTTCTTAGTCAGAGCCCTTTGAGTTTTACGTCGAGGCGGAGGATGATCCGCAGGAGTTCATCCGTCGATTCTGGAGAGATCACGCGGTGATCAAGGCTTGAGATCGAGTCTGTGACATTTGTTCGCATCGGCCGCGCGTGATACCGCAGCCGATTGGTTTGACTTCGCGAGCTCTCCGGGAGAGCATGCACTTCGGCCGTTGGGACGAGTTTTGGGGCCTTCCGGCACATTTCTTGCCTCCACAATCGGCGAGGGCTCGCCGGCAATTTTTGATGTTGAGGCGAATCCGCGCATTCCGAGTACAATGTGGAGTTCGACTCATCGGCGGTATGTTCCGCATTAGTAGCTAGTATGGAGGATCGAGTGCACCGATATGTTACGGGGCTCGATGATTACCTAGCAGAGTTGTTCGTGTTTCTTCACCGCATGGACATTGCCCGCATTCGTGCTCATGCACTTGGCGCGGCGAGCGCAGAGATCGACGCAGCGGACCGCCACAGGAAGGCCAAGACGGCGGATATTTTGGCGACTTTCGAGGCGGACCGCCTCCAGAAGACTAGTTATGTACCTCCGCCATTGCGAGTGGTCCTCCGCACTTTCGGGACCTCGGGATATTCGGAGCGGTCGTGGCTCCCGTGTTTCGATGTTCGCGAGTAGGGTGTTGGCGGATGCATCACCCCTACCTCGCGTGTCGATGGTAGACCGCATTTCGAGTGTCGTAGTACGAGGAGCTTGTTATTCTTGCGCCAACAGGCCATATGACGAGAGACCGTCCGACTGCGGTAGCGCGGTAGGATAGCACTGACTACTAGAGCAGCGATTCGGGCCACGGAGAGGTCGCGTGGAAGTTCCAGCTTTAGCGGCCTTGAACCGCCTAGTTTCTGTATATCCTTAACTCAAGATACTTGTATGTATTGATGTTAATGATGTGTTAAGTGTTATGTTCGGATAGCTTTGTGCTATAGTGTGATTTGAAAATCTGGTTAGTGTGAGATGGAAGTGGTAGCTTCCATGATGTGTTCCGTGTCGGCGGCGGAAGTTGGCGCTACTGATGGGTCGGGTTGGGGCCATGTTGCGGGCCAACCCGCGTCCGTTCGGAAGGGTCACCTGGTGGTCCTCCGTGGCGGTGGTCACGAGGTGCTAGCCCAAGTTTAGATGACCATCGTATGAGTTCATAGATATGTTCGACCGAATCGGTTCGTGAAGGCGAGAATGGCCTTAGAGGAAATCGAGGTAGTAAGATGACCAAGTTGGAGGTAGTAACTCCAAGGGTTGGAAACGAAACGTTGACTAAGTGTGGTACGGATACTAGAAAGAGCTCGAGTGTTCGGAAAGGCACGACGAGATAGGGAGAAGTGAGCGTGTGTGATCGTTTCTTTTGTGAAATGTAGGTGCGAAGTATATTTTAGACCTCGTGCGGGTTTTGTGATGATTAGAGGTGTTTCCTCGTTGACTTGGGTTTAAGTATTGTGCGTTTGTTATTTTTATGGCGGGTGTGGCATGATCGTTTTCGCGTATAGCGATGAAGCGCTATACTAAGCGCGTGTTTGTGTTGAGACTTGAGAAGGAACATTCGGACGAATGTTTCTAGGAGGGGAGAATGTTATACCCGTATTTCCGCAGTATGCGTGGGACGTGCGTAGAAAATTTGAGCCTTAAGTTAGGCAAAGGATCGAATTTGGGCACAAGTGCGAATAGAGTCGTTTTTAAATGAAACGTTTCCACGCTTTCGTAGGGAAAATTCCGCTATGTCATTTATAATTTTGGATTTTTCCGAGACGAAACATTTTGGACCAACGTGAGGGTGTATTGTGTCTACCTCACATTGGAAGATAATAGGGTGGGTTGGACGATTGGGGGTCCAAGAGGATTTTTTGGCCTTGGCCGATTGGTCCCTCCTTTTGTGACTTGTATTGTGGCTTGTTTTGTGTAGTGTTTTGTGGAGTGTTTTGGGGGTGAACTTGGCTTGATCTTGGCCTAACACGTGCCTTGCACATGGCTTGATCTTGGCCATTGGTTGGCTTTTGGTTTTGCTATAAATACCACTAAGCAGAAGACTTCATTCATCCAAAACTTCCAAGTCTTGAAACCCTCTCCTCCCTTCTTGTTGTGCTAGCCGAGAGCTTCCTCCTCCCCTTTTCGTGAGGCCTAGTGGCCGAGAGGGTACTACCCCCTAGTGGCCTCAGGCCGAGAGCATACCCCACGTTGGAGTGTTCTCGTGAGGTACTCCCGGTAGAAAGTTGTCTTCCAAGTATTGTTGTAATGCCCAAAATACTGGCCTTATACCTTGTTGTATTCCAAAAGTTACCTCTATCGTAGAGCCCAAATACTACCTTTTAGTCTCAAACCAAACCCTAAGGAATCTTCATTGTTAGTCAAGGATTTAGTAGAAGTTGGATAGAACTTCTAAGGGTTGTTTAGCGACGAGCACCGAGTCGAGCTAAACATTGCTAAGGATCGACATTTAACTTGGATAATTATGGGCTTATCGAGGTAATTATCTTGTTCTCTATTGTAATTGGAAATTACATGTTTGTTAGAATATATAGTCAAGTATACTATATATGGAACTATACTTAGTATTCGCAATGTCTTTTGACTTAAGCTCAAGAATAAAGAAAAGAATCGAATCAGATTTACATAGGGTATCTGACATGAGACTTGTGTAGAGTTACTGAGTAGGATGGTGCACGTCCGGTTAGACGTGTAAACCCCCCCCCTGGTTGGCTTGGTAGCCGGCCTCGATAGAGGAGGAGATTTACGCTGTGGCGGGGGGGGGGGGGGGAGGTGCTGCCGAATTTTCTGTAGAAAGATAGAACTTGTGTTTTGGGGTTAATAGACGTTTGTGACCTTTATAGGTGAAAGTACTAAGAGTAGCGTATTCTACTCGAGGAGTGGAAAGGGCTAGCAAGGTTGTAGTACTTGGAGCATTTTGCTTTTGTCGATAAATCGTCGCGAGGTATGTGAACCTCTTCCTATCTCTTCTAGCATGATATGTGTGAACTATGTAGTACGGTAGACGTACATGTGTTAACTGTGTTTGATTGTTCTTAAAACATAAAGTGTTATAACGGCTTTATGGGAAGTTGGTTATAACAGCTTTATGAAGGTACAATACTTTGTGGTTTTAAAAGGTAACTGATGTGAATTATAACTGGCTAGTTATAATAAAGAACTTGATGTATTTCAAAAGATTTATAAATCGTTTTGGAAGGGAGAGTAACACTTGGTTTTAAAAGGTTTTAAAAAGAGTTATACTAGCTTTTGGGGAGTTAGGTATAATGTCTTAAGAGAGGTAAAGAAAATGGTTTACTGATGTTAGAAGTTAAGAGACTTGATCTTATAAGATAAGAGACTTAACTTATTTGTTTTAATGTGAATGTTTGTGTGAAACCTCATTCGTGAGTAATGAGTACTTGGTTTTATTTAAAGGGATAATGTTTTACTGATTTTGGAAATCAGAATGTGTATCGACAGACCACTGCAGCGTTAATAAAGGAAAATGTATTGAATAATGATGAATTGTATTAAAACCAGTAGAAACCTCCATCTGCATAGAAACTAAGATGAGACAAAATGATATACATTTTCTAGATCATGGTCGTAATAAGAATGTTGTAAACAATAATAGCCTACTCACGTGAGACATATATTACTCAATTGTTCTAAAAAGGAATCAGTGATTAAGTTTGGGAACTATGAAACCATTTGAAAATGAAGCTTGAGTAATGAAACTAGGCAAACCGGAACTTAGGAAAAGAATGTTGTTACTTGATTTTGAAAAGGGAATGTGGGTTGGTCATTCTAATACTACTGTATCGGGTGACTTTATAAAAGTAATGGATCTCTTTAAAAGAACTTAACGATGTAGTACTTTGGGGTTAAAACCGGACTTTGGCATAAAATGAAAGTACTTTGAGTTGTTGTGAAACTTGCCTATGCTTGTTGTTGTGAAACTTGCCTATGCTTGTTGTTGTGAAACTTGCCTATGCTTGTGATGATAGCCTTTGTTGTGCAAGTGTGGTATTTCTGTGTTACCGCGTCTCTCGATAGAGGGCCGGTTGACTTGTTGAGAACTTACTTGGGCGTCTTTGGCAGTGATGGAGAATTCCACGGGTATGTTTCCATTTTTAATTACTGTCTTGTTGTTGATGTCACATGGATATGTCTACACCGATGCAGTATTCCGGGGGCATGCGGCCATGTGGCCGGGTTGATTACCCGATATATGGTTATTACTACAACATGGACGTGTCTACACCGATCAGATTCCGGCACGTGGCTACGCGCAGGTTGACCACCCAAGATATTGTTATTGAGGTTACATGGGCATGTCTACACCGTCGCAGATTCCGGCATGTGGGCCACGCACTTGTTATTATTGTTGCATCATGGACATGTCTACACCGTCTGATTCCGGCATGCGCCACGATGCGAACATGATGGATGTTGTGGCGTGAGACCCATAGTTATATTTGAGTGGTGACTTTGAGGCGTGAGTCACGACTGATCGCTTTTATGTTTGCGTCGTATTTTGGTTATCATACATGTCTCTCGCTTTAGGCTATTATGATTTCATTTACGATTTGACACCACATACTTGGTACTGTTAGACCGACTCTTCCGGCTGCGTCACGCCGCAGCGGTAGGTACATCGATCGTGGATCCCCGCTTAGGATCTCATTTCAACGTGTTGAAAGCTCCGTTCTTCTGAGGCTTATCTTTGTATGTTTCCCGAGTTGTAGGTTCTGTACATTCTGGGTATGGGCCCCTGTCCGTCATAGTTGTTGTAAATCTTAAGTGCAGAGTACCTTGGCAAGTGTGGTTTGTAAAAGGACAACTGCTCGGTTTTTGTGTATATATCGGGCAATCGCTTGGTTGGCCTGTTTATTTATTATATCTCTTGTTTCATGACTCGTGTTTTATTTTCCGCTGGTTTTCTCTGATGTTGTATCACTAGGGTGCCCGGGGTAAGGCACCAGTAACGGGCCCGGGTTCGGGGCGTTACATTAAAACCCGGATTTGTTGTAATAAAATATAAGTCCATGAGTATGATGAACTTGCCTATGCTTGTGGTGATAGCCTTTGTTGTGCAAGTGTTGTATTACGTACTCTGCGTCTCTCGATGGAGGTCGACGATTGTTATGAGTGATTCTTTATCGAGTCCCACGGGATGGGCCGAGACACGTATTCCACCGATTCTTTATCGAGTCCCACGGGATGGGCCGAGACACGTATTCCACCGATTCTTTATCGAGTCCCACGGATGGGCCGAGACACGTATTCCACCGATTCTTTATCGAGTCCCACGGATGGGCCGAGACACGTATTCCACCGATTCTTTATCGAGTCCCATGAGATGGCCGAGACACGTATTCCACCGGTTCTTTATCGAGTCCCGTGGGATGGGCCGAGACACGTATTCCACATGATTTATACCTAGATCGCCAGCCGAGGAAGGAGTTCCACGCATGAGGATGACTTTGAGGCGTGAGTCCACGACTTGACATGACTACTTTTATGTTGTAAAGCGTAGTTTGGTTATCATACATGTCTCTGCTTTATATAGATCGCCATGATTTCACTTACGATTTCGATTTCACATACTGGTACTGTTGTCTTGACCTCGGCCTGCGTCATGCCGCAGTGAGGTACATCGGTGTGGATCCTCGCCATGAGATCACAGTCAACGTGTTGGAAGCCCGTTTCTGAGGCTTATCTTTTAGTATGTTACCACAGTCCAGAGGTTCTTGTACATTCGTGGTATGGCGGGCCGTGTCCGTCATAGTTGTTATCACTTCTTAGAGTGCAGTAGTACCGTTGTGCGCGAGTTTGTAAAAGGATAAGCTCGGGTTTTTATGTATATATACGTGAGGCAAATCGCTTTGGTTGGCCTGTTTATTTATCATGTCTCTTGTTTCATGTTTATGTTTTGTTTCCGCTGATTTTTCTCTGATGTTGTATCACTAGGGTGCCCGGGGTAAGGCACCAGTCACGGGCCCGGGTTCGGTTCGTGACACCTTGCCAACATCGAACCAATCGACCGACAACTTACACTTCCGCCCCTACAAGGCTTCATAAGGCGATATCCGAATACTGAAATGGTAGCTATAAAACATCCCCTCAACAGGAGACAACAATCCTCACAACTACCCCTGTAATCCAAACACTGGCCCGAGGGCGAATACGATACGGAGACTCACCTGAGTTTCTAACCCTGCCTGGTAAAACTTCCCGAAAAGAAATAGCCATAACCTGGGATTCACTGCCTGCCATAAGGTGAAGGTAGGTACCTCGTGCAGCCTTACAACCTTCCTGATATATCAACACTGCCGAGTAAACGGTCCTGACCGAAAACACGATGGGCTGCCCCCATCGGCCCGACTACTGGTTGAACGTATCCACGAACTCGTACGCTGGTTAACTAAACTTGGGCCTAACACCCTTGTGATCCTAACACAAAGAGGGACCACCACAAACTGACCCCACCACCATACAGGCCGCGGGTTGACCCGCAACATGGCCTCAACCCGACCCGGCAACGCGCAAAACACTAGCTCCCCGATCCGAAAAAAAAAATCTCACTAATCACGTTACGAAAACCTAGCGGTCTTCTTAGTTCAACTACCCTCTTTCATTCCACACTACTCAGGGACTTATCACACAATATATCTCACGTGCACTATGCACTCCGATAAGGATCAAACATAACAATACATCTTCACTCGAGATGGCCTTACCTCTAAGGTCTCCACGTATAACATTCTAAGGCTCACACTTTCTCTATCCCCCAAACTTACCCGGTTAACTAACCATAATTTTTAATCACAACTAACACTATACTTAAAATATACTCATCTTAACACACATACTAATCTCTAGAGGGTTAAGAATATACCTGTATCTACGCTGCACTTCCCCTAGGTCGTTCTAATCAATCCCGCTACTGTGGGCATAATGTGGTGATGAACTAGCCACAGATCCCGAAGGCTGAGTCTCCACATCCGCACCACCTTTGGTTGGACAATTTCTCGCAAAATGGCCCTGCTGGCCGCAAAAAAAACAAACTGTCGAAGTAGTACGACACTCCCCCGAATGACACCTACCACAACGGCCACACCGAGGGGTGGCTCTCTCGCTAACGCCATTCCTCTCCGAACCACCAATCCGCAATCGATCGATAGGTGAGTCCTCCTACTTGCATCATTCCTCATAGAACATTCCTCGTCACACGGCTCGACCGCAGTAAAACAAGAACCGTCAAAAGACGACATTCCCGGGACGCTGCCACATCGTGAACACCGAGGAAAAATCGAACTCGTGGAGGACACTCAGATCGGCGGAGGCGCATGTCTAATCTGCTGCTGAGGCGGTTCGCCTCGAGAGTTACCAAATGATCCTGCCAATCGGGCCCTCTTCTGCTGATCTTGGTTAATCTGCCGATCTCTACGCCTCACCGCCGCATAAGCCTGAACGCAAGCCAAGCTCATTCCTGACTGAAGAGCTACTTCTTCACAACCCTTCTTTAGATAATCATCAATACCCTTTGTTATACCCCGTAGTTCCAGGGTATGTATGCAAGGACGTACGTACAAGAATACGACATTGAAATTGGAAAGGAAGAAAGAGGTGATTTTTTCCACGGAAAAGTTTCCGGTTTTTGTGAAGGAGAAAGGTTCGTTAATGGGAATTGGATTCCCAGATTTGGTATTCAGACTTCTTGGAATATTAGAGAATTATGGAATTTTATTTTCGGAAATGGTCACGTGGGGCCCACGGGAGAAATTTACGGTTTTGTGGGGCCCACTTTGTTTTCGAGATTTTGGCCATTGTGGATATTTTCGGAAGATGAAATATGTTGGACGTGTAGGAGGGAGACACGTGTCACCCCCCCTCTAAAGCTAGCCTAGCCGAAACACTACCCCCCCTCCCTTGGTAGAAAAGTTGCCTTCTAGTATTGTTATAATGCCCAAATTACCCTAGCCCAAACCCCTTAGTACTTAGTTGAAGTTGTGAAGAACTTCTAAGGGTTCTTGGAGCGCATTGGAGCGTGCGGAGTAGGAGCTAAACCTTGCTCAGGAGCGACTTTTATCTAGGATATTATTGGGCTTACCGAGGTAAATAACCTTATCTTCCTTTTGTAATTAGAGTATATATACTGTAGAAGTATAGGAATAAGTATTAAATACTTAGAAGGATATTGCAGAATAGAATTGAACTGTTATCACAGTAGAAGGGCTTAAAAGAAGAATAATAGAACTGTACTTACATAGGACTGTTTTCACAGTAGACTTGAGTAGCTCACCGGGTAGGGAAGTGCTGCCCAAATGTCCATAGAATAGCGAACCCTCTGTTTAGAGCTTTATACAGTACAGTCTAGACGTTGATAGACGTATTTGACTGATATAGGTCGATACTCTGCGCGCGACATATTCAACTTGGCAGGTGGTTTTCGCCGAGAAGGTATGTGATTCTTCCTATACTCTTGAGCATGATATTTTAAATAAATATATATATAGTACGGTAGACGTACGTGTGTTAACTGAATAATAATAATAACTACGGCAATGTCCTCGGACTTAAGCCTGAATAATAACTACGGCAATGTCCTCGGACTTAAGCCTGAATAATAACTACGGCAATGTCTTTCGACTTAAGCCTGAATAAAAAGAATCTGAAGTGGTTCAAAAGAATTAAGAAACCTTTTTAAGAGTAACACTTGGTTTTAAAAGCTTAAGAGTCATACTAGCTTTATGGGAAGTTAGGTATAACGGCTTAAGAGTGATAAAAATGAATAATGTTTTACTAATTTCGGAAATCAGAATGAATGTAGAACAAACCACAATGACGCTTAATAAAGGGAAATGTGTTGACTATTAATGTATTAAAACCAGTAGAAACTTCCATCTGCATAGGATCTAAGATGAGACAAAATGATATTACATTTCCTAGATCACGGCTGCTGTAATAAGATTTTTATGAACAATAATAACCTACTCACACATAAGGTATATGTTTCTCAAAATTGTTTTAAAGGTTTAAAACTATGAACTACAAAACCTTTCGAAAATGAGAAACTTGAGTAATTGAAATTAGGCAAACTTGAACGTTAGGAAAAGAATGTTGTTACTTGATTTTACAAAGAGAAGTGTTTTAATTTACTTTAAAAGATAATTACTCTATTTTTATACTACGGGTATTGTGTGACTTTTGTGAAAGAAACGGATCTTTTAAAAGAGTAATACATGAAGTACTTTGGGGCTAAAAACCCGAACTTGTTAACATAATTTAGAAAGTACCTTGTGTGAATAACTTGATTGTATTGATTTGTGATAGTCTTGTAATACTTTCTTGTTGACTTGATAAGTAAACATGTTAGGACGCTACGTGAGTTAGTATCTTGTGACGTTTGTGTAAAGGGGTTTTCCCTTGTTGTGCTTAGGTTGTTTAACGATAAGCTGTCATGTTGATATTATATCACTCATGATTCCGGTTAAGCCGCCTCCGACGGGGTAGACTCAGCGGGTCTAGTGACCTATGATTCGAGAATACCTTATGCAGTCCAGATGGCTATGCGGAACTACGGAGTTCCGAGTTAGTATCGCGCCCTTGTGGTCATGCGGTCTTTGTGGCCATGCGGACGGCGAGTCGAGACGCCGCCGGAGAAGCTACCCTCGATGCGGAATACCTCACGGGCCATTGGAGTGGCCCGTGCGAGCTACGGAAGTTCGGGGCTAGACGCGCACATTAGATATCGCGGCGAGTGGCGGCTTTGATCATGTGACGGTGCAGACAGATCTCATGATCTGATTCTGACCTTGTTTGTACCGTGGGTTTTAGTAGTCGGCTATGCCTTCGTACTTACCCCGCACGGTTTTATGGCGCATACGTAGGACACGGTGTTCATGTGTTTTTCTGGTGCTTTTATATCATAGATCGCGGTGGAGAAGGTATTCCACGCATGAGTGATGACTTTGAGGCGTGAGTCCACGACTTAGCGGATCGCTTATTTATTGTGAATCGTAGTTTTGGTTATCATACATGTCTCGCTTTATATAGACTACTATGATTTTATTTCTGATTTTCTGGCCACATACTTGGTACTGTTGTAGATCGACCTTCGGCCGCGTCATGCCGCAAGTAAAGGTACTCCTACTGTTGATCCCCGTTCTTAGGATCACCGTTTCAGCGTGGGAAAAGCTCCGTTTTCTCCGGAGGCATAGCATTTTGGTATGGTCCCCTGTCGTTGTAGATATTTGTATTCAGGGGTATGGCGGGGCCCTGTTCCGCCATTGTTGTTTTAAAACTCTTAGAGGTCTGTAGTCCTGTTGTAAAGTTGGGATGTAACTGTTCATTTTGGGTATTGATATATATATGCCGAAAGCCAACTTTCTTCAGATAACTGTGTCTCAAATTTATACTGTTTCTTATCTTGGTTGTTTTATATTCCGCTGATTACTCTGATGTATGACTCTTGGGGTGCCCGTAAGGCACGATCCACGCCCCGAATGGGTCGTGAAGTGGTATCGAGCGATTAATCCTCGGAAAGTGTCTGAGACCGTATCTAGTAGAGTCTTGATTATCGGGTGTTATGCACCACACCAATGTCGTGAGGCTATAGGATATTTAGGATTGGTTTCCATTCTTCTCACTCGAGATCGTGCTTTAGAGTGTGTTATAAGTTGGACCCTCTAACGTATTCCTTTCCTTTACTGATGCCTCCGCCGGACAACTCGGGCCCGAAGCGGCAAGGCGGCGAGGAGCTGAGTGGAGTTCGAGAGTTAGAAGGCACAGCCCAATCATCACCCAGGTGATGCTTCATGCGGGAGTTCGAGACGCCGCCAGCAGAAGCGAGTTTGGCACGATAGCCTCATCGCGCCATGACATCTGGACCTTCGCCCACGACTGGAGCGAAAATATGGATTGGAAGGAGCGGCCACATTAGCAAGGACTTGGCAGAGAGTATTTTATGTACCGGTATACCAAGGATATTGATGATTATCTAAAGAAGGGTTGTGAGAAGTAGCTCTTGATCGAGAATGAGCCGAGCCTTGCGTCGTGATTATGTGCAACGGTGAGAGATGTAGAGATCGGCGAGTTAGCCAAGAACAATGAAGAGGCCCGATTGGCGGGATCATTTGTAACTCTCGAGGCGGACCGCCTCAGGCAGATTAGACATGCGCCCGCAGCAGTGTCCTCCACAATGTTCGCTTTTTCCTCGGTGTTCACAATGGCGTGCGTCATCCCGAAATGCCGCTTTTTATTGGTGCTTGCTTTTCTTGCGCCGTCGGCCATATGGCGAGAATGTTCTGAGGAAGGATGCAAGTAGGAGGCCCACCTACTAGACGATTGTGGATCGCATGGTTCGGAGAGAGGGTGTTAGTCGGGAGGCCACCCCACCTCGGTGTGGCCTGTGGTCGATGTCATCATGGGAGTGTCGGCTTCGCGTCATCTTGTTATGTTTGCGACAGCGAGGCCATTTTGCGAGAAATTGTCCAACCAGAGTTGGCGGGGATGTAGGGACTCAGCTTTCAGGATCAGTGGATAGTTCATCACCTTCCCCAGCTATGCGCCCAACAGGGCGGGATTGATTAAAACGACCTGTGGAAGTGCGCAGAATCTGGTATATCCTTAACCCTTTAGAGATTTATATGTATAGTAAGATGCGAATATCTTAAAGTATTGTTTTCGGTTAGCATGGTGTTAGTGTGATTAGAATTATTTTTAGTTAACCTGGTAAGATTGGGGGATAGAGAGTGGGAGCCTTAGAATATTATACGTAGAGACCTTAGAGCGAGGCCGTCTTTGGTAAAAGAATTATTTCGTGTTTGACCCTTATCGAGGTGCATAGTATACGTGAGATATTTTGTGGGATGAATCCTCGAGTGATGTGAAATGAAAGAGGGTAGTTGAGCTTAGAAGACCGCTAGGTTTTCGTAACGTGATTAAGTGAGATTGTTCCGATCGGAGCTAGTGTTTTGCGTTCGGGTCGGGTTGAGGCCGTGTTATGGTCGACCCACGCCTATTTGGTGATGGGGTCAGTTTGTGGTGGTCCTCTTTGTGTTAGGATCACGAGGTGTTAGGCCCATGTTTAGTTAACCATTATGCGATTTCGGATGTGTTGAACAAGAGTCGGGCGATGGGGTCAACCCGCCTTATCTTTTAGTCAAACCAGTGTACTCGGTAGTAAGTTGCGAGATGATTATTTCGTAAGGTTATAAGGCTGCAGGGTGCCTACCTTCACCTTATGGCCGACAGGAGTCCAAGTTACAATTTCTTTTTCGGAAGAGTTACCGAGCAAGGTTAGGAACTTCAGGTGAATCTCGATGTCGCATTCACCCTCGGGCAAGTGGTTGGATTTCGAGTAGTCGTAAGGACTCTTCGCCTCTTGTTGAGTATGTATTATATAGCTACCATTTCAGATTCGTGTCGCCGTTTGGAGCCTTGTTATACGCGCTAGTGTAAGATTGCCGATCGATTGATTCGATGTAAGCAAGTGCATAGTTGGTTCGTACTTGTTCACAGGCGTGGATAGGGTGGAGCTTATCCGTAAGAGGTTATTGGCAGCTCGAGTCGTGGAAGCGATGCGAAACATGGTAAGTGATAAGGAAGAGTTCGAGTGTACGAAGCGGTACGACGAGTAAGGCAAAGTGACAAAAGTGGTATGGGAAGAAGCGAGCATGTACGAGCATAGGTGTGATCATTTCGTTTGTAAAGAGTAGGTGCGAAGGAGTATCTTTTAGACCTCTAGTAGGAGCTTTTCGTGATAGAGGTGATTCCTCGTGGACTTGGAGATAAGTATGCGCGCTTGTTGTGTTGTGGCCAGTGTGGCATGGATGTTTCCGTAAGTATAGCGATAAAGACTATACCGCGCTGTCGCTTGAGACTTAGAAGGAACATTCGACGAATGTTTCTAAGGAGGATAATGTTATACCCCGTAGTTCCGTGGTATGTATGCGCGACGCACGCAAGAATCGACATTGAAATTGGAAAGGAAGAAAGAGGTGATTTTTCCACGGAAAAGTTCGGTTTTGTGAAGGAGAAAGGTTCGTTAATGGGAATTGGATTCCCAGTTTGGTATTCAGACTTCTTGGAATATTAGAGAATTATGGAATTTTATTTTCGAAATGCTCACGTGGGGCCCACGGAGAAATTTACTGATTTTGGGCCCACTTTGTTTTGAGATTTTGGCCAACGTGGATATTTTCGAAGATGAAATATGTTGGACGTGTAGGAGGCGACACGTGTCACCCCTCTAAAGCTAGCCTAGCGCCAAACAACACTACCCTCCTTTGGTAGAAAAGTTGCCTTAGTATTGTTATAATGCCCAAATTACCCTAGCCCAAACCCCTTAGTACTTAGTTGAAGTTGTGAAGAACTTCTAAGGGTTCTTGAGCGCATCGAGCGTCTTGGAGTAGGAGCTAAACCTTGCTCGGGAGCGACTTTTATCTAGGATATTATTGGGCTTACCGAGGTAAATAACCTTATCTTCCTTTTGTAATTAGAGTATATATACTGTAGAAGTATAGGAATAAGTATTAAATACTTAGAAGGATATTGCGAATAGAATTGAATCATATCACAGTAGGGGCTTAAAAGAAGAATAATAGAATCAGACTTACATGGATTTGTTTTCACATGAGACTTGAGTAGCTCACCGGTGGAAGTGCTGCCCAAATGTACAAAGAAAAGCGAACCCTCTTTTTAGAGCTTTATACGATCATACCTAGGCGTTGATAGACGTATTTGACTGATATAGGTCGATACTCTGCGCGCGACATATTCAACTTGGCAGGTGGTTTTCGCCGAGAAGGTATGTGATTCTTCCTATACTCTTGAGCATGATATTTTAAATAAATATATATATAGTACGGTAGACGTACGTGTGTTAACTGAATAATAATAATAACTACGGCAATGTCCTCGGACTTAAGCCTGAATAATAACTACGGCAATGTCCTCGGACTTAAGCCTGAATAATAACTACGGCAATGTCTTTCGACTTAAGCCTGAATAAAAAGAATCTGAAGTGGTTCAAAAGAATTAAGAAACCTTTTTAAGAGTAACACTTGGTTTTAAAAGCTTAAGAGTCATACTAGCTTTATGGGAAGTTAGGTATAACGGCTTAAGAGTGATAAAAAGGAATAATGTTTTACTAATTTCGGAAATCAGAATGAATGTCGAACAAACCACAGCAGCGCTAATAAAGGGAAATGTGTTGACTATTAATGTATTAAAACCAGTAGAAACTTCCATCTGCATAGGATCTAAGATGAGACAAAATGATATTACATTTCCTAGATCACGGCTGCTGTAATAAGATTGTTATGAACAATAATAACCTACTCACACATAAGGTATATGTTTCTCAAAATTGTTTTAAAGGTTTAAAACTATGAACTACAAAACCTTTCGAAAATGAGAAACTTGAGTAATTGAAATTAGGCAAACTTGAACGTTAGGAAAAGAATGTTGTTACTTGATTTTACAAAGAGAAGTGTTTTAATTTACTTTAAAAGATAATTACTCTATTTTTATACTACGGGTATTGTGTGACTTTTGTGAAAGAAACGGATCTTTTAAAAGAGTAATACATGAAGTACTTTGGGGCTAAAAACCCGAACTTGTTAACATAATGTAGAAAGTACCTTGTGTGAATAACTTGATTGTATTGATTTGTGATAGTCTTGTAATACTTTCTTGACTTGATAAGTAAACATGTTAGGATGCTACGTGAGTTAGTATCTTGTGACGTTTGTGTAAAGGGGTTTTCCACTTGTTGCTTAGGTTGTTTAACGATAAGTCGCCATGTTGATATTATATCACTCATGATTCCGGATTGCCCTCCGTCGCGGGTAGACTCAGCGGTCTAGTGACCTATGATTCGAGAATACCTTATGCAGTGCAGATGGCCTATGTGGAACTACGGGAGTTCCGTGTTAGTATCGCGCCCTTGTGGTCATGCGGTCTTTGTGGCTACGCGACGGCGAGTCGAGACGGCGGGAGTAGCTACCCTCGATGCGGAATACCTCATGCGGGCCATCGAGGCCCATGCGAGCTACGGAAGTTCGGGGCTAGACGCGCACATTAGATCTGCGGGCGAGTGGCGGCCTTTGATCATGTGACGGCAGACAGATCTCGTGATACGATTCGACCTTGTTTGTACTGGGTTTTAGTAGTCGGCTATGCCTTCGCATTTACCCCGTCACGGTTTTATGACGACAGTAGGACACGGTGTTCGTGTGTTTTTCCCGGGTGCTTTTATATCATGATCGCCGGTGAGGAAGGTATTCCACGGCGTAGTGATGACTTTGAGGCGTGAGTCACGACTTGGCGTATTCGCTATTTATTGTGAATCGTAGTTTTGGTTATCATACATGTCTCCGCTTTATATAGACTACTATGATTTTATTTACAATATTTTCATTTCACATACTTGGTACTGTTATCTTGACCTCTTCGGCCGCGTCATGCCGCAAGTAAAGGTACTCCTACTGTTGATCCCCGTTCTTAGGATCACCGTTTCAGCGTGGGAAAAGCTCCGTTTTCTCCGGAGGCATAGCATTTTGGTATGGTCCCCTGTCGTTGTAGATATTTGCATTCAGGGGTATGGCGGGGCCCTGTTCCGCCATTGTTGTTTTAAAACTCTTAGAGGTCTGTAGTCCTGTTGTAAAGTTGGGATGTAACTGTTCATTTTGGGTATTGATATATATATGCCGAAAGCCAACTTTCTTCAGATAACTGTGTCTCAAATTTATACTGTTTATTATCTTGGTTGTTTTTATATTCCGCTGATTACTCTGATGTATGACTACTGGGGTGCCCGGGTAAGGCACCAGTCACGGGCCCCGGAATGGGTCGTGACACCCTTGATATATCGGTATATAAAATACTCTCTGGTTGCCAAATCCCTTGCTAGTAACAGGGCCGTCTCCTTGCAATCCATATTTTCTGCTCCTAGTCGTGGAATCGGCGTCCAGATGTCATGGCCGCAGAGGAACCGCCGCCGTGCAAACTCTGGGTGGCGGCGTCTCGTAACTCCTCGAATGAAGCATCACCTCGGTGATGATTGGGCTGCCCTTCTAACTCTCTCAGATTTACTCGCAGGCTCCTCGCCGCTTTGCCTTCTGGGCCCGAGTTGCCTGGTGCGGAGGCATAACTGGTAAAGGAAAGGAATACGTTAGAGGGGTCCAACTTATAACACAACTCTAAGGCACGATCTCGGAGTGAGAAGAATGGAAACCAATCCTAAATATCCTATAGCCTCCTGATTATTGGTATGGTGCACAACATACCGATAATAAAGACTCTACTAGATACGGTCTGTAGACACTTTCCGGATTTCTTGCTCGATACCACTTTTGTCACGACCGTTCGGCCCGTGGATCGGTGGCTTACCCGCACCAAGTAGTCATACATCGAGTAATCGGAATATAAAACAACCAAGATATGAAATAGTATAAATTGAGACACAGTTTATCTGAAGAAAAGGTGCCTTTCGGCATATATATATAAATACCCAAAGTGAACAGTTACATCCCAACCTTTTAACAGGCTGCACTCTAATGATTTATAACAACAATGGCGGACAGGGGCCGCCATACCCCGAATACAAATACCTACAACGGCGGGGACCATACAAAGCAAAGCCTCGAGAAACGGAGCTTTCCCAAATGAAACGATGATCCTAAGAGGGGATCAACAATAGAGTACCTTTACTGGCATGAGCGCACTCGGAGGTCGACAACAGTACCAAGTATGTGAAATCAAAATATCGTAAATGAAATCATAGTAGTCTATATAAAGCAGAGACATGTATGATAACCAAACTACGATTCCTGATAAATAGCGATCATGTCAAGTCGTGACTCACGCCTTAAAGCCATCACTAAAATATAACTATGGGTCTCACGCCATAACATAAACAAGAGCGAAATGGATATATCAGAATCGGTCTTTTCTAGGCCGCTAAGTATCGAAGCAAGGCCAATCGCCCATAGTATCATTATGCGTGCCTAATCCTGGACTTCCCGCAGCCCGCATAGGTCACACATAGACCCGCGTAGATCGTATAGACCCGCATCGGGGGTAGCTAACCCCGGTACCCTCCTGGACTCCCACAATTCGCATAGTCTCAAATAGACCGCATAGTCACACAGACCGCATAGGGCATCCCCGTGACGGGCTAAAACACCGGAATGATCAATCACGAGCATACCGCTGCTCGCGTAGTCACATAGACCGTGATAGCCGTATAGACCCGCATCAAGGGTGGCAAGCCCTCGGTATAATAAGTCAAGGGGGTATGTGATATAATAACAGTACAACGGGCTTAAAGTTTAGCAACGTAAGCACAACAAGAATATCACAAGATACTAACACACGTAGCATCCTAACATGTTTACTTATCCAATCAACAAGAAAATATTACAAGGCTATCACAAACCAATACAATCAAGTTCTCCACACAAGGTACTTTCTACTTTATGTTAACAAGTTCGGGAGTTTATCCCCAAAGTACTTCATACAATAACTCTTTAAAAGATCCGTTTCTTTCACGAAAGTCACACAATACCCGTAGTATAAAAATAGTGTGACTATCTTTTTAAGTAAATCAAAACACTTCTCTTTGTAAAATCAAGTAACAACCTTATGTTCCAAACGTTCAAGTTTGCCTAATTTCAAATGCTCAAGTTTCTCATTTTCGAAAGGTTTCGTAATTCATAGTTTTAATCACTCAATGATATAATTCTCCTTTAAAACAATTTGAGAAACATATGCCTTATATGTGAGTAGGTTATTCTTGTTCATAATCAATCTTATTTAAGCAGCCATGATCTAGGAAATGTAATATCATTTTGTCTCATCTTAGCTTCTATGCAGATGGAGGTTTCTACTGGTTTTAATAATACTTTATTAGTCAATACATTTCCCTTTATTAGCGCTGCTGTGATTTGTTCGATACTTATTCTGATTTCCGAAATCAGTAAAACATTATTCCTTTTAACAACCAAGTACTCATTACTCACGAATGAGGTTTCACACAAACATTCAATTTAATTCATTTAAGTCAAGCCTCTTATCTTTTAAGATCAAGTCTCTTAACTTCTAAAATTAATAAACCATTCTTTTTATCTCTCTTAAGTCGTTATACCTAACTTCCCATAAAGCTAGTATAACTCTTAAGCTTTTAAAACCAAGCATTATTCTTCTTTCAACAAGGTTTCTTAATTCTTTTGAAATACTTCAAGATTCTTATTATTCAGGCTTAAGTCAAAAGACATTACCGTAAAACTATATTCAGTTAACACACGTACGTCTACCGTACTATATATATATTCTTGTAAAATACTTCCAGATTCTTATTATTCAGGCTTAAGTCAAAAGACATTGCCACACGTACGTCTACCGTACTATATATATATTCCTTTAAAATATCATGCTCAAGAGTATAGGAAGAATCACATACCTCGCGACGATTATCGACTATAAGCAAAACGCTCCACGGCTATAACCCGGCTAGCCTTGTCCTCCTTCCAAGTAGTACATGCTACTCGCAGAACATTCAACCAAGAAAGGTTATAAGTCTACTGTAAATACGGTCCTATGTAAGTACAGTTCAATTCTATACTTAATATTCTTCTATATCTTATACTCAAGTCTTAACTATTCTTATATGTAATATCCAATTACAATAGAAGGACAGGAGTATTTACCTCGATGAGCCCAAAATTATCCTAGATAAAGTCGATCCTGAGCAAGGTTTAGCTCCTACTCCGTACGCTCCAATGCGCTCCAAGAACCCTTAGAAGTTGCTACACAACTTCTACTTACTACTTCAATCAACAATGAAGTTTCTCTTAGGGTTTCGTTTGTGACTAAGGAAGTATAGATAGTATTTGGGCTTTTAGTATAGAGGGGACTTTGGAAATACTACAAAGTATAAGGGCTAAAGTATTTTGCCATAGCAACAATACTTGAAGAGTATTTTCTACTAAGGTAGGGGTTGGTTTCGCTAGCTCTTTAGAGGGGACTTAGACGAGAACAACTCTCAAAGGGGGAGGGATTTCAAGACTTGGAAAAAATGATTTTTGGATGAAGAAAGTCTTCAAGTTAGGGGAGTATTTATAGGCCAACCAAGGGCCAACCAATGGCCAAGATCAATCCAAGTGTTAGGCAAGTGTAGGGCTAGGATTTAACTATGTGTCCCTAACCAACTACTACACAAAATATCCTACCTAACCCATTGCTCCAAGTCGTCCAAATGCCGCCCCAATTCACGCCCAATGTGAGGGTGACACATGTCACCCTCCTGTTGGTCCAAAATGTTTCATCTCTCAGAAAAATCCGCAAAAATTATAAATGACATAGCCGTATTTTTCCCTTCGCAAGTTTAGTAAAACGTTTCGTCGAAAAACGACTCTAATCGGGTGTTGTGCACAAAAGTTTTCGGCCCTAGCCTACTTTTAAGGCTCAACTTTTCTACGTACGTCCTCACGTACATACTCTGAAAATACGGGGTATAACATATATGTTGAGATCTTGACCCTCCATTGTTTTATATATACCCAACTAGTGCAAGACTTGTCTTCCAACACTTAGAATTTTTTTCACACTTTCTTGTTCTTCATTGAGGCTCACGGGTTTGAGGGTTATCCACACAAAAAAATTGTAGTTTTGATCCATTATTCACAAGACTTAAACCCTAGGTTCCTAAGAGTGTTGTAAGGTTATCTCAATATAAAGATCCTGGAAAAGTGGCATTTTCGTATTAGTCGCAAGACGGAAACTTAAGGAGTTCTTCAACTTTGAAGTTGGAAATTGAAGATAAGTTCTTCATAGGCCTCGAAGGAGTTCTTGGAGCGGATTGGGACATAAGGAAAAGAGCTAAGAATTGCTAAGGAGCGACTTTGAATCTTGGAAGGATTAAGGGCTTGTAAAGGTATAATTCTTATCGTTTTAGTAATTAAGATTACTTATTGTTGTAGCTTTGGATATTAGCAAGCATGAGGTTTATATTATGAAGTTTGATAAGTGTTTTGACTATTGGAACCCTAATCCGAAAACTAGTATGTTAGCCCTTAAGATTGTAATTCAAGTTGGTTACTAGTTAAGTTGTCACATGTTATATAAAGAAGGAATTATAGTTGTTGAAGTTGTTTATGACTATGTAGCATGTTGGAATAACAACTTGTATTGAAAAAGGAATTGAAAGAGAAGTGTGTTGTAGAGTAGAATTGCATTGTATTGTGGACTAGTTGGTAGTAATTGTGGGGCGGAATTTTACACGTCTTGTAGGGCGTGTAATCCCCTTTGTATTTGCTGAATTGATTGAGCCTTAAATGTGGCGTTTGGTTATTGAACCCGGCCTTGAAAAATGTGGCAAAGTATGTAGAAACAAAGGAAGTGCTGCCCGATTTTCCGTAGAATTTAGTGACCTTGTACTTGGAATATTCTACGAAGAGAGCTAGAGGTTAATAGACATTTTATGACCATTATAGGTTGAAGTACTACGAGTAGCGTATTCTACTTGAAGGGTGGAAAAGGCTAGCAAGAGTATAGTACTTTGGAGCGTTTTGCTAATTGTCGATAATCATCGCGAGGTATGTGAACCTCTTCCTATCTTTTCTAGCATGATTGTTGTGAACTATGTAGTACGGTAGACGTACATGTGCTAAACGAATTTGGTTGGTTTAAAACATAAAGTGTTATAACGACTTTATGGGAAGTTTGTTATAACAACTTTATGTAAGTAAAGAAATGGTTTGTGGTTTTTAAAAGATAAGAGACTTGACTTATAAATGACTTGATGTGAAATATTAAGGACTTGGTTTGTGTTAAAAAGTTGTGAAACCGCTTTTATGAGAAATGGGTAATTGGGTTTTAAAAGGAATAAGTTATATTGATTTCGGAAATGAGAATAAGTATCGAACAAACCACTGCATCGTTAATAAAGGAAAAGGTATTGACTAATTAATTATTATTAAAACAAGTAGAAACCTCCATCTGCATAGAAGCTAAGATAAGACAAAATTGTATTACATTTCCTAGATCATGGCAGCTTTAATAAGATCATTAATAACAAGTATTGATTTTTCTTAAATTCCACAGTAAGGAACTTGATTTCTAAAAGAAAAGAGACTTGAGAATTTGAAGTGTTTTGGTTTAAAAGAAAGGCATGGTTTTGTCTTAAATTGGTTTAAAACATAAAGTGTTATAATAGCTTTATGGAAAGTTAGTTATAACGACTTTATGAAAACAAAAGGATGGTTTTATTATTGGATTTAAATTGGTAACTTGACTTTAAAGGGAGAAGTGATTTGGTTTAAAAAGAAAGTATGGAAATTGTTTTGGTTTACTTAAAAGATAGTTACTCTATTTTGATACTACGAGTATCGTGTGACCTTTGTAAAAGAAATGGATCTTTTTGAAAGAATTTATGTACATAGTACTTTAGGGTTAAAACCCGGATTGTTGGCATAAAATGGGAGTACTTGAGTTTTTATAAAGGGTGAATCAATTTACATGTTAATGAAAGTATAAAAGTATGTTGAACTTGCCTATGCTAGTTGTGATAGCTTTTGTTGTGCAAGTATTATATTTCTATACCACCGCGTCTCTCGATGGAGGGCCGGCTGACTTGTTGTGAACTTACTTGGACGTACCGGCAGTGACGGAGGATTCCACGGGTATGCTTCCATTGTTATTATCACATGGACATGTCTACACCGATGAGGGATTCCGGGGGCATGCGTGTCACGACCCGTTCCGGGGCCCGTGACTGGTGCCTTACCCGGGCACCCCAGTAGTCATACATCAGAGTAATCAGCGGAATATAAAAGACAATACATAAAACCAATGTAATAAGACAGTGAAAATAAGAAGACAGGCTAACCAAAAACGGTTACCTTCTGTATATATATCAATAGTAATTTGAACAGTTACAACCCTCTTACAATTTCTCGCCACAACAAGATTACTGCACTTAAGAATGATACGACAACAATGGCGGGACAGGGCCCCGCCATACCCCTGAATGTAAATACCTACAACAGCAGGGGACTATACCACTGATAAGCCTCCGGAGAAACGGAGCTTTCCCAACGCTGAACTGTGATCCTAAGAGCGAGGATCAACGACGGGTGTACCTTTACCTGCGGCATGAACGCACCCAGGCGAGGTCGATAACAGTACCGAGTATGTGAAATCAAAATACGTAAATGAAATCATAGTAGTCTATATAAAGCGGAGACATGTATGATAACCAAACTACGCTCACAATAAATAGCGATCATATCAAGTCGTGACTCACGCCTCAAAGTCATCACTCAAATATAAACATGGGTCTCACGCCACAACATCAATCATGCCGCGAATACCTTCCTCACCGCCAGCGATCAATGATAGAAAAGCACCAAGGAATACACATGAACAAAGTCCCACGGTGTCAAATAAAGCGATAAAGGGTAAGTACGAAGGCATAGCCGACTACTAACACCCTACAGATTAACAAGGTCATAAATCGTATCATGATATCTGCCTGCATCACATGATCAAGCGGTCGCCGCCCGCAATATCAAATGTCGCGTCTAGCCTCGAACTCCCGCACTCGCATAGGCCAATCTCATTGGCCCGCATGAGGTATAACCCCGCATCGAGGGTAGCTACTCCCAAGATCGCCCCGACTCGCACCGCATGCCACATGCATCGCATGACCATAAAGGCCGCACACTACCCAGGAACTCTCGTAGCTCCGCATAGGCCCCCGGGACCCGCATGAGGTATTCTCGAATCATGGTCCCAGACCGCCTGAGTCTACCCCGCATCGGAGGGCAGCTTAACCCCCGGAAACACGGTGAGTGGTATAATACCAACATAACAGTTTATCGTTTAAACAACATAAGCACAATCAAGGGAAAACCCCTTTACACAAACATCACAGAATACTAACACACGTAGCATCCTAATATGATTACTTATCAAATCAACACGAAGGTATTACAAGGCTATCACAAACCAATACAATCAAGTTATTCACACATAAGGTACTTTCTACTATATGATTAACGAGATCGGGTTTTTATCCCCAAAGTACTTTATACAATAACTCTTTAAAGTTATGTTACTTTCACAAAAGTCACATAATACCCGTAGTATATGAAAATAGAGTGATTATCTTTTGAAGTAAATCAAAACACTTATCTTTGTAAAATCAAGTAACAACATTATTATCCAAACGTCCAAGTTGGCCTAATTTCAAATGTCCCCGTTTCTTATTTTAAAAAGGTTTCGTAGTTCATAGTCTTATACTTTTAAGAATATAATTCTCCTTTAAACAATCTGAGAAAGATAAGCCTTATATGTGAGTAGGATATTCTTGTTTATAACAATCTTATTACAGCAGCCATGATCTAGGAAATATCATTTTGTCTCATCTTAGCTTCTATGCAGATGGAAGTTTCTACTGGTTTTAATAATGCTTAATTATTCAAAACATTTCCTTTTATTGACGCTGCAGTGGTTTGTTTCAGACACATTCTCGATTTCAAATCAAAAACATTCTTAAGCCGTTATACCTAACTTTCCATAAAGCTAGTATAACTCTTAAGTTTTCAAAAACCCAAGTATTACGCTTCTTTCAAAATGATTCAAAAATCTTTTGAAATACTTCAAGTTCTTTATTATCACATAACAGGCCAGTTATAGTTCAAATCAGTTACCTTTTAAAACCACAAGTATTTTCTTCCTACATAAAGTCATATAACCAACTTCCCATAAAGCCGTTATATCACTTTATGTTTTAAACCAATCAAATACATTTAGCACACGACGTCACCGTACTACATAGTTCACACATATCATGCTAGAAGAGATAGGAAGAGGTTCACATACCTCGCGACGAGTATCGACTAATAGCAAAACGCTCCAAGTACTTCCAAACGTCGGCTACTCCTTAAGCCAAGTAGATCGCGCCACACGTAGTACTTCAACCTATAAGGCCACAAGGCGCTTATTAACATTTAGATCTTATCGTAGAACATTCTACAGAAAATTCGTGAAGACTCCCCCTCCCACATGGCAGCGTAAATCTCCTCGTTTATCGAGGCGGCTACCAAGCCAACCCGGGGGTTTGCACGTCTAACCTGACGTGTACGATTCTACTACACAGCAAAGCTACACAAGTCTCATCAATACACCCTATGTAATTACAAGCCAAGATTTTCTTTAAATTGGGCTTAAGTCCAAGGACATTGCCACAAGTTATGTTCAGTTATATATATAGTATACTTCAACTATATATTCCTACAACATGTAATATCCAATTACAAAAGGGGGACAAGATAATTACCTCGATAAGCCCATAATTATCCAAGTTAGATGTCGATCCTTAGCAACGCTTAGCTCGACTCGGTGCTCCAACCCGCCCAACAACCCTTAGAAGTTCCACGCAACTTCTTCTTAATACTCCAACCAACTATGGAGATTTTCCTTAGGGTTTCGGGTTGAGACAAAAGGTCATACGTAGTATTTCCGGGTTCTACGTAGAGGTAACTTTGGAATACTACAAGGTATACGGCTAAGGTAATTTGGGCATTATAACAATACTTGGAGAGTATTTCTCAACCAAGGGTGGGGGGTGTGTTACACGAGAACAACACTCAAAAATAGGGGGGGTGTTCTCGGCTAATGCTCACAAAGGGAGAGGGTTTCGGCCAAAGGCCTTCACAAGGGGGAGAGGGGCTCTTGGACGAGTCAACAAGAGGAGGAGAGGGGTTTCCAAGACTTAGAACAAGTGAAGAGTGGATGAAGAAGTTCATCACAAGGGGGGGTATTTATAGGTCAAGTGAAGGCCAACCAATGGCCAAGATCATGCCAAGTGCAAGGCAAGTGTAAGGTGTGGATTTAGCCATGTGTTGTGTGGGTCCCATTTGGTCATCATCTACACAAAATATCTAACCAACATTGACCAAACATTTTTGGCAACAAAATGTTAAAAACGTAGCCAAAAACGCCACCAACTCGCCACTGAGGTGACACTTGTCACCCTCTCGTTGGTCCAAAATGTTACGTCTCTAAAAATCCGCAAAATTAAAAATGCCATAGCCGGAATTTTCCCTACGAAAGTCGTGGAAAACGCTTTCGGAAAAACGACTCTAATCGTGTCAGGCACAAAGTGAAAATCGCCAAGCCTACTTAAGCTTCAAATTTTTCTACGCACGCCCCACGCATATACACCGGAAATACGGTATAACATTCTCCCTCCTTAGAAACATTCGTCCGATGTTCCTTCTAAGTCTCAAAACAAACGCGCCAAGATAGTCTTCACTACTATACTTACGAGAACAATCCCGCCACACATGGCCACGAAACACCTCGCAAATACCTCCATCCAAGTCCACGAGGAAACACTCTAACATTACCACAAACATCCTGTCTCGGGTCTAAAATATACTTCCTTCGCACCTTCCCTTACAAAAGAAATGATCACATCTATGCCGCCATACATGCTCGCTTCTCCCTTTACTCGCCGTGATACCACTTTTGTCACTTTGCCGCGAGGTTCTAGTATCACTCCGCGACCCAACAATTGGTACCGGCCGCATGTGATCCCCGAGGTCGTCAGACACTCGAACTCTTACCACATTTCAAAGCGCTTCGGCTTCAAAACTCGGTCACTATCTCTAACGTGATCATCATTAATCGGGAACACTCTGGATGGATCTCCGATACTTTCCGATCATAACAATACGAAAGACCGGACGTCGCCTCCTAAGTCGACGGCAAATGCTAACCTATAGGCAACCCGCCTATTCTTCACATGAACCCAAAAGGGCCCAAGGTAACTCGGGCTAAGTTCCTCTGCTTTCCAAAACTCGTCACACCCAACCCGGTGGTACTTTCAAGAAGACCGACCGTCAACTCAACTCTAGCGTCGCCGATTATCCGCACGATTTCTCCGAGCTGCGGACCTCTTCTAGACAAGCTTTACCCTATCCACGATCCGGAACAAGACTGAACCAACTGTCTGAACCTTGCCAACATCGAACTATTCGACCAGCGACTTACACATCCGCCCCTACCAGGCTTCATAAGGCGACATCCGAACACTGAAATGGTAACTTAAACTCTCCCTCCACAGGAGACAACAATCCCCACAACTACCCCGGAAATCCACACACTGGCCCGAGGGCGAATGCGATTCTGAGACTCACCTGAGTTCTTAACCCTGCTTGGTAAAACTTCCAGAAACAAAACAGCCGCACTGGCTCCACATGCGTCATAAGGTGAAGGTAGGCACCCCGTGCAGCCTTACAACCTTTCTGATAAAATCAACACTGCTGAGTAAACGGTCTTTGCTAGAAGACAAGACGGCTGACCTCCTCGGCCCGACTACTGGTCGAATGCATCCACGAATTCGTACGCTGGTTAACTAAACTTGGGCCTAACACCCTCGTGACCCTACCACAAGGCGGGACCACCACAAACTGACCCCACCACCAAACATGCCGCGGGTTGACCCGCAACGTGGCCTCAACCCGACCCGGCAACGCGCAAAAACGCTAGCTCCACAAGGAAAACTCTCACTAATCATGTTACGAAAACCTAGCGGTCTTCTTAGCTCAACTACCCTCTTTCATTCCACACTACTAGGACTTATCACACAAAATATCTCACGTGCACTAAGCACTCCGATAAGGATCAAACATAACACTACACCTTTTCTCGAGATGGCCTTACCTCTAAGGTCTCTACGTATAAAACTCTAAGGCTCACACCTTCTCTATCCCCCAAAATCTTACTCGGTTAACCCACCATGATTTCTAATCACAACTAACACACTGCTATCAGAACATAGCACTTAAGGTATACTCACCTTATCACACATACTGATCTCTGAGGTTAAGGATATATCTATATCTTTGCTTCACTCCCTTAGTCGTTCTAATCAAACTTGCCGTAGGCGTAGCTAAGAAGATGACGAACTACCCACCGAGCCTGAAGGCGAAGTCCTCCTAGATGGACATTCTCCCGATATCAGACCCTGACGGTCGCCGGTAATACGAGCACCCCCAAAAAGACGACATTCCCGAATGGCGCTCGCCCACCGCGGACCTAAGCCACGAGTCCACCAATTCCTGCATACCCCGAACGTCCTGAAATCCGTGGAAGTCCACTCTGCACTGGCGGAGGTGCATATCTAATCTGCTGGTGAGGCGACTTGCCTCGAGAGTTACTAAAGGACCTTGCTGCTCTGGCCCTCTCCTGCTGTCCTTCGTTAACCCGTCGATCTCTACGCTTCTCGGCCTGCTGCGCATAAGCCCGTACACAGGCCATGCTCAAGCCTAACTGAAGAATTATTCTTGCACAACCCTCTCTTAGATAGTCATCAAGACTCGCGGTACATCGGTATACTCTCTGGTAGCCACATCCATAGCTAGTAACAGGGTCGCCTCTTTGCAATCTATATTCTCTGTCCCCGGTCGTGGAACTGAAGGTTCAAATATCATGGCCGCATCGAGGCTGCCGCCGCCGTGCTAAACTCTGCTGGGGCTAGTGACGTCGCAGAACTCCCCAAATGAAGCACCACCCCAGGTGATGATTGGGCCTGTGCCCTCGTAACCCTCTGTACTCTACTCGCAGCTCCCTCGGCTGCCTTGTCCTCCTGGGCCGGGTTGCCCTACGCGGAGGCATAACGGTAAGGGAAAGAAATACGTTAGAGGGTCCAACTTACAACACCGCTCTAAGGCACGATCTCAGAGTGAGAAGAATTGAAAACAATGCTAAATATCCTATAGCCTCCTGATTATTGGTGTAGTGCGCACAACCGATAATCAAGACTTCTTGGATACGGTGCGTAGACACTTTCCAGAGATTAAGCGCTCGATACCACTTTTTCACGACCGTTCGGGGCGTGATCGTGCCTTACGGGCACCCCAGATGGTCATACATCGAGTGTCGGAATATAAAAGACAATACATAAAACCAATGTAATAAGGCGGTGAAAATAAGAAAAAGCAGGCTAACCAAAAGCGGTTACCTTACGTATATATATCAATAGTAATTTGAACGATTTACAACCTCTTACAATTTCTGCCTACAGCGATTACTACGGACCTCTAAGAATGATACGACAACAATGGCGGGCGGGGCCGCCATACCTCGAATGTAAATACCTACCAATGAGGACTATACGAATGATAAGCCTCGGAGAAGCGGAGCTTTCCCAATATTGTTGTGATCCTAAGAGCGAGGATCAACGACGGGTGTACCTTTACTGCGGCATGAGCGGCCCGAAGGAGTCGATCTGGCGAGTGCAGAGTATGTGGCTGAAAATCAGTAAATGAAATCATAGTAGTCTATATAAAGCGGGAGACATGTATGATAACCAAACTACGATTCCTGATAAATAAGCGATCATATCAAGTCGGGGACTCACGCCTCAAAGTCATCACTCAAATATAAACATGGGTCTCACGCCCACAACATCAATCATGCGCGGAATACCTTCCTCACCGCCGACGATCAATGATAGAAAAGCACCAAGGAATACACATGAACAACGGGTCCACGGTGTCCAAATAAAGCGATGCAGGTAAGTGCGAAGGCATAGCCGACTACTAACACCCCAGTACTAACAAGGTCATAAAGCGTATCATGATATCTGTCTGGCGTCACATGATCAAAGGCGGTCGCCGCTCGCAATATCAAATGTGCGCGTCTAGCCACAGAACTCCCGCGACTCGCGTAGGCCAATCTCATTAGCGCGTGAAGTATAACCCGCGTCGGTAGCTACTCCCGGCATCGCCCCGACTCGCGATCCGCGCGTAGCCACATGCAGCGTAACCATAAAGGCGCGACACTAACACGGAACTCGTAGCTCCGCATAGGCCCCGGGACCCGCATGAGGTATTCTCGAATCATGGTCCTGCATCACCGAGTCTACCGCGTCGGGCGGCTTAACCCGGAAACACGGTGAGTGGTATAATACCAACATAACGCTTTATCGTTTAAACAAAGATAAGCACAATCAAGGGAAAACCCCTTTACACAAACATCACAGAATACTAACACACGTAGCATCCTAATATGATTACTTATCAAATCAACACGAAGGTATTACAAGGCTATCACAAACCAATACAATCAAGTTATTCACACATAAGGTACTTTCTACTATATGATTAACGAGATCGGGTTTTATCCCCAAGTACTTTATACAATAACTCTTTAAAGTTATGTTACTTTCACAAAAGTCACATAATACCCGTAGTATATGAAAATAGAGTGATTATCTTTTGAAGTAAATCAAAACACTTATCTTTGTAAAATCAAGTAACAACATTATTATCCAAACGTCAAGTTGGCCTAATTTCAAATGTCCCGTTTCTTATTTTAAAAGGTTTCGTAGTTCATAGTCTTATACTTTTAAGAATATAATTCTCCTTTAAACAATCTGAAAGATAAGCCTTATATGTGAGTAGGATATTCTTGTTTATAACAATCTTATTACAAAGACCATGATCTAGAAATATCATTTTGTCTCATCTTAGCTTCTATGCGGATGGAAGTTTCTACCGGTTTTAATAATGCTTAATTATTCAAAACATTTCCTTTTATTATTATTTGCGATGGTTTGTCGGTACACATTCGATTTCAAATCGATAAAACATTCTTAAGCCGTTATACCTAACTTTCCATAAAGCTAGTATAACTCTTAAGTTTTCAAAAACCAAGTATTACGCTTCTTTCAAAATGATTCAAAATCTTTTGAAATACTTCAAGTTCTTTATTATCACATAACAGCCGGTTATAGTTCAAATCGATTTACCTTTTAAAAACCACAAGTATTTTCTTCCTACATAAAGTCATTATAACCAACTTCCCATAAAGCGTTATATCACTTTATGTTTTAAACCAATCAAATACATTTAGCACATGACGTCACCGTACTACATAGTTCACACATATCATGCTAGAAGAGATAGGAAGAGGTTCACATACCTCGCGACGAGTATCGACTAATAGCAAAACGCTCAAGTACTTCCAAACGTCGGCTACTCCTTAAGCCAGTAGATCGCGCCACACGTAGTACTTCAACCTATAAGGCCACAAGGCGCTTATTAACATTTAGATCTTATCGTAGAACATTCTCTGTAAAATTGGCGGACTCCCCGCAACAGCGTAAATCTCCTCCTTTATCGAGGCCGGCTACCAAGCCAACCGGGGGGGGGGGGTTTGCACGTCTAACCGGACGTGTACGATTCTACACGGCAAAGCTACACAAGTCTCATGTCTGAATCCTATGTAATTACTGATTCGATTACTCTTCTTTAAATTGAGCTTAAGTCCAAGGACATTGCCAAAAGTTATGTTCAGTTATATATATAGTATACTTCAACTATATATTCCTACAACATGTAATATCCAATTACAAAAGGGGGACAAGATAATTACCTCGATAAGCCCATAATTATCCAAGTTAAATGTCGATCCTTAGCAACGTTTAGCTCCAACTCCGGGTGCTCCAACCCGCTCCAAACAACCCTTAGAAGTTCCACGCAACTTCTTCTTAATACTCCAACCAACTATGGAGATTTTCCTTAGGGTTTCGGGTTGAGACAAAAAGGTCATACGGTAGTATTTCCGGGTTCTACGTAGAGAGGTAACTTTGGAATACTACAAGGTATACGGCTAAGGTAATTTGGGCATTATAACAATACTTGGAGAGTATTTCTCAACCAAGGGTGGGGGGTGTGTTACGAGAACAACACTCAAAGGGGGTGTTCTCGCTAATGCTCACAGGGAGAGGGTTTCGCCAAAGGCCTTCACAAGGAGAGTGGCTCTTGGACGAGAGTCAACAAGAGGGAGGAGAGGGGTTTCCAAGACTTAGAACAAGTGAAGAGTGGATGAAGAAGTTCATCACAAGGGGGGTATTTATAGGTCAAGTGAAGGCCAACCAATGGCCAAGATCATGCCAAGTGCAAGGCAAGTGTAAGGTGTGGATTTAGCCATGTGTTGTGTGGGTCCCATTTGGTCATCATCTACACAAAATATCTAACCAACATTGACCAAACATTTTTGGCAACAAAAATGTTAAAAACGTGCTAGCCAAAAACGCTCACCAACTCGCCCACTTGAGGGTGACACTTGTCACCCTCTCGTTGGTCCAAAATGTTACGTCTCTCGGAAAAATCCGCAAAAAATTAAAAATGCCATAGCCGGAATTTTCCCTACGAAAGCTGTGAAAACGTTTCGTCGAAAAACGACTCTAATCGGGTGTTGTGCACAAAGTGAAAATCGGCCAAGCCTACTTAAGCTTCAAAATTTTTCTACGTACGTCCTTACGTACATACACTGGAAATACGGGGTATAACAATGCGGCCATGCAGCGAGTTAAACTCCCGGTATATTATTATTGTCACATGGGCATGTCTACACCGATGAGGGATTCCGGGGGCATGTGACCATTTCTATTATTCCATGGACTAGCCCTCCATGAGGTTTTACTGATTCGGCTTTGGTATCTGGTAGTTGGCTCTCGTACTTGCCCCGGTCGTGGCTGATTCGACTTTGGTATCTGGTAGTTAGCCTTCGTACTTGCCCCGTTCAGTGTTTGGACGAAGTCTCGTGATTCTGACGCCGTATCCGTAGTTGGTCACGTGCCCCCGTCAGCTACGTGGCGCAGGTGGATCTGGTAGAGGCCTTCGTACTTGCCCCGTGTCAGCTTCGTGGCGAAGTCTCGTGATTCCGGCTTTGGTATCTGGTAGTTGGTCTTCGTACTTGCCCCCATCAGCGACGTGATGCGGCTTTGGTATCTGGTAGTTGGCCTTCGTACTTGCCCCGGGTCAGCTTCGTGGTATAGTTGTATAGTATTGTTAGTACGGCTTTGGTATCTGGTAGTTGGCTTTCGTACTTGCCCCGGTCAGTTGATGATGCGGCTTTGGTATCCAGTAGTTAGCGCCGTACTTGCCCCGTACGGTTTTATGACACAGGTGGGCCTGGTGTTCATGTGTACTCCTTGGTGTTGTTATATCATAGACTGCCGGCAGTGAGGAAGGTATTCCACGGGCATGATTGATGTTGTGGGCGTGAGACCCATTGTTATATTTGAGTGATGACTTTGAGGGCGTGAGTCCCTGACGACATATTTGTTTATATGTTGTGTACTGTAGTTTGGTTATCATACATGTCTCCTGCTTTATATAGACTATTATGATTTCATTTACAGTATTTTCAGTTTCACATACTTGGTACCTGTTGTACTGACCTCCTTCGGGGGGCTGCGTTCATGCCGCAGGTAGAGGTACACCAGTTGTTGATCCTCGCTCATAGGATCACAGTTCAGCGTTTGGGAAGCTCCGTTTCTCCGGAGGCTTATCTTTGGTATAGTCCCCTGTCGTTGTAGGTACTTACATTCAGGGGTATGGCGGGGCCCTGTCCCGTCGTAGTTGTGGTTACATTCTTAGAGGTCTGTAGTACTGTTGTGGGCAGGATTTGTAAAGGATATAACTGTTCAGGTATTTATATATGCAGAAAGGTAACCGTTTTGGTTAGCCTGTTTCTTATTTTATCTTGTGTCATGTCTAAGTTTTTATTTTCCGCTGATTTTCTCTGATGTTGTATTACTAGGGTGCTCGGGGTAAGGCACCAGTCGCGGGCCCGAGGTCGGGTCGTGACAACGTCCGCCCAAACAAGGCTTCATATGGAGCCATCTTGTTGCTGGAATTATTGTTATTATTATAAGCAAACTCAGTAAGTGGTAAATGATCATCCCAACTACTTTTAAAGTCCAATACATAAGCTCGTAACATGTCCTCAAACGTCTAAATAATGTGCTCGGCCTGACCATCTGTCTACGGATGGAAGGATGTACTAAGGCTCACCTGAGTGCCCAAACCTCTATGAAAGGACTTCCAAAAGTTAGTTGTAAACTGGCACCTATATCGGATATGATATAAATTAGAACTCCATGAAGTCAGATTATCTCATTAATGTACAATTTAGCATAATCTTCAACCGAATAAATAGTTATAATAGGTAAAAAATGTGTCGATTTTGTGAGCGTGTCAACAATGACCTAAATAAAATCGAACTTCCGATAGGAATGAGGCAACCCCGTAATGAAATCCATATTAATCATCTCCTATTTCTATGTCAGAATCTCTTTGTTTTGAATCAAGCGCCCAGGCTTCTGATGTTCAATCATAACTTGTTGGCAATTTAGACATTAGGCTATAAACTCCATAATATTTCTCTGTGTAGACCTGTTGAAGATCATGATACATCTTTGTCGAACTTGGATGAATATAATAATTGGACTGGTGGATCTCTGCCATAATCCGCTCTCGAAACCCACCAAATATTAGGTACACATAATCGTCCTCAATATCTAAGAATCTCATCTTCTGTAAGCTGTAACATTGGCTTCTTCTGTAGAGGAATTCCTTCATTCATTCTAACTAACTGAGGATCATCAAACTGCCTTGTTTCCATTTCTACTATCAAGAATGATTCTGTGGTATTCCAGATAACAACACTTTCATCACTTGTATCAAGTAAGCGTACATTTAAGATGGCTAATCAACATAAATCTCTGGCCATCTCCAACTTGTCAGCTTCAACATGGCTTAGAATATCCTTAGAATTATGGCTCAAGGCATTGGCTACAATATTTGCCTTGCCGGGATGATATAGAATATCAACATCATAATCCTTCGACAGATCAAGCGATTTTCTCTACCGTAGGTGACTTCTGCCGGAATATATACTGCAAGCTTTTATGGTCAGTAAGCATATCAACATGAACTCCATATAGGTAATGACGTCATATCTTCAAGGCAAATACAACAACCGCTAACTCAAGATCATGAGTTGGATAATTCAGCTCGTGCTTCCTCAATTGTCTCGAAGCATATGCAATAACTTTGTCGTACTATATTAGGACATAACCTAGGCCAACTCTAGAGGCATCACAATAAATGTCACACCCTAACATTGGGGTGTGTGGCCGCTACCCAGTATTGAGCGGCCCGAGCGAACCACCTGTATATCATCATACAAACGTACAACGGTCTAGGTCGACAAGGTCTCAGAATGATAACTATGGAATAACTCATCATGAAATCCTACAAATAGAAGATCCCAACCTACGCATATATATACATACTATGACCGACAGGTCCATACCAAATAATTATACAACATAGGACCTATCTGCAAAGCCTCTAAAGAGAGTGTCAACATAATACATATGTCGGGACAGGGCCCCCGACATACCCATAGTAAGTAAAATGATATAAACATGACCCTGACTCGGTAATACTCTAGGAGGAAATAGAGCTCACCAACAAAAGTTAGTCTTTAGAGGCAATCTACAAGGGTTGGTCCTCTCATCGCCTACCTGAACATATGCGACATGATGTTACACCTCGTAAGATTAAGACAATAATTAAGAACGTCATTAAGAAATAAGATTCAGATATTGGATATAAAATATATTTATACAAGCTAATCCGGAAGTTGGTATTCAAAGGATGTGAATCCGGAATTTTTTTTGGTTACTACAAGCGTGTCAATGAAAATGGAAAATGATAGTTATATATATTCCCATTAAGGCTTAGTAACATATTATAAGAATTACGGCATGAAGAATACGAGACCTTATGAAATTCTCGGACATTAAAAGAAGCGAGAGTTAAGATTCTAAAGAAGTGGGAATAAGGTTAATTAATGATGAGAAGTGGACCAAATTGACAAAAAAAAGACTAAATTTTCAGATTTGGACCTTATGACCCCAACTCTTCATTCTAAAAAATATCACTTACACTTCATCACTCTCTCATCTCCCTCTTCAACCAAAAACACTCTATTTCTTACCAAAATTTAAGCTTTTATCACCTTCTTTCTAGATTAAGTTTTGTTACAAAATTATAAACCAAGATAAACACCAAATCAGTGGGTATTTCGGCATTACCACTGAACCGAATCTGCCAAGAGATTTCCAGATTTTTAAGGTAAAGTTTTTGGAAGAAAAAAACATTTATGAAAGGTGGATTAAACTTGTAGATTGCATGCATGTTATTATAGTTGAAGAAAATGGTGGAAATTGAAGAAAGCGATTGGCAAAAATCGGATCTTCTTTGAAATTTTGGGCAGATTTTTAGTCAAATTTGGAGGGGTATATATCCTTGTATATTCGGAGTTTGTAGGTGTTTCAAAAGCCTAAAATGAAGTTCGTCGAGTCTAGTTTCCAACTCAATAAACCTATCGTCGATAGGACATCGGAGTAGAAAGTTATGGACGTTACAATTTCAGCTGACAAAACAGTGAATTCCGCCACTGCTGGCCGATTTTGAGCGGAGAAATTCAAGTTTTTTAGACAAGTTTTTTAAAGAGAAAATGTGTATAAATTATGGGTTAACGTCATAGATTGTATGCATGTTGAATTGGAGTTGAAAAAGTGAGGAATTAGGCAAGAAAAGTTGATAAAATCGTGGGTTGTTCGGCGAAGCAGTGGGTTCGAATTAGGGGCTGTTTTGGCTTTGTTTGAGGTATAAAATTTTTCCTTCTATGATATAATTTGAGTTTCATGTTTTTATAATTGAATTAATGAATGTATGTTGAGAGAAACTTGAAGTTTAGGCAATGCAGGTGACAAATTTAGTGTTGTAGCCGATTTTAGGACCATGTTGTATGCATTGGATTAAAGTGTTATTCTTGTTATTATGGTTTCTAATTGCATGTTGAGAATTGAAAGGAAACATTGATGTTTAAAGATGTATTTGTTATATGGAATTGTTGGAAGGTGAGTTGGATTAAGTATTAAGGAAAGAGTCATAGAGTGGTGACGTTGTGACCGAAATTGTTATGGAAATTATTGAACCTTGTTATATGAGTTTTATAGACTGTTTACATATGATTGTGGGGCAGAATTTTACACGTATAGTAGGCGTATAATACCTTTTGGATTAACTGTTGATTGTGCCCTTAGTCGGGGCTTGGTTATTGTTGAAATTGAGCCTTTTTAAAGGTGGAAAAGTACGTAGAAACAAAGGAAGTGCTGCCCAATTTTTCGTAGAAATAGGAACGTTACTTAAATCCCTAACCTCCCCTTAAAGGCATGTAGTTAATAGACATGCTATTGTCGTGATAGGTGGAAGTGCTACGTGAGCGTATTTCACTTAGCGGGTTGGTAGAAGAACGCTAAGGTATGTGAACTAACTTCCTTCTATTGACATGATTATTCTTGAAGTATACTAGTCTTGCTTATTGAAGTATACTTGTATTGGTTTTGAAAGTCACGAGACTTGATTTATTTTGAAAGAATATATGATTTGATTTTGAAAGTAAGCGACTTGAGTTATATGAAGTATAAATGACTTGGTTTCAAAAGATGTAAGTGACTTGATTTAAAGAGTAGAAATTACTTGATTTTAAAGCCTCGAGTTAAATTTAAAAAGTATACGTTACTTGGTTTTAAGAGTATATGTTACTTGGTTTTGAAAGTATAAGTTGATTTATTTTATAAGTGGAAATGACTTTAAAGGTATAGGTTATTTGATTTTGAAAGTAGAAGTGCATTGATACTACGGGTGTTAGTATCTTGAGGTTTATTATATGAAATGATTCTTTTTAAAAAAAGGGATGGATGTACTTAATAGTTTTGGAGTCCAACTCCCTAATGTTACATCACATAATAGTGTCTTGATTTTATTAAAAGGAAAGAGGTGATAGTGCCTCGGTTTGTGTAAAACAAAGATGTGGTAGTGCCTTAGTTTTCTAAAATAAAAGTTTATTATAATGGATTTATAGGAAGTCAGAAGATGGTTTAAAATGTCATATGATTGCATTGTTACACCGAGTCCCATGGTGGGCCGGGACACGTTGCATGCACATACCCGAGGATTATAAGGGAACCATGTGAGAATGTCCATGATTATGACTTATATATTATACGGAAATCATGTGAGAATGTCCATGATTATGACTTATATATTATACGGAAATCATGTGAGAATGTCTATGATTTTGACTTATATATTATTCGGAAATCATGTGAGAATGTTCATGATTATGACTTATATATTATACGGGAATCATGTGAGAATATCCATGATTATGACTTATATATTATACGAGAATTATGTGAGAATGTCCATGATTATGACCTTCATATATTATACGGAAATCATGTGAGAATGTCCATGATTATGACTTATATATTATACGGGAATCATGTGAGAATGTCCATGATTATGACCTTCATATATTATACGGAAATCATGTGAGAATGTCCATGATTATGACTTATATATTATACGAAAATCATGTGAGTATGTCCGTGATTATGACTTATATGCGCTTATGGAAATAATGTGAGAATGTCCATGATTATGAGATAACTCTTATTGTGAAAATAGTATTTCTAAAAAGGAAGGCATGGTATTGTCTTGATATTTCTAAAATGGAAGTTTGTTTTGAAGATTTTATTGAAAGTCCATGAGATGTGTGTTGTCCGTGAACTTGTATTCACGATGCGGGATAGATTCCCATGAGATGTATATAGAGTATAGGATTACATGACTAGACATACATGGTTTTAAAAATAACTCTCTTTGAAAAAATATTGACTTTTATTTTATATGACACGGTAGGATCTCGGTATTTGATTTTCATACTTGCCTGTCATTCCTTTATCTGATTATGATGATCGATTCTTGTACTTCTTGTTTACATACTTGGTACCTATTATCGGCCCGCCCGAGCTGCGTTCATTCCCGCAGGTATAAGTATTAAGTTTGGGGATCCTCCGGTCTAGGTTCCTGCTCAGCTCTTTGGGAGAGCTCCTTTGATTCAGAGCTCGTCATTTTGGTACAGAGCCCTATTATTTTGTCTTATGTATATTTACGGGGCCTGACGGGGTCCTGTCCCGTTATATGTCATTGTCGAATTCTTAGAGTGCATGAAGCGATTGTGGGTTATGCGTATGTAGAGATGTGAATCTTTTTTTATATATATGTGCGATTGTACTCTGATTTGGGGAGATTCCCGTATATAGTGGCAGCCGTGTTGGCTTGCTTATTTTGATTGTTTTCGTATTTATGTGATGCTATTTGGTGGCAGCCTAGTCGGCCAGCCATTGTGACATGTTGGTTAGTTGTGTAAAGCGGCACTTGGCTCGCCTACTTTAGGCTTATGTTATAGATGCAGCGTTATGCTGTCGAATTTTCTATTACCCTTAAGTGTCAGTTGATTATATGACAGGTTAGTGTAATGACGTCCAATTAGGGCATCGGGTCGGGTCGTGACAGAGTGGTATCAGAAGAGTTAGTCCTCAAAATGTCTACAGACCGTGTCTAGTAGAGTCTTGTGTATGGGTATGTTGTGCACCATACTTATACGCAGGAGGCTGCCGGACATTTAGGATTAGTTTCTACTCTTTCATCTCGTAGATCGTGCAATAGAGTTGTGTTATTAGGATGATCCTTTTTCTGATAGTTTAATATGTTTACAGTTATGCCTCCGAGGAAGGCGCCAGTGGCCCAGAAGGGCAAATCTACAACGGGGGATACTAGTCAGGTACAGAGAGTTACCAGGTCCCGCACGCGGTCTACGTCTGAAAGTGTGCCCCCGACGACGAGCTCTGCCTCGTCACTACCTCCATAGGCTCCCTCTCAGGGGGAAACATCACCGGTATCCGAGGCCCGTGCACGAGCCTCAGTTCCTCGTAGAGCACAGGATGGAGATTTGAGAAAGACGGTCCAGTTATTGGCTAGGATAGTAGCGGGACAGACTTACGAGCGTAAGCCGTGATTAACGAGGCGAATAATTTGAGGTTAGAGACTTCACGAGTTGCGATCCGCGAGTTTTACTGGTCAAGGCGAGATGATTGCGAGTTCATCCGCGAATCTGAAGGGCGTTGAAGGTGATCGGGGCCTCGAGATCGAAGTCGATTATATTGGCCTCATACCGGTTGCGCAATATAGCAGTCAACTGGTTTGAGTCATGAGAGTTGTCCAGGGGCAAGGGTGCCCTCCAGCGGTGTGGGACGAGTTCACAGATGCTTTTCTTGATCATTTCTTACCTCCTGAGATGAGGAGAGCTAGGGTTGACAGGTTCTTGACTTTGAGACAGAATGGGAGGGCGGTTAGAGAGTATAGCCTGGAGGTTGACTCCTTGGATCGGTACACACCCACTATAGTTGCGGACATAGCAGACAGAGTGCGCCTGTCACGACCCGACCCCGGATCCGTGACCGGTGCCTTAACCTGGGCACCCTTGTGACACAACATCAGAGAAAACCAGCGGAATATAAACTCACAATAAACAACTATAATGATATAAAATAGTCTAGCCCAAAATGGCTACCCCAAAAGTACATAAAACCGAACAGTTACATCCTTAAACAAACCAAGTTATGCGGGACTACGATATTTTCGATTTTACATACTTGGTACGTTGTATCTTGACCCTTCGCCGAGGTGCGTTAAATGCGCGAGTAAGGGAAGCGGTGGTAGATCCTCATTCCTAGGATCTTTTACTCAGTGTCGAGAGCTCCATTTCTTGAGGCTCGACTTTTGGTATGGTTCTCCCAGTGTTGTTGATGTTTTGTACATTCGGGGCATGACGGAGACTGTCCCGTCATAGTGTTACTCCTTCTTAGAGGCTGTAGTCTGTCATAACTTGGTTTGTTTAAGGATGTAAGCTGTTCGGTTTATGTACTTTTGGGGTAGCCATTTTGGGCTAGACTATTTTATATCATTATAGTTGTTTATTGTGAGTTTATATTCCCGGTTTTCTCGATGTTGTGTCACAAGGGTGCCCGAGTTAAGGCAGGTCACGGATCGGGGTCGTCGTGACAAAAGTGGTATCGAGCGATTAATCCTCGAGAAAAGGTCTGAGGCCTTATCTAGTAGAGTCTTGATTATCGGTGTGTTGTGCACCACATCTATAATCAGGAGGCTGCAGGATATTTAGGATTGATTTCCATTCTTTCACTCTAAGATCGTGCAATAGAGCTGGGTTATAGGTTGAATTTCCTCTGACGTATTTTTCCTGTATCAATTATGCCTCCACGCAAGGCAACCGCGGCCCAGAAGGGCAAGACAGTAGAGGGAACTACTAGTAGGGCACCGAGGGTTACCAGCACGTGCCCGATCCTTACAGATGAGGTGTTTGACGGCGAGTTCTGGCGTCGCCAACCCCAAAGTGAAGGCGGCGGCGATGCTCTTGAGACATGCACACGAGCCTCCATCCGGCCCGGGGAAGAGGATATGGGCTACAAGGAGATGGCGATTCGGCGGGATCGTGGCGGAACATGAGGATAATTGGAGCAGCGATTCGGTGTACCCATAGTTCAGCCTGGTGCCGGCGAGGCGAGGACTTTTGAGTTGCGACCACGAGTTTTATGGGTCGAGGCACGAGATGATCCTCAAGAGTTTATCAAGCGATTCTGACGGATCATGAGGGTGATCGGGGCTTCGGAGACCGAGTCGGTGGTATTAGGTTCACATCGGCTGCGGGACACTGCAATTGACTGGTATGATTCATGGGAACTGTCCCGGGGGGAGCATGCGCTTCCGGTATTTGGGGACGAGTTCTCGAGGCGTTACTGGCCATTTCTTGCCTCCGCGGATGAGAGGGCTCGGCCGATAGATTTTTGACACCGAGACAGTGGGCGGATGGTTCGGAGTACAATGTGGAGTTTGACTCATTGGCGGTATGTGCCGCTTTGGTAGCGAACATGGAGGACAGGTGCACCGCTATGTCACGAGACTCGATGATCACTTGGCCGAGAGTTGCACGGGAGTGGCTCTTCAGCCGGGCATGGACATTGCCCGCATGCAGGCATATGCACTTGGGTGTGATGAACGCAGGGCCGGCGGTCGGCAGTATCAGCGAAGAGGCGGGCAGCGAGGTCCTCTGGTAGTTTTAAAGTAGACAACCCCAAAGAACCAGATTTGCACCACGGTCAGGCGCTCCACCATCTTCGAACGTCTGAGTATTCGGGAAGCGGGACGGGGTTCGTGGCTTGGGTTCCCGCAGGACGAGTTCGGCCGAGATAAGGCCACCTATACCTCGGTGTGGTCGATGTGGCGATTGCCATTATGGGGGTTGCCGTGTTACTCCAGGAGCTTGTTATTCTTGCGGCCAGCAGGGCCATTTGAGGAGAGATTGTCCGACCAGAGGCGGCGGGAATATGATGGCTCACCGGCGGCGAAGTGCGTGGCTGGATCTTCGTCTTGGTGGCAATGCGCCCGGGCGAGTGTTCACGGGCAAGCAGGCCGCGGCAGGGTTCGTGGCAGGGGTTCTAGTTCCAGCGGTCCTCAGAACCGCATCTATGCTATGTCCAGTCGTCAGGACCAGGAGGCGTCACCCGATGTCGTCACAGGTACATTATTGGTTTCTTGCTGTGATGTATATGCTTTGATAGATCCAGGTTCTACCTTGTCCTATATATCTCCTCATATTGCTGGTAGAATAGGGATAGAGCCCGAGTCCATAGAATCTTTTGAGGTGGCTACGTCGGTAGGTGCTTCGGTGGTAGCTGAGCGGGTATATAAGGCTTGCCCAGTGACTATAGATGGTCGTCAGACTCTAGCTGACTTGATAGAGTTGGATATGACAGACTTTGATGTGATTATGGGTATGGATTGGCTAGCGTCTTGCTATGCCAATGTGGGTATGAGAGACTAGTAATGCAGTTCGGTTTCTGGTGGCCGGTGATCGAGTGGAAAGGGAATACTGCATCACCGAGGGGTAGGTTTATTTCTTACCTCAAGGCTAGGAAGATGGTGCGGAAAGGGTATATTTACCATTTGGTTCGGGTGTTTGATCTCGAGATTTGAGATCTGACCTTGATCGTTCCGGTTGTTAGCGAGTTTCGGGCGTATTCCTGCGAACTTCCGTATCCTCCCGAGAGGAGATTGAGTTTGCATTGATTTGGCGCGACACTCGACCGATATCTATTCCGCCATCTGTAATGGCACTTTGAGTTAAGAGAGTTGAAGGACCAGCTGAAAGATTTGCTGGAAAAAGGCTTTATCAGGCCTAGTGTTTCTCCCTGGGGAGCGCCAGTGTTGTTTGTAAAGAAGAAGGATGGGACGCTGCGTATGTGTATTGATTACAGGCAGCTGAACAAGGTAACTATCAAGAACAGATATCCCTCCCGTGATTGATGATTTGTTTGACCAGTTGCGAGTGCGAGATGTTTTCAAGATAGACTGCGTTACGGTTATCATCAGTGCGAGTTAGAGAGAAGATATCCCAAGCGCATTCGGGACCGGTATGGGCACTATGAGTTCAGGGTGATGTCTTTCGGATTGACCAACGCTCCAGCGGTATTCATGGATTTGATGAATAGGGTGTTCAGGCCATTCTTGGATATGTTCGTTATAGTGTTCATTGATGATATCTTGGTGTATTCGCGCCAGGCGAGAGCATCTGGTCATTTGAGGCGGTATTGGGAGTCCTCAAGACCGTGATTGTATGCCAAGTTCTCGAAATGCGAGTTTTGGCGTAGCCAGTGGCTTTCTTAGGACATGTTATCGGGGCGATGGTATTCGGGTTGTACGGCTAAGATTGAGCGATCAAGACTTGGCCTAGACCCACTACACCGACAGAGGTGCGCAGCTTCTTGGGCCTTGTAGGTTATTATCGGAGGTTTGTGGAGAAGTTTGCCTCCATGTCAGCGCCTTTGACTAGGCTGACTCAGAAGGCAACTACATTTCAGTGGACGGATGCTTGTGAGGAGAGTTTCCAGTTACTAAAGGAGAAATTAACGACCGCCCCAGTCTTTACTCTTCCAGAGGGCTTAGATGGATATGTGGTTTATTGCGACGCGTCAGGTGTCGGGCTTGGGTGCGTGCTGATGCAGCACGGCAGAGTTATAGCTTATGCGTCTCGACAGCTTAGGAAGCATGAGAAGAACTATCCCACACATGATTTGGAGTTAGCGTGATGATTCATGCCTTAAAGATCCGGAGACATTATTTGTATGGGGTTCATGTGGATATTTACACGGACACAGAGCCTCGAGATATCTTCACCAGGAGGAGTGAACTTGCGACATAGACGGTGGTTGGAGCTGCTTAAGGATTATGATGTTGATATTCTATACCACCCAGGGAAGGCCAATGTAGTTGCAGATGCCCTTAGTCGCAGATCGATGTGTAGACTATCCGATGTACAGCCGGGGAAAAAGGATATGGTCTGAGAGATTCGTCAGCTAGCGAGCCTTGGGGTTCGTTTGTTTGATTCTGATAGTGATGGAGTTCGGGTTCAAGAGGTTGCCGAGTCTTCCATCGTCGAGGAGGTGAAGAGGCGACAGTATGAGGATTCGATTATTGTGCGATATCGAGATGCCGCTCTTCAGAGAAAGAAGAGTCTATTTGAGGTAGCGCCTGATGGGGTGCTGAGGTTTGAGGGCCGATTGTGTGTTCCCGATGTGACAGGACTTCGTCAGCAGATTTTGGGGGGAGGCACACAGTGCTCGTTATTCTATTCACCCGGGGTCGACTAAGATGTACCATGACCTCAAGTGTGTGTATTGGTGGGATGGCCTGAAGAGGGACGTGGCAGGTTTTGTTGCACTGATGTCCCAATGGTGTCGTGAGTCAAGGTTGAGCACCAAAAGCCCGGTGGGCTATTGCAGGCTATTGATATTCCGACTTGGAAGTGGGAGGTGATAAATATGGATTTTATTACAAGGCTACCTCCCACTCAGAGGAAGCATGATTCCATTTGGGTGATTGTCGACGGTGTGAAATCAGCCCATTTTCTTCGGTCAACGACGTTCTCGGTGAGGACTATGCCAGATTATATATTAGAGAGATTGTGAGACTGCACGGAGTCCCGGTGTCGATTATATCAGATAGAGGAGCCCAGTTCTCGGCTAACTTTTGGAGGTCTTTTCAGAAGGGATTAGGGACACAGGTGAGTCTCGATCGCATTTCACCTCGGTCGACGGACGGCCGGCGCACTATCCGCAACTTGAAGATATGCTGCGGGCTTGTGTTATTGATTTCAGGGGTAGCTGGGAGGATCATTTACCTCTTGTGGAGTTTGCTTATAACAACAGCTACCATTCTAGTATTCAGATGACGCCTTATGAGGCCTTATACGGGAGGAAGTGCAGGTCACCGATAGGCTGGTTCGAGGTAGGAGAAGTTCAGTTAGTCGGGCCAGACTTGGTTCAACAGGCAGTGGATAAGGTGAAGCTTATCCAGGAGCGGTTATTGGCAGCCCAGAGTCGGCAGAAGTCGTATCTGCGGTCAGGCGTCGACTTGAGTTTGAGGTACATGATTGGGTTTTCTGAAGGTGTCACCCATGAAGGCGTGATGAGATTTGGGAAGAAGGGAAAACTTAGCCCAAGGTACATTGGGCCTTACCAGATTGTCCGGAGGGTAGGCAAGGTTGCCTATGAGTTAGATCTGCCGTCCGATCTAGAGGCAGTACATCCAGTGTTTCATGTGTCTATGTTGCGGAAATGTATTGGAGACCCATCTAGAGTACATCCGATTCATGAGGTTCAGGTAACAGAGGAGTTATCGTATGAGGAGAGTCCCATAGCGATACTCGATCGTCAGGTTAGGCGATTACGGACAAAGGATGTGGCTTCCGTCAAGGTCTTATGGCGGAACGAGAACAGAGAGGAGATGACGTGGGAAGCAGAGGATGACATGATGAAGAAATATCCTCACTTATTCCCTATACCTCCAGGTAACCCACGTTATAAATTGTTGGTCTTTAAATTTAGTAATTATGCTTGAGTTTTGTTGTGGCCGTGTGGAACATCATTATTTGAGTCTATATCGATATTGTGATTTGAGTAAGCCTAGAAGGAACATTCGGGACGAATGTTTCTAAGGAGGGGAGAATGTTATACCCCGTGGTTCAGGCCGTGCGTATGGGGCCGTGCGAAAGGAGTTAGGATTTGAAATCAGAAAAACTTCGGTCAGGGGCCTCAGCCTTGTGGCCGAGCGCGCCTTGGAATTGAGGCAGCGCGGGAATCGAGGGCGGCGCGGAAGTTCCGAGTCCCAGAGTTGCGCGGCTGCCGGCCGCCGAGGCGAAATCACTTGGAAAAACTTAGGAAAATCTGACCTTTTCTTTTAAAAAGGCCATGGGAGGGTGACAAGTGTCCCCCCCATCTGATTTTGCATGCATTATATTGACCAAGTCTTAAAGACTTGGTCATCTTTCATATCTCTCTTAGACAAAAGCTCTTCCTTCTCTCTTAAATATTTCAAGCTCCTCCTTCTCTCTAAGATTCCAAGAGATATTCTAGCCTTAGGAAAAATCTGAAAAGTGAAGGCAAGATGGAAGCTTGTGGCTAACTTGTGAAGGTTGTTGTGGTGGTGTTCTTGGAAAGGAAGCTAGCAAGTTGTTGGAAAAATTTGGCTAAAGCTCTAAGGTAATGATTCTTCTTTTATAATTAGTTTTTAGTGTTGCATGTTAAGAATAAAGAACTTGTGATAGTAAATAATGCTCTTAGAGTCATTGCATGCAAGAAATGTGGTTTGGGTATGAAGGATTTGGCTAAAGAGGTTATGTGAGCATGTTGTAGCCTAAAAATTACCTTAAACTTGTTAAGATTAATTGTTATAACTTATGGGGAAGAATTTTACACACCCAAGTTTAGGTGTGTAATCCCCTTTGTGTTGGTTTGGATGTTGGGCCTTAAATATGGCGTTTGAGTGTTAAAAATCGGCCTTTGAAAAGGTGGCAAGTGAGTAGAAATAAAGGAAATGCTGCCCAATTTTCCATAGGAATTAGTAACCTTGAACTTGGAAATATTCTACTTTGAAACTAGAAGTTAATAAACGTATTATGGTCATTATAGGTTGACGTATTACGTGCGATAGTTGGAATTAACAAGTGGATTGACCGAAGAGGTATGTAGAGCTTTCCTATCTCTTGAGCATGAGTAGTTGTACCTATGTAGTACGGTATACGTACAAGATTTGATAATCTTCACTTGTTTTGAAGTATATGATACTTGTTTCGTTTTAAAGGTATAAGTCCCTTGGACATAGGGAAATGTGTTTGACTAACGTAAAATGTTAATATAACGGCTTTATGGGAAGTTGGTTATATTAGTTTGGGAAAAAGGTAAATAAAGAAGAGTTTACTTTACATAAAATAAGCAAGGGGAAAATGAGTTGAATTTGTGGAAGATAAATTGTTTTAAGGCATTAATGGCCTAAGGTTTTAAAGGAAATGAAGTCACTTGATTTAGAAGCTTGGGATATTTTCTAAATGAAAAATTGTGACTTGTTTTGAAAGTGGTTGTGACATGATACTATGGGTATTAGTATCTTGGAAGTTTTATATAAAAAGGAGTCATTTCGAAAAAGGTTTACGGTATGTGATACTTGGGTTAAATTCCCGGATTTCTCTTAAAAAGACATGTAGTGCCTTAATGAGCTAAAATGAGAGGATTTATATTAATAATGTTCATAAAAAGTTAGAAGATTTCTTATCTTGTTTATGTTATGATTGTTATACCCCGTATTTTCAGAATATGTACGTAAGGACGTACGTAGAAAAGTTTGAACTTAGGGTAGACTTGGCCGAAAATATTTTTGTGCACAACACCCGATTAGAGTCATTTTTCGACGAAACGTTTTACAGAACTTGCGAAGGGAAAATTCCGGCTATGTCATTTTTAATTTTTGCGGATTTTTCCGAGCGACGGAACATTTTTGGACCAACGGGAGGGTGACACTTGTCACCCTCATTGGAAACGAAAGAGGGCCACAGTAGGAGGGTTTTGAGGCCCTTTTCATGGGTCTTTGTTTTGTGAGGATTTGAGGAGTAGGTTAGGGTGAACTTGTGCCAATCTTGGCCATCCACTTGCCCCCCACATGGCTTGATCTTGTCCGTTGGTGTCCCTATAAATACCCCCCCTTAGTGATGAACTTATTCATCCACTCCTCACTTTGTCTAAGTCTTGAAAACTCTTCCCCTTTGTGTTGTTCTCGTCCTAGCCTCTCCCCTCCCCCTTTGAGAGGCCTTGTGGCGAGAGGGTATCCCTCCTTGTAGTGCTAAGTATGGTACCCCCTAGCCTAGTTGTTTTCGTATAATACCCCCTCTTGTTAGAAATACTCTCCAAGTATTGTTATAATGCCCAAATACTCTAGCCCTTATACCTTGTAGTATTCCAAAAGTTACCTCTATCGTAGAGCAGGAAATACTACCTTTGTCCTTTTAGTCTCAAACCGAAACCACGAGGAATTCTTCATAGTTGGTTGAAGTATTTAAGTAGAAGTTGGTTAGAACTTCTAAGGATTGTTTGGAGCGGATTGGAGCGCACGGAGTAGGAGCTAAACCTTGCTCAGGATCGACTTTTATCTCGGATAATTTTGGGCTTATCGAGGTAAATATTCTTGTCCTTGTTGTAATTGGAAATTACATGTTGTAGGATTATATAGTAGAAGTATACTATATATAATCGAACATAGCTTTGCGGCAATGTCTTTTGACTTAAGCTGAATAAAGAAGAGAACTCAATTGTAGTTACATGGATTGTATTCTGATGAAGCTTGTGTGGTATTATTGTGTAGTAGAATTGTACGTCCTGTTAGGCGTATAACCCCGGTTGGCTTGTTCTGGCCTCGATAGAGGAGGAGATTTCTGTTGTTGCGAGGGAGGTCTTTGCGAATTTTACGTAGAATGTGGGCGTGCGTTTAGAAGTTAATAGACGTTTGTGGCCTTTATAGGTGGAAGTACTACGAGTAGCGTATTCTACTTGAAGAGTGGAAAAGGCTAGCCGGGTTACAGTACTGTGGAGCATTTTTGCTTATTGTCGATAATCGTCGCGAGGTATGTGAACCTCTTCCTATCCTTTCGAGCATGATGTTTTGTAAACTATGTAGTACGGTAGACGTACATGTGCTAAATGAGTTTGGTTGGTTCAAGACATAGGGTGTTATAATAGCTTTATGGGAAGTTAGTTATAACGACTCTATGTGGGTAAAAAGAATGGTTTATTGATTGTAGAAGTTAAGAGACTTGATCTTGAAAGATAAGAGACTTAACTTATAAATGACGTTTTATGAATTTTGTTAAAAAGTTGTGAAACCTCATTCGTGAGTAATGAGTACTTGGCTTTTACAAGAATAATGTTTTACTGATTTCGGAAATGAGAATAAGTATCGAACAAACCATTGCAGCGTTAATAAAGGAAATGTATTGACTAATTGTTATTAAAACCAGTAGAAATCTCCATCTGCATAGAAGCTAAGATAAGACAAAATTGTATTACATTCCCTAGATCATGGCTGCTGTAACAAGATTGTTATAAACAAGAATAAACGGCTCACACATAATACTTATGTTACTCAATTGTTTTAAAAGAGATTAAGACTATGAGTTATGAAACCTTTCTAAAATGAGAAACTTGAGCATTTGAAATTAGGCAAACTTGAACGTTTGGAAAATAATGTTGCTACTTGATTTTACAAAGGGAAGTATGTTGGTTTACTTAAAAAGATAGTCACTCTATTTTTATATACTGCGGGTATTGTGTGACTTTTGTGAAAGAAACAGATCCTTTAATAAAAATTAATGTATGTAGCACCTTGGGGTTAAAACCCGGATTTGTTGTAATAAAATATAAGGCTATGAGTTTGTCGAACTTACCTATGCTTGTTGAGATAGCCTTTTGTCACGACCCGATCCCCGGCCCGTGACTGGTGCCTTACCCCGGGCGCCCTAGTGATACAACATCAGAGAAAACCAGCGGAAAATAAAACATAAACAAGAAACAAGATATATGATCATAAAACAGGCCAACCAAAGCGGTTACCTTCCAATAAAATATATATAAACAACTCTTTCAAAAGCGAGCAGTTTAATCCTTTTACAAGCCACCTTGCACATTACTCAGACCTCTAAGAGTTTTTATACAACATGACGGGACGGGGCCCGTCATACCCTGAATGTACAAGAACCTACAACTCGTGGTAACATGCAAAAGATAAGCCTCGGAGAAGCGGAGCTTCCCAATACGCTGAACTGTGATCCTATGAGCGAGGATTCACTACCGATGTACTCTACTGCGGCATGAACGCGGCCCAGGAGGTCGAGACAACAGTACCAAGTATGCGAACCGTAAAATCAGAAATGAAATCATAAATCTATATAAAAACAGGAGACATGTATGATAACAAAACTACAGTTCACAACATAAAAGCAGTCATGTCAAGTCAGGGACTCACGCCCTCAAGTCATCACTCAAATATAACTATGGGTCTCACGCCCACAACATCAATCATGTTCGCATCATGGCCGCATGCCCCCGGAATTCTGCATCGGTGTAGACATATCCATGATGCAACAATAATAACAATGCCCCATGGCCACATGCCCCCGGAATTCTGCATCGGTGTAGACATGTCCATGATGCAACAATAATAACAATGCCCCATGGCCACATGCCCCCGGAATTCTGCATCGGTGTAGACACGTCCATGTGACATTAACAACAATGATACTGGGTGATCAACCCCGCCGCATGGCCACACGCCCCCGGAATTCTGCATCGGTGTAGACATGTCCATGTAACCACAATAACAATATATCGGGTAATCAACCCTGCGCGTACATGCCCGAGTCTGCATCGGTGTAGCATGTCCATGTAACCACAATAACAATATATCGGGTAATCAACCTGTTATACCGTATTTCAGTATATGCGTATGGACGTCGTCGAAATTGAGCCTTAAGTTAGGCATTGGATTCGAAATTTGGGCACAAGTGCGAGTAAAGTCGTTTTCACGAAGCGTTTCCACTTTCGTAGGAAAATTCCGGCTATGACATTTTTATTTTTGCAGATTTTTAGAGTGCGAAACATTTTGGACCAACGGGAGGGTGACGTGTGTCACCTCACATTGGAAGCAAGTGGGTGCTTGGGCGATTTGGGCGTCAAGAGGCATTGGTTGGCCTTGGCGATTGGCTCCTCTTTTGGCCTAGTTTTGTGCCATGTTTTGTGGAGTGTTTTGTGGAGTAGGGGTTAGGGTGCACTTGGCTTGATCTTGGCCTTACACTTGCCTTGCACTTGACTAGATCTTGGCCATTGGTTGGCCTTTGGTTTTGCTATAAATACCCCCCCTCTTTGAAGACTTCTTCATCCAAAACCTTCCAAGTCTTGAGTCCCTCTCCCTCCCTCTTTTCATCCAAGAGCCCCCCTTCTCCCCCTTGTGAAGGCCTTGGGCCGAAACCCTCCCCCTTTGTGAGCCTAAAGCCGAGAACACCCCCCCTCTTTTAGAGTGTTGTTCTCGTGTGATACCCCCCCTTTTTGTGGTGTTGAAATACTCCTCCAAGTATTGTTATAATGCCCAAAATACCTTAGCCTTGTACCTTGTAGTATTCCAAAGATACCTCTATCGTAGAGCAGGAAATACGACCTTTTGTCCTTTGGCGTCTCAAACCGAAACCCTAAGGAATCTTCATTGTTAGTTGAAGGATTTAAGTAGAAGTTGGATAGAACTTCTAAGGGTTGTTTGGAGCGGGATGGAGCACCCGGAGTTGGAGCTAAACGTTGCTAAGGATCGACATTTAACTTGGATAATTATGGGCTTATCGAGGTAATTATCTTGTCCCTTTATCGTAATTGGAAATTACATGTTTGTTAGAATATATAGTTGAAGTATACTATATATGGAACTATACTTAGTATTCGGCAATGTCTTTTGACTTAAGCCTGAAGAATAAAGAAAAGAACTGAACTGTATTTACATAGGACTGTATTGCAGTAGACTTGTGTAGTGTTACTGAGTAGGATGGTACACGTCCGGTTAGACGTGTAAACCCCACTGGTTGGCTTGGTGGCGGCCTCGATAGAGGAGGAGATTTACGCCTGTTGCGGGAGTCTTTGCAATTTTACGTAAGAAAGATAGAAACTTGTGTTTTGGGGTTAATAGACGTTTGTGACCTTTATAGGTGAAAGTACTAAGAGTAGCGTATTCTACTCGAGGAGTGGAAAGGGCTAGCAAGGTTATAGTACTTGGAGCATTTTGCTTATTGTCGATAAATCGTCGCGAGGTATGTGAACCTCTTCCTATCCTTTCTAGCATGATATTTGTGAACTATGTAGTGCGGTGAGCGTACATGTGCTAAGTGTATTTGTTTGGCTTAAACATAAAGTGTTATAACGGCTTTATGAGAAGTTGGTTATATGACTTTATGTAGGTAAGAAAATGGGTTGTGGTTTTGAAGGTAATTGATTTGATTATAAGCGGCTTGTTATGTGTTAATGAAGAAGTTGAAGTATTTCAAAAGATTTGTGAATCGTTTTGAAAGAAAGAGTAGTACTTGGTTTTTGAAAACTTAAGAGTTATACTAGCTTTATGGGAAGTTAGGTATAACGGCTTAAGAATGTTTCTTGATTTGGAAATCAGGATGTGTATCGACAAACCACTGCAGCGTTAATAAAAAAGGAAATGTTTTGACTATTTAAATATTATTAAAACCAGTAGAAACTTCCATCTGCATAGAAGCTAAGATAAGACAAAATGATATTACATTTTCTAGATCATGGCTGCTGTAATAAGAATGTTGTAAACAAGAATAACCTACTCTCACGTAAGACATATATTACTCGATTGTTCAAAAAGGAATCAAGTGATTTAGTTTATGAACTATGAAACCATTTGAAAATGAGAAGCTTGAGTAATTGAAACTAGGCAAACTGGAACTTTAGGAAAAGAATGTTGTTACTTAATTTTAAAAAGAAGGTGTTCTGGTTTACTTAATAATGTGAATCACTCTAGTTTTATACTACGGTATCGGGTGACTTTTATAAAAGGAATGTATCTCTTTTACAAGGACTTAAGTATGTAGTACCTTGGGGTTAACACCCCGGGCTTTGACGTAAAATGAAAGTACCTAGAGTTATGTGTAACTTACCTATGCTTGTCGTTGTTGAACTTGCCTATGCTTGTGGTGATAACCTTTGGTGTGCAAGTGTTGTGGTCCTATACTCCCGCGTCTCTCGCTGGAGGGCCGGTTGACTTGTTTTTGATGTTACATGGACGTGTCTGCCGTCGCGATGTTAGGGGCATGTGGCCATGCGGCGGGTTGATTACCGATATATGGTTACTCTTTGTAACATGGGCGTGTCTACCGTCTGCGATATTCGGGGCATGTGGCGTGCGGCGGGGTAGACCACCCGGTATATTGTTATTGAGGTTACATGGGCATGTCTGCCGTCACGATTCCGGGGCATGTGGCGTGCGGCCTTGTTGTGTGTTGCATCATGGACATGTCTACACCGTCACGCGATATTCGGGCATGCGGCCATGATGCGAACATGATGGATGTGGTGGGCGTGAGACCCATAGTTATATTTGAGTGGTGACTTTGAGGGTGTGAGTCCCTGACTTGACTGCTTTTATGTTGCGTACTGTACTTTGGTTATCATACATGTCTCTGCTTTATATAGATTATGATTTAGCTGCGATATTCTGATTTCACATACTTGGTACTGTTATGTCGACCTCCTTGAGGCCGCGTTCATGCCGCGGTAGAATACATCGATCGTGGATCCTCGCTCATAGGATCACGATTCGACGTATTAGGAAGCTCCGTTTCTCGGAGGCTTATCTTTTGGTATGTGTTTCCACGAGTTGTAGGTTCTTGTACATTCGGGGTATGGCGGGGCCTGTCCGTCATAGTCGTTGTAAATCTTAGAAGTGCATGTAATCTTGTTGTGGCGGGGTTGTAAAAGGATTAAAGCATTCGAGTTTTATGTATATCTTTGAAGCAGCTGTTTTGGTTGGCTGTTTATTATTATAACTATTGTTGCATGTCTAAGTTTTTATTTCCATTGGTTTTCTCGATGTTGTATCACTAGGGTGCGGGGTAAGGCACGATCCACGGGCCAATTTCGGGTGTGACATAGTGGTATCGAGCGATTAGTCTCGGAAAGTGTCTCTGAACCGTGTCTAGTAGAGTCTTGATTATCGATGTGTTGTGCACCACATCTATAATCGAGGAGGCTATAGGACATTTAGGATTGGTTTCTATTCTTCTCATTACGAGATCGTGCCTTAGAGGCGTGTTATAAGTTGGACCCTACGGCGTGTCTCGTTTTACCGATTATGCCTCGCGCAGCAACCGGGCCCAGTGGGCAAAGCGGCGAGGCGCTAGTGAGATACAGAGGAGTCAGAAGCGCGAGCGGTCGATACACGAGCAGTGCTTCCGACGGCGAGTTTGCGACGCCGCCAAGACCAGCGAGGTTTAAGCGCGGCCGTGGTCGATGAGACTCTGATGCACGAGCCTCGATCCACGATGCGGAGGCGGGAGATGGGTCACAAGAGATGGCGATTATTGGCGAGTTGTGGCGAATATGAGAGCAGTGGATCACGGATTCGATTCAGCGGCGCTGTGGTGCGCGAAAGCATATAGTTTGAGGCTACGAGATTTTGAGTTGTAGCCGCGAGTTCTGGTCGAGGCACGAGATGATCCGCAGGAGTTCATCCGTCGATTCTGAGAGATCATCACGGGTGATCAAGGCTTGAGACCGAGTCTGTGACGCCGGTTCGCATCGGTGCGTGATACGCGATCGATTGGTTTGATTCGTGGGAGCTTTCGGGAGAGCATGCACCTCGGCGATATGGAATGAGTTTTGGGCTTTCCTCACGCACTTCTTGCCTCGCGGATGAGGAGAGCGCGGTAAAGATTTTTGTTCTTGAGACGAGAGGCGACATCGTCGGGAGTACAATGTCGAGTTCGATTCTTTGGCTCGATATGTCCTGCGCTAGTTGCGAATATGGAAGATAGGGTGCATCGCTACGTCAGGGCTAGATGATTATATGGCGAAGTCTTGTGCGGGTGTTTCTCTTCAGGGCATGGACATTGCCGCGTCGAGCTCACGCGGAGTGCGAGGCGCGGTCGATGGGTGGACGCTTTCGGCGAAGAAGGCCAAGGCGGCCGGATATTTTGGCGACTTTCGAGGCGGACCGCCTCAGCCAGACTAGTTATGTACCTCCGCCATTGCAGAGTGGTCGCCGCGACGCCCGGGACCGCCAGGATATTCGGGGAAGCGAGCGGGGCTCCCGAGTTTGAATGTTCGGGAGTAGGGTGTTGGCGGATCGATCACCTGCACCGGTGTGGTCGATGTAGTAGACCGCATTTGAAGTGTCGTAGTACGAGGAGCTTGTTATTCTTGCGGCCAACAGGCCATATGACGGCTTGTCCGACGAGTAGCGGTAGGATAGCCTGAACTACTAGGCGATTCTGCGATTCTTCACCTTCCATAGCTAGGCGGGATGTTCATACACCACGGTAGCCACGGTAAGTCGCGGTGGAAGTTCGATTTTAGCGGTCCTTGAACCGCCTAGTTTGGTATATCCTTAACCAGAATCTTGTATGTATTGATGTTAATGATGTGTTAAGTGTTATGTTCGGATAGCCTTGTGCTATAGTGTGATTTAAAAATCTGGTTAGTGTGAGATGGAAGTGGTAGCTTCCATGATGTGTTCCGTGTCGAGGCGGGAGTTGGCGCTCTGATGGGTCGGGTTGGGGCCGTGTTGCGGGCCAACGCGTCCGTTCGGTAGGGTCGGTTAGGTGGTCACGCCAGTGGCGAGTCACGCAGTGCTAGGCCCAAGTTTAGATGACCATCGTATGAGTTCGTGGATACGTTCGACCAGAATCAGTTCGTGAAGGCGGGAATGGCCTTAGGAAATCGAGGTTAGTGAGATGACGAGTTGGGAAGTGGTGATTCCAGGTTGGAAAGCGAGCGTTGTGAAGTGTGATACGGATACTAGAAAGAGTTCGGTGTTCGAGGCAGTACTACGAGAAAGGGAGAAGAGAGCGTGTGTTTGTGGCCAGGTGTGGCATGATCGTTTTCGTAAGTATAGCAGTGAAGACTATATTGGCACCTGGTTGTTTTGAGACCTAGAAGGAACATTCGGGACGAATGTTTCGAAGGGGGGAAGAATGTTATACCGTATTTCAGTATATGCGTATGGACGTGCGTCGAAATTTGAGCCTTAAGTTAGGCATTGGATTCAAATTTGGGCACAAGTCTGCGAGTAAAGTCGTTTTCCGACGAAAAGGTTCCACAACTTTCGTAGGAAAAATTCCGGCTATGACATTTTTAATTTTTGCGGATTTTTCCGAGTGATGAAACATTTTGGACCAACGGGAGGGTGACATGTGTCACCCTCACATTGGAAGCAAGTGGGGTGCTTGGACGATTTGGGCGTCCAAGAGGCATTGGTTGGCCTTGGCCGATTGGCTCCCTCTTTTGGCCTAGTTTTGTGCCATGTTTTGTGGAGTGTTTTGTGGAGTAGGGGTTAGGGTGCACTTGGCTTGATCTTGGCCTTACACTTGCCTTGCACTTGGCTAGATCTTGGCCATTGGTTGGCCTTTGGTTTTGCTATAAATACCCCCCCTCTTTGAAGACTTCTTCATCCAAAACCTTCCAAGTCTTGAGTCCCTCTCCCTCTTTTCGTCCAAGAGCCCCCTCTCCCCGCAAGGCCTTGGGCGAAACCCTCCCCACTGTGAGCCTAAAGTCGAGAACACCCCCCCCGCTTTTAGAGTGTTGGTCTCGTGTGATACCCCTCCACCCTTTTTGTGGTGTTGAAAGACTCCTCCAAGTATTGTTATAAGGCCCAAACTACCATCGCCTTGTACCTTGTAGTATTCCAAACATACCTCTATCGTAGAGCCTAAATACTACCTTTTGTCCTTTTAGTCTCAAACGAAACCCTAAGGAATCTTCATTGTTAGTTGAAGGAAGTAAGTAGAAGGTGGAGAGAACTTCTAAGGGTTGTTTGGAGCGGGAGGGAGCACCCGGAGTTGGCGCTAAACGTTGCTAAGGATCGACCTTTAACTTGGATAATTATGGGCTTATCGAGGTAATTATCTTGTCCTTTATCGTAATTGGAAATTACATGTTTGTTAGAATATATAGTTGAAGTATACTATATATGGAACTATACTTAGTATTCGGCAATGTCTTTTGACTTAAGCTCAAGAATAAAGAAAAGAATCTGTATTTACATAGGGTGTATTGCGGTAGACTTGTGTAGTGTTCTTGAGTAGGATGGTACACGTCCAGGTTAGGCGTGTAAACCCCCGTTGGCTTGGTAGCGGCCTCGATAGAGGAGGAGATTTCTGTTGTTGCGGGAGAGTCTTTGCCAATTTTACGTAGAAAGATAGAAACTTGTGTTTTGGGGTTAATAGACGTTTGTGACCTTTATAGGTGAAAGTACTAGAGTAGCGTAGTCTACTCGAGGAGTGGAAAGGGCTCGCGAGGTTGTAGTACTTGGAGCATTTTGCTTATTGTCGATAAATCGTCGCGAGGTATGTGAACCTCTTCCTATCCTGTCTAGCATGATATTTGTGAACTATGTAGTGCGGTGACGTCATGTGCTAAGTGTATTTGTTTGGCTTAAACATAAAGTGTTATAACGGCTTTATGGGAAGTTGGTTATAACGACTTTATGTAGGTAAGAAAATGGGTTGTGGTTTTCAAAGGTAATTGATTTGATTATAAGCGGCTTGTTATGTGTTAATGAAGAAGTTGAAGTATTTCAAAAGATTTGTGAATCGTTTTGAAAGAAAGAGTAGTACTTGGTTTTGAAAACTTAAGAGTTATACTAGCTTTATGGGAAGTTAGGTATAACGGCTTAAGAATGTTTCTTGATTTGGAAATCGGGATGTGTATCGACAAACCATCGGCGTTAATAAAAGAAATGTTTTGACTATTTAAATATTATTAAAACCAGTAGAAACTTCCATCCGCATGAAGCTAAGATAAAACAAAATGATATTACATTTTCTAGATCATGCCGCCGTAATAAGAATGTTGTAAACAAGAATAACCTACTCTCACGTAAGACATATATTACTCGATTGTTCAAAAAAGGAATCAAGTGATTTAGTTTATGAACTATGAAACCATTTGAAAATGAGAAGCTTGAGTAATTGAAACTAGGCAACCGAACTTTAGGAAAGAATGTTGTTACTTAATTTTAAAAGAAGGTGTCTTTGGTTTACTTAATAATGTGAATCACTCTAGTTTTATACTACGGTATCGGGTGACTTTTATAAAGGAATGTATCTCTTTTACAAGGACTTAAGTATGTAGTACCTTGGGGTTAACACCAAGGCTTTGACGTAAAATGAAAGTACCTAGAGTTATGTGTAACTTACCTATGCTTGTCGTTGTTGAACTTGCCTATGCTTGTGGTGATAACCTTTGTTGTGCAAGTGTTGTGTTCCTATACTACGCGTCTCTCGATGGAGGCGGTTGACTTGTTGTTGATGTTACATGGACGTGTCTGCCGTCTGATATTCCGGGGCATGTGGCCATGCGGCGGGTTGATTACCCGATATATGGTTACTCTTGTAACATGGGCGTGTCTACACCGTCACGATATTCGGCATGTGGCCATGCGGCGGGGTGACCACCCGATATATTGTTATTGAGGTTACATGGGCATGTCTGCCGTCACGATTCCGGGGCATGTGGCCATGCGGCCTTATTATTATTGTTGCATCATGGACATGTCTACACCGTCGCGATATTCGGGGCATGCGGCCATGATGCGAACATGATGGATGTGGTGGCGTGAGACCCATAGTTATATTTGAGTGGTGACTTTGAGGCGTGAGTCACGACTTGGCCTTTTATGTTGCGTCGACTTTGGTTATCATACATGTCTCTGCTTTATATAGTATTATGATTTAATCTGCGATATTCTGATTTCACATACTTGGTACTGTTATCTTGACCTCGCCCGTGGCTGCGTTAAATCCGCGGTAAGAGGTCGATGCGTGGATCCTCGCTCATGGGATCACGATTCAGCGTATTGAAGCTCCGTTTCTCGGAGGCTTATCTTTTGGTATGTGTTTTCTGAGTTGTAGGTTCTTGTACATTCGTGGTATGGCGGGGCCACTGTCGTCATAGTCGTTATAAATCTTATAGTGCAGAATCTTGTTGTGGGCGGGGTTGTAAAAGGATTAAAGCTGCTCATGTTTTATGTATATCAAGGCAACTATTTTGGTTGCTTTGTTTATTATTATAACTATTGTTGCATGTCTAAGTTTTTATTTCCACTGGTTTTTCTCGATGTTGTATCACTAGGGTGCCCGGTAAGGCACGATCCACCGAATTTCGGTGTGACAAACCTGCCCGCACGCCACATGCCCGGACTGCGTGGTGTAGACGTGTCCGTGACATCAACAACAATATACCGCACAACTAGGCTATCACAAACAATCTCAAGCAAATTACCATACTTCTAGACTTTTATAAAAAGATCCACTCCTTCCCAAGAAGTCACCTGATATCAACACTTGCACAACAAAGGCTATCACAACAAGCATAGGCGAGTTACACAACAACAAGCATAGGCAAGTTACACACAACTCAAGGTACTTCCATTTCGTATCAAAGTCTGGGTTTTAACCCTAAAGTACTACGTACGTTAAATTCCTTTTAAAGAGATCCATTTCTTTTATAAAGGTCACCCGATACCCGTAGTATAAAGATAGAGTGACTATCTTTTTAAGTAAACCAAAATACTTCCCTTTGTAAAATCAAGTAACAACATTATTTTCCAAACGTTCAAGTTTGCCTAATTTCAAATGCTCAAGTTTCTTATTTTAGAAAGGTTTCATAACTCATAGTCTTAATCTCTTTTAAAACAATTGAGTAACATATGTCTTATGTGTGAGCAGTTTATTCTTGTTTACAACAATCTTGGTACAGCAGCCATGATCTAGGAAATGTAATACAATTTTGTCTTATCTTAGCTTCTATGCAGATGGAGGTTTCTACTTGTTTTAATAACAATTTGTTATTTGTCAATACACTTTCCTTTATTAAGTATTGCTGTGGTTTGTTCGATACTTATTCTCATTTCCAAATCAAGAAACATTATTCTTTTTAAAACCAAGTACTCATTACTCGCGAATGAGGTTTCACAACACTTTTAACAAAATGTTAATTACCAAGTAAAACAAGTTAAGTCTCTTATCTTTCAAGATCAAGTCTCTTAACTTCTACAATCAATAAATCAATCTTTTACCTTCATAGAGTCGTTATAACTAACTTCCCATAAAGCTATTATAACAACCTATTTTTTTAACCAAACAAACTCAATTAGCAAATGTACGTCTAACGTACTACATATTTTACAAAACATCATGCTCGAAGGATAGGAAGAGGTTCACATACCTCGCGACGATTATCGACAATAAGCAAAACGCTCCACAGTACTGTAACCCGGATAGCCGTTTCCACTCTTCAAGTAGAATACGCTACTCGTAGTACTTCCACCTATAAGGCCACAAACGTCTATTAACTTCTAACCGTACGGTTCCATATTCTATAGAAAATTCGGCACCTCCCCCGCACAACGTAAATCTCCTCTCTATCGAGGCCGCTACCAAGCCAACTGGTGAGGGTTTACACGCCTAACCTGACGTGTACAATTCTACTACACAATAATGCTACCAAGTCTCATGTCTGATCCTATGTAATTACAGTTCAGTTCTCTTCTTTAAATTCAGGCTTAAGTCAAAAGACATTGCCGCACAATTATGTTCAGTTCTATATATAGTATACTTCAACTATATATTCCTACAACATGTAATCTCCAATTACAATAAGGGGACAAGAATATTTACCTCGATAAGCCCAAAATTATCCAAGTTTAAAGTCGATCCTAAGCAAGGTTTAGCTCCTAACCCGCGCGCTCCAATCCGCTCCCAACAACCCTTAGAAGTTCTAACCAACTTCTACTTAAATACTTCAACCAACTATGAAGATTTCCTTAGGGTTTCGGTTTGAGACTAAAAGGACAAAAGGTAGTGTTTCCGGGCTCTACGTATAGAGGTAACTTTTGGAATACAACAAGGCAAAGGCTAAGGTATTTTGGGCATTATAACAATTTGGAGAGTATTTCTTACCAAGAGGGTGTATTATCTGAAACAACTAGGCTGGGGGTACCACTACTAGCACCACAAGAGAGAGGGAGGCTCTCGCCACAAGGCCACTCAAAGGGGAGGAAGGCTTAGGACGAGAGCAAGAGAGGGGAAGGATTGCAAGACTTAGAACACATTTGGATGATGAAGTCTTCAACAAAGGGAGGGGTATTTATAGGGAAGCCAAGGGCCAACCAATGGACAAGATCAAGCCATGTGCAAGGAAAGTGTAAGGCCTTGATCAAGCCAAGTGCACCCTAACCCCTACTCCACAAAACATGGCACAAAACAAGGCACAAAACAAGGCCAAAACAAGGCACAAAATAAGGGGCCAATTGGCCAGAGACGTGACCCAAACGGTTAACCAGCGTCCACTGAGGTGACAAGTGTCACCCTCTCGTTGGCCCAAAAATGTTCCGTAGATCGGAAAAATCCGCAAAAATACAAAATGACATAGCCGGAATTTTCCCTACGCAAGCTCTGTAAAACGTTTCGTCGAAAAACGACTCTAATCGGGTGTTGAGCACAAATTTCGAACCTATGCCAAACTTTAAGTCGTACGTACGTCTCTACGTACATACTCTAGAAATATGGGGTATAACACCTTTGTTGTGCAAGTGTTGTATTTCTGTGTTACCGCGTCTCTCGTTGGAGGGTCGGTTATCTGGTTGATTGATGGACATACTGACACGATGGGTGGCCCACGAGTATGCTTCCACTAATCGTTCCTTTTGGACATACTGACACGATGGGTGGCCCACGGGTATGCTTCCATTAGGAGAGTTATCTTGTTATCGGCTTGGACATACTGACACGATGGGTGGCCCACGAGTATGCTTCCATTCTGATGGTTAGCTTGTTATTTCCTTTTGGACATCGACACGATGGGTGGCCGGGTATGCTTCCATTAAGTGTTATCTTGTTATTTGCTCGACATATCGACACGATGGGTGGCCACAGTATGCTTCCATTTCGATTGCTATCCGGATATTTCCTTTGGACATACCGACACGATGGGTGGCCCACGTATGCTTCCATCGATGGTTCCATGGCCATGCTTTTACCGAGGTGAGATCGGCACGCGGCCGTTGTCGGGTTAAATTCACGTTATATTTGAGTGATGACTTGAGGCGTGAGTCACGACTTGACGTGGATCGCTATTATGTTGTAAATCGTAGTTTTGTTATCATACATGTCTCTGCTTTTATATAGCATTATGATTTCATTTCTGATGTTTTTAGTTTCACATACTTGGTACTGTTGTCTTGACCTCGCCCGGGGCCGCGTTCATGCCGCAGTAGAGGTACACCATGTTAGTCCTCGCCATAGGATCACATTCAGCGTTAGGAAGCTCCGCTTCTCGGAGGCTTATCTTTTGGTATGTTACCCTGAGTTGTAGGTTCTTGTACATTCAGGGGTATGGCGGGGCCCTGTCCCGTCATGTTGTATAAAACTCTAAGATGTTTGTAGTACTGTTGTGGGCAGAGTTTGTAAAAAGGATAACTGTTCGGGTATTTATGTATATATCGAAGGCAACCTTTTGGTTGCTTTATTTATTTATCATGTCTCTTGATTCATGTTTAAGTTTTATTTTCGCTGATTTTCTCGATGTTGTATCACTAGGGTGCCGGGTAAGGCACGATCCACGCCCGTTCGGTCGTGACAAAAAGTGGTATCGAGCGCTTAATCCTCGGAAAGTGTCTACGCACCGTGTCTAGTAGAGTCTTGATTATCGATGTGTTGTGCACCACATCTATAATCGTGAGGCTGCAGACATTTAGGATTGGTTTCCATTCTTCTCATTACGAGATCGTGCCTTAGAGTTGTGTTGTAAGTTGGACCCTCCGACGTATCTCGTTTTACGATTATGCCTCCGCGCAACCAGAGCCAGAGCGAAGGCAAAGCGAGGAGGCGCTAGTGAGATACTGAGAGAATGCAGCGCGAGCAGCCGATGACTGAGATTGTGCTTCAGACGGCGAGTTTTGCGACGCGCCCAGCCATCGAGTTTAGAGCGCAGCGATGGTCTGCTGAGACCACAATACTGAGCCTCCGGTCCGGCTGGAGCGGATGAGACGGGTTACAAGGAGATGGCCCGATGAGTACGATGGTTCACCCTAGATCGGATAATTTGAGGCTACGGACTTTCTCGAGTTGTAGCCGTCGAGTTTTATGGGTCGAGGCACGAGGATGATCCGCAGGAGTTCATCCGGCGCCATTCTGGTCATGAGAGTGATCAATGCCGGAGACCGAGTCGGTGGTCTTAGGTTCGCATCGGCCGCGTGATACCGCATGATCGGGTTTGATTCGTGGGAGCTGTCGGAGAGCATGCGCTTCAGAAGATGGGACGAAGTTCTCGAGGCATTCTCACTCACTTCTTGCCTCCGCAGATGAGGAGGCGCGGGCAGATTTATGATCTTTGAGACAGAGGCGTGCGGTTCGGGAGTACAACGTGGAGTTTGACTCGTTGGCTCGGTATGTCCCGCTTTGGTGGCAACCATGGAGGATAGAGTGCACCGCTACGCCACCGGGCTAGATGATTACTTGACAGAGGCTTGTTGGTGTAGCTCTTCACCGGGCATGGACATTGCCGCATGCGAGCTCATGCACTAGGATGCGAGGCACGGAGAGGTCAACGGAATGACTGGATCGCGAGAAGAGGGCGGGACAGCGAGGTATTTTGGCGACTTTGAGGCGGACCGCCTCGTGGAAGAGCTAGTTATGTACCCCCGCCCGATGCAGTGGTCCTCCACCGCCTTGAGGCGGTCGTGGCTCCAGGTTCAAATTTTCGAGAGAGCAAGGGTGGTAGCGGTGAAGCCACCCTACCTCGTTGTGACCGTTGTGGTAGGCTCCATTTTGGGAGTGTCGTGCTAATTTGGGAGTTTGTTTTACATGCGGCCAGCGGGGCCATTTGTGAGGAATTGTCAGGCAGTAGCGCGGATGTAGACACTCGGCCTTGGGATCTATGGCTGGTTCATCACCTTCTCTGATTATGCCTGCAGACAGTGCCTTTGATTAGAGTAAAGCGGTGGATACGTATATCCTTAACCCTCTAGAGTTTTGGTATGCTTGATATGATGATCTTATTATTGTGTGCTATGTACGGATAGCGTTGTGTTATTTGTGAGTTAGAAAACATGTTTAGTTGGAAGGATAAGTATGGGGGCATGGTAGGTGTGAACCTTAGAATATTTCACGATTGAGACCTTAGAGGTAAGGTCGTCTTGCGTAAAAGATTATTTTATGTTTGACCTTTATCAGAGTGCGTAGTATGCATGGGAGATATTTGTGTAATAAGTCCATGGGTTGTGTAAATGAAAGTGGTGGCTTTCATGATGTGAATTAGTAAGATTGTTCCGTATCGAGGAGCAAGAGTTGGCGCGACGGAGGGTCGGGTTGAGGGTGTATTGCGGGTCAACCCGTGCGATTTTAGGTGGTCGGTTAGGTGGTCCTCCGGATGGTAGGGTCACGAGGGTGCTAGGCCCCAGTTTAGGTGACCATCGTATGAGTTCGTGGATATGTTCGACCAGAAGCGGTTCGTGAAGGCCGGGAATGGCCTTAAAGAAGATCGAGGCTAGTAAGATGACCAAGTTTGGAGGTAGTGGCTCCAGAAATTTTGGGAACTGAAGTAATGACTGAAGTATGGTACGTATACTGGGAGAGTTCAAGTGACTACGACGAGTAAGGAAAGAAGTGAACGTGTGTTAGCAGAATAAGAGATCATTTTGTTGTGAAGTGAAGATGCGAAGGGAGTATCCTTTAGACCAGGGTGGAAGCCTTTGTGATGTTAGAGGTGATTCCTCGTAGACTTGGATTAAGTATTGGAGCGTGTGTTATTTTTTGTGGCCATGTGTGGCATTGGCAACTTGTTTAAGTTAAGAAGGAACTTCTTCGTTATCCGTCTTGAGAAGGAACATTCGGGACGAATGTTTCTAAGGAGGGGAGAATGTTATACCCCGTATTTTCAGAGTATGTACGTAAGGACGTACGTAGAAAAGTTTGAACTTAGGGTAGACTTGGCCGAAAATATTTTTGTGCACAACACCCGATTAGAGTCGTTTTTGACTAAACGTTTCTGAGAACTTGCGAAGGGAAAATTCGGCTATGTCATTTTTAATTTTTGCGGATTTTTCCGGCGACTAACATTTTGGACCAACGGGAGGTGACACTTGTCACCCTCATCGAATGATAAAGAGGCCCACGGCTAGGAGGGTTTTGAGGCCCTTTTCATGGGTCTTTGTTTTGTGAGGGATTTGAGGAGTAGGTTAGGGTGCACTTGTGCCAATCTTGGCCATCCACTTGCCCCCCACATGGCTTGATCTTGTCCGTTGGTGTCCCTATAAATACCCCCCTTAGTGATGAACTTATTCATCCACTCCTCACTTTGTCTAAGTCTTGAAAACTCTTCCCCCCTTTGTGTTGTTCTCGTCCTAGCCTCTCCCCCTCCCCCCTTTGAGAGGCCTTGTGGCCGAGAGGGTATCCCCCCCCTCCTTGTAGTGCTAAGTAGAGGTACCCCACTACAGTTGTTTTCGTATAATACCCCCTCTTGTTAGAAATACTCTCCAAGTATTGTTATAATGCCCAAATACTCTAGCCCTTATACCTTGTAGTATTCCAAAAGTTACCTCTATACGTAGAGCCCGAAAATACTACCTTTTGTCCTTTTAGTCTCAAACCGAAACCCTGAGGAAATCTTCATAGTTGGTTGAAGTATTTAAGTAGAAGTTGGTTAGAACTTCTAAGGGTTGTTTGGAGCGGATTGGAGCGCACGTAGTAGGAGCTAAACCTTGCTCAGGATCGACTTTTATCTCGGATAATTTTGGGCTTATCGAGGTAAATATTCTTGTCCTCTTGTTGTAATTGGAAATTACATGTTGTAGGATTATATAGTAGAAGTATACTATATATAACTGAACATAGCTTTGCGGCAATGTCTTTTGACTTAAGCCTGAATAAAGAAGAGAACTCAACTGTAGTTACATAGGAGTATTCAGATGAAGCGTGTGGTATTACTATGTAGTAGAATTGTACACGTCAGGTTAGGCGTATAACCGCTGGTTGGCTTGGTAGCCGGCCTCGATAGAGGAGGAGATTTACGCTGTTGCGGGGGGGGGAGGTGCTGCCGAATTTTCTGTAGAATGTGGAACCGTGCGTTTAGAAGTTAATAGACGTTTGTGGCCTTTATAGGTGGAAGTACTACGAGTAGCGTATTCTACTTGAAGAGTGGAAAAGGCTAGCCAGATTCTGATCGTGGAGCATTTTTACTTATTATCGATAATCGTCGAGGTATGTGAACCTCTTCCTATCCTTTCGAGCATGATGTTTTGTAAACTATGTAGTATGGTAGACGTACATGTGCTAAATGAGTTTGGTTGGTTCAAGACATAGGGTGTTATAATAGCTTTATGGGAAGTTAGTTATAACGACTCTATGTGGGTAAAAAGAATGGTTTATTGATTGTAGAAGTTAAGAGACTTGATCTTGAAAGATAAGAGACTTAACTTATAAATGACGTTTTATGAATTTTGTTAAAAAGTTGTGAAACCTCATTCGTGAGTAATGAGTACTTGGCTTTTACAAGAATAATGTTTTACTGATTTCGGAAATGAGAATAAGTATCGAACAAACCATTGCAGCGTTAATAAAGGAAATGTATTGACTAATTGTTATTAAAACCAGTAGAAATCTCCATCTGCATAGAAGCTAAGATAAGACAAAATTGTATTACATTCCCTAGATCATGACTGCTGTAACAATATGGTTATAAACAAGAATAAACGGCTCACACATAAGACTTATGTTACTCAATTGTTTTAAAAGAGATTAAGACTATGAGTTATGAAACCTTTCTAAAATGAGAAACTTGAGCATTTGAAATTAGGCAAACTTGAACGTTTGGAAAATAATGTTGCTACTTGATTTTACAAAGGGAAGTATGTTGGTTTACTTAAAAAGATAGTCACTCTATTTTTATATACTGCGGGTATTGTGTGACTTTTGTGAAAAAGCAGATCCTTTAATAAAAATTAATGTATGTAGCACCTTGGGGTTAAAACCCGGATTTGTTGTAATAAAATATAAGGCTATGAGTTTGTCGAACTTGCCTATGCTTGTTGAGATAGCCTTTGTTGTGCAAGTGTTGTATTTACGTATTCTGGCGTCTCGTTGGAGGGTCGGTTATCTGGTTGATTGATGGACATCTTGACACGATGGGTGGCCCGGTATGCTTCCACTAATCGTTCCTTTTGGACATCTTGACGCGATGAGTGGCCCGGGTATGCTTCCATTAGGAGAGTTATCTTGTTATCGGCCGACATACCGACACGATGGGTGGCCACGAGAATGCTTCCATTCGATGGTTATCTTGTTATTTCCTTTTGGACATACCGACACGATGGGTGGCCGGGTATGCTTCCATTAGGAGTGTTATCTTGTTATTTGCTCGACATACCGACACGATGGGTGGCCGAGTATGCTTTCATTCGATTGCTATCTGGATATTTCCTTTGGACATACCGACACGATGGGTGGCCCGGGTATGCTTCCATTGGGATGGTTCCATGGCCATGCTTTTCAGGGTGAGATCGGGGCATGCGGCCGTTGTGCGGGTTAAATTCCCGGGTTATATTTGAGTGATGACTTGAGGGCGTGAGTCCCTGACTTGACGTGACTGCTATTATGTTGTAAACTGTAGTTTTGTTATCATACATGTCTCCTGTTTTTATATAGACTGTTATGATTTCATTTACAGTGTTTTTTAGTTTCACATACTTGGTACCTGTTGTACTGACCTCCTTCGGGGGGCTGCGTTCATGCCGCAGGTAGAGGTACACCAGTGTTGGTCCTCGCTCATAGGATCACAGTTCAGCGTTGGGAAGCTCCGTTCTCCGGAGGCTTATCTTTTGGTATGTTACCCTGAGTTGTAGGTTCTTGTACATTCAGGGGTATGGCGGGGCCCTGTCCCGTCATGTTGTATAAAACTCTAAGAGGTGCAGTAATCTTGTTGTGGCGAGTTTGTAAAAGGATAACTGTCGGGTATTTATGTATATATCACAAAGCTGTTTTGGTTGGCTCATTTATTTATCATGTCTCTTGATTCATGTTTAAGTTTTTATTTCCGCTGATTTTCTCGATGTTGTATCACTAGGGTGCGAGGTAAGGCACCGATCCACGGCCCGGTTCGAGTCGTGACAATGATAAGCCAAGATGCGCATGTTATGTATACCAGCCTGGTTGTGTTGATTTATGTATTATTATTGTTATCACCGAGTATTCGATAAGCGGTGGCGCTTATGTTATGTATACTAGCGGTTGTCTTGATTTATGTATTATCATTGTTATTACTGCGTATTCCATGGATTTGCTACCCATGACGCGAGTGCGGCGCTTGTACTCATGCGGGCCACCGGGTCCATTCGGGTGAAATAGTCCCACGCGGTGAAATAGTCCCACGCGGGTCCACACGGGATCCATGCGGGTGAAATAGTCCCATGCGGGTGAAATAGTCCCATGCGAGGCGGATGGCCTTATGCGGATCCACGGGATCCATGCGGGTGAAACAGTCCCAGGAGTAGGATTGCTTAATGATACTACGGGCGAGAGATCCTGTTTTGATCATGAGCCTCCTATTTTTATGCAGTATTATACTTATACTTGTTACTCTCATTGTTAGTAAGGCACAGTGCAACCTAATTTGATTTTGATCTATAACTTCCGTGTATTTTGGACTTATGATATTACTACATTTTCGATTTACATACTTGTACGTGGTGTCTTGACCGACTTCCTGGGCTGCGTTAAATCTGTGGTGAAAGCGGTGGTAGATCCTCATTCCTAGGATCTTTTACTCAGGTGTCAGGAGCTCCATTTCTTCGGAGGCTCGACTTTTGGTATGGTTCTCCCTGGTGTAGTTGATGTTTTGTACATGCAGGGGCATGACGGGGCCCTGTCCCGTCATAGTGTTACTCCTTCTTAGAGGCCTGTAGTCTTGTCATAACTTGGTTTGTTTAAGGATGTAACTGTTCGGTTTTATGTACTTTTGGGGTAGCCATTTTGGGCTAGACTATTTTATATCATTATAGTTGTTTATTGTGAGTTTATATTCCGCTGGTTTTCTCTGATGTTGTGTCACGCGGTGCCTGTGTTAAGGCACCTGCACGGATCCGGTCGGGTTGTGGCAATACGCTATGTGATGGGGCTAGATCATTATCTTATTGATGGGTGCATGACAGTAGCGCTTCAGCCGGGTATGGATATCACCCAGATTCAGGCGTACGCCCAGGGAATAGAGGACAAACGTAAGAAGAGTCAACCAGACAGAGGTCATGTTGGAGATCAGCCCGAGGAGAGGCGAGTTGTGATTTATTCAGTGAGTATATAGGCGGTCAATCTCAACAACATATTGGTTATTCGTCCCAGCCAGTACATAGTGTACCTCCACATCCACGTAGAAGGTTTGACCCTTCCGGTATTCGGGTGATCGAGCTCGTGGCTTTAGGTTCGCAGGTATACGGGGGTTCTAGACAATTGGGGCCACCTTGGTCCCAGTGCACTCAGTGTGGTAGGTCACATGTCGGGATATGTCGTTCTAGTAGGGGTATTTGTTTTTCTTGTGGCCGTCAGGGCCATATGATGAGGGAATGTCCTAGTAGGAGGGATACATGTGGGATGACTCAACCTACTGGATCAGTTGCTGGTTCTTCACCTTCTATAGCGATGCGCCCAGTAGCGTGATATTCATCGCCCGAGCCGTGGTAGGGACTATGGTGGAAGTTCCCAGTTTTAGCGGTCCTTCGAACCGCCTATATGATTACAGATATATCCTTGATCTTTTTGGAGATATATATGTATTGATAAGATTGTTGTGTTGCGTAATGTTATAGAGGTATGAGAGCAGTTAATAAGTATAAATGGAAATATATGAACGAGTATCAAAGTAGAGATATTTGTGGTTAATAATGAGTAGGATGAAGAATTACTACAAGGATGATGAAGGTGAAGAAAATGATAATTGTACCGGTAATCCTATTCTTCGCCGGGTTATATTCAGTAATATATTGTTGCCATGTGTGGCATATTGACTTTGTTGGGTATAGTTAAAGGGGACTATGCCGATATCTGTTTAGATTGAACCTAGTATGAACATTCAGGACGAATATTTTTAAGGGGGGAAGAATGTTACACCTCGTAAGATTAAGACAATAATTAAGAACGTCATTAAGAAATAAGATTCGGATATTGGATATAAAATATATTTATACAAGCTAATCCGGAAGTTGGTATTCAAAGGATGTGAGTCCGGATTTTTTTTTTGGTTACTACAAGCGTGTCAATGAAAATGGAAAATGATTGTTATAAATATTCCCATTAAGGATTAGTAACATATTATAAGAATTACGGCATGAAGAATACGAGACCTTATGAAATTCTCGGGAATTAAAAGAAGCGGGAGTTAAGATTCTAAAGAAGTGGGGCATAAGGTTAATTAATGATGAGAAGTGGACCAAATTGACAAAAAAAGACTAAATTTTCAGATTTGGACCTTATGACCCCAACTCTTCATTCTAAAAAATATCACTTACACTTCATCACCATCTCCTCTCCCTATTCAACCAAAAACACTCCATTCCTTACCAAAATTTAAGCTTTTATCACCTTCTTTCTAGATTAAGTTTTGTTACAAAATTATAAACCAAGATAAACACCAAATCAGTGGGTATTTCAAAGATTACCATGACCGAATCTACCAAGAGATTTCCAGATTTTTAAGGTAAAGTTTTTGGAAGAAAAAAACATTTATGAAAGGTGGATTAAACTTGTAGATTGCAGGCATGTTATTATAGTTGAAGAAAATGGTGGAAATTGAAGAAAAGCGATTAGGCAAAAATGGAATTCTTTGTGGCAAATTTTGGGCAGATTTTTAGTCAACTTTGGAGGGGTATATCGCCTAGTATGTTAGGAGTTTGTAGGTGTTTCAAAAGCCTAAAATGAATTTCGTCAAGTCTAGTTTCCAACTCAATAAACCTCTCGTCTATAGGACATCGGAGTAGAAAGTTATGGACGTTACAATTTCAGGTGTGAGCAGTGAGTTACGCCATGTGGCCGATTTTGAGCAGAGAAATTCAAGTTTTTGAGACAAGTTTTCGGAAGAGAAAATGTGTATAAATGATGGGTTAACATCACAGATTGTATACATGTTGAATTGGAGTTGAAAAAGTGAGGAATTAGGCAAGAAAAGTTGATAAAACCGTGGGTTGTTCGGCGAAGCAGTGGGTTCGAATTAGGGGTTGTTTTGGCTTTGTTTGAGGTATAAAATTCTTCCTTCTATGATATAATTTGAGTTGCATGTTTTTATAATTGAAGTAATGAATGTATGTTGAGAGAAACTTGAAGTTTAGGCAATGCAGGTGACAAATTTAGTGTTGTAGCCGATTTTAGGACCATGTTGTATACATTGGATTAAAGTGTTATTCTTGTTATTATGGTTGCTAATTGCATGTTGATAATTGAAAGGAAACATTGATGTTTAAAGATGTATTTGTTATATGGAATTGTTGGAACGTGAGTTGGATTAAGAATTTAGGAAAGAGTCATAGTGTCACGACCCGACCTCGGGCATGGCCGTGCCTTACCCCGGGCACACTAGTGATACAACATCAGAGAAAATCAGCGGAAATAAAAACTCATAAAAGATAAACAGTGAAATAAGAAAACAGGCTAACCAAAACAGTTACCTTTCTGTATATATAAATAAAAACTTGAACAGTTACATCCTTTACAAACCCTGCCCACAACAGTACTACAGACCTCTAAGAGTTTTATAACAACAACGACGGGACAGGGCCCCGCCATACCCCTGAATGTATAAGAACCTACACTCTCAGGGAATCATACCACAAGATAAGCCTCGGAGAAGCGGAGCTTCCCAAAGCAACTGAGCGTGATCCTATGGCGAGGATCAACAATCGGTGTACCTCTACTGCGGCATGAACGCAGCCCGAGGTCGATAACATGTACCAAGTATGTGGCCAGAAATGCGAGATGAAATCATAATAATCTGTATAAAAATAGGAGACATGTATGGTAACCAAATTACAATACACATTATATAAGTAGTCATGTCAAGCCATGGACTCACGCCCTCAAAGTCATCACCCAAATATAACCATGGGTCTCATGCCCACAATATCAATCATGCCCGTGGAATTCCTTATCATCCGCGATCCATGATATAATAACATCAAGGAATACACATAAACACCAGGTCCTACCTGTGTTATAAAAACCGTACGGGGTAAGTACGAAGGCATAGCCAACTACTAGAACCTACCTACCAACAATGCTATAAAACTGTATCGCGAGGTCTTTCTAGACCGCCAAATGATCGAAGCTGGGCCATTCGTCCTCAGTATCATTGTGCGAGCCTAATCCTGGAACTCCCGCAGTCCGCATAGGCCACCTAGGCCCGCATGAGGTATTCCTCGTGTTACACCCCGTAGTTCCAGGGTATGTATGTGAGGACGTACGTACGAGAATACGACAATAATTTTGGAAAGGAAGAAAGATGTGATTTTTCGACGGAAAAGTTTCCGGATTTTGTGAAGGAAAAAGGTTCGTTAATGGGAATTGGATTCCCAGATTTGGTATTTGGACTTCTTGGATTATATTAGAATTATGGAATTTTATTTCCGGAAATGGTCACGTGGGGCCCACGGGGAAAATTTACGGTTTTATGGGGCCCACTTTGGTTTCGAGATTTTCGATATTTTGGATATTTTCGGGAGATGAAATATTTTGGGACGAGTTCTCAGGGGCATTTCTTGCACATTTCTTGCCTCCACAGATGAGGAGGGCTCGGGTCGACAAATTTTTGATGTTGAGGCAGAACGGGCGTACGGTTCGGGAGTACAACGTGGAGTTTGACTCGTTGGCTCGGTATGTCCCCCTATTGTAATTGGATATTACATGTTGTAGTAGTTATACTTGAGTATATTATATGAGGAAAGAAGATTAATAGAATTGAACTGTATTTACATTGGACTGTATTTACAGTAGACTTGTAGTATTATTGTCGGGCAGTGTTGTACACGTCCGGTTAGACGTGTAACCCCCTTGAAGTTGTTGGCTTGGTAGCGGGCCTTGATAGAGGAGGAGATTTATGTGGTTGCGGGGAGGTCTTTGCCGAATTTTCGTAGAATAAAGGAACCTTGTACTTAGAATTGTTCTACGAAGAGATCTAGAGGTTGATAGACGTTTTGTGGCCTTTATAGGTTGAAGTACTACGAGTAGCGTATTCTACTTGAAGGGTGGAAAAGGCTAGCAGGGTTATAGTACTTTGGAGCGTTTTGCTAATTGTCGATAATCGTCGCGAGGTATGTGAACCTCTTCCTATCTTTTCTAGCATGATTTTTGTGAACTATGTAGTACGGTAGACGTACGTGTGCTAAACGAACTTGGTCGGTTTAAAACATAAATTGTTATAATAGATTTATGGGAAGTTAGTTATAACTACTTTATGTAGGTAAAAGAATGGATTGTTGATTTTCGAAGTTAAGAGACTTGATCTTAAAAGATAAGAGACTTAACTTATAAATGACTTTTTATGAAGTGTTAAGGACTTAAAGGGTGTTAATAAGTTGTGAAACCGCATTCATGAGTAATTGGTACTTGGTCTTAAAAGGATAATGTTATATTGTTTTCGGAAATGAGAATAAGTATCGAACAAACCACTGCAGCGTTAATAAAGGAAAATGTATTGACTAATTAATTATTATTAAAACCAGTAGAAACCTCCATCTGCATAGAAGCTAAGATAAGACAAAATTGTATTACATTTTCTAGATCATGGCTGCTTTAATAAGATTGTTATAAACAAGAATAAATTACTCACACATAAGGCATATGTTACTCAAATTGTTTTAAAAGAGATTACGTTATTAAGTGATTAAGACTATGAACTATGAAATCTTTCGAAAATAAGAGACTTGAGTATTTGAAATTATGCACTTGGGTGTGAGAGAAGAGTCGACGGAATGGCCGAGATCGAGAAGAGGCGAGCAGCGAGGTCCTTTGGTAACGTTCGAGGACCGCCTCACAAGTGAGCTAGTTATGCACCTCGCCAAGATGCAGTGGTCCTCCGCGATCTTCGACGTTCGGTATTCGGGAGCTGATCGAGCTCGAGCTTCGTTCCCGGTATACATGGGTTCTAGCCAGCGGGTTCATGTTTCCCTCAGTGTGCACGATGCGGCAGGCGTCATCCCGGGGAATGTCTTCGTTTTACTGGTGCTTGTTTTACCTGCGGCCGTCGAGCCATGTGAGAAGCCCATCTAGTAGGAGGATACAGTGGAATGACTCCTTCGGCCTAGTCGATGGCGGGTTCATCGCCTTATAGCTATGCGCCGGTAGGCGGGATTATGATTAGAGCGAGAAAGGAAAGTGAAGCGATGATACATGTATTATCCTTAACCCTCTAGAGATTAGTATGCATGATATGTTGATCTTATGTTTAAGTGTTATGTTCGGATAGCATTGTATAAATTGTGATAAAGAGAGCATGGTTAGTTGAAAAAGGTAAGTTTAGGGGTTAGGGAAGAATGGTGAGCCTTAGAAGTTTGATAACAGTTGAGATCTTAGATGCGAGGCCGTCTTAAGTAAAAGATGTTACGGTTAGTCTTTGTCGAAGTACTTGGTATGCGTGAAATGTATTAAGGGAAAATTCCATGGGTTGTGTAAGATGAAGGGAGGTAGCTTTCATGACTTGAATAGTGAGATTGTTCCGGATCAGGGAACAAGAGTTTGGCGCGATCGCGGGTTGGGTTGAGGCCAGATCACGGGTCAACCCGCAACCCGGAATGAGATGTGGTCAGTTTGAGGTGGTCCCTCCAGGTGGTAGGGTCACGAGGATGCTAGGCCCAAGTTTAGGTAACCATCGTATGGGTTCGTGGATGCGTTCGACCAGAATCGGATCGTGAAGGCCGGGAATGGCCTTAGAGGAAATTGAAGCAGTAACTGAAGTGTGGAACGTGTACTAAAGGTGATTCCTCGTTAGTTTGGATTTGAGTGTTGCGCGCATGTTTTATTCTGGCCATTGGTGGCATGTTTGGTTATGTAAAGTATAGTAGTAGAGACTATACCGGCACACATATGTTTAGAGACTTAGAAGGAACATTCGGGACGAATGTTTCTAAGGGGGGAAGAATGTTACACCGTAGTTCGTGGTATGTATGTGAGGGCGTGCGTGCGAGAATCGGCGGTAATTTTGGAAAGGCAGAAAGATGTGATTTTTCGACGGAAAAGTTTCCGGATTTTGTGAAGGAAAAAGGTTCGTTAATAGGAATTGGATTCCCAGATTTGGTATTTGGACTTCTTGGATTATATTAGAATTATGGAATTTTATTTCCGGAAATGGTCACGTGCGGCCCACGGGGAAAATTTACGGTTTTGTGGTGCCCACTTTGGTTTCGAGATTTTCGATATTTTGGATATTTTCGAGATGAAATATTTTGGGCCAGTAGGGCGACACGTGTCACCCATGTGGCCAAAGGTGGCGAAATGTGTTGCCAGTGGCTATGGCGAAATGGCCAACGTGGCAAGCCACTTGTCTTCTTCTTTGTGTTGCCATTTGGAGGGTGGGACCCACACACACATGTCCCAATCTAGACCACCCACTTGCTTTGATCTTGGCCCTTGATTTCTCTATAAATACCCCTTGAGTGCAAGACTTATTCTTCATCCCACACTTAGATTTTCCAAGGCAAAACTCCCTCCCTTTCATGAGCTCTCGGCCATGGGCTGAATTGGTGAGCTAAAGTGGTCCAAAAATTCTTAAAGTTTTAAGTGTTCTTCCTTAGGGTGTTAGGAAGATTGTGTACCAAGAGTTGGAAAAGATTTTACACCCCTAGCCTTAGATATACCCCTTGGCCGAAACATTGTCAAATTGTAGCCTAAGTGTTCTTCACTTATTGGAGTTGGATCTTGAAGAGGAGTTGGTTAGGAGCATCTAAGGGTCGCTTGTAGCGGATTGGAACGTAAGGAATTGGAGCTAAACGTTGCTCTGGATCGACTTATTAATCTTGGATAATTTTGGGCTTATCGAGGTAATGATCAATGTCCCATGTCATTGTAAGTACTCGTACATTCAGGGGTATGGCGGGGCCCTGTCCCGTCATAGTTATGGTTACATTCTTAGAGGTATGTAGTACTGTTGTGGGCAGGGTTTGTAAAAGGATTTAACTGTTCGGTTTGATATATATACAGGAAGGTGACCGTTTTGGTTAGCCTATTTCTTACTTTATGTCTTGTCTCATGTTTTAGTTTTTATTTCCGCTGATTTTCTCTGATGTTGTATCACTAGGGTGCCCGGGGTAAGGCACTAGTCGCGGGCCCGAGGTCGGGTCGTGACACCTCGCATCGGGGGTAGCTAACCCGCGGCAACATCCTGGACTCCCGCAATCCGCATGGCCACATGGACGCGTGGTATTCCTCGCGTCGCGTAAACACCCTCGGAGTGATTCACGGAACTCCGCGACTCGCATAGGTCCCATGGACCCGCATGGTATTCCTCGCGCGGGTAGCTAACCGCGACAACAAAACAAGTCGGGGTATGTGATGTAATACAAAGCGCAACGACATTTAAGTAAACAACATAAGCACAACAAGAAAACCCCCTTCACATAAAAGTCCCAAGATACTAACGTCCGTAGTATCCTAGCATGCTTACTTATCAAACCAACAAGAAAGTATTACAAGGCTATCACAAGCAAACATAGGCAAGTTACTCACACAAGGTACTTTTATTTCATGTCAACAAATCCGGGTTTTAACCCCAAAGTACTACATACTTTAACTCTTTAAAAAGGTCCATTTCTTTCACAAAAGTCACACGATACCCGTAGTATCAAAATAGAGTAACTATCTTTTTAAGTAAACCAAAACAATTTCCATACCTTCTTTTTAAACCAACTTAAGACAAAAGCATGCCTTCCTTTTTAAACCATTTTAAGACAAAACCATGCCTTCCTTTTAAACAAAAACACTTCAAATTTTCAAGTCTCTCTCTTTTATAAATCAAGTCCCTTACTTGGGAATTTTAAGAAAATCAAAACTTGTTATTAATGATCTTATTAAAGCAACCATGATCTAGGAATTATAATACAATTTTGTCTTATCTTAGCTTCTATGCAGATGGAGGATTCTACTGATTTTAATTTAATTAATTGTCATTACATTTTCCTTTATTAACGCTGCAATGGCTTGTTCGATAGTTATTCCCATTTCCGAAATCAATATAACTTATTCCTTAAAAACCAAGTACTCATTGCTCACGAATGAGGTTTCACAACTTTCTACACAATTCAACTTCTTCACATATCATATCAAGTCAAATATAATTCAAGTCTCTTATCTTTTTAAAATCAATAAACCATTCTTTTACCTACATAAAGTCGTTATAATTAACTTCCCATAAAGCCATTATAACACTTTATGTTTTAAACCAACCAAATTCGTTTAGCACACGTACGTCTACCGTACTACATAGTTCACAACAATCATGCCAGAAAGGATAGGAAGAGGTTCACATACCTCGCGACGATTATCGACAATTAGCAAAACGCTCCAAAGTACTATAACCTTGCTAGCCTTTTCCACCCTTCAAGTAGAACACGCTACTCGTAGTACTTCAACCTATAATGGCCATAAAACGTCTATTAACTTCTAGATCCCTTCGTAGAACATTTCTAAGTACAAGGTTCCATATTCTATGAAAAATTCGGCAGCACCTCCCCCCCGTAACCACATAAATAACCTCCAATATCAGGCGCTACAAGCCAACAACTCAAAGGGATTACACGCCTAACAGGACGTGTACAATTCTGCCCACAATAATACTACAAGTCTGTAAATACAATCAATGTAAATCTGATTCAATTCTTTTTAATCATCCTTCCATATATCTTATACCCAATTATACATTACTACAACATGTAATCTCCAATTACAATAGGGGGATAAAGATCATTACCTCGATAAGCCCAAAATTATCCAAGATTTATAAGTCGATCCTGAGCAACGTTTAGCTCCACTTCCTTACGCTCCAACCCGCTCCAAGAAACCCTTAGAAGTTTCTAAACAACTTCTCTTAACACTTCATCCATCTATGAAGATTTTCCTAGGGTTTCGTTTAACGACTATTGGAATAAAGTAGTATTTCCGGGCTCTTATGTTGGGATTACTTTATAATACTACTAGGGATACAAGGCTAAGGTATTTGGGATTATACCACAACAATTGAAGAATTTCTTACACAAGGTGAGGGGGTTTGGACGAGAACACCTAAGGGGAGGGAGTATAATTTTTGCCTTGGAAACTCTGTAAGTGTGGATGAATAAAGTCTTGCAACAAGGGGGTATTTATAGAGAAATCAAGGGCTAGGATTAAAGCAAGTGTATGGTGAGGATTGGGGACATGTGTGTGTGGATTCTACCAACCATATGTTCACCACAAAAATGGGACAAGTGGCTTGCCACTTGTCCACCACAAACGTCCATGGACACTTGTCCACCAACAATTCGGCCAACATGGCCACATGGGGGTGACACGTGTCACCCCCCTACTCGTCCAAAATATTTCATCTTCCGAAAATATCCGTAATGCCAAAAAATCCGAAAATAAAGTGGGCCCCACAAAACCGTAAATTTTCCCCGTGGGCCCCACGTGACCAATTCCGGAAATAAAATTCCATAATTCTAAAATAATCCCAGAAGTCCGAATACCAAATCTGGGAATTCAATTCCCATTAACGAACCTTTTTCCTTCACAAAAATCCGGAAACTTTTCCGTCGAAAAAATCACATCTTTCTTCCTTTCCAATTTTAATGTCGTATTCTCGTACGTACGTCCTCATATACATACTCTGGAACTACGGGGTGTAACATTCTTCCCCCCTTAGAAACATTCATCCCAAATGTTCCTTCTAAGTCTCTAAACACACATGCGCCGGTATAGTCTTCACTACTATACTTACAAAACCAATTATGCCACACCTGGCCATAATACAACATACGCGCAAAAACTCACATCCAAGCCAACGAAGAATCATCTCTAAAGCGTATAACAATAATATTAGCTCCACCCATGGTCCAAAGGATACTTCCATTTTCTTAACACATCTTCGGCTCTTTTCTTACTCGTCGTACCCTCCTCGTACACTCGAACTCTTCCTAATATACGTACCACATTTCTGTCATTGCTTCAGTTTTCATAAAATCTCGGGGTTACTATCTCCAACTTGGTCATCATTAACTAGGAACACTCTGGATGGATCTCCGATACTCTTCCGAAACATAGCAACATGGAAGACCGGACGTACTGCCTCCTAAGTCGGACGGCAGTGCTAACTTATAGGCAACCTGGCCTATTCTACAAACGATTTGAAATGGCCCAAAGTACCTCGGGCTAAGTTCCCCCTGCTTTCCGATTCTCGTCACACCCTTCCGTGGTGGTACCTTCAAGAAGACCCACCGTAAACCTGAACTCCAAGTGTCGACGCCGATTATCCGCACGACTTCTGTTGACTCTGAGCTGCTAATAACCTCTTCTGGATAAGATTCACCCTACCCACATCCTGCTGAATCAAGTATGGACTAACTATCTGAACCTTGCCAACATCGAACCAATCGATCGGCAACCTACACTTCCGCCCATACAAGGCTTCATAAGGCGGCATCCGAATACTGAAATGGTAGCTATTATAATACTCACTCAACAAGAGGCAAATAATCCTTACAGCTACCCCTGAAATCAAAACACCGGCCCGTAACCTATCCTCAAATGTCTGGATAATACGCGTTGTTTGTCCGTCGGCCCGAGAGTGGATGCAATACTGAGACTCACCTGAGTTCCTAACCCCGCATGGTAAAACCTCCAAAAAAAAAAGAAATAGCCGTAAACTGGGCTCCACTGCCTGTCATAAAATAAAAGTAGGAACCCCGTGCAGCCTTACAACCTTCCTGATATATAACATCTCGCATAACCTCCGCCCGAGTAAATGCGATCGGTGAAAGACAAGATGGGCTGACCTCATCGGCCCGACTACTGGTCGAACGCATCCACGAACTCGTACGATGGTTACCTAAACTTGGGCCTAACACCCTCGTGACCCTATCATCTAGCGGGACCACCTCAAACTGATCCGCTTATTCTGGGCTGCGGGTTGACCCGCGATATGGCCTCAACCCGACCCACTTCGTACTAAACTCTCGTTCCTGGTCCGGAACAATCTCACTATTCAAGTCATGAGAACCTAGTGGTCTTCTAAGCTCAACTACCCACTTCCATTTCACACCGCTCATAGACTTATCACATGAATATACCCCACGTATACAATGTATCTCGACAAGGATCAAAAACGTAAAATCTTTTACTCAAGACGGCCTTGCATCTAAGGTCTCCACGTGTAATATTCTAAGGCTCACACCTTCCATGTCCCCATACTTACCTTTTCAACTACCCATGTTTTTTAATAACAACTTACACAATGCTATCCGAACATAACACTTAACATCAAGTCATCATATCACGCATACTAGTCTCTAGAGGGTTAAGGATATACCTGTAACTACTGCTTCACTTTCCCTTTGTCGCACTAACCAAAGTCCTGCCCTGCAGGGCGCATAGCTAGAGAAAGCGATGAACCAGCCACTGATCCCGAAGGCTAAGTCTCTACATCCGCGCTACCTCTGGTTGGACAGTTTATCACCATCCGCCTGGCCGCAAACACAATTTCGTCAAGTAATCGACACTCCCACAATGACACCTACCACAACGGCCATACCGAGGTGGGGGTGGCCTCTCTGCTAACACCCTTCCTCTCTCAACCACGAATCAAGAATCGACACTGTAGGTGAGTCATCCCACCAGTATCCCTCTACTAGGACATTCTCTCCTCACATGGCTCTGCGGCGCGAGTAAAACAAGCATTAGTAAAAAACGACATTTCGGGATGACGCCTACCACATAGTGAACAGAGGAATCGAATCGGTGGCTAGAACCTATGTAAATCTGTGAACGAAACCACGGAGCTCGACCAACTCCTAAATACCGAGCGTCCACGAAGCAGCGGAGGACCACTCATCTTGGCGGAGGCGCATAACCAGTCTGCTGCTGAGAAGGTCCGCCTCGAAAGTTACCAAAGGACCCTGTTGTTTTGGCCCCCTTCTGTTGATCTTGGTTAATCCGTCGATCTCTACGTTTCTCAGTCTGCTGCGCGTAAGCCTGTACGCGGGCAATGTCCATGCCTGACTGAAGATCTACTCTTGTACATCCCTTCACTAGATAATCATCTAGACCCGTGATATATCGGTGCACTCTATCCTCCATGTCTGCCACTAAAGCGGGGACATAACGAGCCAACGAGTCAAACTCTACATTGTACTCCCGAACCGTCCGGCCGTTCTGCCTCAACATCATAAATATATCTGCCCGAGCTCTCCTCATCTGCGAGGGCAGAAGTGTAAGAAATGCCTCGAGAACTTCGTCCCAACCGGTTGAGGCGCATGCTCCCGGGGCGGTTCCATGAATCAAACCCGATCGACGCAGATCACGCGGTGATGTGAACCCAATACCACCGACTCTGTCTCATAGGCCTTGATCATTCTCATGATCCGCTGTAACTGTCGAATAAACTCCTGAGGATCTTCCTCAGTTCTTGATCCATAGAACTCGGGTGGACTGCAACTCAAGAAGTCCCGAAGTCTCAAACTATCGGATCTAGGGTGAACTCATCGGTGCTACGGAACCACGGCTCCGTCGTCCTCATTCCTCACCACCTAGCTAATGGCGGGCCATCTCCTTGTAACTCATATCCTCGGCTCCTGGTCGTGGAACTGGAGACTCAGGTATCGTAGTCTCAGTAGATACTGCTGCTGCTCTAAACTCTCCTGGGGCTAGCGGCGTCGCAGAACTCCCCACCTGAAATACCACCTTAGGTAATGACTGGGCCGGTGTCCTCGTAACCCTCTGTGTTCTACTCGTAGCTCCCTCTGCTGCCTTGCCCCTCTGGGCCCTGGTTGCCTTGCGTAGAGGCATAACGGGTACATAAGAATACGCTAGAGGGAGTCCAACTTATCACACAGCTCTAAGGCACGATCTCAGAGTGAGAAGAATGGAAACAAATCCTAAATATCCTGCAGCCTCCTGATTATAGGTGTGGTGCACAACACGCCGATAATCAAGACTCTACTAGATACGGTCTGTAGACACTTTCCGAGGATTAACTGCTCTGATACCACTTTTGTCACGACCCGACCTCGGGTTCGCGACTGGTGCCTTACCCCGGGCACCCTAGTAATACAACATCAGAGAAAATAAGCGGAAATAAAAACTCATAAAAGATAAACAGTGAAATAAGAAAACAGGCTAACCAAAACGGTTACCTTTCTGTATATATAAATAAAAACTTGAACAGTTGCATCCTTTACAAACCCTGCCCACAACAGTACTACAGACCTCTAAGAGTTTTATAACAACAACGACGGGACAGGGCCCCGCCATACCCCTGAATGTATAAGAACCTACACTCTCAGGGAATCATACCACAAGATAAGCCTCCAGAAACGGAGCTTCCCAAACTGCGGATCCTATGAGCGAGGATCAACAATCGCGTGTACCTACCGCGGCATGAACGCCCACAAGGAGATCTCGCACAACAGTACCAAGTATGTGGCCGAAAGTACCGAGATGAAATCATAATAATCAGATAAAAATAGGAGACATGTATGATAACCAAACTACAGTACACAATATATAAGCAGTCATGTCAAGCCAGGGACTCACGCCCTCAAAGTCATCACCCAAATATAACCATGAGTCTCATGCCCACAATATCAATCATGTCCGTGGAATTCCTTCCTCACTGCCGGCAGTCCATGATATAATAACATCAAGGAATACACATGAACACCAGGTCCCACCTGTGTTATAAAAACCGTACGGGGTAAGTACGAAGGCATAGCCAACTACTAGAACCTACCGTACCAATAATGCTATAAAACTGTATCGCGAGGTCTTTCTAGACCGCCAAATGATCGAAGCTGGGCCATTCTCCCTCAGTATCATTGTGCGAGCCTAATCCTGGAACTCCCGCAGTCCGCATAGGCCACCTAGGCCCGCATGAGGTATTCCTCGCATCGGGGTAGCTAACGCGGCAACATCCTCGACTCCGCAATCCGCATGGCCACATGGACCGCGTGAGGTATTCCTCGCATCGTAACACACCCGAGTGATTCACGGAACTCCGCACTCGCGTAGGTCCCATGGACCCGCATGAGGTATTCCTCGCATCGGGAGTAGCTAACCCGCGGCAACAAAACAAGTCAGGGGGGTATGTGATGTAATACAAGTGCAACCGGCTTATCGTAAACAACATAAGCACAACAAGAAAACTCCCTTCACATAAAAGTCCCAAGATACTAACGTCCGTAGTATCCTAGCATGCTTACTTATCAAACCAACATGAAAGTATTACAAGGCTATCACAAGCAAACATAGGCAAGTTACTCACACAAGGTACTTTTATTTCATGTCAACAAATCCGGGTTTTAACCCCAAAGTACTACATATTTTAACTCTTTAAAAAGGTCCATTTCTTTCACAAAAGTCACACGATACCCGTAGTATCAAAATAGAGTAACTATCTTTTTAAGTAAACCAAAACAATTTCCATACCTTCTTTTTAAACCAACTTAAGACAAAAGTGCCTTCATTTTTAAACCATTTTAAGACAAAACCATGCCTTCCTTTTAAACAAAAACACTTCAAATTTTCAAGTCTCTCTCTTTTATAAATCAAGTCCCGTACTTTGGAATTTTAAGAAAATCAAAACTTGTTATTAATGATCTTATTAAAGCAGCCATGATCTAGGAATTGTAATACAATTTTGTCTTATCTTAGCTTCTATGCAGATGGAGGATTCTACTGATTTTAATTTAATTAATTGTCATTACATTTTCCTTTATTAACGCTGCAATGGCTTGTTCGATAGTTATTCCCATTTCCGAAATCAATATAACTTATTCCTTAAAAACCAAGTACTCATTGCTCACGAATGAGGTTTCACAACTTTCTACACAATTCAACTTCTTCACAAATCATATCAAGTCAAATATAAGTCAAGTCTCTTATCTTTTTAAAATCAATAAACCATTCTTTTACCTACATAAAATCGTTATAATTAACTTCCCATAAAGCCATTATAACACTTTATGTTTTAAACCAACCAAATTCGTTTAGCACACGTACGTCTACCGTACTACATAGTTCACAACAATCATGCTAGAAAGGATAGGAAGAGGTTCACATACCTCGCGACGATTATCGACAATTAGCAAAACGCTCCAAAGTACTATAACCTTGCTAGCCTTTTCCACCCTTCAAGTAGAATACGCTACTCGTAGTACTTCAACCTATAATTGCCATAAAACGTCTATTAACTTCTAGATACCTTCGTAGAACATTTCTAAGTACAAGGTTTCATATTCTACGGAAAATTCGGCAGCACCTCCCCCCCCGTAACCACATAAATAACCTCCAATCTCAAGGCCGCTACCAGCCAACAACTCAGGGGATTACACGCCTAACCGGACGTGTACAATTCTGCCACAATAATACTACAAGTCTCAGAATACCCAATGTAAATCTGATTCAATTCTTTTTAATCATCCTTCCATATATCTTATACCCAATTATACATTACTACAACATGTAATCTCCAATTACAATAGGGGGATAAAGATCATTACCTCGATAAGCCCAAAATTATCCAAGATTTATAAGTCGATCCTGAGCAACGTTTAGCTCCACTTCCTTACGCTCCAACCCGCTCCAAGCAACCCTTAGAAGTTTCTAAACAACTTCTCTTAACACTTCATCCATCTATGAAGATTTTCCTAGGGTTTCGTTTAACGACTATTGGAATAAAATAGTATTTCCGGGCTCTTATGTTGGGATTACTTTAGAATACTACTAGGGATACAAGACTAAGGTATTTGGGATTATACCACAACAATTGAAGAATTTCTTACACAAGGTGGGGGGGTTTGGACGAGAACACCTAAGGGGAGGGAGTATAATTTTTGCCTTGGAAACTCTCTAAGTGTGGATGAATAAAGTCTTGCAACAAGGGGGTATTTATAGAGAAATCAAGGGCTAGGATTAAAGCAAGTGTATGGTGAGGATTGGGGACATGTGTGTGTGGGTTCTACCAACCACATGTCCACCACAAAAATGGGACAAATGGCTTGCCACTTGTCCACCACAAACGTCCAAGGACACTTGTCCAACACCAATTCGGCCAACATGGCCACATGGGGGTTGTCACGACCCGAACTCGGGCCCGCGACTGGTGCCTTACCCCGGGCACCCTAGTGATACAACATCAGAGAAAATCAGCGGAAATAAAACTTAAACAGGAAACAAGATACAACATAAGAAAACAGGCTAACCAAAACAGTCACATTTCTGTACATAAATTAAAAACTTGAACAGTTACATCCTTTACAACCCCGCCACAATACGGACCTAAGAGTTTTATAACAACAATGACGGACGGGGCCGCCATACCACAGAATGTACAAGAACCTACAATCTCGTGGAATCATACCAAAGATAAGCCTCGGAGAAACGGAGCTTCCCAAAGCTGCGATCCTATGCGAGGATCAACAATCGCGTACTTACCTGCGGCATGAACGCAGCTTCAAGGAGGTCGATAACAGTACCAAGTATGTGAAACTGAAAATACTGTAATGAAATCACATCATTTTATAAAACCATTTCGCAATAAGTAAACAATTATGTCAAGTAAGGGACGCATGTCCTCAAAATCATCACTCACACATAACTATGGGTCTCACGCCCACAATATCAATCATACCCGTGGAACTCCTTCCTCACTGCCGGCAGTACATGATGTAAAACAACACCCATATGTGAACCTGAACACTAGATCCTGCCTGCGTCATCAAACCGATCGGGCCAAATAGAATAGCCAACTACCAGATCCAAAGGCTATTCATAAAACTTCACGGGCCAAGTACGGAAGCCAACTACCAGATCCAAAACCAGCCATGCAACTGGCCGAGGCAAGTATCTTAAGCTAACGTACCAGAGCCTACCGTCTCACGAGATATGACCGTGGCAAGTATCTTAAGCTATCTACCAGAGCCTGCCGATACACGAGAAATGACCAGGACAAGTATCTAAAGTGTGCCTGTAACCACATGTACAAATCAAGCCCGTGATCGCTCGTCACCGCGGCAAGCTTCATGGATTAGCGGTCCATGGACTAATATCATAACCCGGGAATTTAACCCTCACAATGACCGCATGCCCCGACATCTTACCTCGGTATAAGCATGGCCATGAAACCATCCCATCGACGCATACGTGGACCATCCATCGTGTCGGTATGTCAAAGGAAATAACAATATAATACTCAAAGTGGGCCACGTGCAGTGGGCCAACGTGTCGATATGTCAAAAGAAACAACAAGATAACACTCATAGTTGAAGCATACCCGTGGACAATCGATCGTGTCAGTATGTCAAACTATCAACCAAATAGCCGCCCTCCGTGAGACGCCAGGTACGTAATCAAAACACTTGCACAACAAAGCTATCACAACAAGCATAGGCAAGTTCAACGTACTTTCATTTTATGTCAACAATCCGGGTTTCAACCCCAAAATACTACTTACTTTCATTCTTTCAAAAATACCTCTTTTTTCGTAAAAGCCACACGATACTATCACTCGTAGTATCAAAATACGTTTTCTTTTCAAACCAAATTACTACACCTTCAGAAAATCTTTACAAGGCTTTTAAAATCAAGTACTCTATACTTTTTAAACCAAGTGCTTTACAGTTTTAAGATAACATCAAGTATACTTGTAAAACCCCGTAACTTACTCTTTTCAAAACAAGTAACCCATACTTAAATCAAGTTACTTATCCTTTTCCGAAATCAAGTCGTTTATAAGTCAAGTCTCTTATCTTTCAAGATCAAGTCTCTTAACTTTCAAAATCAAGTCGTTTAGCTTTCAAAATCAAATCTTTCGTTTATCTTCATAAAGTCGTTATAACTAACTTCCCATAAAGCCATTATAACACTTTATGTTTTAAACAAACAAAATTCATTTCACACACGTACGTCTACCGTACTATATAGTTCACAACAATCATGCTCAAGAGTATAGGAAAAATCACATACCCTCGCGACGATTATCGACAATTAGCAAAAATCTCCAAAGTACTATAATCATGCTAGCCTTTTCCACTCTTCAAGTAGAATACGCTACTCGCAGTATTTCAACCTATAAAGGCCACCAAACGTCTATCAACTTCTCGATCTCTTTGTAGCACATTTCAACGTACAAGGTTCCTTATTCTACGAAAAATTCAAAGACCTCCCCGCAACCACATAAAACTCCTCCTCTATCAGGTCCGCTACCAAGCCAACAACTCGAGGGGTTACACGTCTAACGGGGCGTGTACAATTGTCCACAATAATACTACAAGTCTCATCAGAATACAGTCCAATGTAAATACAGTTCAATTCTTATCATTCTTCTTTCCACATATAATATTCTCAATTATGACTACTACAACATGTAATATCCAATTACAATAGGGGGACAAAGATCATTACCTCGATAAGCCCAAAATTATCCAAGATTAATAAGTCGATCCTGAGAAACGTTTAGCTCCTATTCCTTACGCTCCAACCCGCTACAAGGAACCCTTAGAAGTTTCTAAACAACTTCTCTTAACACTTCATCCAAGCTATGAAGATTTTTCTAGGGTTTCATTTTGCGACTAAAGGAATAAAGTAGTATTTCCGGGCTCTTAGTATTGAAATAACCTTGGAATACTACTAGGGATACTAGGCTAGGGTATTCGGGATTATACAACAACACTTGAAGTATTTTCTACACAAAGTGGGGGGGGGGGGGTGGACGAGAGCAACCTAAGGGAGGGAGTATGTTTTTGCCTTGGAAAAATCTTTAAGTGTGGGATGAATAAAGTCTTGCACTAAGGGGGTATTTATAGAGAAATCAAAGGCCAAGATCATAGCAAGTGTGTGGTCTAGATTGGGCCATGTGTGTGTGGGCCCCACCACACCACATGGCCAACAAAAACAAGAGCCAAATGTCATGGCCATTTCGGCGAGGACAGTGGCTGAACAACAGGCCCAATTACATGGCCACCTAAGGGGGTGACACGTGTCTCCCCCTTACTCGTCCAAAATATTTCATCTTTCGAAAATATCCAAAATATCAAAAAATCTCGAAAACAAAGTGGGCCCCACAAAACCGCAAATTTTCCCCGTGGGTCCCACGTGACCAAAACCGAAAATAAAATTCAATAATTCTAATATAATCCAGGAAGTCCAAATACCAAATCTGGGAATCCGATTCCCATTAACGAACCTTTTTCCTTCACAAAATCCGGAAACTTTTTCGTCGAAAAATCACATCTTTCTTTCTTTCCAATATTACTGTCGTATTCTCGTACGTACGTCCTCACATACATACCCTGGAACTACGGGGTGTAACATTCTTCCCCCCTTAGAAACATTCGTCCCGAATGTTCCTTCTAAGTCTCCAAACATGCTTGCGCCGGTATAGTCTTCACCACCACACTTACAAAACCGATCATGCCACCAATGGCCAGAATATAACATGTGCGCAAAGCTTAAATCCAAGCCAATGAGGAATCACCTCTAACATCACAAAAAGCTCCCACCCATTCTCTAAAAGATACTCCCTTCGCATCTTCACTTCACAAAAGAAATGATCACTACCGTTCTCATAACACATGTTCGCTTCCTTTCTTACTCGTCGTACCCTTCTCGTACACCTGAACTCTCTATAGTACACGTTTCACACTTCAGTTACCGCTTCAATTTCCTCTAAGGCCATTTCTGACCTTCACGTTCCGATCCTGGTCGAACGCATCCACGAACTCGTACGATGGTCACCTAAACAATGGCCTAGCACCCTCGCGACCCTATCACATAGCGGGACCACCACAAATTTACCTTACTTCAATCCGGGCTGCGGGTTGACCCGCAATCTTGTTACACCCCGTAATTCAAGGACATGTTTAAGAGAATGTACGTAAGGAACACGAGACTTGAAATTGGTACGAAAGGAAGAATTGTTTTTCCGACGGAAAATCTTCCGAACGTCGGAAAGGAAAAATGTTCGTTGAGGAGAATTAGATTCTCAAAATGCATTATTTGAAGAGTATGGAACTTATTAACATTATGGAAATTTATTTTTACGGATTTGGTCATGTGGGGCCCACCCGAGGAATGTTTACGTTTTGTGGGGCCCGCGAGGGTTACAAAATTTTATGGACGAATGGGAGGGCGACATGTGGCACCCCCGCAATGGTCTTGGACGAAATTATTACTAGGGTAAAATGGTCATTGACCATCAAGGAAGATAAGTCTTCAAAGCTTGAGTTTATTGACTAGTCAACTTGTCCACTTGGCCAATTAATTAATTACTCTCATCTTAGCCACTCAAGTGTTGCAATCTAAGACATCCATTGTATTATATATACACAACTAGTGCAAGACTAGCTCTTTTAACACTTAGAAAAAAATCACAACACCTTGTTCTTCAACATTGAGCTCTCGGCTTTAGTGTATTATCCACACAAAAATTTTGTAGTTTTGATCCATTATTCACAAGACTTTAACCCTAGGTCCCTAAGGGTATTGTAAGGATATCTCAATAGAAAGATTTCGGAAAAACGACGTTTTCACGTTAGTCGCAAGGCGAAAACCTAAGTAGTTTTCCTAGTTTTGGATTGGAAATGGAAGAGAAGTTGGTTGTGAACTTCTAAAGGCTTCAAATAGCGAATTGAAGCGTAAAGGAAATGAGCTAAGAATTGTTAAGGAGCGACATTGAATCTTGGAAATTATAAGGGCTTGTAAAGGTAACATTTTTGTCGTTTTAGTAATTAAGATTACTTATTGTTGTAGCTATGGATATTAGCAAGTATGAGATATATATTATGAAGTTGATAAGTGTTATGGATATTGGAACCCTAATCCGAAAACTAGTATGTTTAGCCCCTAAGATTGTAATTCAATTGGATTATTAGTTTAAGTCGTCACATGTTATATAAAGAAGGAATTATAATTGTTAAGTTGTTTATGACTATATAACATGTTAGACCTAATAAGTTGGATTTAAAAAGAATTGGAAAGGACTTTGTGTTATTGAATAAGTTAGATGTGAATGGCCTTGATTAAGGACTTAATTGGTATTAATTGTGGGGCGGAAGTTTACACGTATTGTAAGGCGTGTAATCCCCTTTGATTGGTTGTTGTATTGAGCCTTAAATGTGGCGTGTTTGGTTATTGAATTCGGCCTTGAAAAAGGTGGCAAAGTATGTAGAAACAAAGGAAGTGTTGTCCGATTTTCCGTAGAATTTAGTGACTTTGCACTTAGAATATTCTACGTTCAAAGCTAGAGGTTAGTGGACGTATTATGGCCATTATAGGTTGAAGTACTAAGTATAGCATATTCTACTTGAAGGATGGAATAGCTATCAAGGTTGAAGTACTTCGGAGCATTTTGCTAATTGTCGATAATCGTCGCGAGGTATGTGAACCTCTTCCTTCTTTTGACATGATTCTATGTATGGAATATACATGTGGTACTATTTTATGATTCCTTCTACTCTTAGAAGTTAAGAGGTATGTATGTTGATTTACTCTACGTAAAGGTTATGTCTAAGTTATCCTAAGTTTTTACCATGTCTTATGGGGGATGTTGGTAAGAGTCGTTAGGAGGTATTTGGAACCAAGTTGACTTGGCTAAGTTACGGCACAAATGAGAATAAGTATCGAACAAGCCACTGCAGCGTTAATAAAGGAAAATATAATGACAATCAATTAAGTTAAAATGAGTAGAATTCTCCATCTGCATAGAAGCTAAGATAAGACAAAATTGTATTACATTTTCTAGATCATGGCTACTTGATTAAGATCGTTATAAATAAGTATAACTTATTCACAACGCACCAAAGTATATGTTACTTAATTTATAAGAATTTACGTATGAAGTTTTAAGACAATTAACCTCAAATTTTTAAAAGGTTAAGGGACTTTATTTTTCAAGTTATGGGACTTGATTCTTAAAGGAAGAAATGAATTGATTTAAAGAATACTTGATTTGGAAAGTATTGATTTCTTGCTATTCTAAAGTTAAGAAACTTGTTTTCTTAAAAGTTAAGAGACTTGAAGTATTTTGAAAGCTATGTGATTTGATTTGAAAGTATAAGTCTCTTGGTTATAAAAGGAATGAATTTGTCTAAGACATAAAGAGTTATAACGGCTTTATGGTAAGTTGGTTATAACAACTTTATGGAAGATTAAAAGAACGGGTTTCTTCAGTAATGTAAGCAAAGAAATGATTTGAAATAAAGAAGGACAAATTGTTTTAAAGGTACCAATTGCTTAAGGTTTTTAAGAAAGAAGTCACTTGATTTAGAAGCCGGTAAATGTATTTCTAAAAAGGTATTGTGACTTGTCTTGAAAAGTAGATATGACTTGATACTACGGTTATTAGTATCTTGGAAGTTTTATTTGAAAAGAGTCATTCTAAAGGAGTAGAGTGCGTGAGTACGTTGGGTTAAATTCGGATTTTATATGACATTATCGCGTCGAAATGGCGGGCAAGATACCTTTATGGGCGCACTATATGACATTATCGCGTCCCGTAAATGGGCGGGCAAGATACCTTATGGGCGGCTATGTGACTTTATCGTGTCGTGAATGGTAGGCGGTATACCTTTATGGGCGGACTATGTGACTTTATCGCGTCCCAGTTGGGTAGGCGATAGGCGTCCTCCATAAAGGGCGGATTTGTTATGCAAGGTAAGTAAGTTATATGGAAATGAACTTGACGGTTTTCCTGAGCATGTACGTAAGAATGTGACTATAACTTTTATGAAAAAAAATGGGTAAAGATAATAAGGTACGATTAAGTTCACGAGATGATAATGACACGGTAGGATCTGGTATTTACCCTTTTTATACTTGCCCCTGTTATTCTTTTGTACAGTTATGATTTGTTTACTGTACCTTATTTTCCGTTCCATATTCGCACTGTTATCGACCCGCCGAGGCTGCGTTCATGTCCGCAGTTTAGGTACGATTGTGGATCCGCGAGCTTAGGATCCTGGTTCAGCATTTTGAGATAGCTCCAATGTTCCGGAGCTTGTCGTCATGGTTATATATATACAGGGGTACGGCGGGGCCTTGTCTCGTCATAGTATTTGTTCAAATCTTAGAGGTCTGTATTCATCTGTGGGCTGGACTGGCTAGAGTTGTTTTTACATTGTTAAACAGTGTAGACCCTTTCGGGTAATTTTTATGTTATGGCCGCCTTATCGGCTTGGCCTTAGTTTTTGATAAAAGAAAAAAAAAAGTGACATTTATCTTCCGCAGTTTGTTATGTTGTATGATTAGAAGGGTGCCCAGGTAGGGCACCAGTCGCGGCCCGGGGTCGGGTCGTGACAAATCTGGCCTCAACCCGACCCATTTATCGCGCCAACTCTTGTTCCCCGATCCGGAACAATCTCACTAATCAAGTCACGAAAACCTAGTGGTATTCTTAGCCCAACTACCCTCTTTCACTTCACACCACTCAGGGACTTATCACACAAATATACCCCACGTATACTATGCACTCCGACAAAGGTCAATCGTAAAAATCTTTACTCAAGACGACCTCGCATCTAAGGTCTCCACGCGTAATATTCTAAGGCTCGCCATTTTCCTGTCCCCAAACTTACCTCTTCAACTAATCATGTTCTCTAAATCACAATTTACACAATGCTATCTGAACATAATACTTAACACATCATCATATCATCAATGCATACTAGTCTCTAGAGGGTTAAGGATATACCTGCAATCAAATAGACGGTTCCAAGGACCGCTAGAACTGGGAACTTCCACCATGACCCCTGCCATGGCCTGCCGGTGTATGAACATCCTGCCTAGCTATTGAAGGCGAAGAACCCGCAACTGATCCCGAAGGCCGAGTCTCTACATCCGCGCTACCTCCGGTCGGACAATTTCTCGCAAAATGGCCCTGCTGGCCGCATGTAAAACAAGCCCTCTGAATACCGTGACACTCCCCCGCATGGGGTTTACCACACTGGCCACACTGAGGTCGGGGTGGCTTCATCTGGCCAACACCCCTACTCCCCCGAAAACCTGGAACCCTTGGAGCCCTGACCTGCTCCTGAATACTCTGGATGCCCTGAAGACTGTAGAGGACCACTCTGTACTGGCGGAGGCGTATAACTAGTCTGCTACTGAGGCGGTCCACATCGAAAGTTACCAAAGGACCCTATTGTCCTGGCTTCTTCTGCTGGTATTGGTCAATCCGTCGGTCTCTCCGTTCCTCACACCCAAGTGCATAATCCTGCATGCGGGCAATGTCCATGCCCGGCTGAAGAGCTACGCCCGAGCAAGCCTCTGCCAAGTAGTCATCGAGACTCGTGACGTAGCGGTGCACTCTGTCCTCCATATCTGCCACTAACGCAGGGACATATCGAGCCAACGAGTCGAACTCCACGTTGTACTCCCGAACCGTACGCCCTCTCTTTCTCAAGATCGTAAATCGTCGGCGTGCTCTCCTCATCCGCGGAGGCAAGAAATGGTAAATGCCTCCGAATTCGTCCACAAACGGTGGAGCGCATGCTCCCCGGGACGCCTCGCGAATCAAACCCGATCGCGGATCACGCGGACGCGAACCTAAGACCATCGACTCGGTCTCGGCCTTGATCACTCTCATGATCCGTCAGAATCGCTTCGGATGAACTCCTGCGGATCATCCTGTTATACCGTATTTCAGATGTATGCGTGGGGCGTGCGTAGAAAAGTTTGGGCTTTAAAAGTGGCTTGGCCGATTTTACTTTGTGCACAACACCCGGTTAGAGTCGTTTTTCGACGAAACGTTTTACATAACTTGCGAAGGGAAAATTCCGGCTATGTCATTTTTAATTTTTGCGGATTTTTCCGAGAGACGAAACATTTTGGACCAACAAGATGGCGACACTTGGCACTCTCTCATTGGTGGGCTTTGGGGCGGCAACATGGACGATTTCCTTGACATTTTTGTCAAGTAGTAGGTAGGATATTTTGTGGTAGATGGATAAGGTGCACATGGATGAATCTTGGCCCTACACTTGCCTTGCACTTGGCATGATCTTGGCCATTGGTTGGCCTTTGCTTGACCTATAAATACCCCCCCTTTGAAGACTTCTTCATCCATTCCTAAACTTTCCTAAGTCTTGAGAGCTTCCCCCGTTTGTGGGGTGTTCTCGTCCTCCCCTGTGAGGCCCCAGTGAGAGCCCTCCCCTTGGCCGAGTACCCCCAGTGGGGTTGGCCGAGGTATACACCCTCTTTGTGGTGTTATCTCGTATATATACCCCCCCTCTTGGTAGAAATACTCTCAAAAGTATTGTTGTTATACCCAAATTACCTTAGCCGTATACCTTGTAGTATTCCAAAGATACCTCTATCGTAGAGTCTGAAATACTACAGATGTCCTTATGTCTCAAACCGAAACCCTAAGGAAAATCTCCATAGTTGGTTGGAGTATTATGTAGAGGTCGCGTAGAGCTTCTAAGGGTTGTTTGGAGCGGGTTGGAGCACCCGGAGTAGGAGCTAAGCGTTGCTAAGGATCGACATTTTACTTGGATAATTATGGGCTTATCGAGGTAATTATCTTGTCCCCCTATTGTAATTGGAAATTACATGTTGTAGGAATATATAGATGAAGTATACTATATATAGGCAACATGGTTTTGCAATGTCTTTGGACTTAAGCTGAATTTAAAGAAGAGAATCGAATCAGTAATTACGTGGACCGTATTCAGTAGACTTGTGTAGTTTGACGGGTAGGGAAGGGCTGCCCGAATTTCCATAGAATCTTATATCTAGATTTAATCTACCGAGTAGTCTAGACTTTGATAGACTTGTATAACCTTTATAGGTTGAATGTTCTGTGAGTAGCATGTGCTACTTGAAAGGTGGACAAGGCTAGCCGGGTTATAGCCGTGGAGCGATTTGCTAATAGTCGATAATCATCGCGAGGTATGTGATTCTCCCTATCCTCTTGAGCATGATATTTTAAAAGAATATATATATATACGGTGACGTGCGGCGTGCTAATTGAACGTAGTTGCGGCAATGTCTTTTGACTTAAGCCCGAATAATAAAGATCTTGAAGTATTTCAAGATAATTAAGAACCGCTTTTAAAGAAGAGTAATACTTGGTTTTAAAGCTTAAGAGTTATACTAGCTTTATGGGAAGTTAGGTATAACGACTTAAGAGAGATAAAACGAATGATTTATTGATTTTAGAAGTTAAGAGACTCGATCTTGTAAGATAAGAGACTTAACGTAAATGAATTATATGAATTTTTGTGTGAAACCTCATTCGTGAGTAATGAGTACTTGGTTTTTAAAAGGGATAATGTTTCTTGATTTGGAAATCGAATGTGTATCGACAAACCATTGCGGCGTTAATAAAGGAAAATGTATTGAATAATTAAGTATTATTAAAACCAAGAGAAACTCCATCCGCATGAAGCTAAGATGAGACAAAATGATATTTCTAGATCATGGTCGCTAATAAGATTGATTATGAACAAGAATAACCTACTCATATAAGGCATATGTTTCTCATTGTTTAAAAGAGAATTATATTCTTAAATGAATAAGACTATGAACCCCGAAACCTTTCTAAAATAAGAAACGTGAACATTTGAAATTAGGCAAACTTGAACGTTTGGAAAATAATGTGGTTACTTGATTTTACAAAGAGAAGTGTTTTGATTTACTTCAAAAGATAATCACTCTATTTTCATATACTACGGGTATTGTGTGATTTTTGTGAAAGTAACGTATCTTTTAAAGAGTTAATGTATGAAGTACTTTGGGGATAAAAACCCGATCTTGTTAATCATATAGTAGAAAGTACCTTGTGTGTATAACTTGATTGTGTTGGTTTGTGATAGCCTTGTAATACTTTCTTGTTGATTTGTTAAGTAAACATGCTAGGATGCTACGTGTGTTAGTATCTTGTGATGTTTGTGTAAAGGGGTTTCCCTTGATTGTGCTTATGTTGTTTAAACGATAAACTGTTATGTTGGTATTATATCACTCACCTTGATTCCAGGGGTTAAGCTGCCCTCCGATGCGGGGTAGACTCAGGCGGGTCTGTGTGACCTATGATTCGAGAATACCTTATGCAGTGCAGTGGCCTATGCGGAATCGCGGAGTTCGTGTTAGTGTCGCGGCCCTTGTGGTCACGTGGTCTATGTGGCTACGCGACGGCGAGTCAGAAGGCTGCAGGAGTAGCTACCCTCGATGCGGGTAATACCTCATGCGGGCCATTCGAGTGGCCCGTGCGAGTCGCGGGAAGTTCGTGGCTAGACGCGCATTAGATCTGCGCGAGTGGCGGCTTTGATCATGTGACGGTGCAGACAGATCTCGTGATGATTTACGACACTTGTTTGTCTTGTGGGTTTTAGTAGTTGGCTATGCCTTACTTACCGTGACGGTTTTATGATGACACAGTAGACTCGTGTTCATGTGTATTTCTTGGTGTTTTTATATATCATGATCGCTATGCGGTGAGGAAGGTATTCCACGCATGATTGATGTTGTGGGCGTGAGACCCATTGTTATATTTTAGTGATGACTTTGAGGCGTGAGTCCCCGACTTGACATGATCGCTATTTATTGTGAATCGTAGTTTGGTTATCATACATGTCTCTCCGCTTTATATAGACTACTATGATTTCATTTCTGATATTTTGATTTCACATACTTGGTACTGTTAGATCGACCTCTCCCGGGGCTGCGTTAATGCCGCAGGTAAAGGTACACCAGTCGTTGATCCTCGCTCTTAGTGTCACAGTTCAGCGCTTGGGAAGCTCCGTTCCTCGGAGCTTATCTTCGTATAGTCCCTGTTGTTGTAGGTGCCATTCGTGGTATGACGGCCCCGTCCGCCGTTGTTGTCATATCATTCGTAGAGTGCAGTAGTACCGCTGTGGCGGGGTTGTCATGGGATGTAATCGTCAATTTAAGTTTTCATATATACATGCGAAAGGCAATTTTTCTCGATTATTATTTCATACTTCATGTTGTTTCATGTTATTGTTTTATATTCACGATTTCTCGATGTATGACTACTTGGGTGCCTGGTAAGGCACGATCCACGCCCCGAACGGTCGTGACAAAAGTGGTATCGAGCGCTTAATCCTCGGAAAGTGTCTACAGATCGTATCCAAGAAGTCTTGATTATCGGTGTGTTGTGCACCACGCCAATAATCGTGGGCTATAGGATATTTAGGATTGGTTTCCATTCTTCTCACTCGAGATCGTGCCTTAGAGTGTGTTGTAAGTTGGACCTCTAACGTATTTCTTTCCCTTATCGCTATGCCTCCGCGTAGGCAAACCCGCCCGAGGAGGCAAAGCGGCGGAGGCTGAGTAGAGTTCGAGAGGTTACGAGGGCACGTGCCCAATCATTACCTAGGTAGTGCTTCATTCGGGAGTTCTCGACGCCACTAGCCCCAAAGCAGAGTTTTAGCACGGGCGGCGGTTCCTCTGCGGCCATGATATTTGAACCTTCGCCCACGGCCAGGGGACGAGAATATAGATCGCAAAGAGCGACCACATTAGCTATGGATTTGGCTACGGAGAGTATACCGATGTACCGCAAGTCTTGATAACTATCTAAGAGAGGTTGTACAAGAGTAATTCTTCCATTAGGCTTGAGCATGGCACGTATGCGGGCTTATGCGCGAGCCGAGAAACGTGAGATCGACGGGTTAACGAGGACAACAGAGAGGGCGTAAGCAGGTCCTTTGGTAACTTTCGAGGCGAATCGCCTCACCAGCAGATTGATTATGCACATCCACCAGTGCAGAGTGGTCCTCCACAAGGTTCAGGACGTTCGGGGTATGCAAGAGTTGGTCAGAGCTCCATATCTTCCGGTTCACAGTGTGGCAGACGTCATCCCGGGGAATGTCGTCTTTTAGTTGGTACTTGCTTTACCTGCGGCCGACAGGGCCATGTGCGGAAAGGATGCCCTAGTAGGAAGGATGCTAGTAGGAGGACTTAGCCTTCAGTATCAGTGGGTAGTTCGTCACCTTCCTTAGCTATGCGCCCTACGGGGCAGGTTTGATTAGAACGACTAAGGGGAGTGAAGCAGTGAATACAGATAGATCTTTAACCCTCTAGGGAAAAGTATGTGTGATAAGGTGAGTATACCTTAAGTGTTATATTCTGATAGCATTGTGTAAATTGTGATTAGAAATCTTGGTTAGTTAACCAAGTAAGATTTGGGGGATAGAGAAAGTGTGAGCCTTAGAGCTTTATACGTAGAGACCTTAGAGGTATGGCCATCTCGGGTAAAGATGTATTGTTATGTTTGATCCTTATCGGAGTGCATAGTGCACGTGAGCTATGTTTGTATAAAAAGTCCCTGAGTAGTGTGAAATGAAAGAGGGTAGTTGAGCTAAGAAGACCGCTAGGTTTTTCGTAACGTGATTAGTGAGAGTTTTCCCGGATCGGGGAGCTAGTGTTTTGCGCGTTGCTGGGTCGGGTTGAGGCCACGTTGCGGGTCAACCCGCGGCCTGTATGGTGGTGGGGTCAGTTTGTGGTGGTCCCGCCTTGTGATAGGGTCATGAGGGTGTTAGGCCCAAGTTTAGTTAACCAGCGTACTAGTTCATGGATGCGTTCGACCGATGAGTCGGGCGATGGGGCAGCCCATCGTGGTTTTTGATCGGACCGTATACTCAAGCAGTGTTGTTATATCGTAAAGGTTGTAAGGCTGCAGGTGCCTACCTTCACCTTATGGCGACAGTGGGCCTGTGTTACTGTTTCTTTTTCTTTCTAAGAGTTTTACCAGCAGGTTAGGAACTGGTGAGACTCGATCGCATTCGCCCTCGGGCGGTGTTTCGATTTCGGGTAGTTGTGGATTGTTGTCTCGTGGAGGAGTGTTTAAGCTACCATTTCGATTCGGTTGTCGTCTTACGGCCTTGTAGGGCGGAAGTGTAAGTTCGGCCGATTGGTTCGATATTGGCAAAGTTCAGATAGTTGGTTCAGGCTTGTTCCAGCAGACTATGGATAGGGTGAAGCTTGTCTAGAAGAGGTTTTGGCAGCTCAGAGAAATCGTGCGGATAATCGGCGACGACGCTTAGAGTTCGAGTTGGTCGGTCTTCTTGAAGGTACCACCCGATTAGGGTGTGACGAGTTTTGGAACCAAGCGGAGAATAAATGTGGTAAGTTATGAGAAAGAGTTCGAGTGCGCAATGGCACGACACGTAGCGAAGAAGTGCGGCATGTATGGCGAGCATAGATGTGATCTTTTCTTTTGTAAAAAGAAGGTGCGAAAGAAGTATATTTTAGACCCCGGTGAGAGGTGTTATGTGGTGATGCTAAGATGTGTTTACTCGTTGACTTGGATGTAGTATTTGCGTAGTTGTTTCCATGGCCAGCGTGGCGTGATCGCTCGTAAGTATAGTAATGAAGACTATCTTCGCGCGCGCTTGTTTGAGGCTTAGAAGGAACATTCGACGAATGTTTCTAAGGAGGAGAATGTTATACCGTATTTCCGGTGTATGTACGTAGGACGCACGAGAAAAGTTTGGGCTTTAAAAGTGGCTTGGCCGATTTTACTTTGTGCACAACACCCGATTAGAGTCGTTTTTTGACGAAACGTTTTACATAACTTGCGAAGGGAAAATTTCGGCTATGTCATTTTTAATTTTTGCGGATTTTTCCGAGAGACGAAAAATTTTGGACCAACAAGAGGGCGACACTTGGCACCCTCTAATTGGCGGGCTTTAGGCGGCAACACGGACGATTTCCTTGACATTTTTGTCAAGTAGTAGAGGATATTTTGTGGTAGATGGATAAGGTGCACATGGATGAATCTTGGCCTACACTTGCCTTGCACTTGGCATGATCTTCGCCATTGGTTGACCTTTCTTGACCTATAAATACCCCCTTTGAAGACTTCTTCATCCATTCCTAAACTTTCCTAAGTCTTGAGCTTCCCCTTTGTGTGGTATTCTCGTCCTCCCCTCGTGAGGCCCTCGCCGAGAGCCCCTCCCCCTTGGCGAGTACCCCACAGTGGGGTTGGTGGGGTATACCCCCTTTGTGGTGTTATCTCGTATATATACCCTCTTGGTAGAAATACTCTCAAAGTATTGTTGTTATACCCAAATTACCTTAGCCGTATACCTTGTAGTATTCCAAAGATACCTCTATCGTAGAGCAGGAAATACTACAGATGTCCTTTTTGTCTCAAACCGAAACCCTAAGGAAAATCTCCATAGTTGGTTGGAGTATTAAGTAGGTCGCGTAGAGCTTCTAAGGGTTGTTTGGAGCGGGTTGGAGCACCCGGAGTAGGAGCTAAGCGTTGCTAAGGATCGACATTTTACTTGGATAATTATGGGCTTATCGAGGTAATTATCTTGTCCCCCTATTGTAATTGGAAATTACATGTTGTAGGAATATATAGATGAAGTATACTATATATAGAATCAACATGGTTTTGCGGCAATGTCTTTGGACTTAAGCTGAATTTAAAGAAGAGAATCGAATCAGAATTACGTAGGGCGTATTACAGTAGACTTGTGTAGTTTGACGGGTAGGGAAGGGCTGCCCGAATTTCCGTAGAATCTTGTATCTAGATTTAATCTACCGAGTAGTCTAGACTTTGATAGACTTGTATAACCTTTATAGGTTGAATGTTCTGTGAGTAGCATGTGCTACTTGGAAGGTGGACAAGGCTAGCCGGGTTATAGCCGTGGAGCGATTTGCTAATAGTCGATAATCGTCGCGAGGTATGTGATTCTTCCTATCCTCTTGAGCATGATATTTTAAAAGAATATATATATAGTACGGTAGACGTACGCGTGCTAATTGAACGTAGTTGTACGGCAATGTCTTTTGACTTAAGCCCGAATAATAAAGATCTTGAAGTATTTCAAGATAATTAAGAACTGTTTTTAAAAGAAGAGTAATACTTGGTTTTAAAAGCTTAAGAGTTATACTAGCTTTATGGGAAGTTAGGTATAACGGCTTAAGAGAGATAAAACGAATGATTTATTGATTTTAGAAGTTAAGAGACTTGATCTTGTAAGATAAGAGACTTAACGTAAATGAATTATATGAATTTTTGTGTGAAACCTCATTCGTGAGTAATGAGTACTTGGTTTTTAAAGGGATAATGTTTTACTGATTTCGGAAATCAGAATGTGTATCGACAAACCACTGCAGCGTTAATAAAGGAAAATGTATTGACTAATTAATTATTATTAAAACCAGTAGAAACTCCATCCAGAAGCTAAGATGAGACAAAATGATATTTCCTAGATCATGGTAATAAGATTGATTATGAACAAGAATAACCTACTCACATATAAGGCATATGTTTCTCAGATTGTTTAAAAGAGAATTATATTCTTAAATGAATAAGACTATGAACCCTAAACCTTTCTAAAATAAGAAACGTGAACATTTGAAATTAGGCAAACTTGAACGCTTGGAAAATAATGTTGTTACTTGATTTTACAAAGAGAAGTGTTTTGATTTACTTCAAAAGATAATCACTCTATTTTCATATACTACGTATTGTGTGATTTTTGTGAAAGTAACGTATCTTTTAAAGAGTTAATGTATGAAGTACTTTGGGGATAAAACCCGATCTTGTTAATCATATAGTAGAAAGTACCTTGTGTGTATAACTTGATTGTGTTGGTTTGTGATAGCCTTGTAATACTTTCTTGTTGATTTGTTAAGTAAACATGCTAGGATGCTACGTGTGTTAGTATCTTGTGATGTTTGTGTAAAGGGGTTTCCCTTGATTGTGCTTATGTTGTTTAAACGATAAACTGTTATGTTGGTATTATATCACTCACCTTGATTCCGGTTAAGCTTCCTCGACGCGGTAGACTTCAGTAGTCCGTGTGACCTATGATTCGAGAATACCTTATGCGGTGCAGGTGGCTATGCGAAACTACGGAGTTCGGTGTTAGTGTGCGACCTGTGGTCACGCGGTCTATGTGGCCACGCGGACGGCGAGTCCAGAAGCTGCCGGGAGTAGCTACCCTGATGCAGTAATACCTCATGCGGGCCATCGAGTGGCCCACGCGGAGTCGCGGGAAGTTCGGGGCTAGACGCGCGCATTAGATCTGCGGCGAGTGGCGGCTTTGATCATGTGACGGCCTAGATAGATCTCATGATACGATTTACGACCTTGTTTGTATCGCGGTTTTAGTAGTCGGCTATGCCTTCGTACTTACCGTGCGGTTTTATGATGACACAGTAGGACTCGTGTTCATGTGTATTTCTTGGTGTTTTTATATATCATAGACTGCCGGCAGTGAGGAAGGTATTCCACGGGCATGATTGATGTTGTGGGCGTGAGACCCATTGTTATATTTTAGTGATGACTTTGAGGGCGTGAGTCCCTGACTTGACATGACTGCTTATTTATTGTGAACTGTAGTTTGGTTATCATACATGTCTCCTGCTTTATAGACTATTATGATTTCATTTACGATATTTTTTTCACATACTGTACTGTTGTATCGACCTCCTTGAGGCTGCGTTCATGCCGCAGTAAAGGTACACCGATCGTTGATCCTCGCTCTTGGGTCACGCAATTCAGCATTTGGGAAGCCCGTTCCTCCGAGGCTTATCTTCGCATAGTCCTGTTGTTGTAGGTGCTACATTCGAGGGTATGGCGAACCGCCCGTCGTTGTTGTCATATCATTCGTAAGTGCATGTAATCTTGTTGTGGGCGTGGTTGTCATGGGATATCGCTTCAATTTAAGTTTTCATATACGCCGAAAGGCAATTTTTCTCAGATTATTATTTCATACTTCATGTTGTTTCATGTTATTGTTTTATATTCCGCTGATTTCTCTGATGTATGACTACTGGGGTGCCCGGGTAAGGAACCAGTCACGGGGCCCGGAACGGGTCGTGACACATCCTCAGGCCTCGACCCGTAGAATTCAGGTGGGCTGCAACTCAAAATGTCCCGTAGTCTCAAACTATCCGATCGGGGGTGAACTACGGGTGCTACTGGAACCTCCGACTCTCGTCTGTCCTCGTGTCTAGCCACAATCCTAGCTAGTAACTGGGCCATCTCCTTGTAACCCATATCCTCTGTTCCTGGCCGTGGGACTGGAGGCTCAGTTATCGTGGCCTCGCAGAGAGACGGCTTTTCTACTCAGCCTCCTCTCGCGCTTTGCCCTTCTGGGCTCTGGTTGCCTTGCGTGGAGGCATAGCTGGTACAAAAGAGATACGTCAGAGGGAGTCCAACTTATAACACAGCTCTAAGGCACGATCTCAGAGTGAGAAGAATGGAAATCAATCCTAAATATCCTGTAGCCTCCTGATTATTGGTGTGGTGCACAACACGCCGATAATCAAGACTCTACTAGATACGGTCTGTAGACACTTTCTGAGGATTAACTGCTCTGATACCACTTTTATCATGACCCGACCTCGGGCCCGCGACTAGTGCCTTACCCCGGGCACCCTAGTGATACAACATCAGAGAAAATCAGCGGAAATAAAACTTAAACAGGAAACAAGATACAACATAAGAAAACAGGCTAACCAAAACGGTCACCTTTCTGTACATAAATTAAAAACTTGAACAGTTACATCCTTTACAACCCTGCCCACAACAGTACTACAGACCTCTAAGAGTTTTATAACAACAATGACGGGACAGGGCCCCGCCATACCCCTGAATGTACAAGAACCTACAATCTCAGGGAATCATACCAAAGATAAGCCTCCGGAGAAACGGAGCTTCCCAAACGCTGAACTGCGATCCTATGAGCGAGGATCAACAACTGGTGTACCTCTACCTGCGGCATGAACGCAGCCCCCCGAAGGAGGTCAGTACAACAGGTACCAAGTATGTGAAACTGAAAATACTGTAATGAAATCACATTTCATCATTTTATAAAACCATTTCGCAATAAGTAAACAATTATGTCAAGTAAGGGACGCATGTCCTCAAAATCATCACTCACACATAACTATGGGTCTCACGCCCACAATATCAATCATGCCTGTGGAACTCCTTCCTCATCGCCGAAGACATGATGTAAAACAACACCCATATGTGAACCTGAACACTAGATCCTGCCTGCGTCATCAAACCGATCGGGCCAAGTAGAATAGCCAACTACCAGATCCGAAGGCTAGTCATAAAACTTCACGGGCCAAGTACGGAAGCCAACTACCAGATCCAAAACCAGCCACGCAACTGGCCGAGGCAAGTATCTTAAGCTAACGTACCAGAGCCTACCGTCTCACGAGATATGACCACGGCAAGTATCTTAAGCTATCTACCAGAGCCTGCTGATACACGAGAAATGACCAGGACAAGTATCTAAAGTGTGCCTGTAACCACATGTACAAATCAAGCCCGTGATCACTCGTCACCGCGACAAGCTTCATGGATTAGCGGTCCATGGACTAATATCATAACCCGGGAATTTAACTGTTATACCCCGTATTTCCAGAGTATGTACGTGAGGACGTACGTATGAAAGTTTAAGCCTTAAGATTAGGCAAGGGACGAAAATATTTGTGCACAACTACCAAAAAGAATTGTTTTCCGACGAAACGTTTTCCAAACTTTGCGAAGGGAAAATTACGGCTATGTCATTTATAATTTTTGCGGATTTTTCCGAGAGATGAAATATTTTGGACCAATGGGAGGGTGACATGTGTCACCCTCAAAGTGGACGAATTGGAGGGCCTTGTCTTGCACGTTTTTGGCATTTTTGTGGCCTTAAACATTTGGTCAATGGTTGGTAGGATATTTGTGTGGTAGATGAGAAAGTGGGACCCACACAACACTTGTCCAAATCTTCACCCTACACTTGCCTACCACTTGTCTCAATCTTGGCCATTGGTTGGCCTATAAATACCCCCCTTAGTTGAAGGATTTCTTCATTCCTCAAATGACTTCTAAGTCTTAAAAATCTCTCCCTCTCTTGTAGTATAGTTCTCGTCCAAGCCACCCTCCCCTTTGAGAAGCCTTGGCAAAATACCCCTTCCTCAAGCTTTCATCCAAAAATATCCCACTTGGTAGAAAAGTATTCTCAAGTATTGTTACTATTCCAAAATACCTTGAACCAAATACCTTGTAGTATTCCAAGGTTACCCTATACTAAAAGCCCGTAAATACTATTATACTTCCCTTCATCACAAAAACGAAACCTAAGGTAAATCTTCATAGTTGGTTGAAGTGCTAAGTAAGTTGTTTGGGAACTTCTAAGGGTTGTTTGGAGCGGGTTGAGCGCCTGAGTAGGAGCTAAACGTTGCTCGGGATCGACATTTAAACTTGGATAATTTTGGGCTTACCGAGGTAAATACTCTTCTTATATTGTAATTGGAAATTACATGCGTAGTAGTATAGAAATGTATATAAGATACATGAAGGATATTCTGAAGAAGAATTAAACAGATTTACATGGGAATTTGTATTCTGATGAACTTGTGTAGCTTAACGGGTAGGAAGTCTTTGCGATTTTCCGTAGAATAGAGAACCCCCCTGCTTAGAATATTCTACAGAGTAGTCTAGACGTTGATGGACGTATATGACCTTTATAGGTTGAATGTTCTGCGAGTAGCGTGTTCTACTTGAAAGGTGGACAAGGCTAGCCGGGTTATAGCAGTGGAGCATTTTGCTATGTGATTCTTCCTATCCTCTTGAGCATGATATTTTAAAAGAATATATATAGTACGGTAGACGTACGTGTGTTAACTGAACGTGGTTTTTACTGCGATGTCTTTTGACTTGAGTCTAAATGATAAGAATCTTGAAGTATTTCAAAAGAATTAAGAACTGTTTTTGAAAGAAGAGTAATACTTGGTTTTAAAAGCTTAAGAGTTATACTAGCTTTATGGGAAGTTAGGTATAACGACTTAAGAGAGATAAAAAGAATGGTTTATTGATTTTAGAAGTTAAGAGACTTGATCTTAAAAGACAAGAGACTTGACTAAATCAATTAATATGAATTTTGTTAAAAAGTGTGAAACCTCATTCGTGAGTAATGAGTACTTGGTTTTTCAAAGGAATAATGTTTTACTGATTTTGGAAATCAGAATAAGTATCGAACGAACCACTGCAGCGTTAATAAAGGGAAATGTATTGACTAATTAAGTATTATTAAAACCAGTAGAAACCTAGATGCATAGAAACTACGATAAGATAAAATGATATTACATTTCCTAGATCATGGCTGCTTTAATAAGATTGTTATGAACAAGAATAACCTACTCACACATAAGGTATATGTTTCTCAGATTGTTTTAAAAAGAGAATTTTATTATCAAATGATTAAGACTATGAACTACAAAACCTTTCGAAAATGAGAAACTTGAGCATTTGAAATTAGGCAAACTTGAACGTTTGGAAAATAATGTTGTTACTTGATTTTACAAAGGGAAGTGTTTTGGTTTACTTAAAAAGATAGTCACTCATTTTTTTTATACTACGGGTATTGTGTGACTTTTGTGAAAGAAACGGATCTTTTAAAGAATTAACGTATGTAGTACTTGGGGGTTTGAAAGCCCGAACTTATTGACACAGAATAGAAAGTACCTTGTGTGAATAACTTGACTATGTTGGTTTGTGATAGCCTTGTAATACTTTCTTGTTGGTTTGATAAATAAACATGTTAGGATGCTACGTGTGTTAGTGTCTTGTAATGTGTTGTGTAAGGGGTTTCCTTGATTGTGCTTATGTTGTTTAACGATAAGTCGTTATGTTAGTATTATATCACTCACCTTGACTTGATCCCGGTTAAGCCGCCCTCCGACGCGGTAGACTCGAGCGATGCAGGACCATGATTCGAGATTACCTCATGCGGGTCCAGGGGACCTATGCGGAGCTACGAGAGTTCCAGGTTAGTGTGCGGCCTATATGGTCATGCGGTCTATGTGGCCATGCAGATCGCGAGTCGGGGCGATGCCGGAGTAGCTACCCTCGATGCGGGAATACCTCACGCGGGCTATGCGAGTGGCCTATCGGAGTGCGGGAAGTTCGAGGACTAGCGCGCATTAGATCTTCGCGGCGAGTGGCGGCTTCGATCATGTGGCGGTCTAGACAAATCTCATGATCTGATTTATGACCTTGCGATCGTGGGTTTTAGTAGTCGGCCACGCCTTCAGACTTACCGTGCGGTTTTATTATGACACAGGTGGGACCGTGTTCATGTGTATTCCTTGGTGCTTTTATATCATGAGATCACGGCGAGGGCGTATTCCACGCATGATTGATGTTGTGGGCGTGAGGCCCATAGTTATATTTGAGTGATGACTTTGAGGCGTGAGTCACGACTTGACATATTTGTTTATTTATTGTAATCGTAGTTTGGTTATCATATATGTCTCTGCTTTATATAGACTACTATGATTTCATTTACTGATTTTCGCTTTCACATACTTGGTACTGTTATCGACCTCGCCGAAGGCCGCTCATGCATGGTAGAGGTACACCGCTGTTGATCCTCGCCATGGGTCACAATTCGGCGTTTGGGAAGCTCCGTTTCTCCGAGGCTTATCTTGGGTATAGTCCTGTCGTTGTAGGTACTTACATTCGAGGATGGCGGGCCCCTGTCGCCATTGTTGTTATATCTTTCTTAGAAGTGCAGTAATCGTTGTGGCGAGTTTGTAAAGGATGTAACTGTTCGGATTTAAGTTTTTATATATATATGCCGAAAGGCAACTTTTCTCGAATAAGCTTTCACACTTCATGTTATTTCATGTCTTGTCTTATATTCGATTACTCGATGTATGTCTACTGGGTGCCTGGTAAGGCACTATCCACGCCCGGTTGGTCGTGACAAAAGTGGTATCGAAGCGATTAATCCTCTGAAAGTGTCTCTGACCGTATCTGTAGTCTTGATTATCGGTGTGTTGTGCACCACACGTATAATCATGAGGCTATAGGATATTTAGGATTGGTTTCTATTTTTCTCACTCTGAGATCGTTCTTAGAGCTGTGTTATAAGTTGGACCCCTAACGTATTTCTTTCCCTACTGCTATGCCTCGCGTAAGGCAACCCGGGAAGGGCGCAAGACAGGAGGCTGCGGGTAGAAACGCAGGGTTACGAGGGCACAGCCCAATCATCACCGGGTGGTGCTTCATTCGGGAGTTCTGCGACGACGTCGATCCAGCGAGTCTAGCGCAGGCAGTAGCGATTCATCGCGGCCATGATATTTGAACCTTCGTTCCACGACGATGCGAAAGTATGGTTTGCAAAGGCGACCACATTACTAGCTATGGATGTGGCTACCAGAGTGTATATTATGTATCGATTTATCACGGTCATGATGACTATCTAAGAGAGGTTGTGCAAGAGTAGCTCTTCATCAAGCTGAGCATGGCTCGCGTGCGGGCTTATGTGCAGGCAGCCGAGAAACGTGAGATCGACGGGTTAACCAAGAGCGGCGAAGAGGGCCGACGGCGTGGTCCTTTGGTAACTTTCGAGGCGACCGCCTCAAGAAGTCGATACGCACCTCCGCGGTCAGAGTGGTCCTCCGCACTTCGTGACGTTCGATATGAAAGAGTTGGTCGAGCTCGTGGCTTCCGTTCACGCCATACGTAGGTTCTAGCCACCGTTCAGATTTTCCTCGTTGTTCACAAGATGGCGGGCGCCATCCCGGAATGTCGTCTTTTGTTGGTACTTGTTTTACTGCGCGCCGTCGAGCTACGTGTCGAAAGGTGTCCTAGTAGGAAGGATGCAAGTAGGAGGACTCAACCCACGGATCGATTCGCGATTCGTGGCTCGGAGAGGAAGGGGTGTTAGCTCAGAGAGGCCACCCCACCTGTGGCGTTGTGGTAAGTATCATTGTGGAGTGTCGTACTTCTTCGGCTTGTTATGCTTTGCGGCAGCGGAGCCATTTGCGAGAAATTGTCCGAGGCAGTGGCGCGAATGTAGAGACTCACGCCGAGATCGGTGGCTAGTTCATCATCTTCCTAGCTATCGCCCAAAAGGCGTGATTGATTAGAACGACAAAGGGTAGTGAAGCAGTAGATACAGGCATATCCTTAACCCTCTAGAGATTAGTATGTGTGATAAGATGAGTATATCTTAAATGTTATGTTCAGATAGCATTGTGTTAATTGTGATTAGAAATCATGGTTAGTTAAAAGGGTAAGCTTGGGGTTAGGGAAGGTGTGAGCCTTAGAATGTTATACGTGGAGACCTTAGAGGCAAGGCCATCTTGAGTAAAAGATTATATTTGTGTTTGACCCTTATCGGAGTGCATAGTATACGTTAGATATGTTGTGTGATAAGTCCCTGAGTGGTATGATATGAAAGAGGGTAGTTGAGCTAAGAAGACCACTAGGTTTTCGTGACTCGATGGTGAGATTGTTCCGGACCGGGGAACAAGAGTTTTGCGCGATAGCGGGTCGGGTTGAGGACCGATCGCGGGTCAACCCGCGGCCTGTATTGTGGTGGGGTCAGTTCGAGGTGGTCCCGCCAGGTGGTGGGGTCACGAGAGTGTTAGGCCCAAGTTTAGTTAACCAGCGTACGAGTTCGTGGATGCGTTCGACCGATGGTCGGGCGATGGGTCGATCCTCTTGTCTTTCACCAAGACCGTTTACTCGGCGAGAGGTTATGCGAGATGTTATATCGCGAAGGTTGTAGGACCGCACGAGGTGCCTACTTTCACCTTATGACGCGGTGGAGCCAGTTACGCTATTTTTTTCCGGAGGTTTTACCAGCGTGGTTAGGAACTCAAAGTGAGTCTCGATGATCGCATTCGCCCTGGGCGTTGTTTGGATTTCAGGTAGCGCGAGGATTGTTGCCTCCTGTTGAGGGAGTGATTTATAGCTACCATTTCAGTATTCGGATATCGCCTTATGAAGCCTTGTAGGGGCGGAAGTGTAAGTTGCCGGTCGATTGGTTCGATGTTGGCAAGGTTCAGATAGTTGGGTCATACTTGTTTCAGCAGGATGCGGATAGGGTGAAGCTTATCCAGAAGAGGTTATTGGCAGCTCAGAGTCAACAGAAGCCGTGCGGGTAATCGGCGACGACGCTTGGAGTTCAGGTTGACAGATTTCTTGAAGGTACCACCGGAAAGGTGTGACGAATTTTGGAAAACAGAGAAACTTAGCCCGAGTTACTTGGGCATTTTGGATCATGTGAAGAATAGGCCAGTTGCTTATAAGTTAGCTTTGTCGTCCGAAGCGTAGAGGCGGTACGTCCGGTCTTTCATGTTGTTATGTGCAGAAAAGTATCGGAGATCCATCTAGATTGTTCCCAGTAATGATGACCAAGTTGGAGGTAGTAACCCAGAGATTTGGAAACTGAAGCACTAACAGAAATGTGGTATGTTATGAGAAAGAGTTCGAGTGTAAGAGAAGTGCAACGAGTAAGGAAGAAGCGAGCATGTGTTAAGAACATATGAGTGATCATTTCGCTTGTAAAGAAAAGGTCGCATGAAGTATCTTTTAGACCTTGGGTGGAAACTTTGTGATGTTAGAGGTGATTCCTCGTGGACTTGGATGTAAGTAATTGGCGTGTGTTATTTTGTGGCGGGTGTGGCATTGACAACTTGTTATGTTAAGAGGAACTTATCATTATACAGATCGAGAAGGAACATTCGGGACGAATGTTTCTAAGGAGGGGAGAATGTTATACCCCATATTTCCAGAGTATGTACGTGAGGACGTCCGTACGAAAGTTTAAGCCTTAAGATTAGGCAAGGGACGACAATATTTGTGCACAACTACCAAAAGAATTGTTTTCCTCACTAAACGTTTTCCAAACTTTGCGAAGGGAAAATTACGACTATGTCATTTATAATTTTTGCGGATTTTTCCGAGAGATGAAATATTTTGGACCAATGGGAGGGTGATATGTGTCACCTCAAAGTGGAGCAATTGGAGGGCCTTGTCTTGCGCTTTTGGCATTTTTGTGGCCTTAAACATTTGGTCAATGGTTGGTAGGATATTTGTGTGGTAGATGAGAAAGTGGGACCCACACAACACTTGTCCAAATCTTCACCCTACACTTGCCTACCACTTGTCTCAATCTTGGCCATTGGTTGGCCTATAAATACCCCCCTTAGTTAAAGGATTTCTTCATCCTCAAATGACTTCTAAGTCTTAAATATCCCTCCTCCTCTTGTAGTATAGTTCTCGTCCAAGCCACCCCTACCCTTTCGGAAGCCTTGGCGAAAATACCCCCTTCCTCAAGCTTTCGCCTAAAAATACCCCCTTTGGTAGAAAAGTATTCTCCAAGTATTGTTACTATTCCAAAATACTTTGGCCCAAATACCTTGTAGTATTCCAAGGTTACCCTATAATAAAAGCCCGAATACTATTATACTTCCTTCACCACAAAACGAAACCCTAAGGTAAATCTTCATAGTTGGTTGAAGTGCTAAGTAAAAGTTGTTTGGGAACTTCTAAGGGTTTTTTGGAGCGGGTTGGAGCGCCCAGAGTAGGAGCTAAACGTTGCTCAGGATCGACATTTAAACTTGGATAATTTTGGGCTTACCGAGGTAAATACTCTTGTCCTTATATTGTAATTGGAAATTACATACTGTAGTAGTATAGAAATGTATATAAGATACATAGAAGGATATTACAGAAGAAGAATTAAAGCAGACTTACATAGGGTGTATTTCTGATGAGACTTGTGTAGCTTAACTGGGAAGTCTTTGCCCGATTTTCCGTAGAATAGAGAACCCCCATGCTTATAATATTCTACAGAGTAGTCTAGACGTTGATGGACGTATATGACCTTTATAGGTTGAATGTTCTGCGAGTAGCGTGTTCTACTTGAAAGGTGGACAAGGCTAGCCGGGTTATAGCGGTGGAGCATTTTGCTAATAGTCGATAATCGTCGCGAGGTATGTGATTCTTCCTATCCTCTTGAGCATGATATTTTAAAAGAATATATATAGTACGGTAGACGTACGTGTGTTAACTGAACGTGGTTTTACTGCGATGTCTTTTGACTTGAGTCTAAATAATAAGAATCTTGAAGTATTTCAAAAGAATTAAGAACCGTTTTTGAAAGAAGAGTAATACTTGGTTTTAAAAGCTTAAGAGTTATACTAGCTTTATGGGAAGTTAGGTATAACGACTTAAGAGAGATAAAAAGAATGGTTTATTGATTTTAGAAGTTAAGAGACTTGATCTTAAAAGACAAGAGACTTGACTTAATCAATTAATATGAATTTTGTTAAAAAGTGTGAAACCTCATTCGTGAGTAATGAGTACTTGGTTTTTCAAAGGAATAATGTTTTACTGATTTCGGAAATCAGAATAAGTATCGAACGAACCACTGCAGCGTTAATAAAGGGAAATGTATTGACTAATTAAGTATTATTAAAACCAGTAGAAACCTCCATCTGCATAGAAGCTACGATAAGACAAAATGATATTACATTTCCTAGATCATGGCTGCTTTAATAAGATTGTTATGAACAAGAATAACCTACTCACACATAAGGTATATGTTTCTCAGATTGTTTTAAAAAGAGAATTTTATTATCAAATGATTAAGACTATGAACTACAAAACCTTTCGAAAATGAGAAACTTGAGCATTTGAAATTAGGCAAACTTGAACGTTTGGAAAATAATGTTGTTACTTGATTTTACAAAGGGAAGTGTTTTGGTTTACTTAAAAAGATAGTCACTCATTTTTTTATACTACGGGTATTGTGTGACTTTTGTGAAAGAAACGGAGCTTTTAAAGAATTAACGTATGTAGTACTTGGGGGTTTGAAATCCCGAACTTATTGACATAGAATAGAAAGTACCTTGTGTGAATAACTTGACTATGTTGGTTTGTGATAGCCTTGTAATACTTTCTTGTTGGTTTGATAAATAAACACGTTAGGACGCTACGTGTGTTAGTGTCTTGTAATGTTGTGTAAGGGGTTTCCTGATTGTGCTTATGTTGTTTAACGATAAGCTGTTATGTTAGTATTATATCACTCACCTTGACTTGATCCCGGGTTAAGCGCCTCCGTCACGGGGTAGACTCGGCGATGCAGGACCATGATTCGAGAATACCTCACGCGGGTCCGAGGACCTATGCGAGCTACGAGAGTTCTAGGTTAGCTGTGCGGCCTATATGGTCATGCGGTCTATGTGGCTACGCGGATCGCGAGTCGGGGCGATGCCGGAGTAGCTACCCTCGACGCGGGAATACCTCATCACGGGCCTATGTGAGTGGCCTATGCGCGAGTCAGCGGAAAGTTCAGACTGACGCGCATTAGATATCATGCGAGTGGCGGCCGATCATGTGGCGATCTAGACAAATCTCATGATACGCTTTATGACCTTGCTCAGATCGTAGGTTTTAGTAGTCGGCCATGCCTTCGTATTTACCCGTGCGGTTTATTATGACACAGTGGGACCGTGTTCATGTATTCCTTGGTGCTTTTATATCATAGATCGCCGGCGTGAGGAAGGTATTCCACGCATGATTGATGTTGTGGGCGCGAGACCCATAGTTATATTTGAGTGATGACTTTGAGGCGTGAGTCCCGACTTGACATATCGCTATTTATTGTGAATCGTAGTTTGGTTATCATATATGTCTCCGCTTTATATAGACTACTATGATTTCATTTACTGATTTTTCGTTTCACATACTTGGTACTGTTGTCGACCTCCTTGGGCCGTTCATGCGGTAGAGTACACCGTTGTTGATCCTCGCCATAGGGTGTGATTCAGCGTTTGGGAAACTCCGTTTCTCGGAGGCTTATCTTGGGTATAGTCCTGTCATTGTAGGTACTACATTGTGGTATGGCGGGCCTGTCCGCCATTGTTGTTATATCTTTCTTAGAGGTCCAGTAATCAAGTTGTGGCGAGTTTGTAAAAGAGATGTAACTGCTCGGATTTAAGTTTTTATATATATATGCCGAAGGCAACTTTTCTCGATAATCTGTTTCACACTTCATGTTATTTCATGTCTTGTCTTATATTCCACTGATTACTGGATGTATGTCTACTCGGGTGCGGTAAGGCACCATCCGCGTCGGTTCGGTCGTGACATTAACCTCACAACGACCGTATGCCCGGCATCTCACCTCGGTATAAGCATACGCCATGAAACCATCCTATCGGACGCATACCGCGGACCATCCATCGTGTCGGTATGTCCAAAGGAAATAACAAGATAATACTCAAAGTGACGATGCAGTGGGCCACCCAACGTGTCGAGATGTCCAAAAGAAACAACAAGATAACACTCATAGTGGAAGCATACACGTGGACCATCCATCGTGTCAGTATGTCCAACAATCAACCAAATAGCCGGCCCTCCACCGAGAGACGCGGTAGCACAGAATCAAAACACTTGCACAACAAAGCTATCACAACAAGCATAGGCAAGTTCAACGTACTTTCATTTTATGTCAACAGTCCGGGTTTCAACCCCAAAATACTACTTACTTTCATTCTTTCAAAAAGACCTTTTTTTTTCGTAAAAGCCACACGTTACTATCACTCGTAGTATCAAAACACGTTTTCTTTTCAAACCAAATTACTACACCTTCAGAAAATCTTTATGTGAACGCCCTGTAACGTCACCTTTGTGTGAACGCCCCATCCCCCGCTCTTTCATTTCGTGTTTATGCTTACGTTGAGGATTGAGAACCCTCAACGACTGATTGTACCTCCCTGTTCTTTTCGTTTGTTCTTTTATAATATTTGCATTTACATAAAAAAAAAATCTTTACAAGGCTTTTAAAATCAAGTACTCTATACTTTTTAAACCAAGTGCTTTACAGTTTTAAGAAAGCTTTTGACACGGTCTCTTGGAGTTTCCTTGATTCAGTATTAAGAGGCCTCAACTTTCCAGACAGATTTGTCAGGTGGATCATGGAGTGTGTTTGCTCAACGTCCTTCTCTCTTTCTATCAACGGTGAGTTACATGGTTACTTCAAGGGTAAGCGCGGTCTTAGACAAGGTGATCCTATGTCCCCAACGCTCTTTATCTTGTGTATGGATTATCTTTCGAGGATGCTAAAAATGCAGGATCGAGGCTGTGAGCTTTCTTATTATCCAAAATGTAAAAGGATGGGTATTACTCATCTTGCTTTATGGATGACCTCATGCTTTTTGCCAAAGGTGATATTTCTTCTGGTTGAGATTCTTATGAACTGCAGAGAGTTGGAGGATGTCTCTGGTTAACCCTTAATCCATCCAAATCCTCCGTCTACTTAGCGGGAGTACATGATGAGGTACGTGATTTGATCTTGGCTGTGGTTGATTCGCATCGTAGCTTTCCTAAGCATTGCGGGGATCCCTTTGTCCCCGATTTCAGTCTCGGTGGAACAATTTGCTCCTTTCACTAGTGCTATTTCGAATTACATTCGAAACGGGACACCACTCTTTCTACGCAGCAAGCTAGAGCTTATTAGGTCCGCTATCCAGGTTGAGAGTTTTTGGTTCCGGCCCTTCCTATTCCGCCATCAGTACTCAACAAGGTAAGGTCCGTCAGATCCAGCTTCTTATGGGGTGAAACCACCAAGAGTTGCTTGGAAACCATTTGCCCGCCTAATCGGAAGGAGGTTTGGGCCTTATGAATATCAAGGATTGGAACAATGCCGCTTTCCGGCCTATTTGGCAAACACACGTATGCATCTACTTTGGGTCCAATGGGTCAACAGCTTTTATTTGAGAGGCGGTTCTTTTTGGGACTATGAGGTACGTTGTTATACCCCGTTTTTCCAGAGTATGTACGTGGGGACGTACGTAGAAATTTTCGAACTACAAAGTGGCTTGGCCGAATTTATTTTGCTCACAACACCCGATTAGGGTCGTTTTTCGACGAAACGGTTTCACGACTTTCGTAGGGAATTTCGCTATGTCATTTCTAATTTTTGCGGATTTTTCCGAGAGACGAAACATTTTGGACCAACGGGAGGGTGACATGTGTCACCCTCACATTGGAAGGCTTGGACGGCAACCATGGCATGTGTTGGACGATTTTGGTCCACTTTAGTTGGTAGGATATTTTGTGCAAGTTGTGTGGTAGATGGATAAGGTAGCACATGGCTAAATCTTGGCCTTACACTTGCTATGCACTTGTCTTCATCTTGGCCATTGGTTGGCCTTCACTTGACCTATAAATACCCCATTAGTTGATGAGTTCTTTCATCCACAAATTGCCTAAGTCTTGAAAACCCCTCTCCCTCCCTCTTGAGAATTCTCGTCCTAGCCCTCCCTTTCCCCCCTTGGCCGAGAGCCACCCCCCCTCCCCTTGGTGGTGTTTTGCCGTGGGGTACCCCCCCCCCCTAGCCTAGTTGTCTCGTATAAATACCCCCTTTGTGGTATAGAAATACTCTCCAAAGTATTGTTGTTATGTCCAAATACCTTGGCCCAAATACCTTGTAGTATTCCCAAGGTTACACTTATACTAGCCTGTAAAAATACCGTTATACTTTCCCTTAGTCACTAAACTAAACCCTAAGTAAATCTTCACCCGTAGTTGAAGTATTAAGTAGAAGTTGTGTAGACACTTCTAAGGGTTGTTTGGGCGGATCGAGCACTGAGTAGAGCTAAACCTTGCTCAGGCGCGACATTACACTCGGATAAGGGTTGGGCTTATCGAGGTAAATATCTTGTCCCCCTATTGTAATTGGAAATTACATAAGTGTTGAATATATAGTTGTTGTATACTATATATAGAACTGAACTTAGTACTGTGGCAATGTCTTTTGACTTAAGCCTGAAGAATTAAGAATCCCAATCAGAATTACATAGACTCAGACATGAGACTTGTAGTAGTACCGTGGAGTAGAATTGTACAGTTAGGGTTAGATGTGATAACCCCACGGTTGGCTTGATGGCGGCCTCGGTGAGAGGAGATTAACGCTGTTGCGGGGTGTCACGAATTTTCTGTAGAATATTCTACGCCAGGGTCTAGATGATAATAGGCGCCTCGTGGCCTTATAGGTTGAAGTACTACGTGTGGCGCGATTTACTCGGCTTGGGAGTAGCCGATCGTTTGGAGCGTTTGCTATTAGTCGATACTGGCCGCGGTATGCGAACCTCTTCCTATCTCTTCTAGCATGATATGTGTGAACTATGTAGTACGGTAGACGTGCATGTGTGAGTTGTATTTGATTGTTGTAAACATAAAGTGTTATAACGGCATGGGAAGTTGGTTATAATGCCTTTATGTAGGTAAGAAAATACTTTGTGGTTTTAAAAGGTAATCGATGTGAATTATAACCACTTGTTATAATAAAGAACTTGATGTATTTCAAAAGATTTATAAATCGTTTTGAAGGAAGAGTAACACTGGTTTTAAAGGTTTTAAAAAGAGTTATACTAGCTTTATGGGGAGTTTGGTATAATGTCTTGAGAGAGGTAAAGAAAATGGTTTACTAATGTTAGAAGTTAAGAGACTTGATCTTATAAGATAAGAGACTTAACTTATTTGTTTTAATGTGAATGTTTGTGTGAAACCTCATTCATGAGTAATGAGTACTTGGTTTTATCTAAAGTGGATAATGTTTTACGATTTCTAAATCGTAATGTGTATCGACAGACCACAAATGCGGCGTTAATAAAGGAAAATGTATTAAATAATGATGAATTGTATTAAAACCAGTAGAAACCTCCATCCGCATAGAAACTAAGATGAGACAAAATGATATACATTTTCTAGATCATGGTCAAATAGATAAGAATGTTGTAAACAAGAATAACCTACTCATGTAAGACATATATTACTCAATTGTTCTAAAAAGGAATCAAGTGATTAAGTTTGTGAACTAAGAAACCATTAGAAAAAGAGAACCTTCAGAAATAAAAACTAGGCAAACTGGAACTTAGGAAAAGAATATGCTTACATGCTTTTGAAAAGGAACGTGGGTTGGTCATTCTAATACTACGGTATCGTGACTTTTATAAAAGTAATGGATCTCTTTTAAAAGAACTTAACGATGTAGTACTTTGGGGTTAAAAACCCGACTTTGGCATAAAATGAAAGTACTTTGAGCGGTGTGATACTTTACGCTTGTTATCGTGAAACGTGCCTATGCTTGTCGTGGATAGCCTTTGTTGTGCAAAACGCTGTATTTCTGTGTTATCGCGTCTCGATGGAGTCGGTTGGATCGTTGAGAATTACTGACGTGTCGGCATTGACGAGAAATTCCGCACGCTCGCTGATAGTATTATTGTTGTAATCGCTTGACATATCGACACGATGCGTAGCTGCGGTATGTTTCCATTTGATTATCGTCTTGTGATTTCCTTTTGGACATCACCACGATCGTAGCGCATCGCAGTATCGCCCATTTGGAATGTTGCCTTATTGTTTCTTTGGACATCACTGACGCGTAGCGCACGAGTATGCGCCCATTTGGAATGTTGCCTTATTGCTTCTCGACATACGACCGACGTAGCGCACGAGTATCGCCCATTTGGATTGTTATCTTGTTTATTATTGTTGCATCATGGACATGTCTACACCGTCACGAGATTCGGCACGCGCCATGACGCGAATACGATGGATGCTGTGGGCGCGAGACCCATAGTTATATTTGAGTGGTGACTTTGAGGCGCGAGTCTCGACTTGATCGCTTATGTTGTGAATCGTAGTTTGGTTATCATACATGTCTCGCTTTATATAGATTAGTATGATTTCATTTACGTGATTTTACGCCACATACTGCACTGTTGCATCGACTTCGCCCGGCCGCGTTCACGCCGCAGTAAAGGTACATCGATCGCCGATCCCCGCTTATAGGATCACATTCGTGTTGGGAAGCTCCGCTTTCTCCGAGGCTTATCTTATTGGTACGTGTTCCCGAGTTGTAGGTTCTGGTACATCTGTGGTAATGGCGGGGCTCTGTCCACATATTGTAAATCTTAAGTGCAGAACCGCTGTAAGCGTGGTTTGTAAAAAGGATAACTGTCGTATTTATGTATATATGACGAAGGCAACTGCTTTGGTTGCGTTTATTTATCATGTCTCTCATTTCATGTTTAAAGTTTTTATTTCACTGGTTTTCTCGATGTTGTATCGCTAGGGTGCTCGGGGTAAGGCACGATGTGAGCCGGTTCGGGCGTTACAAAAGTGGTATCGAGCGCTTAATCCTCGGAAAGTGTCTATGCATCGTGTCTAGTAGTCTCGATTATCGTGTGTTGTGCACCACATCTATAATCGTGAGGCTATAGGACATTTAGATTGGTTTCCATTCTTCTCATTCCGAGATCGTGCTCAGAGTCATGGTTGTAAGTTGGACCCTCTCGACGTGTTTCGTTTTTACCATTATGCCTCTCGCGAAAAGGCAACCAGGCCCGGGAAGGGCAAAGCGGCGGAGCCGCTAGTGGGATTGAGAGGAGCACGGCGCAGCCCTGGCCGATACTGAGTAGTGCTTGGCCCGATTTTTGAAGCTTGACGCCAAAGACCAGCGAAGTTTAGAGTCGCTGCAGATGGGCGATGAGACTACATGCACCGAGCCTCCACCCCACACCGATGCAGGCGGGAGATGGTCGCGAGGAGATGGCGATTATTGGCGTGGTTGTGGCGATATGCAGGATAAGGCACAGGCGCAGCTTCCGCTTCAGCCTGGAAGCGCTGTAGGCACTCCGGCGCATGCTGAGGCCACGGGATTTCTAGTTGTAGTCCGCTGAGTTTCTGGTCGCAGGCGGAGGATGATCCGCAGGATTCATCCGCCGCCTGCGAGGATCGCGCGGTGATCAAGGCTTCAGGACCGAGTCTGTGATATTTGTTCGCGACGGTGCGTGACACCGCAGTCGATCGTTTGACTCGCTGAGCTTTCCCGGGAGAGCATGCACTTCCACCGCTTGGGACGAGTTTTCGGGCCTTCTCGCACATTTCTTGCCTCCACAAATGAGGAGGGCTCGGGCCGGCATTTTTGATGTCGAGGCGTAAGCGGCGTCTGATTCGAGTACAATGTGAAGTTCACTCATCGTCGGTGATGTTCCCGTGATTAGTAGCTAGTACGAGGATCGAGTGCACCGATATGTTCTGAGGCTGATGATTACCTAGCGTAGAGTTGTTGGTGTTTCCTTCCGGCGGGCATGGACATTGCCCGCATTCAGCTCATACGCTTAGTGCGAGGAGCGCAGATCGACGCAGCGGACGGCTCCAGCAGGCATGCCAAGACGGCGGATATTTTAGCGACTTTCGAGGCGGACCGCCAAAGAAGCGAGCTAGTTATGTACCCCGCATCTGGTGGTCCTCCACCATCTTCTGCGGAGGCGGTCGGGCTCGAGGTTCAGATTTTGAGAGTTGGGTGTTAACCAAATGAAGCCACCCTACCTCGTTGTGGCCGTTGTGGCAGACTCCATTTTGGAGAGTGTCGTGCTAGATTGGGAGTTTGTTTTGCATGATGCAGCGGAGCCATTTGCGAGGAACTGTCGGGCGGGAAGCGCGAATGTTATGACTCGACCTTCAGATCCGTGGTCTGGTTCATCACCTTTCAGCTGATGTATTACTGCAGAGGCCTATGATTAAGTGGAGCGGTAGCTTGGTATATCCTTAACCTCTGAGTTTTGGTATGCTTGTTATGATGATCTCATTATTGTGTGCTATGTACGGATAGCATTGTGATATGTGTGACTTAGAATACATGGTTAGTTGGGAGGTTACGTATGGGGGCATGGGTAGTGTGAGAATGGAAGTGGTAGCTTTCATGATGCGGAATTAAGTAAGACTGTTCGGATCGGGGAACAAGAGCTTGGCACGGTTGGGGTCGGGTTGAGGGCGTGTTGCGTGTCAACCGTGCCGGATTGAGGTGGGTCACCTCTGGGTGGTCCCGCCAGAGGTAGGGTCACCAGGTGTTAGGCCCAGTTTGTGACCATCGTATGAGTTGGTGGATATGTTCGACAGTGGATCGTGGAGGCGGGAGCGGCCTTAGAAGAAGATCGAAGTTAGTCGGGATGACCAAGTTTGGGTGGTGACTCGAGGGTTGAGCGAAGGCGTTAATGAGAAGTGTATGTGCCGGATACTGAAGCGAGTTAGAGTGTTGTGATTTGAGTTCTGTGAGAGGGAGAGGTGAAGCGTGTATTTTTGTGGCGGAGTGTGGCATGATTGTTTTCGTGCGTATAGCGGTGAAGACTATCGCGGCGCTGCTTTTTGTTTGAGACCTTGAAAGGAAACGGAATGGGGCCAGACGGTCGTTTCGCTGACAAGGAGAAAGAATGTTATACCACGTATTTCCACGGTATATGCATTGGGGGCGTGCGTAGAAATTTCGAACTACAAGTGGCTTAGCTGCGAATTTATTTTGCTCCACGACATGACACGAGTTAAGGTCGTTTTTCGACGCAACCAGCGGTTTCCACCGACTTTTCGTAGGGAATTTCCGGCTATGTCATGTTCTAATTTTTGCGGATTTTTTTCCGAGAGGCGAAACATTTTGGACCAGCGGAGGGTGACATGTCACCCACTACGCATTGGAAGAAGCTTGGACTGACAGCAACCGTGGCATGTGTTGGACGATTTTGGTCCACTTTAGTTGAGTAGGATATTTTGTGTCAAGTTATTGTGGTAGATGGATAAGGTAGTACATGGCCAAAAGCAAATCTTGGCCTTACACTTGCTATGGCGCACTGTCATCTTCATCTTGGCCATTGGTTGGCTCTTGACACTTGACCTATAAATACCCCCATTAGTTGATGGAAGTTCTTTCATCCACAAATTGCCTAAGTCTTGAAAACCCCTCTCCTCCTCTCTTGAGAATTCTCACCCTGTCCTAGCCTCATTTTCCCCACTTGGCCAGGAGAGCCACCCCTCCCTTGGTGGTGTTTTGCCGCTGGGTACTTCTCTAGCCTAGTTGTCTCGTATAAATACCCCCTTTGCAATGGTATAGAAATACTACTCCAAAGTATTGTTGTTATGTCCAAATACCTTGGCCCAAATACCTTGTAGTATTCCCAAGGATTACACTTATACTTAGAGAGCAAAATACGTTATACTTTCCCTTAGTCACTAAACGAAACCCTAAGTAAATCTTCACCCCGTAGTCAAGTGATAAGTGCTAAGTTGCAGTAGACACTTCTAAGGGTTGTTCAGAGACGGATGGAGCACTCCTGAGTAGTGAGCTAAACCCGTTTTGCTCGGGAGGCGACATTAAACTCGATAATTTTGGGCTTATCGAGGTAAATATCTTGTCACCTCATTGTAATTGGATACATAAGTTGTTGCCAATATATAGTTTATTTGCATATACTATATGCCGTAACTCGAACTTAAGATCTTGCGGGCAAAATGTCTTTTGACTTAAGCCCAAGAATTAAGAATCGAAATCGAGCCGTAATTACATAGATCGGTATTACAAAGTGAGACTCCGTGTGTAGTAGTACAGTGAGTAGAATTGTACCCGTTAGTGTTAGATCGATAACCTTCCCTGGTTGGCTTTCGACAAATGGCGGCCTCTGGGAGAAGAGGAGATTAACGCCGACGTGCGGGTGAGAAGTACTTGCCAATTTTCATGGGGGCTTGCATTCTACGTTGTGGTCTAGATGATAACAGCGCCTGTGGCCTTATAGGTTCAAGTACTACGCCAGGCTGGCGCGATTTACTTGGCTTAAGGGAAGAGCTGCAGAAATTCGTTTGCGGAAGCGTTTGCTATTAATGCGATACTGTCATGCATGGTGCATGCGAACCTCTTCCTATCTCTCTTCTACAGCATGATATGTGTGAACTATGTGAAATGCGGTAGACGTATACATAAAAAGTGCAGTTGTATTTGATTGTTGTAAAACATAAAGTTGTTATAACGCTATGGGAAGTTGGATTATAAATGTAAATATGCTAGGTAAGAAAATACTTCTGTGGTTTTAAAAGCGTAATCAGTGTGGAATTATAAATGGCAAGCCTATAATAAAGAACTTGATGTATTTCAAAAGATTTATAAATCGTTTTTTGAAGGGAAGAAGAGTAACACTTAGTTTTAAAGGTTTTAAAAAGAGGTTATACTAGCTTTATGGGAGTTTGGTATAATGTCTTGAGAGAGGTAAAGAAAATGGTTTACTAATGTTAGGAAGTTAAGAGACTTGATCTTATAAGATAAGAGACTTAACTTATTTGTTTTAATGTGGAATGTTTCAGGTGAAACCTCATTCATGCGAGTAATGAGTACTGGTTTCCATCTAAAGCGTGATAATGCGTTTTACCCGATTTCGAAATCGTAATGTGTAACGGCCGCACCACCGCAGCTGCTAATAAAGGAAAAAATGTATTAAATAATGACGTAATCAGACAGTTCTCGCAGGAACCTCCATCTCGCATAGAAACATACATTTCTAGACAAAATGATATACATTTTCAGATCACGGTCATTGCATTACATCATATAAACAAGAATATAACCTACTACGTAAGACATATATTACTCAATTGTTCTAAAAGTTTAATCGCTGATTAAGTTTATTTAATCCATGTAAACCATTTAAAACGGTTTTGAGTAATCAAACTAGCAAACTGAACTTGCGAAAAGAATATCGTTACTCGATTTAGCATCCGGTCGTCATTCAATACTACTGCATCGTGACTTTATAAAGTAACGATCTCTTTGAAAAAGAATCTTAACGATGTAGTACTGGTTAAAACCGACTTGGGCATAAAATGAAAGTACTGAAATAAGCGTGATATCACTTACGCCATATTTTCTCTGAAACGTGTTTATGCTTGTTGTGGATAGCCGCTTTACGGCAAAACGTTGTATTTCGCGGTTATCGCCTTCACTTGGTGTCGGCCGATCGGTTGAGAATTACTGACGTGTCGCATCGGACGAGAAATTTCCACGCACGCTCTCGCTGATAGTATGTCGCTGTTAATCGCCGACATACCGACAATGGCGCGTAGCGCATGTATGTTTCCCCATTGATTATCGCCTTGTGATTTCGACATACTGACCCGATGCAGAGCCACTTAGCATTCCATTTGGAATGTTGCCTTATTGTTTCTCGACATACATCGACCGACGCTGTGAATAAGATTTGTGCATACCATTTGAACGTTGCCTTATCGTTTCTTTCGGGATATATTCGACCGATGCAGAAGGCACGCAGTATGCTGGCCCATTTGGATTGTTATCTTAGCGATATTGTTGCATCATGGACATGTCTACAATCGGATGCAGATTCCGGCACGCGCCGACAACATGATGGATTGCCGCGTACGTGAGACCCATAGCGCTATATTCCTGAGCCGGTGACTTGGCGGGCGCGAGTCCCCGGGACGATCGCTTTATGTTTACAACTCAGAGCTGCTATCATACATGCCCCCGCTTATATAGATTAGCATGATTTCATTTACAGCAGATTTACAGCCACATACTGTAATTGTGATCGACTCTCCTGGTCGCGCCCAGCCTGTAAAGGTACAAGATCGACCGCCGATCCTCGCTTATGATCACATCTGGCCGCTGGAAGTCTGTCCGAGGCTTATCTTATTGGTAAGGCCCCCGAGTTGCAGTTCCCACATCTGTGATGTGGCGGCCTCATCCCACAGGCTGGCGTAAATCTTTGTGAGGTCCAGAATCACAGCGCAGGCCAGTGCCGATAAACTGTCGTATTTTACGATATACGACGGCGCAACTGCTTTCGTTGGCCTGTTTATTTATCATGTCCCGCCATGTTTAAAGTTTTTATTTCCGCCGGTTTTCTCGATGTTGTATCGCCAGGCGTCGGTAAGTGCACCGTGCTGATCGTTCGTTCGGGACGCATATTCCTGTAGACTTCTATTCGTAAAGATTCATGATACGCGACAAACTTCGTTTCCATCTTTGCAGCCGCGAGCTTGAAAATCACTGATTAGCAAAGTGTCAAACAACCAGAATTGATTCAAGTTCAGATACTGGATCTTCGCGCTTCTAAAGCAAGAAAAAGCCTGATGTCACAACTGGGAGAGGATTCCATCCCCGTTCTCGTCACTCACGTGGTTAAATTGTGTGAGCTGTTAATATAAAGGACACCTTTCGTCTCAACTGAGGACAGCCCTACAGTTCAAGTAAATAGCAACGGTAAACAAGTGAGCACCTCTTCTTCACACGCCTACACCCGCTTCGATTCGGGAAAGTTATAAGAGACTGGTCGTAATTAAGAGAGAAACGACTTTCACTTATTTGCCTCAAATGGATTAAAAAGATCACCGCGAAATGCATCCCGAAAGCAAAGAACCTTTTAACGCTTTCTCGTGACACGGCTCCATGAAAGATTCGAGGACGTTTAACACACCGCTTCTCACGCACAACCACGCTAGTACAGGCCACACAAGATTAAAACAACATCCTACAGAGTACTCTATGATTTTATCCTTCAGAATTGGCACCTTCGAGTTGACAACTCCTTACTCCCCGCTTTTCTTTAAATTACTGCTGAGACTGGTAACCTCAACACTGATCAGAGCCACTTTTTCTTTCTGCTTCTAGCACAATATTTGCAAAAAAAAAAAGATAACATCAAGTATAATACTTTAAAACCCCGTAATCTACTCTTTTCAAAACAAGTAACCCTACTTAAATCAAGATACTTCTCCTTCCAAATCAAGTCATGGTGTCTAGCCCTTATCTTTCAAGATCAAGTCCCCAACTTTCAAAATCAAGTCGCGAAGCCAAAATCAAATCTTTTTATCTTCACAGTTTTATAACTAACTTCCCATAAAGCCATTATAACACTCTCCTTATGTTTTAAACAAACAAAATTCATTTCCCCACACACGCATATACCGCATTCATATAGTTCACAACAATCACGCCCAAGAGTATGTAAAGAATCACATACCGCGATTTATTATCGATAATTAGCAAAAAGCTCAAAGCAATTATAAACTGGCTAGCCTTTTCCACCTCTTCAGCAGTACTTACTCGCAAAGATTTCAACCTATAAAGGCTGCCAAAAACGCCTATCAACTTCTCGATCTCTTTCAGAGTACATTTCACCTATTAGCGTTCTTTAGTTCTACTAAAAATTCGCAGCACTTCCTAAACTACATAAAACCCTCCTCTATCAAGGTCCACAATAAGACAACAACTCTGAAGTGGGTTACACGTCTAACCGACGCGGTACACCACCTCAATAATACTATGCTTCAACAGAATACAAACAATGTAAATACAGCCAATTTCTTATCATTCTTCTTTCCAAATATATTCTCAATTACGACTACTACAACACGTAATATCCAATTACACAGACAAAGATCATTACTCGAGCAAGCTCAAAATTATCCAAGATTAATAAGTCGATCCCCAGAAACGTTTAGCTTCCTATTCTCATACGGCCCAACCTCGCTACTGTATGAACCCTTAGAAGTTTCTAAACAACTTTCAACACTTCATCCAAGCACAAGATTTTTCATGTTTCATTTTTATGACTAAAGGAATAAAGTAGTATTTCCTGCTCTTAGTATTTAAATAACCTTGGAATACTACTGTGATACCAGTTGTATTCGATTATACAACAACACTTCAAGTATTTTCTACAATGTTGCAAAAAGTGGACGAGAGCAACCTACGGAGTGGAGTATGTTTTGCCTGAAAAATCTTAAGCCACAGTGATGAATAAAGTCTGCACTCAAGCGGGTATTTATGAGAAATCAAAGGCCAAGATCATAAAGAAATGTGTGTTCTATCAAGATACAAGGCCACACCACACCACGGCCAACAAAACAAGAGTCACTGCGTCATGGCCATTTACATGGACGTTCAAGCGAGACACTGTCCCACCACTCCGCCCACACGGGCACCCAAGTGGTGACACGGTCGCCCCTGTACTCGGCCCAAAAATATTTCATCTTTCCGGTAACATCCAAAATATCGAAAAATCTCAAACAAAGCTGGCCCCACAAAGTCGTAGAACTTTTCCCTCGTCCCATCATGGACCAAAAACCTAAAATAAAATTCCATAATTCTAATATAATCCAGGAAGTCCAAATACCAAATCTGGGAATCCAATTCCCATTAACGAACCTTTTTCCTTCACAAAATCCAAAAACTTTTTCGTCGAAAAATCACATCTTTATTTCTTTCCAATATTACTGTCGTATTCTCGTACGTACGTCCTCACATACATACCCTGGAACTACGGGGTGTAACAGGGGTGACACGTGTCGCCCCCCTACTCGTCCAAAATATTTCATCTTCCGAAAATATCCGTAATGCCAAAAAATCCGAAAATAAAGTGGGCCCCACAAAACCGTAAATTTTCCCCGTGGGCCCCACGTGACCAATTCCGGAAATAAAATTCCATAATTCTAAAATAATCCCAGAAGTCCGAATACCAAATCTGGAAATCCAATTCCCATTAACGAACCTTTTTCCTTCACAAAAATCCGGAAACTTTTCCGTCGAAAAAATCACATCTTTCTTCCTTTCCAATTTTAATGTCGTATTCTCGTACGTACGTCCTCATATACATACTCTGAAACTACGGGGTGTAACACATAGAGTGGTGACGTTGTGGCCGAAATTGGTATGAAAATTATTGAACCTTGTTATATGCATTTTATAGACTGTTTACATATGATTGTGGGGAAGAATTTTACACGTCTAGTAGGCGTGTAATCCCTTTTGGATTAACTGTTGATTGTGCCCTTAGTCGGAGCTTGGTTATTGTTGAAATTGGGCCTTTTTAAAGGTGGAAAAGTACGTAGAAACAAAGGAAGTGCTGCCCAATTTTTCGTAGAAATAGGAACGTTACTTAAGTCTCTAACATCCCCTTAAAGACATGTAGTTAATAGACATGCTATTGTCGTGATAGGTGAAAGTGCTACGTGAGCATATTTCACTTAGCGGGTTGGTAGAAGAACGCTAAGGTATGTGAACTAACTTCCTTCTATTGGAATGATTATTCTTGAAGTATACTAGCCTTGCTTATTGAAGTATACTTGTATTGGTTTTGAAAGTCATGAGACTTGATTTATTTTGAAAGAATATATGATTTGATTTTGAAAGTAAGCGACTTGAGTTATATGAAGTATAAATGACTTGGTTTCAAAAGATGTAAGTGACTTGATTTAAAGAGTAGAAATTACTTGATTTTAAAGCCTCGAGTTAAATTTAAAAAGTATATGTTACTTGGTTTTAAGAGTATATGTTACTTGGTTTTGAAAGTATAAGTTGATTTATTTTATAAGTGGAAATGACTTTAAAGGTATAGGTTATTTGATTTTGAAAGTAGAAGTGCCTTGATACTACGGGTGTTAGTATCTTGAGGTTTATTATATGAAAAGATTCTTTTTAAAAAAAGGGATGAATGTACTTAATACTTTTGGAGTCCAACTCCCTAATGTTACATCACATGATAATGTCTTGGTTTTATTAAAAGGAAAGATGTGATAGTGCCTCAGTTTGTGTAAAAAGAAGATGTGGTAGTGCCTTAGTTTTCTAACATAAAAGTTTGTTATAATGGCTTTATGGGAAGTCAGAAGATGGTTTAAAATATCATATGATTGCATTGTTACACCGAGTCCCATGGTGGGCCGGGACACGTTGCATGCACATGCAGGGATTATAAGAAAATCATGTGAGAATGTCCATGATTATGACTTATATATTATCGAAATCATGTGAGAATGTCCATGATTATGATTTATATATTATCTGAGAAATCATGTGAGAATGTCATGATTATGACGCCTTATATATTATCACGAAAATCATGTGAGAATGTCCGTGATTATGACTTATATATTATCTGAGAATCATGTAAGAATGTCCATGATTATGACATATATTATCACGGGAATTATATGTGAGAATGTTTCATGATTATGACGCCTTCATTATATTATCGGAAATCTGTGAGAAATCATGATTCTTTTGAGAATGTCAAATCAGAATGTCGTGATTATGACTTATATATTATCACGAGAAATCATGCCAGAATATCCGTGATTATGACTTATATATTATCACGAGAATCATGTAGCGAGAATGTCGTAATTATGACTATATATATACAAAATCGTGAGAGTATGTATTGATTATGACATATATTATAGCGAAAATCAAGTGGAAATATGTCATTGATTATAACACTTATTATGACGCTTACTATTGAATAATGTGAAGCTTGTCGGTGATTATGAGATAACTCTTGTGTAATGGTATTTCTAAAGAAAGCGTGGTATGTGTCTTGATATCGCCTCTAAAATGGAGAGTTTGTTTTAAAGATTTTACTTGAAAGTCGTATAGAATCTGTGTTATTAGTGAACTTGTATTCACGATGGCAGGATAGAATTTTATTGGCAGAGCCGACGGAGCCTCGGGCGCGTGCCTGATACCCGGGCACACAGCTATCAAAAATCTATAGACCTTGAGAAAATCGGCGGAAATAAAAACTTTACGAATATGAAATAATAGATAAACAGGCTAGCAAATAAGCATTTAACCCTTTTTGCATATATAGAAAATTTAAACGATTCTGAAAATCGGCTTTACGTTACATGCGACGCTTGCGGCAATCTACGGACACCAGGTTTTACAGCCATTTTTGATGGAGCGAGGGCGGGTTAACTAAAAGTACTACTGAATATTACCAAGTACCTACTGATCACCGAGGTCATGCAGATAAGCACTCATTATGGCTTCCCTCAATATTTATTGTGAAACCGCTTCTAGTCATTTCGATGAATGGTGTACCTACACTGCTTGGCGTGACGCGGCCCCGTACAAAGGCGGTGATTATGAGAACAATAAATACCACAGATATGAGCCTCGGAACAACGTATCGAATTACTTTAAGTCCAATGAGCGTGTATGATACGATATGCCAAAGTATAACGTAGTTCGCTTAAATCAGCAGGGTCATGTCCCAGTCGCCTACACAGCGCCACCAGAGCGTCGCTCGATTCATGCGCCCCCGAGGAAGTCGGTGCTATGATTCGTCGTAGTATAATGACGCGCGTGACATCTGCCGAATTTTGTCGGTCGCGTCTCTGCGTCGTCATAATAGTCTCTCTTGCGGAGAGTGGATGCCTGCAATGCCAACCCACTCAGGTACATGCATACATCGCGGTCATAGCGGTCAGTGAGTGGGGACTGCATACTGGCGATTATCACATTGCGAAACCACTTCCCTTGATACACTAGCCGTGATATGATGCGAAATCCTTATATGTAGCCTTGTGTCCTGCCTCATGTGATACATATCAATATATATATATACCTCACGAACAAGCGATCTACAGTCTTACAGTAGTCGTCCAATCTTGATTAGCGTGTACCACGCGTGCCCTCGGCGTGACTGATCGAGGTGGCATCTACCAGTCCTTCGCGATACCGCTGCTCAGCGATCGTATATATATATATATACGTATGCCTCTAATCCTGCATCTATACTATCTTCTACGAGTCGTCCTAGTCCTCGTGGGCGTATGCGGAAAATACCTCTTACGTGTTCGCGTGCCAGGCGCCATCACACGTACCAGTGGCGTGCGTGGGTAAAACTTACGTAGAGCTATTAATGCGTGTCGTGGCGCTTCGATCTTTGCGGTTGGTGTGTGCGTGGCCCTATCTATTCTACGCGGGTTACTTGACTTTTAGCTTTTGAGCGCCATTATAAACATATATGATAATGGCTCCCAAGAATCAACCAACATCTGACATATCTTAATCCTCATCGTATAAAAAGCGATGACACGATCGATCCTGATGAGCGTACAGTGGAATCCTCGTCATTCAAAGGTGTATAAGTTCATATAGTAACTATCTTTTTAAGTAAACCAAAATAATTTCCATACTTTTTTTTTAAACCAAATCAAGACAATACCATGCCTTCTTTTTAAACCCAATCAAGACAATACCATGCCTTCTTTCTAAACCAAATCACTTCTTCTTTTAAAGTCAAGTTACCATTTTAAATCCAATAATAAAACCATTCTTTTGTTTTCATAAAGTCGTTATAACTAACTTCCCATAAAGCTATTATAACACTTTATGTTTTAAACCAATTTAAGACAAAACCATGCCTTTCTTTTAAACCAAAACACTTCAAATTCTCAAGTCTCTTTTCTTTTAGAAATCAAGTTCCTTACTTTGGAATTTAAGAAAACAATACTTGTTTATAATGATTCTTATTAAAATAGCCATGATCTATAAAATGTAATACAATTTTGTCTTATCTTAGCTTTTATGCAGATGGAAGATTCTACTTGTTATAATATAATTATTTGTCATTACATTTTCCTTTATTAACGTTGCAATGGCTTGTTCGATAGTTATTCCCATTTCCGAAATCAATAAAACTTATTCCTTTTTCTTTTTTGATCAAGTACTCATTTCTCACGAATGAGGTTTCACCACTTTCTAACACAATTAAAGTTCTTCACATTTCATATCAAGTCAAATATAAGTCAAGTCTCTTATCTTTTAAAATCAATAAACCACTCTTTTACCTACATAAAGTCGTTATAATTAACTTCCCATAAAGCTATTATAACACTTTATGTTTTAAACCAACCAAAATTCGTTTAGCACACGTACGTCTACCGTACTACATAGTTCACAACAATCATGCTAGAAAAGATAGGAAGAGGTTCACATACCTCGCGACGATTATCGATAATTAGCAAAATGCTCCAAAGTACTATACCCTTGCTAGCCTTTTCCACCCTTCAAGTAGAATACGCTACTTGTAGTACTTCAACCTATGATGGTCATAAAATGTCTATTAACCTCTAGCTTCGAACGTAGAATATTCTAAGTACAAGGTCACTAAATTCTACGGAAAATTGGGCAGCACTTCCTTTGTTTCTACATACTTTGCCACCTTTTTAAAGGCCGAATTCAATAACCAAATGCCACATTTAAGGCTCAAACAATTCAGCAAATACAAAGGGGATTACACGCCCTACAATACGTGTAAAATTCCGCCCCACAATAACTACCAACTAGTCCACAATACAATGCAATTCTCGGCTACAACAACAGTACTTCTCTTTCAATTCCTTTTTCAATACAAGTTGTTATTCCAACATGCTACATAGTCATAAACAACTTCAACAACTATAATTCCTTCTTTATATAACATGTGACGACTTAAACTAATACTCAAATCGAATTGTAATCTTAAGGGCTAAACATGCTAGTTTTCGGATTAGAGTTCCAATATCCATAACACTTATCAACTTCATAATATAAACACCTCATGCTTGCTAATATCCATAGCTACAACAATAAGTAATCTTAATTACTAAAACGACAAGAATTATACCTTTACAGCCGTAGGTGTAACATATCACCAGGTGACACGCCCGTGGCATCCTACCTCACTGTCAGCGTACACGTATACAATACATAAATATATATATATATATATATATATAACGCGGTCGCATGCCCCGAAATCCCTCATCGTATAAGCATGGCCATAACGTGCCCTCGGCATCCCTCATTGTAGGTGCAGGTCTTAATGGGGAGCTAGCCCATGGAATAAGAATATAACATGCCTCCGGAATCCCTCATCGTAGATGTACATGTCTTCACGGAGCTAGCCGTGGGTAAAATATAACATGGTCGCGTGCCTCGGAATCCTCATCGTATAAGCATGGCCATGGAGTAATGAAACACGGGCATCTAACGCGTCTGCCGCGTGCCGGCATCCTCATCGTATAAGCATGGCGAGATCAATCCTGATGGAAGCATACCCATGGAATCCTCCGTCGGCTGCGACGCGTCAATAAAGCGTCAGGGCATCTAACCCGCGTCTGGTCGCGTACCGGCATCCTCATCGTATAAGCATGGCGAGATCAATCCTGATGGAAGCATACCGTGGAATCCTCCGTCACGGCCGATGCGTCAAATAAGTTCATAACAAGTCACCCGACCCTCCGAGAGATGTGGTGGTATAGAAATACAATACTTGTACAACAACGCTATCACAACTAGCATAGGCAAGTTCAACATACTCTTAGATGTTCATTTTATGACAACAAATCCGGTTTTAACCCTAAGTACTACGTGCTTAAATTCTTTCAAAAGATCCATTTCTTTTACAAAGGTCACACGATACGTAGTATCAAAATAGAGTAACTATCTTTTTAAGTAAACCAAAACAATTTCCCTACTTTCTTTTTACACCAAATCAAGACACTACCATGCCTTCTTTTTAAACCCAATCAAGACAATACCATGCCTTCTTTCTAAACCAAATCACTTCTCCTTGTAAAGTCAAGTTACCATTTTAAATCAATAATAAAACCATTCTTTTGTTTTCATAAAGTCGTTATAACTAACTTCCCATAAAGCTATTATAACACTTTATGTTTTAAACCAATTTAAGACAAAACTATGCCTTTCTTTTAAACCAAAACACTTCAAATTCTCAAGTCTCTTTTCGTTTAGAAATCAAGTTCCTTACTTTGGAATTTAAGAAAACAATACTTGTTTATAATGATTCTTATTAAAGTAGCCATGATCTATAAAATGTAATACAATTTTGTCTTATCTTAGCTTACATGCAGATGGAAGATTCTACTTGTTTTAATATAATTATTTGTCATTACATTTTCCTTTATTAACGCTGCAATGGCTTGTTCGATAGTTATTCCATTTCCGAAATCAATAAAACTTATTCCTTTTTCTTTTTTGATCAAGTACTCATTTCTCACGAATGAGGTTTCACCACTTTCTAACACAATTAAAGTTCTTCACATTTCATATCAAGTCAAATATAAGTCAAGTCTCTTATCTTTTAAAATCAATAAACCTCTCTTTTACCTACATAAAGTCGTTATAATTAACTTCCCATAAAGTTATTATAACACTTTATGTTTTAAACCAACCAAAATTCGTTTAGCACACGTACGTCTATCGTACTACATAGTTCACAACAATCATGCTAGAAAAGATAGGAAGAGGTTCACATACCTCGCGACGATTATCGACAATTAGCAAAATGCTCCAAAGTACTATACCGCACTAGCCTTTTCCACCCTTCAAGTAGAATACGCTACTTGTAGTACTTCAACCTATGATGGTCATAAAACGTCTATTAACCTCTAGCTTCGAACGTAGAATATTCTAAGTACAAGGTCAATAAATTCTACGGAAAATTGGGCAGCACTTCCTTTGTTTCTACATACTTTGCCACCTTTTTCAAGGCCGAATTCAATAACCAAACGCCACATTTAAGGCTCAAACAATTCAGCAAATACAAAGGGGATTACACGCCCTACAATACGTGTAAAATTCCTCCCATACTAACTACCAACTAGTCCACAATACAATGCAATTCTCGGCTACAACAACACTACTTCTCTTTCAATTACTTTTTCAATACAAGTTGTTATTCCAACATGCTACATAGTCATAAACAACTTCAACAACTATAATTCCTTCTTTATATAACATGTGACGACTTAAACTAATACTCAAATCGAATTGTAATCTTAAGGGCTAAACATGCTAGTTTTCGGATTAAAGTTCCAATATCCATAACACTTATCAACTTCATAATATAAACACCTCATGCTTGCTAATATCCATAGCTACAACAATAAGTAATATTAATTACTAAAACGACAAGAATTATACCTTTACAAGCCCTTAAAATATCCAAGATTCAAAGTCGCTCCTTAGCAATTCTTAGCTCCTTTCCTTATGTTCCAATCCGCTCCAAGCACTCCTTAGAAGCCTATGAAGAACTCATCTTCAAGTTCCAACTTCAAAGTTGAAGAACTCCTTAAGTTTCCGCCTTGCGACTAATACGAAAACGCAACTTTTCCGGGATCTTTCTATTGATATATCCTTACAATACCCTTAGGGACCTTGGGTTTAAGTCTTGTGAATAATGGAACAAAACTACAAATTTTTTGTGTGGATCTTAGGGCAAACCCGAGAGCTCCTAAATATGAAGAACAAGTCTTGAACTTTTCTAAGTGTTGAAGACAAGTCTTGCACTAGTGTGTATATATAATACAATGGAGGGTCAAGATAATCACAAATGTGTGGCTAGGATGAAGAACACATGGATAATAGCCAAGTGGACAAGTTGACTTGGTCAATATTCTCAAGCTTGAAGACTTATCATCCACAATGGTCAAATGACCATCCTAACCTTGCATAATTTCGTCCAAGGCTATGTGGGGGGAGGTGCCACGTGTCGCCTTCTCATTCGTCCATAAAAATCCGCAACCCTTGTGGGCCCCACAAAACGTAAAATTCCTCAGGTGGGCCCCACATGACCAAATCCATGAAAAAACAAATTCCATAATTCTTATAAATTCGTAAAGTCTTAAATACCAAAGTTGAGAATCCAATTCTCAATAATAAACCTTTTTCCTTCACGAAGCTCGAAAACTTTTCCGTCGAAAAACCACATCTTTCTTCCTTTCAAATTTTAATGTCGTATTCTCGTACGTACGTCCTCAAATACATACCCTGGAAATACGGAGTGTAACATTCTTCCCATGAGATGTATATAGAGTATAGGATTACATGACTAGACATACATGATTTTAAAAATAACTCTCTTTGAAAAAGGTACAGTTGGCTTTTATTTTATATGACACGGTAGGATGTGGTATTTGATTTTCATACTTGCCCTGTCATTCCTTTGTATAGTTATGATCTGATTTACTGTACTTCTTGTTTACATACTTGGTACCTGTTGTCGACCCGCCGGAAGTGCGTTCATGCCGCAGTATAGGTATTCAGTTTGGGGATCCTCCGGTCTAGGTTCCTGCTCAGCTCTTTGGGAGAGCTCCTTTGATTCAGAGCTCGTCATTTTGGTACAGAGCCCTATTATTTTGTCTTATGTATATTTACGGGTCCGACGGGGTCCTGTCCCGTTATATGTCATCGTCGTCGAATTCTTAGAGTGCATGAAGCGGTTGTAGGTTGTACGTATGTAGAGATGTGAATCTTTTTTTATATATATGTGTGGTTGTACTCTGATTTGAGGAGATTATCGTATATAGTGGCAGCCTTGCCGACTTGCCTATTTTGATTGTTTCCGTATTTATATGATGCTATTTGGTGGCAGCCTAATCGGCTAGCCTGTTGTGACATGTTGGTTAGTTGTGTAAGACAGTCTTGTCGGCTCGCCTACTTTAGGCTTATGTTATAGATGCAGCGTTATGCTGCCGAATTTTCTATTACCCTTAAGTGTCAGTTGATTATGTGACAGGTTAGTGTAATGGCGTCCAATTACGGCGTCGGGTCGCGGCCCGTCGGGTCGGGTCAAGACACATGAAACACATCACCCAAAAAATGGGCATAATTATGAATAATGTATTGAATATGTAAGGTAGAAATCAAGCACAATAATAACTAATTATAGAAGAGAAAGGAATATACAAAATCAACATGAACCTTTGAAATGTCAAAGAGGGCCATAACATACATAATGAACATCCTTATCTTATAACCTTATTCTATATCGCTATATCATCATAGTAAATTTGACTGCTCGACTGCCTAACTGATTAGTGGTAACTGCTTAACTGGTGGTAAATAGTGATATGTTACCTAACGCATGATGCGCGACCGGTGAAGCTCGATGGTATATATGCGTGTCACTTGACGATAGTAAATAGCGATACATAATTTCCCAACTGATGGTAACTATCCGATCGGTGGTAAATAACGATACTCAACTGCCCAACCGGTGGTAAATTATACTACCATATCCGTGCACCTATAGGTCCTACTTACATACATACATGGAGTGTCATAAACGACTTCTATAAACTTATCAAAATTACATAAGATCGTTAGACTCATGATTTACATTTGAAGACTATCATCAACAACATTAACTTTATCTTAAAGCTAAAGAAACCCTTTTAACATGCATACATACATCATACGAGGCCTTAGGTGCAATTCCTTAATCTATCCAGAATAGAGTTGTTACACTACCTACTGTCACTATGGAGATAGCATGCCATTTTACTCTTTCATACGAATCAATAAGATAGTATACTTCATTTCTAGCTTTCGTGAAACCAACAAGGAACTACAAGATTTCAAATATAGACAAGACGTTATAAAGTGTGGAAAATATTCCCGATAAGGGACAAACAAGGTCATGAATTACTATAATGGAGAAGAAGACATAGGTATTTCAAATGCAATAAAGATGGAGTCGTTTTAAGAGACGTTTTATTCCGTTTTCATTTTATGCCAAGAGAAGGAAGAAGCCTTAACATACATGCGTTTCTTAGCTAATTATGTCTCATGAACCTTCAGACACTTTACGAGTGATTATCTACACAATATAGTGGTTTTGGATTAAAATAAGATTAATAAACTAAGAATCGATTCATTGGGACAATTCGACGATCACTTAGAAGGCGTGTTCCTTAAGCTATGGTGTACAAAGCTACCAAGATGTGATTACTTTCCTTTTTAAAAATAAAAACACCAATCATAACAACACCAAGATCAAACCATATGTTCCATAGTTTTTAACACCATATCATTTAACTCTTAACCATGATCATCTCAAACTTGATCAATAATGATCAGATTCATAACACTTTTATTTTCATGGAGTTCTAGCTCAACTACCACATTTTACCTTCATCACTAACTTCAACAAAGCTATGAGATGTTAGAGATCATTAATAGAACCAACATCTTACCTTAAACCAACCAAGAAAACTTGTAGCATCAACCCTCATCCAAGCTCAAGAAGATCCTTCACTCTAAATTTGCTTCCAAGAAGATTTCTAAGCTTCTAATGGTTATCCATGGAAGATTTCTCTTCAAATTGGTATGAAGTGATCCTTGATGTTATGAAAACTCTGGATAAAGGTTTGAGAGAGTGTAGTAAGTATTGGGGTCATATTTGAAATGAAAATGAGAAGCCACCATTGTTTGCCTTAAATAGAGTCACCCACCGCCTCTCATATGCAGCATGTTCTATGTCATATACCACCATATGCGGCCGTAGAACCCAACACACATGGTGGTAGTATGGTGGGGAAGTTGAGGCTTTGTTCCTTTCCTCTAATGCTTAGCGTGGTTGGGAAGTTGGGGCAAAATGCTTAGCATATCGCCTAATTTTCATCAAACTTTGCCGAGATGTATTTTCTTTAATCCACTTGACTTCCAATCTTCCCTTAATACTCATATAAGTCATGCATGTCAATTACCAGTGTTAATTAGTTAAAAAGATCATATAAATGAAAAGGGAATGAGATTGAAGTAAGAAAAAGTTTCTGACACAAATGAGCCATGTGATCCACAATTGAATCGCAAGTTCTGCCAGAGAGTGTTTCCGCAAATTTGACTCCTCTTAGTTTTGTGCAATTGTTTTTTGAATTTTGAGATTTTCTTGGGCCCACTTAACCTAAAAACTTCATATTTTGAGTCTTATAACAATTTTTCACACATATCCAAAATTAATTTGGATCAAGCACTCATTTTTGGTGTCTACATCCTCTTGACGGTATGAAATACTCAAGAAGATGAAAAACATTCAAATTTGCAATCACCTTCAAATCATCTTTAATTTCTTCTAAATTTTAGATCTAGGCTCTCCTTAGCGAGGAGAACAAAGCCCACTAGAAATTAAAGCTAATAGAACCTTCATTCAACAAGAGTCACTTTGAAGTTCTTCAAGCTTGAAGGTCCTTCAATGGTGGATTGTTCAAATCACCTTGTAATACTCCCAAATTTTGTATTCTAGATCTTCTTCACTAGGAGACAAGTCCCAATAGTTTTCAAGCTTTAATCCCCCTTCTTTTACAAGACTCACTTTCAAGTTCAACAATGGTGATTTTCCCAAACTCTTCCAAATTCTTTGGAACTTTAGATCTAGTTAAATTTAAACTCTAGGAGCTCAAATCTACACTCAAATCAAACAACAACAACAATTGTTTTTGAGATTTTCAATATTTTTAAATTTTTATAGTTTCAAAATATGAAGAACCTAGGATTAAGAATTGTAGAAACAACCCTTTAGCATAAGCTCTGATACAAAATGATACAATTCGACTTAGAATAAATACGAATTAAAGAACACAAAGTAAGATAAATTTGATAGAAGAATTAGAGGTGAGAATAGAAGAAAGAAAGAATTAAAATCAAATAATTGATCACTAACTAAGGGAGAAGATACTTGAACTCATGCTTGAATTACCAACTTGGATACATTCAAGAGAGATCCAATTGAAGAGATTAAAGGACTAATCATTTCACTAACCCTAAACTACAATCTAGAAACCAGAGAATCACTCTCATTAAATATTCATCAAAAGCTACATAATGAAATAATAAAAGTAATAATTTGTACTAGATAGGCTAAGAAGACTAATGACTATTACAAAAATGCCCTTAATGAAGTAAGGGTCTTGTTTGGTAGTATTCTTAGGGATGATGGAAGCATATTCCGAAAATGACCTCTTTGCATAAATAACCTCTTCCACCAATCTATCTTCCATATCTTGATTGTGGTTATCTTGGAGTCAACTTCCCAAGCAATCATCCAAATGGCGTATGCCCTCTTATGTGGACCTTCAAGACAATCCACTCCATCATCAAGGGACATGTGGCATGACAATACCCTCTTGAAGCTCCATAACCAATCTAGGATCAAATCACCCCTATTGGATTTTGGGTGCCTTGAGTTATCTTCATGCCTTCATGAGGAAGAAGACACCCAAAAGGGGCTTTTGATCCAAATTTCCAAGGCAACTTTGAAAAAAAGGTATTTGTAGGGCCAAAAAAGGAAGGTCCTAGGTTTGGTGGAGCCCCATTTCGGCCAATTCAGAATTTATTTAAAAAAATTGAAAATTCCACGTCAACAGGCCATGTCAGCTCCACGTAGGTGCATCAGCCGATACAACATCCAGCTCATCCGCAATGTGCGCACTACCAGGTCCAATCGCGCCTGCAGGCGCGGTGGCACAGTTTCAGAGGACAATTTTGCCCTTTTTTCAGCTTATTTTGATTCGTTTTCGCCCAATTTTTTCCCGGTCTGATTTCTTATCCTATTTTATTACTTTAATACTTCTAATTAATTAACAAATATTAATTAATCCTACTTTTTGATTAATTAATTCTTGAATTTCATCACTTTTCATCCCAAAAATTCCTGAAGTGTTGAAAATCGATTTTTCTTCTTTCTTTCAAATTTATTTAATCTTCTAAGATAATTAACAGTAAGACATTATTCTTACTTGATTTTTAACTAGTTCTTGAGTCCCAATTTTCATTTCGTGCCATTTTGTTTTGTGCTTTTCTCTTTTATTTCGTTGTGAATTATTTGACTCTTGTCTGTTTGTTTTGATTATCCGTTCTTGGTGTCATATAACTTCCATTCTGTTACACCCCATAGTTCCAGGGCATATAAGTGAGAACGTAAGTAAGGAAATAAGATTGGAAGGTTGGAAGGAAAGTATATTTACATTTCTCTATGGAAAAATTTTGGATACAAAAAAATGTGACGACGAAAATTATATCAGTGATTGAATTCTTTCCAAATGGAGTTATGGACTTAGGATTGTATTATATAATCTTGGGATTAAGAATATGAGCCAATTGAAAATTTCACAATTTTGGGGGGGGGGGGGGAGGGGAGGGATCATCGAAAATAGTGAGATTTGGCTAAGTGTTGGATTAATATTTTGTGAAGGGATTAGTGTGGAAGATATTTTCATAAAGACAAGTGGACAAGATGGTCCCCATCCACTTGTCTTGTGCACATGTTATAATACAAAATGTTGAAGACTTAGGCTCATAAAAATATCTTCATCTTCAAACCCTCATATCTATTTCTCTCCTTCAAATTTCGAAATCTCCTAAGCCAAAGTGAAGAACAAGTTAAGTTTTTCTAAGATTAAGTCCCTTAACCAAGTTCTAAGCAAGGTTAACTCTCCATAACAAGTGGTCACGATTTTAGCCTAAAAAGTATCTTGAAACCCTAAGCTTGTTATGAACCTTTTGGAAGTAAAACATGAAAGCAAGATGGATACAAGCTTGTAAAGGATACGTGTGTGTGATTGAAACTTGAAGAAGTGGAGCTAAGACAAAACTGTGGGCCGAAGCTAAGTGGACTGTTTTGGACGATTTTGGCCTTAATAAAAGGTAATATTTCTTCCTCCTCTTGAAGATTTGGATATTACATGTAGTAGTAGTTAACAAATGAACTTGTGTTAAGAAGAATGGAGAATAAGAAGTGTGTGGGCAGTTTTTGGTTGGTTGGCCGATTGTGGACAGTTTTGGTACATTGGATTCGTGATTGTAATTGTTGTTGTTATCTTCACCTATTGCATGATAAAATGAAGGAATCTTGTTATTGATAAGTTAATATGGTTTATATTAAAGTGTTGAGACTTGAATTGGATTATAATGGATTATGGAAAGGGTTATTGTATTGAGGTTGTTGGCCGGGAATACTATAAAACTGTTGGATATTGTTGTGCAGTTTTAGGGACTGTTTTGTGGCGTTGGAATGCTGGAAATTCAGCGGCCATTATGCATATTTAAATGTGGTAAAAGCTAATGTAGGTCCTGAAGGATTAAGGGTGTAGAAAGGTGTAGAAATGCTTCACTTTTTACCCTCATTGTTGTTGGATTGTGGACTGTTTTTAGGAGACTGTTTTATTGAGATTATGGGGCTGTTTTTATGTGAGAAATAAGCGTGTGAATCACCTTGGTTAACCGTTTGGTTGTGACCTTAATTGGTGCTTGGTTGTTGATGAAATTTGCCTTCTTGAAAGGTGGAAAAGTACGTATAAGAAGGGGATGTGCTGCCCAAATTTTTATAAGAAAAGAGAGCCATTACTTGGTATTGACTTACACTAGTAAGCATGGAGTTGATATACATGTTGTTGTATTTATAGGTTGAAGTACTACTTGAGGCAGATTCTAGATTGTTGAGTTGGTTAGTTTGCCGATAAGGTATGTGAACCTCTTCCTTCTCTCTTTTGGCATGTTCTACGTGTGAACCATAACTGTGGTATTGTTTCAAAAGTTATTCTACTCTTAGAAGTTAAGGAGTATTCATGTTATTGATTTTATGCTAAAGACATGTCTAAATTATTCCTAAGTCCTTACCAAGTCTTATGGGAGATGTTGGTAAGAGTTTTTAGGAGGCATTGGAGTCGAGTTGATCTTGCTAAGTTACAGCACTAATAAGTATTAAGCGTTGTGACTGATTTTAGTAAACGTGTTAAAACAAGCCATTGCAGCGTTAAGTGAAAAAGGTATCGAACAAGCCATTGCAACGTTAAATGAAAAAGATACCGACAATCAATTATATTGAAATGAGTAGAATTTCCATCTGCATAGAAGCTAAGATATAACCAATTCGTTTTACATTTTCTAGGTTCACAGTTGATTAGATAAGATTATTATTAAATATATAACCTACTAACGACTCATAAAATGAATTAATTTGGCAATTTGGATATGTTATCACCATTCAAATGTTTCCATAATGTTAGCCAGATGAGCGAGACGAATTTAGATTATCGCGTAGGTACAGACGACAAGTGTTACTATGTGACTCTTCCTTTCTTCTTTGAGCATGAACTTTATAAAATGAGTGTACGGTGGACGTACGTGTTTTAAATGAATCTATATTTCATGTGGTACATGAGGTGATAGTAACTTGATTTTAAAAGTATACTTGACTTGATCTTAAAAGTATAAGTCACTTGGTTGTAAAAGTGTAAGTGTCTTGATTTTCCAAAAGAGGATTTAAAATGATTTTTTTTTGGGTAAATGCAAATATTATTACTAGAAAAGGAAGAACTTGGAGCTACAATCAGTCATTGAGAGTTCTCAATCCTCAACGTAAGCATAAACTAGAAATGAAAGAGAGGGGGAATGGGACGTTCACCCTTGGGTGACGTTACAATAGGGTATTAAGTCATAAAGAACTCTATAAGTTGTTGTTTTGACTTTTGCAACAACCTCATCCGTCGTTATACTTATGTCCTCGAACAACAATTCATTTCTTGTTCTCCAAATCTCATATACCACTATGCAAAAGGCTAGTAAGATGGCTTTAGATCGGATGCCTGTCCCGCGATGCTCTTTGTTGATCCACTTGAGTGCGCTTTCAATAGTTGTCATTTCTCTTCTAATACCCAACCATTCCTTTATGTGCTTCCAAATGATGCTAGTGTAGGCGCAAGAGAAAAAGAGGTGAGCTCTTGTCTCATTTGACCTCTTGCAGAACCCGCAAGTCCTATCTTCCAAGTTTAGATAGGAGAGAGTGTCTTTGGTAGCTAGACGCTTCCTACAAGCGAGCCATACTGTGAATGAGAATTTAGGAGGAATGAAGCCTTTCCAAATTTGAGACATCCAAAGCCTTTTGTCCCGTTGTGTGCGCAAGACCTCATACACAAGACTAGAATCAAATCTTCCATTTGTGCAACACTTTTCCAAGCCGACAATTGCGTTTCCTTGACTACCGAAGATGGAAATGAATGTGTCGCGAATACTACAAACTTTTTTGAATAAGGGGGAGTCCCTAGCCCGTACCTCGTATTCCCAAAAGGATTGGCCTCTCAAGTAGTAACTATTAATCCATTGGAACCATAAGGTATCCGTCTTAGTGTGAGTTTGCCAGATGGTCCGGGAGAGTAAGGCATGGTTCCATTCTTTGATGTTCATAAGACCCAAGCCTCCTTCGGATTGAGGCACACAAATGACATCCCAAGCGACTCTTGGTGGCTTACCACCCCATAAGAAATGAATACATGCTGACCGTACCTTGTTGAGAACTGAAGAAGGAATAGGAAGCGCCCGAAACCAAAAGCTCTCAACACCTTGAATAACCGATCTGATTAGTTCTAATTTTCCCGCATAAGAGAGTGAGTGATGCCCCAATTTCTGAATGTATTCCGAGATTGCACTAGTGAATGGGGCAAACTGATCAACCAAGACAGAAATTGGGGACAAAGGGATCCCCAGTACCGTCTGGGAAAGACTCACAATGAGAAACCAACTCTTGCGAGATCAAGTCCGGATTGGTGTTATACCCGTAGTTCCGCAGTATGTATGTGAGGGCGTGCGTGCGAACGTATAGCCCTAATTAGGTTAGGGATGAAAGATTTGTTTCCCGACGGAAAATATTCCGAACCTTGTGAAGGAAATTTTACGTTTTCAATATTTTAATCAATTATGGATTTTTCCGAGAGACGAAATATTTTGGACCAATAGGAGGGCGACATGTGTCACCCCTAGTTGGGCCATGGTGAACGTTTTCATGGGACAAGTGGCCAATGTCTTGCAAGATATTTGTTGGGCAAGTGGGCAAGAGGGACCCACACAAACACATGTCCCCAATCTACACCATACACATGCTTCTATCCTAGCCCTTGGTTGTCTTATATAAACACCTCTAGTTGATGAAATCTTCCACACTTAGTGTCACGACCCGACCCCGGGCCCGTGACTGGTGCCTTACCCCGGGCACCCTAGTGATACAACATCAGAGAAAATCAGCGGAAATAAAAACTTACACATGAAACAAGATATACAATAAAAAAAATAGGCTAACCAAAATGGTCACCTTTCTGCATATATATAAAAATGATAAAACCTGAACAGTTACATCCCTTTTACAAACCCTGCCCACAACAGTACTACAGACCTCTAAGAATGTAACCACAACTACGACGGGACAGGGCCCCGCCATACCATTGAATATAAGTACCTACAACGACAGGGGACTATACCAAAAGATAAGCCTCCGGAGAAACGGAGCTTCCCAAAATGCTGAACTGTGATCCTATGAGCGAGGATCGACAACTGGTGTACCTCTACCTGCGGCATGAGCGGCCCCGAAGAAGTCGATCTGGCAATTACCAAGTATGTGAAACTGTAAAGTACTGAAATGAAATCATAACATTTTAAAACCAATTACAAATACGTATGAACAACCAATTTAACCGCACATAGTGTTACAGCATAAACAAGAGCAAAATAGATATAACGTAACTGGTCTTTTCTAGGCTGCTAATAATCGAAGCAAGGCCAATCGCCCATAGTATCATTATGCGAGCCTAATCCTGGAACTTCCGCGATCGCATAGACCACTAGGTCGCGTAGGTATTCTCGCGTCGGGGTAGCTAACCTCGGCATCAACTGGACTCCGCATCGCGTGGTCACATGGACGCGTGAGGTATTCCTCGCATCAGCGTAACACACCCGGAGTGATCATCCTGGAACTCCCGCAGCTCCGCATAGGTCACATGGACCCGCATGAGGTATTCCTCGCATCGGGGGCAGCTAACACTCGGCTCATAACAAGTCAGGGGGGTAAGTGATATAATATCAGCACAACTGCTTATCGTTAAACAACATAAGCACAACAAGAAAACCCCCTTACACAAACGTCACAAGACACTAACACACCGTAGCATCATAACATGTTTACTTATCAAACCAACAAGAAAGTATTACAAGGCTATCACAAGCCAACATAGTCAAGTTACTCACACAAGGTACTTTTATTTCATGTCAACAAAACCGGGTTTTAACCCTAAAGTACTACATACTTCAACTCTAAAAAAAAAAAGATCCATTTCTTTCACAAAAGTCACACGATACCCGTAGTATCAAAATAGAGTAACTATCTTTTTAAGTAAACCAAAATAATTTCCATACCTTCTTTTTAAACCAATCTTAAGACAAAAGAATGCCTTCATTTTTAAACCATTTTAAGACAAAACCATGCCTTCCTTTAAAACAAAGACACTTTTCCTTTTTAAAGTCAAGTAGCAATATACTTTTTAAACCAAGTGTCTTACTCTTTTAAAAACAAGTAACCTATACCTTTAAATCAAGTTACTTCTCCATTCCCAAAATCAAGTTGTTTATAAGTCAAGTCTCTTTACTTCCAAAAATCAGTCTCCTAATCTTTAAATCATATCTTTTAAGGAAACCAACCTCCAACTTTTAAAGTGTCAAGTTATCATTTTAAATCCAATGATAAAACCATTCTTTTGTTTTCATAAAGTCGTTATAAATAACTTCCCATAAAGCTATTATAACACTTTATGTTTTAAACCAACCAAGGAAAACTATTCTCATTTTCGAAATCAAGATAACTTTATTCTTTAAAAGACCACACACCCATTACTCATGAGTGAGGTTTTACAACTTTTTAACATAATTCAAGTCCTTAATATTTCATAACAAGTCACTTAACTTTGGAATCAAGTCAAGGACACAAAAGGAAAATCAAATTTCTTTTAAACACACGTGCGTCTACCGCACTATATATATTTCACAATAATCATGCTAGAAAGGATAGGAAGAGGTTCACATACCTCGCGACGATTATCGACAATTAGCAAAACGCTCCAAAGTACTATAACCTTGCTAGCCTTTTCCACCCTTCAAGTAGAATACGCTACTCGTAGTACTTCAACCTATAATGGCCATAAAACGTCTATTAACTTCTAGATCCCTTCGTAGAAAATTTCTAAATACAAGGTTCCATATCCTACGGAAAATTGAAAGACCTCCCCGTAACCACATAAATAACCTCGATATCAAGGCACGCTACCAAGCCAACAACTCAGGGATTACACGTCTAACCGGACGTGTACAATTCTGCCACAATAATACTACAAGTCTCAGTAAATACATCAATGTAAATCTGATTCGATTCTTTTTAATCATCCTTCCATATATCTTATACGCAATTATAAACTACTACAATATGTAATTTCCAATTACAATAGAAGGACATAGATCATTACCTCGATAAGCCCAAAATTATCCAAGATTATAAGTCGATCCTGAGCAACGTTTAGCTCCTATTCTGTACGCTCCAAACCGCTCCAAGCAACCCTTAGAAGTTTCTAACAACTTCTCTTAAACACTTCAACCAACTATGAAGATTTTCCTAGGGTTTCACTTTGTGACTATTGGAATAAAGTAGTATTTTCGGGCTCTTAGTATAAAGATAACTTTGGAATACAACAAGGGATTTAGGCTAAGGTATTTGGAATAACAACAACACTTCAACAAATTCTTTCACCAGCGGGGGGGGGGGTGGGACGAGAACCTCAACAAGGGGGAGTATTTTTGTGACTTAGAAATATTTAGTAAGTGATGAAGAAGTCTTGCAACATAAGGGGTATTTATAGAGAAATCAAGGGCTAGGATTAAAGCAAGTGTATGGTGAGGATTGGGTCCAAGTGTGGGTGGAGTCTTCCAACCAAATGTCCACCACAACAATGAGACATGTGGCCACCATAACAATGAGACATGTGGCTAGCCACATGTCTCAAAAAAACGTCCAAGCCACCCTTATTTTCGGCCAATAGGGCCACATTGGGGGGTGCCATGTGTCGCCCCCTTACTCGTTCAAAATATTTCATCTTCCGAAAAAAATATCCATAATGCCGAAATCTCGAAAAATAAAGTGGGCCCCACAACCCGTAAATTCCTCCCGTGGGCCCCATATGACCAATTCCGGAAAATAAAATTCCATAATTCTTAAAAATTCTTAAAGTCTTAAATACCAAAGTTGAGAATCCAATTCTCAATAAAAAACCTTTTTCCTTCGTAAAATCCGGAAACTTTTCCGTCGAAAAATCACATCTTTCTTCCTTTCCAATTTTTATGTCGTATTCTCGTACGTACGTCCTCATATACATACTCTGGAACTACGGGGTGTAACATTCTTCCCCCCTTAGAAACATTCGTCCCGAATGTTCCTTCTAAGTCTCCAAACATACCTGTCGGTATAGTCTTCCCTACTATGCTTACGAAACCAATTATGCCACACATGGCCATAATACAACATACGCGCAAAACTCACATCCGAGCCAACGAAGAATCATCTCTAACGTGTATAACAACACTAAAGCTTCCACCCATGGTCCAAAGGATACTTTCTTCACATCTTTACTTTATAAAAAGGACACTTCCATCTTCTTAACACATCTTCGCCTCTTTTCTTACTTGTCGTACCCTCCTCGTACACTCGAACTCTTCCTAATATACTTACCACATTTCTGTCATTGCTTCAGTTTCCAAAATCTCGGGGTTACTATCTCTAACTTGGTCATCATTAACTGGGAACACTCTGGATGGATCTCCGATACTCTTCCGAAACATAGCAACATGGAAGACCGGACGTACTGCCTCCTAAGTCGGACGGCAGTGCTAACTTATAGGCAACCTGGCCTATTCTACAAATGATCTGAAAAGGCCCAAAGTACCTCGGCTAAGTTTCCCCTGCTTTCCAAATCTCGTCACACCCTTCCGGGGTGGTACCTTCAAGAAGACCCACCGTCAACCTGAACTCCAAGTGTCGACGCCGATTATCCGCACAACTTCTGTTGATTCTGATCTGCTAATAACCTCTTCTGGATAAGCTTCACCTTATCCACATCCTGCTGAATCAAGTATGGACCAACTATCTGAACCTTGACAACATCGAACCAATCGACCGACAACCTACACTTCCGCTCATACAAGGCTTCATAAGGCGCCATCCGAATACTAAAATGGTAGCTATAATAGTACTCACTCTCAAGAGGCAAATAATCCTCACAGCTACCCCTGAAATCAAAACACCGGCCCGTAACCTATCCTCAAATGTCTGGATAAAACACGTTGTTTGTCCGTCGTCCCGAGGGTGAATGCAATACTGAGACTCACCTGAGTTCCTAACCCTGCCTGGTAAAACCTCCAGAAAAGAAATAGCCGTAAACTGGGCTCCACTGCCTGACATAAAATAAAAGTAGGAACCCCGTGCAGCCTCACAACCTTCCTGATATACAACATCTCGCATAACCTCCGTCGGTAAATGCGATCTGGCGAAAGACAAGATAGGCTGACCTCATCGTCCCGACTACTGGTCGAACGCATCTACGAACTCGTACGACGATTAACTAAACTTGGGCCTAACACCCTCGTGACCCTATCATCTAGCGGGACCACCTCAAGCCCGGCCGCACATTCAGACTCACGGGTTGACCGCGATATGGCCTCAACCTGATCCACTTCGCGACCTCTCGTTCCCCGATCCAAAACAATCTTACCGATTCACGTCATGAAAGCTACCACTTCCATCTCACACTACCCATGGAATTATCCCACAATATATTTCACGCATACCAAGTACTTCGACAAAGACCAACCGTAAAATCATCCACTCAAGACGGCCTTGCATCCAAGGTCCCAGTTATAAATTCTAAGGCTCACCATTTTCTCGTCCCCAGACTTACCCTTTTCAACTACCCATGTTTTTTAATCCACACCTAACACAATGCTATTCGTACATAGCACTCCACATGTATCTACCATAACGACCTAAACAAGTCTCTTAAGGGCTGAAGATATCTCTGTAACTACTGCCTTACTCCCTTTGTCGCTCTATTCAAATCTGCTCTGGCGCGTAACTACTGAAGGTGATGAACGACCATCGATCCGGCGTCGAAGTCGTAACATCGCGCCACTTCGGTCGGCGAATTTCTAAAATGGCCTGGCCGCAAACATAACAAGCTATCAAGTAGTCGACACTCCCATAAGAACACCTACCACGCGGCGGCCATACCGGTGGGGTGGCCTCCTCGCTAACACCCCTTCCTCTCAGAACCAGAATCCATGAATCGACTGGTAGGCTAAGTCATCCCACCGTATCCTCCTACTAGGACATTCTCTCCTCGTACACGGCGGCGGTAAAACAAGCGTTAGTAAAAAGACGACATTTCCGGGATGGCGTCTACCACATAGTGAACAACGAGGAAAAAGCGAATCTGGTGGCTAGAACTATGTAAATCGTGAACCGAAACCACGGAGCTCGACCAACTCCTGCATACCGAATGTCACGAAGCTGTGGAGGACCACTCAGATCTTGGCGGAGGCGCATAACGATCTGCTGCGAGAAGGTCCGCCTCGAAAGTTACGAGGACCTGCTGTTGCGGCCTCTTCGCGATCTTGGTTAATCCGTCGATCTCTACGTTCCTTAGTCTGCTGCGCATAAGCCTGTACGCGGGCAACGTCCATTCCTGACTGAAGAGTTACTCTTGTACATCCCTTCACTAGATAATTATCTAGACCTGTGATATATCGGTGCACTCTATCCTCCATGTCTGCCACTAAAGCGGGGACATAACGAGCCAATGAGTCAAACTCGATACTGTATTCCCGAACCGTCTGCCCGTTCTTCCTCAACATTATAAATCTATCTGCCCGAGCTCTCCTCATCTGCGAGGGCAAGAAGTGTGTAGGAAATGCCTCTAAGGTATTGATCACTTTCATGATCCGCTGCAACTGTCGAATAAACTCCTGAGGATCTTCCTCAGTTCTCAATCCATAGAACTCGGGTGGACTGCAACTCAAGAAGTCCCGAAATCTCAACTATCGGATCTAGGGTGAACTCATCGTACTACCGAACCTCAGGCCCTCGTCATCCTCATTCTAGCCACAAGCCTAGCTAGTAATCGGGCCGTCTCTCTTGTAACTTATATCCTGGCTCGGTCGTGGGCGGAGACTCAGTATCGTAGTCTCGATGAATCTGCTGCTCTAAACTCTCATGGGGCTAGCGGCGTCGCAGGACTCCCCGAATGAAGCACTATCTCGGTAATGGCGGGCACGTGCCTTCAGTAACCCTACGTATTCTACTCGCGGCTCCTCTGTTTGCGCCTTCGGGCTCTGGTTGCCTGCGTGAGGCATAACTAGCACATACGAATACGCGAGGAGTCCAACTTATAACACAACTCTAAGGCACGATCTCGAGTGAGAAGAATGGAAACCAATCCTAAATATCCTGAGCCTCACGATTATAGGTGTGGTGCGACACGCCGATAATCAAGACTACTAGATACGATGCGTAGACACTTTACGAGGATTAAGCGCTCACGATACCACTTTTGTCACGACCCGACCGGGCGTGGTGGTGCCTACCCCGGGCACCCTAGTGATACAACATCGGAGAAAATCGGTGGAAATAAAAACTTACACATGAAACAAGATATCTGATAAAAAAATAGGCTAACGAAAAGTCACCTTTCTGCGTATATATAAAAATGATTAACACGAGCAGTTACATCCCTTTTACAAACCCCGCCTCACAAGATTACTGCACTTCTAAGAATGTAACCACAACTACGACGGGGCGAGGCCGCCATACCACGAATATAAGTACTCTGACGACGGGACTATACAAAAGATAAGCCTCCGAGAAAGCGGAGCTTCCCAAAACGTGACGTGATCTATGAGCGAGGATCGACAAGCGGTGTACCTCTACTGCGGCGTGAGCGGCCCGAAGAGTCGATCTGGCAGTACCAAGTATGTGAAGCGTAAAATCTTGAAATGAAATCATAACATTTTAAAACCAATTACAAATACGTATGAACAACCAATTTAACCGCACATAGTGTCACAGCATAAACAAGAGCAAAATAGATATAACATAACTGGTCTTTTCTAGGCCGCTAATGATCGAAGCAAGGCCAATCGCCCATAGTATCATTATGCGAGCCTAATCCTGGAACTTCCGCGATCGCATAGACCGCTAGGTCCGCGTGAGGTATTCGCCGCGTCGGGGTAGCTAACCCGGCGTCAACTGGACTCCGCACCGCGTGGTCACGTGGACGCGTGAGGTATTCCTCGCGTCGGCGTAACACCGGAGTGATCATCCGGAACTCCGCACTCGCATAGGTCACATGGACCCGCATGAGGTATTCCTCGCATCGGGGGCGGCTAACCCTCGGCTCATAACAAGTCAGGGGGGTAAGTGATATAATATCAGCACAACTGCTTATCGTTAAACAACATAAATACAACAAGAAAACCCCCTTACACAAACGTCACAAGACACTAACACACCGTAGCATCATAACATGTTTACTTATCAAACCAACAAGAAAGTATTACAAGGCTATCACAAGCCAACATAGTCAAGTTACTCACACAAGGTACTTTTATTTCATGTCAAAAAATCCGGGTTTTAACCCTAAAGTACTACATACTTCAACTCTCAAAAAAAAAAAGATCAATTTCTTTCACAAAAGTCACACGATACCCGTAGTATCAAAATAGAGTAACTATCTTTTTAAGTAAACCAAAATAATTTCCATACCTTCTTTTTAAACCAATCTTAAGACAAAAGCATGCCTTCCTTTTTAAACCATTTTAAGACAAAACCATGCCTTCCTTTAAAACAAAGACACCTTTCCTTTTTAAAGTCAAGTAGCAATATACTTTTTAAACCAAGTGTCTTACTCTTTTAAAAACAAGTAACCTATACCTTTAAATCAAGTTACTTCTCCTTTCCCAAAATCAAGTTGTTTATAAGTCAAGTCTCTTTACTTCCAAAAATCAGTCTCCTAATCTTTAAATCATATCTTTTAAGGAAACCAACCTCCAATTTTTAAAGTGTCAAGTTATCATTTTAAATCCAATGATAAACCATTCTTTTGTTTTCATAAAGTCGTTATAAATAACTTCCCATAAAGCTATTATAACACTTTATGTTTTAAACCAACCAAGGACAACTATTCTCATTTTCGAAATCAAGATAACTTTATTCTTTAAAAGACCACACACCCATTACTCATGAGTGAGGTTTTACAACTTTTTAACATAATTCAAGTCCTTAATATTTCATAACAAGTCACTTAACTTTGGAATCAAGTCAAGGACACAAAAGGAAAATCAAATTTCTTTTAAACACATGTGCGTCTACCGCACTATATATATTTCACAACAATCATGCTAGAAAGGATAGGAAGAGGTTCACATATCTCACGACGATTATCGACAATTAGCAAAACGCTCCAAAGTACTATAACCTTGCTAGCCTTTTCCACCCTTCAAGTAGAATACGCTACTCGTAGTACTCCAACCTATAATGGCCATAAAACGTCTATTAACTTCTAGATCCGCCGTGAAAATTTCTAAATACAAGGTTCCATATCCTACGGAAAATTGGCGGCCGTAACCACATAAATAACCTCGATAACAAGGCACGCTGCGAGCCAACAACTCAAAGGATTACACGTCTAGGGCGTGTACAATTACACCACAATAATACTACAAGTCTCATAAATACTGATCAATGTAAATCTGATTCGATTCTTTTAATCATCCTTCCATATATCTTATACGCAATTATAAACTACTACAATATGTAATTTCCAATTACAATAGAAGGACATAGATCATTACCTCGATAAGCCCAAAATTATCCAAGATTATAAGTCGATCCTGAGCAACGTTTAGCTCTATTGCAGACGCTCCAAACCGCTCCAAGCAACCCTTAGAAGTTTCTAACAACTTCTCTTAAACACTTCAACCAACTATGAAGATTTTCCTAGGGTTTCACTTTGTGACTATTGAAATAAAGTAGTATTTTCGGGCTCTTAGTATAAAGATAACTTTGGAATACAACAAGGGATTTAGGCTAAGGTATTTGGAATAACAACAACACTTGAAGAAATTCTTTCACAAGAGGGGGGGGGTGTGGGACGAGAACCTCAACAAGGGGGAGTATTTTTGTGACTTAGAAATATTTAGTAAGTGATGAAGAAGTCTTGCAACATAAGGGGTATTTATAGAGAAATCAAGGGCTAGGATTAAAGCAAGTGTATGGTGAGGATTGGGTCCAAGTGTGGGTGGAGTCTTCCAACCAAATGTCCACCACAACAATGAGACATGTGGCCACCACAACAATGAGACACGTGGCTAGCCACATGTCTCAAAAAAACGTCCAAGCCACCCTTATTTTCGGCCAATAGGGCCACATTGGGGGGTGCCATGTGTCGCCCCCTTACTCGTCCAAAATATTTCATCTTCCGAAAAAAATATCCGTAATGCCGAAATCTCGAAAAATAAAGTGGGCCCCACAACCCGCAAATTCCTCCCGTGGGCCCCACATGACCAATTCCGGAAAATAAAATTCCATAATTCTTAAAAATTCTTAAAGTCTTAAGTACCAAAGTTGAGAATCCAATTCTCAATAAAAAACCTTTTTCCTTCGTAAAATCCGGAAACTTTTCCGTCGAAAAATCACATCTTTCTTCCTTTCCAATTTTTATGTCGTATTCTCGTACGTACGTCCTCATATACATACTCTGGAACTATTTTGGGAGTTGTGGTACTATTTTGGGAGCGTGTTACACTTGCGGCCAACGAGTGCATTTGCGTCAGGCTAGAAGCGGCGAGATGGTAGGAGTCGACTCTGGTGTCTTTCGCCGGGTATTCATCTCCTACAGTTACTCGCCCCGGAGGGAAGGGTGCTCATGGGCCAGCAGGTCGCGGCAGAGGTCGTGGCAAGGGTCCCAGTTCCAGCGGTCCTTAGAACCATATTTATGCCATGTCCAGCCGCCAGGACCAGGAGGCGTCACCGGATGTCGTCACAGGTACATTATTAGTTTCATGTTGTGACGTGTATGCCTTGATAGATCCGGGTTCTACCTTGTCCTATATATCTCCCCATATTGCTAGTAGGATAGGGATAGAGCACGAGTCCATGACCCACGAGGTAGCTACGCGATGGGTGATTCGATGGTAGGCGGCGAGTATATAGGGCTTGCCCAGTGACTATATACAGTCGTCAGACCCTAGCCGACTTGATAGAATTGGATATGACGGACTTTGATGTGATTATGGGTATGGATTGGCTAGCGTCCTGCTATGCCAATGTGGATTGTAGAGATATTGATGCGGTTCGGTTTCTGGGGCCCGGTTATCAGTGGAAGGGAATCTTTGCGTCGCCCAGGGTAGGTTTATTTCTTACCTCAAGGCTAGGAAGATGGTGCAGATAGGGTATATCTACCATCTCATTCGGGTATTTGATCTCGAGGCGAGATACCGGACCTTGATCGGTTCGATGTCGAGAGAGTTCCCGGATGACCTCGGGTATCCTCCCGAGAGGAGATAGAGTTTTGCATTGATATTACGCACGATGCTCGACCTATATCCATTCCGCCATACAGAATGACACCTGCCGAGTTGAGAGAGTTGAAGGACTAGCTGAGAGATTTGCTGGAGAAGGGCTTTATCAGGCCTAGTGTTTCTCCCTGGGGAGCGCCGATATTGTTTGTGAAGAAGAAGGATGGGACGCTGCGTATATGTGTTGATTACGACGGTGAACAAGGTGACTATTAAGAACAGATACCCCCTCCCCAGGATTGATGATTTGTTCGACCAGTTGCAGGGTGCGAGGTGTTTCTCCAAGATAGACCTGCGATCTGGTTACCATCAGGTGCGAGTTAGGGAGACGGATGTCCACAGGGTGCGTTCGGACGTCACGGCTATGAGTTGAGTGGTCATGTCTTTCGGCTTGACCAATGCTCGGCGATATTTATGGATTTGATGAACGGGTGTTCAAGCCATTTTGGAATCGTTTGTCATTGTATTCATTGATGACATCTGGTTTATTCGCTCGGGCGAGGAGCATGCGAGCATTTGAGGCGGTCTTGAGAGTTCTCGGGACCGGCGGTTGTATGCCAAGTTTTGAAGTGTGAGTTTTGGTTGGCCGGTGGCATTCTTAGGGCACATTGTCGGGGGTAGATGGTATCTGGTGGAATCTGACAAAAGATCGAGGCGATCAGACTTGGCCTGAACTCTACTGCACCGGCAGTGCGCGACTTTACGGGCCTTGCGGGTTATTATCGGAGGTTCGTGGAGAAGTTTGCTTCTATTTCAGCACCTTTGACTAAGCTGACTCAGAAGGCAGCTAAGTTTCAGTGGACGGATGCTTGTGAGGAGGGCTTCCAGCTACTAAAGGAGAGATTGACGATCGCCCCAGTTCTTACTCTTCCGGAGGGTCTAGACGGCTACGTGGTTTATTGTGATGCGTCGGGCGTCGGGTTTGGGTGTGTGTTGATGCAGCAGGTCAAGGTTATAGCTTACGCATCGCGACAACACAAGAAGCATGAGAAGAACTACCCCACACATGACTTAGAGTTGGCAGCAGTGATTCATGCCTTGAAGATCTGGAGACATTATTTGTATGGAGTTCATGTGGATATTTACACAGACCATAAGAGCCTCAGATATCTTGACGGAGGAGGTGAACTTACGACAGAGACGGTGGTTAGAGGTACTCAAGGATTATGATGTCGATATCCTATATCACCCAGGGAAGGCCAATGTAGTGGCAGATGCCCTTAGTCGTAGATCGATGGGTAGTCTATCAGATGTGCAGCCAGAGAGAAGGGGCATGGTCCGCGAGTTACATCAGCTAGCGAGCCTTGGAGTCCGATTGATTGGTTCTGATAGTAGTGGGGTTCGGGTTCGAGAGGTTGCCGAGTCTTCCATCATCGAGGAGGTGAAGAAGCGGCGATTTGAGGATCCGATTATGACACGATATCGAGCTACGGCTCTTCGTGAGGAAGCGGTCCATTTGGTAGCACGATGGGTCTTGAGGTTTGAGGCGAGTTGTGTGTTCCGGATATTGCGGGACTTCGGCGAGTCTGGGGAAGCATCTGTGCGGCGTTACTCTATCCATCCGGGTCGACAAAGATGTACCACGACCTCGGATCGTGTATTGGTGGGATGGCACGAAGAGGGCGTTGCGAGTTTGTTGCTCGGTGCGAGTTGTCGGCCAGTCAAGGTAGAGCACGAGGCACAGTGGGTTGTTGCGATTGATAGAGATTAGGCGTGGAAGTGGGAGGTGATCAATATTGACTTTATTACAGGGTTACCTCACACTCAGAGGAAGCATGATTCTATCTGGGTTGTCGTTGACAGGCTGACGAAATCCGCCCACTTTCTTCCCGTCAGGACGACTTTTTCGGCCGAGGATTATGCTAGACTTTACATCTGAGAGATTGTGAGACTACATGGGGTCCCTATATCTATCATATCAGACAGAGGAGCCCGGTTCTGGCTAACTTACGGAGGTCTTTCCGGAAAAGGGATTAGGGGCCGCGGTGAGCCTCGATCTGCATTCCATCCTTAGGCGTGACAGACAGCGAGCGTACTATCCAGACACTTGAGGATATGCTGCGAGCCTATGTTATTGATTTCACGGGTAGCTGGGAGGATCATTTGCCTCTAGTGGAGTTTGCGTATAATAACAACTACCATTCCAGTATCCAGATGGCGCCTTATGAGACCTTATATGGGAGGAAGTGCAGGTCACCGATAGGCTGGTTCGATGTGGGCGAGGTGCAGTTAGTCGGGCCGGATTTGATTCAGCAAGCGGTGGATAAGGTGAAGCTTATCCAGGAGCAATTATTGACAGCTCAGAGTCGACAGAAGTCGTATACAGATCATCAGCGTCGACATTTGGAGTTTGAGGTTGATGATTGGGTTTTCCTGAAGGTGTCACCCATGAAGGGTGTGATGAGATTTGGGAAGAAGGGAAAACTCAGCCCAAGGTAGATTGGGCCTTATCAGATTGTCCGTAGGGTAGGCAAGGTTGCCTATGAGTTGGATCTGCCGTCCGATCTGGAGGCAGTGCATCCGGTTTTTCATGTTTCTATGCTGAGGAGATGTATCGGAGATCCATCTAGAGTGCACCCGATTGATGATGTCGGTGTGAGAGGGTTATCGTATGAGGAGAGTCCCATAACGATACTCGATCGTCAGGTTAGGCGACTGCGGACAAAGGATGTGGCTTCTGTCAAGGTCTTATGGCGGAACGAGAACAGAGAGGAGATGACGTGGGAAGCAGAGGAGGACATGAGGCAGAAGTATCCTCACTTATTCCCCACACCTCCAGGTAACTCACTTTCCTACTTGTTGATTTTAATTGTCATTTTGCTTATGTGTTATTTTGGCTATGCATGACATTCTTGTTATGGGGGATATATTTATGAGGGCCTATATCGTTATCTTGGTTTGAGAAGGAACATTCGGGACGAATGTTTCTAAGGAGGGGAGAATATTATACCCCGTAGTTCCAGAGTATGTTTGTGAGGACGTACGTACGAATGTATAGCCCTAATTAGGTTAGGGATGAAAGATTTGTTTTTACGACGGAAAATATTCCGAACCTTGTGAAGGAAATTTTACGTTTTCAATATTTTAATCAATTATGGATTTTTCCGAGAGACGAAATATTTTGGACCAATAGGAGGGCGACATGTGTCACCCCTAGTTGGGCCATGGTGGACGTTTTTCATGGGACAAGTGGCCAAGGCAAGTGGCCAATGTCTTGCAAGATATTTGTTGGGCAAGTGGGCAAGAGGGACCCACACAAACACATGTCCCCAATCTACACCATACACATGCTTCTATCCTAGCCCTTGGTTGTCTTATATAAACACCTCTAGTTGATGAAATCTTCCACACTTAGTTTTATTTCAAGACTTGAAAATATCCTCCCTCTCCCTTCATATTGATCTCGTCCAAACCAAGAATCCCTAACCTATTGTTGTCCAATAATTCTTAAACTTCTAAGTGTTCTTCCTTGATGTATTAGGAAGATTAGTAACCAAGAGTTAGACAAGATTTCACACCCCTAGCCTCAAACCCCCCCCTCCCCCCTTGACCGAGAGTTGTGTAGAGTGAAACCTAGGTGTTCTTCACTTTTTTGGAGTTCATTCTTGAATAGAAGTTGGTTAGGAGCTTCTAAGGGTGACTTGTGGCGGTTTGGAACATAAGGATTTGGAGCTAAAACTTGCTTAGGAGCGACTTTAAGTTCTTGGATATTTTTGGGCTATTTGAGGTAATGAACCTTGTCCTCTTTGTGAAGTTGAATATTATGTATATTGGAAGTAAATTATGGAGTATAAGATATGTGGAGTAAGGTTTGGAAATATTTGGATCTTGTTAACTTGTTAAAAGGAGAATTGGCATATTAGCCATTAAAATGGTAAAAACGTATCCATTACTTGCTAAGAAGTTAATAACAAAGTAACTATAACTTATATTAATATTGGAATATAAGTTGGAAGACTAATGAAGTAATTGGATAAGTGAAATTGTAATAGTTGGCCAAGGACCCCAACTAAAGGACTGTATTTACTTTGGACTGTATTTACATTGGACTGTATTTACATTGTTGTTAAGGGGAAGATTGTTAATCGCGTCCGTTTGGGCGTGTGATCCCCTTATTTAATTATTGTTGTTGTTAAGGGGAAGATTGTTAATCACGTCCGTTTGGGCGTGTGATCCCCTTCTTTAATTATTGTTGTTGTTAAGGGGAAGATTGTTAATCGCGTCCGTTTGGGCGTGTGATCCCCTTCTTTAATTATTGTTGTTGTTAAGGGGAAGATTGTTAATCGCGTCCGTTTGGGCGTGTGATCCCCTTCTTTAATTATTGTTGTTGTTAAGGGGAAGATTGTTAATCGCGTCCGTTTGGGCGTGTGATCCCCTTCTTTAAATTTCGGAATTGTTGCGCCTTATATATAGCATGTTACACCCCGTAGTTCCAGGGTATGTATACGAGGACGTACGTACGAGAATACGACACAAAAATTGGAAAGGAAGAAAGATGTGATTTTTTTCGACGGAAAAGTTTCCGGATTTTGTGAAGGAAAAAGGTTCGTTAATGGGGTGGATTCCCAGTTGGTATTCGGACTTTTAGAATATTTGAGAATTATGGAATTTTATTTCGAAATTGGTCACGTGGGGCCACGGAGAATTCTGATTTTGTGGGGCCCACTTTATTTTCGGAGTTTTGGCATTACGGATATTTTCGGAAGATGAAATATTTTGGACGAGTAGGGGGCGACACGTGTCACCCCCATGTGGCCATGTTGGCCGAATGGTTGGTGGACAAGTGTTTGGACGTTTTTGGTGGACAAGTGGCAAGCCACTTGTCCCATTTTTGTGGTGGACATTTGGTTGGTAAAATCCACACACACTTGGACCCAATCCTCACCATACACTTGCTTTAATCCTAGCCCTTGATTTCTCTATAAATACCCCCTTGATTTCAAGACTTATTTCAGCCACACTTAAGAGTTTCCAAGGCAAAAATATACTCCCTCCTTAGTATAATTCTCGTCCAAACACCCCCCCTTTGTGTAGAAAAATTCTTCAAGTGTTGTTGTTATTCCAAATACCTTAGCCTTGTAATCCCTTGTAGTATTCTAAAGTAATCCCAACATAAGAGCCCGGAAATACTACTTTATTCCAATAGTCGTAAAACGAAACCCTAGGAAAATCTTCATAGATGGATGGAGTGTTAAGAGAAGTTGTTTAGAAACTTCTAAGGGTTGCTTGGAGCGGGTTGGAGCTTAAGGAAGTGGAGCTAAACGTTGCTCAGGATCGACTTATAAAACTTGGATAATTTTGGGCTTATCGAGGTAATGATCTTTATCCCCCTATTGTAATTGGAGATTACATGTTGTAGTAATGTATAATTGAGTATATGATTTATGGAAGGATGATTAAAAAGAATTGAACTGTATTTACATTGGGTATTTCTGATAGACTTGTAGTATTATTGTGGGGCGAATTGTACGTCAGGTTAGGCGTGTAATCCTCTGAGTTGTTGGCTTAGTAGCGGGCCTTGATAGTAGAGGTTATTTATATGGTTACTGGGGAGGTCTTTGCGAATTTTCCGTAGAATATGGAACCTTGTACTTAGAAATATTCTACGAAGGGATCTAGAAGTTAATAAACGTTTTATGGCCATTATAGGTTGAAGTACTACGAGTAGCGTATTCTACTTGAAGGGTGGAAAAGACTGGCAAGGTTATAGTACTTTGGAGCGTTTTGCTAATTGTCGATAATCGTCGCGAGGTATGTGAACCTCTTCCTATCCTTTCTAGCATGATTGTTGTGAAATATATATCTGCGGTAGGCAGCGTGTGTTTAAAGGAATTTGATTTTCCTTTTGTGTCCTTGACTTGATTCCAAAGTTAAGTGACTTGTTATGAAATATTAAGGACTTGAATTATGTTAAAAAGTTGTAAAACCTCATTCATGAGTAATGGGTGTGTGGTCTTTTAAAGAATAAAGTTATCTTGATTTCGAAAATGAGAATAGTTGTCCTTGGTTGGTTTAAAACATAAAGTGTTATAATAGCTTTATGGGAAGTTATTTATAATGACTTTATGAAAACAAAAGAATGATTTTATCATTGGATTTAAAATGATAACTTGACATTTTAAAAGTTGGAGGTTGGTTTCCTTAAAAGATATGATTTAAAGATTAGGAGACTGATTTTTGAAAGTAAAGAGACTTGACTTATAAACAACTTGATTTTGGGAAAGGAGAAGTAACTTGATTTAAAGGTATAGGTTACTTGTTTTTAAAAGAGTAAGACACTTGGTTTAAAAAGTATATTGCTACTTGACTTTAAAAAGGAAAAGTGTCTTTGTTTTAAAGGAAGGCATGGTTTTGTCTTAAAATGGTTTAAAAAGGAAGACATGGTTTTGTCTTAAGATTGGTTTAAAAAGAAGGTATGGAAATTATTTTGGTTTACTTAAAAAGATAGTTACTCTATTTTGATACTACGGGTATCGTGTGACTTTTGTGAAAGAAATGGATCTTTTTTTTAGAGTTGAAGTATGTAGTACATTAGGGTTAAAACCCGGATTTGTTGACATAAAATAAAAGTACCATGTGTGAGTAACTTGACTATGTTGGCTTGTGATAGCCTTGTAATACTTTCTTGTTGGTTTGATAAGTAAACATGTTATGATGCTACGTGTGTTAGTGTCTTGTGACGTTTGTGTAAGGGGGTTTTCTTGTTGTGCTTATGTTGTTTAACGATAAGCAGTTGTCTTTATTATATCACTTACCCCACGACTTGTTATGCAGAGGTTAGCCCCGTCACGAGAATACCTCATGCGGGTCCATATGACCTATCGCGGGTGCGGGAGTTCGGGATGATCACTCTGGGTGTATTCTGGCCGTCGAGAAATACCTCATGCGGTCCATGTGGCCATGCGGACTGCGGGAGTCCAGGACGATGCCGCGGGTTAGCTACCCCCGATGCGAGGAATACCTCATGCGGTCCATGTGGCCCGTGCGGTGCGAGTCGGGGCGATGCCGGGTTAGCTACCCTCGATGCGAATACCTCATGCGGGCCTAGGTGGCCTATGCGGATCGCGGGAGTTCGAGTTAGGCTCGCATAATGATACTATGGGCGATTGGCCTTGCTTGATCGTTAGCGGCCTAGAAAAGACCGATTCGTTACATCTATTTTGCTCTTGTTTATCTTTGTGGCACTATGCGGTTAAATTGGGTTGTTTAAATGCGTATTTGTGAACCAGTTTTAAAATGTTATGATTTTATTTGATGCTTCTGATTTCACATACTTGGTACTGTTATCTTGACCTCGCCCGAAATTTGCGTTCATCTGCGGTAGAGTACGCGATTGTTGATCCTCGCTCATAGGATCACAGTTCAGCATTTTGGGAAGCTCCGTTTCTCCGGAGGCTTATCTTGTGGTATGATTCCTTGAGAGTGTAGGTTCTTATACATTCAGGGGTATTGTTACACCCCGTAGTTCCAGAGTATGTATATGAGGACGTACGTACGAGAATACGACACAAAAATTGGAAAGAAAGAAAGATGTGATTTTTCGACGGATAAATTTCCGGATTTTGTGAAGGAAAAAGGTTCGTTAATGGGAATTGGATTCCCAGATTTGGTATTCGGACTTTTTAGAATATTTGAGAATTATGGAATTTTATTTCCGAAATTGGTCACGTGGGGCCAGGAGAATTCTGATTTTGTGGGGCCCACTTTATTTTCGGATTTTTGGCATTACGGATATTTTCGGAATATGAAATATTTTGGACGAGTAGGGGGGCGACACGTGTCACCCCCATGTGGCCATGTTGGCCGAATTGGTGAAGGACAAGTGTCCTTGGACGGTTGGTAGTGGAAAAGTGGCTAGCCACCTGTCCAAATTTTGTGGTGGACATGTGGTTGGTAGAATCCACACCCACATGTCCCCAATCTACACCACACACTTGCCTAGATCTTGGCCCTTGATTTCTCTATAAATACCCCCTTGTTTTCAAGACTTTATTCATCCATACTTAAGAGTTTCCAAGGCAAAAATTCTCCCTCCCCCCTTAGTTGTTCTCGTCCAAACACCCCCCCTTTGTGTAGAAAATTCTTCAAGTGTTGGTATAGTCCCAAATATCTTAGCCTTGTATCCCTAGTAGTACTCTAAAGTTATCCCAACATAAGAGCCCGGAAATACTACTTTATTCGATAGTCATGAAATGAAACCACAGGAAAAATCTTCATAGTTGGTTGAAGTGTTAAGAGAAGTTGTTTAGAAACTTCTAAGGGTTGCTTGGAGCGGGTTGGGCGTAAGGAAGTGGAGCTAAGCGTTGCTCGGGATCGACTTATAAATCTTGGATAATTTTGGGCTTATCGAGGTAATGATCTTTGTCCCCCTATTGTAATTGGATATTACATATTATAGTGGTTTAGAATTGAGTAGAAGATATATTGGAAGGATGATTAAAAATAATTGAACTGTATTTACATCAGTTGTATTCTGATGGAGCTTGTAGTATTATTGTGAGACAATTGTACACGTCAGGTTAGGCGTGTAATCCACCTGGAGTTGTTGGCACAGTAGCGGGCCTTGATATAGGAGGATTTTTATGTGGTTACGGGGAGGTCTTTGCGAATTTTCCGTAGAATAAAGAACCTTGTCCTTTGAATTTTTTTCTGAAGAGATCTAGAGGTTGATAGGCGTTTTGTGACCTTTATAGGTTGAAGTTCTACGAGTAGCGTATTCTACTTGAAGGGTGGAAAAGGCTAGCAAGGTTATAGTACTTTGGAGCGTTTTGCTAATTGTCGATAATCGTCGCGAGGTATGTGAACCTCTTCCTATCCTTTCTAGCATGATTTTTGTGAACTATGTAGTACGGTAGGCGTCGTGTGCTAAGCAATTAAGTTGGTTTAAAACATAAAGTGTTATAATGGCTTTATGGGAAGTTAATTATAACGACTTTATGAAGGTAAAAGAATGGGTTATTGGTTTTAAAAGATAAGAGACTTGATTTATATTTGACTTAATATAATATGTGAAGAACTTGAATTGTGTAGAAAGTTGTGAAACCTCATTAATGAGTAATGAGTACTTGGTTTTTAAATAATAATGTTATATTGATTTGGAAAGGAAAGAATATCGAACAAGCGATGCAGCATTAATAAAGGAAAAGGTAATGACTATTAACTAACTAAAAACAAGTAGAATCTTCCATCTGCATAGAAGCTAAGATAAGATAAAATTGTATTACATTTCCTAGATCATGACTGCTTTAATAAGATCATTAATAAACAAGTTTTGATTTTCTTAAAATTACAAAGTAAGGACTTGATTTATAAAAGAGAAAGACTTGAGAATTTGAAGTGTTTTTCGTTTAAAGGAAGGCATGCTTTTGTCTTAAGTTGGTTTAAAAAGGCGGTATGGAAATTGTTTTGGTTTACCTAAAAGATAGTTGCTCTATTTTGATACTACGGGTATCGTGTGACTTTGTGAAAGACATGAAACTTTTAAAAGAATTAATGTATGTAGTACTTTAGGGTTAAAAACCCAGATTTGTTGACATGAAATAAAAGTACCTTGTGTGAGTAACTTGCCTATGTTTTGCCTGTGATAGCCTTGTAATACTTTCTTGTCGGTTTGATAAAGTGAACATGTTATGATGCTACGTGTGTTAGTATCTTGTGATATTTGTGTAAGGGGGTTATTCTTGTTGTGCTTACGTTGTTTAACGAAAAGTCCGTTGTACTGGTATTATATCACATACCCCCCTGACTTGTTATGTTGCCGAGGGTTAGCTACCCCCGATCGAGAATACCTCGTGCGGGTCTATGTGACCTATCGCGAGTGCGGGAGTTCGGGATGATCACTCCGGGTGTATTCTGGCCGTCACGAGAATACCTCATGCGGTCGGTGACTATGCGGATTGCGGGAGTCGAGTTGATCTGAGGTTAGCTACCCCGATGCGAGAATACCTCATGCGGGCCTAGGTGGCTTTATGCGGGCTGCGGGAGTTCGAGATTAGGCGCGCCTGATGATCTGCGGCGAGTGGCGGCCGATCGTTGGCGGTCTAGAAAGACCTCGCGATCTGATTTTATAGCATTGTTGGTACGGTGGGTTCTAGTAGTCGGCTATGCCTTCGTACTTACCGTGCGGTTTTATGACAGTGGGACTGATGTTCGTATGTATTCCTTGGTGTTTTATATCATGGGTATCGGCGATGAGGAAGGAGTTCCACGGGCATGATTGATATTGTGGGCATGAGACCCGTGGTTATATTTGAGTGATGACTTTGAGGCGTGAGTCACGACTTGACATATTTGCTTACATTGTGTATCGTAGTTTGGTTATCATATATGTCTCGTTTTATATAGACTATTATGATTTCATTTCTGATATTTTGATTTCACATACTTGGTACTGTTATCGACCTCGCCTTGAGCTGCGTTCATGGCGTGGTAGAGTACACCGGTTATCGATCTCGCTCATAGGATCACAGTTCAGCGTTTTGGGAAGCTCGTTTCTCGGAGGCTTATCTTTTAGTATAGTCCCTTGTCGTTGTGTAGTACTTACACTCGAGGTATGGCGTGGCCCGTCCGTCGTAGTTGTGGTTACATTCTTAGAAGTGCATGTAATCTTGTTGTGGGCGAGTTTGTAAAGGGATATGCTGTTGAGTTTAATCATTTATATATACGGGAAGGTAACCGTTTTGGTTGCTTTGTTTTCTTATTTCATTGTTTACCTTTTATGAGTTTTTATTTCCGCTGATTTTCTCTGATGTTGTATCACTAGGGTGCCCGGGGTAAGGCACCAGTCGCGGGCCCGAGGTGGGGTCGTGACAGGTATGGCGGGGCCCTGTCCCGTCATTGTTGTTATAAAACTCTTAGAGGTCTGTAGTACTGTTGTGGTCAGGGTTTGTAAAAGGGATGTAGCATTCAAGTTTTTATTTATATATCTGAGAAAGATGTAAGTTTTGGTTGCTTTGTTTTCTTATTTCCTTGTTTATCTTTTATGAGTTTTTATTTCCGTTGATTTTCTCGATGTTGTATCACTAGGGTGCCGGGGTAAGGCACGATCGCGAGCAGTCGGGTCGTAGCAAAGTGGTATCGGAGAAGTTAATCCTCGGAAAGTGTCTGAGCCGTATCTAGTAGAGTCTTGATTATCGGCGTGTTGTGTGTTACACCGTATTTGCGGGACATGTTTTAGAAGCGTGCGTAGAGCTCACAAATGTTAAGATTTGAGACTTGTAAAAATTTATCGAATTATGGAAATTGTCGGAAAAGCGTAATATTGTGTGAATGGGAGGCGACACGTGTCACCCTTAGTGATGCCTTGGGCGATTTGTGCAAGGGCAATAGTCGTTGGACCGCTTGTTAGCAAGATAAGTCTTGCAACTTGAAGCTTGAGAGAATTGACTTGGTCAAAGGACCGCATTAGTCTTGATATTTAACAAGAGCTCATCCAAACCACCCATTTGTTTATATCATGACCCTCCATTACACTATATAATACTAGTAGTGAAAGACAAGCAACACTTAGCCAAATTTTCACAAAAATTTGAAGAACACTCATGAGGACTCTCGGGTTTGGCTAGCTCTCTCTACAAAAAAAATTTGTTTGTTGTCCCTTAAGCTCCCCACTTTAAACCAAGGTTATTGAGTGTATTGTAAACATATCTCAATAGAAAAATCTTGGAAAAAGATAGTTTACGGGTTAGTCGCAAAACGAAAACCTAGTTGTCTTTCTAGGTTTTGTTTGGAGATTTGAAGGAAATTTGTTGGTGTTGTTCTAAGGGTCTCAACTAGCGGATTGAAGCGTCTTGAAGAGGCTCTAAGTTGCTAAGGGCGACTTGGTTGGAGTTGGATTGAGATTCGTTGAGGTATAATCTTGTCTCTTAATAGTGTTACAAGATTATATATATATTGTTGTTGTTAGCATTACATGTTGCTAGCATGAAGTTGACATGTTGAAGTTTATAAGTATTATGGATTGCTTATAGCCTTAGAATACGAAATGTAATGTAAGCCATGTGAAGTTGGATTACAAATTGATCGTTTATTAGAATCGTCGCATGTTAATTACTTGGAGATTATAGTAGTTATAATCAATTGCGACTTGAGATCATGTTATACTAACAACTTGGATTGAAATGGAAATTGGATAAGAATTGGTGTTATGGTACTCAATGTGGCCGAATTGGACATATAGTTTGTATTAGTTTGATATCTATTGTGGGGCAGAATTTTACACGTCTAGTAGGCGTGTAATCCCTTATTGTTAATTGCATTGTTTGGGCCTTAAAAGTGGCGTGTTTGGTTATTGTATTTGGCCTTGAAAAAGGTGGCAAAGTAAGTAGAAACAAAGGAGGTGCTGTCCGATTTTCCGTAGAATTTAGCGACTAGGCACTTATAATATTCTACGTTTGAAGTAAGAGATTAATGGACGTATTGTGGCCATTATAGGTTGAAGTACTAAGTATAGCGTATCCTACTTGAAGGATGATATAACTATCAAGGTTGAAGTACTTTGGAACATTTTGCTACTTGTCGATAATCGTCGCGAGGTATGTGAACCTCTTCCTTCCTTTGGCATGATTCTATGTATGGAATATACCTGTGGTATCATTTCATGTTTCCTTCTACTCTTAGAAGTTAAGAGGTAGTTGTGTGATTTACTCTATGTAGAACTTTTCCTATCTTTTGAGCATGACTAGTTGCGTATGTAGTACGGTGAGCGTCTGACACCTTGATATCCTTTACTAGTTTTATGAATAGCCAAGTCGGGTGAGTTAGGAGATTAACTCACTTCTTTGAAAGAATAAAGGATGTCTTAAGTTTTATTAAGTTAAGGGACTTGAAGATTTTTTTAAAGTATGTGATACTTGTTCCGTTTTAAACGTATAAGTCCCTTGGATAGGAAATTATATTTTTGGCTAAGGTATAAAGTGAATATAACGACTTTATGGGAAGTTGGTTATATTTGCTTTATGGAAAGATAAATGACTTGATTTTAGTGAAAAGGCAACTTGATTTTAAGGCATCAATTGCCTAAGGTTTTATAATAAAAGGAGTCACTTGAGTTCTAAAGGTTAAGAGACTAATTGTATTTTTGAAAGTTAAGAGAATTGATTTGAAAGTATATAATACTTGGTTTCAAAAAGTAGAAGTCTCTTGGTTATAAAAAGGAATGAGTTGGTCTAAAACCATAAAGGGTTATAACGGCTTTATGAGAAGTTGGTCATAACGACTTTATGGAAGGTTAAGAGAATGGTTTTCTCTAATAATGTAAGCAAAGAAATGATTCTAAAAAGGTATTGTGACTTGTCTTAAGAGGTGGATAGGACTTGATACTATAATTGTTAGTATCTGGGAAGTTTTATTTGAAAAAGAGTCTTTCTAAAGGAGTAGAGGTGCGTAGTACGTTGGGTTAAATTCCCGGGTTTTATAAGACATTATCGTCCCAGAAATGGGCCGCGATACCTTACGCGAACTATATGACATTATCGTCCCGAAATGGGCGGACGGATACCTTTACGCGGACTATATGACATTATCGTCCCGAAATGGGCCGATATACCTTACGCGCGACTATATGACATTATCGTCCCGAAATGGGCGGGCGATACCTTACGGGCGGACTATATGACATTATCGTCGAAATGGGCGGGCGATATACCTGCACGGACTATATGACATTATCGTCCCGAAATGGGCGGGCGATACCTTACGCGAACTATATGACATTATCGTCCCAGAAATGGGCCGGGCAGTATACATGTATCGGCAGACTATGTGACCTTATCGAGTCCCACATTGGGCCGTGCAGTATAGGCGTCCCTCAATAAAGGGCCGGAGTAGGTTATGTAAGGTAAGTAAGTTATGGTAGTGAACTTGATGATTTTCCAAGTAAGTGCGTAAGAGAGTGACTATAACTTTTATTGAGAAATGGGAAAAGATAATAAGGTGCGATTAAGTTCACGTGATGGTGATGACATGGTAGGTTCGGTATTTACCCTTTTTATACTTACCTGTCATGCTTTTATACTGATATGTTGTAACGACCGTTAGGGCCAGATTCGGGTGCCTTATCGGGCACCCTAGTGATACAATCATCGGAGAAAACCAAATGGAAAATAAAACTTTAAACAAGAAACAAGATATATGAACATAAAGCAGGCCAACCCAGCGGTTACCTTCCAATAACATAAATAAATACAACTCTTTCAAAGCGAGCAGTTTAATCCTTTTTACAAACCACGCCCACAACGATTACTGGACTCTAAGATTTACAACAACTATGACGGACAGGGCCCGCCATACCACGAATGTACAAGAACCTACAACTCGGGAACACATACCAAAAGATAAGCCTGCGAGAAGCGGAGCTTCCCAAAACGCTGAACCGAGATCCTAGGCGAGGATCCACGCCGATGTACCTCTACTGCGGCATGAGCGCGGCCACGGAGAGGTCGATAACAGTACAGTATGTGAAGCAGAAATATCATAAATGAAATCATAGCGATCATATAAAGCGGAGACATGAATGATAACCAAACTACGATGCGCATATATCGATTATATCAAGTCGAGTCTCGCGCCCACATCAATCATGCGTGGAATGCCTTCCTCATCGGCGGCCTATGATATGATAACACCAAGAAGTACACCAAAGCACCAAGTCCTACCGATGCCAAAGCGTATTAACAATTCAAATGGAAGCATACGTGCGCTACGCATCGTGTCGGTATGTCCAAAGGAACCACAAGCGGCAATCAAAATGGAAGCATACCCGCTGCGCTACGATCGTGTCGGTATGTCGAAAAGGAAACAATAAGACACATTCCAAATGGAAACATACGCGGCGCTACGATCGTGTCGATGCCCAAAGGAAACAATAAGCGATATCAACATGGAAGCATACCCGCGCGCTACGATCGTGTCGGTATGTCAGCGATTAGCAAAAGTAACACAATCAACGCGAGCGCATGCGGAATTTCTCCATCACCGCGGCGTGTCCAAGTAAGTTCTCAACAAGTCAACCGACTCTGTCGAGAGACGCCAGAACACAGAAATACAACACTTGTACAACAAAGGCTATCATCACAAGCATAGGCAAGTTTCACACAACTCAAAGTACTTTCACATAAGCCACACAATACCCGTAGTATAAAAATCGTGACTATCTTTTTAAGTAAACAAGACACTTCCACTTTTGTAAAATCAAGTAACAACATTATTTTCCAAACGTTCAAATTTGCCTAATTTCAAATGCTCAAGTAACTTATTTTAGAAAGGTTTCATAACTCATAGTCTTAATCTCTTTTAAAACAATTGAGTAACATATGTCATATATGTGAGTAGTTTATTCTTGTTTATAACGATCTTATTACAGCAGCCATGATCTAGAAAATGTAATATCATTTTGTCTCATCTTAGCTTCTATGCAGATGGAGGTTTATACTGGTTTTAATACAACACATCATTATTCAATACATTTTCCTTTATTAACGCTGCAATGGTCTGTCGATACACATTCTGATTCCCGAAATCAGTAAAACATTATCCCTTTAAAAACCAAGTACTCATTACTCACGAATGAGGTTTCACACAAACATCCACATTAAAACAAATAAGTTAAGTCTCTTATCTTATAAGATCAAGTCTCTTAACTTCTAACATCAGTAAACCATTTTCACCTACATAAGGTCGTTATAACTAACTTCCCATAAAGCTATTATAACACCCTATGTTTTAAACCAACCAAATCACTTAGCACACGTATGCGTCTACCGTACTATATAGTTCACAACAATCATGCTAGAAAAGATAGGAAGAGGTCCACATACCTCGCGAGTATCGTGATAAGCAAAATGCTCCAAGTACTACAACCGCTAGCCCTTTCCACTCCTCAAGTAGAATACGCTACTCTTAGTACTTTCACCTAAAAAGGTCACAAACGTCTATTAACTTCAAAACACAAGGTTCCATGTTCTACGTAAAATTGGCGACTCTCCCCGCAACAACAGAAATCTCCTCTCTATCGAGGCCGCTACCAAGCCAACCGGGGTTTACGTCTAACCTGGCGTGTACAATTCTACTCGAATACTACACAAGTCTACTGCAATACAGTCCTATGTAAATACAGTTCAGTTCTTTTCTTTACTCTTCAGGCTTAAGTCAAAAGACATTGCCAAATACAAAGTTCAGTTCTACATATAGTATACTTCAACTATATATTCCTACAACATGTAATCTCCAATTACAATAAGGGGACAAGAATATTTACCTCGATAAGCCCAAAATTATCCAAGTTATAATGTCGATCCTGAGCAAGGTTTAGCTCCTACTCCGTGCGCTCCAATCCGCTCCAAACAACCCTTAGAAGTTCTTAACCAACTTCTACTCAAATACTTCAACCAACTATGAAGATTTCCTTAGGGTTTCGGTTTGAGACTAAAAGGACAAAAGGTAGTATTTCCGGGCTCTACGTATAGAGGTAACTTTTGGAATACAACAAGGTAAAGGCTAAGGTATTTTGGGCATTATAACAATACTAGGAGAAGTATTTCAATACCACAAGGGAGGGGTATTATACGAAAACAACTAGGCTAGGTGGGGTACCCACGGCTAGCACCACAGGGGAAGGGAACCCCGCCAAAGGCCACACGAAAAGGAGAGGAAGGCTCTCGGCTAAGAGCTCACAAAGGGGGAGGAGAGGGTTTCAAGACTTGGAAGTTTTGGATGAATGAAGTCTTCAAGCTTAGGGGGGGTATTTATAGCAAAACCAAAAGCCAACCAATGGCCAAGATCAAGCCATGTGCAAGGCAAGTGTAAGGCCTTGATCAAGCCAAGTGCACCCTAGCCCCTACTCCACAAAACAATGCACAAAACATGGCACCAAACAAGCCACAAAACAAGGCCAAAACAAGGAGCCAATTGGCCAAGAAACGTGAACCAATTCGTCCAAGGTTGCCGCTTGTTTAATGTGAGGTGACATGTCACCCTCCCGTTGGTCCAAAATGTTTCGTCGTTCGGAAAAATCCGCAAAAATACAAAACGACATAGCCGGAATTTTCCTTCGCAAGTAACGTTTGATCGTTTAAAACGACTCTAACCAGGTGTTGTGCCTGAAAGGTAACCGCCAAGCCACAGGCGGGGTGACACGTGTCACCTCCTATCGCCCTCATAAAGCGTCTTTCAAAAATATCCACAATACCGAAATCTCAAAAACAAAGCGGGCCTTACAAAAGTAAATTTCTCCCGTGGGCCCCACGTGACCATTTCCAAAATAAAATCTCAAAATTCTAATATAATTTAAGAAGCCCATATACCAAATGGGAAACCAATTCTCATTAACGAACCTTTTTCTTCACAAATTACAGGAAACTTTTCCGTGAAAACTCACATCTTTCTTTCTTTTCAAAATTTACTGTACTCGTGCGTGCGTCCTCACATACATACCCTGCAACTACGGGTATAACATTCTCCCTCCTTAGAAACATTCGTCCGAATGTTCCTTCTCAAGTCGGATAACGATAAAGTTCCTCTAACAAGTTGCCGACGCCACAGCTTGGCCACGAACTAACACACGTTCTCTTCTCCCCTAACTCGTTGTACCCTTCTCGAACACTCGAACTCTTTCCAGTATCCGTATCACACTTCCGTCAATGCTTCTGTTTCCAACCTTTGGAGTTACTACCTCGAACTTGGTCATCTTACTAACTTCGATCTCCTTAAGGCCATTCCGGCCTTCACGAACCGATGCAGTAGAACGTATCCATGAACTCATCGATGGTCACCTAAACCGGGCCTAGCATCCTCGTGACCCTACCACCTGGCGGAACCACCTCGAACTGACCCCACCACAAACCGGGCCGCGGGTTGACCCTCAAATGGTCCTCAACCCGACCCCACAACCGCGCCACATTCTTGTTCCCCGATACGGAACAATCTAACCAACACACGTCATGAAAGCTAACACTTCCATCTCGCACTACCCATGGACTTATCACACAAATAAATCCCACGTATACTTGCACTCTGATAAAGGTCAAACATAAAATAAATCTTTTACTCATGACGACCCTACCTCTAAGGTCTCAATCGTGAAATAGTCTAAGGTTCACACTTCCACGCCCCAGGCTTACCCTTCTACACTCACGGGTTTCTCAATCACATATTAGCACAAAGCTATCCGAACATAACACTTAACACATTATCTTAACATCAATACATACAAGTCTCTAGAGGTTAAAGATATACTGAAAATAGGCGGTTGAAGGACCGCTAAGATCGAACTTCCACCGCGACCTCTACCGTGGCCGCGGTGTATGAACATCTTGCCTAGTTGTGGAAGGTGAAGAACCCGCTCGATCTCAGTACTGTGCTATCCTACCAGTGCTACCAGTCGGACAGTTTCTCCCAAATGGCCTGCTGGCCGCATGTAAAACAAACTCCCGGACTAGCACGACACTCCCACGCTGGAGTCTACCACAAAGTCACAACGAGGTAGGGGTGGCTGGTTGGCTAACACCACTGCTCTCCCGAAAATCAACCCTTGGAGCCACGACCGCTCCCGAATACTGGATGCCTTGAAGACTGTAGAGGACCACTCTGTACCGGCGGAGGCGTATAACTAGTATGCTGCTGAGGCGGTGCGCTCGAAAGTCACCAAAGGACCTGCTGCTACGCCTCTTTCGACCACGTCATTACGCCGATCTCTCCGTGCCTCACATCCCAGCATGAGCTGCATGCGGGCAATGTCCGTGCGGTGAAGAGCTACACCAACAAGCCTCTGTCAAGTAATCATCTAGCCCGGTGGCGTAGCGGTGCAGTCTATCGTCGATGGTTGCCACTTTAGGGGGGACATAGCGTGCCAACGAGTCAAACTCCACGTTGTACTCCGAATCATGCGCCGTTACGCCTCGGCATCATAAATCGTTTACCGCGCCCTCCTCATCCGCGAGGCAAGAAGTGAAGTGAGGAATGCCTCGAGAACTCGTCCCATATCTGCTGAGCGCATACTCTCCCGACAACTCCCGCGAATCAAACGATCATTGCGGTATCACGCAGCTGATGCGAACCTAAGACCACCGACTCGGTCTCCGAAGCCTTGATCACTCATGACCCAGAATCGCCGGATGAACTCCTGCGGATCATCCTCGAGCCTCGACCCATAAAACTCGCGAACTCTGACTCGAAAGTCCGTAGCCTCAAACTATACGCTCGGGGTGAACCATGGTGCTCTTTTGAACTGAATCGCGTCCGGCCTATCCTCATGCTCGCCACGACCACGGCAAAGAATCGCCATCTCCTTGTACCCGTCTCATCTGCTCCAGTGTGAGGCGGAGGCTCAGTCTTGTGGTCTCAGCGGCCCATCGCTGCGACTCTAAACTCTTTGGCCGGGCGGCGTCATAAAACTCGCCGTCAAGCACAATCTCAGTGACGGGATCGCGCTCGTACTCTACGTATCTCACTAGCGGCTCCTCGCCGCCTTGCCCATACGGGCTCACTGGTTGCGCGGAGGCATAAGCGTAAAAACGAGATACGTCGGAGGGTCCGACTTACAACACGGCTCTAAGGCACGATCTCGGAATGAGAAGAATGGAAACCAATCCTAAATGTCCTATAGCCTCCGATTATAGATGTGGTGCACAACTCACCGATAATCAAGACTCTACTAGACACGGTCGTAGACACTTTCAGAGGATTAATCGCTGCGATACCACTTTTGTAACGACTTCGGCCCTGCATCGTGCCTTATCCGGGCACCCTAGTGATACAATCATCGAGAAAACCGGAAAATAAAACTTTAAACAAGAAACAAGATATATGAACATAAAACAAAGCCAACCCAACTTACCTTCCAATAACATAAATAAATACAACTCTTTCAAAACGAGCGGTTTAATCCTTTTACAAACCACGCCACAACAAGCATTTCACGCACTTAAGATTTACAACAACTATGACGACAGGGCCCGCCATACCCTGAATGTACAAGAACCTACAACTCAGAACACATACCAAAAGATAAGCCTCGAGAAAGCGGGCTTCCCAAAACGCCGAATCGAGATCCTAAGGCGAGGATCACGGCCGATGTACCTCTACTGCGGCATGACGCGGCCCCAAGGAGGTCGATAACAGTACCAAGTATGTGAAAGCGTAAAAATCAGTAAATGAAATCATAGCGCTATATAAAGCGAGACGTGAATGATAACCAAACTACGATCACATATATCGGTTATATCAAGTCGGTCTCGCGCCTCCACATCAATCATGCGTGGAATGCCTTCTCACCGCCATAGCCTATGATATGATAACACCAAGAAGTACACCAGCACACCAAGTCCTACCTGATGCCAAAGCTGTATTAACAATACAAATTGAAGCATACCAGAGCGCTACGCATCGTGTCGAGATGTCGAGGAACCACAAGACAGCAATCAAAATGGAAGCATACCCGTGCGCTACGCATCGTGTCAGTATGTCCAAAAGGAAACAATAAGACAGCATTCCAAATGGAAACATACCCGTGCGCTACGCATCGTGTCAGTATGCCCAAAGGGAAACAATAAAGCAGTATCAACATGGAAGCATACCCGTGCGCTACGCATCGTGTCAGTATGTCCAAAGCGATTAGCAAAAGTAACACAATCAACAGGAACGTACCCGTGGAATTTCTCCATCACTGCCGGCATGTCCAAGTAAGTTCTCAACAAGTCAACCGACCCTCTATCGAGAGACGCGGTAACACAGAAATACAACACTTGTACAACAAAGGCTATCATCACAAGCATAGGCAAGTTTCACACAACTCAAAGTACTTTCACATAAGCCACACAATACCCGTAGTATAAAAATCGTGACTATCTTTTTAAGTAAACAAGACACTTCCCCTTTTGTAAAATCAAGTAACAACATTATTTTCCAAACGTTCAAATTTGCCTAATTTCAAATGCTCAAGTCACTTATTTTAGAAAGGTTTCATAACTCATAGTCTTAATCTCTTTTAAAACAATTGAGTAACATATGTCATATATGTGAGTAGTTTATTCTTGTTTATAACGATCTTATTACAAAGACCATGATCTAGAAAATGTAATATCATTTTGTCTCATCTTAGCTTCTATGCAGATGGAGGTTTCTACTGGTTTTAATACAACACATCATTATTCAATACATTTTCCTTTATTAACGCTGCAATTGTTATACCCCGTATTTCCAGAGTATGTACGTAAGGGAATACGTACAAAAAGTTTGGCTTTAAAGTTAGCCTTGGACGTTTTATTTGTGCACAACACACTAGAAGAATCGTTTCGATAAACGCTTTCCACGACTTCGTAGGAAAATTCGACTATGTCATTTAGTATTTTTGCGGATTTTTCCGAGAGACGAAACATTTTGGACCAACGGGAGGCGACACTTGTCACCCTCCAATGGTGGACTTGACACAATAGGCCGATTGGGTTGCTTCTTTTGTCTGGAGTTGGTAGGATATTTTGTGTGCAAGTTGGCCAAGGACACTTGCCTAAATCCTCACCCTACACGTGCCTTGCACTTGTCTTCATCTTGGCCATTGGTTGGCCAAGGCTTGAGCTATAAATACCCCTCTTGAGATGAAGAGTTCTTCATCCACAAAAGCTTTCCAAGTCTAAAATCCTTCCTCTCCCTTTGTTAGCAATTCGTCCAACACCCCTTCCCTCGAGAAACTTGGCCGAGGCCTACCCCCTAGCTAGCCAAATCTACCCCCTCCCCTTGGTAGAAAAGTTGTCTTCTAGTACCGTTATAATGCCCAAAATACCCTAGCCCAAATCCCTTAGTCCTTAGTAGAAGTTGTGAAGAACTTCTAAGGCTTTGGAGCCTCTGAGCGTACAACTTAGAGCTAAACCTTGCTCAGCGCGACTTTATCTAGGATATTATTGGGCTTACCGAGGTAACTAATCCTAACCCTCTTTTGAATTAGAGAATACTTACTGTTGTAGTATTAGAATAAGTATTAGATACTTAGAAGAATATCACAGAATAGAATTGAACTGTTATCACAGTAGAAGGGTTTAAAAGAAGAATAATTGAACTGTGCTCACATAGGACTGTTTTCACAGTAGACTCATATAGCTCACTGTAGGTCAGTCGCCCGACTTTCCGTAGGATTATGAACCCTCTGTTTAGAATGACCTTCAGAGTAGTCTAGACTTTGATAGATGTCTGTGACTATTATAGGCTGACTCTCTGCGCGCGACATATTCAACTTGGCAGGTGGTTTTCACGAGAAGGTATGTGATTCTTCCTAAAGCATGATATTTTACAATATATAGTGCGGTGAAGCGTACGTGTTAACTGAATAATAACTACGGCAATGTCTTTGACTTAATCAAGAATAATAATTATGTCAATGCCAAACGGCTTAAGCCCGAATAAAACATACGCCAATGCCTCATGGCTTAAGCCTGAATAACAGAATCAAAACATTTCAAAAGAATATGAATCATTTTTAACTTAAGATAAATACTTGGTTTTAAAACAAAGCTTAAGAGTTATACTAGCTTTATGGTCTGCATGTGGGACCTATGCGGTGCGGAAGTCGAGGCTAGGCACGCAGAATGATACTATGGGCGATTGGCCTTGCTTCGATCATTCGCGCCTAGAATAGACTGTTCTGATTTTCCTATTCTTTATTGTTGTTGTGATGGCACTATGTGCAATTGAACTGATTGTATTTGTGAAAAGGTTTTGAATACTCTGATTTCATTTAAGTACTTTATAGTTTCACATACTTGGTACCTGTTGTACTGACCTCCTTCGGGGGGCTGCGTTCATGCCGCAGGTAAAGGCAAGCAGGTGCTAGATCCGCATCCTTAGGATCTTTTGCGTTGGTGTCAGGAGCTCCATCTTCTCCGGAGGCTCTACTTTTGGGTATGATCTCCCTGTATTGTAGATAGTTTTGTACAGTCAGGGTATGGCGGGGCCCTGTCCCGCCATAGTTGTTTACTTCCTTAGAGGTCTGTAGTACTATTGTACAGTTGGGATGTAACTGCAAAACTTGAGTTATTTATATTATGCCGAAAGGCAAGCTTTTCATCGATAAGCGTGTCTTATTTTATAAATCGTTTCTGTCTTGTTTTATATTCCGCTGGTTACTCTGATGTATGACTACTTGGGTGCCGGTAGGCACGATCCACGCCCCTGAACGGTCGTGACAAAAGTGGTATCGAGCGATTAATCCTCGGAAAGTGTCTACGCATCGTATCTAGTAAGTCTTGATTATCGGTGTGTTGTGCACCACACCAATAATCAGGAGGCTATAGGATATTTAGGATTGGTTTCCATTCTTCTCATTCTGAGATCGTGCTTTAGAGCTGTGTTATAGGTTGGACCCCTCTAACGTATCCCTTTCTGTAATGCTTATGCTCCACGTAGGCAACCGAGGCCGAAGCAAGGCAGCCGAGGAGTCGCTAGCAGACACCCAGAGTCACGAGGGCTCGTGCCCGGTACTGCAGACGGCGAGTTCTATGACGCCGCCCCAGCGAGACCACAGTACCACACCTCATGTCCCACCACTGGCGGAGGAGTTAGGGTACGCGAGATGGCCCGACTATTGGCTAAAGTTGTGGCCCGACACGAGAGAGGCTGGATCACGCGCCGGCAGCTCACCCGGGCCGCACCGTAGTGCACCCGAGGCGAATAGTTTGAGGCTACGAGATTTCTTGAGTTGTAGCCCGCCGAGTTTTACTGGTCGAGGCCGGAGGATGATCCGCGAGAGTTCATCCGTCACCGCAGAGGATTACGCGGTGATCGTGGCTTGAGACCGAGGCCGTGACGTTCGGTTCGACGGCCGCGTGATACCGCAATGATCGTTTGATTCATGGGAGCTTTCCGGGAGAGCATGCACCTCCAGCAGATGGGATGAGTTTTGAGGCTTTTCTCACACACTTCGCCTCCGCATGGCGAGGGCACGAGGTGATAGATTCTTGTTGCGAGGCGGGAGGACGCGCCGAGGAGTACAATGTCGAGTTTGATTCTTTGGCTCGATATGTCCTGCACCTGTAGCGAGATGGAGGACGGTGCATCGCTATGTCATCAGGCTAGATGATTACATGGCCGAGTTCTTGGCGCGTGTGTCCTTCACCAGCATGGACATAACCCGTATGCGAGCTCATCTGACCGGTTGTGAGGAGCGTAGACCGCGGGTAGAGCGATATCAGCAGCAGGAAAGGCCAAGACGGCCGGTTCTTTTGGTGGTCCTCGGTGGCGGCATCGCCAAGTCCAGATTTGCACCACGCCGGCCAGAGCGCTCTACCTCATTTTCGACACCAGAGCGGCCTGGGGCGTCGGGGCCCCAGGACTTCAGATTTGCGTAGCAGGTGCTAACTGCTCGAGGTCTCGCCAAGTTGTGGCGAATACCATTCGGGAGCCAGACTCGAGCTTGCTATACTTGTGGCCGCAGGTCACTTTGCGAGTTTGTCCGACCGGGGCGGCGCGTGGTAGGGCTCACCACGAGTGCATTGCCGCTTCTTCATCCCAAGCGATCACTCGCCCCGAGGCAAGGTACACATGGATCGGTCGCGCAGAGGTCGTGGCGCAGTCCCGATCTAGCGGTCCTCGAACCGCATATATGCTTTGTCCAAAGCGAGATCGTGAGGCCTCACCGATGTCGCCACAGTACCTTATCGCCTGGTTTGATGTGTATGCTTTGATAGATCCGGTTCTACTCTTTCTATATATCTCCCTTGTTGCTAGTAGGATAGGGATAGAGCACGAGTCCATAGACCCTTTCGAGGTAGCTACGCCGATGGGTGATTCGGTGGTAGCTCGGCGTATATAGAGCTTGTCCTGTGACCGTTTGCGATGCCGGACCTCAGCCGACTTGATAGAGTTGGAGATGATTGACTTCGGCGTGATTATGGGGATGGATTGGCTAGCTTCTTGCTACGCCAATGTAGACCGCAGAGAGAGGGTAATGCGGTTCGCTTCCGAGGAGCCGGTTGAGTGGGAGGGAGCACGCAGACGCCGAGGGTAGGTTTATTTCCTACCTGAAGGCTAGGAAGATGGTGCGAAGGGTATATCTACCATCTCGTTCGTGTTTGATATCAAGCTGCGGCACCAGATTTTCCGGGCCCAGAGCGAGTTCCCAGACGTGTTTCGGATGACCTCGGGTATCCTCCCGAGAGGGAGATTGAGTTTTGTATTGACATATTGCGGACACTCGCCTATTTCCATTCCGCCATACGTAATGGCACCGCCGAGTTGAGAGAGTCAAGGATCACCAGAGATTTCTTTGGAGAAGCGGCTTCATCAGCCTAGTGTTTCTCCCCGGGAGCGCCGATATTGTTCGTAAAGAAGAAGGACGACGCTGCGCATGTGTTGACTACAGCAATGAACAAAGTGACCATTAAGAACGAATACCCCTTCCGTGATTGATGATTTGTTCGACGACCAGCGTGGCGCGAGATGTTTCTCCAAGATTGATCTGCGTTCGCTATCATCGTTCGTTCGTCGAGAGCGATGTCCCTAGGATCGCATTCGTGACCCAGACGCATTATGAGTTCGTGGTCATGTCTTTCGTTGACGATGCTCGGCGATATTCATGGATTTGATGAACCGAGTGTTCAAACCATTTTTGACACGCTTGTGATAGTGTTCATCGATGATATCTTGGTTTATTCTCGCCAGAGCGAGCATGCGAGCATTTGAGGACCGTGGCCGATAGCTTCTCGAGACCAGCGATTGTGCGCCAAGTTTTCCAAATGTGAGTTTTGGTTGACTTCATGGCGTTTCTTGGGCATATTGTCGGGCCGATGGCATTCGAGTTGATACGCCAAGATCGAGGTCGAGGACTTGGCCTAGACCTACTACTCCGGCGAGGTTCGCGATTTCGGGCCTGCAGGATATTATCGGTTCGTGGAGAAGTTTGCTTATCTTCGCACCATTGACTAGGCCGACTCGTGGCGCCGAGTTCCAGCGGACTGATGCTTGGCGGGGTTTCCGATTCTTGAAGAGAGATTGACGATCGCCCTCGTTCTTACTCTTCCGCAGGTCCGACGGTTATGTCGTATTGTGATGCGTCGGGCATCGGGCTGGGATGTGTTGATGCAGATGGCAGAGTTATAGCATATGCATCCCGACAAACCAAGAAACACGGAGGAACTACCCCACCCATGATTTAGAGTTGGCGGTACCGTGATTCACGCTTTGAAGATCTCGAGGCACTATTTGTATGGGTTTCACGTGGATATTTATACGCACCACAAGAGCCTCCAAGATATCTTCACCAGAGGAGCTGAACTTACGGCGCAGACGGTGGTTAGAGTTGCTTAAGGATTACGATGTTGATATCCCGTACCACCCTAAGGCCAACGCCGCGCAGATGCCTTAGTCGTAGGTCGATGGGGAGCTTATCGATGTGCGGCAAAGGAGGGACATGGTTCGTGATTTGCATCGCTTAGCGAGCCTTGGTGTCCGTCGATTGATTCGATAGCGATGGGGTTAGAGTTCGCAGGTTGCCGAGTCTTCCATCGCCGGCGAGGTGAAGAGGCAACAGCCGAGGATCCGGCTTTGATTCGATATCACGATACAGACTCTTCGTGAGGCGCGGTCCTTGAGGTAGCACTGATGGGGTGCTAAGGTTTGAGGGCGCGGTGTTCCGGATGTTTCGTGACTTCGGTGAGTTCTCGGGGAAGCACACGCTTGGGCGTTACTCTATCCATCCGGTCGACGAGATGTACCACGACCTTAGACCGTGTATTGGTGGGATGGCTTGAAGAGGGCGTTGCGAGTTCGTAGCTCGGTGCGTGTTGTCGGCAGTGAAGGTAGAGCACCGCAGGCACCGTGGTTTGTTCTGAACGATTGAGATCCCGACACGAAGTGGGAGGTAATCAACATGGACTTCATCGCGGGATTACCTCGCACTCGGAGAGACATGATTCTATATGGGTTATCGCCGACGGTGTGAAATCAGCCCACTTTCTTCCCGTCAGGACGACTTTTTCGGCTGAGGATTATGCCAGACTTTACATCCGAGAGATCGTCAGACTGCATGGAGTCCCTATTTCGATCATATCAGACAGAGGAGCCCAGTTTACGGCTAACTTCTGGAGGTCTTTCCAGAGAGGTTTAGGGACGCAGGTGAGCAAAATCTGCATTTCATCCACGAGCAGACGGACAGCAGAGCGCACTATCCGCACTGCGAGGATATCTTGCGAGCTGTGTTATTGACTCAGTGGTAGTTGGGAGGATCATTTGCCTCTAGTTGAGTTTGCATGTATAATAATAGCTACCACCCAAAGATTCGGATGGCGCCTTATGAGGCCTTGTATGGGAGAAGCGCAGATCGCCTATAGGTTGGTTCGATGTGGGCGAGGTGCGGCTAGTGGGACCAGACGGTGCAGCAGTGGATAAGGTGAAGCTTATCCAGAGCGACTATCGACAATTTGTAGTCGTATCGTCGTACGCAGATCATCGTCGTCGGCATCCGAGTTCGCAGTAGATGATTGGGTTTTCTAAAGGTGTCACCCATGGCGGTGTGATGAGATTCGGGAAGAAGAACTCACCCCGGTACATTGGGCCGTTCGATTGTCCGCAGGTAGGCAAGGTTGCTTATGAGTTGAATCTGCCGTCCGTCCGGAGGCGGTGCATCCGATTTTTCACGTATCTATCTTTGAGGAGATGTATCGGATCCATCTAGGGTACACCCGGTGACGATGTCAGTGACCGAGGGTTATCGTATGAGAGATTCCCATAGCGATAGTCGATCGTCGAGTTAGGCGTCTGCGACGAAGGGCGTGGCTTCCACAAAGTCTTGTGGCGGAACGAGCTCGAGAGGAGATGGCGTGGGAAGCCAGGAGGACATGAGAGAAGTATCCTCACCTATTCCCACACCTCCGTAATTCACTTTCCTACTTGTAAATTTCCATTATCATTTATGCCTAAGTGTTGTTTTGTGGTCGTGTATGGCATTTGCTAACTGTTTAAGCTTCTTCGATAACTGTCTTGAGAAGGAACATTCGGGACGAATGTTTCTAAGGGGAGAATTTTATACCCGTATTTCCGGTATGTACGTGAGAATACGTCTAAAAGTTTGGCTTTAAAGTTAGCCTTGGACGTTTTATTTGTGCACAACACACTAGAAGAATCGTTTTCCGACGAAACGTTTCCACAGCTTTCGTAGGGAAAATTCCGACTATGTCATTTAGTATTTTTGCGGATTTTTCCGAGAGACGAAACATTTTGGACCAACGGGAGGGCGACACTTGTCACCCTCCAATTGGTGGACTTGACACGGCAATAGGGCCGATTGGGTTGGCTTCTTTTGTCTTGGAGTTGGTAGGATATTTTGTGTGCAAGTTGGCCAAGGACACTTGCCTAAATCCTCACCCTACACTTGCCTTGCACTTGTCTTCATCTTGGCCATTGGTTGGCCAAGGCTTGAGCTATAAATACCCCTCTTGAGATGAAGAGTTCTTCATCCACAAAAGCTTTCCAAGTCTAAAAATCCTTCCCTCTCCCTTTGTTAGCAATTCGTCCAACACCCCTTCCTCGAGAAGCTTGGCGAGGCCTACCCCCTAGCTAGCCGAAATCTACCCCCCCTCCCTTGGTAGAAAAGTTGTCTTCTAGTACCGTTATAATGCCCAAAATACCCTAGCCCAAATCCCTTAGTCCTTAGTAGAAGTTGTGAAGAACTTCTAAGGCTTCTTGGAGCTACCGGAGCGTACAACTTAGGAGCTAAACCTTGCTCAGGCGCGACTTTATCTAGGATATTATTGGGCTTACCGAGGTAACTAATCCTAACCCTCTTTTGAATTAGAGAATACTTATCGTTGTAGTATTAGAATAAGTATTAGATACTTAGAAGAATATCACAGAATAGAATTGAACTGTTATCACGAGAAGGTTTAAAAGAAGAATAATTGAATCTGCTCACATAGATCGTTTTCACATGAACTCATATAGCTCACCGGTAGGGTTGTCTGCCGACTTTCCGTAGGATTATGAACCCTCTGTTTAGAATGAGCTTCTGAGTATTCTTGACTTTGATATTTGTCTGTGACTATTATAGTGACTCTCTCCGACATATTCAACTTGGCGGTGGTTTTATTTGAGAAGGTATACGATTCTTCCTAAAGCATGATATTTTACAATATATAGTACGGTGACGTACGTGTTAATCGAATAATAACTACGCAATGTCTTTGACTTAAGCTGAATAATACTTATGGCAATGCCTCACGCTTAAGCCCGATAATACTTACTAATGCCTCACGACTTAAGCTGAATAACAGAGAATCAAAACATTTCAAAAGAATCTTGAATCATTTTTAATGGAAGATAAATACTTGGTTTTAAAACAAAGCTAAGAGTTATACTAGCTTTACGGGAAGTTAGGTATAACAACTTAAGAAAGATAAAAAGGAATTTACTTGTTTGTTTATAAAAGCCTTGTATTGATACTGTTCTTAAGTGTAGTAAGATTGTTTGATAAGTAGACGTATTATGATGCTACCCGTGTTAGTGTCTTGTAATGCCGTAAAGTAAAGGGTCTTTGCTGCGCTTACGTTGCTAACCGGTAAGTCCATTATCTTTTATTGTATCACCTACCCTTGATCGTTATACCGCGGCTTGCTCGATGCGGTCTATACGGCGGCGATCTGTGAGACTATGCGGGCCGTATGCTCCAGATCGATCATTCCGGCGTTTAGCCTGATGCGGGGATTCTATGCGATCTGCTGAGACTATGCGGTCTTTTGAGGCTATGCGCTGCGGAGCCTAGGCGGATGCCGGGTTAGCTGCCCGATGCGAGAAATATCTCACGCGTGCATGTGGGACCTATGCGAGTGCGGAAGTCGAGGCTAGGCACGCAGAATGATACTATGGGCGATTGGCCTTGCCGATCATTCGCGGCCTAGAATAGACTCATTCTGATTTCCTATCTTTGTTGTTGTTGTGATGTGGCACTATGTGCAATTGAACCCATTGTATTTGTGAAAAGGTTTTGAATACTCGATTTCATTTAAGTACTTTATAGTTTCACATACTTGGTACTGTTGTCGACTCCTTCGAGCCGCGCTCATGCCGGTAAGTGGCAAGCAGTGCTAGATCCACATCCTTAGGATCTTTGCGTTGGTGTCGAGCTCCATCTTCTCCGAGGCTCTACTTTGGTATGATCTCCTGTATGTAGATAGTTTTCTGATCGAGGTATGGCGGCCCTGTCCGCCATAGTTGTTTACTTCCTTAGAGGTGCAGAGTACTATTGTGCAGTTGGGATGTAATCGCAAAACTTGAGTTATTTATATTATGCCGAAAGGCAAGCTTTTCATCGATAAACGTGTCTTATTTTATAAATTGCTTCTGTCTTGTTTTATATTCCGTTGGTTACTCGATGTATGACTACTTAGGTGCCGGTGAGGCACGACCACGCCCCGAACGGTCGTGACAAAGAATGGTCTGTCGATACACATTACGATTCAAATCGTAAAACATTATCCCTTTAAAAACCAGTACTCATTACTCACGAATGAGGTTTCACACAAACATCCACATTAAAACAAATAAGTTAAGTCTTATCTTATAAGATCAAGTCTCTTAACTTCTAACATCGATAAACCATTTTCACTACATAAGGTCGTTATAACTAACTTCCCATAAAGCTATTATAACACCCTATGTTTTAAACCAACCAAATCACTTAGCACATGTACGTCTACCGTACTACATAGTTCACAACAATCATGCTAGAAAAGATAGGAAGAGGTTCACATACCTCGCGACGAGTATCGACAATAAGCAAAATGCTCCAAGTACTACAACCTTGCTAGCCCTTTCCACTCCTCAAGTAGAATGCGCTACTCTTAGTACTTTCACCTAAAAAGGTCACAAACGTCTATTAACTTCAAAACACCAGGTTCCATGTTCTACAGAAAATTCGGCAGCATCTCCCCCCCCCCGCAACAGCGTAAATCTCCTCATCTATCGAGGCCGGCTACCAAGCCAACCAGGGGGGGGGGGTTTACACGTCTAACCGGACGTGTACAATTCTACTCAGCAATACTACACAAGTCTACTGCAATACGATCTATGTAAATACATCGATTCTTTTCTTTACTCTTCAGGCTTAAGTCAAAAGACATTGCCAAATACAAAGTTCAGTTCTACATATAGTATACTTCAACTATATATTCCTACAACATGTAATCTCCAATTACAATAAGGGGACAAGAATATTTACCTCGATAAGCCCAAAATTATCCAAGTTATAATGTCGATCCTGAGCAAGGTTTAGCTCCTACTCGTGCGCTCAATCCGCCTCCAAACAACCCTAGAAGTTCTTAACAACTTCTACTCAAATACTTCAACCAACTATGAAGATTTCCTTAGGGTTCGGTTTGAGACTAAAAGGACAAAGGTAGTATTTCTGCTCTAATGATAGAGGTAACTTTTGTAATACAACAAGGTAAAGGCTAAGGTATTTTGGGCATTATAACAATACTAGGAGAAGTATTTCAATACCCCACGGGCGGGGTATTATACGAAAACAACTAGGCGAGGGGAGGGTACCACTGGCTAGCACCACAGGGGAAGGAACCCTATGACAAAGGCCACACGAAAGGGGAGGAAGGCTGCCGGCTAAGAGCTCAAAGGGGAGGAGAGGGTTTCAAGACTTGGAAGTTTTGGATGAATGAAGTCTTGCTTAGGTGGTATTTATAAGAAACCAAAAGCCAACCAATGGCGAATCGAGCCATGTGCAAGGCAAGTGTAAGGCCTTGATCAAGCCAAGTGCACCTAGCCCTACTCCAAAACAATGCACAAAACATGGCACCAAACAAGCCACAAACAAGGCCAAAACAAGGAGCGATTGGCGGCGTGAACGATTCGAGCCCGCGTCGCTTGCTTTCGATGTGAGGGTGACATCACCTCCGTTGTCCAAAATGTTTCGTCTCTCGGAAAAATCCGCAAAAATACAAAACGACATAGCCGGAATTTTCCTTCGCGGGAGTTACGCGAAACGTCGAAAAACGACTCTAACCGTGTTGTGCCAAAGGTAACCGCAAGCCACCTGGCGGGGTGACACGTGTCACCCTCCTATCGCCCTCATAAAACGTCTTTGAAAAATATCCACAATACCGAAATCTCAAAACAAAGCGGGCCCACAAAACGTAAATTTCTCAAGTGGGCCCCACGTGACCATTTCCAAAATAAAATCTCAAAATTCTAATATAATTTAAGAAGCCCATATACCAAATGGGAAACCAATTCTCATTAACTAACCTTTTCTTCACAAATTACCTAAACTTTTCCAGTGAAAACTCACATCTTTCTTTCTTTTCAAAATTTCGCAGTACTCGCACGTGCGTCTCACATACATACCACAACTACGGGGTATAACATATGTTTTGTTTAATGTACCTTATTTAGCTCCATATTCTGTTATTCGACTTCTTCGTGGCCGCGTGCCCGCAGTATTAGTGCTGAGTTGGTGATCCTGCTCTTAGATCTCGGTTGATTTTGGAAAAAGCTCCATTGCTCGAGGCTTATCTCTTGGTACGGTTTCCGCAGGTTGTAGATTAATGTATATTCGGGGTATGGCGGCCCCGCCACACGATTATTATTCCTGAAGTGCAGATTCACATACGTGGTTGGTACAAGAACCGAGTTATGCAGATTGTACTTTTGAGTATGTTTATATTATGGAAGCGGCCTTATCGGCTAGCCTGTGATGTTATTGTTTACACGTGTTTATGTGTATGTTCATTCGCTATTCTCGATGTATACTAACGGGGTGCCTGTAGTGCACCGCCATGCGATCCGGCCTGCGTGACAAAAGTGGTATCGCAGAAGTTAGTCCTCGAAGTGTCTAGGCACCGTGTCTAAGTAGTCTTGATTATCGGTGTGTTGTGCACCACATCTATAATCGTGAGGCTACAGACATTTAGGATTGATTTCCATTCTTCTCTTCGAGATCGCGATGAGTTGTCATAGTAGGTTGAATCCTCTCGACCCTTCTTATGAAATGCTTATGCCTCACGGAAGCGGCCGGGCCCGTATAGGCAAGGCAGGAGTCGCTAAGCGGTACTGCAGGGTTACTCGGACTCGAGCACGGACTATGCCCGAGGTAGTAAGTGGTCGGCGAGTTCAACACGCCAAAGATAGAGAGCCGAGCGGTAGCTCCAGAGGTTCCGGCTGCAGCCTCGATCCACCAGAGTGAGTAGAGACTACGGAGCAGATCCGGTTATTGACGAGATAGTAGCAGGCGTGGCACGAAGCGAGCGGCTAACCCTGAGTCGATGCGGATCCGAGATTTTCCGGGTTGTCATCCGCCAGTTTTATGGTTCGAGTCCGGCGAGGATCCGCAGGAGTTCATTCGCGCCTACAATGGACTATGCAGTTCTTAGGGCTTCAGAGATCGAAGTATGCTAGCTTCTACCTTACGCTGATATCATTGCGTTGAACGTTTGAGTCATGGAGTCTTGTGAGGGGATGATGCTCTTCCAGTTGCTTGGGAGGAGTTCAGAGGCCTTTATGGATCACTTTTTGCCTCCCGAGATGAGGAGGCCGCGTAGATAGATTTTTTTACCTCGAGGCGAATGGGAGGACTATCGGGAGTATAGCACGAGTTTGACTCGGCGGCATGCGACACCATTGTAGTTGGCATGGCGAGATAGAGTTCATCGTTATGTGATGGGGCTAGACCGTCATATGATTCTTGCATGCTTGGGGTGGCTCTTCACCGGTATGGACATTGCTAGATGCAGCCTATGCGCAGGGATAGAGGATAGAGAGGAGGATCGATCGATCGAAGCCAGCCAAGAGGCTGAGCAACAGGTCTCGTGGCGCTTCGAGGCGACAACCTCAGCAGCAGACTAGGTCTACATTGCAGCCAGCACCGAGTGCTCCTCCACAGTTTTCCGTGTTATACCCCGTATTTCCAGAGTATGTACGTGAGGGCGTACGTATAAAAGTTTAAGCCTTAAGTTAGGCAAGGGACGAAAATTTGTGCACAACTAGCGAAAATAATCATTTTCCGGACTTTGCGAAGGGAAAAATACGGTTGCAACATTTATAATTTTTGCGGATTTTTCCGAGAGATGAAATATTTTGGACTAACGAGAGGGTGACAAATGTCACCCTCAAGTGGGCGGAAATTGTTGGACGAATTGGGCACGTTTTTTGCCTTGTTTTTGGTCAAGGATTAGGTAGGATATTTTGTGTGGTAGATGGATAAGGTACACTTGCCCAAATCCTCACCCTCCACTTGCCCACCACTTGTCTTGATCTTGGCCATTGATTGGCCTATAAATACCCCTCTAATGCAAGACTATTTCTTCATCCACACTTGTAAAAATCTAAGGCCAAATCCTCTCTCTCAAGCTTTCGCAAGCCACCCTCCTTTTGTGAGGCCCTCGCCGAGAAATACCCCTCTTGAGTTGTTCTCGTAAAATACCAACCCCCCCTTTGGTAGAAAAGTATTCTCCAAGTGTTGTTACTATTCCCAAATACTTTAGCCCAAATACCTTGTAGTACTTTCCAAAGTTACCTCTATCACGCAGAGAAAATACTACTATATTTCCATTAGTCACTAAACGAAACCCTAAGGAAAAATCTTCATAGCAGGTTGAAGTATTAAGAAGAAGTTGCGTAGAACTCTAAGGTTGTTTGGAGCGGGTTGAGCGTTCGGAATAGGAGCTAAACGTTGCTCGGGATCGACATTAAAACTTGGATAATTTTGGGCTTATCGAGGTAAATACTCTTGTCCTTCTATTGTAATTGGAAATTACATAATCGTAGTATAGAAATGAGTATAAGTTATATAGAAGGATTGTATAAGAAGAGAATTGAATTGAAATCACATCGTAAGAATATTAAAGAAGACCAATCAGACTTACATGCGATCAATTTACTGATGACTTGTGTAGTTTGTGAATTAGGAAGTCTTTGCCCAATTTTCCGTAGAATAAGGAATCGTATCTAGAATTATTCTCTGAGTAGTCTAGACGTTGATAGACTTGTATGACCGTTATAGGTTGAAATCGCAAGTAGCGTATTCTACTCGAAGGGTGGAAAGGGCTAGCCGATTCTGATGCTTTGGAGCTATTTGCTAATAGTCGATAATCGTCGCGAGGTATGTGATTCTTCCTATTCTCTTGAGTATGATATTTTAAAAGAATATATATAGTACGATAGACGTACGTGTGTTAACTGAACGTGGTTTTACTTCGATGTCTGTTGACTTGAGTTTTAAATAATAAAGAATCTTGAAGTATTTCAAAAGAATTAATAATCATTTTTGAAAGAAGAGTAATACTTGGTTTTAAAAGCTTAAAGGTTATACTAGCTTTATGGGAAGTTAGGTATAACGACTTAAGAAAGATAAAAGGAATGGTTTATTGATTTTAGAAGTTAAGAGACTTGTTCTTAAAAGATAAGAGACTTGACTTAATTGAATTGATATGAAAGTTGTTAAAAAGTGTGAAACCTCATTCGTGAGTAATGAGTACTTGGTTTTAAAGAATAATGTTTCTTGATTTGGAAATGAGAATAAGTATCGAGCGAACCAGCTGCGGCGTTAATAAAGGAAAATGTATTGACAAATAAGTAACTATATTAAAACCAAAGAAACCTCAGTGCATAGAAGCTAAGATAAGACAAGATTGTATTACATTTCCTAGATCATGGCTGCTTTAATAAGATTGTTATAAACAAGAATAACCTACTCCCACATAAGGCATATGTTGCTCAAATTGTTTTAAAAGAGAATTACGTTATTAAGTGATCAAGACTATGAACTATGAAATCTTTCGAAAATAAGAGACGTGAATATTTGAAATTAGGCAAACTTGAACTTTGGAAAAGAACGTTGTAACTTGATTTTAAAAGTAGAAGTGTTTTGGTTTAAAAAGGAAAGTATGGAAGTTGTTTTGGTTTTACTTAAAAATGTTAGTCACTCTATTTTTAATACTACGGGTATCGGGTGACCTTTGTAAAAGAAATGGATCCTTTAAAATGAATTTAACGTACGTAGTACTTTGGGGTTAAAACCTGGACTTTGGCATAAAATGAAAGTACCTTGAGTTGTGTGTAACTTGCCTGTGTTTGCGTGTGATAGCCTTGTCATGCTAGTATTGTATTTCTATACCACCGCGTCTCTCAATGGAGGGCCGGCTGATTTATTATGATCTTACTTGGACGTACCGGCAGTGACGAAGGATTCCACGGGTGCGCTCCTGTTGATAGTGTTATTCCATGGATTAGCTCTCCATGAGGTTTCTTGATTCGGCTTTGTATCCGTGGTTGGCTTTGCTTGCCTCGTGGCTGATTCGGCCTTGTACCGTAGTTAGCCTTCACACTTGCCCTGTTCAGTTTAGTGGCGAAGTCTCGTGATCTGACTCGTATCCGGTAGTTAGCCTCGTATTGCCCGTCCACCGCGACCGAACCGGGGCGTGGATCGTGCCTTACCCGCACCCTAGTGATACAACATCGAGAAAATCAGCGGAAATAAAAACATGAACATGAATTAAGAGAAAAGATAAACAAACAAGCAACCAAAATATTTTCATCATATATACATAAATACGAGCAGCTTATCCTTTTTACAAACCCCGCCACAACAAAGTTCTGCACTTAAGATTTTACAATGCTATGACGGACAGACCGCCATACCCGAATGTATAAGAATCTACAGACTGTGGTAACATACCAAAAGATAAGCCTCCAAGGAACGGAGCTTCCCAATACGTTGAAGGTGATCCTAAGCGGGGATCGGCCGATGTACCTTTTACTGGCAGATGAACGCACCCCAAGGAGGTCGATAACAGTACCAAGTATGTGAAATCAGAAAATATCAGAATGAAATCATAATAGTCTATAAAGCGAGACATATATGATAACCAAACTACGCTCATAACATAAGAGCGTATGTCAAGTCGTGACTCACGCCTAAAAGTCATCCTCATGCCCGTGGAACTCCTTCCTCACCGCCAGCCTAGGTACAAATCATGTGATACGTATATGTGTCTCGCCCATCTTATGGACCCAATATAGAAAAGGGTAGAATACATTCCGGATGAACCGAGTCAGTGAAATACATTCGGATGAGCCGGTCCTCAAGTGAAATACATTCGGATGAGCCGTAATCAAGTGAACACATTCGGATGAACCGGTCCTCAAGTGAAATACATTCCGGATGAACCGGTAATCAAGTGAAACACATTCGTGATGAACCGGTGATCGAGTGAAATACATTCGGATGACCCGGAGTCAAGTGATATACATTCGGATGAACCATTGGTCGAGTAGGACACAGTACTTACACAACAAGGCTATCACACGTAACATGGTCAAGTTTCATAACAACAAGCATAAGCAAGTTACACACGACTCAAGGTACTTTCATTTTATGTCAAAGTCCGGATTTTAACCTTAAAGTACTACGTCCGTTAAATTCCTTTTAAGATCCATTTCTTTTACAAAGGTCACCCGATACCCGTAGTATAAAATTTGAGTGACTAACATTGTTAAGTAAACCAAAATGCTTTCCTTTGTAAAATCAAGTAACAACCTTATTTTCCAAACGTTCAAGTTTGCCTAATTTCGAATGCTCAAGTTTCTCATTTTAGAAAAAGGTTTAGAGTTCATAGTTTTAAATCCTTTAAAACATAATTCTCCTTTAAACGTTTGAGAAACCTATGTCTTATAAGTGAGTAGGTTATTCTTGTTTATAATCAATCTTATTAAGCAACATGATCTAGAAAATGTAATATCATTTTGTCTCATCTTAGCTTCTCTGGATGGAGGTTTCTACGGGTTTTAATAATACTTTTAGTCAATACATTTTCCTTTATTAACGCTGCGGGGTTTGTCGATACACATTCGATTTCAAATCAAGAAACATTCTTAAGCCGTTATACCTAACTTCCCATAAAGCTAGTATAACTCTTAAGCTTTCAAAACCCAAGTAATACTCATTCTTTCAAAATGATTCATAAATCTTTTGAAATGCTTCAAGTTCTTTATTAACACATATCAAGCCAGTTATTATTCAAATCAGTTACCTTTTAAAACCACAAAGTATATGCTTATCCACATAAAGCTATTATAACCAACTTCCCATAAAGCCGTTATAACACTTTATGTTTTAAATCAATCAAATACATTTAGCACGTATGACGTCTGCCGTACTACATAGTTCACACATATCATGCTAGAAGAGATAGGAAGAGGTTCACATACCGCGACGATTTATCGACTAATAGCAAAACGCTCAAGTACCTCAAACCGCTTGGCCACACTCTACCAAGCGGATCACCCACACGTAGTACTACAACCTATAGAGGCCACAAAGCGCCTATTAATATCTTTAGATCCCGACGTAAAATATTCTACGTAAAATTCGAAGACTCTCCCCGCAACAGAAATCTCCTCCTCTATCGAGGCCGCTACCAAGCCAACCAGGGGGTTAACACGCCTAACCGGACGTGTACAATTCTACTACACAAGAATGTTACACAAGTCATCTGAATACTCCCATGTAATTACAGTCGATTCTCTTCTTTAAATTCAGCTTAAGTCGCAAGACATTGCGTAAGTATTATTCGAGCTTAAGTCAAAGACATTGCCGCACAACTATATTCAGTTCTATATATAGTATACTTAACTATATACTCCTACAACATGTAATTTCCAATTACAAAGTAAGGTCGAGAATGTTTACCTCGATATGCCCAAAATTATCCGAGTTTATATGTCGATCCCGAACAACGTTTAGCTCCTACTCCGGCGCTCAATCCGTTCCAACCAACCCTTAGAAGTTCTAACCAACTTCTACTTATGACTTCAACTACGGGTGAAGATTTACTTAGGGTTTCGTTTTAGTGATCGAGGAAAGTATAATAGTATTTTAGGGTTTTTGTAAAAAGTGGTACTTTGGAAAGTACTACAAGGTATTTGGCTAAAGTATTTTGGGCATTATAACAATACTGAGAGTATTTCTATACCACAAAAAGGGGTATTTATACGAGACAACTAGGCTGGGGTACCCGGAAAAACACCTCAAGGAGGAGGTGGCTCTCGCCAGGGCTCTCGAAGGGGAGGGGTGTGGTGGACTAAAGCTCGAGAGGGAGTATTTTGAGACTTAGTTAGATTGCTCAAGTTTTGGATGAAGAAAGTCTTCAACTAGAGGGTATTTATAGGTCAAGTGAAGGCCAACCAATGGCCAAGATCCATCCAAGTGTTAGGCAAGTGTAAGGTCAAGATTAAGCCACGCAACCTTATCCATCTACACAAAATATCCTACCTAACCCTTGACCAAAAAAACAACACCAAAACGTGCAAATGGCAAGCTTTTGCCGCCCACTCTTCCGATTAGAGGGTGACAAGTGTCGCCTCTCGTTGGTCCAAAATGTTTCGCCTCTAAAAATCCGCAAAAATTATAAATGACATAGCCGGAATTTTCCTACGAAAGTCGTGGAAACGTTTCGAAAAACGACTCTAATCGGTCAGTGTACAAATTTCGAAACTAGCCAACTTTAAGGCTCAAATTATAATACGCACGCTACCACGCATATACTGAAATACGGTATAACATTCTCCTCCTTAGAAACATTCGTCCAATGTTCCTTCTCAAGACGGATAACGATAAAGTTCTTCTAATAAGTTGCCAACGCCACAACTGGCCACGAAACAACACATGCACGCAAATACTTACATCCAAGTCCACGAGGAAACACCTCTAACATCACAAACTTTTGTCACCTTGCCGCGAGGTTCTAGTGTCGCTCCGCGACCCAACCAATGGTACCGATCGCACGCGATTCACGAGGTCTAAAATATACATCCTTCGCACCTTCTCCCTTTACAAGAAATGATCATATCTATGCTCGCAATACATGCCGCCTCTACCCTCACTCGTCAGACTCTTCTCGAACATCTTGAACTCTTCCAAAGACGTACTCACACTTCGCCATCGCCTGTGTCTTCAAAACTTTGGAGTCACTACTCCAACTTGGTCATCTTACTAACCGCAATCTCCCTTAAGGCCATTCCCGCCTTCATGATCCGCTCGTCGAACATAACCACGAACTCATACGACGGTCATCTAAACTTGGGACTAGCACCCTCGTGACCTACCACCGGCGACCACCCGTAGCCGACCCCACTCAAAACAGTGCGGGTTGGCCCGCAACACGCCCCAACCCGACCCACTGTCGCGCCAACTCTTGCTCGCCGACACGAACAATCTTGCTAAATCACATCATGAAAGATACCACTTTCATTTACCCAACCAGAGACTTATCACACAATATATTCTAGGCATAAAATGCACTGACAAGGATCACTCGCAAAATCTTGTACTCAAGACGGCCTACATCTAAGGTCTCAACTGTAATATTCTAAGGTTCATCATTTCCTCACCCCAGGGCTTACCCTTTTTCCCCAACCCGGGTTCCTAAATCACATTTAGCACAAAGCTATCCGAACATAACACTTAACACATTAACATAACATCAAAACATACAAGCCTCTAGATGGTTAGGATATACCAGCTACCGCTCACTCTAATCATAAGTCCACTGCAGCGCATAATCGGGTAGAAGCGCGATGAACTCGCCATCGATCCGGAGGCTGCGCCAGCTGCCGTACCTCTCCTATAAGCACGCCTTCGTCACATGGCCCACGACGGCCGCAGTGAAGCAAGCACCGATAAAAGACGACATTTCCGGGATGATGTTTGCCACATCGTGCACACCGGCGGGACATGAATCTGGCGCTAGCACTCACGTAAACACGTGAACCGGAAGCCCTGAGCTCGACCAGCTCCGAATACCTGAGCGCCCCAAGATCGAGGGGACCACTGCATCTTGGTGGAGGTACATAACTAGATCGCTTCGAGGCGGTCGCCTCGAAAGTTACCAAAGGACCTCGCTGCTCGCCTCTTCGCTGATCTCGCCATTCCGTCGACCTCTCCGTGCCTCGCATCCTAGTGCATGAGCTTGCGTGCGGCAATGCCCATGCCGGTGAAGAGCTACACCCGCATAAGCCTCGCCAAGTAATCGCCCAGATGACGTAGCGGTGTACTCTGTCCTCCATATCAGCTACTACAGCAGGGACATACCGAGCTAAAGAGTCGAACTCCACATTGTACTCTCTAACCGTCCGCCTGTCCTGTCTCAACGTCAGAAATCTGTCGGCCCGAGCCCTCCTCATGCAAGGGGCAAGAAATGTGCAAGAAATGCCTCGAGAACTCGTCCCAAATCTGGAAGTGCATGCTCTTCCCGACAGCCTCACGAATCAAACGATCAATCGCAGATCACGCGGTGATGCGAACCCAATACCACCGACTACGCCTCGAGGCTCGATCACCTCATAATCCGTCAGAATGCCGGATAAACTCCCGAGGTCGTCCTCGCCTCGATCCATGGAACATCAAGTGCTACAACTCGTAAAGTCACGTAGCCTCAAACCGCTCGCCGGTGTACTACGGTGCTACGGGCCGGAATCACAGATTCAAATTTATCCTCATATCTCGCCACGACCGCCGCACTGGGCCATCTCCTTGTACCCGTCTCATCGGCTCTGTGCCGTGGACCGAGGCTCAGTATCAGTAGTCTCGGCAGCCCATCGCTGCGCTCTAAACTCTCTGGTCCGGGCGGCGTCGCGAAACCCGCCGTCGGGCATCTTGCTCGTGTTGACCGACCGCGCTCGTATCCTCAGATCTCACTAATGACTCCTCAACCGCCTTGCCCATCTGGTGCAGGTTGCCTTACGCGAGGCATAAGCGGTAAAGGAAAGGAATACGCTGGAGGGCCCGACTTATCACACTGCCTCTAAGGCACGATCTCGAATGAGAAGAATGGAAACCAATCCTAGATGTCCTATAGCCTCACGATTATAGATGTGGTGCACAACACACCGATAATCAAGACTCTACTAGACACGGTCAGACACTTTCCGAGGATTAATCGCTCTGATACCACTTTTGTCACGACTCAACCGGGCCGTGGATCGTGTCTTACCCGGCACCCTAGTGATACAACATCGAGAAAATCAGCGAAATAAAAACATGAACATGAATTAAGAGAAAAGATAAACAAACAAAGCCAACCAAAACATTTGCCTTCATCATATATACATAAATACCGAACAGCTTATCCTTTACAAACCACACCCACAACAAAGCATGCACTCTAAGATTTTTACAACTATGACGGACAGACTCCCGCCATACCCACGAATGTATAAGAATCTACGCACTGTGGTAACATACCAAAAGATAAGCCTCGAAGGAACGGAGCTTCCCAATACGCTGAAGGTGATCCTAAAAGCGGATCGATACCGATGTACCTTTTACTCATGCAGATGAACGCAGCCTCAAGGAGGTCGGCATAACAGTACCAAGTATGTGAAAGCAGAAAATATCAGAAATGAAATCATAATAGTCTATAAAGCAGAGACATATATGATAACCAAACTACGCTCATAACATAAGAGCAAATATGTCAAGTCGTGACTCACGCCTAAAAGTCATCCTCGTGCCCGTGGAACTCTTCCTCATCGCTGCAGCCTAGGTACAAATCATGTGATACGTATAATGTGTCTCGGCCCATCTTATGGACCCAATATAGAAAAGGGTGGAATACATTCCCGGATGAACCGGTAGTCAAGTGAAATACATTCCCGGATGAACCGGTCCTCAAGTGAAATACATTCCCGGATGAACCGGTAATCAAGTGAAACACATTCCCGGATGAACCGGTCCTCAAGTGAAATACATTCCCGGATGAACCGGTAATCAAGTGAAACACATTCCCGGATGAACCGGTAGTCGAGTGAAATACATTCCCGGATGACCCGGTAGTCAAGTGATATACATTCCCGGATGAACCGGTAGTCGAGTAGGACACAATACTTACACAACAAGGCTATCACACGTAACATGGTCAAGTTTCATAACAACAAGCATAAGCAAGTTACACACGACTCAAGGTACTTTCATTTTATGTCAAAGTCCGGATTTTAACCTTAAAGTACTACGTCCGTTAAATTCCTTTTAAGATCCATTTCTTTTACAAAGGTCACCCGATACCCGTAGTATAAAATTTGAGTGACTAACATTGTTAAGTAAACCAAAATGCTTTCCTTTGTAAAATCAAGTAACAACCTTATTTTCCAAACGTTCAAGTTTGCCTAATTTCAATGCTCAAGTTTCTCATTTTAGAAAAGGTTTCGTAGTTCATAGTTTTAAATCCTTTAAAACATAATTCTCCTTTAAACGTTTTGAGAAACCTATGTCTTATAAGTGAGTAGGTTATTCTTGTTTATAATCAATCTTATTAAGCAGCCATGATCTAGGAAATGTAATATCATTTTGTCTCATCTTAGCTTCTATACAGATGGAGGTTTCTACTGTTTTAATAATACTTCTTTAGTCAATACATTTTCCTTTTATTAACGCCGCAGATGGTTTGTCGATACACATTACGATTTCCAAATCAAGAAACATTCTTAAGCCGTTATACCTAACTTCCCATAAAGCTAGTATAACTCTTAAGCTTTCAAAACCCAAGTAATACTCATTCTTTCAAAACGATTCATAAATCTTTTGAAATGCTTCAAGTTCTTTATTAACACATATCAAGCCGCTTATTATTCAAATCGCTACCTTTTAAAACCACAAAGTATATGCTTATCCACATAAAGCTATTATAACCAACTTCCCATAAAGCCGTTATAACACTTTATGTTTTAAATCAATCAAATACATTTAGCACATGCGCTCACCGTACTACATAGTTCACACATATCATGCTAGAAGAGATAGGAAGAGGTTCACATACCTCGCGACGATTTATCGACTAATAGCAAAACGCCCAAGTACCTCAAACCGCTCGGCTACACTCTCACCAAGCGATCACTCCACACGTAGTACTACAACCTATAGAGGCCACAAAGCGCCTATTAATATCTTTAGATCCCGACGTAGAATATTCTACGTAAAATTCGAAGACTCTCCCCGCAACAGCGTAAATCTCCTCCTCTATCGGCGCCACTACCAAGCCAACCGAGGGGGGGTTAACACGCCTAACCGGGCGTGTACAATTCTACTACACAAGAATGTTACACAAGTCTCATCAGAATACACCATGTAATTACGCTCGCTTCTCTTCTTTAAATTCAGCTTAAGTCGCAAGACATTGCCGTAAGTATTATTCGGAGCTTAAGTCAAAAGACATTGCCGCACAACTATATTCAGTTCTATATATAGTATACTTAACTATATACTCCTACAACATGTAATTTCCAATTACAAATGTATGTCAAGAATGTTTACCTCGATAAGCCCAAAATTATCCGAGTTTATATGTCGATCTGAACAACGCTTAGCTCCTACTCCGGCGCTCCAACTGCTCCAACCAACCCTTAGAAGTTCTAACCAACTTCTACTTATGACTTCAACTACGGGTGAAGATTTACTTAGGGTTTCGTTTTAGTGATCGAGGAAAGTATAATAGTATTTTCAAGGTTTTGTAAAAAGGGTACTTTGGAAAGTACTACAAGGTATTTGGCTAAAGTATTTTGGGCATTATAACAATACTTGAGAGTATTTCTATACCACAAAAGGGGGTATTTATACGAGACAACTAGGCTAGGGGTACTTACGGCAAAACACCTCGAAGGGGAGGAGGTGGCTCTCGGCAAGGCTCTCAAAGGGGAGGGTGTGGTGGGCAAAGCTCGGGAGAGGGAGTATTTTGAGACTTAGTTAGATTGCTCAAGTTTTGGATGAAGAAAGTCTTCAACTGTAGGGGTATTTATAGGTCAAGTGAAGGCCAACCAATGGCCAAGATCCATCCAAGTGTTAGGCAAGTGTAAGGTCAAGATTAAGCCATATGCAACCTTATCCATCTACACAAAATATCCTACCTAACCCTTGACCAAAAACAACACCAAAAACGCAAATGGCAAGCTTTGCCGTCCACTCCTTCCAATTAGAGGGTGACAAGTGTCGCCTCTCGTTGGTCCAAAATGTTTCGCCTCTAAAAATCCGCAAAAATTATAAATGACATAGCCGAATTTTCCCTACGAAAGTCGTGGAAACGCTTTCGTTAAAAACGACTCTAATCGTTGTGTACAAATTTCGAAACTAGCCAACTTTAAGGCTCAAATTAATAATGCAGCCACGTACATACTCACGGAAATCTGGTATAACATCGTACGCGCGTCGGCTTCGTGGTTTAGTGGCGAAGTCTCGTGATCTGACCTTGGTATCTCGTAGTTAGCCCTCGTACTTGTCCCGGCCATTACGTGACACGCTTTGGTATCCGTAGTTGGCAACTTGCCCCGTGTCGCCTTCGTGGTTTGGTTGTATAGTGTTAGTACGACTTTGGTATCCGTAGTTGGCTTTCGTACTTGCCCGCCGATTGATGATGCGGCTTTGGTATCTGGTAGTTAGCCTTCGTACTTGCCCCGTACGGTTTTATGACACAGGTTGGACCTGGTGTTCATGTGTACTCATGGTGTTATTATATCATAGACTCACCGACGCTAGGAAGGTATTCCACGCATGATAGATGTTGTGGCGTGAGACCCATAGTTATATTTGAGTGATGACTTGAGGGCGAGTCCCCGACTTGACATGATTGCTTATTTATCAGGATCGTAGTTTGGTTATCATACATGTCTCTCGCTTTATATAGACTACTATGATTTCATTTACGTATTTTCGCCACATACTTGGTACTGCCAGATCGACTCTTCGGGGCCGTTCATGCCGCAGAGGTACACCGATTGTTGATCCTCGCCATAGGATCACGCTCATGTATTAGGAAGCTCCGTTTCTCCCGAGGCTTATCTTTTGGTATAGTCCTCACATCGTAGGTACTTGTGCATTCGGGGTATGGCGGCCTCGTCGTCATGTTGTATAAAAACTCTTAGAGGTCAGTAGTCTGCAAGTGTGGCGGGGTTTGTAAGGATGAATCGCTCAAGTTTTTAATTATATATACGCGAAGGTAACCGCTGGTTGACCTGTTTTATTATCATATCTCTTGTTTCATGTTTAAGTTTTTATTTCCGCTGATTTTCTCTGATGTTGTATCACTAGGGTGCCCGGGGTAAGGCACCAGTCATGGGCCCGGGATCGGGTCGTGACAAAAGTGGTATCGTGAGCGATTAATCCTCGGAAAGTGTCTACTGACCGTGTCTAGTAGAGTCTTGATTATCGATGTGTTGTGCACCACATCTATAATCAGGAGGCTGCAGGACATTTAGGATTGGTTTCCATTCTTCTCATTCTGAGATCGTGCCTTAGAGCTGTGGTATAAGTTGAACCCCTCTGACATATTGCGTTTTTACCAGTTATGCCTCCGCGCAAGGCAACCCGAGCCCAGATGGGCAAGGCAGCTGAGGAAGCTGCTAGGATACAGAGGAGTACGGGGGCGCAGGCCCAGTCATTACCTGAGATAGTGCTTCAGACGGCGAGTTTTGCGGCGCCACTTTCAAAGAGTTTAGAGTCAGCAGCAGCCGTCGCTGAGACCACGATGTCACGACCAACCGGGCCCGTGGATCGTGCCTTACCGGGCACCCTAGTGATACAACATCGAGAAAATCAGCGGAACATAAAGCATAAATATGAAACGAGACATGATAAATAAAGCAAATAGGCTAACCAAAACGGTTGCCTTCCAACATATATATATAAACATTTGAACGAGCATAATCCTTACACCGCCCACACAAAGGCTGCACTCTAAGATTTATACAACAACTATGACGGACAGGCCCCGCCATACCTCGAACGCACAAGAACTTACGGACTCAGTGGTAACATACCAAAGATAAGCCTCCGACGAAACGGAGCTTCCCAAAACGCTAAATGAGATCCTAAACGCGGATCGATAAATGATGTACTTCTACTGCGGCAGATGAACGCAGCCGAAGCGAGGTCGCATAACAGTACCAAGTATGTGAAATCAGAAATATCAGAATGAAATCATAATAGTCTATAAAAGCGAGATGTATGATAACCAAACTACAAGACACACACATAATGCTTATATCAATTCTGGTCTCACGCCCACAACATCAATCACGCGGAGTACCTTCCTCATCACCGGCAATCTATGATATGATAACAACAAGACAAGAATTCAAATGGAGCATACCCGCGTGCGCTACGATCGCGGTATGTCCAAAGGGAACAAATAAGACAACATTCCAAATGGAAGCATACCCGTGCGCTACGCATCGTGTCAGTAGGTCCAAAGGGAAATAATAAGACAGCATTCCAAATGGAAGCATACCCGTGCGCTACGCATCGTGTCAGTAGGTCCAAAGGGAAATAATAAGACAGCATTCCAAATGGAAGCATACCCGTGCGCTACGCATCGTGTCAGTATGTCCAAAGGGAAACAATAAGACAACAAGGCGGTAATCAAAGTGGAAGCATACCCGTGCGCTACGCATCGTGTCAGTATGTCCAAAGCGATTACAAAAGTAACACTATCAACAGGAACGTACCCGTGGAATTTATCCGTCACTGCCGGTCACGTCCAAGTAAGTTCTCAACAAGTCAACCGACCCTCCATCGAGAGACGCGGTAGTATAGAAACACAATTCTTGCACAACAAAGGCTATCACAACAAGCATAGGCAAGTTTCACAACAACAAGCATAGGCAAGTTTCTACACAACTCGAAGTACTTTCATTTTATGCCCAAGTCCGGGTTTTAACCCTAAAGTACTACGTACGTTAAATTCCTTTTAAAGAGATCTATTCCTTTTATAAAAGTCACCCGATACCCGTAGTATAAAATAGAGTGACTTATATCTTTTAAGTAAACCAAAACAACTTCCATTCTTTCTTTTTTTGACCAAAACACTTCTCTTTTTAAAGTCAAGTTACCACATTAACCGATGATAAAACCTTTCTTTTGTTTTCATAAGGTCGTTATAACCAACTTCCCATAAAGCTGTTATAACACCTTATGTTTTAAACCATTTTAAGACAACACAATGCCTTTCTTTTCCCTAAAGTTCCAGTTTGCCTAATTTCAATTACACAAGTCTCTTTTTGAAAAGTTTCATAGTTCAATGTCTTAATCTCTTTTAAAACAATTGAGTAACATATGCCATAGGCGAATAGGTTATTCTTGTTCATAATCAATCTTATTAAGCGACCATGATCTAGAAAATGTAATATCATTTTGTCTCATCTTAGCTTCATGCAGATGGAGGTTTCTTGGTTTTAATAATACTTAATTATTCAATACATTTTCCTTTATTAACGCTGCAGTTGGTTTGTCGATACACATTCGATTTCCAAATCGGTAAAACATCATTCTTTTCAAAACCAAGTACTCATTACTCACGAATGAGGTTTCACACAAACATCCATATTAAGTCAAGTCTCTTATCTTTTAAGAATAAGTCTCTTAACTTCTAAACCATTAAACCATTCTTTTATCTCTCTTAAGACGTTACACCTAACTTTTCATAAAGTGGTATAACTCTTATGTTTTCAAACCAAGTATACACTTCTTCCAAAAGGTTTCTTAATCTTTTAGAATACTTGAGGTTCTTTATTATCACACATCAAGTCGATTATAAGTCAAATCGGTTATCTTTTAAAAAAGAAACCACAAAGCATTTCTCATTTACATAGTCATTATAACACTTTATGTTTAAAAACAATCAAATACATTTAACATATACGTCTCACCGTACTACATAGTTATACACATATCATGCTAGAACAGATAAGAAGAGGTTCACATACCTCGCGACGATTCGACTAAAAGCAAAGCGCTCAAGTACCTTAAACCGTCGGCTACACCTTAAGCCAAGCGCATCACGCCACACGTAGTATTTCAACCTATAGAGGCCACAAGGCGCCTATTAACATCTTAGATCTCAATGTAGAATATCTTACAGAAAATTCGCCCCCCCCCCGCAACAGCGTAAATCTCCTCCTCTATCGAGGCCGGCCACCACCCCAACCCGGGGGGGTTTGCACGTCTAACCGACGTACAATTCTACTCACGCAATACTACAAGCTCTTGTAATACCCCTATGTAATTACTGATTCCACTTCTTAAAATTCAGGCTTAAGTCGCAAGACATTGCCGTAAGTATTATTCAGGCTTAAGTCAAAAGACATTGCCGCACAATTATAAAGTTCAGTTCTATATATAGTATACTTCAACTATATATTCCTACAACATTTAATTTCCAATTACAATAGAAGGTCAAGAGTGTTTACCTCGATAAACCCAAAATTATCCGAGTTTATATGTCGATCCTGAGCAAGGTTTAGCTCCTACTCCGTGCGCTCCAACCCGCTCCAACCAACCCTTAGAAGTTCTAACCAACTTCTACTTAAATACTTCAACTAACAATGAAGATTTCCTTAGGGTTTCGTTTAGAGGCTAAGAGGAAGTATAATAATATTTTCTGGGCTTTTGTATAAAAAAGGTACTTTGGAAAGTACTACAAGGTATATGGGCTAAAGTATTTGGGCATTATAACAATACTAGGAGAGTATTTCTATACCACAAAAATGGGTATTATACGAAAACAACTAGGCTAGGGGGGGGGTGTACCCCACGGCCAAGCCTCTACAAAGGGGGAGGGGGAGGCCCTCTCGGCCAAAGCTTCTCAAGGGAGGAGGAGGGGCTTGGGCGAAGCAAACAAGTGGGAGGAGTATTTTGAGACTTAGATAGATTGCTCAAGTTTTGAATGAAGAATGTCTTCAACTAGAGATGTATTTATAGGTCAAGTGAAGGCCAACCAATGGCCAAGATGAAGACAAGTGCATAGCAAGTGTAAGGCCAAGATTTAGCCATGTGCTACCTTATCCATCTACACAAAATATCCTACCTAACCCTTGACCAAAATTTCAACACCAAAAACGTGCCAATGGTCAAGCTTGCCGTCAACTTGCTTCCAATGGGAGGTGACACTTGTCCCCTCCCGTTGGTCCAAAAATGTTTCTCTCGGAAAAATCCGCAAAATTATTAATGACATAGCGGAATTTTCCTACGAAGTCGTGGAAACGCGTTTAAAACGACTCTTTTGGCACTTGTGTACAAATTTTGAAACTTGTCAATTTAAGGCAAAATTTAATACGTGCGCCTCACGTACATACTGGAAATACGGTATAACACACAAGACTGAGCCTCGGTCCATAGCTCCGGAGCAGGAGTTGGGGAGGAGATGGCCCAGTTATTGGCCAGGATAGTGGCAAGGCACGAGGATAAGCTGGATCGCGATTCCGATCTGTAGTACCGTAGTTCACCCGAGCGGATAGTTTGAGATGCGGGACTTTACGAGTTGCGGCCGCCAAATGTTTTATGGATCGAGGCACGAGGATGATCCGTAGGAGTTCATCCGATTCTGACGGATCGTAAGTGATCAAGGCTTGGAGACCGAGTCGGTGGTCTTAGGTTCGCATCGGTGCGTGATCACTGCGATCGGTTTGATTAGTGGGAGCTGTCGGGGAGCATGCGCTCCGGTATTTGGGGACGAGTTCTTGGAGGCATTTCTTGCACATTTCTTGCCTCACGGATGAGGAGGGCTCGGGCCAGTTTTTGACGTTGAGGCGAGCCGGCGTCTTTCGGGAGTACAATGTGGAGTTTGACTCATTAGCTCTGCGTCCAGCGTTAGTAGCCGACATGGGGACGAGTGCACCGCCACGCCACCGCTTGATGACTACTTGGCGAGGCTTGTTCGTGTAGCTCTTCACCGGGCATGGACATTTCCGCATGCGAGCTTATGCGCAGGTGTGAGGAGCAGAGGTCGATGGAATAACGAAGATCACCGAAGGCCGGGGCAGGCAGGTCTTTGCGATTTCGAGGCGGACCGCCTCGGCAGACTAGTTATCGTCTCCTCCGATCAGAGCGGTCCTCCACGCGATCTTCGAGATTCGGGAGCAGTCGGGCTCCCGAGTTTCAGATTTTGAGAGGTAGGAGTGCTCGCGGATGAGGCCACCACTTGTCTCGATGTGGCCAGGAAAAATTCATAAGGGAGAGTGTCGTACTAATTTGGGAGATTGTTATGCTTGCGCCAGCGGGCCATTTGGCGAGAGACTGTTCGACCAGAGATAGCCCTAGTGGGATAGCACAGACTACGAGATCGGTTGCGGGTTCTTCACCTTCCATAGCTAGGCAGGATGTTCATACACCGGCAGGCCACGGCAGAGGTCGCGGTAGAAGTTCCCAGTTTTAGCGGTCCTTTGAACCGCCTATCTTCTCAGGTATATCCTTAACCCTCTAGAGATTTGCATGCATGATACAATGATTATATGTTGAGTACTATGTACAGATAGCGTCGTGTAGAATGTGTTTTAGAGACATGGTTAGTTGAAAGAATAAGTATGGGGACAGGGTAGGTATAAACCTTAGAACATTACGTAGAGACCTTAGGTGTAAGGCCGTCTTGAATAAAAGATTTTACGGTTAGTCTTTGTCAAAATACTTGGTATGCGTATAAATGTATTGTGGGATAATTCTCTGGGTTGTGTAAGATGAAAGTGGTAGCTTTCTGGACTTGAATAGGTAAGATTGTTCCGGATCGGGGAACAAGAGTTTGGCGCGATTACGGGTCGGGTTGAGGACCATTCGCGGGTCAACCCGCGGCCTGTAGTATGGTGCGGTCAGTTCAAGGTGGTCCCGCCAGGTGGTAGGGTCACGAGGGTGCTAGGCCCAAGTTTAGGTGACCATCGTATGAGTTCGTGGATATGTTCGACCAGAAGCGGATCGTGAAGGCCGGGAATGGCCTTAAAGAAGATCGAGGCTAGTAAGATGACCAAGTTTGGAGGTAGTGACCCCAGAAATTTTGGGAACTGAAGTAATGACCGAAGTATGGTACGTATACTAGAAAGAGTTCAAGTGTTCGAGAAGAGTACGACGAGTGAGGAAAGAAGAGAACGTGTGTTAGCAGAATAAAAGAGATCATTTTGTTGTGAAGTGAAGATGCGAAGGGAGAATCCTTTAGACCAGGGTGGAAGCTTTTGTGATGTAGGAATGATTTCTCGCGGACTTGGGTTAATTATTTTCGCGTGTGTTATTTTTTGGCCAGGCGTGGCATTGGCAACTTGTTTGAGTTAAGAAGAACTTTATCGTTATCCGTCTTGAGAAGGAACATTCGGGACGAATGTTTCTAAGGAGGGGAGAATGTTATACCCCGTATTTCCAGAGTATGTACGTGAGGGCGTACGTATAAAAGTTTAATCCTTAAGTTAGGCAAGGGACGAAAATTTGTGCACAACTAGCGAAAAGAATCGTTTTCCGACGAAACGTTTTCCGGACTTTGCGAAGGGAAAAATACGGTTGCAACATTTATAATTTTTGCGGATTTTTCCGAGAGATGAAATATTTTGGACCAACGAGAGGGTGACAAGTGTCACCCTCAAGTGGGCGGAAATTGTTGGACGAATTGGGCACGTTTTTGGCCTTGTTTTTGGTCAAGGATTAGGTAGGATATTTTGTGATATTTTGTGTGGTAGATGGATAAGGTACACTTGCCCAAATCCTCACCCTCCACTTGCCCACCACTTGTCTTGATCTTGGCCATTGATTGGCCTATAAATACCCCTCTAATGCAAGACTATTTATTCATCCACACTTGTAAAAATCCAAGGCAAAATCCCTCTCCCCCTCTTGAAGCTTTCGTCCAAGCCACCCCTCCCCCTTTGTGAGGCCCTTGGCCGAGAAATACCCCCCCCCTCTCTTGAGTTGTTCTCGTAAAATACCCACCCCCCCTTTGGTAGAAAAGTATTCTCCAAGTGTTGTTACTATTCCCAAATACTTTAGCCCAAATACCTTGTAGTACTTTCCAAAGTTACCTCTATACGTAGAGCCCGAAAATACTACTATATTTCCATTAGTCACTAAACGAAACCCTAAGGAAAAATCTTCATAGCCGGTTGAAGTATTAAGAAGAAGTTGCGTAGAACTTCTAAGGGTTGTTTGGAGCGGGTTGGAGCGTTCAGAATAGGAGCTAAACGTTGCTCAGGATCGACATTAAAACTTGGATAATTTTGGGCTTATCGAGGTAAATACTCTTGTCCATCTATTGTAATTGGAAATTACATACTGTAGTAGTATAGAAATGAGTATAAGTTATATAGAAGGATGGTATAAGAGAAGAGAATTGAATTGAAATCACATCAGAAGAATATTAAAGAAGACTGAATTGTACTTACATAGATGTATTTCTGATGACTTGTGTAGTTTGGTGGTAGGAAGTCTTGCCCAATTTTCCGTAGAATAAGGAATCAGTATCTAGAATTATTCTCTGAGTAGTCTAGACGTTGATAGACTTGTATGGCCGTTATATGTTGAAGTCGCAAGTAGCGTATTCTACTCGAAGGGTGGAAAGGGCTAGCGGATTCTGATTTTGGAGCTATTTGCTAATAGTCGATAATCGTCGCGAGGTATGTGATTCTTCCTATCCTCTTGAGCATGATATTTTAAAAGAATATATATAGTACGGTATACGTACGTGTGTTAACTGAACGTGGTTTTACTTCGATGTCTGTTGACTTGAGTTTTAAATAATAAAGAATCTTGAAGTATTTCAAAAGAATTAAGAATCATTTTTGAAAGAAGAGTAATACTTGGTTTTAAAAGCTTAAGAGTTATACTAGCTTTATGGGAAGTTAGGTATAACGACTTAAGAAAGATAAAAGGAATGGTTTATTGATTTTAGAAGTTAAGAGACTTGTTCTTAAAAGATAAGAGACTTGACTTAATTGAATTGATATGAAAGTTGTTAAAAAGTGTGAAACCTCATTCGTGATTAATGATGTTACACCCCGTAAATTCAAGGAGTTAAGATAAGAACATACCAAGGAATATAAGATTTGAAAGTTGATAGATAAGTTGACAAACATGTGTTGGACGGATTTTGAGTTTACCTTGGAGTGTTGTACCCCAGTTGTTAAGAATTTCAAGGTGTTTAAAGAGCCTAGTGTGTAGTTCGTTAAATCTAGTTCCCAACGCAACGAACCGTTCGTCGATAGGACATCGGAGTCAAAAGTTATGGAAGTTTCAAGTTTGGTGCGCAGTCAGGCAAAACAGTGGTTTCGGTTCAGGGGTACAGCGCCGCGGCGCCGGAATGCAGGTCGCGCGCCGTGTATCTGGAGTCCGGGAGTTGCAGCGCGCTCGAATCTGGCGAGGCGCGCGAATCTGGAACTTTTTCGGAGTAGAGCGCGCTGGCGTGGCGGGGCCGCGGCGGGATTTTTGCGCAGAAAGGGGCGAAAAACAGGGGATATTTTGTTTAAAACCTATGGGAGGGTGACAAGTGTCCCTCCCATCCTTTTTACCAGAAAGTGGTCCTATTTTAGGGCCAAGTCTTGGAAGACTTGGCCATTTCATTTCAAAACCCTCCCAAGAAAAACCCTCTCCCTTCTCTCTAGTTTTTTGAAGAGAACCTAGCTTAAGAGGAAACTGTTGGAGCGGCGGCAAGAAGGAAAAGTGTGGGTAAACTTGTGGGAAGCGCTGGTAGACGAGTTTGATGGAAAAGATGTGGAAGAAAGAGCCTTTTGTGGGTTTCTACAAAGGTAAAAGTTTCCCCTTCTCTTGGTTATGAGTTATACTTGTTATAGTAGTTTAGAAATGAGCCTGAGGCTGTTATATTTTAGTAGTTTAGAATTGAGCCTGAGGCTGTTATATTTGAATAGATTTGGATCTTGTTGAAACCGAAAATGGGCATGTTAGCCTTAAGATTTTAACTTTAATTTGGTTACTAATTTGGTCGTCGCATGTTGTAAAGGGGTTTAGGATTGGTTTATTGTTGGCCAAGAATGGCATGGAAATTATTGGTTTATTTTTGTATCATTGTGGGGCGGAATTTTACGCGTCCTGTAAAGGCGGGTAATCCCCTTTGTGGTTAGCTGAATTGTGTGCCTTAAATGTGGCGTTGGTTATTGAAATTCGGCTTTGAAAGAGGTGGCATAGTAAGTAGAAACAAAGGAAGTGCTGTCCGACTTTCCGTAGAATGTAGGGACCTTGCACTTAGTTATTCTACGTTCGAAGCTAGAGATTGATAGACGTTTTATGACCCTTATAGGATTGAAGTACTACGGTAGCATATTCTACTTAAGGGGGGAAAGTACTGTGGAGCATTTTGCTAACCGTCGATAATCGTCGCGAGGTATGTGATTCTTCCTATCCTCTTCAGTATAACTATTTGTGAAATATATAGTGCGGTAGACGCACGTGTGTTAAGGGAATTAAATTTCCCTTTTGTGCCTTGACTTGATATGAAGTGTAAAGGTCTTGATTGTGTGAAAAAGTAGTAAACTCCCATTCATTAGTAATGGGTACTTGGTTGTTAAAGAATAAGCCCTCTTGGTCTCATAATGGCTTATAGTTGTAATTGGTTGGTTTAAAACATAAAGTGTTATAACGACTTTATGGGAAGTTTGTTATAACCACTTTATGTAGGTAAAGAGTGGATTGTTGATTTCAAAAGATAAGAGACTTGACTTGTAATTGAGTTAAATGGTGTTGAAAAGTGTGAAACATCATTCGTGAGAAATGAGTACTTGGTTTTTAAAAGAATAATGTTACATAAATTTCGGAAATGGGAATAAGGATCGAACAAGCCAATACAGCGTCGATAAAGGAAAGAAGTAATGATAATTAATCATATTAAAACCAGGAGAAACCTCCATCTGCATAGAAGCTAAGATAAGACAAAATTGTATTACATTTCCTAGATCATGACTGCTCTAATAAGAATTATTGTAATCAAGTTTTGATCTTCTTAGAAATCCCAAGGTAAGGAACTCGATTTCTAAAAGAAAAGAGACTTAAGAATTTGAAGTGTTTTGTTTTAAAAGAAAGGCATAGTTTTGTCTTGACTTGTTTTAAAACATGAAGTGTTATAACAGCTTTATGGGAAGTTAGTTATAATGACTTTATAGGAGTAAAGGAATGGATTCATTATTGAATTTTTAAATGGTATACTTGACGTTGTGCTAATAAGTGTTTAAAGTGCTTGATGTAAACCTGAATGTGTTCGATACTACGGGTGTTAGTATCGTGTGGCTTTTACGTAGAAAGAGGTCTTTGTTTTGAAGGAATGAAAGTATGTAGTATTTTGGGGTTGAAACCCGGAATTGTTGACATGAAATGAAAGTACGTTGAACTGGCCTATGCTTGTTGTGATAGCTTTTGTTGTGCAAGTGTTGTATTTCTGTGCTACCGCGTCTCTCGTTGGAGGGCCGACTATCTGGTTGATTGATGGACATACTGACACGTTGGGTAGCCCACGGGTATGCTTCCACTATATCGATTCTTGATGGACATACTGACACATTGGGAGGCCCACGGGTATGCTTCCATTAGGGGTGTTATTATTGTTATTTGATTGGACATACTGACACGTTGGGTAGCCCACGGGTATGCTTTCACAGTGAGTATTGTTTTGTTAGTTGTTTGGACATACTGACACGTTGGGTAGCCCACGGGTATGCTTCCACAGGGATTGTTATCTTGTTATCTCCTTTGGGCATACCGACACGTTGGATGGTCCACGGGTATGAGCCCACTAGGACGGTTCAGGCCATGCTTATACCGAGGTGAGATCTTGCCAGCACGCGCCATTGTGCGGGTTAAATTCTCGGGTTGTATTTGAGTGATGATTTCACGGGCATGAGTCCCTATCTTGATATGACTGATTATATGTTGTGGTGCTGTAGTTTGATTATCATACATGTCTCCTGCTTTATATAGACTATTATGATTTCATTTACAGTATTTTTCGCCACATACTTGGTACTGTTATCGACCTCCTCGGGCTGCGTTCATGCCGCAGTTGAGGTACATAGCTTGTAGATCCGCACTTTTAGGATTCTTTGTTCGGTTCTCGAAAGCTCCATATCTCGGGAAGCTTGTCACGTGGTACGGTTCCACAAGTAGTAGACTTTTGTATATTCGGGGCATGGCGGGCTCTGTCCGTCAATATGGTTTCAAAATTCTTAGAGGTCCAGTAATCTGTTGTGGGCGGAGTTTGTAAGGGATGTAATCGCTTAAGTTTTCATTTATGTTCAAAAAGGTAACCGTTTGGGTTAGCTGTTTTCTCATTTCATTTTCTTTCATGAGTTTTTATTTCATTGGTTTTTCTCTGATGTTGTATCACTAGGGTGCCCGGGGTAAGACACCAGTCACGAGCCCGGATCGGGTTGTGACAAAAGTGGTATCAGAGCAGTTAATCCTCGGAAAGTGTCTACAGACCGTATCCAGAAGAGTCTTGATTATCGGTGTTGTGCACCACATCTATAATCGTGAGGCTATAGGATATTTAGGTTGGTTTCCATTCTTCTCACTCTGAGATCGTGCCTTAGAGTCATGTTATAAGTTGGACTCCTCCGACGTATTCTTTGTATACCTGATGCCTCCACGCATGGCAACCAGAGCCCGAGCGGCAAGGCAGCGAGGAGGCTGCGAGTAGAAAGAACGGCCTCATCGAGACCACGGCTGAGCCTCCGATCGCGGCACAGGCGAGAGGAGATGGGTTACAAGAGATGACCCGATTATTGGCCGTGATCGTGGCTAGCACGAGATAGGGACGCAGCGATTCGAGTACCGGGGTTCACCCGAGGTCGATAGTTTGAGACTACGGGATTTTCCGAGTTGCGGCCACCCGAGTTCTGGTCGAGGCACGAGGATGATCCGTGGAGTTCATCCGACGCGATTCGCGGATCATGAGAGTGATCAAGGCTTCGGAGACCGAGTCAGTGGTTTTGGGTTCACATCGGCTGCGTGATACTGCAGTCGACTGGTTTGATTCATGGGAGCTGTCCCGGGGGGAGCATGCACCTCCAGCTGGTTGGGGTGAGTTCTTAGAGGCTTTCCTTGGCCATTTCTTGCCTCACGGATAGGAGGACACGGCCGATAGATTTTGATCTTTGAGACAAAGAGGGCGCACATTTCGGGAGTATAATGTAGAGTTTGACTCATTGGCTCGGTATGTCCCCGCTCTGGTGGCAGATATGGAGGATAGAGTGCACTGTTATGTCACAGGACTCGATGACTACTTAGAAGATAGTTGCAGGAGTAGCTCTTCACCGGGCATGGATATTGCCACGCAGCTTATGCACTAGGTGTGAGGAGCGTAGGGTCGGCAGAATAACCAAGATCAGAAGAGGCCGGGACAGCAGGTCCTCTGGTGACCTTCGAGGCGGCGACCTCAAGAGACTAGTTATGCGCCTCCGCCCGATGAGTGCTCCACCACGCCTTGTGACATTCGAGATTCGGAGCGAGAAATTGATGAATAAATAGTCTTGCATTAGAGGGGTATTTATAGGCCAATCAATGGCCAAGATCAAGACAAGTGGTGGGCAAGTGGAGGGTGAGGATTTGGGCAAGTGTACCTTATCCATCTACCACACAAAATATCACAAAATATCCTACCTAATCCTTGACCAAAAACAAGGCCAAAAACGTGCCCAATTCGTCCAACAATTTCCCTTCTATTGTAATTGGAAATTACATACTGTAGTAGTATAGAAATGAGTATAAGTTATATAGAAGGATGGTATAAGAGAAGAGAATTGAATTGAAATCACATCAGAAGAATATTAAAGAATCAGATTTACATGGACAGATTTCTGATGAACTTGTGTAGTTTGACTGGTGGAAGTCTTGCCCAATTTTCCGTAGAATAAGGAATCTGTATCTAGAATTATTCTACAGAGTAGTCTAGACGTTGATAGACTTGTATGACCGTTATAGGTTGAAGTACTGCAAGTAGCATATTCTACTCGAAGGGTGGAAAGGGCTAGCCAGATTACAGTACTTTGGAGCTATTTGCTAATAGTCGATAATCGTTGCGAGGTATGTAATTCTTCCTATTCTCTTGAGTATGATATTTTAAAAGAATATATATAGTACGATAGACGTACGTGTGTTAACTGAACGTGGTTTTACTTCGATGTCTGTTGACTTGAGTTTTAAATAATAAAGAATCTTGAAGTATTTCAAAAGAATTAATAATCATTTTTGAAAGAAGAGTAATACTTGGTTTTAAAAGCTTAAAGGTTATACTAGCTTTATGGGAAGTTAGGTATAACGACTTAAGAAAGATAAAAGGAATGGTTTATTGATTTTAGAAGTTAAGAGACTTGTTCTTAAAAGATAAGAGACTTGACTTAATTGAATTGATATGAAAGTTGTTAAAAAGTGTGAAACCTCATTCGTGAGTAATGAGTACTTGGTTTTTAAAGAATAATGTTTTACTGATTTCGGAAATGAGAATAAGTATCGAACGAACCACTGCAGCGTTAATAAAGGAAAATGTATTGACAAATAAGTAACTATATTAAAACCAGTAGAAACCTCCAGCTGCATAGAAGCTAAGATAAGACAAGATTGTATTACATTTCCTAGATCATGGCTGCTTTAATAAGATTGTTATAAACAAGAATAACCTACTCCCACATAAGGCATATGTTGCTCAAATTGTTTTAAAAGAGAATTACGTTATTAAGTGATCAAGACTATGAACTATGAAATCTTTCGAAAATAAGAGACGTGAATATTTGAAATTAGGCAAACTTGAACTTTGGAAAAGAACGTTGTAACTTGATTTTAAAAGTAGAAGTGTTTTGGTTTAAAAAGGAAAGTATGGAAGTTGTTTTGGTTTTACTTAAAAATGTTAGTCACTCTATTTTTAATACTACGGGTATCGGGTGACCTTTGAAAAAGAAATGGATCCTTTAAAATGAATTTAACGTACGTAGTACTTTGGGGTTAAAACCTGGACTTTGGCATAAAATGAAAGTACCTTGAGTTGTGTGTAACTTGCCTGTGTTTGCGTGTGATAGCCTTGTCGTGCTAGTATTGTATTTCTATACCACCGCGTCTCAATGGAGGGCTGATTTGTTATGATCTTACTTGGACGTACCGGCAGTGACGGAGGATTCCACGGGTGCGCTCCTGTTGATAGTGTTATTCCATGGATTAGCTCTCCATGAGGTTTTACTGATTCGGCTTTGGTATCTGGTGGTTGGCTTTCGTACTTGCCCGCCTCGTGGTGATTCGCCTTGGTACGGTAGTTAGCCTTCGCACTTGCCGGGTCGGTTTAGTGGCGAAGTCTCGTGATACGACTCGTATCGGTAGTTAGCCTCAGATTGCCGGTCACCGCGTGACACGACTTTGGTATCTGGTAGTTGGCTTTCGTACTTGCCCCGTGTCAGCTTCGTGGTTTAGTGGCGAAGTCTCGTGATACGGCCTTGGTATCTGGTAGTTAGCCCTCGTACTTGCCCCGGTCAGCTACGTGACACGGCCTTGGTATCTGGTAGTTGGCTTTCGTACTTGCCGTGCTCGCCGTGGTTTGGTTGTATAGTGTTGTTAGTACGACTTTGGTATCGGTAGTTGGCTTTCGTACTTGCCGATCGATTGATGCGGCTTTGGTATCTGGTAGTTAGCCTTCGTACTTGCCCCGTACGGTTTTATGACTCAGGTGGGACTTGGTGTTCATGTGTACTCCTTGGTGTTATTATATCATAGACTGCCGGCAGTGAGGAAGGTATTCCACGGGCATGATTGATGTTGTGGGCGTGAGACCCATAGTTATATTTGAGTGATGACTTTGAGGGCGTGAGTCCCTGACTTGACATGACTGCTTATTTATTGTGGACTGTAGTTTGGTTATCATATATGTCTCCTACTTTATATAGACTACTATGATTTCATTTACGATTTTCGCCACATACTTGGTACCGTTGCTGAACTCCTTGGGCTGCGTTCACGCCGCGGTAGAGGTACACCGATTGTTGATCCTCGCCATGGATCACGATTCAGATTAGGAAGCTCCGTTTCTCGGAGGCTTATCTTTGGTATAGTCCTCACACCGTAGGTACTTGTACATTCGTGGTATGGCGCCTGCCCCGTCATGTTGTATAAAAACTCTTAAAGGTCTGTAGTACTGTTGTGGGCAGGGTTTGTAAGGATGTAACTGTTCAAGTTTTTAATTATATATATGCAAGAAGGTAACCGTTTGGTTGTCCTGTTTTATTATCATATCTCTTGTTTCATGTTTAAGTTTTTATTTCCACTGATTTTCTCTGATGTTGTATCACTAGGGTGCCCGGGTAAGGCACCAGTCACGGGCCCCGGAACGGGTCGTGACAGTTTTACAACCCCGGGAATGCAGGGGCCGGTCAGGTCTCTAGAGCTTCAGAGCCTCAGGGAGATGGGGGTTCCAGTCAGTCGAGGCCACCTGTGCCTCAATGCGCCCAGTGTGGTAGGTTACATTCAGGGTATGTCACGCGGTGCAGTGCTTGTTTTTCTTGTGGTCGCTTCAGGCCATATGTTAAGAAAGTGTCCTTATAGAGGGTCTGGTGGGACAACACCGCTTCATCGGATCTGTTGCGGGTTCTTCGCCTTCAATGGCTAGGCAGGAGGTTCATACACCGACAGGCCGTGGCAGAGGTCGTGGTGGGAGTTCCCAGTTTTAGCGGTCCTTTGAACCGCCTATATGATTTCAGGTATGTCTTTGGCCCTTTAGAAACTTGTATGCATGATAAAGTTGTGGTATGTTTAAGTTTCATGAACAGATCGTATTGAGACTATGTATATGTTAGAAGGAGTTGGAAGTACAAAAAGATAATCTCTTTTGGGCTTATGATGGACAGATATGCGTGTGCGAGGTATTAGGGCCATATGTGGCATTATTAGTATGTCGGGATTGTGAAAGGAAACTATGTCGCTAATTATAAGTTTGACTCCGAAAGAACATTCGGGGACGAATGTTTCTAAGGGGGGAAGAATGTTACACCCCGTATTTGCAGGACATGTTTTAAGAACGTGCGTAAGAGCTCACAAGTGTTAAGATTTGAGACTTGTAAAAATTTATCGGAATTATGGAAATTGTCGGAAAACGTAATATGGATTTAATGGGAGGCGACACGTGTCATCCCCCTTAGTGATTCCTTGGATGATTTGTGCAAGGGCAATAGGGTCATTGGACCCTTGTTAGCAAGACAAGTCTTGCAACTTGAAGCTTGAGAGAATTGACTTGGTCAAAGGACCCACATTAGTCTTGATATTTAACAAGAGCTCATCCAAACCACCCATTTGTTTATATCATGACCCTCCATTACACTATATAATACTAGTAGTGAAAGACAAGCTTAACACTTAGCCAAATTTTCACAAAAATTTGAAGAACACTCACAAGGGCTCTCGGGTTTGGCTAGCTCTCTCTACAAAAAAATTTGTTTGTTGTCCATTAAGCTCCCCACTTTAAACCAAGGTTCTTGAGTGTATTGTAAACATATCTCAATAGAAAAATCTTGGAAAAAGATAGTTTACTGTTAGTCAGAAAGCGAAAACCTAGTTGTCTTTCTAGGTTTTGTTTGGAGATTTGAAGGAAATTTGTTGGTGTTGTTCTAAGGGTCTCAACTAGCGGATTGAAGCGTCTTGAAGAGGCTCTAAGTTGCTAAGGAGCGACTTCGGATTTGGAGTTGGATTGAGATTCGTTGAGGTATAATCTTGTCTCTTAATAGTGTTACAAGATTATATATATATTGTTGTTGTTAGCATTACATGTTGCTAGCATGAAGTTGACATGTTGAAGTTTATAAGTATTATGGATTGCTTGTAGCCTTAGAATCCGAAATGTAATGTAAGCCATGTGAAGTTGGATTACAAATTGATCGTTTATTAGAATCGTCGCATGTTAATTACTTGGAGATTATAGTAGTTATAATCAATTGCGACTTGAGATCATGTTATACTAACAACTTGGATTGAAATGGAAATTGGATAAGAATTGGTGTTATGGTACTCAATGTGGCCGAATTGGACATATAGTTTGTATTAGTTTGATATCTATTGTGGGGCGGAATTTTACACGTCTAGTAGGCGTGTAATCCCCTATTGTTAATTGCATTGTTTGGGCCTTAAAAGTGGCGTGTTTGGTTATTGTATTCGGCCTTGAAAAAGGTGGCAAAGTAAGTAGAAACAAAGGAGGTGCTGTCCGATTTTCCGTAGAATTTAGCGACTAGGCACTTATAATATTCTACGTTTGAAGTAAGAGATTAATGGACGTATTGTGGCCATTATAGTCAAGTACTAAGTATAGCGTATCCTACTGAAGGATGGTATAGCTATCAAGGTTGAAGTACTTTGGAGCATTTTTCTACTTGTCGATAATCGTCGCGAGGTATGTGAACCTCTTCCTTCCTTTGGCATGATTCTATGTATGGAATATACATGTGGTATCATTTCATGTTTCCTTCTACTCTTAGAAGTTAAGAGGTAGTCAGGTGATTTACTCTATGTAGAACTTTTCCTATCTTTTGAGCATGACTAGTTGCACGTATGTAGTATGGTAGACGTCTGACACCTTGATATCCTTTACTAGTTTTATGAATAGCCAAGTCGGGTGAGTTAGAGATTAACTCACTTCTTTGAAAGAATAAAGGATGTCTTAAGTTTTATTAAGTTAAGGGACTTGAAGATTTTTTAAAGTATGTGATATTTGTTCCGCTTAAACGTATAAGTCCTTGGATAGGAAATTATATTTTTGGCTAAGGTATAAAGTGAATATAACGACTTTATGGGAAGTTGGTTATATTTGCTTTATGGAAAGATAAATGACTTGATTTTAGTGAAAAGGCAACTTGATTTTAAGGCATCAATTGCCTAAGGTTTTATAATAAAAGGAGTCACTTGAGTTCTAAAGGTTAAGAGACTAATTGTATTTTTGAAAGTTAAGAGAATTGATTTGAAAGTATATAATACTTGGTTTCAAAAAGTAGAAGTCTCTTGGTTATAAAAAGGAATGAGTTGGTCTAAAACCATAAAGGGTTATAACGGCTTTATGAGAAGTTGGTCATAACGACTTTATGGAAGGTTAAGAGAATGGTTTTCTCTAATAATGTAAGCAAAGAAATGATTTGAAATAAGGAAGGGCAAATTGTTTTAAAGGTACCAATTGCTTAAGGTTTTTAATAAAGAAGTCACTTGATTTAGAAGCCGGTAAATGTATTTCTAAAAAGGTATTGTGACTTGTCTTAAGAGGTGGATAGGACTTGATACTATAGTTGTTAGTATCTGGGAAGTTTTATTTGAAAAAGAGTATTTCTAAAGGAGTAGAGGTGCGTAGTACGTTGGGTTAAATTCCCGGGTTTTATAAGACATTATCGTCCCAGAAATGGGCAGGCAAGATACCTTACGAGCGCACTATATGACATTATCGTCCCGAAATGGGCGGGCAGTATACCTTTCTGCGAGCGCACTATATGACATTATCGTCCCGAAATGGGCGGGCGATATACCTTCACGCGGACTATATGACATTATCGTCGAGAAATGGGCAGGCGAGATACCTTCTGAGCGGACTATATGACATTATCGTCCCGAAATGGGCCGGCAAGATAACCTTGGCGCACTATATGACATTATCGTCCCGAGAAATGGCGGGCGATACATGTATAGCGCACTGTGACCTTATCGCGTCCCAGTTGGTCGGGCGTTATAGGCGTCCTCCATAAAGGCCGGAGTAGGTTATGTAAGGTAAGTAAGTTATGGTAGTGAACTTGATGATTTTCCGAAGTAAATGCGTGAGAGTGACTATAACTTTTATTGAGAAATGGGAAAAGATAATAAGGTACGATTAAGTTCACGTGATGGTGATGACATGGTAGGTTCAGGTATTTACCCTTTTTTATACTTACCCCTGTCATGCTTTTATACAGATATGTTTTGTTTAATGTACCTTATTTCTGTTCCATATTTACTGTTATCGACCCGCCGGGCTGCGTTAATGCCCGCAGGTCTTAGGTGCACAGGTTGGTGATCCTTGCTCTTAGGATCTCGGTTCAGTTTTTGGGAAAAAGCTCCATTTGATCCGGAGGCTTATCTCTTGGTACGGTTTTCCCTGAGGTTGTAGATTCATGTATATTCATACCAAAAGATAAGCCTCCGGAGAAACGGAGCTTCCCAAAACGCTGAACTGTGATCCTATGAGCGAGGATCAACAACTGGTGTACCTACTGCAGGCGTAACGCACCCCAGAGGTCAAGTCTGGCAGTACAATATGTGGCCGAAAAATCGTAAATGAAATCATAATAGTCTATATAAAGCAGGAGACATGTATGATAACCAGACTACAGTACACAACATATAAGCAGTCATGTCAAGTCAGGGACTCACGCCCTAAAGTCATCACTCAAATATAACAATGGGTCTCACGTCCACAACATCAATCATGCCCGTGGAATTCCTTCCTCATTTCGGCGATCATGATATAACAACACCAAGGAGTACATGAACACCGTGCCCACTGTGTCATAAAACCGTCTGCGGCAAGTAAGGCTAACTACCGGATACCAAAGCCGCGTCATCAAGCGTGGCGGCAAGTCTGAAAGCCAACTACCAGATACCAAAGTCGTACTAACAATACTATACAACTATACCACGAAGCTAACCCGGGGCAAGTACGAAGGCCAACTACCAGATACCAAATCCGCATCACGTCGCTGATGGGGGCAAGTACGAAGACCAACTACCAGATACCAAAACCGGAATCACGAGACTTCGCCACGAAGCTGACACGGGGCAAGTACGAAGGCCTCTACCAGATCCACATGCGCCACGTAGCTGACGGGGGCAAGTACGTAGACCAACTACCAGATACCAAGTCCGTAATCACGAGACTTCGTCCAAACATTAAACGGGGAAAGTACGAAGGCTAACTACCAGATACCAAAGCCGAATCAGCCACGACCGGGGCAAGTACGAGAGCCAACTACCAGATACCAAAGCCGAATCAGTAAAACCTCATGGAGGGCTAGTCCATGAAATAATAGAAATGGTCACATGCCCCCGGAATCCCTCATCGGTGTAGACATGCCCATGTGACAATAATAATATACCGGGAGTTTAACCCGCTGCATGACCGCATGTCCCCAGAATCCCTCATCGGTGTAGCCATGTCCATGTGATAATAACAATGGAAGCATACCCGTGGAATCCTCCGTCACTGCCGGTACGTCCAAGTAAGTTCACAACAAGTCAGCCGGCCCTCCATCGAGAGACGCGGTGGTATAGAAGTACAATACTTGCACAACAAAAGCTATCACAACTAGCATAGGCAAGTTCAACATATTTTTAGACTTTTGTTAACATGTAAATTGATTCACCATTTTATACCGACAATTCGGGTTTTAACCCTAAAGTACTACGTACTTAATTCTTTCAAAAAGATCCCTTTCTTTTACAAAAGTCACACGATACCCGTAATATCAAAAATAGAGTAACTATCTTTTTAAGTAAACCAAAACAATTTCCATACTTTCTTTTTAAACCAAATCACTTCTCCCTTTAAAGTCAAGTTACCATTTTAAATCCAATAATAAAACCATCCTTTTGTTTTCATAAAGTCGTTATAACTAACTTCCCATAAAGCTATTATAACACTTTATGTTTTAAACCAATTTAAGACAAAACCATGCCTTTCTTTTAAACCAAAACACTTCAAATTCTCAAGTCTCTTATCTTTTAAAAACCTCAAACCATTTCTTTACCTACATAAAGTTGTTATAACAAACTTCCTATAAAGCTATTATAACACTTTATGTTTTAAACCAACCAAATTTGTTTAGCACACGTACGTCTACCGTACTACATAGTTCACAACAATCATGCTAGAAAAGATAGGAAGAGGTTCACATACCTCGCGACGATTATCGACAAATAGCAAAATGCTCCAAAGTACTATCCCATTGCTAGCCTTTTCCACCCTTCAAGTGGAATACGCTACTCATAGTACTTCAATCCTATAATGGTCATAAAACGTCTATTAACATCTAGCTCTCTTCGTAGAATATTCTAAGTACAAGGTCACTAAATTCTACGGAAAATCGGGCACCACTTCCTTTGTTTCTACATACTTTGCCACCTTTTTCAAGGCCGAATTCAATAACCAAACGCCACATTTAAGGCTCAATCAATTCAGCAAATACAAAGGGGATTACACGCCCTACAAGACGTGTAAAATTCCGCCCCACAATTACTACCAACCAGTCCACAATACAATGCAATTATCGGCTACAACACACTACTTCTCTTTCAATTCCTTTTTCAATACTAGTTGTTATTCCAACATGCTACATAGTCATAACCAACTTCAACAACTATAATTCCTTCTTTATATAACATGTGACAACTTAACTAGTAACCAACTTGAATTACAATCTTAATGGCTAACATACTAGTTTTCGGATTAGGGTTCCAATAGTCAAAAAACTTATCAAACTTCATAATATAAACCTCATGCTTGCTAATATACAAAGCTACAACAATAAGTAATCTTAATTACTAAAGCGACAAGAATTATACCTTTATAAGCCCTTAATCCTTCCAAGATTCAAAGTCGCTCCTTAGCAATTCTTAGCTCATTTTCTTATGTCCCAATCCGCTCCAAGCACTCCTTAGAAGCCTATGAAGAACTTATCTTCAAGTTCCAACTTCAAAGTTGAAGAACTCCTTAAGTTTTCGCCTTGCGACTAATACGAAAACGCCACTTTTCCGGGATCTTTCTATTGAGATAACCTTACAACACTCTTAGGAACCTAGGGTTTAAGTCTTGTGAACAATGGACAACAATTGCAAAATTTTGTGTGGGAAAAAGGACCAACCCGTGAGCCTCAAAATGAAGAACAACAATGTGAAATAATTCTAAGTGTTGAAGAGCAATTCTTGCACTAATTGGGTATATATAAAACAATGGAGGGTCAAGATCTCAACATATGTGTGGTTAGGATGCATTTCCATAAAGTAAAGCCAAGTGGACAAGTTGACTTGATCAAAAATATCAAGCTTGAAGACTTTCCTCCACAATGGTCAAATGACCATCCTCTCCTTGCACAAAACGTCCAAGACCAATGTGGGGGTGCCATGTGTCGCCCTCCCATTCGTTCATAAAATTTCGTAACCCTCGTGGGCCCCACAAAACGTAAAATTCCTCGGGTGGGCCCCACATGACCAAATCCGTAAAATATAAATTCCATAATTCTTATAAGTTCCTAAAGTCTTCAATTCCAAAGTTGAGAATCCAATTCTCAATAAAAACCTCTTTCCTTCACGAAGTTCGAAAACTTTTCTGTCGAAAAATCATATCTTTCTTCCTTTCAAATTTTTAATGTCGTATTCTCGTACGTACGTCCTCATATACCTACCCTGGAACTACGGGGTGTAACATTCTTCCCCCCTTAGAAACATTCGTCCCGAATGTTCCTTCTAAGTCTCAAAACATACACGCGCCGGTATAGTCTTCACTACTATACTTACAAAACCAATTATGCCACACCTGGCCATAATATAACACATGCGCAAAACTCTAATCCAAGCCAACGAGGAATCACCTCTAACGTCACAAAAGCTTCCACCCATTGTCAATACATTTTCCTTTATTAACGCTGCAGTGGTTTGTTCGATACTTATTCTCATTTCCGAAATCAATATAACTTATTCCTTTTTAAAACCCAATTACCCATTTCTCATAAATGCGGTTTCACAACTTTTTAACACAAACCAAGTCCTTAATATTTCACATCAAGTCATTTATAAGTCAAGTCTCTTATCTTTTAAAAACCACAAACCATTTCTTTTACGTACATAAAGTTGTTATAACAAACTTCCCATAAAGCCGTTATAACACTTTATGTTTTAAACCAACCAAATTAGTTTAGCACACGTACGTCTACCGTACTACATAGTTCACAACAATCATGCTAGAAAAGATAGGAAGAGGTTCACATACCTCGCGACGATTATCGACAATTGGCAAAATGCTCCAAAGTACTATAACCCTGCTAGCCTTTTCCACCCTTCAAGTAGAATACGCTACTCGTAGTACTTCAACCTATAAAGGCCACAAAACGTCTATCAACCTCTATATCTCTTCGTAGAACAATTCTAAGTACAAGGTTCCTTATTTTACGGAAAATTCGGCAGCACATCTCCCCCCGTAACCACATAAATCTCCTCCTCTATCAAGGCCCGCTACCAAGCCAACAACTCCTAGGGGGGGGGGTTACACGTCTAACCGGACGTGTACAACACTGCCCCACAATAATACTACAAGTCTACTGTAAATACAGTCCAATGTAAATACAGTTCAATTCTTTATAATCATCCTTCCATAAATCATATACTCAAATATACACTGCTACAACATGTAATCTCTAATTACAATAGGGGGATAAAGATCATTACCTCGATAAGCCCAAAATTATCCAAGATTATAAGTCGATCCTGAGCAACGTTTAGCTCCACTTCCTTACGCTCCAACCCGCTCCAAGCAACCCTTAGAAGTTTCTAAACAACTTCTCTTAACACTTCAACCAACTATGAAGATTTTTCCTAGGGTTTCGTTTTTACGAATAGTGGAATAAAGTAGTATTTCCGGGCTCTTATGTTGGGATAACTTTGGAATACTACAAGGGATTTAGGCTAAGGTATTTGGAATAACAACAATACTTGAAGAAATTCTTTCACAAGAGGGGGGGGGGGGAGGGTGTGTGGGACGAGAACCTCAACAAGGGGGAGTATTTTTGTGACTTAGAAATATTTAGTAAGTGATGAAGAAGTCTTGAAACATAAGGGGTATTTATAGATAAATCAAGGGCTAGGATTAAAGCAAGTGTATGGTGAGGATTGGGTCCAAGTGTGTGTGGATTTTACCAACCAAGTGTCCACCACAAAAATGGGACAAATGGCTTGCCACTTGTCCCCTCACAGATCAAGGCCGTGTGTCCTCATCAATTCGCATGGCCACGTAGGAGTGACACATGTTGTCCCCACTGCTCGTCAAAATATTTCATCTTAGAAATAAAGTGGGCCCCAAAACCGTAAATTTTCCCAGTGGGCCAGCGTGACCAATTCGGAAATAAAATTCCATAATTCTCAAATATTCCAAAAGTCCGAATAGAATCAGAATCAATTTCCATAAACGAACCTTTTTCCTTCACAAAATCCGGAAAGTTTTCCGTCGAAAAATCACATCTTTATTCCTTTTAATTTAAATGTCGTATTCTCGTACGTACGTCCTCATATACATACCCTGGAACTACGGGGTGTAACATTCTTCCCCCCTTAGAAACATTCGTCCGAATGTTCCTTCTAAGTCTCAAAATATACATCTTGTTGGTATAGTCTTCACTACTATACTTACAAAACCACTTATGTCACACCGCCATAATATAACACGTCATGAAACTCAATCCAAGCCAACGAGGAATCCCCTCTAACATCACAAAAGCTTCCACCTATGGTCTAAAGGATACTCCCTTCGCATCTTCACTTCACAACAAAATGATCTCTTTTATTCTGTTAACACACGTTCACTCATTTCCTTACTCGTCATACCCTTCTCGTACACCCGAACTCTCTCTAGTACACGTACCATACTCGATCATCGCCGGTTCCAAAACCTTGAGTCACTACCTCCAAACTTGGTCATTTTACTAGCCTCAAATTCCTTTAAGGCCCTTCGCCTTCACGATCCGATTCGTCGAAACGCGTCCATGAACTCGTCTGGCGGTTACCTAAACTTGGGCCTTGCACCCTCGTGATCCTACCACCTGGCGGGACCACCTCGAACTGACTCCACCTCATTCCGGGCTGCGGGTTGACCCGCGATCTGGCCTCAACCCGACCCGATATCGCGCCAAACTCTCTCATTCCCCGATCCGGAACAATCTTACTAATTCACGTCATGAAAGCTACCACTTCTATCTCAAACTACCCATGGAATTATCACACAAAACTCCACGTATACTATGCACTCCGACAAAGATTAACCGTAAAGTCTTTTACTCAAGACGGCACTTTACATCTAAGGTCTCAATCACAAAAATTCTAAGGTTCACAATTGTCTCATCCCCAGACTTACCCTTTTCTCTAACCAGGCTTCTAAATCATATTTTACCACAATCCAACTAAACATAATACTAAACACATCATCATAACATCAAAACAAACTAGTCTCTAGAGGGTTAAGGATATACCTGAAAATCAAATAGGCGGTTCAAAGGACCGCTAAAATGAACTTCCGCGACCTGCATGCGTGGCTGGTATGAACATCCTGCCTAGCTATGGAAGGTGAAGAACCCGCAACTGATCCCGTAGTCTGTGCTAACCCACCAGTGCCACCTCCGGTCGGACAGTTTCTCGAAAAATGGCCCTGCTGGCCGCATGTAAAACAAATACCCAAACTAGCATGACACTCCCCACAATGGAGCCTACCACAACGGTCACAACGAGGTAGGGGTGGCTTCATCCGCTAACACCCTGCTCCCGAAAATTTGAACCTTGGAGCCACGACTGCTCGAACACTCGACGTCCGAAGGCGGAAGACCACTCTGGCCCCGGATGAGGTATATATTCGATCTGCTGCGGAGGCTGCGCCTCGAAAGTTACCAAAGGATCTCTGTCTTGGCCTTCTTATCGCGATCATGGTCCCTACGCCGGTCTCTACGTTCCTCCATCCCTGTGCATAAGCTCAGATACGGCAATGTCATGCCCATGAAGAGCTACACCCGAGCAAGCCTCGCCAAGTAGTCATCGAGCCGTGGCGTGGCGGTGCACTCGCCCTCCATATTTGCCACTAACGCAAGGATATATCGAGCCAACGAGTCGAACTCCATGTTGTACTCCCGACCGCACGCCTCTGTCTCGGATCGTAAATATATGCGCGTGCTCCTCATCTGCGGAGGCAAGAAATGGGTGAGAAATGCCTCCAGAACTCGTCCCAAACAACCGAGGCATGCTCCCCCGACATCTCCACGAATCAAACCCGATCGGCGGTATCACGCAACGATGCGAACCTAAGACCACCGACTCGGTCTCCGAAGCCTTGATCACTCTTATGATTCGCTGTAACTGTCGGATGAACTCCTGCGGATCATACTCAGGCCTCGACCCGTAGAACACAGGTGGACTACAACTCAAGAAGTCCCGAAGTCTCCAACTATCGGCTGCAGGGTGCCTTCACGGTACCACCGCCTCTGTCCTCAAGTCTCGCTATAAACCTAACTAGTAATGGGTCATCTCTTGTAACCCATATCCTCCTCTGGCCGTGGGATGGAGGCTCGTATATCGTGGCCTCGGTAGCTACCTCTTTGCTCTAAACTCTGGCTGGCGGCGTATCGTGAGAATTCGTCTGCGGCACCACTCGAGTAAAGACCGGGCGGTGCCGTAACCCTCGTGCTCTACTCGCGACTCCTCTGCCTTTGCCTTGCCATTCGGCCCTGGTTGCCTTGCGCGGAGGCATAACTGGTACATGAGAATACGTCAGAGGGAGTCCAACTCATAACACAGACCTAAGGCACGATCTCAGAATGAGAAGAATGGAAACCAATACTAAATATCCTGTAGCCTCCTGATTATAGGTGTGGTGCACAACACGCCGATAATCAAGACTCTACTAGATACGGTCTGTAGACACTTTCCGGGGATAAACTGCTCTGATACCACTTTTGTCACGACCCGACTCGGGCATGGTCGTGCCTTACCGGGCACCCTAGTGATACAACATCGAGAAAATCACGGAAATAAAAACTCATAAAAGACAACGATGAAATAAGCCAGCTAACCAAAAGCGGTTACCTTTACGTATATATAAATAAAAACTTGAGCTACATCCCTTTTACAAACCACCGCCCACAGCATTACTAAAGACCTCTAAGAATGTTATAACAACGACGGCGGAGGGGCCGCCATACCACGAATGTAAGTACCTGGCAACGGGGACTATACGAAAGATAAGCCTCGGAGAAGCGGACCTTCCCAAAGCTGAATCGTGATCCTGGCGAGATCAACAATCGGTGTACCTCTACTGGCATGAACGCAGCCCCGAAGGAGGTCGATCAGAACAGTACCAAGTATGTGAAATCAAAAATCGTAAATGAAACCATAACGATCTATATAAAAGCGAGACATGTATGATAACCAAACTACGATTCACAATATATATTAGCGATATGTCAAGTCAGGGACTCACGCCCGTAAAGTCATCACTCAAATATAACCCGGGAATTTAACCGCATGGCGCGTGCCCGGCGTCTTACCTCGGTATAAGCATGGCCATGGAACCATCCTAATGGAAGCATACCGTGGGCACCCATCGTGTCGGTATGTCAAAGGAAATAACAATATAACAATCATAAAGGAAGCGTACTCGTGGGCCACCCATCGTGTGTCGGATGTCCAAAGCAAATAACAAGATAACACTTAATGGAAGCGTACGTGGGCCACCCATCGTCGGTATGTCCAAAAGGAAATAACAAAATAACAATCATAATGGAAGCATACTCGTGGGCCACCCATCGAGTCAGTATGTCCACAGCAAAGAAACAGAAAACACTCCTAATGTAAGCAAACCCGACCCGCACCCATCGTGTCGGTATGTCCAAAAGGAAATAACAAGATAACAATCATAATGGAAGCGTACTCGTGGGCCACCCATCGTCGTGTCGATGTCAAAGAAAATAACAAGATAACACTAATGGAAGCATACAGTGGGCCTATCGTGTCGGTATGTCGAAGGAAATAACAAGATAACAATCATAATGGAAGCATACTCGTGGGCCACCATCGTCAATTATGTCCAAAGCAAATAACAAGATAACAATCATAATGGAAGCATAATCGTGGGCCAACCATCGTTTCATTATGTCCAAAAGGAAATAACAAGATAACAATCATAATGGAAGCATACTCGTGGGCCACCCATCGTGTCAGTATGTCCAAAGCAAATAACAAGATAACACTCACAATGGAAGCGTACGTGGGCCACCGTGTCGGTATGTCGAGGATCGATATAGTGGAAGCATGCCGTGGGCCACCCATCGTGTCGATGTCCATCAATCAACCAGATAATGCCCTCGGCGAGACGCGCGGTATGCAAATACAACACTTTCACAACAAATGCTATCACCAAGCATAGGCAAGTTCAACATACTCATGACTTTCATTTTATTACAACAAAGCGGTTTTAACCCCAAGGTACTACTTATTTTAACTCTTTAAAAGATCCATTTCTTTCACAAAAAGTCACACGATACCCGTAGTATCAAAATAGAGTAACTATCTTTTTAAGTAAACCAAAACAACTTCCATATCTTCTTTTCGAATAAACCAAACTAAGACAAAACCATGACTTCCTTTTTAACCATTTTAAGACAAAACCATGCCTTTCTTTAAAACCAAAACACTTTAATTTCCTCAAGTCTCTTTTCTTTTAGAAAACAAGTTCCTTACTTTGGAATTTAAGAAAAATCAATACTTGTTATTAATGATCTTATTAAAGCAACCATGATCTAGGAAATTTAATACAATTTTGTCTTATCTTAGCTTATGCGGATGGAGGTTTCTCTTGGTTTTAATATAATTAATTATTGTCAATACATTTTCCTTTATTAACTGCGGTGGTTTGTGTTATACCGTATTTCAGTATATGCGTGGGGCGTCGTAGAAAATTTGAACTTGAGAATAGGCTTGGCGATTTACTTTTGTGCACAACACCCGATTAGAGTCGTTTTTGAAAGCGTTTTCACGACTTTCGTAGGGAATTTCGGCTATGTCATTTTTAATTTTTGCGGATTTTTCCGAGGCGAAGCGTGTTGGGCGACAAGAGGCGCCACTGGCACCCTCCCATTAGCGGGCGTAAGGGCTCGGATTGGACGAAATGGAGGTGTAGTTGGTAGGATATTTTGTGTGTTAGTTGGTCGAGGACACATGGGTGAATCTTGGCCTACACTTTCTTGCACTTGGCAAGATCTTGGCCATTGGTTGGCCTTCACTTGACCTATAAATACCCGCTTCCCTTTGAAGACTTCTTCATCCAAAATCTCTAAGTCTTGAGAGCTCCTCCTCCCCATTTCGTGAGGCCCCTTGGCAGAGTAGCGCCTCCTCCTCACAGTAGTGTGGCCGTGGGTACCCCTAGCCTAGTTGCTTTAAGTATAATACCCCTTTGTGGTGTAGAAATACTCTCAAAAGTATTGTTATAATGCCAAAATTACCTTAGCCGTATACCTTGTTGTATTCTAAGGTTATACCTATACGAAAATGCCCAGAAATACTATTATACTTCCGTCAGTCACAAAACCGAAACCCTAGGAAAATCTCCATAGTCCGTTGGAGTATTGTGTAGAAGTTGGTTAGAACTTCTAAGGGTGGTTTAGAGCGGGTTGGAGCGCTCGGAGTTGGAGCTAAACGATTGCCCATGATCGACTTTAACTAGGATAATTATGGGCTTATCGAGGTAATTATCTTGTCCCTCTATGGTAATTGGAAATTACATATTGTTAGAATATATAGTTGAAGTATACTATATATAGAACTGAACGTAGTTATCGGCAATGTCTTTTGACTTAAGCCTGAATAATACTTACGGCAATGTCTTGCGACTTAAGCCTGAATAATAAGAAACCTTTTCAAAAGAAGAGTACTGAACTGTATTTACATAAGACTGTATTACAGTAGACTTGTGTAGCTTTTCTGTGGAGTAGAATTGTACCCGTTCGGGTTAGATGTATAACCCCCCCTGGTTGGCTTGTAGCGGCCTCGATAAAGGAGGAGATTTACGCCGTTGCGGGGAGGTCTTTGGAATTTTCGGTAGAATGTTCTACGATGAGATCTAAATGTTAATAGCGCCTTGTGGCCTTATAGGTTGAAGTACTACGTGTGGCGCGATCTACTTGGCAGGAGTAGCCGGCGGTTGGAAGTACTTGGGCGTTTGCTATTAGTCGATACTCGCGAGGTATGTGAACCTCTTCCTATCTCTTCTAGCATGATATGTGTGAACTATGTAGTGCGGTGAGCGTACGTATTGCTAAGCGTATTTGATTGGTTTAAAACATAAAGTGTTATAACGGCTTTATGGGAAGTTGGTTATAACGACTTTATGTTGGTAAGAAAATACTTGTGGTCTTTAAAGGTAAGCGATTTGAACTATAAGCGCTTGTTATGTGTTAATAAAGAACTTGAAGTATTTCAAAGATTTTGAATCATTTTGAAAGAAGAAATAATACTTGGTTTTGAAAAACTTAAGAGTTATACTAGCTTTATGGGAAGTTAGGTATAACGGCTTAGAATGTTTTCTTGATTTGAAATCAGAATGTGTATCGAAAAACCACTGCAGAGTTAATAAAAAGTAAATTTTTTGACATATTAATTATTATTAAAACCGGTAGAAACTTCCATCTGCATAGAAGCTAAGATGAGACAAAATGATATTTCCTAGATCATGTTCTTGTAATAAGATTGTTATAAACAAGAATATCCTACTGCATATAAGACTTATGTTTCTCGAGATAGTTTAAAGAGAATTATATTCTTAAATGAATAAGACTATGAACTACTTAAACATTTCTAAAATAAGAAGCGTGAACATTTGAAATTAGGCAAACTTGGGCGTTTGGAAAATAATGTTGTTACTTGATTTTACAAAGGTAAGTGTTTTGGTTTATTTAAAAGCAGTCCTCTATTTTATACTACGGGTATTGTGTGACTTATGTGAAAGCAACGGATCTTTTAAAAGATTTAATGTATGAAGTACTTTAGGGGTAGATAGACGAACTTGTTAGCTTAAAGTACCTTGTGTGTATAACTAGATTGTGTTGGTTTGAGATAGCCTTGTAAATACTTTCTTGTTGATGTGATAAGTGAAAATGTTAGGATGCTACGTGTGTTAGTATCTTGTGTGATCGTGATGTAAGGGGTCATTCTTGTTGTGCTTACGTTGTTAAGCGTTAAGCCCGTTGTACTATTATTGTATCACATACCCTTTGACTTATTATACAGGGCTTGCCACCCGATGCGGTCTTTTCACGGCTATGCGGTCCTCGTGACTATCGCGGTCGCGGTAGCTCGAGATTGATCATTCGGGTGTTTAGCTGATCACGGGGATTCCTATGCGATCTGGAGACTATGCGGTCTTTTGAGACTATGCGGGTTGCGGGAGCCTGGCGGATACGAGGTTACCGCCCGATGCGGGTATACCTCGGTGATGCGGGACCATGATTCGAGGAATACCTCATGCGGGTCCGTGTGTGACCTATGCGAGCTGCGAGTTCGAGGATAGACGCGCGGCATTGATATTGCGGGCGAGTGGCGGCCGATCATGTGGTGCGGTCTAGAAAGACCTCGGGATACGTTGTGGTATTTTTGATGCGTGGGTCTTAGTAGTCGGCTATGCCATTACTTGCCGTGCGGTTTTATTGTGATAACTTTGAGGCGTGAGTCCACGACTTGACATATTGCTTATTTGTTGTGAGCGTAGTTTGCTTATCATACATGTCTCTGCTTTATAGACTATTATGATTTCATTTCTGATATTTTTAGTTTCACATACTATGCATTTGTTATCTTGACCTCCTTGCTGCGTTCATGCCAGTTGAGGTACACCGCCGTTGATCCTAGCTCTCGAGTCCGCGATTTGGCGTTTGGGAAGCTCGCTTCTCGGAGGCTTGTCTTGGTATAGTCCTCTTTGTTGTAGGTGCTTAAATTCAGGGTATGACGGGGCCTGTCCGTCGTTGTTATCATATCATTCGTAAGTGCATGTAGTATTGTTGTGGGCGGTGTGTAAAAAGGATTAAACTGTTCATGTTGAAAAAGTTGTTATTTACATATATCCGAAAGGCAAGTTTTCTCGATTATTGTTTCATATTTCATAATATGTCTTGTATCGTTTATGTTCAGTGATTACTCGATGTTGTATCACTAGGTGCGGGTAAGGCACTATCACGGGAATCGAATCGTGACATTTGTTCGATACTTATTCTCATTTCAAATCAATATAACTTATTCCTTTTAAAACCCAATTACCCATTTCTCATAAATACGGTTTCACAACTTTTAACACAAACCAAGTCCTTAATATTTCACATCAAGTCATTTATAAGTCAAGTCTCTTATCTTTTAAAACCACAAACCATTCTTTTACCTACATAAAGTTGTTATAACAAACTTCCCATAAAGCCGTTATAACACTTTATGTTTTAAACCAACCAAATTAGTTTGCTTTGCGTCGTCTAGTACTACATAGTTCACAACAATCATGCTAGAAAAGATAGGAAGAGGTTCACATACCTCGCGACGATTATCGACAATTAGCAAAAGCGCTCCAAGTACTATAACCACCGCTGGCCTTTTCCACCCTTCAAGTAGAATACACTGCTCGTAGTACTTCAACATATAAAGGCCACAAAGCGTCTATCAACCTCTAGATATCTTCGTAGAACAATTCTAAGTACAAGGTTCTTATTTTACGGAAAATTCTAATGGCTCTCCCCGTAACCACATAAATCTCCTCATCTATCAAGGCCGCTACCAAGCCAACAACTCTGGGGGTTACGTCTAACCTGGACGTGTAACACTACCACAATAATACTACAAGTCTCATCAGAATCATCCAATGTAAATCTGATTCAATTCATTATAATCATCCTTCCATAAATCATATACTCAAATATACATCTACAACATGTAATCTCTAATTACAATAGGGGGATAAAGATCATTACCTCGATAAGCCCAAAATTATCCAAGATTATAAGTCGATCCTGAGCAACGTTTAGCTCCACTTCCTTACGCTCCAACCTGCTCCAAGCAACCCTTAGAAGTTTCTAAACAACTTCTCTTAACACTTCAACCAACTATGAAGATTTTTCCTAGGGTTTCATTTTTACGACTAGTGGAATAAAGTAGTATTTTCGGGCTCTTATGTTGGGATAACTTTGGAATACTACAAGGGATTTAGGCTAAGGTACTTGGAATAACAACAATACTTGAAGAAATTCTTTCATGAGGGGTGTGTGGGACGAGAACCTCAACAAGGGAGTATTTTTGTGACTTAGAAATATTTAGTAAGTGATGAAGAAGTCTTTCAACATAAGGGTATTTATAGATAAATCAAGGGCTAGGATTAAAGCAAGTGTATGGTGAGATTGGGTCCAAGTGTGTATGGATTTTACCAACCAAGTGTCCACCATAAAATGGGACAAGTGGCTTGCCACTTGTCACCAAACCGGCCGTATGTCCACGTCATTAGACACGCGTGGCCACGTGGGTGACATGTGTCGCCCCTGCTCGTCAAAATATTTCATCTTAGAAAATATCCGTAATGCCAAAAATCCGAAAATAAAGTGGGCCCACAAAGTAGATTTTCCAGTGGGCCATTGACCAATTCGAAATAAAATTCCATAATTCTCAAATATTCCAAAAGTCGAATCTGAATCAGAATCCAATTCCATAACGAACCTTTTCCTTCAAAATCGGAAACTTTTAGTGAAAAGTCACATCTGTCTTCCTTTTAATTTAAATGTCGTATTATCGTACGTACGTCCTCATATACATACCCTGGAACTACGGGGTGTAACACTTTAGACCATGGGTGGAAGCTGTAGTGTTGTTATACACGTTAGAGGTGATTCCTCGTTGGCTTGGATTGGAGTTTTGCGCATGTGTTATTATGGCCGTTGGTGGCGTGATTGGTTTAGTAAGTATAGTAGTGAAGACTATCTGACACATGTATGTTTGAGACCTAGAAGGAACATTCGGGACGAATGTTTCTAAGAGGAAGAATGTTACACCGTAGTTCAGTATGTATATGAGGGCGTGCGTGCGAGAATCGACATTAAAATTGGAAAGGAAGAGAGATGTGATTTTTTCGGAAAAGTTTCCGAATTTTGTGAAGGAAAAAGGTTCGTTAAAGGGAATTGGATTCCCAGATTTGGTATTCGGGCTGTTTGGAATATTAGAGACTTATGGAATTTTATTTCCGGACTTGGTCACGTGGGGCCCACGGGGAACATTTACTGGTTTTGTGGGCCCACTTTATTTTGATTTTTGGCATTACGGATATTTTCGAAGATGAAATATTTTGGGCAGTAGAGGCGACACGTGTCACCCCATGGCCACGTGTTGGCGAATTAGTGAAGAGAAGTGTCCTTGGGCGGTTTAGGAATGTGGCTAGCAGCTTGTCCCAAATTGTGGTGGACATGTGGTTGGTAGAACCCACACCCACATGTCCCCAATCTACACCACACACTTGCCTAGATCTTGGCCCTTGATTTCTCTATAAATACCCCTTGATTTCAAGACTTTATTCATCCACACTTGAAATATTTTCCATCGTCCAAACCCCCCCCCCCCCCACCTTGTGTAGAAATTCTTCAAGTGTTGGTATAGTCCCAAATACCTTAACCTAAATCCCTTGTAGTATTCCAAAGTTATCCCAACATAAGACCCCGGAAATACTACTTTTTTCCCTAATAGTCGCAAAATGAAACCCTGGGAAAATCTTCATAAGTTGGTTGAAGTGTTAAGAGAAGTTGTTTAGAAACTTGTAAGGGTTGCTTGGAGTGGGTTGGAGCGTAAGGAATTGGAGCTAAACGTTACTCAGGATCGACTTATAAATCTTGGATAATTTTGGGCTTATCGAGGTAATGATCTTTGTCCCCCTATTATAATTGGATATTACATATTGTAGTAGTTTAGAATTGAGTATAAGATATATTGGAAGGATGTTTATAAAGAATTGAACTGTATTTACATTGGACTATATTTACAGTAGACTTGTAATATTATTGTGGGGCAGTGTTGTACACGTCCGGTTAGACGTGTAACCCCCTTGTAGTTGTTGGCTTGGTAGCGGGCCTTGATAGGAGGAGATTTATGTAGTTACGGGAGAGTCTTGCGAATTTTCCGTAGAATAAGAAACCTTGTACTTAGAATATTCTACGAAGAGAGCTAGAGGTTAATAGACATTTTTATGACCATTATAGGTTGAAGTACTACGAGTAGCGTATTCTACTTGAAGGGTGGAAAAGGCTAGCAAGGGTATAGTACTTTGGAGCATTTTGCTATTTGTTGATAATCGTCGCGAGGTATGTGAACCTCTTCCTATCTTTTCTAGCATGATTGTTGTGAACTATGTAGTATGCGGTGAGCGTCACGTGTGCTAAGCAATTTGGTTGGTTTAAAACATAAAGTGTTATAACGGCTTTATGAGAAGTTTGTAATAACAACTTTATGTAGGTAAAGAAATGGTTTGTGGTTTTTAAAAGATAAGAGACTTGACTTATAAATGACTTGATGTGAAATATTAAGGACTTGGTTTGTGTTAAAAAGTTGTGAAACCGCTTTTATGAGAAATGGGTAATTGGGTTTTAAAAGGAATAAGTTATATTGATTTCGGAAATGAGAATAAGTATCGAACAAACCACTGCAGCGTTAATAAAGGAAAATGTAATGACAATTGTTACACCCCGTAGTTCCAGGGTATGTATACGAAGACGTTCGTACGAGAATACGACACAAAAATTGGAAAGGAAGAAAGTTGTGATTTTTCGACGGAAAAGTTTCCGGATTTTGTGAAGGAAAAAAGTTCGTTAATGGGAATTGGATTCCCGGTTGGTATTCGGACTTTTGAAATATTTGAGAATTATGAAATTTATTTCCGGAATTGGTCACGTGGGGCCAGGAAAATTCTGGTTTTGTAGAACCCAGCTTTATTTTGGATTTTTGGCATTGCGGATATTTTGGAAGATGAAATATTTTGGGCCAGTAGGGGCGACATGTCAACCCGTGGCCATATTGGCGAATTATTGATGGGCGTGGCGTGGGCGGTTTGGGTGGACAAGTGGCTAGCCAATTGTCCCAATTTTGTGGTGGACATGTGGTTGGTAGAATCCACACCCACATCTCCCAATCTACACCACACTTTCCTAGATCTTGGCCCTTGATTTTCTATAAATACACCTTGGTTGCAAGACTTTATTCATCCACGTTAGAGAGTTTCCAAGGCAAAAATGATACTCCCTCCCCTTAGTGAGTTCTCGTCCAACACCCCCCCCCCACCTTGTGTAGAAATTCTTCAAGTGTTGTTATTATTCCAAATACCTTAGCCTAAATCCCTTGTAGTATTACCAAGTTATCTTTATATTAAGAGACCGAAAATACTACTTTATTCAATAGTCCTGAAAGTGAAACCCTAGAAAAATCTTCATAGATGGGTGAAGTGTTAAGAGAAGTTGTTTAGAAACTTCTAAGGGTTGCTTGGAGCGGGTTGGAGCGTAAGGAAGTGGAGCTAAATGTTGCTCAGGATCGACTTATAAAACTTGGATAATTTTGGGCTTATCGAGGTAATGATCTTTATCCCCCTATTGTAATTGAAAATTACATGTTGTAGTAATGTATAGTTGAGTATACTATATATAGAATGAATATTGATAAGAATTGAATGTATTTACATTGGAGTGTATTCTGATGAAGACTTGTAGTATTATTGTAGGCGAGAATAGTACACGTCAGGTTAGGCGATGTAATCCCGCAGGAGTTGTTGGCACAGTAGCGGGCCTTGATAGTAGAGGTTATTTATGTGGTTTTCGGGAGGTCTTTGCGAATTTGCCGTAGAATATGGAACCTTGTTCTTAGAAATGTTCTACGAAGAGATCTAGAAGTTAATAGACGTTTTATGACCCTTATAGGTTGAAGTACTACGAGTAGCGTATTCTACTTGAAGGGTGGAAAAGGCTAGCAGGGTTATAGTACTTTGGAGCGTTTTGCTAATTGTCGATAATCGTGCGGTATGTGAACCTCTTCCTATCCTTTCTAGCATGATTGTTGTGAAATATATATAGTGCGGTAGACGCACGTGTGTTTAAAGGAATTTGATTTTCCTTTTGTGTCCTTGACTTGATTCCAAAGTTAAGTGACTTGTTATGAAATATTAAGGACTTGAATTACGTTAAAAAGTTGTAAAACCTCATTCATGAGTAATGGGTGTGTGGTCTTTTAAAGAATAAAGTTATCTCGATTTCGAAAATAAGAATAGTTGTCCTTGGTTGGTTTAAAACATAAAGTGTTATAATAGCTTTATGGAAAGTTATTTATAACGACTTTATGAAAACAAAAGAATGGTTTTATCATTGGATATAAAATGATAACTTGACATTTTAAAAAGTGGAGGTTGGTTTCCTTAAAAGATATGATTTAAAGATTAGGAGACTGATTTTTGAAAGAGTAAGACACTTGGTTTAAAAGTATATTGCTACTTAACTTTAAAAAGGAAAAATGTCTTTGTTTTAAAGGAAGGCATGGTTTTGTCTTAAAATGGATGTTTTTAAAGAGTTAAAGTATGTAGTACTTTGGGGTTAAAACCCGGATTTGTTGACATAAAATAAAAGTACCTTGTGTGAGTAACTTGCCTATGTTTTGCTTGTGATAGCCTTGTAATACTTTCTTGTTGGTTTGATAAGTAAACATGTTATGATCTTCGATGTGTTAGCGTCTTGTGGCGTTTGTGTAAAGGGGTTGTTCTTGTTGTGCTTATGTTGTTTAACGATAAGCGTTGTCTTTGTATTATATCACTTACCCACGACTTGTTATGAGTCGCGGGTTAGCTACCCCGTCACGAGGAATACCTCGTGCGGGTCCATGTGACCTATCGCGGGCTGCGGGAGTTCGAGGATGATCACTCCGAGTGTGTTCGCCGGTCACGAGAATACCTCATGCGGTCCGTGTGAGGCCGTGCGGTGTAAGTCGAGTTGATGTCGCGGGTTAGTTACCCCGTCACGCGAGTACCTCATGCGGGCCTATGTGGCACATGTGGGCTGCGATGAGTTCGGGTTAGGCAGCGCGCATTGATCACGAGGCGAGTGGCGGCCGATCATGTGGCGGTCTAGAAAGACCTCGTGATACATTTTTATAGCATTGTTGGTACGGTGGGTTCTAGTAGTCGGCTATGCCTTCGTACTTACCCCATACGGTTTTATTATGACACAGGTGAGACCTGGTGTTCATGTGTATTCCTTGGTGTTTTTATATCATGGACTGCCGGTAGTGAGGAAGGAATTCCACGGGCATGATTGATATTGTGGGCATGAGAACCATGGTTATATTTGAGTGATGACTTTGAGGGCGTGAGTCCCTGACTTGACATGACTGCTTACATATTGTGTATCGTAAATTGGTTATCATATATGTCTTCTGTTTTATATAGACTATTATGATTTCATTTGATCTTTCTGATTTCACATACTTGGTACTGTTATGCGACCTCGCCCAGTCTGCGTTAAATGCGCAGTAGAGAATCACGATTGTCGATCCTCGCTCATAGGATCACGATTCAAGATTTTGGAAGCTCGTTTCTCGAGGCTTATCTTTTAGTATAGTCCACTGTCGTTGTACTTACATTCGAAGTATGGCACCTGTCCGTCGTAGTTGTGGTTACATTCTTAGAAGTCATGTAATTATTGTGGCGGGGTTTGTAAAAGGGATGTGGCGTTGAGTTTAATCATTTTTATATATATGCGAGAAAGATGGCCAGATTTTGGTTAGCCTATTTTCTTATTATATATCTTGTTTCATGTGTAAGTTTTTATTTTGATTTTCTCGATGTTGTATCACTAGGGTGCAGGTAAGGCACGATCACGGGCAGTCGGAGTCGTGACAAAAGTGGTATCGAGCAGGTTAATCCTCGAAAGTGTCTGGCCGTATCTAGTAAGTCTTGATTATCGGCGTGTTGTGCACCACACATAATCGGGAGGATGCAGGATATTTAGGATTAGTTTCATTCTTCTCACTCACGAGATCGTGCCTTAAGGTGTTATAAGTTGGACTCCTGCAGCGTATTCGTTTGTACTAGTTATGCCTACGCAACAACGAGCCGAGCCCAGAGGCGGTGAGGAGGCTGCGAGTAGAACCTGAGAGGTTCTGAGGCACGAGCGATCATTACGAGATAGTGCTTCGTTCGGGAGTTACTGCGCCGCTAGCGAGAGAGTTTAGCGGCGGCGGTATCTGCGAGACCACGATACGAGTCTCGATTTCGACCGGGGCCGAGGATATGAGTTACAAGGAGATGGCGATTACTAGCTAGGCTTGTGGCTAGGAATGAGGACGAGAGTCGGAGGTTACAGTAGTACGATGGTTCACCCTAGATTCGATAGTTGAGATTTGGGACTTCTTGAGTTGCGATCCGCCGAGTTCTATGGATTGGGAACCGAGAAGATCCTCGAGTTTATTCGGCGATTCTGTGGATCATGAAAGTGATCAAGACCTCGAGGCATTTCTTACACACTTGCGCCTCGCGAGATGAGAGAGCTCGAGGCGAATAGATTTATGATGTTGAGCGGAGAATGGGCGGTTCGAGAATCTGATATCTAGTTTGACTCATTGGCTCGTTATGTCCCGCTTTAGTGGCGGACATGGAGGATAGTGTGCACCGATATATCACGAGACTTGGCGATTATCTAGTGAAGGAGGTACAAAGTAACTCTTGATCGAGCATGTCGTTACCGCGTGCGAGCTTATGCGCGGCGAGGAAACGTAGAGATCAGCAGATTAACCAAAAACAACGAAGAGGCGAGAATAGCGAGGTCCTTTGGTAACTTCGGCGGACCTTACCGGCCAGGTGATGGTTATGCGCCTCGCCCGATCTGAGTGGTCTCCACAAACTTCGGGCGTTCGGGGTATTTAGGAGTTGGTGAGAACTCGGGTTTACAGTTCCGATTTACATAGGTTCGGCCCGATTGATTTTCCTCGGTGTTCACTATGTGGTAGGCGTCATCAGAAATGTCGTCTTTTACTAATCTTTGGTTTTACGGCCGTCGAGAACGTATAAGAGAATGTCTGGTAGGAGGATACGAGTGGGATGACATAGCCTGCAGTCGATTCTGGTCGATGGTTCGGAGAGGAAGGGGTGTTAGCTGAGAGGCCACCGCTCGGTATGGCCGTTGGGGTAGGTGTTCTTATGGGAGTGTTATACTACTCGATAGCTTGTTATGCTGCGGCCAGCAGCCATTTTGCGAAATTGTCAGGCCGAGGTGGAAGCGGATGTTCTGACTCGACGCCGGGATCGATGGTGGTTCATCACCTTACGTAGTTATCGCCGAGAGCGGGATTTGATTAGAGCGACAAAGGAAAGTGAAGCGATGAGTTCTGGAGATATCTTGACCGCAAGAGACTTGTTTAGGTCGTTATGTAGATACGTGTGGAGTGCTATGTACGGATAGCATTGTGTTAGGTGTGGATTAGAAAACATGGGTAGTTGAAAAGGGTAAGTGCGGGGGCGATAAAACGGTGAGCCTTAGAATTTATAACAGTTGGGACCTTGGATGCAAAGCCGTCTTGAGTGGATGATTTTAACGGTTGGTCATTGTCGAAGTACTTGGTATGCGTGAAATATATTGTGGGATAATTCCATGGGTAGTGTGAGATGGAAATGGTAGCTTTCATGACGTGAATTGGTAAGATTGTTCCGGATTGGGAGCGAGAGAGGTTAGCGCGAAGTGGGTGGGTTGAGGCCATATCGAGTAAACCATGACGAATGTGGTGAAAGTCGGTTTGAGTGGTTCGCTAGATGATAGGTCACGAGGGTGTTAGGCCCAAGTTTAGGTAATCATCGTGCGAGTTTGTGGATGCGTTCGACCGGTTATCGGGCGATGGTCGACCCGTCTTGTCTTTCGATCGGGGCTATTTACTCGGCGGAGGTTATGCGAGATGTTATATATCGGGGAAGGTTGTAAAGTGCGCGAGTTCCTACTTTTATTTTATGACGGTGGAGCCAGTTATGGCTATTTCTTTTACGGAGGTTTTACGGCGGGATTAGGAACTTCGGGTGAGTCTCGATGTGCATTCACCTCGGGCCACGGACAAACAACGCGTTTTATCTGACGTTTGAGGATAGGTTACGGGCGGTGTTTTGATTTGAGGGTAATTGTAAGGATTATTTGCCTCTTGTTGAGTGAGTATTATAATAGCTACCATTTGATTCGGATGGTGCCTTATGAAGCCTTGTATGGGCGGAAGTGTGGAGTTCTTGGTCGATTGGTTCGATGTTGGCAAGGTTGGATCGTTGGTCCATGCCCTTGATTGGCGGGATGTGAATAAGGTGAAGCTTATCGAGAAGAGGTTATTAGCGGCTCGAGTCAGCGAAGTAGTGCGGATAATCGGCCGACACTTGGAGTTGAGTTGTGGTGGGTCTTGAAGGTACCACCGGAAGGTGTGTGAGATTTAAGCGAGAAACTTAGCGAAGTACTTTGGGCCTTTTCAAATCGTTGTAGAATAGGCCAGTTGCCTATAAGTTAACGTGTATCGTCCGACTTAGGAAGCGTCGTCCGTATTCCATGTTGCTATGTTTGAAAAGTATCGAGATCCGTCCAGTGTTCGATTAATGATGACGAGTTGGAGATAGTAACCGAGATTTTGGAAATTGAAGCAATGGAAATGTGGTACGTATAGTAGGAAGAGTTCGAGTGTACGAGGAGGGTACGACGAGTAAGAAAAGAGGCGTAGAGGTGCTAAGAAGATGGAAGTGTCTTTTTTTAAAAGTAAAGGTGTGAGGAAGGTATCCTTTGGACCATGGGTGGAGCTATTAGTATTGTTATACGCTTTAGAGATGATTCTTCGGCAGGTGTGAGTTTTCTTGGCGTATGTTGTATTATGGCCATGTGTGGCATAATTGGATTCTATTACACCGTAGTTCCAGAGTATGTATACGAGGACGTACGTACGAGAATACGACATTAAAATTGGAAAGGAAGAAAGATGTGATTTTTCGACGGAAAAGTTTCCGGATCTTGTGAAGGAAAAAGGTTCGTTAATGGGAATTGGATTCGGATTGATTCGGACTTTTGGAATTTTTGAGAATTATGGAATTTTATTTCGAAATTGGTCACGTGGGGCCCACGGAGAATTCTGGTTTGTAGGGCCCAGCTTTATTTTCGGTTTTTGGCATTACGGATATTTTGGAAGGCAGTTATTTTGGATGAGTAGGGAGACACGTGTCACTGTTATACCGTATTTCGGAGTATATGCGTGGCGTGCGTATTAAATTTTCTTTGCCTTAGAATTGGCTTTGGTTGAAATTTGGGCACGAGTGCGAATAAGTCGTTTTACGGCGAAAGCGTTTCCACGACTTACGTTGGGAAAATTCGGCTATGTCATTTAGTATTTTTGCGGATTTTTAGGCGGCGGAACATTTTGGACCAGCGGGAGGGTGACACTTGTCACCTCGTTGGGCAGCAAAGAGGGCTTGGCCTTGGCGATTAGTCCCTCCTTTTGTGCCTTGTTTGTGGCTTGTTTTGTGGAGTGTTTTGTGGAGTGTTTTGTGGGTGCACTTGGCTTGATCTTGGCCTTACACTTGCCTAACACATGGATGGATCTTGGCCGTTGGTTGGCCTTTGCTTCTATAAATAGCTCCCACTTTGTGAAGACTTTCTTCATCCACAAATTGCCTAAGTCTTGAAGTTCTCTTCCTCCCTCCCTTGTGAAATTCGTCCACCACACCCCTTTCCCCCTTTGAGAGCCCACTTTGGTGGTGCACTTGGCGGTAAGTACCCACTAGCCTAGTTGTTTCGTATAATACCGCTTTGTTGTGGTATAGAAATACTCTCCTAAGTATTGTTATAATGTCCAAATACTTTAGCCCATATACCTTGTAGTACTTTCCAAAGTACCGCTTTGTCTGAAAAAACCGGAAAATACGATTATACTTTCCTTAGCCTCTGCACGAAACCACAGGAAAATCTTCACCCGTTGTTGAAGTATGGAGTAGAAGTTGCGTAGAACTTCTAGGGTTGTTTAGTGCGGATTGGAGCACTCGGAGGAGGAGCTAAACCTTGCTCGGGAGCGACTTTAAACTCGGATAATTTTGGGCTTATCGAGGTAAATATCTTGTCCCCTATTGTAATTGGAAATTACATAAGTGTTGAATATATAGTGTTATATACTATATATAGAATGAACTTAGTATTATGGCAATGTCTTTTGACTTAAGCTGAAGAATGAAGAATTGAGCAGTAATCACATAGAAGGATAATAAAGAGAAGAAGCGAGCGTAATTACCTAGGGTTGTATTCTGATGAACTTATGTAGCATTCTTGTGTAGTAGAATTATGCAGCGTCGGTTAGGCGTGTTAACCCCCACTGGTTGGCTTGGTAGCCGACCTCGATGAAGGAGGAGATTTCTGTTTGTTGCGGGAGAGTCTTTGAATTTTACGTAGAAAGATGGGAGCGTGTGTTTAAGATTTAATGAGCGTTTGTGGCCTTTATAGGTGAAAGTACTAAGAGTAGCGTATTCTACTCGAGGAGTGGAAAGGGCTAGCAAGGTTGTAGTACTTGGAGCATTTTGCTTATTGTCGTTAAATCGTCGCGAGGTATGTGAACCTCTTCCTATCTCTTCTAGCATGATATGTGTGTAACTATGTAGTGCGGTGAAGCGTCATGTGTTTAATGTATTTGATTGGTTTGAAACATAAAGTGTTATAACGGCTTTATGGGAAGTTGGTTATAATGACTTTATGTAGGTAAGAAAATGGGTTGTGGTTTTAAAGATAATTGATTTGATTTATAAGCGGCTTGGGCGTTATAATAAAACTTGAAGTATTTCAAAAGATTTATGAATCGTTTTGAAAGAAGTGTAGTATTGTGCTTTGAAAACTTAAGAGTTATACTAGCTTTATGGGAAGTTAGGTATAACGGCTTAAGAATGGTTTACTGATGTTAGAAGTTAAGAGACTTGATCTTATAAGATAAGAGACTTAACTTATTTGTTTTAATGTGAATGTTTGTGTGAAACCTCATTCGTGAGTAATGAGTACTTGATTTTATTTAAAGGGATAATGTTTCTTGATTTGGAAATCGGAATGTGTATCGACAGGACCAACTGCGGCGTTAATAAAGGAAAATGTATTGAATAATGATGAATTGTATTAAAACCGGTAGAAACCTCCATCTGCATAGAAACTAAGATGAGACAAAATGATATTACATTTTCTAGATCATGTTTCTGTAATAAGAATGTTGTAAACAAGAATAACCTACTCTGCGTGAGACTTATATTACTCGATTGTTCTAAAGAGGAATCAGTGATTAAGTTTATGAACTATGAAACCATTTGAAAATGAGAAGCTTGAGTAATTGAAACTAGGCAAAGCGGAACTTAGGAAAGAATGTTGTTACTTGATTTTGAAAAGGGATGTGGGTTGGTCATTCTTATACTACGAATTATCGGGTGACTTTTATAAAAGTAATGGATCTCTTTTAAAAAGAACTTAACGTATGTAGTACTTTGGGGTTAAAAACCGGACTTTGGCATAATATGAAAGTACTTTGAGTTGTGTGAAGCTTACTATGCTTGTTGTTGTGAAACTTGCCTATCTTGTGATGATAGCCTTTGTTGTGCGGTGTGGTATTTACGTATTCTGGTGTCTCGATAGAGGCGGTTGACTTATTGAGAACTTACTTGGGCGTCTTTGGCGGTGATGGAGAATTCCACGGGTATGTTTCCATTTTGATTCTTGTCTTGTTGTTGATGTCACATGGGCGTATCTGCCGTCTGATGTCAGGGGCATGTGGCCATGCGGCGAGTTGACCAGATATATTGTTATTGAGTAACATGGACATGTCTACCGTCTGATGTCCGGGCATGTGGCCATGCGGCCTTGTTATGTGTTGCAACATGGGCGTGTCTGCCGTCTGATGTCCGGGGCATGTGGCCGTGCGGCGGGGTTGACCGATATATTCTTATTGAGGTTACATGGGCGTATCTGCCGTCACGATGTCCGGGGGCATGTGGCCATGCGGCGCTTATTGTGTTGCATCATGGACATATCTGCAGAAGCGATATTAGGGGCATGCGGCCGTGATGCGAACATGATGGATGTTATGGCGTGAGACCCGTAGTTATATTTAGTGGTGACTTTGAGGCGTGAGTCACGACTTGGCTATTTTTATGTTGCGTCTTGTATTTTGGTTATCATACATGTCTCACCTTGTTAAGCTATTATGATTTCATTCTGATGTTGTGATTTCACATGCTTAGTACTGTTATCTTGACCTCGCCGAGCTGCGTTAAATCTGCGAGTAGAATGCATCGATGCGTGGATCCTCGCTCTCGGGATCTCGATTCAGCGTTTTAGGAAGCTCCGTTTCTCGGAGGCTTATCTTTTAGTATGTGTTCCACTGAGTTGTAGGTTCTTGTACATTCGGGGTATGGCGGAGCCTGTCCGTCATAGTCGTTGTAAATCTTAAGTGCATGAAGAATTGTTGTGGCGGGGTTGTAAAAGGATTAAAGCCCATTGGGTTTTATGTATATCTTTGAAGGCAAGCTATTTTGGTTGGCTGTCTATTTATTATATCTCTTGTTTCATGATTCATGTTTTATTTTCCATTGGTTTTCTCGATGTTGTATCACTAGGGTGCAGGGTAAGGCACGATGCGAACCGGGTTGGGCGTTACAAAGTGGTATCGAGCGATTAGTCCTCGGAAAGTGTCTCTGAGACCGTGTCTAGTAGAGTCTTGATTATCGGTGTGTTGTGCACCACATCTATGTCGAGGAGGCTATAGGACATTTAGGATTAGTTTCTATTCTTCTCATTACGAGATCGTGCCTTAGAAAGTGTTGTAAGTTGGACCCTCAGCGTGTTTCGTTTTACGATTATGCCTCTGCGAAAGGCAACCGGGGCCCGAAGGGCAAAGCGTAGGAGGCTGCTAGTGGGATTGAGAATGCAGCGCGAGCGATCGATACACAGTAGTGCTTGACAGCGAGTTTTGCGGCCGCCCGGCCTGTGAGTTTAGAGCGCGGCGGTGGCTGCGAGACTCTGATACACGAGCCTCGATCCAGCGATGCAGGCGGGAGATGAGTCACGAGAGATGGCGATTATTGGCGAGGTTGTGGCGAGATATGAGAGATAAGTGGGCCTTGGCGATTCGATTCAGCGGCACACATGTAGTGCGCTGGCGACAGTTTGAGGCTGGGATTTCCTTAGTTGTAGCACTTTGAGTTTCTGGTCGAGACGGAGGATGATCGCGAGTTCATCCGTCGATTCTGAGAGGATCGTCACGGGTGATCGAGGCTTGGTAGTCGGTGACATTTAGTTCGCGTCGGTGCGTGATACGCGATCGATTGGTTTGACTCGTGGGAGCTTTCGGGAGAGCATGCACTTCCGGCCGTTTGGGGCGAGTTTTGAGGCCTTCGGCACATTTCTTGCCTCACAAATGAGAGGGCTCGGTAAACAGTTTTTGATGTTGAGGCGAGCAGCGTCTGATTCGGGAAGTCTGATGTGAGTTCGACTCATTGGCGGTATGTTCCGCATTAGTAGCTAGTATGGAGGATCGAGTGCCGAAGTATATTCTGAGGCTCGATGATTACCTAGCGAGAGTTGTTGGTGTTTCTCTTGGCGGGCATGGACATTGCCGCGTTCGAGCTCGTGCAGGTGCGAGGCGCGAAGATCGGCAGGTGGACGGCTTTCGAGAAGAAGGCGGGGCGGTCGGATATTTTGGCGACTTTCGAGGCGGACCGCCTCGGCCGAACTAGTTATGTACCTCGCCATTGCGAGTAGTCCTCGCGACGCCGGGACCGCCAGGATATTGAGGCGGTCGGGCTCCCGAGTTTGAATGATCGGGAGTAGGGTGTTGGCGGTCGATCACCCTACCTCGGTGTGGCGATGTGGTAGACGCATTCGGGAGTGTCGTAGTACGAGGAGCTTGTTATTCTTGCGGCCAGCGGGGCCATATGGCGAGAAGTCCGACCGAGGTAGCTGGTAGGATATAGCCTGAACTACTAGGCGATTGCGGGCCACGGTAGAGTCGCGGTGGAAGTTCGATTTTAGCGGTCCTTGAACCGCCTAGTTTGAGTATATCCTTAACCTACAGAGTTTTGTTTGTATTGATGTTGTTGATGTGTTTAATGTTATGTTTGGATAGCTTTGTGCTAAAATGTGATTTAGAAACACAGTTAGTGAAAAGGGTAAGTCACTGGGTAGTGTGAGATGGAAGTGGTAGCTTTCGCGATGTGAAATAAGTAAGATTGTTCGGATCGGGAACAAGAGTTGCAGCGGTTGGGGGTCGGGTTGAGGACCATTTGCGGGTCAACCGTAACCGGTTTGGGGTGGGGTCGTCTGGGTGGTCGCGGTGGTAGAGTCACGAGGTGCTAGGCCCAGTTTAGATGACCATCGTATGAGTTCGTGGATCGTTCGATCGAGAATCGGTTCGTGAAGGCGGGAATGGCCTTAGAAATCGAGGTTAGTGAGATGACCAAGTTTGGAAGGTAGTGACTCGAGGGTTGGAAAGCGAAGCGTTGGCGAAGTGTGATGCGGATACTAGAGCGAGTTCGAGTGTTCGTGGCGAGTACTACGAGAAAGGGAAAAGTGAGCGTATGTTTTGTGGCGGTGTGGCATGATTGTTTTAAATGCGTATAGCGGTGAAGACTATCTTGGCGCTGTTGTTTTGAGACCTTGAAGGAACATTCGGGGCGAATGTTTCTAAGAGGATGAATGTTATACCCGTATTTCAGTATATGCGTGAGGCGTGCGTATTAAATTTTCTTTGCCTTAAGAATTGGCTTTGGTTGAAATTTGGGCACGAGTGCGAATAAGTCGTTTTACGGCGAAGCGTTTCCCACGACTTACGTTGGGAAAATTCGGCTATGTCATTTAGTATTTTTGCGGATTTTTAGGCGGCGGAACATTTTGGACCAGCGGGAGGGTGACACTTGTCACCCTCGTTGGGCAGCAAAGAGGGCTTGGCACTTGGCCGATTAGTCCCTCCTTTTGTGCCTTGTTTGTGGCTTGTTTTGTGGAGTGTTTTGTGGAGTGTTTTGTGGGTGCACTTGGCTTGATCTTGGCCTTACACTTGCCTAACACATGGATGGATCTTGGCCATTGGTTGGCCTTTGCTTGGCTTTATAAATAGCTCCCCTTTGTGAAGACTTTCTTCGTCCACAAATTGCCTAAGTCTTGAAGTTCTCTTCCTCCTCCCTTGTGAAATTCGTCCACCACCCCTTTCCCCCTTTGCGAGAGCCCCCTTTGGTGGTGCCTTGGCAGTGGGTACCCACTAGCCTAGTTGTTTTAAGTATAATACCGCTTTGTTGTGGTATAGAAATACTCTCTAAATATTGTTATAATGTCAAAATACTTTAGCCCATATACCTTGTAGTACTTTCCAAAGTACCGCTTTGTCTGAAAAACCGGAAAATCGATTATACTTTCCTTAGCCTCTACACGAAACCACAGGAAAATCTTCACCGTTGTTGAAGTATGGAGTAGAAGTTGCGTAGAACTTAAGGGTTGTTTAGTGCGGATTGGAGCACTCGGAGGAGGAGCTAAACCTTGCTCGGGAGCGACTTTAAACTCGGATAATTTTGGGCTTATCGAGGTAAATATCTTGTCCCTATTGTAATTGGAAATTACATAAGTGTTGAATATATAGTGTTATATACTATATATAGAAGTGAACTTAGTATTATGGCAATGTCTTTTGACTTAAGCTGAAGAATGAAGAATTGAGCAGTAATCACATAGAAGGATAATAAAGAGAAGAAGCGAGCGTAATTACCTAGGGTTGTATTCTGATGGACTTATGTAGCATTCTTGTGTAGTAGAATTATGCAGCGTCAGGTTAGGCGTGTTAACCCCCTGGTTGGCTTGGTAGCCGACCTCGATAGAGAGGAGATTTCTGTTGTTGCGGGAGAGTCTTTGCCGAATTTTACGTAGAAAGATGGGAGCGTGTGTTTAAGATTTAATGAGCGTTTGTGGCCTTTATAGGTGAAAGTACTAAGAGTAGCGTATTACTCGAGGAGTGGAAAGGGCTAGCAAGGTTGTAGTACTTGGAGCATTTTGCTTATTGTCGTTAAATCGTCGCGAGGTATGTGAACCTCTTCCTATCTCTTCTAGCATGATATGTGTGTAACTATGTAGTGCGGTGAGCGTACATGTGTTTAATGTATTTGATTGGTTTGAAACATAAAGTGTTATAACGGCTTTATGGGAAGTTGGTTATAACGACTTTATGTAGGTAAGAAAATGGGTTGTGGTTTTAAAAGATAATTGATTTGATTTATAAGCGGCAGGCGTTATAATAAAACTTGAAGTATTTCAAAAGATTTATGAATCGTTTTGAAAGAAGTGTAGTATTGTGCTTTGAAAACTTAAGAGTTATACTAGCTTTATGGGAAGTTAGGTATAACGGCTTAAGAATGGTTTACTGATGTTAGAAGTTAAGAGACTTGATCTTATAAGATAAGAGACTTAACTTATTTGTTTTAATGTGAATGTTTGTGTGAAACATCATTCGTGAGTAATGAGTACGTGATTTTATTTAAAGGGATAATGTTTCTTGATTTGGAAATCGAGAATGTGTATCGACAGGACCACTGCGGCGTTAATAAAGGAAAATGTATTGAATAATGATGAATTGTATTAAAACGGTAGAAACCTCCATCTGCATAGAAACTAAGATGAGACAAAATGATATTACATTTTCTAGATCATGCTCTTTGTAATAAGAATGTTGTAAACAAGAATAACCTACTCTCGTGAGACTTATATTACTCAATTGTTCTAAAGAGAATCAGTGATTAAGTTTATGAACTATGAAACCATTTGAAAATGAGAAGCTTGAGTAATTGAAACTAGGCAAGCTGGAACTTAGGAAAAGAATGTTGTTACTTGATTTTGAAAAGGGATGTGGGTTGGTCATTCTTATACTACGGGTATCGGGTGACTTTTATAAAAGTAATGGATCTCTTTTAAAAAGAACTTAACGTATGTAGTACTTTGGGGTTAAAAACCCGGACTTTGGCATAATATGAAAGTACTTTGAGTTGTGTGAAGCTTACTATGCTTGTTGTTGTGAAACTTGCCTATGCTTGTGATGATAGCCTTTGTTGTGCGGTGTGGTATTTACGTATTCTACCGTGTCTCTCGATAGAGGCGGTTGACTTATTGAGAACTTACTTGGGCGTCTTTGGCGGTGATGGAGAATTCCGCGGGTATGTTTCCATTTTGATTCTTGTCTTGTTGTTGATGTCACATGGGCGTATACACCGTCTGCGATGTCCGGGGCATGTGGCCATGCGGCGGGGTTGACCGCGATATATTGTTATTGAGGTAACATGGACATGTCTACACCGTCTGATATTCCGGGGCATGTGGCGTGCGGCCTTATTGTGTGTTGCAACATGGGCGTGTCTACCGTCACGATGTCCGGGGCATGTGGCGTGCGGCGGGGTTGACCGATATATTCTTATTGAGGTTACATGGCGTGTCTGCCGTCACGATGTCCGGCATGTGGCCATGCGGCCTTATTGTGTGTTGCATCGTGGACATGTCTACCAAGCGATTAGGGCATGCGGCCGTGATGCGAACATGATGGATGTTATGGGCGTGAGACCCGTAGTTATATTTAGTGGTGACTTTGAGGCGTGAGTCACGACTTGGTATTTTTATGTTGCGTCTTGTATTTTGGTTATCATACATGTCTCACCTTGTTAAGCTATTATGATTTCATTTCTGATGTTGTGATTTCACATACTTAGTACTGTTATGCGACCTCCTTGAAGTGCGTTACATCTGCGGTAGAAAGTACATCGATGCGTGGATCCTCGCTCTCGGGATCTCGATTCAGCGTTTTGGAAGCTCCGTTTCTCGGAGGCTTATCTTTTAGTATGTGTTCCTGAGTTGTAGGATTCTTGTACATTCGAGTATGGCGGGGCCACTGTCGTCATAGTCGTTGTAAATCTTAAGTGCAGCCCATTGTGGGCGGGGTTGTAAAAGGATTAAAGCTGTTCGGGTTTTATGTATATCTGAAGGCAAGCTGTTTTGGTTGCTTTGTCTATTTATTATATCTCTTGTTTCATGATTCATGTTTTATTTTCCATTGGTTTTCTCGATGTTGTATCACTAGGGTGCGGGGTAAGGCACGATGCGGGCGGGTTGGGCGTTACAAAGTGGTATCGAGCGATTAGTCCTCGGAAAGTGTCTGAGACCGTGTCTAGTAGAGTCTTGATTATCGGTGTGTTGTGCACCACATCTATAATCGGGGAGGCTATAGGACATTTAGGATTGGTTTCTATTCTTCTCATTACGAGATCGTGCCTTAGAAGTGTGTTGTAAGTTGGACCCTACGGCGTGTTTCGTTTTTACGATTATGCCTCTGCGAAGGCAACCAGGCCCGAAGGCAAGCGGCCAGGAGGCTAGTGGGATTCAGAGAGTGCGAGCGCGAGCGTCGATCACGAGTAGTGCTTGACGGCGAGTTTTGCGGCGCCCGGCCAGGATTTAGAGCGCGGCGGTGGCTGCTGAGACTACTGATACACGAGCCTCGGTCCCGATGCAGGCGGGAGATGGGTCACTGAGATGGCGATTATTGGCGAGGTTGTGGCGAATATGAGATAAGTGGGCCGGCGATTCCAGTTCAGCGGCTTTGTAGTGCGCTGGCGAGCAGTTTGAGGCTACGGGATTTCTTAGTTGTAGCCTTTGAGTTTCTGGTCGAGGCGGAGGATGATCGCAGGAGTTCATCCGTCGATTCTGAAGGATCATGCGGGTGATCAAGGCTTGAGAGACCAGTCGGTGACATTTGGTTCGCGTCGGTGCGTGATACGCGATCGATTGGTTTGACTCGTGGGAGCTTTCGGGAGAGCATGCACTTCCGGCCGTTTGGGGCGAGTTTTGAGGCCTTCGGCACATTTCTTGCCTCACAAATGAGGAGGGCTCGGGTAAAGATTTTTGATGTTGAGGCGAAGCAGGCGTCTGATTCGGGAAGTACAATGTGAGTTCGACTCATTGGCGGTATGTTCCGCATTAGTAGCTAGTATGGAGGATCGAGTGCGGAAGTATGTTCTGAGGGCTCGATGATTACCTAGCGAGAGTTGTTCGGTGTTTCTCTTGGCGGGCATGGACATTGCCGCATTCGAGCTCATGCACTTGGGTGCGAGGGCGCGAAGTCGGCAGGTGGACGGCTTTCAGAGAAGAAGGCGGGGCGGTCGGATATTTTGGCGACTTTCGAGCGGACCGCCTCGGCGGCCGAACTAGTTATGTACCTCCGCCATTGCGAGTAGTCCTCCGACGCCGGGACCCGGGATATTCGGAAGCGGTCGTGGCTCCCGGGTTTGAATGATCGGGGAGTAGGGTGTTGGCGAATCACGATCACCCTACCGGTGTGGCCGATGTAGTAGACCGCATTTCGGGAGTGTCGTAGTACCGAGGAGCTTGTTATTCTTGCGGCCAGCGGGCCATATGGCGAGAGGTCCGAGCCGAGGTAGGATAGCACTGAGATAGCGCGATTCTGCGGGCCACGGTAGATCGCGGTGGAAGTTCGATTTTAGCGGTCCTTGACGCCTAGTCTGAGTATATCTTAACCTCTAGAGTTTTGTTTGTATTGATGTTGTTGATGTGTTTAATGTTATGTTTGGATAGCTTTGTGCTAAAATGTGATTTAGAAACACAGTTAGTGAAAAGGGTAAGTCACAGGTAGTGTGAGATGGAAGTGGTAGCTTTGCGATGTGAAATAGTAAGATTGTTCGGATCGGGAACAAGAGTTGGCCTTGAAGTCGGGTTGAGGACCATTTGCGGGTCAACCCGTAACCGGTTTGGGGTGGGGTCGATTCTGGGTGGTCCCGCCGGTGGTAGATCGCGAGGTGCTAGGCCCAGTTTAGATGACCATCGTATGAGTTCGTGGATGCGTTCGATCGAGAATCGGTTCGTGAAGGCGGGAATGGCCTTGAAATCGAGTTAGTGAGATGACCAAGTTTGGAGTAGTGACTCGAGGTTGGAAAGCGAAGCGTTGACGAAGTGTGGTGCGGATACTAGAGCGAGTTCGGTGTTGTGGCGAGTACTACGAGAAAGGAAAAGTGAGCGTATGTTTTTGTGGCGGTGTGGCATGATTGTTTTAAATGCGTATAGCGGTGAAGACTATCGGCGCTGTTGTTTTGAGACCTTGAAGGAACATTCGGGCGAATGTTTCTGAGGATGAATGTTATACCGTATTTCAGTATATGCGTGAGGCGTGCGTATTAAATTTTCTTTGCCTTAAGAATTGGCTTTGGTTGAAATTTGGGCACGAGTGCGAATAGAGTCGTTTTACGGCGAAGCGTTTCCCACGACTACGTTGGGAAAATTCGGCTATGTCATTTAGTATTTTTGCGGATTTTTAGGCGACGGAACATTTTGGACCAACGGGAGGGTGACACTTGTCACCTCCGTTGGGCGCAACAAAGAGGGCTTGGCCTTGGCGATTAGTCCCTCCTTTTGTGCCTTGTTTTGTGGCTTGTTTTGTGGAGTGTTTTGTGGAGTGTTTTGTGGGTGCACTTGGCTTGATCTTGGCCTTACACTTGCCTAACACATGGATGGATCTTGGCCATTGGTTGGCCTTTGCTTGGCTATAAATAGCTCCCTTTGTGAAGACTTTCTTCATCCACAAATTGCCTAAGTCTTGAAGTTCTCTTCCTCCTCCCTTGTGAAATTCGTCCACCACACCCCCTTTCCCCTGTAGAGCCCACTTTGGTGGTGCCTTGGCGTGAAATTACCACTAGCCTAGTTGTTTTCGTATAATACCCTTTGTTGTGGTATAGAAATACTCTCTAAATATTGTTATAATGTCAAAATACTTTAGCCCATATACCTTGTAGTACTTTCCAAAGTACCACATGTCGAAAAAACCGGAAAATACGATTATACTTTCCTTAGCCTCTGCGAAACCACAGGAAAATCTTCACCGTTGTTGAAGTATGGAGTAGAAGTTGCGTAGAACTTCTAAGGGTTGTTTAGTGCGGATTGGAGCACTCGGAGGAGGAGCTAAACCTTGCTCGGGAGGCGACTTTAAACTCGGATAATTTTGGGCTTATCGAGGTAAATATCTTGTCCCCTATTGTAATTGGAAATTACATAAGTGTTGAATATATAGTGTTATATACTATATATAGAAGCGAACTTAGTATTATGGCAATGTCTTTTGACTTAAGCACTGAAGAATGAAGAATTGAGCGATGTCACATAGAAGGATAATAAAGAAGAAGTGACGTAATTACCTAGGGTTGTATTCTGATAGACTTATGTAGCATTCTTGTGTAGTAGAATTATGCAGCGTCAGGTTAGGCGTGTTAACCCCCACTGGTTGGCTTGGTGGCCGAGCCTCGATGAAGGAGGAGATTTCTGTTGTTGCGGGAGAGTCTTGAATTTTACGTAGAAAGATGGGAGCGTGTGTTTAAGATTTAATAGGCGTTTGTGGCCTTTATAGGTGAAAGTACTAAGAGTAGCGTATTACTCGAGGAGTGGAAAGGGCTAGCAAGGTTGTAGTACTTGGAGCATTTTGCTTATTGTCGTTAAATCGTCGCGAGGTATGTGAACCTCTTCCTATCTCTTACAGCATGATATGTGTGTAACTATGTAGTGCGGTGAGCGTACGTGTGTTTAATGTATTTGATTGGTTTGAAACATAAAGTGTTATAACGGCTTTATGGGAAGTTGGTTATAACGACTTTATGTAGGTAAGAAAATGGGTTGTGGTTTTAAAAGATAATTGATTTGATTTATAACCGGCTTGGGGCGTTATAATAAAACTTGAAGTATTTCAAAAGATTTATGAATCGTTTTGAAAGAAGTGTAGTATTGTGCTTTGAAAACTTAAGAGTTATACTAGCTTTATGGGAAGTTAGGTATAACGGCTTAAGAATGGTTTACTGATGTTAGAAGTTAAGAGACTTGATCTTATAAGATAAGAGACTTAACTTATTTGTTTTAATGTGAATGTTTGTGTGAAACCTCATTCGTGAGTAATGAGTACTTGATTTTATTTAAAGGGATAATGTTTCTTGATTTGGAAATCGAATGTGTATCGACAGACCAACTGCGGCGTTAATAAAGGAAAATGTATTGAATAATGATGAATTGTATTAAAACCGGTAGAAACCTCCATCTGCATAGAAACTAAGATGAGACAAAATGATATTACATTTTCTAGATCATGCATTCTTTGTAATAAGAATGTTGTAAACAAGAATAACCTACTCTCACGTGAGACTTATATTACTCAATTGTTCTAAAGAGGAATCAAGTGATTAAGTTTATGAACTATGAAACCATTTGAAAATGAGAAGCTTGAGTAATTGAAACTAGGCAAACTGGAACTTAGGAAAAGAATGTTGTTACTTGATTTTGAAAAGGGATGTGGGTTGGTCATTCTTATACTACGGGTATCGGGTGACTTTTATAAAAGTAATGGATCTCTTTTAAAAAGAACTTAACGTATGTAGTACTTTGGGGTTAAAAAACCCGGACTTTGGCAAAATATGAAAGTACTTTGAGTTGTGTGAAGCTTGCCTATGCTTGTTGTTGTGAAACTTGCCTATGCTTGTGATGATAGCCTTTGTTGTGCCAGTGTGGTATTTACGTATTCCGTGTCTCTCGATAGAGGCGGTTGACTTGTTGAGAACTTACTTGGGCGTCTTTGGCGGTGATGGAGAATTCCACGGGTATGTTTCCATTTTGATTCTTGTCTTGTTGTTGATGTCACATGGGCGTATCTACCGTCTGATATTAGGGAGCATGTGGCCATGCGGCGGGGTTGACCACCCAATATATTGTTATTGAGGTAACATGGGCATGTCTCTGCCGTCACGATGTCGGCATGTGGCCATGCGGCCTTGTTATTATTGTTGCAACATGGGCGTGTCTACCGTCACGATGTTAGGGGCATGTGGCGTGCGGCGGGGTTGACGATATATTCTTATTGAGGTTACATGGGCATGTCTACACGTCTGATGTCCGGCATGTGGCCATGCGGCGCTTATTATTGTTGCATCATGGACATGTCTACAGAAGCGATATTAAGGCATGCGGCCGTGATGCGAGCATGATGGATGTTATGGGCGTGAGACCCGTAGTTATATTTAGTGGTGACTTTGAGGCGTGAGTCACGACTTGATTTTTATGTTGCGTCTTTGTATTTTGGTTATCATACATGTCTCACCGCATTAAGCTATTATGATTTCATTCTACGATGTTGTGATTTCACATGCTTGGTACTGTTGTGCTTGACCTCGCCCGGGGCTGCGTTAAATCGCGGTAGAGTACATCGATGCGTGGATCCTCGCTCTCGTGATCTCGATTCAGCGTTTTGGGAAGCTCCGTTTCTCGGAGGCTTATCTTTTGGTATGTGTTCCTGAGTTGTAGGTTCTTGTACATTCGGGGTATGGCGGGGCCACTGTCCGTCATAGTCGTTGTAAATCTTAAGTGCATGCTGGCTTGTGGCGGGGTTGTAAAAGGATTAAAGCGTTCGGGTTTATGTATATCTGAAGGCAAGCTGTTTTGGTTGGCTGTCTATTTATTATATCTCTTGTTTCATGATTCATGTTTTATTTTCCATGGTTTTCTCGATGTTGTATCACTAGGGTGCCGGTAAGGCACGATGCAGGCCGGTTCGGGCGTTACAAAGTGGTATCGAAGCGATTAGTCCTCGGAAAGTGTCTGACCGTGTCTAGTAGAGTCTTGATTATCGGTGTGTTGTGCACCACATCTATAATCGTCGAGGCTATAGGACATTTAGGATTAGTTTCTATTCTTCTCATTACGAGATCGTGCCTTAGAAGGTGTTGTAAGTTGGACCCTCCGGCGTGTTTCGTTTTACGATTATGCCTCGCGAAAACCGAGGCCCGAAGTGGCAAAGCGTAGGGAGCTGCTAGTGGGATTCGAGAAGTGCAGCGCGAGCGATCGATGACAGTAGTGCTTGACGGCGAGTTTTGCGGCGCCGCCCGGCCAAAGAGTTTAGAGCGCGGCGATGGCTGCCGAGACTCTGATACACGAGCCTCGGTCCGCGATGCAGGCGGGAGATGGGTCACGCGAGATGGCGATTATTGGCGAGTTGTGGCGAATATGAGATAAGCGGGCCCAGGCGATTCGATTCCAGCGCGCGTAGTGCACCCGGCGAGCAGTTTGAGGCTACGGATTTCCTTAGTTGTAGCGCACGAGTTTCTGGTCGAGACAGGAGGATGATCCGCGAGGAGTTCATCCGTCGATTCTGCGAAGGATCATGCGGGTGATCAAGGCTTGACCCGAGTCGGTGACATTTGGTTCGCGTCCGCGTGATACCGCGATCGATTGGTTTGACTCGTGGGAGCTTTCGGGAGAGCATGCACTTCGGCCGTTTGGGACGAGTTTTGAGGCCTTCGCACATTTCTTGCCTCGCAAATGAGGAGGCTCGGTAACAGATTTTTGATGTTGGCGAGCAGGCGTCTGATTCGGGAGTACAATGTGAGTTCGACTCATTGGCGGTATGTTCCGCATTAGTAGCTAGTATGGAGGATCGAGTGCACCGATATGTTCTGAGGCTCGATGATTACCTAGCGAGAAGTTGTTGGTGTTTCTCTTGTGGGCATGGACATTGCCGCATTCGAGCTCATGCACTTGGGTGCGAGGCGCAGATCGGCAGGTGGACCGGCTTTCGAGAAGAAGGCGGGGCGGTCGGATATTTTGGCGACTTTCGAGGCGGACCGCCTCGGCCAGACTAGTTATGTACCTCGCCATTGCGAGTAGTCCTCCGCAGCCGGGACCTCAGGATATTCGGGAGCGGTCGTGGCTCCCGTGTTTGAATGATCGGGGAGTAGGGGTGTTGGCGGATCGGTCACTACCTCGGTGTGGCGATGTGGTAGACCGCATTTCGGGAGTGTCGTAGTACGAGGAGCTTGTTATTCTTGCGCCAACAGGGCCATATGACGAGACTGTCAGGCCGGGTAGCTGGTAGGATAACATGACTCTTAGAAGCGATTGCGGGCCACGGTAGAGGTCGCGGTGGAAGTTCCATTTAGCGGTCCTTGAACGCCTAGTCTCGGTATATCCTTAACCTCTAGAGTTTTGTTTGTATTGATGTTGTTGATGTGTTTAATGTTATGTTTGGATAGCTTTGTGCTAAAATGTGATTTAGAAACACAGTTAGTGAAAAGGGTAAGTCCGGGTAGTGTGAGATGGAAGTGGTAGCTTTGCGATGTGAAATAGTAAGATTGTTCGGATCGGGAACAAGAGTTGCGCGGTTGGGGTCGGGTTGAGGACCATTTGCGGGTCAACCGTAACCGGTTTGGGGTGAAGTCAGTTCTGGGTGGTCCCGCCGGTGGTAGGTCACGAGGGTGCTAGGCCCAAGTTTAGATGACCATCGTATGAGTTCGTGGATGCGTTCGATCGAGAATCGGTTCGTGAAGGCGGGAATGGCCTTAGGAAATCGAGGTTAGTGAGATGACCAAGTTTGGAGGTAGTGACTCGAGGTTGGAAACGGCGTTGGCGAAGTGTGGTACGGATACTAGAACGAGTTCGGTGTTCGTGGCGAGTACTACGAGAAGGGAAAAGTGAGCGTATGTTTTGTGGCGGTGTGGCATGATTGTTTTTAAATGCGTATAGCGGTGAAGACTATCTCGACGCTGTTGTTTGAGACCTTGAAGGAACATTCGGGACGAATGTTTCTAAGAGGATGAATGTTATACCGTATTTCCGCAGTATGCGTGAGGCGTCGTATTAAATTTTCTTTGCCTTAAGAATTGGCTTTGGTTCAAATTTGGGCACGAGTGCGAATAGAGTCGTTTTCGATCAAACGTTTCCACGACTTACGTTGGGAAAATTCCGCTATGTCATTTAGTATTTTTGCGGATTTTTCCGAGCGACGGAACATTTTTGGACCAACGGGAGGGTGACACTTGTCACCTCATTGGGCAGCAGAGGGCTTCGCCTCGGCGATTGGTCCCTCCTTTGTGCCTTGTTTGTGGCTTGTTTTGTGGAGTGTTTTGTGGAGTGTTTTGTGGGTGCACTTGGCTTGATCTTGGCCTTACACTTGCCTAACACATGGATGGATCTTGGCCATTGGTTGGCCTTTGCTTGGCTATAAATAGCTCCCTGTGAAGACTTTCTTCATCCACAAATTGCCTAAGTCTTGAAGTTCTCTTCCTCCTCCTTGTGAAATTCGTCCACCACCCCTTTCCCCCTGCGAGCCCCCTTTGGTGGTGCCTTGGCCGTGGGGTACCCCCCCCCCTAGCCTAGTTGTTTTCGTATAATACCCGTTGTTGTGGTATAGAAATACTCTCCTAAGTATTGTTATAATGTCCAAAATACTTTAGCCCATATACCTTGTAGTACTTTCCAAAGTACCCTTTGTACGAAAAACCCGGAAAATACGATTATACTTTCCTTAGCCTCTACACGAAACCCTAAGGAAAATCTTCACCCGTTGTTGAAGTATGGAGTAGAAGTTGCGTAGAACTTCTAAGGGTTGTTTGGTGCGGATTGGAGCACTCGGAGGAGGAGCTAAACCTTGCTCGGGAGCGACTTTAAACTCGGATAATTTTTGGGCTTATCGAGGTAAATATCTTGTCCCCCTATTGTAATTGGAAATTACATAAGTGTTGAATATATAGTGTTATATACTATATATAGAATGAACTTAGTATTATGGCAATGTCTTTTGACTTAAGCTGAAGAATGAAGAATTGAGCAAGAATCACATGAAGGATAATAAAGAGAAGAATCGTAATTACCTAGGGTTGTATTACGATGAGACTTATGTAGCATTCTTGTGTAGTAGAATTGTATGCAGCGTCCGGTTAGGCGTGTTAACCCCTGGTTGGCTTGGTAGCCTCGATGAAGGAGGAGATTTACGTTTGTTGCGGGAGGTCTTTGCCAATTTTGTAGAAAGATGGGAGCGTGTGTTTAAGATTTAATAGACGTTTGTGGCCTTTATAGGTGAAAGTACTAAGAGTAGCGTATTCTACTCGAGAGTGGAAAGGGCTAGCAAGGTTGTAGTACTTGGAGCATTTTGCTTATTGTCGTTAAATCGTCGCGAGGTATGTGAACCTCTTCCTATCTCTTCTAGCATGATATGTGTGTAACTATGTACGGTAGACGTCATGTGTTTAATGTATTTGATTGGTTTGAAACATAAAGTGTTATAACGGCTTTATGGGAAGTTGGTTATATGACTTTATGTAGGTAAGAAAATGGGTTGTGGTTTTAAAAGATAATTGATTTGATTTATAAGCGTCGCAGGCGTTATAATAAAACTTGAAGTATTTCAAAAGATTTATGAATCGCTTTGAAAGAAGTGTAGTATTGTGCTTTGAAAACTTAAGAGTTATACTAGCTTTATGGGAAGTTAGGTATAACGGCTTAAGAATGGTTTCTTGATGTTAGAAGTTAAGAGACTTGATCTTATAAGATAAGAGACTTAACTTATTTGTTTTAATGTGAATGTTTGTGTGAAACCTCATTCGTGAGTAATGAGTACTTGATTTTATTTAAAGGGATAATGTTTCTGATTTCGAAATCGTAATGTGTATCGACGGACCAACCGCGGCGTTAATAAAGGAAAATGTATTGAATAATGATGAATTGTATTAAAACCAAGTAGAAACCTCCATCTGCATAGAAACTAAGATGAGACAAAATGATATTACATTTTCTAGATCATGGTCTTTGTAATAAGAATGTTGTAAACAAGAATAACCTACTCTCACGTGAGACTTATATTACTCAATTGTTCTAAAGAGGAATCAAGTGATTAAGTTTATGAACTATGAAACCATTTGAAAATGAGAAGCTTGAGTAATTGAAACTAGGCAAAGCTGGAACTTAGGAAAAGAATGTTGTTACTTGATTTTGAAAAGGGATGTGGGTTGGTCATTCTTATACTACGGTGTATCGGGTGACTTTTATAAAAGTAATGGATCTCTTTTAAAAAGAACTTAACGTATGTAGTACTTTGGGGTTAAAAACCGGACTTTGGCATAATATGAAAGTACTTTGAGTTGTGTGAAGCTTACATGCTTGTTGTTGTGAAACTTGCCTATCTTGTGATGATAGCCTTTGTTGTGCGGTGTGGTATTTCGTTACCGTGTCTCTCGATAGAGGCGGTTGACTTGTTGAGAACTTACTTGGGCGTCTTTGGCGGTGATGGAGAATTCCACGTATGTTTCCATTTTGATTCTCGTCTTGTTGTTGATGTCACATGGACATGTCTACAACTACGCAAGATTCCGGCATGTGGCCATGCGGCGGGGTTGACCCCAAGATATTGTTATTGAGGTAACATGGACACGTCTACACCGTCAAGATTCCGGGGCATGTGGCCACGCGGCCTTGTTATTATTGTTGCAACATGGACGTGTCTACACCGATCAAGATTCGGGGCATGTGGCCAGCGGCGGGTTGACCAGATATTCTTATTGAGGTTACATGGCACGTTGATCGGTGTATTTTATATACACCTTTGAGTCTGCTTTAGTTAGTCTTTTGTCCCATTTTGCACATATAAATGTCGATTAGGATAGTTTTTCTTTCTATTGAGTCAAAGTGGTTGAAATGGCCAAATGGCGGAAAAGGAGCAAAGAGGGCAAAGAGAGTACCAGCGGAGAAAGTGGCAAACGAGGTGAAATCCGACTGCGCGGCTCCTGCAATCGAAGCGGCGCTATTATTCGAGAAGGCTGCAGAAGATCCAGCGCCGCGTGAAGACCGAAAGCTTAAGCCCACGGAGTTCATGGCGCCTCAAACAGCCGAGCGCAGATATCGGTACGCGCCAAAACACCCGGGTATTGCGAACTTTAGCCGCGCGCCTACAGGGCCGCGCGCCAGACGCGGAAAAATTAGGTCTTTGACGGATTTTTGGGCCAGCTGCGAGAAAAGAAGGGCGTTTTTACCTAAAAGGAGAACCTGGCAGTTGTAAAGGGTTCCCATTTCTTGCCAAACACAAGGTTTTCTTGCCTAGGAGATTGGAGACCCAAACATTAGTAATTTCTTTTCTTTTCTTTTCTTTAATTCCGTTTTGCATGATGAACTTTGAATTAGTTCTTGTCATATTCATGGCTAGGAACTAATTCTCTTATAGGCTTTCTATGTTGAATTCTTGAACCTTATGTTATAAAGTAATGCATGCTTATGGTTATTATTCTTATTGAGAGATCTATCCAATAATTGAGTTGAATTCTTGGTAGCTAATTGACAACTAGTTATCACTATATGATTTCTAATCAGTTACGAAAAGGAGGATTGTGAATATCTTTGTAAGTTGGGTAGACGGTCTCGAGTTGGGGATGAAAATACCTCAATTAGATTTGTAAGCGTTGATGAGAGGCTTAACAACCCTAATTTTGCGCATTGTGCGTGATCAACTAGGTTTTGTGCTTAATCCTCCTATAGAGTTACCCTTATCGGCGAAAGTTAGGTAAGGAACAATCTGGGTTGAGTGTTTATATAACTTAACGGAGTATAAAACGATTTAAATAAACTCCGCTTTCTCCAAAAGAAGAACACCATAAGTAATGCATTAACAAGTAACATAAGCGGATAGTAAGGATACATAGAAGCCTATTCTCATCACATCCAAGTAATTCTTTATATTTATTTATCTTTAATAATTCTTAGTTATAAACAACCAATCAAGATTAATCCACCAATAGATACTAGAAAATAGACAATTGGTACTTGAACCCTAATCCCAGAAGGGCGATATTCGGTCTTATCTAAGACTATACTACTTGATACGATAACGTGCACTTGCGTTTAAAAGTGTGTGCATCTAATCGCATCAAGTTTTTGGCGCCGTTAGGGATTAGGCAATAGTTCAATATCAAATTTATCTATTTTTAATTTCTAATTTGGTTTTATGTATAGTTTTTTATTTTATTATTTTATGTATTTATTGTGTGAAAACAAAGTGCGTGATTCTTTGTTGGTTTTGATGCATCTCGGGGATCCGAAGATATGGATTACTCATCCATATGATAGAGAGCCAACCATAGAGGCAGAGGAGGAATTACGAGAAACCCTACTTAGTCTCACGAGGCGCCAAACTCGGTTCATGGACGAAATGAGGTTGGGTATAAAGAGGTTGGAAACGCAAATAGCAGAACTCGCGATCATATTCAACGAACAACAAATTGAGAGCAGAACCAAATCCAACTATTGAGGAATCTGGCAAGACAGTTGGTGTAGAGAAGGAGAAGAGTGCAGAGATCCAATTATTCACCTTCTTGGATTCCTTGGAAAATCTCTTTCTTGTGCCTATTGCAGAAGAAACACCACCAGCTGTCAAAATTGACTCCCAAACAGGAAGTCAATACCATCAAGGGCACCCCCTAGAGTTGAAAGATGTAGGGAATCTCACTGATCCCTACATTAGAGAGAACCTAAAAGACAAGCATGTCTTGTATACTTGGGGGATAATCGTATATTTGAGGCCCTTGTTTGAAGCAATTGTTATAGTTGAAGTGAGACATGCAACAATAACTCTGCGGATTGCAAGCAGTTCGCAGAAGTATCCAATGGGCACTCAGAAAGGTTAATTGCGTCCGGCTAAAAGACGTAAAAGACAGCGCTTGTTGGGAGGCAACCCAACGTTTTCAATTATGTTATTTTAATTTCAGTCTTTAGTTTATTTTATTTTGTCTAGAACAATCTCACGGTCATGGGGTCTTGTGTTTGAGCTGTGATTGATAGGTACTGAGGAATCAAGAGCGAAAGCGAAAAAGCAAGGATTTCGAAAGCGGGTAAGCGCTTGCGCCAGATCGGCGCGGCGCAAAAGATCTGAAACGAGTTCGGAGGTTTAAGCCGCGCTCCGGCGAGCAGGCGGTGGAATTCGCAGTTAGCGATTTAGCGCCCGCCAGAGCGGCCGCGCGAAAGTCGAAGAGCGCAGATGTTTAGCCGCGCGGCTAAAAGCGAACGCACGGCGGGAATCCGTAAATTTAAAACGCCCAAAAAATCAGATTTTCCCCAATTCCAACTTCCAAAACCTAACCTTCCCTCTCCAAAACCCACGAAATTCGGAAATTTGCCCACAAAACCTCCACAAATCCAACCCAACCACAACCTAAACTCTTAAATTCCCAAAAAAAAAAAAAAAAAAAAAAAAAAAAACCACAAATATATCAAACAACAAAGCACCAATCCAAAGCCAAAACCCACCAATTTAAAAAAAAACAAGCTTTTGTCTTCTCATCAAAATGTAATCCCAATATTTGTTCTTGAATCCTTTCACTGAAGTCATAGGAGGTAGTAGTTGGGAAGAGTATTGTAGTTGGAGTAGTTTGGGTACTGAAAAGTTGGTTGTGAAGTTGGAGAAAAGAGTAGAAAAAGAGGTTGTGGGCAGTGTTGAAGTTTGGGGGTGTTGTCGCTGCTAGTTGTTGAGTGTATAGGAGACATTGTGCCACAAAAATTAGAAGCTGCAGATTTTGTTTATAAATGGCCACCAGAAAGAGAAGAGGATCCACATCCACCCCAACCCCACAATACGATGAAAATAGATTTGTGAGTTACCAGGCCTTCCAAAGATACAAAAGGCTTGATACCAGGCCCGTAATTCCAGAAAGGGGAATGGATTACCAAAGGGGATCTATGGGAGGAAGACGTTTATGAGCCCATCCGGCTATGATAGAGCTAAGGGTGGAAGAGATTTGTCAATCCGAGAAGATAAAACCAGTGAATACAACAATAGTGCGGGAATTTTATGCAAACTTTCCGAGAGGACAGAAAGGGTGCTTTGTAAGGAAATTATATGCACAGTGCGAAGCAATAAATACAACGCTAAAAAGCAGTTGATGTTGAAGAAAGTAGCGATTGGAACCATTTTAGAACATGGTCTAGAAGCGGAACAACATTGATGGAATAATATCGCGAACACGATGAAGCTACCACAGAATTTGCTTTTGAGATCGGAAGGAATGGATCTAGAAACCGGCGGTGCCAATTCAACAAGGCGCCAAGGCTTGGTGTATTTACGTCGATGCCGCATGATTCCATCTACGCACTTCACGAGTGCGTAAGCGAGATTAAGTTGATTTATGGAATTATGAGGCGATAATTGATGTGGGAAAGAGATAGTGCAGAGCATCGAAGAAATCGGCGAGTTGGTGACAAGTGGATTGGGACACGGTTCACTTATTACCGCCTATGCCACATGAGTGCGATCCACAACTACCCACGGATACTCATGAAAGAAACCAGCTGCCGGTGTCCCATGGGATAGTGCACTCTTTTCGCACCCGGCCCCGGCGGGCGAAGAGTACAACCCAGCGGCAGCCAACAACAATGCAGAGGCAACCATGGATGAAGATGAGCACGAAATAGGGGCTCATATGAGCGAGACCTAGCCACCGGCCAACCACAAGCGAGAACCTTGAGGCCACAATAGGGCAATTGTACCAACACGAAGGAGATGATGCGGACCTTGCAAGCGATGGTACAAGGATTAAAGAAACAAGGCAACAAATCGGCCAGTGAGTGCCTTGTTCAACCAATGGTCGATCATTATCCGCCACCACCACCATTTTAGCCAAAGTTTGTAAGTGTCGTTTTCTTTTACTGTCTTTGAGTCTACACACATTAGGGGCAATGTGTGATTTAAGTTTGGGGGTGTGTTTTTGTGTTTTAGTTTTTATTTGTGTGTCATGTTATGTTTTATTTAAATTTTTCTATTTGTTTTATGTTTATTTTGAGTCACCAAATTTTTTTCTTTCTTAGTCATAATTGCTGTCAAAGATCATGTATCTTTGTAGTTGCTAGAAACACCTAATGAAGTAAGGTGGAATAATGTAAAGGAATTGAAGCAACTATCTAAACACTTAGGTTAGATATGCCAAAAGCTCACATAACTGTCTATTTGGAGTTTCTTGCTTAAGTTATGCATGCTAAATGATAAATGCTTATGTGTTATGAGTGCTTGCTATTTGAGGCGAAATAGTTAGGATATGCATGTTAGGAGATGACTCGCATTTCTTTGATAGCCAATTCTTACCATTCTTTTCTACCGCACTTTAAAAATATCCCTAGTCACCCATTGAGCCTAAATTTGAAACTTCTTCTTTGACACCCCATATTCCCACAAAATTGTGCCATAAGTGAAAATATGAAATTGTGGAGTACATTGTGTTAAAAGAAGAAACAAAAAGAGTGAACAAGTTTGAGGCACCCAATGGAAAAGTAATAAGAAGAGGCAAAAGCCTAAGTTTGGGGATGCCTATTTGTATAATACACTTCACTCTCCCAAAACAAAAGGGAATGATAGAATTGAAGTGAAGGAAAGAATCAAAAGAAAAGGGAAAAATTGAAAAGCCAAAGAGCTTATAGTGCAGAAAAATGAGTCTAAATGCATATCTTTACCAACCCCTACCTAAGCCTACATTACAACCTCAAAGTCCTCAAGATCTCTTTTATGCATATCCAGAATTAGTGGAGAATAGCAAGTAAGCATGCCATAGGAATTATTGAATTTATATGCATGATTTAGTATATTGACTTCCATTTAAGCATGATAAGTATGAGTTTGCGAAATATCTAGCTCAATGTGTTGAAATTCCATGCTATATGTTCCTGCGTATTATTCGCTAACCTTCATGTTTTTCTAGTTAACATCTATGCAAAGAAAAGTGATTAATGACAGAGTCCTTTATTTTTCATTCTTTTGAGTCTTTTATTGTATTTCTTTCTATCTTTGCTCGAAGCGAGCAAAGGTTAAGTTGAGGGTATTTGATCGGTGTATTTTATATACACCTTTTGAGTCTGTTTTAGTTAGTCTTTTGTCCCATTTTGCACATATAAATGTCGTATTAGGATAGTTTTTCTTTCTATTGAGTCAAAGTGGTTGAAATGGCCAAATGGCGGAAAAGGAGCAAAAAGAGGGCAAAAGAGGAAGTCTTAGAGTGAAACGGAGAAAGTGGCAAGCAGTGAAATCGGACTGCGCGGCTCCTCGAAGCGGGCGCGGCGCCTATTATTCAGAGAAGCTGCAGAAGATTCAGTGGCGCGCCTCGAAGACGAAAGCAGGGCGCGGCGCTAAACATCAGAAGCCACAGAGTTGCAGCGCGCTGCGCCGAACAGCGAATATCGGGCGCGCGCAAAACACCGGTATTGCAGAACTTTAGGCGCGCGCTGCCACAGTGCGGAACAATGGCGGAAAAATTAGGTCTTTTGACGGATTTTTGGGCCAGGCCTGCAGGGAAAAGAAGGAGGCGTTTTTTACCTATAAAAGGAGAACCCTAGGCAGTTGTAAAGGGTTCCCTTTCTTGCCAAACACAAGGTTTTCTTGCCTAGGAGATTGGAGACCCAAACATTAGTAATTTCTTTTCTTTTTCTTTTCTTTAATTCAGTTTTTGCATGATGAACTTTGAATTAGTTCTTGTCATATTCATGGCTAGGAACTAATTCTCTTATAGGGCTTTCTATGTTGAATTCTTGAACCTTATGTTATAAAGTAATGCATGCTTATGGTTATTATTCTTATTGAGAGATCTATCCAATAATTGAGTTGAATTCTTGGTAGCTAATTGACAACTAGTTATCACTATATGATTTCTAATCAGTTACGAAAAGGAGGATTGTGAATATCTTTGTAAGTTGGGTGAAACGGTCTCGAGTTGGGGATGAAAATACCTCAATTAGATTTGTAAGCGTTGATGAGAGGCTTAACAACCTAATTTTGCGCATTGTGCGTGACGGCCAACTAGGTTTTTGTGCTTAATCCTCCTATAGAGTTACCCTTATCGTGAAAGTTAGGTAAGGAACAATCGGGTTGAGTGTTTATATAACCCTAACGGGAGTATAAAACGATTTCGTAAACCTGCTTTCTCCAAAAGAAGAACACCATAAGTAATGCATTAACAAGTAACATAAGCGGATAGTAAGGATACATAGAAGCCCTATTCTCATCACATCTGAAGTAATTCTTTATATTTATTTATCTTTAATAATTCTTAGTTATAAACAACCAATCAAGCATTAATCCACCAAATAGATACTAGAAAATAGACAATTGGTACTTGAACCCTAATCCCAGAGGACGATATTCGGTCTTATCTAAGACTATACTACTTGATACGATAACGTGCACTTGCGTTTAAAAGTGTGTGCATCTAATCGCGCATCACATGTCTACACCGATGCAGTATTCCGGGGGCATGTGGCCATGCGGCCTTGTTATTATTGTTGCATCATGGACATGTCTACACCGAGGCAGTATTCCGGGGGCATGCGGCCATGATGCGAACAGGATGGATGTTATGGGCGTGAGACCCATAGTTATATTTGAGTGGTGACTTTGAGGGCGTGAGTCCCGACTTATCGTTTTTATGTTGCGTCGTATTTTGGTTATCATACATGTCTCCGCTTGTTAAGCTATTATGATTTCATTTACGATGTTGTGATTTCACATACTTGGTACTGCATCGACCTCCTTGGCCGCGTTCATGCCGCAGTAGAAACATCGGCCGTGGATCCTCGCCTCGTGATCTCAGTTCAGCGTTTTGGGAAGCTCCGTTTCTCCGGAGGCTTATCTTTTGGTATGTGTTCCCTGAGTTGTAGGTTCTTGTACATTCAGGGGTATGGCGGGGCCCTGTCCCGTCATAGTCGTTGTAAATCTTAGAGGTCTGTAGAACTGTAGGCGAGGTTGTAAAGGATTAAACTGTTGGGTTTTATGTATATCCGAAGGCAACTGCTTTGGTTGCTTTGTCTATTTATTATTTCTATTGTTTCATGATTCATGTTTTATTTTCCTCTGGTTTTATCTGTTGTTGTATCACTAGGGTGCCCGGGGTAAGGCACGCGAACGGGCCCGTTCGGCGTTACATCACCCCCTCGAGGCCGTGTGGCCGTGTTAGTGGTGTGTTGGACGGTTTTTGGGTGGGACAAGTGGCTTGCCACTTGTCCCATTGTTATGGTGGACAAATGGTTGGCCAACTACCCACACACATGTACCCCATCCTCACCACACACTTGCCTAGATCTTGGCCATTGATTTTCCTATAAATACCCCTTTGTGCAAGACTAATTCTTCATCCACACTTAAAGTTTCTCCAAGGCAAACACTCCCTCCATCTAGTTATTTTTCCCCCCCCCCCCTCTTGTGAAGTTCTCGTCCAACCCCCCCCCCCCACTTTGTGTAGAAATACTTCAAGTATTGTTGTATAAATCCCAAATACCTTAGCCTAAATTCCTAGTAGTATCCCAAAGTTATTTCAATACTAAGATCCCGGAAATACTACTTTATTCCAATAGTCGCAAAATGAAGCCCTAGAAAAATCTTCATAGCTTAGATGAAGTGTTAAGAGAAGTTGTTTAGAAACTTCTAAGGGTTGCTTAGAGCGGGTTGGAGCGTAAGGAAGTGGAGCTAAACGTTGCTCAGGATCGACTTATAAAACTTTGATAATTTTGGGCTTATCGAGGTAATGATCTTTATCCCCCTATTGTAATTGGAAATTACATGTTGTAGTAATGTATAGTTGAGTATACTATATGTAGAATGAATATGTATAAGAATTGAACTGTATTTACATAGAATTTGTATTCTGATGAGACTTGTAGTAGTATTGTGGAGTAGAATTGTACACGTCCGGTTAGACGTGTAACCCCCACTGGGATTGTGGGTTTGTTAGCAGGCCTCGTTAGAGGAGGCGATGGATGTGGTTGCGGGGAGGAGTCTTTGCGAATTTTCCGTAGAATAAGGAACCTGGTACTTAGAATTGTTCTACGAAGAGAGCTAGAAGTTAATAAACGTTTTATGGCCATTATAGGTTGAAGTACTACGAGTAGCGTATTCTACTTGAAGGGTGGAAAAGGCTAGCAGGATTATAGTACTGTGGAGCGTTTTGCTAATTGTCGATAATCGTCGTGAGGTATGTGAACCTCTTCCTATCCTTTCTAGCATGATATTTGTGAAATATATTTAGTGCGGTAGACGCACATGTGTTTAAAGGAAGTTGATTTCCTTTTGTGTCCTTGACTTGATTCTAAAGTTAAGTGACTTGTTATGAAATATTAAGGACTTGAATTATGTTAAAAAGTTGTAAAACCTCACTCATGAGAAATGGGTGTGTGGTCTTTTAAAGAATAAAGTTTTCTCGATTTCGAAAATGAGAATGGTTTTATCATTGGATTTAAAATGATAACTTGACTTATAAACAACTTGATTTTGGGAAAGGAGAAGTAACTTGATTTAAAGGTATAGGTTACTTGTTTTTAAAAGAGTAAGACCCTTGGTTTAAAAAGTATATTGCTACTTGACTTTAAAAAGGAAAAAGTGCCTTTGTTTTAAAGGAAGGTATAGTTTTGTCTTAAAATGGTTTAAAAAAAGAAGGCACGCTTTTGTCTTAAGATTGGTTTAAAAAGAAGGTATGGAAATTGTTTTGGTTTTACTTTGATGTCTTTTGAATTGAGTTTTAAATAATAAGAATCTTGAAGTATTTCAAAAGAGTTATGAATCATTTTTGAAATAAAAGAAATACTTGGTTTTAAAAGTTTAAGTGTTATACTAGCTTTATGGGAAGTTAGGTATAACGACTTAAGAAAGATAAAAGGAACGGTTTACTTATTTGTTTATGAAAGTCTTGTATTGATTTCTGGAAAGTGTAGTAAGATGGTTTGATAAGTAAACATGTTATAATGCTACGTGTGTTAGTGTCTCGTGGTGTTTGTGTAAGGGGGTTATTCTTGTTGTGCTTACGTTGTTAAACGATAAGCCCGTTGTACTGCTATTATATCACATACCCCCCTGACTTGTTATGATGCCGAGGACTTGCCACCCTCGATGCGAGGAATACCTCATGCGATGCATTGTGACTATGCGGGCTGCGGGAGTTCGGGATGATCACTCGGTGTGTTACCCGACGAGAAATACCTCACGCGGTGCGTGTGACTATGCGGACTGCGGAGTCGAGATGATGCGCGGGTTAGCTACCCCGATCGAGAATACCTCATGCGGGTGCAGTGTGACCTATGCGGTGCGCGGAGTTCGAGGATTAGGCACGCATAATGATACTATAGGCGATTGGCCTTGCTTGATCATTAGCGGCCTAGAAAAGACCGATTACATTATATCTATTTTTGCTCTTGTTTATCTTGTGGCACTATGTGCGGTTGAATTGGTTGTATTTGTGTGGTTTTAAAATGCTTTGATTTCATTTCATGCTACGATTTCACATACTTGGTACTGTTGTAATGACCTCCTTGAAGTGCGTTCATGCCGGTAGAGGTACACGATCGTCGATCCTCGCTCATAGGATCACGATTCAGCGTTTTGGGAAGCCCGTTTCTCGGAGGCTTATCTTTGGTATAGTCCCGTCGTTGTAGGTACTTACATTCGTGGTATGGCGGCCATGTCCGTCGTAGTTATGGTTACATTCTTAAGTGCAGTAATCTTGTTGTGGGTAGGGTTTGTAAAAGGGATGTAATTGTTCAGGTTTAATCATTTTTAGATATATGCAGAAAGGTGACCGTTTTGGTTAGCCTATTTTCTTATTGTATATCTTGTTTCATGTATATGTTTTTATTTCCGCTGATTTTCTCTGATGTTGTATCACTAGAGTGCCTGGGGTAAGGCACTAGTCACGGGCCCGGGGTCGGGTCGTGACAAAAGTGGTATCAGAGCAGTTAATCCTCGGAAAGTGTCTACAGACCGTATCTAGTAGAGTCTTGATTATCGGTGTGTTGTGCACCACACCTATAATCAGGAGGCTGCAGGATATTTAGGATTGGTTTCCATTCTTCTCACTCTGAGATCGTGCCTTAGAGATGTATTATAAGTTGGACTCCCTCTGACATATTCTTTTCACCCGTTATGCCTCTACGCAAGGCAACCAGAGCCCAGGAGGGCAATGCAGCAGAGGGAGCTGCGAGTAGAGCAGCAGCGGGTTACGAGGGCACATGCCTGGTCATTACCTGAGATAGTACTTGACAGCGAGTTTTATGACGCCGCTAGCCCATCAGAGTTTAAAGCGGCGATTGCTCACCGAGACCACGATACTGAGCCTCTAGTCAGCGGCGAGAGCAGGATATGAGTTACAAGGAGATGTCGATTACTAGCTAGTCGGTGGTAGGAATGAGGACGACGGAGCCGTGGTTCCGCGATACGATAGTTCACCAGATCCGATAGTTTTGAGGCTTGGGACTTCTTGAGTCTACCATCCGCTGAGTTCTATGGATCGAAGCGAGAAGATCCTCGGGAGTTTATTCGACGATTCTGGATCATGAGAATGACAAGGCTTGAGACACGATCGGTGGTCTTAGGTTCGCATCGGTGCATGATGCTATGATCGGCCGGTTTGATTCATGGGAACTATCCCGGGGTAAGCATGCGCCTCCAGCTGGTTGGGACGAGTTCTCAGAGGCATTTCTTACACACTTCTTGCCCTCGCATGATGAGAGCTCGGGCGAATAGATTTATGATGTTAAGCGAAGCAGGCGGACGGTTCGGGAATATAATATGTAGTTAGACTCATTGGCTCGTTATGTCCCCGCTTTAGTGGCAGATATGGAGGATAGAGTGCACCGATATGTCACAGGACTTGACGATTATCTAGTAGAGAGTTGTACAGGAGTAGCTCTTCAGGTAGCATGGACTTTGCCGCGTCTGAGCTTATGCATAGCGAGGAGCGTAGAGATCGGCGAATTAACCAAGATCGCGAAGAGGCGGAACAGCGAGGTCCTTTGGTAACTTTCGGCGAACCTTCTCGTGGCCAGATCGTTATGCGCCTCGCCCGATGAGTGGTCCTCCACGGATTCGGGGCGTTCGGTATGGAGGAGTTGTTGAGCTCGTGGTTTAGTTCACGATTTACATAGGTTCTAGCCAACCGATTGATTTTCCTCGTTGTTCACTATGTGGTAGGCATCATTCCCGGAAATGTCATCTTATTACTAATGCTTGTTTTACCAGCGGCCGTCAGGGCCATGTGAGGAGAGAATGTCCTAGTAGGAGGGATACAGGTGGGATGACTTAGCCTACCCAGTCGATTCGGGTTCGATGGATCGGAGAGGAAGGGTGTTAGCGAGGAGGCCACCCGCTCGGTATGGCCGTTGTGGTAGGTGTTCTTTTGGGGAGTGTCGTACTACTTCGATAACTTGTTATGCTTGCGGCCAGCAGGGCCATTTTGCGAGAAATTGTCCGACCAAAGGTGGCGCGGATGTTACGACTCAGCCTTTGGGATCAGTGGCTGGTTCATCACCTTCTGTAGTTATGCGTCCAGCAGAGCAGGATTTGATTAGAGCGACAAAGGGAAAGTGAGCGATGAGTTCTGAGATATCTTCAGCCTTGAGAGACTTGTTTAGGTCGTTATGGTAGATACATGTGGAGTGCTATGTTCGGTTAGCATTGTGTAAGTTGTGATTAGAAAACATGGGTAGTTGAAAAGGGTAAGTCTGGGGATGAGAAAATGGGGAGCCTTAGAATTTATAACAGTTGGGACCTTGGATGCAAGGCCGTCCTGAGTGGATGATTTTACGGTTGGTCTTTGTCGAAGTACTCGATATACGTGGTGTATTTGTGTGATAATTCCATGGGTAGTGTGAGATGGAAGTGGTAGATTTCATGACGTGAACTGGTAAGATTGTTCCGGATCGGGGAACGAGAGTTTAGTACGAAGTGGGTCGGGTTGAGGCCATATCGCGAGTCAACCCGCAGCCCGGAATGTGGTGGGGTCAGTTTGAGGTGGTCCCGCTAGATGATAGGGTCACGAGGGTGTTAATCCCAAGTTAGGTAACCATCGTACGAGTTCGTGGATGCGTTCGACCAGTAGCCGGGTCGATGAGGTCAGCCCATCTTGTCTTTCAGTTAGGATTGTTTACTCGGCGGAGGGTTATGCAAGATGTTATCAGGAAGGTTGTAAAGGGCATGGTTCCTACTTTTATTTTATGGCAGGCAGTGGAGCCCAGTTTATGGCTATTTCTTTTTCGGGAGGTTTTACCAGGCGGGGTTAGGAACTCAGGTGAGTCTCAGTATTGCATTCACCCTCGGGCCGACGGACGAACGGCGCATTTTATCCAGACATTTGAGGACAGGTTACGGGCCGGTGTTTTGATTTCAGGAGTAGCTGTGAGGATTATTTGCCTCTTGTTGAGTGAGTATTATATAGCTACCATTTCAGTATTCGGATGGTGCCTTATGAAGCCTTGTATGGGCGGAAGTGTAGGTTGCCGGTCGATTGGTTCGATGTTGGCAAGGTTCAGATAGTTGGTCCCCACTTGTTTCAGCAGGATGTGGACAAGGTGAAGCTTATCCAGAAGAAGTTATTAGCAGCTCAGAGTCAACAGAAGTCGTGTGGATAATCGGCGTCGACACTTGGAGTTCAGGTTGACGGTGGGTCTTCTTGAAGGTACCACCCCGGAAGGGTGTGACGAGATTTGGATAGCAGGGGAAACTTAGCCCGAGGTACTTTGGGCATTTTCAGATCGTTTGTAAAATAGGCCAGGTTGCCTATAAGTTAGCACTGCCGTCCGACTTAGGAGACAGTACGTCCGGTCTCCCAGGTTGCTATGTTTCGAAAGAGTATCGGAGATCCATCAGTGTTCCCGATTAATGATGACCAAGTTAGAGATAGTAACCCGAGATTTTGAAAGCGAAGCAATGAAATGTAGTGCGTATAGTAGGAAGAGTTTGAGTGTACGAGAAGGGTACGACGAGTAAGAAAAGAGGCGTAGATGTGTTAAGAAGATGGAAGTGTCCTTTTTATAAGTAAAGATGTGAAGAAAGTATCCTTTAGACCATGGGTGGAGCTAATGGTATTGTTATACGCTTTAGAGATGATTCTTCGTTGGCTTGGATGTGCGTTTTTGCGAGTATGTTGTATTATGGCCATGTGTGGCATAAATGGTTTAAATAGCATAGTAGGGAAGACTATCACAACACAGTGTGCTTGGAGACTTAGAAGGAACATTCGGGACGAATGTTTCTAAGGGGGGAAGAATGTTACACCCCGTAGTTCCAGAGTATGTATACGAGGACATACATACGAGAATACGACATTAAAATTTGAAAGGAAGAAAGATGTGATTTTTCGACGGAAAAGTTTCCGGATCTTGTGAAGGAAAAAGGTTCGTTAATGGGAATTGGATTCCCGGATTCGGTATTCGGACTTTTTGGAATTTTTGAGAATTATGGAATTTTATTTCCGAAATTGGTCACGTGGGGCCCACGGGAGAATTTACGGTTTTGTGGGGCCCACTTTATTTTCGGTTTTTTGGCATTACGGATATTTTCGGAAGACAGATTATTTTGGATGAGTAGGGGGGAGACACGTGTCACCCCTGAGGCCGTGTGGGCGATTGTTAGTGGTGTGTTGGGCGGTTTTGGGTGGGACAAGTGGCTTGCCACTTGTCCCATCATAGTGGACAAATGGTTGGCCAACTACCCACATGTACCCCATCCTCACCACACACTTGCCTAGATCTTGGCCATTGATTTTCCTATAAATACCCTTTGTGCAAGACTAATTCTTCATCCACACTTAAAGTTTCTCAAGGCAAACACTCCTCCTCTAGTTGTTTTTCGCCCCTCTTGTGAAGTTCTCGTCCAACCTCCCCCACGTTGTGTAGAAATACTTCAAGTATTGTTGTATAAATCCCAAATACCTTAGCCTAAATTCCTAGTAGTATCCCAAAGTTATTTCAATACTAAGAGCCCGGGAATACTACTTTATTCCAATAGTCGCAAAATGAAGCCCTAGAAAAATCTTCATAGCTTAGATGAAGTGTTAAGAGAAGTTGTTTAGAAACTTCTAAGGGTTGCTTGGAGCGGGTTGGAGCGTAAGGAAGTGGAGCTAAACGTTGCTCAGGATCAACTTATAAAACTTGGATAATTTTGGGCTTATCGAGGTAATGATCTTTAACCCCCTATTGTAATTGGAAATTACATGTTGTAGTAATGTATAGTTGAGTATACTATATGTAGAATGAATATGGATAAGAATTGAACTGTATTTACATAGGACTGTATTTACAGTAGACTTGTAGTATTATTGTGGAGTAGAATTGTACGTCAGGTTAGGCGTGTAACCCCACGGATTGTTGGTTTGTTAGCGGGCCTCGTTAGAGGAGGAGATTTATGTGGTTGCGGGAGTCTGCCGAATTTTCCGTAGAATAAGGAACGGTACTTAGAATTGTTCTCTGAAGAGAGCTAGAAGTTAATAAACGTTTTATGGCCATTATAGGTTGAAGTACTACAGTAGCGTATTCTACTTGAAGGGTGGAAAAGGCTAGCGGGATTATAGTCTTGTGGGCGTTTTGCTAATTGTCGATAATCGTCGCGAGGTATGTGAACCTCTTCCTATCCTTTCTAGCATGATATTTGTGAAATATATTTAGTGCGGTGACGACGCGTGTGTTTAAAGGAAGTTGATTTTCCTTTTGTGTCCTTGACTTGATTCCAAAGTTAAGTGACTTGTTATGAAATATTAAGGACTTGAATTATGTTAAAAAATTGTAAAACCTCACTCATGAGCAATGGGTGTGTGGTCTTTTAAAGAATAAAGTTATCTTGATTTCGAAAATGAGAATGGTTTTATCATTGGATTTAAAATGATAACTTGACTTATAAACAACTTGATTTTGGGAAAGGAGAAGTAACTTGATTTAAAGGTATAAGTTACTTGTTTTTAAAAGAGTAAGACCCTTGGTTTAAAAAGTATATTGCTACTTGACTTTAAAAAGGAAAAAGTGCCTTTGTTTTAAAGGAAGGTATAGTTTTGTCTTAAAATGGTTTAAAAAAAAAAGGCACGCTTTTGTCTTAAGATTGGTTTAAAAAGAAGGTATGGAAATTGTTTTGGTTTTACTTTGATGTCTTTTGACTTGAGTTTTAAATAATAAGAATCTTGAAGTATTTCAAAAGAGTTATGAATCATTTTGAAATAAAAGAAATACTTGGTTTTAAAAGCTTAAGTGTTATACTAGCTTTATGGGAAGTTAGGTATAACGACTTAAGAAAGATAAAAGGAACGATTTACTTATTTGTTTATGAAAGTCTTGTATTGATTTCTGGAAAGTGTAGTAAGATGGTTTGATAAGTAAACATGTTATGATGCTACGTGTGTTAGTGTCTCGTGGTGTTTGTGTAAGGGGGTTATTCTTGTTGTGCTTACGTTGTTAAACGATAAGCCCGTTGTACTGCTATTATATCACATACCCCCCTGACTTGTTTTGATGCCAAGGACTTGCCACCCTCGATGCGAGGAATACCTCATGCGGTCTGTGTGACTATGCGGAGCTGCGGGAGTTCCAGGATGATAACTCCGGGTGTGTTACCCGATGCGAGGAATACCTCATGCGATGCAGTGACTATGCGGATGCGGGAGTCGAGGATGATCTGCGGGTTAGCTACCCCGATGCGAGGAATACCTCATGCGGTGCATGTGACCTATGCGGACTGCGGGAGTTCCAGGATTAGGCACGCATAATGATACTATGGGCGATTGGCCTTGCTTCGATCATTAGTGGCCTAGAAAAGACCAGTTACATTATATCTATTTTTGCTCTTGTTTATGTTGTGGCACTATGTGCGGTTGAATTGGTTGTATTTGTAAGTGGTTTTAAAAATGCTTTGATTTCATTTCAAGATGCTACGATTTCACATACTTGGTACTGTTGTCGACCTCCTTCGAGGTGCGTTCATGCCTCGGTAGAAATACACGATCGTCGATCCTCGCTCATGGATCACGATTCACATTTTGGGAAGCTCGTTTCTCCGAGGCTTATCTTTTGGTATAGTCCCACGCGTTGTAGGTACTTACATTCGTGGGTATGGCGGGCCTGTCCATCGTAGTTATGGTTACATTCTTAGAGTGCAGTAATCTTGTTGTGGCGGGGTTTGTAAAAGGGATGAATCGCTCGAGTTTAATCATTTTTATATATATGCAGAAAGGTGACCGCTTTGGTTAGCCTATTTTCTTATTGTATATCTTGTTTCATGTATAAGTTTTATTTCCACTGATTTTCTCGATGTTGTATCACTAGGGTGCGGGTAAGGCACGATCCACGCGGTCGGGTCGTGACAGTTCGATAAGTATAGTAGGGAAGACTATCTGCAGCGCGTGTGTTTAGAGACTTAGAAGGAATATTCGGACGAATGTTTCTAAGGGGAAGAATGTTATACCCGTAGTTCGTGGTATGTATACGAAGGCGTTAAATGCGAGAATACGAAACAAAAATTGGAAAGGAAGAAAGTTGTTATTTTTCGACGGAAATGTTTCGGATTTTGTGAAGGAAAAGGTTCGTTAATGGAATTGGATTCCCAGTTTGGTATTCGGACTTTTGAAATATTTGAGAATTATGGAATTTTATTTCGGAATTGGTCACGTGGGGCCACGGGAAAATTCTGGTTTTGTGGGGCCCACTTTATTTTCGGATTTTTGGCATTGCGGATATTTTCGGAAGATGAAATATTTTTGACGAGTAGGGGGGCGACACGTGTCACCCCCATGTGGCCATGTTGGCCGAATTATTGATGGACATGTGGCATGGACGGTTTGGGTGGACAAGTGGCTAGCCAATTGTCCCAATTTTGTGGTGGACATGTGGTTGGTAGAATCCACACCCACATCTCCCCAATCTACACCACACACTTGCCTAGATCTTGGCCCTTGATTTTTCTATAAATACACCTTGGTTGCAAGACTTTATTCATCCACATTAGAGAGTTTCCAAGGCAAAAATGATACTCCCTCCCCTTAGTGAGTTCTCGTCCAACACCCCCCCCCCCCCACCTTGTGTAGAAATTCTTCAAGTGTTGTTATTATTCCAAATACCTTAGCCTAAATCCCTTGTAGTATTCCCAAGTTATCTTTATATTAAGAGCCCGAAAATACTACTTTATTCCAATAGTCACAAAGTGAAACCCTAGAAAAATCTTCATAGATGGGTGAAGTGTTAAGAAAAGTTGTTTAGAAACTTCTAAGGGTTTCTTGGAGCGGGTTGGAGCGTAAGGAAGTGGAGCTAAACGTTGCTCAGGATCGACTTATAAAACTTGGATAATTTTGGGCTTATCGAGGTAATGATCTTTATCCCCCTATTGTAATTGGAAATTACATGTTGTAGTAATGTATAGTTGAGTATACTATATTGTTACACCCCGTAATTACAGGACTTGTTTTAAGAACGTACGAAAGAACTCACAAGTGTTAAGATTTGAGACTTGTAAAAATTTATCGGAATTATGGAATTGTCGGAAAACGAATTCTTGTGACGAATGGGAGGGCGACACGTGTCACCCCCCTTAGAAAGGCCTTGGACGAAATTGCAAGGGCTTAAGGGTCATTGGACCTTTGTTGGCAAGACAAGTCTTGCAACTTGGAGCTTGAGTTTCTTGACCAAGTCAATGGACCCACAAAGGCTTGATATTTGCTTAGACCTCATCCTAGCCACCCAATTGTACACATCTTGACCCTCCATGTCCCTATATAATACTACTAGTAGTGAGACAAGCTTCCATACTTAGCAAAATTTCAAGAAAATTGGATGAACTCTTCCAAGAGCTCTCGGGTTCACCTAGAAAGGAAAAGAAAAATTTTCGTTTCTTGTTCTTTAAGCTCCACACTTTAAACCAAGGTTCATGAGTGTATTGTAAGTGTATCTCAATAGAAAAATCTCGGAAAAAGATAGTTTTCGTATTAGTCGCAAAGTGAAAACCTTGTTGCTTTCTAGGTTTTGGATTGGAAGTTTGAAGGAAAGTTGTTGGTATGGTTCTAAGGGTCTCAAGTAGCGGATTGAAGTATCTTGAAGAGGCTCTAGGTTGCTAAGGAGCGACTTGGTTGGAGTTGGATTAGGATTCGTTGAGGTATAATCTTGTTCTTTGAAAGTGTTACAAGATTATTTATATTGTTGTTAGCTATACTTGTTGCTAGCATGAAGTATATATGTTGAAGTTTGTAAGGATTATGGATTGATTGTGGCCTTGGAAATCCGAAATGTAATGTGAGCCATGTTAAGTTAGATTACAATTTGGTCGTTATTAGAATCGTCGCATGTTATTGACTTGAAGATTATAGTAGTTATTATTGGTTGCGACTTGATATCATGTTAGGCTAATAACTTGGATTGAAATGGAAATTGGATAAGAATTGATTGTTGTAGCACTTCAAGTTAGCCGAATTGGCCTAGTAAGTTGTAGTAATTTGATATCGTTGTGGGGCGGAATTTTACACGTCTAGTAGGCGTGTAATCCCCTATTGTTGATTTCATTGATTGGGCCTTAAATGTGGCGTGTTTGGTTATTGTATTCGGCCTTGAAAAAGGTGGCAAAGTAAGTAAACACCAAGGAAGTGCTGTCTGATTTTCCGTATAATTTGGCGACTTAGCACTTAGAATATTCTACGTTTGAAGTAAGAGGTTAATGGACGTATTGTGACCATTATAGGTTGAAATACTAAGTATAGCGTATCCTACTTGAAGGATGGATTAGCTATCAAGATTGAAGTACTTTGGAGCATTTTGCTACTTGTCGATAATCGTCGCAAGGTATGTGAACCTCTTCCTTCCTTTGGCATGCTTCTATGTATGGAATATACATGTGGTATCATTTCATGTTTCCTTCTACTCTTGGAAGTTAAGAGGTAGTTGTGTGATTTACTCTATGTAGAACTTTTCCTATCTTTTGAGCATGTCTAGTTGCACGTATGTAGTACGGTGAGCGTCTGACACCTTGATATCCTTTACTAGTTTTATGAATAGCCAAGTCGGGTGAGTTAGGAGATTTACTCACTTCTTTGAAAGAATAAAGGATGTCTTAAGTTTTATAAAAGTTAAGGGACTTGAAGATTTTTAAAGTATGTGATACTTGTTCCGTTTTAAACGTATAAGTCCCTTGGATAGGAAATGGTTGTGGCTAAGGCATAAAGTGAATATAACGACTTTATGGGGAGTTGGTTATATTTGCTTTATGGAAAGATAAATGACTTGATTTTAGTGAAAAAGGCAACTTGATTTTAAGGCATCAATTGCCTAAGGTTTTATAAATAAAGGAGTCACTTGAGTTCTAAAGGTTAAGGGACTAATTGTATTTCTGAAAGTTAAGAGAATTGATTTGAAAGTATTTAATACTTGGTTTCAAAAAGTAGAAGTCTCTTGGTCATAAAAAGGAATGAGTTGGTCTAAAACCAGAAAGGGTTATAACGGCTTTATGGGAAGTTGGTTATAACGGCTTTATGGAAGGTTAAGAGAATGGTTTTCTCTAATAATGTACGCAAAGAAATGATTTGAAATAAAGAAGGGCAAATTGTTTTAAAGGTACCAATTGCATAAGGTTTTTATTAAAGAAGTCACTTGATTTAGAAGCCGGTAATTGTATTTCTAAAAAGGTATTGTGACTTGTCTTGAAAGGTGGATAGGACTTGATACTATAGTTGTTAGTATCTGGGAAGTTTTATTTGAAAAAGAGTCTTTCTAAAGGAGTAGAGGTGCGTAGTACGTTGGGTTAAATTCGGGTTTATATGACATTATCGACCCGGGGAATGGGCCGCGATATACCTTCGAGCGGACTATATGACATTATCGACCCGAGAATGGGGGCGGTATACCTTCTGGCGAATATATGACATTATCGACCGAGAATGGGCGGGCAGTTATTATACCCGTATTTCCAGTATGTACGTGGGGCGTGCGTGAAAAATTTGAACTCTAAAGTGGCTTGGACGATTTATTTTGTGCACAACACCCGATTAGAGTCGTTTTTCGACGAAAAGTTTTTAAAGAATTTCGAAGGGAAAATTACGGCTATGTCATTTATAATTTTTTCGGATTTTTACGAGAGACGAAACAATTTTGACCAACCAGAGGGCGACACTTGGCACCTCTCATTGGAACGCGTTAATGGCGGAAAAGGTGGGACGATTTGGCCTTGTTTGGTCAAGGGGTTGGTAGGATATTTTGTGGTAGATGGATAAGGTGCACTTGGCATGATCTTGGCCCTACACTTGCCTTGCACTTGGCATGATCTTGGCCATTGGTTGGCCTTGGCTTGTCCTATAAATACCCCCCCTTGGAAGACTTCTTCATCCATTCCTAAACTTTCCTAAGTCTAAAATTCCTCCCTCCCTTTGTGTTGTGTTTCGTCCAACACCCCCTCTCCCCCTTAGAGAAGGACCCCTTGGCCGAGAGTACCCCCTCCCCCCTTGGCCGAGAGTACCCCCCCTCCTAGTGGGGTAGGCCGAGGGGTATACACCCCCTTTGTGGTGTTGTCTCGTATAAATATACCCCCCTATTGGTAGAAATACTCTCCATAGTATTGTTACTATACCCAAATTACCTTGGCCCTAATACCTTGTAGTATTCCAAAGATATCTCTCTACGTAGAGCCCGAAAATACTACCTTATGTCCTTTTTGTCTCAAACCGAAACCCTAAGGAAAATCTCCATAGTTAGTTGGAGTATTAAGAAGAAGTTGCGTAGAACTTCTAGAGGTTGTTTGGAGCGGGTTGGAGCACCCGGAGTAGGAGCTAAACGTTGCTCAGGATCGACTTTATGCTTGGATAATTTTGGGCTTATCGAGGTAAATAATCTTGTCCCCCTATTGTAATTGGAAATTACATGTTATAGGAATATATAGTTGAAGTATACTATATATAGAACTGAACATAACTGCGGCAATGTCTTTTGACTTAAGCTGAATTTAAAGAAGATAAGCGAGCTGTAATTACATGGGGTGTATTACGATAGACTTGTGTAGCTTTTACGTGAAGTAGAATTTGTATCGTCGGTTAGATGTATAAACCCCAGTTGGCTTGATGGCGGCCTCGATGGAGAGGAGATTTACGCAGTTGCGGGGAGGAGAGTCTTTGCCGAATTTTATGTAGAATGTTCTCTGATAAGATCTAGATGTTAATAAAGCGCCTTGTGGCCTTATAGGTTGAAGTACTATGTGGCGCGATCTACTTGGCTTAAGGAGTAGCCGACGGTTTGAGGTACTTGGAGCGTTTTGCTATTAGTCGATAATCGTCGCGAGGTATGTGAACCTCTTCCTATCTTTTCTAGCATGATATGTGTATAACTATGTAGTACGGTAGACGTACATGTGTTAAATGTATTTGATTGGTTTAAGACATAAAAGTGTTATAACGGCTTTATGGGAAGTTGGTTATAACAGCTTTATGTAGGTAAGAAAATGCTTTGTGGTTTTAAAAACTTAAGAGTTATAATAGCTTTATGGGAAGTTAGGTATAACGGCATAATAGATATAAAATGAATGATTTATTGATTTTAAAAAGTTAAGAGACTTGATCTTAAAAGATAAGAGACTTGACTTAATTAAATTAATATGAATTCTGTGTGAAACCTCATTCGTGAGTAATGAGTACTTGGTTTTTAAAAGGAATAATGTTTCTTGATTTGAAATCGAATGAGTATCGACAAACAACTGCAGCGTTAATAAAGGGAAATGTTTTGATTAATGAAGTATTATTAAAACCAGTAGAAACCTCCATCTGCATAGAAACTAAGATGAGACAAAATGATATTACATTTCCTAGATCATGGCTGCTGTAATAAGATTGTTATAAACAAGAATAACCTGCTCACATATAAGGCATAAGTTTCTCAAATCATTTTTAAAGGAGAATTATATCATTAAGTGATTAAAATTATGAACTACGAAACCTTTCGAAAATGAGAAACTTGAGTAATTGAAATTAGGCAAACTTGAACGTTTGGAAAAGAATGTTGTTACTTGATTTTACAAAGAGTAGTGTTTTGAATTACTTCAAAAGATAGTCACCCTATTTTTATATACTACGGTATTGTGTGACTTTTGAGAAAGAAGCAGATATTTTAAAGAGTTAACGTATGAAGTACTTTGGGGATAGATACCCAATCTTGTTAATCATATAGTAGAATGTACCTTGTGTGTATAACTTGATTGTGTTGGTTTGTGATAGCCTTGTAATACTTTCTTGTTGATTTAATAAGTAAACATGCTAGGATGCTACCTGTGTTAGTATCTTGTGATGTTTTGTGTAAAGGGGTTTTCCCTCGATTGCGCTTAAAGTTGTTTAATGATCAGCCGTTATGTTGGTATTATACCACTCACCTTGACTTATTTCCGAGGTTGTCGCCTCCGTCTGCGGGGTAGACTCGGTGATGCAGGACCGTGATTCGAGAATACCTCATGCGGGTCCGGGGATCCATGCGGAACTACGGAGTTCGTGTTAGTGTCGCGGCCCTTGTGGTCATGCGGTCTTTGTGGCCATGCGGATGCGAGTCGAGCGGATCTTGGGAGTAGCTACCCTCGATGCGGGGTTATACCTCATGCGGGCCTATGAGGTTGGCCTATGCGGAGTCTGCGGAGTTCGGGGCTGACGCGCATTTGATCTGCGGGTGGCGACCGGCTTTGATCATGTGGCCAGTCAGACAAATATCATGACACGATTTACGACGCTTGTTGGTGCGTAGGTGTTAGTAATCGGCTATGCCTTCGTGCCTACTGTCTTTGTTTTATTAGGACACAGGTGGGACCTGGTGTTCATGTGTATTCCTTGGTGCTTTTATATCATAAACTGCCGGCAGTGAGGAAGGTATTCCACGGGCATATTTGATGTTGTGGGCGTGAGACCCATAGTTACATTTGAGTGATGACTTTGAGGGCGTGAGTCCCTGACTTGACATATCGCTTATTTATTGTTAATCGTAGTTTGGTTATCATACATGTCTCTGCTTTATAGACTATTATGATTTCATTTCTGATATTTTCGATTTCCATACTGTACTGTTGTGCGACCTCGCCCGAGGCTGCGTTAAATCGCGAGTTGAGGTACACCGATCATTGATCCTAGCTCCGAGTCACGATTCGGCGTTTGGGAAGCTCCGTTTCTCGGAGGCTTATCGATGGTATAGTCCACTGTCGTAGTAGGTGCTACATTCGGGGTATGGCGGGGCCCTGTCCGCCATTGTTATCATGTCACTCTTGAGTGCAGTAATGCTTGTTGTGGCGAGTTGTATATAGGATGTAAGCTGTTCGGTTTTAAATTGATTTATATATGCGAAAGGCAAGTTTTATCGATTAGTATTTCATACTTCATGTTATTGCTTTATGTTCGGATTACTCGATGTTGTATCACTAGGGTGCGGGGTAAGGCACGATCCACGGGCGGGTTGGTCGTGACAATGATACCTTTGCTGCGAACTATATGACATTATCGACCGGAATGGGCGGTCGGTATACCTACGCGAACTATGTGACGATCGCGTCCAGTTGGTAGGGTAGTATAGCGCCTCGCTTAAAGGCGGATTGTACTTATGAAAGATAAGTAAGTTATATAGAAATGAACTTAATGATTTTCCTAATCGTATGCGTAAGAATGTGGCTATAACCTTTATTGAAAATGGGAAAAGATATTGATGTGAAATTAAGTTCATAAGTGGTAATGACACGGCGGGATCTGTATGTATTCTTTATACTTGTCCTGTCATTCTTTGATACGATTATGATTTGTTTCTTGTCACGTTATTTCTACATTCCATATTAAATTTTGTTGTATTGACCCTTCCGGCTGCGTTAAATGCCCGCAGTTTTAGGTACCCAGGTTGGTGATCCTTGCTCTTGGGATCTCGGTTGATTTGGGAAAAAGCTCCATTTGCTCAGGCTTATCTCTTGGTACGGTTTTCCACGGGTAGTAGATTCATGTATATTCGGGGTATGGCGGGGCCCTGTCCATACAGTTGTTATGTTAAAAATTCCTAAGTGCAGTCACGTCATGTTGTGGGTCAGTTTGTAAAGGAAAGGAGGCAACTGCTTCGGTTGTATATATTTATGTCCAGGAAGGTAGCCCTATCGGCTAACCTGTTATTTTACTTCTGTTGTTCATTTTTAAAGTTTTATGTATGTTCCGCTGATTATCTCTGATGTACACCTGTAAGGGTGCCCAGGTAGGGCACGATCGTGCTTGAGTGGTCGTGACATATATATAGAATGAATATTGATAAGAATTGAAATGTATTTACATTGGGTATTCTGATGAGCTTGTAGTATTATTGTAGGCGAGAATAGTACACGTCCGGTTAGGCGTGTAATCCCAGGAGTTGTTGGCACAGTAGCGGGCCTTGATAGTGGAGGTTATTTATGTGGTTTTGGGGAGGAGGTCTTTGAATTTTCCGTAGAATATGGAACCTTGTTCTTAGAAATGTTCTACGAAGAGATCTAGAAGTTAATAGGCGTTTATGACCACTTATAGGTTGAAGTACTCGGTAGCATATTCTACTTGAAGGGTGGAAAAGGCTAGCAGGGTTATAGTACTTTGGAGCGTTTTGCTAATTGTCGATAATCGTCGCGAGGTATGTGAACCTCTTCCTATCCTTTCTAGCATGATTGTTGTGAAATATATATAGTGCGATGAAGCCTTGCGTGTGTTTAAAGGAATTTGATTTTCCGTTTGTGTCCTTGACTTGATTCCAAAGTTAAGTGACTTGTTATGAAATATTAAGGACTTGAATTATGTTAAAAAGTTGTAAAACCTCATTCATGAGTAATGGGTGTGTGGTCTTTTAAAGAATAAAGTTATCTCGATTTCGAAAATAAGAATAGTTGTCCTTGGTTGGTTTAAAACATAAAGTGTTATAATAGATTTATGGGAAGTTATTTATAACGACTTTATGAAAACAAAAGAATGGTTTTATCATTGGATTTAAAATGATAACTTGACATTTTAAAAAGTGGAGGTTGGTTTCCTTAAAAGATATGATTTAAAGATTAGGAGACTGATTTTTGAAAGAGTAGGACACTTGGTTTAAAAGTATATTGCTACTTAACTTTAAAAAGGAAAAGTGTCTTTGTTTTAAAGGAAGGCATGGTTTTGTCTTAAAATGGATCTTTTTAAAGAGATAAAGTATGTAGTACTTTGGGGTTAAAACCCGAATTTGTTGACATCAAATAAAAGTAACTTGTGTGAGTAACTTGCCTATGTTTTGCTTGTGATAGCCTTGTAATACTTTCTTGTTGGTTTGATAAGTAAACATGTTATGATGCAACGTGTGTTAGCGTCTTGTGACGTTTGTGTAAAGGGGGTTGTTCTTGTTGTGCTTATGTTGTTTAACGATAAGCCCGTTGTGCTGGTATTATATCACTTACCCCCCTGACTTGTTATGAGCCGCGGGTTAGCTACCCCCGATGCGAGGAATACCTCATGTGGGTCCATGTGACCTATGCGGAGCTGCGGGAGTTCCAAGATGATCACTCCGGGTATGTTACGCCGATGCGAGGAATACCTCATGCGGTCCATATGAGGCCATGCGGGCTGCGGAAGTCCAGGTTGATGTCGCGGGTTAGCTACCTCCGATGCGAGGAGTACCTCATGCGGGCCTATGTGGCCTATCTTGAGTCTGCGGTGAGTTCGAGGTTAGACGCGCGCATTGATCTGCGAGGCGAGTGGCGGCGCCGATCATGTGGCGGTCTAGAAAGACCTCGTGTCTGATTTTATAGCATTATTGGTCGGTGGGTTCTAGTAGTCGGTATGCCTTCGTACTTACCCGTGCGGTTTTATTATGACACGAGTGGGACACCGTGTTCATGTGTATTCCTTGGTGTTTTTATATCATGGATGCTGGCGGTGAGGAAGGAATTCCACGGGCATGATTGATATTGTGGGCATGAGACCACGTGGTTATATTTGAGTGATGACTTTGAGGCGTGAGTCACGACTTGACATATTTGCTTACATATTGTGTATCGTAAATTGGTTATCATATATGTCTTACATTTTATATAGACTATTATGATTTCATTTACGATATTTTGATTTCACATACTTGGTACTGTTATCGACCTCCTTGGCTGCGTTAAATCTGCGCGGTAAGTACGCGATTGTCGATCCTCGCTCATAGGATCACAGTTCAGCGTTTTGGGAAGCTCCGTTTCTCCGGAGGCTTATCTTTTGGTATAGTCCCCTGTCGTTGTAGTTGTGGTTACATTCTTAGAGGTCTGTAGTACTGTTGTGGGCAGGGTTTGTAAAAAGGATAACTGTTCAGGTTTAATCATTTTTATATATATGCAGAAAGGTGACCGTTTTGGTTAACCTATTTTTCTTATTGTATATCTTGTTTCATGTGTAAGTTTTTATTTCCGCTGATTTTCTCTGATGCTGTATCACTAGGGTGCCCGGGGTAAGGCACTAGTCACGGGCCCGGGGTCGGGTCGTGACAACAATTAATTATATTAAAACAAGTAGAAACCTCCATCTGCATAGAAGCTAAGATAAGACAAAATTGTATTACATTTCCTAGATCATGGTTGCTTTAATAAGATCATTAATAACAAGTTTTGATTTTCTTAAATTCCAAAGTAAGAAGCTTGATTTATAAAAGAAAGAGACTTGAGGAATTTGAAGAGTTTTTGGTTTAAAAGAAAGGCATGGTCTTGTCTTAAATTGGTTTAAAACATAAAGTGTTATAATAGCTTTATGGGAAGTTAGTTATAACGACTTTATGAAATCAAAAGAATGGTTTTATTATTGGATTTAAAATGATAACTTGATTTTGGGAAAAGAGAAGTAACTTGGGTTTTAAAAGTATACTTGACGTTGTTTTAAAAAATGTAAGCCACTTGGTTTGAAAAGTATGAGTACTTGATTTAAACATGAACGTGTTTGGTACTACGGATATTAATATCGAGTTGTTTTTACGTAAAAAGAGATCTTTTCGAAAGAATTAAAATACGTAGTACTTTAGGGTTAAAACCCGGATTTTTGGCATAAAATGGGAGTACTTGAGTTTTTATAAACGGTGAATCAATTTACATGTTAATGAAAGTCTAAAAGTATGTTGAACTTGCCTATGCTAGTTGTGATAGCTTTTGTTGTGCGAGTATTGTATTTCTACACCACCGCGTCTCTCGATGGAGGGCCGACTGACTTGTTGTGAACTTACTTGGACGTACCAGCAGTGACGGAGGATTCCACAGGTATGCTTCCTTTATTATTGTCACATGGGCATGTCTACACCGATGAGGGATTCCGGGGGCATGTGACCATTATTGTTATTCCATGGGTAGCCTCCGAGGTTTCTTGATTCGGCCTTGGTATCTGGTAGTTGGCTCTCGTACTTGCCCCGGTCGTGGCTGATTCGGCTTTGGTGTCACGACCCGTTCCGGGGCCCGTGACTGGTGCCTTACCCGGGCACCCAAGTAGTCATACATCAGAGAAAATCAGCGGAATATAAAACAAGACATGAGATAATTGTAAATAATACAGTTTCTGAGAAAAGGGTTGCCTTTCGGCATATATATAAATAACCCAAGTTTTGCAGTTACATCCCAAATGTACAATAGGACTACAGACCTCTAAGGAAGTAAACAACTATGGCGGGACAGGGCCCCGCCATACCCTGAATGTACAAACTATCTACAATACAGGGAGATCATACCAAAAGTAGAGCCTCCGGAGAAGATGGAGCTCTGCACCAATGCAAAGAGATCCTAAGGATGTGGATCTAGCACACCTTGCCACCTGCGGCATGAGCGGCCCAGAAGGAGGTCGATACAACGGTACTAAGTATGCAGCTGTAAGTACTTAAATGAAAACATATCATTTTAAAATCGGTTTACATATAAGTATGAAACAACGAAATAACCGCGCATAGTGCCACATCATAAACAAAGCAACAATAGGTAAAGCTATGCGAGTCTTTTCTAGGCTGCGAATGATCGGCGGGGCCAATTGCAGTAGTATCACCATGCAAGCCTAATCACGGACTCCGTAGTCCGCATGGGCCACTCACAGGCCGCGTAGGGTATATAACCCCGCGTCGAGGGTAGCTACTCCTCGGCATCGTCTGGACTCGTAGTCGCATAGCCACGAGGACGCGTGAGGTATAACCCGCATCACTAACACGGAACTCCGTAGCTCCGCATAGGTCCCTGGACCCGCATGAGGTATTCTCGAATCATGGTCCCCGGACCGCTGAGTCTACCCGCGTCGGAGGCGACAACCCCGGTAATATGTCAAGAGGTGGTGATATTATACTAACATAACGACTTATCGTTAAACAACATAAGCACAATAAGAATACTCTCTTATACAAGCGTTACAAGACACTAACACACATAGCATCATATCATGTCTACTTATCAAACCATCTTATTATTCTTTTCACAAATCAATATAAGTGCATTTATAAACACATAGGCAAAGCTGTTTCTTTTATCAAGCTTAAGTGGTTATACCTAACTTCCCATAAAGCTAGTATAACTCTTAAGCACATTTAAAAACCAATTAGTTCTCTTACGTTTAAAAATGATTGATAATCTTTTGAAATGCTTTGAGATCCTTATTATTAAGCTTAAGTCGCAAGACATTCTGTAAGTATTATTCAGTTTAAGTCAAAAGACATTGCCGTAAGTATTATTCGATTAACACGTATGCGTCTAGTACTATATATATATTTTAAAATATCATGCTTTAGGAAGAATCACATACCTTCTCGTGAAAACCACGCCAAGTTGAATATGTCGTGCAGAGAAATCAACCTATAATAGTCGAACCGTCTATCAATGTTGGAACTACTGCAGCGATTCTAAGCGAGAGGGTTCTCTATCCTACGGAAAATTGGCGACACTTCCCTACGGTGAGCTACTCAAGTCTCTTGAAAAGCGATCCTAAGTAAATGCTGATTTGATTATTCTTCTTTTAAACCGCCCTACTGTGATATGATTCAATTCTATTCTTTAATATCCTTCTAAGTATTTAATACTTAATCTTATACTACAATTAAGTATTCTCTAATTCAAAATAGGGTTAGGATTATTTACCTCGGTAAGCCCAATAATATCCTAGATAAAAGTCGATCAGAGCAAGGCTTAGCTCTAAGTTATGCGCTCAGATAGCTCCAGAAACCTTAGAAGTTCTTTCTGACCTACAAGTACTAAAGGATTTGGGCTAGGGTATTTTGGGCATTATAACAATACTAGAAGGCAACTTTTCTACCAAGGAGGGGGGGTAGTGTTTCGGCTAGGCTACTTTTAGAGAGGGGGTATTCGGCCAAGACTTCACAAGGGGGGGAGAAGTGAGGCTTAGGACGATGGCTCACAAGGGAGGATGATTTAGGCTTGGAAATTTGTGATGAATAAGTCTTCAAAGAGAGGGGTATTTATAGGGAAACCAAGGGCCAAGATCAAGCCAAGTGGGGGCAAGTGGAGGGCCAAGATTTGCCCAAGTGCCCCCTAACCTACTCCTCAAATCACTCCACAAACAAAGGTCCATGTTCTATGCCCCAAAAGCCTCCCAATCGTCCAAGGCAAAAGGCCACTTGGCCGTCCACTTGAGGGTGACAAGTGTCACCTCTCGTTGTCCAAAAGGTTACGTCGCTCGGAAAAATCCGCAAAATTAGAAATGGCATGGCGGAATTTATCCTACGCGAGTTGTGTAAAACGTTTCGTCGGAAAACGATTCTTTGTGAGGGTTGTGCCCAAAAAACGTGCCATGCCTAAACTTTAAGGCCAAACTTTTGTACGTACTCCCTCGCGTACATACTCCAGAAATACGGGGTATAACATTCTCCCCTCCTTAGAAACATTCGTCCCGAATGTTCCTTCCCAAGACAGTTAACGATAAGATTCTTCATAACTTAAGCGATTTGCAAATGCCACACGGCCACGAACAACACTTAGGCATAAGCGATAATGAAGATTTACAAGTAGGAAAGTGAATTACGGAGGTGTGGGAATAGGTGAGATATACGCCTCATGTCCTCCTCGGCTTCCGCGTCATCTCCTCACGAGCTCGTTCCGCCACAAGAATTTGTGGAAGCCACGTCCGCCGTCATGAGCGCCTAACGACGATCGATTATCGCTATGGGAATCTCCTCATACGATAACCCCTCGGTCACCTGGACATCGTCAATCGGGTGTACCCTAGATGGATCCCCGATACATCTCCTCAGCATAGATACATGAAAAACCGGATGCACTGCCTCGGATCGGACGGCGGATCTAACTCATGCAACCTTGCCTACCTGCGGATAATCGAAGCGGCCCGATGTACCTTGGTGAGTTTCTTCCGAATCTCATCACACCGCTTCGTGGGTGACACGCTAGGAAAACCCAATCATGAACCTCGAACTCCAGATGCCGACGACGATGATCTGCATATGACTTCTGTCGACTCTGAGCTGTCAGCAACCTCTCCTGGATAAGCTTCACCTTATCCACTGCCTGATGCACCAAATCTGGTCCCACTAACTGCACCTCGCCCACATCGAACCAGCCTATAGGCGATCTGCACTTCCTCCCATACAAGGCCTCATGGCGCCATCCGAATCTTTGGAGTGGTAGCTATTGTGTATGCCAAACTCAACTGAGGAAAATGATCCTCCAGTACCCACGAAGTCGATAACAGGGCTCGCGACATATCCTCTGAGTGCGGATAGTGCGCTCTGCTGTCCGTCATGCGTGGATGGAATCGTTACTCGAGCTCACTGCGTCCTAAACCCTCTGGAAAGACCTCCGGAAGTTAGCGTAAGCGGGCTCCTCTATCGATATGATCGAAATAGGGACTCCATGCGATCGGCGATCTCTCGGATATATGATGCGGCATAATCCTCGGTAGAAAAAGTCGTCTGACGGGAAGAAAGTGGGCTGATTTAGTCGACTGTCGACGATAACCCATATAGAATCATGTCTCCTCGAGTGCGAGGTAATCCTGTGATGAAGTCCATGTTGATCACCTCCACTTCCGGTCGGGATCTCTATCGTGCGTAACAAACCACGGGTCTACGGTGCTCTACCTTCACTGCGACAACACGGGCGAGCTACGAACTCGAAGCGTCCTCTTCAAGCCATCCCACCAATACACGGATCTAAGGTCGTGGTACATCTTGAGTCGACCACGGATGGATGAAGTAACGCAGTGTGCTTCCCCAGAACTTTGCGAAGTCACGAAACATCTGGAACACACACGCCCTCAAACCTCGGCACCCGTGGTGCTATCTCAAGGACCGCTTGCCCTCACGAAGAGGCGTATCGCGATAACGTGTCAAAGCTGGATCCTCGAACTATTGCCTCTTACCTCCTCGGCGATGGAAGACTCGGCAACCTCGCGAACTCGAACCCCAGCTGCTATCGAGAATCAATCAAGCGGACACGAGGCTCGCTGGCGATGCAAATCACGAACCATGTCCCTCCTCTGCCTGCACATCGATGGGCTCTCCATCGACCTACGACTAGAGCATACGCCTGACATTGGCTTTGCGGGTGAGTGCAGGATATCAACATCGTAATCCTTAAGAACTCTAACCACCGTCTGTCGTAAGTTCAGCTCCTCTGGTGAAGATATCTTTGGAGGCTCTTGTGGTGCAGTAAAAATATCCACGTGAACCCCATACAAATAGTGCCTCGGATCTTGGCGTGAATCACGGTGCCCGACTCAAATCATGGGTGGGGTAGTTCCTCTCGTGTTTCTTGGTGTCGGGATGCATATGTTATATCCTGCCATGCTGCGTCAACACACATCCCAACCCGATGCACGCGTCACAATACACGACATAACCATCTGGACCCTGCGGAAGAAGAGTAAGAAGGGTGGTCGTCGGTCTCTCTTTCGACAGCTGGAAACCACTGCTCCAAGCATCGATCCGGCAAACTTGTTTGCCACGAGTCGGCCTAGTCAATGGTGCGAGATAGAAGCAAACTTCTCCACGAACCGCCGATAATATCCTGCAAGGCCCGAGAAAGCTGCGAACCTGCAGCCGGAGTAGTAGGTCTAGGCAAGTCCTGGCCTCGATCTTGGCGTATCCACTCGAATACCATCACCCGAACAATATGCCCAAGAAAAGCCACGAAGTCAACCAAAACTCACATTTGGAAAACTTGGCGTCTGGCTGGTCTGGAGAAGCGGCCACGGTCGCCAAATGTTACTGCATGCTCGCTCTGGCGAGAATAAACCAAGATATCATCAATGAACACTATCACAAGCGTGTCCAAAAATGGTTTGAACACTCGGTTCATCAAATCCATGAATCTGCGGAGCATTGGTCAACCAAAAGACATGACCACAGAACTCATAATGCGTCTGCAGTCGGAATGCGATCCTAGGGACATCCACCTCTCGACTACTTTGATGATAGCGGCCGTAGATCAATCTTGGAGAAGCATCTCGTGCCACTGCAGTGGTCGAACAAATCATCAATCACGGGAAGGGTATCTGTATTAATGGTCACCTTGTTCATGTTATACCGTATTTCGGAGTATATGCGTAAGGAATACGTAAAAAGTCTAGCCTTAAAGTTTAGGCAAAGCGTTTTTGGGCACAACTCACAAAGCGAATAGTTTTCCGATGAAGCGTTTCCACGCTTTCGTAGGGTAAATTCCTATGCCATTTCTAATTTTGCGGATTTTTAGAGGCGAAACATTTTGGACCAGCGGGAGGCGACACTTGGCACCCTCCAATTTGTGGACTTGAAATCGTCCATTGGGCCGAATTGAAGACCATTGGTACGTTTTGTGCCTTGTGCACAATCAAGGAGTTGGTAGGATATTTGTGTATAGTTAATCCTCACCCTACACTTGCACTTGTCTTAATCTTGGCCATTGGTTGGCCACTTCTTGACCTATAAATACCCCTTAGAGATGAAGAGTTCTTCATCCACAAATCTTTCAAGTCTTGAAAATCCTCTCCTCTCCCTTTGTAGCCTTTTAGTCCAACACCTCCACTCCCTTGTGAAGGCCCTTGGCGAATACCCCTAGCCTAGCCAAAAATCTACCCCCTCCATTGGTAGAAAATTTGTCTTCTAGTATGGTTATAATGCCCAAAATACCCTAGCCCAAATCCCTTAGTACTTAGTAGAAGTTGTGAAGAACTTCTAACGTTTCTTGGAGCTACCGGAGCGTACAACTTAGGAGATTATCCTTGCTCAGGCGCGAATTTATCTAGGATATTATTGGGCTTCTTGAGGTAACAAATCCTAACCTCTTTTGAATTAGAGAATACTTCTTGTTGTAGTATTAGAATAAGTATTAAATACTTAGAAGAATATCACGAATAGAATTGAGCTATTACCACAGTAGAAGGGTTTAAAAGAAGAATAATCAAAGCGTACTTACATAGAATTTGTTTTCTGATGAACTTATATAGCTCAGGGTAGGGAAGTACTACCCAACTTTCCATAGAATTGTGAACCCCTGTTTAGAATGACCTTGAGTAGTCTTTGATAGATGTCTGCGTGACTATTATGGTGACTCTCTGCGGCGACATATTCAACTTGGCGGTGGTTTTATTTGAGAAGGTATGTGATTCTTCCTAAAGCATGATATTTTACAATATATATAGTACGGTGAGCGTACATGTGTTAAGCGAATAATAACTACGGCAATGTCTTTGACTTAAGCTGAATAACACTTACGGCGATGCCTCACGCTTAAGCTGAATAATAAAGATGCGAAAGCATTTCATAAGAATCTTGAATCATTTTTAGAAGAGAACTAGCGGTTTTAAAGCGAAGCTTAAGAGTTATACTAGCTTTATGGGAAGTTAAGTATAACACTTAAGATTGATAAAAGAAACAAGTTTGCCTATGTGTTTATAACGGACTTATGTTGAATTGTGAAAAGAATAATAAGATGGTTTGATAAGTAGACATGATATGATGCTATGTGTGTTAGTATCTTGTAACGTTCGTATAAGAGTATCCTTGTTGTGCTTATGTTGTTTAAAGATAAGTTGTTATGTTAGTGTACTATCACTCACCTCTTGAGATGATCACGGGGTTAAAGCGCCTCCGATGCGGGGTAGACTCGGCGATGCAGGACCGTGATTCGAGAATACCTCATGCGGGTCGGGGGCCTATGCGGAGCTACGAGAGTTCGAGTTAGTATGCGGGGTTATGCCTCATGCGGTCTATGTGGCCATGCGGACAACGAGTCGGGGCGATGCGAGGAGTAGCTACCCTCGATGCGGGGTTATACCTCATGCGGGCCCGTGAGTGGCCTATGCGGACTCGGGAGTCCGTGAGTTAGGCTTGCGAGTGATAATACTGGCGAGTGGCCTGCTTGAATCATTCGCAGCCTAGAAAAGACCTATTACGATTTACCTATTGTTGCTCTTGTTTGTGATGTGGCACTATGCGGTTCCAGATTGCTTCATACATATTTGTAAAGCGGTTTTAAAAAAGTGTTATGATTTCATTTAAGTACTTTCTGATTTCACATACTTAGTACATTGTCTTGACCTCCTTGAGGCTGCGTTCATGCCGCGCGGTAAGAGCGGCAGTGCTAGATCCACATTCTTAGGATCTCTACGTTGGTGTCGGGAGCTCCGTCTTTTAGGAGGCTCTACTTTTAGGTATGATCTCCTGTTGTAGATAGTTTTATGCGATCGAGGTATGGCGGGGCCTGTCCGCCATAGTTGTATATTTCCTTAAGTGCATGTAGTCATGTTATGCGATTGTCGGATGTAGCGCTAAACCATGTTTATATATTATCTTAGAAAGCGTGTTTTCTCATAAAGCGTGTCTTATTTTATAAAGCTGTTTCATGTCTTGCTTTATATTCTGCGATTACTCGATGTATGACTAATTGGGTGCCCGGTAAGGCACGATCCACGGGAACGGGCAGTCGTGACAAAAGTGGTATCAGTGTTAATCCTCGGAAAGTGTCTGACCGTATCTAGTAAGTCTTGATTATCGGTGTGTTGTGCACCACACCAATGTCGAGAGGCTATAGGATATTTAGGATTGGTTTCCATTTTCTCATTACGAGATCGTGCTTTAGAGGCGTGTTATAGGTTGGACCCTCTAACGTATTCCTTTCTGTGCTGATTATGCCTCACGTAAGGCAACCCGGGCCCGAGAAGGCAAAGCGTGAGGCGCTAGCGAGACACCCGAGTCACGAGGGCTCGAGCCCGGTCTATACGAGGCAGCGAGTTCTATGGCCGCCTTGACCCAGAGACCACATTACCCACACCTCGCATCCCCACGGCTGGGCGGAGGTTAGGAAACCTGAGAGATGGCCCGACTATTGGCTAAAGTTGTGGCCCGTCGAGAGAGAGATTGGATCGGCGATTCGGTTCGGCTCGGCTCGGTCGCGCGCGTGGTACACCCAGGCGAATAGTTTGCGACTACGAGATTTCTTGAGTTGTAGCCGAGTTTTTACTGGTCGAGGCGGAGGATGATCGCGAGGAGTTCATCCGTCGGCTACTGAAGAATCATGAGGGTGATCAAGGCCTCGGAGGCAGTCTGTGACCTTTGGTTCGCGTCGGCTCGTGATACCGCGATCGATTGGTTTGATTCATGGGAGTTATCCGGGAAACCGCAGCGTCCCGGCTACTTGGGATGAGTTCTCGAGGCTTTCCTTCACTTCTTGCCTCACGGATGAGGAGGCGCGGTGATAGATTTTTACTCACGAGGCGAGAGAGGGCCTTTGTCGGGAGTACAATGTCGAGTTTGATTCATTGGCTCGATATGTCCCGGCATTAGTAGCGAATATGGAGGATAGGGTGCACGCTATGTCACCGGCTGAAACGACTATATGGCGAGGAAGTCATGTGCGGTGTTTCTCTCGGTAGGTATGGACATTACCGCGTGCGAGCTCACGCCCTTAGATGCGAGGCGCGAAGGTCGGCGAGTGGGCGACGGCGGCGAGAAGAAGGCCGGGGCGGGAGGGTCTTACGGTGGTTGCTCGTGGTGGCGGCCTCGGCGGCGATCTGGGTCGCACCGCGGCCGGCTCGAGCACTCTGCCGTCTCGGCCGGCCCGAGTTTTGGCGGACGAGGGCGAGCGTCGAGTAGCGAGTGCGGCGTCGGGACCACCCGGTGGCCGTCACGGTAGATCCCATTCACGAAGTGTGGTACTACTTTTGGAGCTTATTACGATTGTAGCGGCCGGTCACTTTGCGGCTGTCCGGCCGAGCGGCGTGGTGGTAGGGCTCGACGCCGAGTTACATTGCGCTTCATCATCTCCTCTGATTACTCGCCCGGGCGAGGTACTCGTAGGTCGTAGTCGCGGCGAAGTCGTGGCTCGGGTCCCGATTCTAGCGGTCCTCGAGCGCATTTATGCTTTGTCGGTAAGCGGGATCGGAGGCCTCGCGATGTAAATCGCAGTACCTTATCGATTCTGGGTTTGATGTGTATGCTTTGATAGATCGGGTTACTATGTCCTATATATCTCCCCTTGTTGCTAGTAGGATGAGGATAGAGCACGAGTCCATAGACCACTTTCGAGGTAGCTACGCCGATGGGTGATTCGGTGGTAGCTCGGCGGGTATATAGAGCTTGTCTGTGACCATTTCTGATCGTCGGACCTGGCGGAAGCTTGATAGAGTTGGAGATGATTGACTTCGGCGTGATTATGGGGATGGATTGGCTAGCTTCTTGCTACGCCAATGTAAAGCTGAGAGAAAGTAATGCGGTTCCGGTTTCTGAGGCGGTTGTTGAGTGGGAGAACGCGGTATCGCCGAGGGTAGGTTTATTTCCTACCTCAAGGCTAGGAAGATGGTGCGAAGAAGGGTATATCTACCATCTCGTTCGGGTGTTTGATCTTTGAAGGCTGCGGTACCAGATTTTGATCGATTCGATGGTCGAGTTCCCGGGCGTGTTTCGAGATGACCTCGGTGTCCCTCACGAGAGGAGATCGAGTTTTGTATAGATGTGTTGCGGATACTCGGCCTATTTCCGTTCCGCCATCTGAGAATGGCACGTGCCGAGTTGAGAGAGTTGAAGGACCGGTGAGGATTTCTTTGGAGAAGGGCTTCATCGAGCCTAGTGTTTCTCACAGGCGCTGTCACACCGAAATTCGGGCGTGGTGGTGCCTTACCCGAGCACCTAGTGATACAACATCGAGAGAAAAACGCGGAAATAAAAACTTAGACATGCAACAATAGATATAATAATAAGCAGGCCAACCAAAGCGGTTGCCTTGGTATATCATAAAACACGAGCAGTTTAATCCTTTTACAACCACACTTGCGATTACTACATACCTCTAAGATTTACAACGACTATGGCGGGCGGGGCCCGCCATACCACAGATGTACAGAACCTACAACTCGGGAACACATACCAAAAGATAAGCCTCGAGAAAGCGGAGCTTCCCAACGCTGGCGAGATCTAAGGCGAGGATCCACGGCCGATGTACCTCTACTGCGGCATGAGCGCGGCCCGAAGGAGGTCGATCTGGCCAGTACAGTATGTGAAAGCGTAAATCTGCGGTTAAATCATAACGATCTATATAAAGCGGGAGACATGTATGATAACCAAAATACGATGCAACATAAGCGGCCAAGTCGAGGACTCGCCTCAAAGTCACTCGGAAATATAACTATGGGTCTCACGCCCACCACATCCATCATGTTCGCATCATGGCCACGTGCCCCGGAATCTGCGCATCGGTGTAGACATGTCCATGATGCAACAATAATAACAAGGCCGCGTGGCCACGCGTACCGAATCTGCGCCGGTGTAGGCATGCCCGTATAACCTCGATATGATATCTTGGGTGGTCAACCACGCGTGGCCCATGCCGGAATCTTGCGTCGGTGTAGACCGTCCATGTTGCGATAATAACCATATATCGGGTAATCAACGGCGCGTGGCGCGTGCCGGAATCTTGCGTCGGTGTAGACATGTCCGTATGACATCAACAATGAGCGATAATCAAAATGAAACATACGGTGGAATTCTCCATCAGCTGCCGCGTCGAGTAAGTTCTCGACAAGTCAGCGACCCTCTATCGAAGGCGGTAACACGAAATACCACGCTTGCACAACAAAGGCTATCATCACTGGCGTGAGCAAGTTTCACAACAACAAGCATAGGCAAGTTTCCAACAACAAGCATAGGCAAGTTTCACGCAACTCAAAGTACTTTCATTTTATGCCAAAGTCGGGTTTTAACCCCAAAGTACTACATCGTTAAGTTCTTTTAAAGAGATCCATTACTTATAAAAGTCACCCGATACGTAGTATTAGAATGACCAACCCACATTCCTTTTCAAAATCAAGTAACAACATTCTTTTCTAAGTTCCGGTTGCCTAGTTTGATTACTCAAGCCTCATTTTCAAATGGTTTCATAGTTCCCAAACTTAATCACTTGATTCCTTTTTAGAACAATTGAGTAATACGTGTCTCACGTGAGAGTAGGTTATTCTTGTTTACAACATTCTTATTACGACCATGATCTAGAAAATGTAATATCATTTTGTCATCTTAGTTTCTATGCGGATGGAGGTTTCTCTGGTTTTAATACGATACATCATTATTCAATACATTTTCCTTTATTAACTGCGATGATGCAGCCGATACACGTTCGATTTCGAAATCGGTAAAACATTATCCCTTTAAATAAAACCAAGTACTCATTACTCACGAATGAGGTTTCACACAACATTCATATTAAAACAAATAAGTTAAGTCTCTTATCTTATAAGATCAAGTCTCTTAACTTCTAACATCAGTAAACCATTTTCTTTACCTCTCTTAATACATTATACCTAACTCCCCATAAAGCTAGTATTTCTCTTTTTAAAACCACATAGTATTTTCTTACCTACATAAAGATGTTATAACCAACTTCCCACGTAGCGTTATAACACTTTATGTTTTAAGAACAATCAAACACGATTAACACGTATGCGTCTACCGTACTACATAGTTCACACATATCATGCTAGAAGAGATAGGAAGAGGTTCACATACCTCGCGACGATTTATCGACAATAAGCAAAATGCTCCAAGTACTACAACGCTTGCTAGCCACTTTCCACTCATCGAGTAGAATCGCTACTCTTAGTACTTCCACTATAAAGGTCACTGGCGTCTATTAACCCCAAAACACAAGTTTCTATCTTTCTCTGAAAATTAGCGGCACCTCCACATGACAGCGTAAATCCCTCTCTATCAGTAGCTACGAGCCAACCGGGGGTTTACGTCTAACGGGCGTATACAATTCTACTCGGCAATACTACACAAGTCTCTTGTCTGATCCTATGTAAATCTGATTCGATTCTTTCTTTACATTGGGCTTAAGTCAAAAGACATTGCGCACAATAATGTTGATTATATATAGTATACTCAACTATATATTCTAACATGTAATTTCCAATTACAAAGAGGGACAAGATTATTTACCTCGACAAGCCCAAAATTATCAAGTTATAATGTCGATCTGAGTAAGGTTTAGCTCTACTCAATGCGCTCAATCCGCTCCAAACAACCCTTAGAAGTTCTAACCAACTTACTCAAATCTTGACCAAGTATGAAGATTTCCTTAGGGTTTCGGTTTTGAGACTAAAAGGACAAAGGTAGTATTTAGGGCTCTACGTAAAGAGGTAACTTTTGAAATACTACTAGGTAAAGGCTAAGGTATTTTGGGCATTATAACAATACTAGGAGAGTATTTCTATACCAAAAGGGGTATTATCACGAAAACAACTAGGCTGGGGTACCCACGGCTTTCCTGAAAGGGGAGGAGGGTTTCGGCCAAGGCCAATTTTAAGGAGAGGGGCTCTTGGGCGAGAGTCAACAAGAGGAGGAGGGTTTCCAAGACTTGGAAGATTTTTGGATGAATGAAGTCTTGAGAGGGGGTATTTATAGGAAAGCCGAGGCCAATGGCGAGATCGAGCCATGTTCAAGGCAAGTGTATGGCCTTGATCAAGCCAAGTACACCCTAACCTACTCCACAAAACATTGCACCAAACAAGCCACAAAACAAGGCACAAAACAAGGCGAAACAAAGGAACGATTATGCGAGGCCAAGCGTCCTCTTGGGCGCCCAGATAAATCGTCAAGCACCCACTTGCTTCCAATGTGAGGTGACACGTATCACCCTCCGTTGGTCCCAAAATGTTTCGTCTCTCGGAAAAATCCGCAAAAATACAAAAGCGACATAGCGAATTTTCCCCTGCATGATTCTGTAAGCGTTTAGTCGAACGACTCTAGCAGGGTGTTGTGCACAAATGTCATTCGGCGAGCCACCTAGGCGGGGTGACACGTGTCACCCTCCTAATGGCCCTCATAAAGCGTCTTAGAAAAATATCCTGATGGCCAAAATCTAGAAAACAAAGTGGGCCCCAAAAGCGTAAATTTCTCAGTGGGCCCACGTGACCATTTCAGAAAATAAAATCTCAAAATTCTAATATAATCTATGAAGTCCAAATACCAAATCTGGAATCAATTCCCGTTAACGAACCTTTTTCTTCACAAATAGCAGGAAACTTTTAGTGAAAACTCAGCATCTTTCTTTCTTTCCAAATTTTTTTACGTGCTCTAAATGCGTGCGTCCTCGCATACATACCACGAGAATCGGGGTATAACATTCTCTCCTCTTAGAAACATTCGTCGAATGTTCCTTCTCAAACGGATATCGATGAAGTTCTCTAACAAGTTGCAGCGCCACGGCAGCCCGCAAAAATAACACCGTCCTCTTCCTTCCTTACTCGTCGTGCCCTTCTCGAACACTTGAACTCTCGATGCGTACCATACTTCAGTCATTACTTCCGTTCCCAAAATCTCTGGAGTCACTACCTCGAACTTGGTCATCTTACTAACCTCGAACTTCCTAAGGCCATTCCGGCCTTCTACGAACGCTTCTGGTCGAACGCGTCCACGAACTCATACGATGATCATACAAACTTGGGCCTAGCATCCTCGTGACCCTACCACCTGGCGGGACCACCCAGAACTGACCCCACCTTAATCCGGGCTGCAGGTTGACCCGTATCACGTCCTCAACCCGACCCACAATCGCGTCAAGCCCTCGTTCCCCGACACGGAACAATCCTGCTAAATCACATCATGAAAGCTACCACTTCCATCTCACACTACCCATGGACTTATCACACAAATAAAACCCACGTATACTCATTACTCGATAAAGGTCAAACATAAAGCGAATATTTTACTCAGCGACCTTACCTGCAGGTCTCGATAAATGACGATCTAGGGTTCACACTTACCATTCTACAATAACCAGGTGTCTAAATCACATTTAGCACAAAGCTATCCGAACATAACACTTAACACATCATTAACATCAATACATACAAGTATCTAAAGGGTTAAGGATATACACAAACTAGGCGGTTCGAGGCGCTAAAGCTGAGAACTTCACGCGACCTCTGCAGTGGCATGGCCCGCTCTAGTAATGCGTGCTATCCTACAGCGCTACCCACAGTGGGACAGTCTCTCGTCATATGGCCCTATTAGCGCCAAGAATAACAAGCTCCCTTGGTACTACGACCTCCCGAAATGCGGTCTACCACATCGACCACCGAGGTAGGGGTATTGCATCGGCAACGCCACTCACGGAACATCTGAAACACAGGAGCCACGACGCTCCTGAATATCCCAAGGGTCCGAAAGGCTGCGGAGGACCACTCTGCAATGGCGGAGGTACATAACTAGTCTGTTCTTTGAGGCGGTCCGCCTCGAAAGTCGCCAAAATATCCGGCCGTCTTGGCCTTACTGTGGCGGTCGCTGCGTCGATCTCTGCGCTCGCCGCACCCAGTGCATGAGCACGAATGCGGGCAATGTCATGCCGGTGAAGAAACACCCGCACAAGACTTCGGCCATATAATCATCTAGCACGGTGGCGTGGCGATGCACCTATCCTCCATATCTGCAACAAGCGCGAGGGCATATCGAGCGAAGAATCGAACTCGACATTGTACTCACGGCGGTCGCCCTCTGTCTCGATAACAAAAATTTGTCGGCCCGTGCCCTCCTCATCTGCGGAGGCAAAAGTGCGTGAAAAAGCCCCGAAAACTCATCCCATCTTGCTGGAGTGCATGCTCTCCCGGGAAAGCTCGCGAATCAAACCGATCATTGCGGTATCACGCGCGGCCGATGCGAACCGAAGGTCACGACTCGGTCTCTGAAGCCTTGATCACCGCGTGATCCTTTGTGGCGGCGGATGAACTCTGCGGATCATCCTCGGGCCTCGACCCGTAAAACTCTGGCGGGCTACAACTCGAGAAAGTCCGTAGCCTCAAACTATCTGCTCGGGTGCACCACGGTCTTCTTTGGGCCAGGCTGCGCATCCGGCTGTCGCCATATCGGCCTGACAACCACGGCCGATAAGCGGGCCATCTCGCGTGACCCGTCTCCCTGCTCGGTGTGGGGTGGAGGCTCAGTCTTGTAGTCTCATCGGCCACGGTGCGACTCTAAACCTATTTGGTCTTTGGCGGCGTCGCGAAACTTCGCCGTCGGAAGCACTGTCTCAGTCTTGGCGAACTGCGCCCTCGTACTCCTGTATCCCACTAGCGACTCCTCGGCTGCCTTGCCATTCAGGCCTTTGGTGCTTGCGGAGGCATAGCGGTAAAATGAAACACATCGGAGGGTCCGACTTACAACTCGGCTCTAAGGCGCGATCTCGGAATGAGAAGAATAGAAACCAATCCTCATGTCCTATAGCCTCACGATTATAGATGTGGTGCGACACACGATAATCAAGACTACTAGACACGATGCGTAGACACTTTCAGAGACTAAGCGCTCGATACCACTTTGTCACGCCCGAAATTGGGCGTGGTAGTGCCTTACCGGGCACCTGGTGATACAACATCGAGAGAAAAACCAGCGGAAATAAAAACTTAGACATGCAACAATAGATATAATAATAAGCAGGCCAGCAAGCGATTGCCTTGGTATATCATAAAACACGAGCAGTTTAATCCTTTTACAACCACAACTTGTACTACATACCTCTAAGATTTACAGCGACTATGGCGGACGGGGCCGCCATACCCACAGATGTACAAGAACCTGACTCGGGGAACACATGCAAAAGATAAGCCTCGGAGAAGCGGAGCTTCCCAACATTTGGCGAGATCCTAGGCGAGGATCCACGGCCGATGTACCTCTACTGCGGCATGACGCGGCCCCGAAGGAGGTCGATGCAACAGTACAGTATGTGAAAGCGTAAATCTGCGGTTAAATCATAACGATCTATATAAAGCGGGAGACATGTATGATAACCAAAATCTGATCACGACATAAGCGACCAAGTCGGGGACTCGCGCCCTCAAAGTCACCACTCAAATATAACTATGGGTCTCGCCCACCACATCCATCGTCATGTTCGCATCATGGCCACGTGCCCGGAATCTTTGCGCCGGTGTAGACATGTCCATGATGCAACAATAATAACAAGGCGCGTGGCCACGTACCGGAATCTGCGCCGGTGTAGACATGCCCGTATAACCTCAATAACAATATCTTGGGTGGTCAACCTGCGCGTAGCCACGTGCCGGAATCTTTGCGTCGGTGTAGACCGTCCATGTTGCGATAATAACCATATATCGGGTAATCAACGACGCGTGGCGCGTGCCGAGAATCTGCGTCGGTGTAGACATGTCCGTATGACATCAACAACAAGCGATAATCAAAATGGAAACATACGTGGAATTCTCCATCACTGCCCGGACGTCGAGTAAGTTCTCGACAAGTCAACGGCCTCTATCGAGAGGCGGTAACCTGAAATACCACTTGCACAATGGCTCAAGGCTATCATCCGGCGTAGGCAAGTTTCGCGACAACAAAAGCGCATAGGCAAGTTTCACAACAACAAGCATAGGCAAGTTTCACACAAAAAGTACTTTCATTTTATGCCAAAGTCGGGTTTTTAACCCCAAAGTACTACATACGTTAAGTTCTTTTAAAGAGATCCATTACTTATAAAAGTCACCCGATACGTAGTATTAGAATGACCAACCCATTCCTTTTCAAAATCAAGTAACAACATTCTTTTCCTAAGTTCGGTTTGCCTAGTTTGATTACTCAAAGCTTCTCATTTTCAAATGGTTTCATAGTTCCCAAACTTAATCACTTGATTCCTTTTTAGAACAATTGAGTAATCATGTCTCACGTGAGAGTAGGTTATTCTTGTTTACAACATTCTTATTACAATGACCATGATCTAGAAAATGTAATATCATTTTGTCTCATCTTAGTTTCTATGCGGATGGAGGTTTCTCTTGGTTTTAATACGATCGTCATTATTCAATACATTTTCCTTTATTATGCGCGGTGGTGCAATCGATACACATTCGATTTCGAAATCGATAAAACATTATCCACTTTAAATAAAACCAAGTACTCATTACTCACGAATGAGGTTTCACAAACATTCATATTAAAACAAATAAGTTAAGTCTCTTATCTTATAAGATCAAGTCCCATAACTTCTAACATCGATAAACCATTTTCTTTACCTCTCTTAAGACATTATACCTAACTCCCATAAAGCTAGTATAACTCTTTTTAAAACCACAAAGTATTTTCTTACCTACATAAAATTTGTTATAACCAACTTCCCATAAAGTAGTTATAACACTTTATGTTTTAAAACAATCAAACACAGTTAACACGTATGCGTCTACCGTACTACATAGTTCACACATATCGTGCTAGAAGAGATAGGAAGAGGTTCACATACCTCGCGACGATTTATCGACAATAAGCAAAATGCTCCAAGTACTACAACGCACTGGCCACTTTCCACTCCTCGAGTAGAATACGCTACTCTTAGTACTTCCACTATAAAAGGTCACTGGCGTCTATTAACCCCAAAACACAAGTTTCTATCTTTCTCTGAGAAAATTAGCGACACCCACATGACAGCGTAAATCTCTCTCTATCGGTAGGCTACCAAGCCAACCGGGGTTTACGTCTAACAGGACGTATACAATTCTACTCGGAATACTACACAAGTCTCTGCAATACTGATCCTATGTAAATACAGATTCGATTCTTTCTTTACATTGAGCTTAAGTCAAGACATTGCCGCACAATAATGTTGATTATATATAGTATACTCAACTATATATTCTAACATGTAATTTCCAATTACAAAGAGGACAAGATTATTTACCTCGACAAGCCCAAAATTATCAAGTTATAATGTCGATCTGAGTAAGGTTTAGCTCACTACTCAGTGCGCTCCAATCGCTCCAAACAACCCTTAGAAGTTCTAACCAACTTCTACTCAAATACTTGACCAATATGAAGATTTCCTTAGGGTTTCGGTTTTGAGACTAAAAGGACAAAAGGTAGTATTTAGGGCTCTACGTAAAGAGGTAACTTTTGAAATACTACTAGGTAAAGGCTAAGGTATTTTGGGCATTATAACAATACTAGGAGAGTATTTCTATACCAAAAAGGGGTATTATCTGAAAACAACTAGGCTAGGGGGTACCCATGGCTAGCACCACAGGGGAGGAGGGTTTCGACCAAGGCCAATTTTAAGGGGAGAGGGGCTCTTGGGCGAGAGTCAACAAGAGGAGGAGGGGTTTCAAGACTTGGAAGATTTTGGATGAATGAAGTCTTCAAGAGAGGGTATTTATAGGAAAGCGAAGGCCAACCGATGGCCAAGATCGAAGCCATGTTGAGGCAAGTGTATGGCCTTGATCAAGCCAAGTACACCCTAACCCTACTCCACAAAACATTGCACCAAACAAGCCACAAAACAAGGCACAAAACAAGGCCAAAACAAGGAACCGATTGTGCGAGGCCAAGCGTCCTCTTGGGCGCCCAAATCGTCAAGCACCCCACTTGCTTCTGTGAGGTGACACATATCACCCTCCGTTGGTCCAAAATGTTTCGTCTCTCGGAAAAATCCATAAAAATACAAAACGACATAGCCGAATTTTCCTCAAGTGATCAGTAAGCGTTTAGTCAACGACTCTGCAGGGTGTTGTGCACAAATGTCATTCGGCGAAGCCACCACTGGCGGGGTGACACGTGTCACCCTCTAATGGCCCTCATAAAGCGTCTTAGAAAAATATCCACAATGGCCAAAATCTAGAAAACAAAGTGGGCCCACAAAGCAGTAAATTTCTCCGTGGGCCCACGTGACCATTTCCGAAAATAAAATCTCAAAATTCTAATATAATCTATGAAGTCCAAATACCAAATCTGGGAATCCAATTCCCATTAACGAATCTTTCTTCACAAATAGCAGGAAACTTTTAAAGTGAAAACTCACATCTTTCTTTCTTTCCAAATTTTTTTTCTGTCGTGCTCTCGTACGTACGTCCTCGCATACATACCCTGAGAATACGGGGTGTAACATATTACCTCTTTTAAGCCCGAATACAATCCAAAACCTAAAGTCGATCCTTAACAACTTTAGTTAAATCTTCGACGTTTGATCCACTCCGACCCAGAAGTTCATAAACAACTTCTCTTCAATTTCCAACTTCAAAGTAGAAGAACACCTTAGGTTTTCATCTTGCGACTAACGTAAAAACGTAGTTTTTCCGGGATTTTTGTATTGAGATATCCTTAGAATGCCTTTAGGGACCTTGGGTTTGAATATTTGGATTTATGAAGCAAGATTACAAAATTTTCTTGCTTTCTAGAGAGCTTGGCCGAGAGCCTCACTTTAGGCACACAAGGTTCTTGATTTTTTTTCTAAGTGTGGAATTTGTCTTGCACTAGTAGAGAATATATACAACAATCCAGGGCTTGGATTAAACCAAATGGGTGGCTAGGATTGGTCAATAATATCAAGCCAATGTTGACTACTTGACTTAGTCAATTTTCTTCATCCAACATAAGCATGTGGAGTGTGACACGTGTCGCCCTCCCGTTGGTCCATAATATTTCGTTTTCCGAAATTTCCATAATTGGTTAAAATATCGAAAACCCACGTGACCAAATCCAAAAATAAAATTTCATAATTCTGATAAATTCCATAAGTCTCGAATAACGAATTTGAGAACCCAATTCTCATTAACAACCATTTTTCCTTCCCAAGGTTCAGAAGGATTTTCCTTAAAAATAATAATTCTTTCCTTCGTTCAAATTTTCAAGTCTTGTTTTCTTACGTACATTCTTATATACTCGTCCTGGAATTACAGGGTGTAACATTCTTCTCCCCTTAGAAACATTCATTCCCGAATGTTCTTTCGGAGCTCAATCTAAACATTTCTCGGTATAGTCTCATAAAATTACACTTAATGAAACCTAATTATGCCACATATGGCCCTAATACATCGCACATGCATATCCATCCATCATAAGACAAAAGAGGAAACAAATCCAAATTGTGCACCATCACTATTTACTCACATTCATGGCCTAAAAGGATTCTCTTTTAAATGCATTTTCTTAGTCATAACTATAAACACTTCAATTCTTTCAACCCTTGTTCTTTTCTTTTCTTACTTATCGTATTCTTCTCGTACTTCCAAACTTATTCTAGTACACGTACATAATCTCAATCATTGCTTCTGTTTTCAATTCCTTGGAGTTACTACATCAAAACTTGGTCATTATACTTAGATTCAATTTCCGTTAAGGCCCTTCTCGGTCCTCACGGCCCGGTTCTGGCGGAACGCGTCCACGAACTCGTACAACGATTAACTAGACTTGAGCCTTACACCCTCGTGACCCTATCACATAGCGGGACTACCTCCAACTGACCCCATTCTATTCCGGGCTACGGGTTGACCCGCAACAGCCCATACCCGACCCATAGTCGCACTTAATTCTCATTCTTGGTCCGAAATAAATCTTACTACCCGAGAAGGCCTTGTACATCCAAGGTCTCTGCGGTTATCAAAATTCTTAGGCTCGCAATTTCCATGTTCCAAGCCTACCTTATCAGTCCTCCGTATATGGGTAAAATAGCTTCTCATAAACTCTCAATCGTGTTGTCTCAATCACAACAACCATAATTACTCCATACGGATCTCATCCGTACAATTCTCTTAAGCATACCACGTAGATTAATTAACTAACATAGTCTTCCATTATGTCCCTAAATCATGATTTCTTAAGGGTTCATTATCTTCTCAGACAACTCATCTGTTACACCCCGTAGTTCCAGGGTATGTATGTGAGGACGTACATACGAGAATACGACAGTAATTTTGGAAAGAAAGAAAGATGTGATTTTTCGACGGAAAAGTTTCCGGTTTTTGTGAAGGAAAAAGGTTCGTTTATGGGAATTGGATTCCCAGATTTGGTATTTTGACTTCCTGGATTATATTAGAATTATGGAATTTTATTTCCGGAATTGGTCCCGTGGGGCCACTGGGAAATTTACGGTTTTGTGGGGCCCACTTTGTTTTCGAGTTTTTTCGATATTTTGGATATTTTCGGAAGATGAAATATTTTGGACGAGTAGGGGGGCGACACGTGTCACCCCCATGTGGCCAAAGTTGGTCGTCTCTTGTTGACACTTGGCTTTGGCCGAAATGGTGGGACAAGTGGCAAGCCACTTGTCCCAAGTTTTGTGTAGCCATTTGGAGGGTGGGACCCACACACACATGTCCAAATCTAGACCTCACACTTGCTTTAATCTTGGCCATTGATTGTTCTATAAATTCTGTTATGCCAGTGGTTAGAATGCATTAGGTGAGGACGTACGTACAAGTGTATATGCCCTGATTAGGGTAAGAATGATAGAATTGTTTTACGACGAAAGTTATTTCGAACCTTGTGAAGAAAATTTACGTTTTCGACGTTTTTACGACTATGGAATTTTTCCGAAAGATAAAATATTTTGGACCAATAGGAGGCGACATGTATCACCCATGGATTGGTCAGTGGGCGAAAATGGGTGGACAACTTGGCAAGACAAGTGGCGACAAGTCTTGCCAAGTTGGCATGGCTTGGACGGCAAAATGGAAGGATTTGGGCAAGTCTTGCTTAGTCAAGACTTGCCTAACTTTTGTAAGACAAGTGTGGGAAGGCTCTTACACACTTCATCTCCACCCTACACTTGTGTTAATCCCCTCCCTTGGTTGTGCTATATAAACCCCCTAAGTAGATGAAATCATCCACACTTAAACATTACAAGTCTTGGAAAATATTTTCCTCTCCCTTCATCCCTAGTTGATCTCGTCTAAACAGCCCCCTCCCCTACCTAAAGTTGTCCAAAAACTCTTAAACTTATAAGTGTTCTTCCTTAGTATGTTAGGAAGATCACCAACCAAGAGTTAGATAAGATTTTCACACCCATAGCCTCTAAAACACCACCAAAACCGAAACTGGACAGTTTTGAAGACTAAGTGTTCTTCACCTTTTGGAGTCAAATTCTTGAATAGAAGTTGGTTGGAACTTCTAAGGGTAAACTATGGTGAGTTGGAACACAAGAAATTGGAGCTAAAACACAAAGGTTTGGAGCTAAGACTTGCTTTGAAACGACTTTAAAATCTTGGATATTGTTGGGCTAGTATTAAGGTAATGCGCCTTAGACTCTTTGTGAATTTGATTGTTATGTATATATGATACTATACATATATTGGAAGTCTTTTACGGACTTGTTACTTTGGACTTCTTTTACTTATTGTTATTTTGAAGGCGAGATAGTAAACCGCGTTACCGTTTGGGCGCGTAATCCCCTTCTTTTACTTATTGTTATTTTGAAGGCGAGATAGTAAACCGCGTTACCGTTTGGGCGCGTAATCCCCTTCTTTTACTTATTGATATTTTGAAGGCGAGATAGTAAACCGCGTTACCGTTTGGGCGCGTAATCCCCTTCTTTTACTTATTGTTATTTTGAAGGCGAGATAGTAAACCGCGTTACCGTTTGGGCGCGTAATCCCCTTCTTTACTTATTATATTTATGAAGGAGAGATTGTTAATCGCGTTCCGTTTGGGCGTGTTATCCCCTTCCTTACTTATCGGAATTTTTGCGCCACGTTAGTTACTATTATCGGGTTTTGTTAAAAATGAAGAATTGAGTAAAAACGGGGGAAGTGCTGCCCGATTTTCCGTAAACTAAGAGAAGTCTCACTTAGAATAATTCCACGAAAAACTAGAGGTTAATAGTCGTGTTTTGACTATTATAGGTTGACACTTTGCACGCAACATATCCGACTTGGCAAGTGGGTTTAACCGAGGAGGTATGTGATTCTTCCTATCCCTTTGAGCATGATATTTTCCAAATATATATATAGTACGGTAGACGTACGTGTGTTAAACTGAACTTGGTTTTACTTTGATATATTTGGACTGGAGTTCTAAATAATAAGAATCTTGAGTATTTCAAAAAGAGTTATGAATCTTTTTCGGAAGAAAAGTAATACTGAGTTTTTACCAAAAAGCTTAAGGGTTATACTAGCTTTATGGAAAGTTAGGTATAACGACTTAAGAAGGATAAGAAAACGGTTTTTATTATTTGTTTATCAAATGTGTTATACCCCGTATTTCCAGAGTATGTACGTGAGGGCGTACGTACAAAAGTTTAAGCCTTAAGTAGGCAAAGGGGCGAAATTTGTTCACAACTAGCGAAAAGAATCGTTTCAGGCCAAGCGTTTTCCGGACTTTGCGAAGGGAAAAATACGGTTGCAACATTTATAATTTTTGCGGATTTTTCCGAGAGATGGAATATTTTGGACCAACGAGAGGGCGACACTTGTCACCCTCAAGTTGGCGGTTTGTGGTGGCGATTAGGTGCTCGTTTCGTGGCATGTTTTGTGGCCTAAACCATGGGTCAATGTTTGGAGTGAATTGTGGAGTAGATGGCTAGGGGGCACTTGGGCAAATCCTCACCCTCCACTTGCCCACTTGTCTTGATCTTGGCCATTGATTGGCTATAAATACCCCGTTTGTTGAAGACTTCTTCATCCACAAAAATTTCTAAGTCTTGAAAACCCTTCCCCCCTTTGGAGAGGTTCTCGTCCAAGCCTCCCCCTCCTCCCTTTGTAAGGCCTTTTGGCCGAGGTACCCCCCCTTCCTAGTGGTGCTAGCCGAGAGTACCCCCCCTACCTTGAGTTGTTCTCATAAAATACACACCCCCCCCCTTGGTAGAAAAGTATTCTCCAACTATTGTTACTATTCCAAAATACCTTGGCCCAAATACCTTGTAGTATTCCAAGGATACCCATATACTAAAAGCCCAGAAATACTATTATACTTTCCTTCAGTCACAAAAACGAAACCCTAAGGAAAACCTTCATGGTTGGTTGAAGTATTAAGAAGAAGTTGCATAGAACTTCTAAGAGTTGTTTGGAGCGGGTTGGAGCGCCCAGAGTAGGAGCTAAACGTTGCTCAGGATCGACATTTAAACTTGGATAATTTTGGGCTTATCGAGGTAAATACTCTTGACCTTCTGTTGTAATTGGAAATTACATACTGTAGTAGTATAGAAATGAATATAAGATTCATAGAAGGATATTACAGAAGAGAATTGAACTGTAATAGAAGGATATTACATAAAAGAATTGAACTGAAATCACATCAGAGGAATATTAAAGAAGAAGAATTAAACTGTACTTACATAGGACTGTATTTACAGTAGACTTGTGTAGCTTAACGGGTAAGGAAGTGCTGCCCGATTTTCCGTAGAAAAGAGAAACCCCCCCTGCTTAGAATATTCTACAGAGTAGTCTAGACATTGATAGACGTGTATGGCATTTATAGGTTGAATGTTCTGCGAGTAGCATGTCCTACTTGAAAGGTGGACAAGGCTAGCCGGGTTATAGCCGTGGAGCGTTTTGCTAATTGTCGATAATCGTCGCGAGGTATGTGATTCTTCCTATCCTCTTGAGCATGATATTTTAAAAGAATATATATAGTACGGTAGACGTACGTGTGTTAACTGGACGTGGGTTTTACTGCGATGTCTTTTGACATGAGTCTAAATAATAAGAATCTTGAATATTTCAAAAGAATTAAGAAACCTCTTTGAAAGAAGAGTAATACTTGGTTTTAAAAGCTTAAGAGTTATATTAGCTTTATGGGAAGTTAGGTATAACGACTTAAGAGAGATAAAAAGAATGGTTTATTGATTTTAGAAGTTAAGAGACTTGATCTTAAAAGATAAGAGACTTGACTTAATTATATTAATATGAATTTTGTTAAAAAGTGTGAAACCTCATTCGTGAGTAATGAGTACTTGGTTTTTAAAAGGAATAATGTTTTACTGATTTCGGAAATCAGAATAAGTATCGAACGAACCACTGCAGCGTTAATAAAAGGGAAATGTTTTGACTAATAAAGTATTTTTAAACCCAGTAGAAACCTCCATCTGCATAGAAGCTAAGATGAGACAAAATGATATTACATTTCCTAGATCATGGCTGCTTTAATAAGATTGTTATAAACAAGAATAACCTACTCACACATAAGGCATACGTTTCTCAAATGGTTTTAAAGGAGAATTATATCTTTAAGTGATTAAAACTATGAACTACGAAACCTTTCGAAAATGAGAAACTTGAGCATTTGAAATTAGGCAAACTTGAACGTTTGGAAAATAATGTTGTTACTTGATCTTTACAAAGGGAAGTGTTTTGGTTTACTTGGAAAGATAGTCACTCTATTTTTATACTACGGGTATTGTGTGACTTTTGTGAAAGAAACGGATCTTTTAAAGAGTTAATGTATGACGTACTTTGGGGATAAAAACCCAAACTTGTTAACATAAAGTAGAAAGTACCTTGTGTGAATAACTTGATTGTGTTGGTTTGTGATAGCCTTGTAATACTTTCTTGTTGATTTGATAAGTAAACATGTTAGGATGCTACGTGTGTTAGTATCTTGTGATGTTTGTGTAAAGTGGTTTCCCTTGTTGTGCTTATGTTGTTTAACGATAATTTATTATGTTAGTATTATATCACTCACCTCTTGACATGATCTGGGGTTAAGGCGCCTCCGTGCGGGTCAGGGGACCTATCTTGAGCTACGAGTTCTAGGTTAGTGTGCGGGGTTATACCTCATGCGGTCTATGTGGCCATGCGGATGCGAGTCGGGGCGATGCGGGAGTAGCTACCGATGCGGGAATACCTCATGCGGGCTACGTGAGTGGCCTATGCGGGCTGCGGGAAGTTCGGGACTAGACGCGCACATTTGATCTGCTGGCGAGTGGCGGCGATCATGTGGCGGTCTAGCAGACCTCGTGATCTGATTTATGACGCTTGTTGGTGCGTAGGTTTTAGTAGTCGGCTATGCCTTCGTACTTACCGTCACGGTTTTATTATGACACAGTGGGACACGGTGTTCATGTGTATTCCTTGGTGCTTTTATATCATGATCGGCGGTGAGGAAAGGTATTCCACGGGCATGATTGATGTTGTGGGCGTGAGACCCATAGTTATATTTGAGTGATGACTTTGAGGCGTGAGTCCACGACTTGACATGGCTTATATTATTGTGAAGCGTAGTTTGGTTATCATACATGTCTCCGCTTTATATAGACTACTATGATTTCATTTCTGATTTTTGATTTCACATACTTGGTACTGTTATCTTGACCTCCTTGGGCTGCGTTCATGCGCGGTAGATACACCAGTTGTTGATCCTCGCTCATAGGGTCACAGTTCAGCGTTTGGGAAGCTCCGTTTCTCCGGAGGCTTATCAGTGGTATAGTCCCCTGTCGTTGTAGGTACTTACATTCAGGGGTATGGCGGGGCCCTGTCCCGCCATTGTTGTCATATCATTCTTAGAAGTGCATGTAATCGTTGTGGGCGTAGTTTGTAAAGGGATGTAGCTTCGGATTTAAGTTTTTATATATATATGCCGAAAGGCAACTTTTCTCAGATAACTGTTTCACTCTTCATGTTATTTCATGTCTTGTTTTATATTCCGCTGATTACTCTGATGTATGTCTACTTGGGTGCCCGGGGTAAGGCACCAGTCACGGGCCCGGGTTCGGGTCGTGACAAAATGATTGAAATGTTGTCTGAAGGTATGGTAAGTTGGTTTGATAGACATGTTATGATGCCTCGTGTGTTAGTATCTTATGACGCCTACGTAAGGAGGTTATTCTTGTTATGATTGTATTGTTCAATGGTTAGTCGTTGTGCTCGATTCTTGTGATGATTGTATAAAGAGGTTATTCTTATTGTGCTTATGTTGTTTAACGATAAGACGTTATGTTAGTATTGTACCACCCACCTCTTGACATGTTATACCGGGGGTTAAGCTGCCCCCCGATGCGAGGAATGCCTCATGCGGGTCCAGGGGACCTATGCGGAGCTACGGGAGTTCCAGGTTAGTGTGCGAGGAATACCTCATGCGGTATATGTGGCCATGCAGACTACGAGTCGGGGCGATGCGAGAGTAGCTACCTCGATGCGAGAAATACCTCATGCGGGCCTAGGTGGCCTATGCGGTGCGAGTCCAAGATTAGGCATGCATAATGATACTATGGGCGATTGGCCTTGCTTGATCATTCGCGGCCTAGAAAAGACACATTCTGATATACCTATTATTGCTCTTGGTTGTGATGTGCACTATATGCGTTAACTCGGTTGTTTTCATACATACTTGTGAATTGGTTTTAAAAGTGTTATGGTTTTATATATGTGTATATATCATGCTTTCTGATTTCACATACTTGGTACTGTTATCGACCTCCTTGAAGTGCGTTCATGCCGCAGTAAAGGGAAGCAGTGCAGATCCTCGATCTTAGGATCTTTACTGCGTGTCGTGAGCTCCATTTTTCGGAGGCTCGACTTTTGGTATAGTTTTCCACGGTGTTGTAGATGTTTTGTACATTCGAGGTATGACGGCCCGTCCCGTCGTAGTGTTACATTTCCTTAAGTGCAGTAGTCCCGTCGCATTTTGGGATTATAGCTATTCACTATTGGGTAATGATATATATATGCCGAAAGGCAAATTTTCCTTGGATAGACTATTATTACTTTTATTATTTCATGTCTTGGTTATGTTCCGCTGGTTACTCTGATGTTTAGCTACTTGGGTGTCCGGGTAAGGCACGATCACGGGCGAGGCAGGTCGTGACAGAAGTAGTATCAGAGCAGTTAATCCTCGGAAAGTGTCTACAGACCGTGTCTAGTAGAGTCTTGATTATCGGTGTGTTGTGCACCACATCTATAATCAGTAGGCTGCAGGACATTTAGGATTGGTTTCCATTCTCCTCACTCTGAGATCGTGCCTTAGAGCGGTGTTATAGGTTGGACCTTTCTGACGAATTTCTCTTTCTTACCAGTTATGCCTCCACGTAAGGCAACCCGGGCCCAGAAGGGCAAGCGGCCAAAAGAGTCGCTAGTAGTACAGAGAGTCACGAGGGCTCAGGCCCAACCCTTACCCGAGGTGATACCTCCGACGGCGAGTTCCACGGCATCGCCGGCCCCAACAGAGTTTAGGGCCGCAGCAGAGGCTGCTAAGGCCACGGCACCGGAGCCCCCAACCCCACAGCCTGGGGCAGAGGACATGGGTTACAAGGAGATGGCCCAGTTATTGGCCAGAGTCGTGGCGAGGCACGAGGATATGATGGATCTGCAGATTCGGTCCAGTAGTACCGTGGTTCACTCGAGGTCGAGATGGTTTGAGACTTGGGACTTTACGAGTTGCGGCTAGAGTTTTATGGGTCGAGGCACGAGGATGATCCACGAGTTCATCGAGCGATTCTGACGGATCATGAGAGTGATCAAGGCGTCGTGAGACCGAGTCGATGGTCTTAGGTTCACATCGATTGCGCGATACCGCGATCGGTGGTTTGATTCTTGGAGAGCTGTCGGGAAGCGGCGCCTCGGCCGTTTGGGGCGAGTTCTCGAGGCATTTCTTGCTCACTTCTTGCCTCCGGATGAGAGAGGCACGGTAGCAGATTTTTGATGCTAAAGCGAGAGGCGCGCACGATTTGGGAGTACAATGTAGAGTTCGACTCGTTGGCTCGGTATGTCCCGCGACGGTAGCGAATATGGAGGACCGAGTGCACCGTTACATCACGGTCTTGACGACTACTTGGCGAGTCTTGCTCGGTGTAGCTCTTCACCGGGCATGGACATTGCCCGCGTGCGAGCTCATGCACTTGGATGTGAGGCGTAGAGGCGGCGGGTTGGCGGATATCGGCGAGAAGAAGGCCGGGGCAGCGAGTCCTTTGGTAGTCCTCGAGGTGGGCGACCTCGGCGAACGAGTAGATTTGCACCTCGGCCCGGCTGAGCACTCCCACACCATCTTGGGCCGACGGGTATTGATTGGCGTGTCGGGGCGGGACTTGAACTTCGGGTAGCAAAGGTGCTAACCAATCGAGACCACCTTCCTCTCAGTGTGTTCGATGTGGGAGATCCCATTTCGGGAAATGTGGTACTGCTGCGGGAGTTTGTTTCACTTGTGGCCAGCGGTAACTGCGAGACACCTTTGTCCGACTAAGGCGGCGCGAGATAGTAGAGTTCGGCTACGTGGTCTTTTGCGGATCTTCATCTCCTACGATTACTCGCCGGAGGCGGGGTTCGTAGGCGGCCAGGTCGCGGCAGTCGTGGCGGTGCTAGTTCAGCGGTCCTCGAAGCGCATTTATGCCATGTCCGGCCGCCAGACCGGGGCGTCGCCGGATGTCATCACGCAGTACTTTATCAGTTTCGTGTTGCGACGTATATGCCTTGATAGATCCAGGTTCTACCTTGTCCTATATATCCCCCTTATTGCTAGTAGGATAGGGATAGAGCCTGAGTCTATAGACCCTTTCGAGGTAGCTACGCCTGTGGGGGATTCGGTAGCAGCTGAGCAGGTATATAGAGCTTTCCCAGTGACTATATGCGATCGTCGGACCACTGGCGACTTGATAGAGTTGGATATGGCCGATTTTGATGTGATCATGGGTATGGATTGGCTAGCTTCTTGTTACGCCAATGTAGGCGTAGTAAACGATTGATGCGGTTCCGGTTTCGGGGCCGGTTGCTCAGTGGGAGGAACACTTTGTCGCCGAGGGTAAGTTTATTTCCTACCTCAAGGCGGGAAGATGGCTCGGAAGGTGTATCTACCATCTCGTCCGGTATTTGATACGAGGCGCGACACGGACCTACGATCGATTCAGATAGTCGAGTTTCGGATGTGTTCCCAGACGACCTCCCGGGTATCCCTCCGGAGAGGGAGATAGAGTTTTGCATTGATATTCGCACGATACTCGACTATATCCATTCGCCATCCGAATGGCACTGCCGATTGAAGAAGCGAAGGACCAGTGAGCGATTTCTTTGGAGAAAAGCTTCATTAGGCCTAGTGTTTCTCCACAGGGAGCGCGGTATTGTTCGTGAAGAAAAAGGATGGGGCCAGCTGCGTATGTGCGTTGATTCTGACGGTGAACAAGGTGACTATTAAACGAATACCCCCTTCCTAGGATCGATGACTTGTTCGACCAGTTGCAGGGCGCGAGATGTTTCTCTAAGATAGACCTACGATCTGGTTACCATCAGGTGCGAGTTAGGGAGTCGGATATCCCTAGGACTGCGTTAGGACCAGTGCAGGCACTATGAGTTTAAGTCATGTCTTTTCGGCGACCGATGCTCGTGGTATTCATGGATTTGATGAGCAAGTGTTCAAACCATTTTTGGATACGTTCGTCATAGTATTCATTGATGACATCTTGATTTATTCTCGCTCGGAGCAGGACCATGCATGTTATACCCCGTAGTTCTAGGGTATGTATGCGAGGACGTACGTACGAGAATACGACAGAAAGATTGGAAAGGAAGAAAGAGGCGATTTTTCCACGGAAAAGTTTCCGGTTTTTGTGAAGGAAAAAGGTTCGTTAATGGGGTGGATTCCCAGATTGGTATTCGGACTTCTGGAATATTAGAGAATTATGGAATTTTATTTTGAAAATGGTCACGTGGGGCCCACGGAGAAATTCTGATTTTGTGGGGCCGCTTTGATTTTGAGATTTTGGCCGTTTTGGATATTTTCGGAAGACAAATATTTTGGGCGAATCGGGGCGACACGTGTCACCCCATGTGGCACCTTTGGTAAATATGTTTGTCTGTGACACGGTTAAGTCGCCGAAAGCGTTTTCCACGACTTTCGTAGGGAATTTCGGCTATGTCATTTAGTATTTTTGCGGATTTTTCGAGAGGCGGAACATTTTGGACCAACGAGAGGCGGCGCGCACCTCTCATTGGTGGGCATAGTGGGCGTACGTGGGCGATTGGGAAGGCATTGTGGGAGATATTTTTGGTAGATATTTTGTGTGCAAGTTGGCTAGGTACACATGGGTGAATCTTGGCCTACACTTGCCTAACACTGTGTAATCTTGGCCATTGGTTGGCTTTCACTTGACTATAAATACCACTCCTTTGAAGACTAATTCATTCACAAATTGCCTAAGTCTTGAAAACTTCTTCCTTCCCACTTTGTGTAGTGTCTTGGCGAGAGCCCTCTCTCCCACTTGAGAGTTCCCCCACAGTGGGGGTAGAGGGTAGACACCACTCCTGAGTTGCTAGCTGGTAGGTACCCACTGCTAGGTTGTTTTAAGTATAATACCCTTTGTTGTGGTATAGAAATACTCTCAGTATTGTTATAATGCCCAAATTACCTTAGCCAGTATACCTTGTTGTATTCTAAGGTTATACCTATCTGAAAAGCCGAAATACTATTATACTTCCGTCGATCAAAACCGTAACCACAGGAAAATCTCCATAGTCAGTTGGAGTTTTGTGTAGAAGTTAGTTAGAACTTCTAAGGGTGGTTTAGAGCGGGTTGGGCGCTCGGAGTTGGAGCTAAACGATTGCCGGGATCGACTTTATACTTGGATAATTATGGGCTTATCGAGGTAACTATCTTGTCCTTTTGTAATTGGATATTACATGTTGTAGGAATATATAGTTAAAGTATCATATATATAATCAACATAGCTTGTGGCAATGTCCTTGGACTTAAGCTGAAGAAGCTGACTGTAATTACATAGGGCGGTATTCTGATGAACTTGTGTAGTAATCTTGTGGAGTAGAATTGTACCCGTTCGGGTTAGATGTATAACCCCACTGGTTGGCTTGATGGCCGGCCCGATAGAGGAGGAGATTTCTGTTGTGCGGGGAGAGTCTTTGTCGAATTTTACGTAGAATGTTCTACGAGGTTAATAGCGCGCTTGTGGCCTTATAGGTTGAAGTGCTACGTGTGGAATGATCCACTTGGCTTAGGAGTAGCCGATTGTTTGGGCGTTTGCTATTAGTCGATACTCGTCGCGAGGTATGTGAACCTCTTCCTATCTCTCCTAGCATGATATGTGTGAACTATGTAGTACGGTAGACGTACATGTGTTTGATTGTTGTAAAACATAAAGTGTTATAACGGCTTTATGGGAAGTTGGTTATAACAGCTTTATGTAGTTAAGAAAATGGGTTGTGGTTTTCGAAAGATAACTGACTTGTTATGTGTTGATGAAGAACTTGAAGTATTTCAAAAGGTTTATAAATCATTTTGAAAGAATATGTGTAGTAATGTATTTTTGAAAACTTAAGAGTTATACTAGCTTTATGGGAAGTTAGGTATAACGGCTTAAGAATGTTTCTTGATTTTGGAAATCGGGATGTGTATCGACAAACCAACTGCGGCGTTAATAAGGAAATGTCTTGAATAATTAAGTATTGGTAAAACCGAGAGAAACTTCCATCTGCATGAAGCTAGATAAGACAAAATGATATTACATTTCTAGATCATGTTCTTTGTAATAAGATTGTTATAACAAGAATATCCTACTCACATAAGGCTGATGTTTCTTAGATTGTTTAAAAGAGAATTATATTCTTGAATGAATAAGACTATGAACTACGAAACCTTTCTAAAATAAGAAACGTGAGCATTTGAAATTAGGCAAACTTGGACGTTTGGAAAATAATGTTGTTACTTGATTTTACAAAGGTGAGAGTTTTGGTTTTCTTAAAAGGACAGTCACTCTATTTTATACTACGGGTATTGTGTGACTTATGTGATAGAACGGATCTTTTAAAGATTTAATGTATGAAATGCGTTGGGGTTAGATACTCGAACTTGTTGGTAGAAAGTACCTTGGGTGAATAACTTGTTTGTATTGGTTGTGATAGCCTTGTAATACTTTCTTGTTGATATGATAAGTAAACATGTTAGGATCTTTACTTGTGTTAGTATCTTGTGATTGTTATGTAAAGGGGTCATTCTTGCGTGCTTACATTGTTAAAAGGTAAGTCCATTGTCTTTGTTATTATATCACCTACCCTCTTGTGTATCAGGGCTTGCCACCGCGATGCGGGTCTATCGGCTATCACGGTCCTTGAGACTATGCGGGCTGCGGTAGGCTCGAGATTGGTGATCATTCGGGTGTTTAGCACGATGCGGGAAATTCCTATCACGGTCTCTGAGGACTATCACGGTCCTTGAAGGGCTATGCGAGTGCGGAAGTCGGGACGGATCTGAGGTTAGGCTGCGCCGATCACGGGGTATACCTCGGGTGGTCTAGGACCGAGTTCGAGGAATACCTTATGCGGGTGCATGTGTGACCTATGCGGGCTGCGAGAGTTCGAGGAATAGACGCGCGCATTGATCTGCGGGCGATGGCGGCCGATCATGTGGTGCGGTCTAGAGACCTCGTGATCTGATTTATGGCATTTGTGATGCGGGGTCTTAGTAGTCGGCTATGCCTTCGTACTTACCGTGCGGTCTTATTGTGATGACTTTGAGGCGTGAGTCACGACTTGACATATTTGCTTATTTGTTGTGAATCGTAGTTTGATTATCATACATGTCTCGCTTTATATAGACTACTATGATTTGATTCTGATATTACTTTCTGATTTCACATACTTGGTACATGTTATGCGACCTCGCCGAAGTGCGTTCATCTGCGAGTTGAGTACATCGATCGTTGATCCTAGCTCTCGAGTCACGATTCGGCGTTTGGGAAGCTCCGTTTCTCGGAGGCTTATCGATGGTATAGTCCTGTCGTAGTAAGTGTTTACATTCGGGGTTTGGCGGGCCACTGTCCGCCATTGTGTCGTATCATTCTTAGAAGTGCATGTAATCTTGTTGTGGCGGGGTTGGTAAAAGGATTAAGTGTTCATTTGTAAAAGAGTTGATGGTTATATATATGCCGAAAGCAAGTTTTCATGATTATTGTTTTATATTTACGTTATCTCATGTTGTTGTTTTATGTTCATTGATTACTACGATGTTGTGTCACTAGGGTGCAGGGTAAGGCACGATCACGGGCTTGATTTGGTCGTGACAAAAGTGGTATCGAAGCGATTAATCCTCGGAAAGTGTCTGACCGTATCGATGAAGTCTTGATTATCGGTGTGTTGTGCACCACAATAATCGTGAGGCTATAGGATATTTAGGATTGGTTTCTATTCTTCTCACTCACGAGTCGTGCCTTAGAGGCGTGTTTTAAGTTGGACCCTCTAAACGTATTTCTTTCCTGCAGGTATGCCTCGCGTAGAGCGGCCGAGGCCGGGAGGGCAAGCGGCCGGAGGCTGAGTAGAGTTCGAGAGGGTGGCGAGCACAGCCCAATCTTTACCTAGGGTAGTGCTTCATTCGGGAGTTTTGCGGCGTCACTAGCCCGGTGAGTTTAGCACGGCGGCGGCGATTCTACTGCGGTCATGATATTTGAACCTTGATTCACGGCCAGGGAGCAGAGAATATAGATTGCGAGACAACCTTGTTACTAGCTATGGATTTGGCTGCAGAGTATACCGATGTATCGCGAGTCTTGATGACTACCTAAGAGAAGGTTGTGCAAGAGTAATCCTTGATTAGGCTTGAGCATGGCACGTATGCGGGCTTATGCGCAGTGAAAGCGTAGAGATCGACGGGATAACGAGGGCGAGAAGAGGGCGGGCGTGAGTCGCCGGTGACTTTCAAGGTGAGTATACCTTAAGTGCTATGTTACGATAGCGATGTGTTAGTTGTGATTAGAAATCATGGTGGGTTACGAGTAAGATTTTGGAGGTAGAAAGTGTGAGCCTTAGAGCTTTATCGTAGAGACCTTAGAGGTAAAGCCGTCTCGGGTAGAGGCGTATGTTTATGTTTGACCACTTATAGGAGTGCATAGTGCACGTGAAGTGTTTGGGATAAGTCCCTATGTAGTATGAAATGAAGAGGGTAGTTGAGCTAAGAAGACCGCTAGGTTTTCGTAACGTGTTTAAGTAAGATTGTTCCTTGGGAGATGGTATTTTCGCGCTTGGGTCGGGTTGAGGCTACGTGCGGGTCAACCGCGGTAGGTTTGGTGGTGGGGTCGGTTGTGGTGGTCCCTCTTTGTGTTAGGGTCATGAGGTGTTAGGCCCGTGTTTAGTTAGCGTGCAAGTTCGTGAATCGTTCGACCGATGGTCGGGCGATGGAGCGACCTATCGTGTTCTTCGGTCGGTCGTTCCTCGGCGGTGTTGATGTTATGCGGAAAGGTTGTGAGGTTGCAGGGTGCCTACCTTCACCTTATATGAACAGATGGAGCCAGTGCAGTGTTTCTCTTCGGGAGTTTGTACGAGCGGGGCTAGGAACTTCGGTGAGTCTCGTATCGCGTCGCCCTCGGGCGGTGTTTTGATTTGAGGGTATTGTGAGATCGTTGTCTCGGTTGAAGTGTTTAAGCTACCATTTCGGTGTTGGATGTCGTCTTGTAGCGCCTTGTAGAAGCGAAATGCAAGTTCTTGCGGTCGATTGGTTCGATGTTGGCGGGGTTCGAATAGTTGGTTCGAGCTTGTTCCACAGGTGTGGATAGTGAAGCTTGTCTAGAAGAAGTTACAGCGGCTCGGAGAATCGTGCGGATAATCGGCGGCGGCTTAGAGTTCGGAGTTGGCGGTCTTCTTGAAAGTACCACCGGACGGTGTGGCGAGTTTTGAAGCGAAGGAACTTAGCAGAGTTACTTTGGGCCTTTATGAGTTCATGTGAAGAATAGGCGGGTTGCTATATGTTAGCATTTGCCGTCCGAATTAGGAGGAAGGGCGTCGGTCTTTCGTATTGTTATGTTCGAAAGTATCGAAGATCCGTCGAATGTTCCCGATTGATGATGACCACGTTAGAGATAGTAACCCGAGTTTTGGATACTAAAGCGATGCTCGAAATGTGGTAAGAGTTCGAGTGTCACGAGATCCTCGGGATCATGGCGGCCGGTACCATTTGTTGGGTCGTCGAGCAAGGCTCGCGACAAAGTGACAAAAGTGGTATCGGTGACTAAGGAAGTATATTTTGACCGGGAAGAGGTATTTGTGGATGTAGAGGTGTTTCCTCGTGGACTTAGATGTAAGTTTTGCGCGAGTGTTTCCATGGCGGTATGGCGGGATTGTTCTCGTAAGTATAGTAGTGAAGACTATATTGGCGCCGCGTTTGTTTTGAGACTTAGAAGGAACATTCGGACGAATGTTTCTAAGAGAGGAGAATGTTATACCCGTAGTTCTAGGGTATGTATGCGAGGGCGTGCGTGCGAGAATCTGAGAAAGATTGGAAAGGAAGAAAGAGGCGATTTTTCCACGGAAAAGTTTCGGTTTTGTGAAGGAAAAAGGTTCGTTAATGGGGTGGATTCCCAGTTTGGTATTCGGACTTCTGGAATATTAGAGAATTATGGAATTTTATTTTGAAAATGGTCACGTGGGGCCCACGGGAGAAATTCTGATTTTGTGGGGCCGCTTTGATTTTGAGATTTTGGCCGTTTGGATATTTTTGGAAGACAAATATTTTGGGCGAATCGGGGCGACACGTGTCACCCCATGGCACCTTTGGTAGAAATATGTTTGTCTGTGACACTTTGGTTAAGTCGTTTTAAATGAAGCGTTTTCGTAGGGAATTTCCGCTATGTCATTTAGTATTTTTGCGGATTTTTCCGAGAGGCGGAACATTTGGACCAACGAGAGGCGGCGCAGCACCTCTCATTGGTGGGCATAGTGGGCGCGTACACGTGGGCGATTGGGAAGGCATTGTGGGAGATATTTTTGGTAGATATTTTGTGTGCAAGTTGGCTAGGTACACGTGGGTGAATCTTGGCCTACACTTGCCTAACACTTGGTGTAATCTTGGCCATTGGTTGGCTTTCACTTGACTATAAATACCACTCCCTTTGAAGACTAATTCATTCCTGATTGCCTAAGTCTTGAAAAGCTTCTTCCCCCTGTGTAGTGTCTTGGCGAGAGCCCCTCTCCCCCCATGGCGAGAGTTCCCCACAGTGGGGTAGGCCGAGGGTAGACACCACTCCTGAGTTGCTAGTAGGGTACCCACTGCTAGGTTGTTTCGTATAATACCCTTGTTGTGGTATAGAAATACTCTCAGTATTGTTATAATGCCCAAATTACCTTAGTAGTATACCTTGTTGTATTCTAAGGTTATACCTATCTGAAAAGCCGAAATACTATTATACTTCCGTCGATCCAAAACCGTAACCAGGAAAATCTCCATAGTCAGTTGGAGTTTGTGTAGAAGTTGGTTAGAACTTCTAAGGGTGGTTTAAAGCGGGTTGGGCGCTCGGAGTTGGAGCTAAGCGATTGCCCAGGATCGACTTTATACTTGGATAATTATGGGCTTATCGAGGTAACTATCTTGTCCCCCATTTTGAAATTGGATATTACATGTTGTAGGAATATATAGTTAAAGTATACTGTATATATATAACTGAACATAGATTGTGGCAATGTCCTTGTACTTAAGCTGAAGAAGCTGAGCTGTAATTACATGGGGCGGTATTCTGATGGACTTGTGTAGTAATCTTGTGGAGTAGAATTGTACCCGTTCGGGTTAGATGTATAACCCACTGGTTGGCTTGATAGCGGCCAGATAGAGGAGGAGATTTCTGTTGTTGTGGGGAGGTCTTTGTCGAATTTTATGTAGAATGTTCTACGAGGTTAATAAGCGCCTTGTGGCCTTATAGGTTGAAATGCTACGTGTGGAATGATCCACGGCAGGAGTAGCCCATTGTTTGGAGCGTTTTGCTATTAGTCGATACTCGTCGCGAGGTATGTGAACCTCTTCCTATCTCTCCTAGCATGATATGTGTGAACTATGTAGTACGGTGAGCGTCGTGTGTTTGATTGTTGTAAAACATAAAGTGTTATAACGGCTTTATGGGAAGTTGGTTATAACAGCTTTATGTAGTTAAGAAAATGGGTTGTGGTTTTCGAAAGATAACTGACTTGTTATGTGTTGATGAAGAACTTGAAGTATTTCAAAAGGTTTATAAATCATTTTGAAAGAATATGTGTAGTAATGTATTTTTGAAAACTTAAGAGTTATACTAGCTTTATGGGAAGTTAGGTATAACGGCTTAAGAATGTTTTACTGATTTTGGAAATCAGGATGTGTATCGACAAACCACTGCAGCGTTAATAAAAGGAAATGTCTTGAATAATTAAGTATTGGTAAAACCAGTAGAAACTTCCATCTGCATAGAAGCTAAGATAAGACAAAATGATATTACATTTCTAGATCATGGCTGCTGTAATAAGATTGTTATAACAAGAATATCCTACTCACATAAGGCTGATGTTTCTTAGATTGTTTAAAAGAGAATTATATTCTTGAATGAATAAGACTATGAACTACGAAACCTTTCTAAAATAAGAAACGTGAGCATTTGAAATTAGGCAAACTTGGACGTTTGGAAAATAATGTTGTTACTTGATTTTACAAAGGTGAGAGTTTTGGTTTTCTTAAAAGGACAGTCACTCTATTTTATACTACGGGTATTGTGTGACTTATGTGATAGGAACGGATCTTTTAAAGATTTAATGTATGAAGTACGTTGGGGTTAGATACTCGAACTTGTTGGTAGAAAGTACCTTGGGTGAATAACTTGTTTGTATTGGGTTGTGATAGCCTTGTAATACTTTCTTGTTGATATGATAAGTAAACATGTTAGGATGCTACTTGTGTTAGTATCTTGTGATTGTTATGTAAGGGGGTCATTCTTGCTGTGCTTACATTGTTAAAAGGTAAGTCCATTGTACTGTTATTATATCACCTACCCTCGATCGTGTATCTGAGGGCTTGCCACCCGCGATGCGGTCTATCGGCTATCACGGTCCTTGAGACTATGCGGGCTGCGGTAGGCTCGAGTTGGTGATCATTCGGGTGTTTAGCCTGATGCGGAAATTCCTATCACGGTCTCCGAGGACTATGCGGTCCTTGAAGGGCTATGCGGGCTGCGAAGTCGGGGCGGATCTGAGGTTAAGGCGCGCCGATGCGGGGTATACCTCGGGTGGTCTAGGACCGGATTCGAGAATACCTTATGCGGTGCATGTGTGACCTATGCGGGCTGCGAGAGTTCGAGAATAGACGCGCACATTGATCTGCGGGCGATGGCGGCCGATCATGTAGTGCGGTCTAGAGAGACCTCGTGATCTGATTTATGGCATTTGTGGTGCTGGGGTCTTAGTAGTCGGCTATGCCTTCGTACTTACCGTCACGGTCTTATTGTGATGACTTTGAGGCGTGAGTCCACGACTTGACATATCGCTTATTTGTTGTGAGCGTAGTTTGATTATCATACATGTCTCTGCTTTATATAGACTACTATGATTTGATTCTGATATTACTTTCTGATTTCACATCTTGGTACATGTTATGCTTGACCTCGCCTTGAAGTGCGTTCATCTGCCGCGAGTTGAGGTATCGATCGTTGATCCTAGCTCTCGAGTCACGATTCGGCGTTTGGGAAGCTCCGTTTCTCGGAGGCTTATCGGTGGTATAGTCCACTGTCGTAGTAAGTGTTTACATTCGGGGGTTTGGCGGGGCCACTGTCCGCCATTGTGTCGTATCATTCTTAAGTGCATGTAATCTTTGTTGTGGGCGGGGTTGGTAAAAAGGATTAAAATTTGTTCATTTGTAAAAGAGTTGATGGTTATATATATGCCGACCAAGTTTCCTGATTATTGTTTTATATTTACGTTATCTCATTTGTTGTTTTATGTTCCGATTACTCGATGTTGTGTCACTAGGGTGCAGGTAAGGCACGATCACGGGCGATTTGGTCGTGACAATGCGAAGCATTGAGGCAGTCTTGAGAGTCCTCGGGACCAGTGATTATACGCCACGTTTTCAAAATGTGAGTGTTGGTTAGCTTCGGTGGTGTTCTTAGGAGCACGTTGTAGGGGCCAGATGGTATTCGGTAGATCGACAAAGATCGAAGCGATCGAGTTGGCCTAGACCTACTACCCCGGAGTGCGCGATTTTTAGGCCTTGCGGGTTACTACCGAAGGTTTGTAGAGAAGTTTGTTTCTATTTCAGCACCTTTGACTAAGCTGACTCAGAAGGAAGCTAAGTTTCAGTGGACGGATGCTTGCGAGAAGGGCTTTCAGTTACTAAAAGAGAAGTTGACAACCGCCCCAGTTCTTACTCTTCCAGAGGGCGACGGCTATGCGATTTATTGTGACGCGTCGGGCGTCGGGCTTGGATGTGTGTTGATGCAGCAGGGCAAGGTTATAGCTTACGCATCTCGACAGCTCAAGAAGCATGAGAAGAACTATCTCATACATGACTTGGAGTTGGCGTGATGATTCACGCCAAGATGCGGAGACATTATTTGTATGGAGTTCACGTGGACATTTACACCGACCACAAGAGCCTCGGTACATCTTGACGAGGGAGGTGAACTTGCGGCGAGGCGGTGGTTGGAGCTACTCGAGGATTATGATGTCGTTATCTTATACCACCGGGGAAGGCGATATAGTGGCGTATGCCCTTAGTCGTAGGTCGATGGGTAGTCAGCCGGATGTTCACCGAATAGGAGGCATAGTGCGAGTTACATCGGCTAGCGAGCCTTGGAGTCCGATTGATTGATTCGATGATAACGGGGTTGGGTTCGAGAGGTTGCGAGTCTTCCATCATCGAGGAGGTGAAGAAGCGGCGATATGAGGATCGGTTATGACACGGTATCATGATCGACTCTTACGTGAGGAAGGGTCCTTTTGAGTGCTTGATGGGGTGCTAAGGTTTGAGGCGAGTTGTGTGTTCGGATATTGCGGGACTTGACAAAGAGTTCTAGGGAAGCACACAGCGCTACTCTATCCATCCGGGTCGACAAAGATGTACCACGACCTCGGATCTTTGTATTGGTGGGGCGGCTGAAGAGAGGCGTTGCGAGAATTTGTTGCTCGTTCGAGTTGTCGCAGTCAGGTAGAGCACCGAGGCACAGTGGGTTGTTGCGAGCTATAGAGATTCCGACATGGAAGTGGGAGGTGATCAATATGGACTTCATTCACGGGATTACCTCGCACTCGGAGGAAGCGTGATTCTATCGGGTTATCGTCGACGTGTGAAATCAGCCCACTTTCTTCCGTCGGGCGACTTTTTCGAGGATTACGCGAACTTTACATCAGAGATCGTGAGGCGCATGGGGTCCTATATCTATCATATCTGACCGAGAGCCCGGTTTACGCTAACTTCGGAGGTCTTTCCGAAGGATTAGGGACGCAGTGAGCCTCGATCGCATTTCATCCCAGACCGACGGACAGCAGAGCGTCTTATCCGGACAACGAGGATATCTGCGAGCTGTGTTATTGACCGAGGTAGCCGGGAGGATCATTTGCGCTAGTAGAGTTTGCATATAACAACAGCTACCACTCCAAGATCGGATGGCGCCCACGAGGCCTTATACGAGGAAGTGCAGTCACCGATAGGCTGGTTTGATGTAAGTGAGGTACGATTAGTCGGTCCGCACTTGGTTCACAGCGATGGATAAGGTGAAGCTTATCCAAGAGCGGTTATTAATGACACCGAGTCGATGTCGTCGATGCATCACCGCGTCGACATTTAGAGTTTGAGGTCTTGATTGGGTTTTTCAAGGTATCACCCATGGCGGTGTGATGAGGTTTGGCAAGAAAGGGAAGCTCACCAAGGTACATTGGGCCTTATCGTTGTCCGTAGAGTAGGTAAGGTTGCCTATGAGTTGGATCTGCCGTCCGATCCGAGGCGATGCATCCGATTTTCATGTTTCTATCTTTGAGAGATGTATCGGAGATCCGTCTAGAGTGCACCCTTGATGATGTCCAGTGATGAGGAATTATCGTATGAGGAGATACCCATAGCGATACTTGGCCGCGGAGTTAGGCGATCGCGACAAAGGATGTGGCTTCCACAAGGTCTTGTGGCGAACGAGCAGAGGAAATGACGTGGGAAGCAGAGGAGGACATGAGGCAGAAGTATCCCCACCTATTCCCCACACCTCGAGGTAACTCACATTCATACCGATTAATTTAAATCGTCATATGTACTTAAGTATTCTTTTGTGGCCGTATGTGGCATTTTGATAGTTGTTCAAATTATGGGAGACTATGTCACTATCTGAGTTATCGAGTCTTGAAGGAACATTCGGGACGAATGTTTCTAAGGAGGGGAGAATGTTATGCCCCGTGGTTCCGTAGTACGTATGTGAGGACGTACGTACGAATGTATATGCCCTAATTAGGGTAAGAATGATAGAATTGATTTCCGACGAAAGTTATTTCGAACCTTGTGAAGAAAATTTACGTTTTCGATATTTTTACGACTATGGAATTTTTCCGAAAGATAAAATATTTTGGACCAATAGGAGGGCGACATGTGTCACCCATGGATTGGTCCAAGTGGACGAAAATGGGTGGACAACTTGGCAAGACAAGTGGCCAACAAGTCTTGCCAAGTTGGCATGGCTTGGACGGCAAAATGGAAGGATTTGGGCAAGTCTTGCTTAGTCAAGACTTTCCTAACTTTTGTAAGACAAGTGTGGGAAGGCTCTTACACACTTCATCTCCACCCTACACTTGTGTTAATACCCTCCCTTGGTTGTGCTATATAAACCCCCTAAGTAGATGAAATCATCCACACTTAAACATTACAAGTCTTGGAAAATATTTTCCTCTCCCTTCATCCCTAGTTGATCTCGTCTAAACAGCCCCCTCCCCTACCTAAAGTTGTCCAAAAACTCTTAAACTTATAAGTGTTCTTCCTTAGTATGTTAGGAAGATCACCAACCAAGAGTTAGATAAGATTTTCACACCCATAGCCTCTAAAACACCACCAAAACCGAAACTGGACAGTTTTGAAGACTAAGTGTTCTTCACCTTTTTGAGTCAAATTCTTGAATCGAAGTTGGTTGGAACTTCTAAAGGTAAACTATGGTGAGTTGGAACACAAGAAATTGGAGCTAAAACACAAAGGTTTGGAGCTAAGACTTGCTTTGAAACGACTTTAAAATCTTGGATATTGTTGGGCTATTATTAAGGTAATGCGCCTTAGACTCTTTGTGAATTTGATTGTTATGTATATATGATATTATACATATATTGGAAATCTTTTACGGACTTGTTACTTTGGACTTCTTTTACTTATTGTTATTTTGAAGGCGAGATAGTAAACCGCGTTACCGTTTGGGCGCGTAATCCCCTTCTTTTACTTATTGTTATTTTGAAGGCGAGATAGTAAACCGCGTTACCGTTTGGGCGCGTAATCCCCTTCTTTTACTTATTGATATTTTGAAGGCGAGATAGTAAACCGCGTTACCGTTTGGGCGCGTAATCCCCTTCTTTTACTTATTGTTATTTTGAAGGCGAGATAGTAAACCGCGTTACCGTTTGGGCGCGTAATCCCCTTCTTTACTTATTATATTTATGAAGGAGAGATTGTTAATCGCGTTCCGTTTGGGCGTGTTATCCCCTTCCTTACTTATCGGAATTTTTGCGCCACGTTAGTTACTATTATCGGGCTTTGTTAAAAATGAAGAATTGAGTAAAAACGGGGGAAGTGCTGCCCGATTTTCCGTAAACTAAGAGAAGTCCCACTTAGAAGAATTCCACGAAAAACTAGAGGTTAATAGTCGTGTTTTGGCTATTATAGGTTGACACTTTGCACGCAACATATCCGACTTGGCAAGTGGGTTTAGCCGAGGAGGTATGTGATTCTTCCTATCCCTTTGAGCATGATATTTTCCAAATATATATATAGTACGGTAGACGTACGTGTGTTAAACTGAACTTGGTTTTACTTTGATATCTTTGGACTGGAGTTCTAAATAATAAGAATCTTGAGTATTTCAAAAAGAGTTATGAATCATTTTCGGAAGAAAAGTAATACTGAGTTTTTACCAAAAAGCTTAAGGGTTATACTAGCTTTATGGGAAGTTAGGTATAACGACTTAAGAAGGATAAGAAAACGGTTTTTATTATTTGTTTATCAAATGCTTGAAATGTTGTCTGAAGGTATGGTAAGTTGGTTTGATAGACATGTTATGATGCCTCGTGTGTTAGTATCTTATGACGCCTACGTAAGGAGGTTATTCTTGTTATGATTGTATTGTTCAATGGTTAGTCATTGTGCTCGATTCTTGTGATGATTGTATAAAGAGGTTATTCTTATTATGCTTATGTTGTTTAACGATAAGCCGTTATGTTAGTATTGTACCACCCACCTCTTGACATGTTATACCGGGGGTTAAGCTGCCCCCCGATGCGAGGAATGCCTCATGCGGGTCCAGGGGACCTATGCGGAGCTACGGGAGTTCCAGGTTAGTGTGCGAGGAATACCTCATGCGGTCTATGTGGCCATGCGGACTACGAGAGTCCAGGACGATGCCGAGGAGTAGCTATCCTCGATGCGAGAAATACCTCATGCGGGCCTAGGTGGCCTATGCGGACTGCGGGAGTCCAAGATTAGGCATGCATAATGATACTATGGGCGATTGGCCTTGCTTCGATCATTCGCGGCCTAGAAAAGACCTGTTACAGTATACCTATTATTGCTCTTGGTTGTGATGTGGCACTATGTGCAGTTAACTCGGTTGTTTTCATACATACTTGTGAATTGGTTTTAAAAATGTTATGGTTTTATATATGTGTATATATCTGTGCTTTACAGTTTCACATACTTGGTACCTGTTGTACTGACCTCCTTCGGGGGGCTGCGTTCATGCCGCAGGTAAAGGGAAGCAGGTAGCGGATCCTCAGTCTTAGGATCTTTACTCTGGTGTCAGGAGCTCCATTTTTCCGGAGGCTCGACTTTTGGTATGGTTTTCCCTGGTGTTGTAGATGTTTTGTACATTCAGGGGTATGACGGGGCCCTGTCCCGTCGTAGTGTTTACATTTCCTTAGAGGTCTGTAGTCCTGTCGTATTTTGGGATTGTAACTGTTCACTATTGGGTAATGATATATATATGCCGAAAGGCAACTTTCCTTGGATAGACTATTCTTACTTTTATTATTTCATGTCTTGGTTATGTTCCGCTGGTTACTCTGATGTTTAGCTACTTGGGTGTCCGGGAACGGGTCGTGACAAATTCCCCTTGATAGCAAGACTTATTCTTCATCCACACTTAAGTTCTTCCAAGGCAAAAATACTCCCTCCCTTTAGTTGTTTTCGTCCACCTCCCCCTCTTTGTGTAGAAAATACTTCAAGTGTTGTTGTATAATCCCAAATACCCTAGCCTAGTATCCCTAGTAGTATTCCAAAGTTATTTCAATACTAGGAGCCCGGAAATACTACTTTATTCCAATAGTCGCAAAATGAAACCCTAGAAAATCTTCATAGCTTGGATGAAGTGTTAGAGAAGTTGTTTAGAAACTTCTAAGGGTTGCTTGGAGTGGGTTGGAGCATGAGGAATTGGAGCTAAACGTTGCTCAGGATCGACTTATAAATCTTGGATACTACCCTAGCCTATTATCCCTAGTAGTATTCCAAAGTTATTTCAATCCTTCTTGGAGTTGTTGGCTTGGTCGCAGGCCTTGATAGAGGAGGAGATTTATGTGGTTGCGGGAGGGGAGGTCTTTGCCGAATTTTCCGTAGAATAAGGAACCTTGTACTTAGAATTGTTCTACGAAGAGATCTAGAGGTTGATAGACGTTTTGTGGCCTTTATAGGTTGAAATACTGCGAGTAGCGTATTCTACTTGAAGGGTGAAAAAGGCTAGCAGGGTTATAGTACTTTGGAGCATTTTCCTAATTATCGATAATCATCGCGAGGTATGTGAACCTCTTCCTATCTTTTCTAGCATGATTGTTGTGGACTATGTAGTACGGTAGACGTACGTGTGCTAAACGAATTTGGTTGGTTTAAAACATAAAGTGTTATAACGGCTTTATGGGAAGTTTGTTATAACAACTTTATGTAGGTAAAGAAATGGTTTGTGGTTTTTAAAAGATAAGAGACTTTTTTTTTTTTTTTTAGGTAAATGCAAATATTATTACTAATAACGAAAATAAAGATGGCTACAATCAGTCATTGAGGGTTCTCAATCCTCAATGTTTACTCAAACAAGAAATGGGGCGGGAGTAGTGGTCACTCAACGGTGCCATTACAAGAGGGGATAAGAGCATAATAGTTTTAAGTCCTATTGATTCTAGACAAGGACATGTAAGTATCCTATGTAGAATTAAAACTCCTTGCAGGCTTAGTGCGTGCATTAGATCGTTTGTTGGGAAATCAAAGGTTGCCATAAATGGCTTAAGTCGTTTGGCATTGAATGCTCCATTGGCCGAGACCAAATGTGAGAACTTAGGCGTTTTTGATAAGAGTGATCCTTCGATTTCCTCATAAGTTAATATTCCAAGACTTGATTGAAGAGTAGACCGCCGAATCCGTAGCCATCAATCTTCCAAGCCTCTTTTGTGAGTTGCCCCTTTGGTTTCCAACCCTTGAATTCATTAGAATGGGTGACAACGGCTCTCACCTCATAAATTTACGATGTCTCATTGAATGAGATGTTTCCTTGGTTCTCTTAGCAAATAAATGCCCCGAAAAACCAAGTCTCGTTAGAAGGGTAGGCTGTTCGACTTCCACACGATTCAAACTACCAAGAACCATGGGAAATGAACCAACATCGGTTTCTACAAACTTTAACCAAAGACCCTTAGGCTGCAGCCAAGACCCACGACCATCAACGTGACCAATCAGCAACCCAAGACTACCCCTATGACCCTCCTTGGACCCGTAACCATCCTCTTGATCCTCCATAGACCCAAACCCACCCATGCGACCCGACAACCCCTCGAGAAGGGGTGAGGCTTCGGAAACCGCAACATTTGCCTTCTCAATATCCTTGGGAAAAGAAGTCCCAACGGCTTCACCAACCTTAGACTGATGTTTCGTGGACATGAACCCTGACCCATGACCACCGTCCTGACCCGCCATCGACCCTGGATCATCCACAAGACCCGAATCAACTTCGACCTCCATGCTGCCAGTCGGAAAACAACAAAAAGCCACACCTTTATCCTTCATAAGATTACCTTCCATACCGTGACCCATGGATTCCATCCACAACCCATGACCACTATCACGACCCTCTTGCAACCCGGGACCCCCCACCATACCCACCTTTGACCCCGGATCTCTAACAAGATCCGCAGACCAACCAGTGTCAAACGTCGTTTGAAGAGGAGCCCCTTCGAATCCCGTAGCCATCAAGTTTCTAAACCTCTTTTGACGAGCTGCCCCTTTGGTTACCGTAACCTTTGAATACAATAGGAGAGATGACTCTTCGGTTCTCAACCTTTTCAAGTTTCGATGTCCCATTGAATGAGATGTATCCTTGGTACTCTCAGCAATTAAATTCGTAGCACAAATTGAGTGAGGTGTGCCATTGACATCCGCAACAAAAGAATGTATCAAATTACTAGACCTCTTTTGGCTAAAGAACCCCTCGGCTTCCACAACCTTAGCATTTCCAAGGCCAATTGGAAATGAAAAGTTTTCGGAGTCAACCACTAAAGTCTGGTGGCCCGTGGACTTTCCCCAAGACCCATGTCCACCCACCTGACCCGCCTTCAACCCGTGACTAACCTCGAGTCCCGTTGACCCCTTGGCATCCAAAGTGGCCGCCGGAAAAAACTCTTTGCACTCAGAAACCAAGGATCGGAGGCCCAAGGATTCAAGCCTCAAACCCTGAACAGCAACACTACCCCCCTGCACCCGGGTCCACCCTCCATACCCGCTTTGACCGGGATCACCAACAAGATCCGCAAACTCCTGCGAGGCGGGAGTGCACGGAATCGCGGCGACCTTTCCGACTTCTAAGGAACCTGCCGGAAAAGCTCCCTTGGACTCAAAGACAATTGGACGGTGAACCAAGGGTTTCAACCACAACCCTTTATCACCATCACGACCCTCCTGCAACCCGTGACCACCCACCTTTCCCGCAATAGACCAGGGAAATCCGTCAAGACCCGTAAACCCTCCATTGTGAAGCTTTTCAACCGGAACACTAGCCGAGGTTGCCACCGGAAGGTTGGGAGAAACCAAGTGCTGCTTCCTCAACCCAAGACCACCATCATGACCCTCTTGCACACCAAGAACACCCTCCTGGCCTGCTAATAACCCAGCAACACCCGCCTGTCCTGAAAATTCCGCAATATTCAGAGAGGCTACAAACTGGCCAACGCCGGAAGCTGCCCCCCTCGGAAATGCAAACTTCAAATTCATATCTTGTAACTTATAATCTTGAACAATCAAAATAATCTCTTTCATTCTTTTGGCTGAAATCTTTGTATTCTTTCTCATGGCTATAAGGAAGATACCTTACTCTATAACAAATCAATTAGAGTGCGCGTGAAATGAGCACACAAACTTCAACGTAGGATGGATTAGATCAAAGAACAATCCGTGTAGTATATCAGTTGATGAAAATCATAGAAGAAGGAAGACATAGAAGAGCAACTAGGAAAAAATGTTGAGAGCATTTTCACCTAGTGAGAGAAACATCTCTCTAACTCTTCATGAGAAGGGTAAAAGATAAGAGACTTGACTTATAAATGACTTGATGTGAAATATTAGGGACTTGGTTTGTGTTAAAAAGTTGTGAAACCGCATTTATGAGAAATGGGTAATTGGGTTTTAAAAAGGAATAAGTTATATTGATTTCGGAAATGAGAATAAGTATCGAACAAACCACTGCAGCGTTAATATAGGAAAATGTCTTGGCAAATAATTAATTATATTAAAACCAGTAGAAACCTCCATCTGCATAGAAGCTAAGATAAGACAAAATTGTATTACATTTCCTAGATCATGGTTACTTTAATAAGATCATTAATAACAAGTATTGATTTTTCTTAAATTCCAAAGTAAGGAACTTGTTTTCTAAAAGAAAAGAGACTTGAGGAATTTGAAGTGTTTTGGTTTAAAAGAAAGGCATGGTTTTGTCTTAAGATGGTAAAAAGAAGGTATGGAAATTGTTTTGGTTTACTTAAAAAGATAGTTACTCTATTTTGATACTACGGATATCGTGTGACTTTTTGTGAAATCCGGATTTGTTGTAATAAAATGAAGTCTATGAGTACGTTGAACTTGCCTATGGTTGTTGTGATAGCCTTTGTTGTGCAAGTATTGTATCCTTATGCTACCACGTCACTCGATGGAGGGCCGGTCATGTTATTCTTAATCATTTTTTTGGGCATACTGACTCGATGGATGGTCGCGGGTATCGCGCCATGATGAGGGTTCGTTCCCTGTCGATAGTGTTATTCCATGGACTAGCTCTCCATGAGGTTTACTGATGCAGGGTTGATCTGGTAGCTAGTCATCGTACTTGCCGATGCGTTCTTGATGCGGTGGATTACGGTAGTTGGCTTTCGTGCTTGCCCCGGTCAGTGTTAGGACGAAGTTCGTGATGCAGGGTGGATCTGGTGGTTAGCTTACGTACTTGCCCCGGTCAGCGACGTGATGCAGGGTGGATCTGGTAGAGGCTATCGCACTTGCCCCGGTCGCCCGTGGCGCGATTTTCGATTTAGACCGATGTTTCGTGATGCAGGGTGGATCTGGTAGTTAGCTTACGTACTTGCCCCGGTCAGCGACGTGATGCAGGGTGGATCTGGTAGAGGCTATCGTACTTGCCTCGGTCAGCTTCGTGATACAGTTATTTAGTATTGTTGGTACGGTAGGTTCTGGTAGTTGGCTTTCGTACTTGCCCCGGTCAGTTGATGATGCAGGGTGGATCTGGTAGCTATGCGCCCTTGCCGTCGGTTCTTATGACACGATTGGGACACGTGTTCATGTACTCCTTGGTGTTATTACATCATAGGCTGAAGCGATGAGGAAGGTATTCCACGGGCATGATTGATGTTGTGGCGTGAGACCCATAGTTATATTTGAGTGATGACTTTGAGGCGTGAGTCCACGACTTGACATATTTGTTTATATATTATGGATCGTAGTTTGGTTATCATACATGTCTCTTGCTTTATATAGATCGTTATGATTTCATTCTGATATTTTGATTTCACATACTTGGTACCTGTTGTACTGACCTCCTTCGGGGGGCTGCGTTCATGCTGCAGGTAGAGGTACACCGGTTGTTGATCCTCGCTCATAGGATCACAGTTCAGCGTTTGGGAAGCTCCGTTTCTCCGGAGGCTTATCTTTTGGTATGATTCCCTGAGATTGTAGGTTCTTGTACATTCAGGGGTATGGCGGGGCCCTGTCCCATCATAGTTGTTGTTACATTCTTAGAGGTCTGTAGTACTGTTGTGGGCAGGGTTTGTAAAGGATTTTAACTGTTCGGTTTTATATATATATATATATATATAAGGGATGGTGACCAGTTTTGGTTAGCCTGTTTCTTACTTTATGTCTTGCTTCATGTTTAAGTTTTTTATTTTATTGATTTTCTCGATGTTGTATCACTAGGGTGCCCGGTAAGGCACGATTGCGGGCGAGATCGGTCGTGACAAAAGTGGTATCGAGCGATTAATCCTCGGAAAGTGTCTACGAACCGTATCTAGTAAGTCTTGATCGCCATCGTGTTGTGTACCACACCTATAATCAGGAGGCTACAAGATATTTAGGATTGGTTTCCATTCTTCTCATTCTGAGATCGTGCCTTAGATCTGTGTTATGAGTTGGACTCCTTCTGACGTATTCTTATGTACGATTATGCCTCGCGCCAAAACGGCGAGGCCCGAAGGGCAAGCGGCGAGAGGAGCTGCGAGAAACACGAGAGGTTACGAGGCACATGCCCGATCTTTACGAGGTGGTGCTACGGACGACGGATTCTACGATGCCGCCGGCCCAGAGTTTAGAGTAGCGGTAGCTCACGAGGCCACGATATCCGAGCCTCGATCCACGGCGAGAGCAGAGGATATGGGTTACAAGGAGATAGCCCAGTTACTAGTTAGGTTTATGGCAATACATGAGGACAGACGGGAGCCGGTGGTACCGGTAGTGCACCCCAGGGCCGATAGTTGGAGACTTCGGGACTTCTTAAGTTCTGATCCACCGATGTTCTATGGATCGAGGCGAGGATGACCCTCGAGGAGTTTATCAAGCGATTCTGACGGATCATGAGTGATCAAGGCCTCAGAGACAGAGTCGGTGGTATTGGGTTCGCATCGGCTGCGTGATACTGCAGTCGACTGGTTTGATTCATGGGAACTGTCCCGGTGGGAGCATGAGATTCCAGCTGGTTGGGACGAGTTCTCAGGGGCATTTCTTGCATATTTCTTGCCTCCCCAGATGAGGAGGGCTCGGGCCGACAGATTTTTGATGTTGAGGCAGAACGGGCGTACGGTTCGGGAGTACAACGTGGAGTTCGACTCGTTGGCTCGATATGTCCCTGCGTTAGTGGCAGTTATGGAGGACAGAGTGCACCGCTACGTCACGGGGCTCGATGACTACTTGGCAGAGGCTTGCTCGGGTGTAGCTCTTCAGCCGGACATGGACATTGCCCGTATACAGGCTTATGCACAGGGGATGGAGGAACGTAGAGACCGACGTAGGGACCATGATCAGCATAAGAGGGCCAGGATAGCGGGGTCCTTCAGTAACTCAGGAGACAGACCGCCTCAACAGCAGGCTAGTTATATACCTCAGCTAGTACAGAGTGGTCCTCCACAGTCTTCAGGGCATCCAGGGTATTCAGGAGCGGGTCAGAGCTCCCAGGTTTCAGGTTTTCGGGGGAGTAGGGGTGTTAGTCTGAGGAAGCCACCTGTACCTCGGTGTAGTCGATGTGGTAGAACCCATTATGGGGAGTGTCGTACTAGTTTGGGAGATTGCTATACTTGCGGCCGGCGGGTGTTTTGCGAAGGAGTGTCAGGCCAGGTAGCGCGGCAAAGGAAAGTGAAGCGATGTTACAGGTATATCCTTAACCCTCTAGAGATTTGTATGCGTGATATGATGATTTTTTTTGTTGTTGAGTGCTATGTATGTATAGCATTGTGCTTATAGCAAATTAGAAAACATGGGTAGTTGAAAAGGTAAGTATGGAGACATGGAAGGTGTGAACCTTAGAATATTACACGTTGAGACCTTAGATGTAAGGCCGTCTTGAGTAAAGGATTTTGCAGATAATCCTTGTCGGAGTGCATTATATGCATAGGGTGTATTAGTGTGATATTTCCATGGGTTGTGTAAGATGAAAGTGGTAGCTTTCATGACTTTTATAGGTAAGATTGTTCCGGATCGGGGAACAAGAGTTTGGCGCGATAGCGGGTCGGGTTGAGGCCAGATCGCGGGTCAACCCGCAGCCCGGTTTGAGGTGGGGTCAGTTCGAGGTGGTCCAGCCAGGTGGTAGGGTCACGAGGGTGCTAGGCCCAAGTTTAGGTAACCATCGTATGAGTTCGCGGATGTGTTCGACTAGAATCGGATCGTGAAGGCCGGGAATGGCATTAAAGGAATTTGAGGCTAGTAAGATGACCAAGTTTGGAGGTAGTGACTCCCAGGTTTTGGATTTGGGTTTTGCGCGTGTGTTATATTATGGCCATTGGTGGCATGATTGGTTTCGTAAGTATAGTAGTGAAGACTATACCGGCGCATGTACGTTTGGAGACTTAGAAGGAACATTCGGGACGAATGTTTCTAAGGGGGGAAGAATGTTACACCCCGTAGTTCCAGGGTATGTATGTGAGGGCGTGCGTGCGAGAATACGACGATAATTTTGGAAAGAAAGAAAGATGTGATTTTTCGACGGAAAAGTTTCGGTTTTGTGAAGGAAAAGGTTCGTTTATGGGAATTGGATTCCCAGTTTGGTATTTTGACTTCTGGATTATATTAGAATTATGGAATTTTATTTAGGAATTGGTCACGTGGGGCCACGGGAAATTCTGTTTTGTGGGGCCCACTTTGTTTTCGAGTTTTTCGATATTTCGGATATTTTCGGAAGATGAAATATTTTGGACGAGTAGGGGGGCGACACGTGTCACCCCCATGTGGCCAAAGTTGGCCGTTTCTTGTTGACACTTGGCTTTGGCCGAAATGGTGGGACCACTTGTCCCAAGTTTTGTGTAGCCATTTGGAGGGTGGGACCCACACACACATGTCCAAATCTAGACCTCACACTTGCTTTAATCTTGGCCATTGATTGTTCTATAAATACCCCTTGATAGCAAGACTTATTCTTCATCCACAGTTAAGTTCTTCCAAGGCAAAAATACTCCCTCCCTTTAGTTGTTTTCGTCCACCTCCCCCTCTTTGTGTAGAAAATACTTCAAGTGTTGTTGTATAATCCCAAATACCCTAGCCTAGTATCCCTAGTAGTATTCCAAAGTTATTTCAATACTAGGAGCCCGGAAATACTACTTTATTCCAATAGTCGCAAAATGAAACCCTAGAAAATCTTCATAGCTTGGATGAAGTGTTAGAGAAGTTGTTTAGAAACTTCTAAGGGTTGCTTGGAGCGGGTTGGAGCGTGAGGAATTGGAGCTAAACGTTGCTCAGGATCGACTTATAAATCTTGGATAATTTTGGGCTTATCGAGGTAATGATCTTAGTCCTTCTATTGTAATTGGATATTACATGTTGTAGTAGTATAGAATTGAGTATAAGATATATGGAAGGATGTTTATAAAGAATTGAATTGTATTTACATTGTACTGTATTTACGGTTGACTTGTAGTATTATTGTGGAGTAGAATTGTACACATCCGGTTGGACGTGTAACCCCCCCCCCCCCGGAGTTGTTGGCTTAGTGGCAGGCCTTGATAGAGGATGAGATTTATGTGGTTGCGGGAGAGGCTTTGCGAATTTTCCGTAGAATAAGGAACCTTGTACTTAGAATTGTTCTACGAAGAGATCTAAAGGTTGATAGACGTTTTGTGGCCTTTATAGGTTGAAATACTGCGAGTAGCATATTCTACTTGAAGGGTGGAAAAGGCTAGCAGGGTTATAGTACTTTGGAGCGTTTTGCTAATTGTCGATAATCATCGCGAGGTATGCGAACCTCTTCTTATCTTTTCTAGCATGATTGTTGTGGACTATGTAGTACGGTAGACGTACGTGTGCTAAACGAATTTGGTTGGTTTAAAACATAAAGTGTTATAACGGCTTTATGGGAAGTTTGTTATAACAACTTTATGTAGGTAAAGAAATGGTTTGTGGTTTTTAAAAGATAAGAGACTTGACTTATAAATGACTTGATGTGAAATATTAGGGACTTGGTTTGTGTTAAAAAGTTGTGAAACCGCATTTATGAGAAATGGGTAATTGGGTTTTAAAAAGGAATAAGTTATATTGATTTCGGAAATGAGAATAAGTATCGAACAACCACTGCAGCGTTAATAAAGGAAAATGTCTTGACAAATAATTAATTATATTAAAACCAGTAGAAACCTCCATCTGCATAGAAGTTAAGATAAGACAAAATTGTATTACATTTCCTAGATCATGGTTACTTTAATAAGATCATTAATAACAAGTATTGATTTTTCTTAAATTCCAAAGTAAGGAACTTGTTTTCTAAAAGAAAAGAGACTTGAGGAATTTGAAGTGTTTTGGTTTAAAAGAAAGGCATGGTTTTGTCTTAAGATGGTAAAAAGAAGGTATGGAAATTGTTTTCGTTTACTTAAAAAGATAGTTACTCTATTTTGATACTACGGGTATCGTGTGACTTTTTGTGAAAGAAATGGATATTTTAAAGAGTTAAAGTACGTAGTACCTTGGGGTTAAAATCCGGATTTGTTGTAATAAAATGAAGTCTATGAGTACGTTGAACTTGCCTATGTTTGTTGTGATAGTCTTTGTTGTGCAAGTATTGTATCCTTATGCTACTGCGTCTCTCGATTGAGGGCCGGTCATGTTATTCTTAATCATTTTTTTGGGCATACTGACTCGATGGATGGTCCACGGGTATGCGGCCATGATGAGGGTTCGTTCCCTGTCGATAGTGTTATTCCATGGACTAGCTCTCCATGAGGTTTACTGATGCAGGGTGGATCTGGTAGCTAGTCATCGTACTTGCCCCGGTCGTTGCTGATGCAGGCTGGTTCTGGTAGTTGGCTTTCGTGCTTGCCCCGGTCAGTGTTAGGACGAAGTTCGTGATGCAGGGTGGATCTGGTGGTTAGCTTACGTACTTGCCCCGGTCAGCGACGTGATGCAGGGTGGATCTGGTAGAGGCTATCGCACTTGCCGGTCGGCCGTGGACGCGATTTTGATTTTAGACCGAAGTTTCGTGATGCAGGGTGGATCTGGTAGTTAGCTTACGTACTTGTCCCGGTCAGCGACGTAATGCAGAATGGATCTGGTAGAGGCTATCGTACTTGCCCCGGTCAGCTTCGTGATACAGTTATTTAGTATTGTTGGTACGGTAGGTTCTGGTAGTTGGCTTTCGTACTTGCCGGTCGATTGATGATCGTGGTGGATCGGTAGCTATGCGCCCGTACTTGCCCGTCACGGTTCTTATATGACGTGGGACCTGGTGTTCATGTATACTCCTTGGTGTTATTACATCATAGACTGCCGGCAGTGAGGAAGGTATTCCACGGGCATGATTGATGTTGTGGGCGTGAGACCCGTAGTTATATTTGAGTGATGACTTTGAGGGCGTGAGTCTCTGACTTGACATGACTGTTTATATGGACTGTAGTTTGGTTATCATACATGTCTCCTGCTTTATATAGACTGTTATGATTTCATTCTGATATTTTGATTTCACATACTTGGTACTGTTGTCTTGACCTCCTTGGGCTGCGTTCATCTGCGGTAGAGATACACGGTTGTTGATCCTCGCCATAGGATCACGATTCGGCGTTGGGAAGCTCCGTTCCTCCGGAGGCTTATCTTTTGGTATGATTCCCTGAGATTGTAGGTTCTTGTACATTCAGGGGTATGGCGGGGCCCTGTCCCGTCATAGTTGTTGTTACATTCTTAGAGGTCTGTAGTACTGTTGTGGGCAGGGTTTGTAAAGGATTTTAACTGTTCGGTTTTATATATATATATATAAGGGAAGGTGACCGGTTTTGGTTAGCCTGTTTCTTACTTTATGTCTTGCTTCATGTTTAAGTTTTTTATTTCCGTTGATTTTCTCTGATGTTGTATCACTAGGGTGCCCGGGGTAAGGCACCAGTCGCGGGCCCGAGATCGGGTCGTGATATCATCATCTCCTAATTATCTCAAATTAGTGCAAAGTCACTAAATTCTACGGAAAATCGGACAACACTTCCTTTGTTTCTACATACTTTTTCACTTTTTTCAAGGCCCGAATTCAATAACCAAACACGCCACATTTAAGGCTCAACAATGTAGTTAACAATAGGGGATTACACGCCTAACAAGACGTGTAAAATTCCGCCCCACAATTGATATCAAACTAGTCCAACATACAATGTCATTTTCGGCAATTTGAGGTACAACAACACAAAGTCTTCTTTCCAATTCCTTTTCAATCCAAGTTGTTTAGTATAACATGTTATCAAGCCGCAATCGATTATAACTACTACAATCTTCAAGTAAATAACATGCGACGATTCTAATTACCGACCAAATTGTATTTCAATTTCAAATGGCTAGTAATGTCATTTCGGATTTAGGCTTGCAATATCCATAACACTTATCAATCTTTAATACATATACTTCATGCTAGTTAAAATGTAAGTGTCACGACCCGATCCCGGGCCCGTGACTGGTGCCTTACCCGGGCACCCAAGTAGATATACATCAGAGTAACCAGCGGAATATAAAAACAAAGACATGAGATAAAGAGTAAAATAAGAGACAGTCTATCCAAGAAAAAGTTGCCTTTCGGCATGTATATATATCAAGTCTGACAGTTACATCCCAAAATTTACAACAGGACTACAGACCTCTAAGAAAGTAAACAACTATGGCGGGACAGGGCCCCGCCATACCCTGAATGTACATAAAGCTACAATGACAGGGAGATCATACCCAAAAGATAAGCCTCCGGAGAAACGGGGCTTTCCCAAAAGCAGAAACGGTGATCCTAGGAGCGGGGATCAACAACAGGAGTACCTACTGCGGCGTGAACGCGGCCCGAAGGAGGTCGATCTGACAGTACCAAGTATGTGAAACTGTAAAGTACTGAAATGAAATCATAGCATTTTAAAACCATTTCACAAATATGTACGAAACAACCCAATTTAATTGCACATAGTGCCACAGCATAAACAAGAGCAAAGTAGATGTAACATAACTGGTCTTTTCTAGGCTGCTAATGATCGAAGCAAGGCCAATCGCCCATAGTATCATTATGCGAGCCTAATCCTGGACTACCGTAGTCCGCATAGGTCCCTCGGACCTGCATGACGTACTCCTCGCATCGGGGGTAGCTATCCCGCGACATCAATCTGGACTCCCGCAGCCCGCATGGCCACACATGGACCGCATGAGGTATTCCTCGCATCGGCGTAACACACCCGGAGTGATCATCCTGGAACTCCCGTAGCTCCGCATAGGTCACATGGACCCGCATGAGGTATTCCTCGCATCGGGGTAGCTAACCCGCGGCTCGTAACAAGTCAGGGGGTAAGTGATATAATCATAAGCACAACCAGCTTATCGTAATCAACATAAGCACAACAAGAAACCCCCTTACCACAAAAGTCATACGACACTAACACCCGTATCATCATAACATGTTTTAACTATCAAACCAACTACCACACCTTCAGAAATCAGTACAAGGCTTTCATAATCAAGTAAGTAAATCGTTCTTTTTATCTTTCTTAAGTCGTTATACCTAACTTCCCATAAAGCTAGTATAACGCTTAAGCTTTTTAATAAATCAAAACATTCTTTTAAAACCAAGTATTAATTTTCTTCTGAATAATGATTCATAACTCTTTTTGAAATATTTCAAGATTCTTAGTATTTAGGACTCAAGTCAAAAGACATCAAAGTGAAACCAAATTCAGTTAACACACGTACGTCTACCGTACTATATATTTTTCACAAATATTATGCTCAAGAGGATAGGAAGAATCTCATACCTCCTCGGCTAAATCCACCTGCCAAGTCGAATATGTCGATCGCAGAGTATCAACCTATAATAGTCAAATACGTCTATCAACGTCTAGACTACTTTGTAGGATATTCTAAGCATAAGGTTCTTTATTCTACGGAAAATTGGGCAGCACCTCCCTCCCCGCAAACTACACAAGTCTACTGTAAATACAGTCCAATGTAATTACAGTTCAATTCTCTTCTTTATATCATCCTTCTATATATCTTATACTCAATTTTAAACTACTACAATATGCAATCTCCAATTACAATAGAAGGACAAAGATTATTACCTCGATAAGCCCAAAATTATCCAAGATATAAGTCGATCCTGAGCAACGTTTAGCTCCTATTCTGTACGCTCCAATTCGCTCCAAGAAACCCTTAGAAGTTTCTAAACAACTTCTCCTAATACTTCACCCAACTATGAAGATTTTTCCTAGGGTTTCGTTTTGTGACTAAAGGAAATAAAGTAGTATTTTCGGGCTCTTAGTATAGAGGTAACTTTGGAATACTACAAGGGATTTAGGCTAAGGTATTTGGGATAGTAACAATACTTGATGAAATTTTTCTACCAAGGGGAGATGGGTTTCAGACGAGACTACACAACAAAGGGGGAAGGATTTTTGTGACTTGGAAATTGTTTAAGTGGATGAAGAAGTCTTGCAACTTAAGGGGGGTATTTATAGGACATTCAAGGGCCAAGATTCAAGCAAGTGTAGGGTGAAGATTTGGTTTCTTGTGTGAGTGGAGTCTTCCAACCAAGTGTCCACCACAACTTTGGGACATATGTCCACCACAACTTTGGGACATATGTCCACCACAAAAATGAGACATGTGGCTCTCAAGAAAAGCGTCCAAGGCCCCTTCCCACTTTCCCCACAAAATATCTTGCAAGACTTTGACTACTTTTTTTTAGGTAAATGCAAATATTATTACTAATAACGGAAAGAAAAGTGGCTACAATCAGTCATTGAGGGTTCTCAATCCTCAACGTAATGAAAAGAAGAAGTGGGGGAGGGAGGGGTGGTCACTCAAAGGTGCCATTACAAGAGGGGATAAAGTCATAGAGAACTCTATAAGATGTTGTTTTAATCCTTGTAATGACCTCTTCTGTCGGTAAGCTTGTGCCTTCAAAGAGTAGTGTGTTTCTTGTCCTCCAAATCTCATAGACCACTATGCAAAAGGCAAGCAAGGTAGCTTTGGCTCGGATCCTTGTCCCGCGGTGGTCTTTCTTAATCCACTTGAGAGAACTTTCAACAGTTGTCATTTCTCTCCTAATACCCAACCAATCTCTTATGCTCTTCCAAATCAAGCGGGTGTAGGGGCAGGTAAAGAAGAGGTGCTCCCTTGTCTCATTAGCTTGCTTGCAGAACCCGCAAGACTTATCTTCCAAGTTTAGATAGGAAAGAGTGTCCTTTGTAGCTAGCCGCTTTCTACAATTAAGCCACATGGTGAACGAAAACTTAGGGGGAATGAACCCTTTCCAAATTTGGGACATCCAAGGCTTTTTATCTTGCGTAGTGCGCAAGATATCATAGACGAGGCTTGAATAAAATTTACCATTGGTACAACACTTTTCAAATCCGGCAATTGCGACTCCTTGGCTACCGTAGATGGAAACAAGTTTGTCACGGATTCCGCAAATCTTTTTGAATAGGGGTGAGTCCCTAGGACGTACCTCATAATCCAAAAAAGAATCACCTCTTAAATAAAAGCTGTTGATCCATTGGACCCATAGTGAATCTGTCTCGGTGTGGGTTTTCCAAATAGTCCGGGATAGCAGGGCATGGTTCCATTCCTTGTTGTTCTTAAGGCCCAAGCCCCCTTCGGATTGAGGCAAGCAAATAACATCCCAAGCGACTCTTGGTGGTTTCCCTCCCCATAAGAACTGAATACATGCAGACCGTACCTTGTTGAGGACTGTGGCGGGAATAGAAAGTGCCCGGAACCAAAAGCTCTCAACCCCTTGGACGACCGACCTGATAAGTTCTAGCTTACCCGCATAAGAAAGCGAGTGGTGCCCCCATTTTTGAATGTAATTCGAAATTGCACTAGTGAAAGGAGAAAATTGATCCACCGAGACTGAGATTGGGGACAAAGGGATCCCCAAGTACCGTACCGGAAAGCTGCCAATGCCGAATCCCACTCTGGACAAGATCAAGTCACGAACTGCATTATGCACTCCTGCTAAGTAGACTGAGGATTTAGATGGGTTAAGAGTTAACCCTGAGACAGCCTCCAATTCTTCCAGACAATTCATAAGAATCCCAACTGAAGATACATCACCTTTGGCAAAAAGCATGAGGTCATCCGCCAAAGCAAGATGAGTAATTCCCAATCTTTTACACTTTGGAAAATAAGAGAAAGCTCTTGCCTCAGCCTTCAATTTAAGCATCCTTGAAAGGTATTCCATACACAAGATAAAGAGCGAAGGGGGCATAGGATCACCTTGTCTTAGGCCGCGCTTACCCTTGAAGTAACCATGTAGCTCACCGTTGATAGAAAGAGAGAAGGAGGTTGAGCAAACACATTCCATGATCCGTCTAACAAATCTGTCCGGGAAGTTGAGGCCTCTTAATACTGCTTCAAGGAAACTCCAAGAGACCGTGTCAAATGCTTTCCGAAGGTCCACTATAAGCATACACCTTGGAGAGACTCTGGCTCTATTAAATCCTCTCACAAGCTCTTGTGTAACATAGACATTGTCCATCATGTTTCTTCCTTTCACAAATGCCCCTTGAGATTTGTCAACGAGAGTAGGAAGAACCCTTGCCATTCTGTTAGCTAGAATTTTTGTAATGATCTTATAGACCACATTAGTTAATCCAATAGGCCTAAAATCAGTTACCTTAGGATCCCGATCGGTCTTGGGTAGTAGGGCAATGATGGTATGATTCATCTGCTTCAAAAGAACTCCAGTAGAGAAGAACTCTTTAACACTTTTTACTACATCATGTCCCACATCTTTCCATCTATCCTTGAAGAAGGCAGCCGAATAACCATCGGTGCAGGTGCCTTGTCATTGCCTATATCAGAAAGAGCTTCCCAAATTTCCTTTGGGGATATGAAATGCAAAAGATGTAGACTATCCTCTTCACATAGCTTCGGGCCAAAGTTGCACACTTCAGGATCGAAGTTAGATGTGGATCGGGATGTGCCTAAAAGATCCTTGTAAAACTCCACAAGCAAATCTCTAACTTCCCCGGGTGATGTAGTGATAGCACCATTGGTCTTGACAAGAAAGTTGATGGAGTTCCTGACATTACTTCTCTTGATCAAGCTGTAGAAGTATTTGGAGCATCTATCACTTCCAATCAAGTGTTTCTGCCTCGACTTTTGCCTTATGAAGTGTCTCTCAGCTTCCAGTAAGGTGTTAGCTTTAGCTCTTGAGGACTTAACCTTTGCTTTAAGTTCCTCATCAAAGGGATCTTGCATGTGCGCATTGATAGCCTCCTTAAACTTCGTGTTTGCCCCCTTTGCTCTTTGATCAATACTACCAAATTCACTTATGTTCAATGCCCTCAGTGGTTGTTTCAAGGCTTTCAATTTTGAGGCTAGAACGAATTGAGCAGTTCCCAATATGTCTTGTCTCCAGCATGAAGCCATTATGTTATCAAAGGCGGGGTGAGAGAGCCACATATTTATGAACTTGAAGGGTCGTTTCCCAACATTATAGGATGCAATAACCGTAGCCATCACGAGACAGTGGTCCGAGACTGGTTCCATAGGCAAGTAAATGGCCGTGCATTCTAAGGTCAAATCACTCCAATTTTGATTCATCATTACTCTATCCAGCTTGGACCAAATCGAACCATTTGTCCAAGTGTAGAAGGAACCGGAAGAAGGAGTGTCTTCTAGTCCATGAGCATTCCTGAAATCTCCAAGGTCCCTAAGTGCATAAGGCGATAATGGAGGACCCCCCGCCTTATCATGTGGGTAGCAATAAGTGTTGAAATCTCCCATAATCATCCAAGGCTTAGTAATGCCAATGCCCAAGTGAGTAAGGTGATGCCAAAGCTTCCTCCTATCCGGGATGCTATAAACCGGGTACACAAATGTGGCAAGGAAGGACACTTGTGTTATCTTACAACTTGCCTGGACATGGATATGTTGAGAATCCAATCCAAGCACTTCACAACAAACCCTGGAGGGATCCCAAAGTAATAGCATTCTTCCGCCATCAATGAATTCCAAATTAGAGCAAAAATTCCAAGCTTTGAATCTTTGAGTAGAGAAAGACTCAATCCTTGCCCTAGAGAGTTTAGTTTCCAATAGACAAATCATTGCCACATCATGCTGTTTTGTGAGACTACACACCAGAGCTTGCGTGGCTGCCCTATCCCTTAGTCCGCAAAGACCACGGACATTCCAACAAAGTAATTTCATTAGGAAACAAAGGAGGTTTTGTTAGCACCTCCGCGCTTTGCAGCCTTAGTCTTTCCACTGCCTTTTGTCATGTACTTCTTCGACATTACTTCCTTCCAACCATCTTCTTTGTTGCTGGAAGCCTTAGCATGTGGCTCAGCCAGGCTATGTTCCCCGCGTTCAAAGGTAACACTCCGTGACGCAAGCAAAGACACCTCTGTAACACCCTTGTATGTTTCCCCAACCAAAGAAGGTTGCGGGTTCTTTGGCACCTCAGAATTTGTCTGCTTTGACTCATAACTCATCCTATCATGTTGCGTACTTCCATCACGTGAATTAGGCCGTGAGGGCATTGCTTGAGATTCCCGCAAACTTGATGGGCCAGACTGACCCAAAACCGGAGGACCCGCAGCAGGCGAAGCTTCTCCCACACCACCGGGACCAGGAGGTGTTGTGTGCTCACTTACTTCAATGTCCATCAAGTTATTAGCATCTGCGGGATGTTGGGACGTCGGTGGATAAGGGGGGGGAGGGTTGGTACCACCCGTACCTCTGCTGGCATTCACACAAGTAGAATCCTCCTTATTGTTAGGGGGGACCACTGTATTTCGTTTTTTTGAAGCTTCTTCAGTGTTGGCATCAGTCCCCAGTTTCCTACACCTCAAGTGATTGTGTCCAAAAGCCGCACAATGATAGCAAAAGTCCGGGTAATTTTCATAGTTTACCCTTTGAGTATACCTTCTGTTATCGGGGAGTTTGACAACAAACTCCATTATTGGCTCCTTGCTGACATCCACTTCCACTAGAACTCTAGCATAGTTCATTTTTGACCTATCCTTAGTAAATTGGTCTGTGTAAAGAGGCTTCCCTACGCGTGAAACAACCTTACTAAGGCCCGTTGCACTCCAAATAGAAAGGGGAGTGTCCGGAAAAGTGACCCAAATAGGAATTTCCATGAATAACTCATCCGTTATAAGAACTCCTTTATTGATAGCCTTGAGCATCATAGTCTTCCCGTAGACCATATAAGGTCCACCCTGTAGTACATTAGTGCGCTCCTCCTCCGTCATGAATTTGAACACCGTCCATCCTTTGCCATATGGAATAATACGACATTTCACTCCCCATCCCTTCACAATGGTATTCAATGCCTCTTTTCCCGGGAAGGGACCCGTGAAGCAACCAATTAAGCAATAACCCCATGTTTCTATGAATGGAATTTCATCCTCAGCTTCTATATCTACTTCCACCCCTTGTTGTTCAATATATTGTAACTTCATTCCTTTTGCTTCAATCCTAGTACATGAGACTCAGTAAGTCTTCTTGGGAGGGATGGGACCTTTGCCATGGTTCGGGGGATGATTATTAATGGTTGTACCCGCGGGTGGAATTTGATATTGTTCAGAAGTTGTATTTGTGGGTAAATCATTAGGAGGTATTTCTGGAGGTATAGACAGAGGTGGATAAGTAGATGGAATAGAACTTGAGCACGCGTTAGGGGGGAAGATTCGCGTACCATTTGGAAGGGTAGAGAAAATATTGTGGGTTACGGGATTAGCAGATGGTGGGGAGGATAGAATGGGTGAGGTATTATGAATATTAGGGAGTAATGAAGAGGTATTGGAAGAGAGAGGGGATTTATTGTTGGGTAAACTCGTGCCCAAGGTAGAATTAAAGGTGAAGGAGTTTTTTAGATTTCGGAGATGAGATCCACTAAGCAGGCTTGCTAGAGCGGGGAAGGAATCATTAGTGACACTTAGTGAATTCAGAGTTTGTTGTCCCAATAAGATAGAAGACTCTTTGGATCCCGCGGCATTTAAGTCTAACATATTGGTTCCTGAGATATTAATGTTCATGGGTTGCCTAGGCACCTTGGAATTAGAAGTAACTTTGTGCCCCACAACTGACCTTGGTCCTTCAAAGCGGGAATATCCCTCGACCCTTGGACTCCCTTCTGAACCGGTTTAGAATTCTGTCCCACGCAATGGCCCGTAATTGATGAAGGCTCCTTGATACCCGCAGCATTAAATGGTGATGCCTCGGCTCGCGACATTAATGTTAGGTACCTTGGGAAATAGAACTCTTCGTTTCCACCAACCGAACTCGATCCAAGCATAATGGGAATGCTCAAAGGCTCGATAACTCCCGCTCGCCTTAACTTTTTGTCCCACGATGGCCCGCGTGAAGAAGGCTCGTGATACCGCATTAAATTGTGGCGCCTCGGCCCACATCATTAATGTTAGGCACCTTGGGATAGAGAACTCTTCGTTTCCACCAACAACTCGATTCAAGCATAATGGGAATGCTCAGAGTCTCATGGACTCCCGCCTGCCCCGCCTTAGCCTTCTGCCTCACGCCCCGACCCGTTCTACGAGGAGGTTCCTTGGTATCCGCGACATTAAAGTGAGAAACTTGGGCACCCGTGAAAGGCTCTTTGGGATTAGATGTCTCTTCAATACTCCCAGTGATCTAGATCTAAGCATAACGGGATAATTCCCGAACCCATGGGCACCCTCACGACCATGAACCTCGACCGCGACGACCGGTTTGGACCGAGTATGCCAAAGACTTATCATCAACAATTGCAATTCGACCTAGTTTTCCCCTTTCCTTCTTGCACGAGCGATTTCGAGCGGTGTGGGGTACTCGTTTAGGAGAGTAACATAGGGATTATACGGGTTGGTTATTGGTGAACCACGAAAATTTCGCCCTTCAAACTCACTATTATCCAAGCCCTCGACTTCTATACTTTTGCCCCATTCATGTATCCTGCGGCATAGATAAATCGCGCTACATTCTCAAGTGGGATACGGGAATCAGGTGTGACATGAACTAGCACTGTTGGGTCTGAAACTGACGGGATCAGATTTTCTTCAACAATGATTGGACTTCCGCCATTTTTTTTCTTTTTCTTAGTTCTGGCCTTCGTCGAACTTCCTGAGCCTCCTGAATCATTGTTGGAGCGTGTGTAACGTTTAGACTTTTTCATGCTGTGTACATTAAACTTCAAATCGTGGTGAAACAATGGTAGAATGTAGGGGGGGAAGATGGGAAAAACCGAAGGAGCAACTAAGGGAAAACGTTGAGAGCGTTTTCCTTAGTGAGAGAAACTTCTCTCTAACTCCTATTTACTTGGATTCTTTTTTTAGACTTTGACTACTTGACTAGGCCACTTGCCCACTAATTTTCGTCCAACATGTGCCACCTAAGGGTGACATATGTCGCCCTCCTATTGGCCCAAAATATTTCATCTCTCGGAAAAATTCGTAATTGGTTAAAATATTAAAAACGTGAAATTTCCTTCACAAGGTTCGGAATCTTTTCCGTTGGAAGTTCACAATTTCACCCTTAACCTAATTAGGGCTTATACAATTGTACGTACGTCCTCACATACATACTCTGGAACTACGGGGTATAACAGTAAGGCTACCACAATATGTAATCTTATAACACTTAAGAGAACAAAATTGTTACCTTAACGAGCCTTAATCCAACTTCAAGATCCGAAGTCGCTCCCTAGCAACTTAGAGCCTCTCCTTGACACTCCAATCCGCAACTTGAAGCCCTTAGAAGATCACAAACAACTTTCCTTCAATTTCCAAACCAAACCTAGGAAAGTGACTTAGGTTTTCACCTTGCGACTAATACAAAAACAATATTTTTCCGGGATCTTTCTATTGAGATACCCTTACAATACTCTTAGGAACCTTGGTTTAAAGTGTGGATGTTATTGAAAAATAAACGAAATTTTTTTTCTCCTTCAAACCCTATGAACCCAAGAGCAATATTGTGAAGAACAAACTTTCTTGAAAATTTTACTAAGTATGGAAGCCTTGTCTTGCTACTAGTATGCTTAAATAACACAATGGAGGGTCAAGATTAGCACATATGGGTGGCTTGGATGCATTCTATTAAAAGATCAAGCCAAGTGTCCCTTGGACTTAGTCAACATTATCAAGCTCTTAGCCTTAACAAGACTTGCTCATCTTTATATTGGTCAAATGACCATAAAGCCCATGGTCCATTCGACCATGACCATCTAAGGGGGGTGACACGTGTCTCCCTCCTATTCGTCGCAATATTTCGTGTCCCGATATTTTCATAATTCCGATAAATTTTTACTAGTCTCAATTCTTAACATTTTTGAGTTCTTACGTACGTTCTTATAAACATGTCCTGGAATTACGGGGTGTAACATTCTTCCCCCTTAGAAACATTCGTCCCCCAATGTTCTTTCGGAGTCAAACTTATAGATAGCGACATATTCTCCTTTTACAACCCCTACATACCAATAATACCACACGTGGCCACATAATAACACTTAAGCGAAAAACTTAAATTAAAACTTGACAAGTAAGGGAAATGAATTACCTGAAGGTGTAGAGAATAAGTGAGGATACTTCCTCAACATGTCCTCCTCCGCTTCCCAAGTCATATCCTCCTCATTATCATTCCGCCACAAGACTTTAACGGAAGCCACATCCTTGGTCCGCAGTCGCCTGACCTGGCGATCGAGTATCGCTATGGGACTCTCCTCATACGATAAACCCTCTGTCACCTGGACCTCGCTAGCTGGGAAAACTCTCGATGGATCTCTGATACACTTCCGTAACATAGAAACATGGAAAATCGGATGTACCGCCTCTAAATCCGATGGCAGATCCAACTCATAGGCAACCTTGCCTACTCTACGGATGATCTGGTAAGGCCCAATGTACATTGGGCTAAGTTTTTCCTTCTTTCTGAACCTCATCACACCCTTCATGGGTGATACCTTCAAGAAGACCCAATCGTCTACCTGAAACTCCAAATGTCGACGCCGATTATCTGCATAAGACTTCTGCCGACTCTGAGCTGCTAACAGTCTCTCCTGGATAAGATTCACCTTATCTACAGCCTGCTGAATCAAGTCTGGCCCAACTAACTGAACCTCGCCCACGTCGAACCAACCAATCGGTGACCTACACTTCCGCCCATACAAATCCTCATATAACGTCATTTGAATGCTAGAATGGTAGATGTTGTTATAAGCAAACTCTACAAGAGGAAAATGATCCTCCCAGCTACCCCTGAAATCAATAACACAGCCCGCAAAGATATCCTCGTGTGGATGATGCGTTACGCCTGCCCGTCGGTCAGGATGAAACGCAGCGATCGAGATTCACCTGTGTCCCTAACCCTTCGGAAAGACCTTGGTTAGCCATAAGCGGGATCCTTCGCATGCGATATAATCGATATAGGAACTCCGTGCAGTCTCACAATCTCCCTGATATACAATCTAGCATAATCTTCAGCCGAATACGTAGTCCTGACTGGAAGAAAGTGGGCTGATTTTGTCAGCCTGTCTACAATAACCCAGATGAAATCACACTTCCTCTGAGTGCGAGGTAACCCTGTAACAAAATCTATGTGGATCACCTCTCACTTCCATGTCGGAATATCAATAACCTGCAACAGCCCACCGGGCTTCTGGTGCTCAACCATGACCTGCTGACAATTAGGACACTGAGCAACAAAACCTGCCACGTCCCTCTTCAGGCCATCCCACCAATACCTATATCTGAGGTCATGGTACATCTTAGTCGACCCCGGATGAATAGAGTAACGAGCATTGTATGCCTCCCCCAGAATCTGCTGACGAAGTCCTGCAACATCAGGAACACACAATCTGCCCTCAAATCTTAGCACCCCATCAGGCGCTACCTCAAACAAACTCTTCTCCTCTCGAAGAGTCGTATCTCGATACCGTATCATAACTGGGTCCTCATACTGTCGCCTCTTCACCTCATCAACGATGGAAGACTCGGCAATCTCACCAACCCGTACCCCACTATCATCGGTATCGACCAATCGAACCCCAGGCTAGCTGGTGATGGATCGACGGACCGTGTCACGCCCTATTAGTCGCACCTCGGTTGTTACACCCCGTAGTTCCATAGTATGTATATGAGGACGTACGTATGAGAATACGACACAAAAATTGGAAAGGAAGAAAGATGTGATTTTTCGACGGAAAAGTTTCCGAATTTTGTGAAGGAGAAAGGTTCGTTAATGGGAATTGGATTCCCAGATTTGGTATTCGGACTTTTTGGAATATTTGAGAATTATGGAATTTTATTTCCGAAATTGGTCACGTGGGGCCCACGGAGAATTCTGATTTTGTGGGGCCCACTTTATTTTCGGATTTTTGGCATTACGGATATTTTCGGAAGATGAAATATTTTGGACGAGTAGGGGGGCGACACGTGTCACCCCCATGTGGCCATGTTGGCCGAATTGGTGAAGGACAAGTGTCCTTGGACGGTTGGTAGTGGACAAGTGGCTAGCCACTTGTCCAAATTTTGTGGTGGACATGTGGTTAGTAGAATCCACACCCACATGTCCCCAATCTACACCACACACTTGACTAGATCTTGGCCCTTGATTTCTCTATAAATACCCCCTTGTTTTCAAGACTTTATTCATCCACACTTAAGAGTTTCCAAGGCAAAAATTCTCCCTCCCCCCTTAGTTGTTCTCGTCCAAACACCCCCCCCCCCCCCTTTGTGTAGAAAATTCTTCAAGTGTTGATATAGTCCCAAATACCATAGTCTTGTGTCCCTAGTAGTATTCTAAAGTTATCCCAACATAAGAGCCCGAAAATACTACTTTATTCCAATAGTCGCAAAATGAAACCTTAGGAAAAATCTTCATAGTTGGTTGAAGTGTTAAGAGAAGTTGTTTAGAAACTTCTAAGGGTTGCTGAGCGGGTTGGAGCGTAAGGAAGTGGAGCTAAACGTTGCTCGTGATCGACTTATAAATCTTGGATAATTTTGGGCTTATCGAGGTAATGATCTTTGTCCCTATCAGAATTGGATATTACATATTATAGTAGTTTAGAATTGAGTAGAAGATATATTGGAAGGATGATTAAAAAGAATTGAATCAGATTTACATCGGATGTATTCAGATGCCAGACTTGTAGTATTATTGTGAGACAGAATTGTACACGTCCGGTTAGACGTATAATCCCCTCTGAGTTGTTGGCTTGGTAGCGGGCCTTGATGTTGGAAGTTAGTTGTGGTTACGGGGGGGAGGTGCTGCCGAATTTTCCGTAGAATAAAGAACCTTGTACTTTGAATTGTTCTACGAAGAGATCTAGAGGTTAATAGACGTTTTGTGACCTTTATAGGTTGAAGTTCTACGAGTAGCGTATTCTACTTGAAGGGTGGAAAAGGCTAGCAGGGTTATAGTACTGTGGAGCGTTTTGCTAATTGTCGATAATCGTCGCGAGGTATGTGAACCTCTTCGTATCCTTTCTAGCATGATTTTTGTGAACTATGTAGTACGGTAGACGTACGTGTGCTAAACGAATTAAGTTGGTTTAAAACATAAAGTGTTATAATGGCTTTATGGGAAGTTAATTATAACGACTTTATGAAGGTAAAAGAATGGGTTATTGGTTTTAAAAGATAAGAGACTTGATTTATATTTGACTTAATATAATATGTGAAGAACTTGAATTGTGTAGAAAGTTGTGAAACCTCATTCATGAGTAATGAATACTTGGTTTTTAAATAACAATGTTATATTGATTTCGGAAAGGGGAAAGAATATCGAACAAACCAATGCAGCGTTAATAAAGGAAAAGGTAATGACTATTAACTAACTTAAAACAAGTAGAATCTTCCATCTGCATAGAAGCTAAGATAAGACAAAATTGTATTACATTTCCTAGATCATGGCTGCTTTAATAAGATCATTAATAAACAAGTTTTGATTTTCTTAAAATTACAAAGTAAGGACTTGATTTATAAAAGAGAAAGACTTGAGAATTTGAAGTGTTTTCGTTTAAAAGGAAGACAGGCTTTTGTCTTAAGTTGGTTTAAAAAGACGGTATGGAAATTGTTTTGGTTTACCTAAAAAGATAGTTGCTCTATTTTGATACTACGGGTATCGTGTGACTTTTGTGAAAGACATGGAACTTTTTAAAAGAATTAATGTATGTAGTACCTTAGGGTTAAAAACCCGGATTTGTTGACATGAAATAAAAGTACCTTGTGTGAGTAACTTGCCTATGTTTTGCCTGTGATAGCCTTGTAATACTTTCTTGTCGGTTTGATAAAGTGAACATGTTATGATGCTACGTGTGTTAGTATCTTATGATGTTTGTGTAAGGGGGTTATTCTTGTTGTGCTTACGTTGTTTAACGACAAGCCCGTTGTACTGGTATTATATCACATACCCCCCTAACTTGTTATGTTTCCGAGGGTTAGCTACCCCCGATGCGAGGAATACCTCATGCGGGTCTATGTGACCTATGCGGAGCTGCGGGAGTTCCAGGATGATCACTCCGGGTGTGTTACGCCGATGCGAGGAATACCTCATGCGGTCCAGGTGACTATGCGGATTGCGGGAGTCCAGGTTGATGCCGAGGGTTAGCTACCCCCGATGCGAGAAATACCTCATGCGGGCCTAGGTGGCCTATGCGGACTGCGGGAGTTCCAGGATTAGGCTCGCACAAATGATACTGAGGGCGAATAGTCCAGCTTCGATCATTTGGCGGTCTAGAAAGACCACGTGATACAGATTTATAGCATTGTTAGTACGGTGAGTTCTAGTAGTCGGCAATGCATTCGTACTTACCCCGTACGATTTTATTAGGACACAGGTGGGACCTGGTGTTCATGTGTTGTCACGACCGAACTCGGGCAGTGGCGGTGCCTACCCCGCACCTAGTGATACAACATCGAGTAATCAATGGAACATAATACATATATGAAACAAATGAAGTACAAAAGCGATGTCGAGGAAAACTTGCCTTTGGCATATATAAACAACAACTCTTACAAATGAGCAGTTTAATCCTTTTTACAAACCACACTTGCGTACTACAGACCTCTAAGAAAAGATACGATAACAATGGCGGGACGGGGCCCGCCATACCGAATGTAAATACCTACAACGACAGGACTATACAAGATAAGCCTCCGAGAAACGAAGCTTTCCAAACGCTGACTGTGACCCTAAGAGCGAGGATCAACGATCGTGTACCTTTACTGCGGCATGAACGCAGCCCCGAAGGAGGTCAAGATAACAGTACCAGTGCGAAACAAAATATCAGAAATGAAATCATAGTAGTCTATATAAAGCAGAGACATGTATGATAACCAAACTACCGCTCACAATAAATAGCGGTCATATCAAGTCGTGACTCACGCCGCCGAAGTCATCACTCAAATACATAAATATGGGTCTCACGCCCACAACATCAATCATGCGTGGAATACCTTCCTCACCGCCGTGATCAATGATAGAAAAGCACCAAGGAACACATATGAACAACAGGTCCTACTGTGCCCAAATAAAGCGATGCAGGGGTAAATCTGAAGGCATAGCCGACTAACACCACAGTACTAACAAGGTCATAAATCGAATCATGATATCTGTCTGCCGTCACATGATCAAAGCGGTCACTCGCGCAATATCAAATGTGCGCGTCTAGCCTCGAACTCCGCACTCGCGCATAGGCCAATCTCATAGGCCCGCATGAGGTATAACCTCGCATCGAGGGTACTCCCGGCAAGATCGCCCCGACTCGCGATCCGCGTGGCCACATGACCGCATGACCATAAAGGCCGCACTAACCCGAACTCTCGTAGCTCCGCATAGGCCCCCGGGACCCGCATGAGGTATTCTCGAATCATGGTCCCAGACCGCCTGAGTCTACCCCGCATCGGAGGGCAGCTTAACCCCCGGAAACACGGTGAGTGGTATAAATACCAACATAACAGTTTATCGTTTAAACATCATAAGCACAATCAAGGGAAAATCCCTTTACACAAACATCACAGAATACTAACACACGTAGCATCCTAATATGATTACTTATCAAATCAACACGAAGGTATTACAAGGCTATCACAAACCAATACAATCAAGTTATTCACACATAAGGTACCTTCTACTATATGATTAACGAGATCGGGTTTTTATCCCCAAAGTACTTTATACATAACTCTTTAAAGATATGTTACTTTCACAAAAGTCACACAATACCCGTAGTATATAACAATAGAGTGATTATCTTTTTAAAGTAAATCAATTTCTTCTCTTTGTAAAATCAAGTAGCAACCTTCTTTTCCAATGTTCAAGTTTGCCTAATTTCCAATGTTCAAGTTTCTTATTTTAGAAAGGTTTCGTAGTTCATAGTCTTATTCATTTAAGAATATAATTCTCTTTTTAAGCTATCTGAGAAACATAAGCCTTATATGTGAGTAGGATATTCTTGTTTATAACAATCTTATTACAATGACCATGATCTAGGAAATATCATTTTGTCTCATCTTAGCTTCTATGCAGATGGAAGTTTCTCTGGTTTTAATAATACTTAATCACAAAACATTTCCTTTTATTAACGCTGCGATGGTTTGTCGATACACATTCGATTTCAAATCAAGAAACATTCTTAAGTCGTTATTACCTAACTTCCCATAAAGCTAGTATAACTCTTAAGTTTTCAAAACCAAGTATTTCTTCTTCTTTCGAAATGATTCAAAAATCTTTTGAAATACTTCAAGTTCTTTATTAACACATAATAAGCCAGTTATAGTTCAAATCAGTTACCTTTTAAAAACCACAAGTATTTTCTTACCAACATAAAGTTGTTATAACCAACTTCCCATAAAGCTGTTATAACACTTTATGTTTTAAACCAATCAAATACATTTAGCACGTATGCGTCTCGTACTACATAGTTCACACATATCATGCTAGAAGAGATAGGAAGAGGTTCACATACCTCGCGACGAGTATCGACTAATAGCAAAACGCTCCAAGTACTTCCAACCGTCGGCTACTCCTTAAGCCAAGTAGATCGCGCCACACGTAGTACTTCAACCTATAAGGCCACAAGGCGCTTATTAACATTTAGACCTCATCGTAGAACATTCTACCAAAATTCTACAAAGACTCTCCCCGCAACAGCGTAAATCTCCTCATTTATCGAGGCCGGCTACAAGCCAACCAGGGGTTATACATCTAACCCGACGGGTACAATTCTACCTACGTAAAAGCTACACAAGTCTCATGTCGATCCTATGTAAATCTGATTCGATCTCTTCTTTCGAAAGGTTGCTTATTATTCAGGCTTAAGTCAAAAGACATTGCCGATAACTACGTTCAGTTCTATATATAGTATACTTCAACTATATAATCATACAGCATGTAATTTCCAATTACAATAGAGGGACAAGATATTTACCTCGATAAGCCCATAATTATCCGAGTTTAAATGTCGATCCTGAGCAAGGTTTAGCTCTACTCCAGTGCGCTCAGGCCGCTCGAACAACCCTTGAAGTTCTAACCAACTTCTACTTATTACTCAACTAACCATGGAGATTTTCCTTAGGGTTTCGGTTTGTGACTAAGGAAGTATAATAGTATTCTGGGCTTTTCAGATAAGTATAACCTTAGAATACTACAAGGTATACTGGCTAAGGTAATTTGGGCATTATAACAATACTTTTGAGAGTATTTCTACCAAGAGGGGGTATTATCTGAAAACAACTAGGCTAGGGGTACCCGGCTAGCACCCCAAGGAGAGGAAGGGCTCTCGCCAGGAGGAGGAGGCTCTTGGCCGAACTCTACACTAAGGAGGGAGGAGGATTTAACACTTAGAAATATTTTAGGAATGGATGAAGAAGTCTTCCAAAGGGGGGGTATTTATAGGTCTAGCAAAGGCCAACCAATGGCCAAGATCTTGCCAAGTGCAAGGCAAGTGTAGGGCCAAGATCTTGCCAAGTGCACCTTATCCATCTACCACCAAAATATCCTACCAACCCCGGACCAAACAATGGCCATTCGCCAACCCCTTACCGCTAAGGTGTTCCAATGAGAGGGTGACAAGTGTCGCCTCTTGTTGGTCCAAAATGTTTCGCTCTCGGAAAAATCCGCAAAATTAAAAATGACATAGTCAAATTCCCTACGAAAGCTGTGAAACCGTTTCGTCGAAACACGACTCTAACCGGGTGTTGTGCACAAATAAATTTCGGCCAAGCCACTTTTTATACAAGTTCAAATTTTCTACGTACGTCCTTACGTACATACTCTGGAAATACGGGGTATAACATTCTCCCCTCCTTAGAAACATTCGTCCCGAATGTTCCTTCTAAGTCGCCAAACAAGCGTGCGCCAAGATAGTCTTCACTACTATACTCACGAACAATCACGCCACACGCCACGAAACGTCGCGCAAAAATACCTCCATCCAAGTCCACGAAACACCTCTAACATTACCACAAACACCTCTCTCCGGGGTCTAAAATATACTTCCTTCGCACCTTCTCCTTATAAAAGAAATGATCACATCTATGCTCGCCATACATGCTCGCTTCTTCCCGATACCACTTTGCCGCGAGGTTCTAGTGTCAGTCCGGCGACCCAACAAATGGTACCAGACTACATGCGATCCCTGAGGCTGTCGTACACTCGAACTCTTACCACATTTACGTCTTGCCGGCTTCCAAAACTCGGGTTACTATTTCTAACGTGGTCATCATTAACGGGAACACTCGATGGCTCTCGATACTTTCCCGATCATATCAAAACGAAAGCCGGACGTCGCCTCTAAGTCGGACGGCAAATGTTAACATATAGGCAACCCGCCTATTCTTCACATGAACTCAAAAGGGCCCAAAGTAACTCGCTAAGTTCCTCTGCTTTCCAAAACTCGTCATACCCAACCCGGTGGTATTTTCGGAAGACCGACCGTAACTGAACTCTGGCGTCGTCGCCGATTATCATACGATTTCTCCGTGCGTAACCTCTTCTAGACAAGCTTTACCTATCCACGATCTGTGGAACAAGCCTGAACCAACTATCTGAGTCTTGCCAACATCGAACCAATCGATCGGCAACTTACACTTCCGCCCCTACAAGGCTTCAAAAGACGACATCCGAACATTGAAATGGTAGCTTAAACACTACCTCCATAGGAGACAACAATCCCCACCACTATCCCTGAAATCCAAACACTGGCCCGAGGGCGAATGCGATTCTGAGACTTACCTGAGTTCTTAACACATGCTTGGTAAAACTTTTAAAAAACGAAAATAGCCACCACCTGGGCTTCACTGTCTGCCATAAGGTGAAGGTAGGCACCCCGTGCAGCCTTACATCCTTTCTGATATAAACAACACTGCTGAGCACTCGGTCTTTGCTAGAAGACAAGACGGTTGACCTTCTCGGCCCGACTACTGGTCGAAAGCATCCACGAGTTCGTACGCTGGTTAACTAAACTTGGGCCTAACACCCTCGTGACCCTATCACAAGGCGGGACCACCACAACGACCCCACCAAACAGCCGCGGGTTGACCCGCAACATGGCCTCAACCCGATCCGCAACGCCGCTAAACGCTAGCTCCCGGAAAACTCACTAATCACGTTACGAAAACCTAGCGGTCTTCTTAGCTCAACTACCCTCTTTCATGCCACACTACTCAGGGACTTATCCCACAAACATAACTCACGTGCACTATGCACTCCTATAAGGGTCAAACATAAACAATACATCTTTTACTCGAGATGGCCTTACCTCTAAGGTCTCTACGTATAAAACTCTAAGGCTCACACCTTCTATCCCCAAAATCTTACTCGCTTAACCCACCATGATTTCTAATCACAACTAACACACCGCTATAAGAACATAGCACTTGAGGTATACTCACCTTATCACATCTGGATCTCTAGAGGTTAAGGATATATCTATATCTCTTTGCTTCACTCCTAAGTCGTTCTAATCAAACTCGCCTGTAGGCGCATAGCTAAGGAAGGTGACGACTACCCATCGATCCTGAAGGCTAAGTCCTCCTACAAGGACACTCTTTCGACATCAGACCCTGACGGTCATAGGTACAACAAGTACCAACTAAAAGACGACATTCCCTGAGATGACGCCTGCCCGCGTGAACACCGAGAAAAATCAATCCGGATTTGGAACCTTCGTGTGACTGTGAACCGGAAGCTCTGGAGCTCTGACCAACTCCTGCATACCCCGAACGTCCTGAACCCTGTGGAGGACCCTTCTGCACTGTGGATGCGCATAATCTAATCTGCTGGTGAGGCGACTCGCCTCGCAAGTTACCAAAGGACCTTGCTACTCTGGCCCTGCCTTCGCCCGTTAACCCGTCGATCTACGTTTCTCGGCTGCGTGCATAAGCCCGCATACGTGCCATGCTCAAGCCTAATCAAGAACTTACTCTTGCACAACCTTCTCGTTGATATCCATCAAGACTCGCGATACATCGGTATACTCTGCGTAGTCAAATCCATAGTTAGTAATGTGGTCGCCTTGAAATCTATATTCTCTGTTCGGCGTGGGCGAAGGTTCAAATATCATGGCCGCAGAAGAGCTGCTGCCGTCGTGCTAAACTCACTGGGCTAGTGACGCCGCAGAACTCCCGAATGAAGCACTACCCTAGGTAATGATTGGGCTGTGCCCACGTAACCCTCAGACTCTACTCACGCCTCCTCGGCCGCCTTGCCCTCCTGGGCGGGTTGCCTACGCGGAGGCATAACGGTGGGAAGAAATACGTTAGAGGTCCAACTTACAACACACTCTAAGGCACGATCTCGAGTGAGAAGAATAGAAACCAATCCTAAATATCCTATAGCCTCTCGATTATTGGTGTGGTGCACAACACAATCGATAATCAAGACTTCTCGGATACGGTGCCTAGACACTTTCAGGATTAATCGCTCGATACCACTTTGTCACGACCGAACCTAGGCGTGGATCGTGCCTTACCCGGCACCCTAGTGATACAACATCGAGTAATCACGGAACATAATACATACATGAAACAAATGAAGTACAAACAAGATGTCGAGGAAAACTTGCCTTTCGGCATATATAAACAACAACTCTTACAAATGAACAATTTAATCCTTTTTACAAACCCCGCCACACAAGCATTACTCTGCACTTCTAAGAAAAAGATACGACAACAATGGCGGACGGGGCCCGCCATACCCCGAATGTAAATACCTACAACGACGGGGACTATACCAAGATAAGCCTCCGAGAAACGGCTTTCCCAAACGCTGAATCAGGACCCTAAGAGCGAGGATCAACGGGTGTACCTTTACTGCGGCATGAACGCACCCGCCGAAGGAGGTCGATAACAGTAAAATTTAGTATGCGAAACGCAAAAATCAGAAATGAAATCATAGTAGTCTATATAAAGCAGAGACATGTATGATAACCAAACTACCGCTCACAATAAATAAGCGGTCATATCAAGTCGTGACTCACGCCTCAAGTCATCACTCAAATACATAAATATGGGTCTCACGCCCACAACATCAATCATGCGTGGAATACCTTCCTCACCGCGCGATCGATGATAGAAAAGCACCAAGGAACACATGAACAATGTGTCCTACGTGCCCAAATAAAGCGATGCGGGGTAAATGCGAAGGCATAGCCGACTACTAACACCTACTAACAAGGTCATAAATCGAATCATGATATCCGTCTGGGCGTCACATGATCAAAGCCGTCACTCGCGCAATATCAAATGTGCGCGTCTAGCCCGGAACTCCCGCACTCCGCATAGGCCAATCTCATAGGCGCATGAGGTATAACCCGCATCGGTAGCTACTCCCGGCATCGCCCCGACTCGCAGATCGCGTAGCCACATGCACCGCATGACCATAAAGGCCGCACACTAACTCGAACTCGTAGCTCCGCATAGGTCCCCGACCGCGAGGTATTCTCGAATCATGGTCCTGCATCACTGAGTCTACCGCATCGGAGGAAGCTTAACCCGAAACACGGTGAGTGGTATAAATACCAACATAACGATTTATCGCTTAAACATCATAAGCACAATCAAGGAAAATCCCTTTACACAAACATCACAGAATACTAACACACATAGCATCCTAATATGATTACTTATCAGATCAACACGAAGGTATTACAAGGCTATCACAAACCAATACAATCAAGTTATTCACACAGACGGTCCCTTCTACTAGATGATTAACGAGAGCGGGGTTTTATCCCCAAAGTACTTTATACCTACCTCTTTAAAGTTATGTTACTTTCACAAAAGTCACACAATACGTAGTATATAACAATAGAGTGATTATCTTTTAAAGTAAATTAATTTCTTCTCTTTGTAAAATCAAGTAGCAACCTTCTTTTCCAATGTTCAAGTTTGCCTAATTTCCAATGTTCAAGTTTCTTATTTTAGAAAGGTTTCGTAGTTCATAGTCTTATTCATTTAAGAATATAATTCTCTTTTTAAGCTATCTGAGAAACATAAGCCTTATATGTGAGTAGGATATTCTTGTTTATAACAATCTTATTACAAAGACCGTGATCTAGGAAATATCATTTTGTCTCATCTTAGCTTCTATGCAGATGGAAGTTTCTCGGTTTTAATAATACTTAATCTGTCAAAACATTTCCTTTTATTAACCGCAGTTGGTTTGTCGATACACATTCGATTTCCAAATCGATAAAACATTCTTAAGCGTTATTACCTAACTTCCCATAAAGCTAGTATAACTCTTAAGTTTTCAAAACCAAGTATTTCTTCTTCTTTCAAATGATTCAAAATCTTTTGAAATACTTCAAGTTCTTTATTAACACATAATAAGCCGCTTATAGTTCAAATCGATTACCTTTTAAAAACCACAAGTATTTTCTTACCAACATAAAGTCATTATAACCAACTTCCCATAAAGCCGTTATAACACTTTATGTTTTAAACCAATCAAATACATTTAGCACATGTGCGTCTACCGCACTACATAGTTCACACATATCATGCTAGAAGAGATAGGAAGAGGTTCACATACCTCGCGACGAGTATCGACTAATAGCAAAACGCCCAAGTACTTCCAACCGTGGCTACTCCTTAAGCCAAGTAGATCGCGCCACACATAGTACTTCAACCTATAAGGCCACAAGGCGCTTATTAACATTTAGACCTCATCGTAGAACATTCTACGAAAATTCGCGACCTCCCCCGCAGCGTAAATCTCCTCCTTTATCGAGGCCGCTACCAAGCCAACCAGGGGTTATACATCTAACCCGACGGTACAATTCTACTCACGTAAAAGCTACACAAGTCTACTTTATGTCTGATCTATGTAAATCTGATTCGATTTCTTCTTTCAAAAGGTTTCTTATTATTCAGCTTAAGTCAAAAGACATTGCCGATAACTACGTTCGATTCTATATATAGTATACTTCAACTATATAATCATACAAAGATGTAATTTCCAATTACAATAGAGGACAAGATATTTACCTCGATAAGCCCATAATTATCCGAGTTTAAATGTCGATACTGAGCAAGGTTTAGCTCCTACTCAGTGCGCTCAGGCCGCCTCCAAACAACCCTTAGAAGTTCTAACCAACTTCTACTTATTACTCCAACTAACCATGGAGATTTTCCTTAGGGTTTCGGTTTTGTGTGGAAGGAAGTATAATAGTATTTCGGGCTTTTCAGATAAGTATAACCTTAGAATACTACAAGGTATACGGCTAAGGTAATTTGGGCATTACAACAATACTTTTGAGAGTATTTCTACCAAGAGGGGGGGGGGTATTATACGAAACAACTAGGCTGGGGTACCCACGCTAGCACCCAGGAGGGGAAGGGCTCTCGGCCAAGGGGAGGAGGCTCTTGGCGAACTCTACACTAAGGGGAGGGAGGAGGATTTAACACTTAGAAATATTTTAGGAATGGATGAAGAAGTCTTCCAAAAGGGGGGTATTTATAGGTCTAGCAAAGGCCAACCAATGGCCAAGATCTTGCCAAGTGCAAGGCAAGTGTAGGGCCAAGATCTTGCCATGTGCACCTTATCCATCTACCACCAAAATATCCTACCAACCCCTTGACCAAACAATGGCCATTCGCCAACCCCTTTACCGCCCAAGGTGTTCCAATGAGAGGTGACAAGTGTCGCCTCTGTTGGTCCAAAATGTTTCGCCTCTCGGAAAAATCCACAAAAATTAAAAATGACATAGCCGAAATTCCCTACGAAAGTCGTGGAAAACGCTTTAAAAACGACTCTAACCGTGTTGTGCACAAATAAATTTCGCCAAGCCACTTTTATACAAGTTCAAATTTTCTACGCACGCCCCACGCATATACCGGAAATACGGGTATAACATGTGTATTCCTTGGTGTTTTTATATCATGGATCACGGCGGAGGAAGGAATTCCAGCATGATTGATATTGTGGGCATGAGACCCATGGTTATATTTGAGTGATGACTTTGAGGGCGTGAGTCCCTGACTTGACATGACTGCTTACATATTGGGTATCGTAAATTGGTTATCATACATGTCTTCTGTTTTATATAGACTATTATGATTTCATTTACGTGATTTTCGCCACATACTTGAGTACATGTCAGATCGACCTCCTTCGCGGCCGTTCATGCCGCAGTAGAGGTACACCGATTGTTGATCCTCGCCATAGGATCACAGTCAGTTTTGGGAAGCTCCGCTTCTCCGAGGCTTATCTTGTGTATGAGTCCCTGAGTGTGTAGGTTCTTATACATTCAGGGGTATGGCGGGGCCCTGTCCCGTCATTGTTGTTATAAAACTCTTAGAGGTCTGTAGTACTGTTGTGGGCAGGGTTTGTAAAATGGATGTAATCGCTCGTGTTTAATCTTTTTATATATACGCAGAAGGTGACCGCCTCGTTAGCCTATTTTCTCATCAGATATCTTGTTTCATGTAAGTTTTTATTTCACGATTTATCCGATGTTGTATCACTAGGGTGCCCGGTAGGCACCATCCACGCCCGGTCGGGTCGTGACAAAAGTGGTATCGTGAGCGCTTAATCTCTGAAAGTGTCTACAGACCGTATCTAGTAGAGTCTTGATTATCGGCGTGTTGTGCACCACACCTATAATCAGGAGGCTGCAGGATATTTAGGATTGGTTTCCATTCTTCTCACTCTGAGATCGTGCCTTAGAGCTGTGTTATAAGTTGAACTCCCTCTGGCGTATTCTTATGTACCCGTTATGCCTCTACGCAAGGCAACCAGGGCCCAGATGGGCAAGGCAGCAGAGGGAGCTACGAGTAGAACACAGAGGGTTACGAGGGCACAGACCCAGTCATTACCTGAGATAGTGCTTCATTCGGGGAGTTCTGCGACGCCGCTAGCCCCAGGAGAGTTTAGAGCAGCAGCAGTATCTGCAGAGACCACGATACCTGAGTCTCCAGTTTCACGACCAGGAGCCGAGGATATGAGTTACAAGGAGATGGCCCAGTTACTAGCTAGGCTTGTGGCTAGGAATGAGGATGCACGAGAGTCGGAGGTTCCGGCAGCATCGAGTTCACCCTAGATCCGATAGTTGAGATTTCGACTTCGAGTTGCACCACCCGAGTTCTTTGATCGAGAACTGAGGAAGATCCTCAGGAGTTTATTCGACAGTTGCAGCGGATCATGAAAGTGATCAAGACCTTAGAGGCATTTCCTACACGCTTCTTGCCCTCGCAGATGAGGAGAGCTCGGGCAGATAGATTTATGATGTTGAGGCAGAACGGGCGGACGGTTCGGGAATACAGTATAGAGTTTGACTCATTGGCTCGTTATGTCCCCGCTTTAGTGGCAGACATGGGGGATAATGTGCACTGATATGTCACAGGACTTGACGATTATCTAGTGAAGAGAGGTACAAGAGTAGCTCTTCACCAGTATGGACATTGCCCGCAGACAGCCTATGCGCAGATCGAGGAACGTAGAGATCGACAGATTAACCAAGATCAGCAGAAGAGGGCCAGAACAACAGGGTCCTTTGGTAACTTTCGAGGCGGACCTTCTAAGAAGCAGATTATGCGCTCCGCCAAGACAGTGGTCCTCCACTGTGCTCGTGACATTCGGTATGCAGGAGTTGGTCAGAGCTCCAGGGTTTCTGGTTCACAGATTTACATAGGGTTTAGCCAGCCAGATTCAGTTTTCCCTCAGTGTTTACTATGTGGTAGACGTCATCCCGGGAAATGTCGTCTTTTTACTAATGCTTGTTTTACCAGCGGCCGTCAGGGCCATTTTGTGAGAAATTGTCCGACCAGAGGTGGCGCGGATGTTACGACTCAGCCTTCGGGAGCAGTGACTGGTTCATCTCACCTTCTATAGTTATGCGCCCAGCAGAGCAGGATTTGATTAGAGCGACAAAGGGTAAGTCTGGGGACGTGAAGATGGTGAGCCTTAGAATTTATAACAGTTGGGACCTTGGATGCAAGCCGCTCGTGGATGATTTTACGGTCTGTCTTTGTCGAAGTACTTGGTATGCGTGAAATATATTGTGGGATAATTCCATGGGTAGTGTGAGATGGAAGTGGTAGCTTTCATGACGTGAATTAGTAAGATTGTTCCGGATCGGGGAACGAGAGTTTAGTACGAAGAGGGTCGGGTTGAGGCCATATCCCGGGTCAACTCGTAGCCCGGAATGTGGTGAGATCAGTTTGAGGTGGTCCCGCTAGGTGATAGGGTCACGAGGGTGTTAGGCCCACGTTTAGGTAACCATCGTACGAGTTGTGGATGCGTTCGACCAGTAGTAGGGCCGATGGGGTCAACCCATCTTGTCTTTTAGTCAGGACTGTTTACTCGGCGGAGGGTTATGCGAGGTGTTGTATATCAGGGAGGTTGTAAGGCTGCACGGGGTTCCTACTTTTTATGGCAGGCAGTGGAGCCCGGTTTTCAGCTATTTCTTTTGTTCCTGGAGGTTTTACCAAAGTGGTTAGGAACTCAAAGTGAGTCTCGATTGCATTCACCCTCGGGCCGGTGTGTTGATTTCAGGGGTAGCTGTGAGGATTGTTGTCTCCTGTTGAGGGAGTGTTATAATAGCTACCATTTCAGTATTCGGGTGGCGCCTTATGAAGCCTTGTATGGGCGGAGGTGTAGGTTGTCGGTCGATTGGTTCGATGTTGGCAAGGTTCAGATAGTTGGTCCATACATGATTCAGCAGGATATGGAGAAGGTGAAGCTTATCCAGACGAGGTTATTAGCACTCGAGTCACCGTAAGTAGTACGGATAATCAGCAATGACATTAGGAGTTCAGCCGACGGTGGTCTTCAAGGTACCACCCTGGCGGTGTGACGAGATTTGGAAAGCGGAAACTTAGCCAAGGTACTTGGGCCTTCTCGATCGTTTGTAGAATAGGCGGGTTGCCTATAGTTAGCAAGCCGTCCGACTTCAGAGGCGACGTCCGCCTTCCATGTTGCTATGATTCAGAAGATTATCGGAGATCCATCCAGAGTGTTCCCAGTTAATGATGACCAAGTTCGAGATAGTAACCCCGAGATTTTGAAAACTGAAGCAATGACAGAAATGTGGTACATATATGAGGAAGAGTTCGAGTGTACGAGGAGGGTACGACAAGTAAGAAAAGAGGCGAAGATGTGTTAAGAAGATGGAAGTGTCCTTTTTATAAGTAAAGATGTGAAGAAAGTATCCTTTGGACCATGGGTGGAGCTATTAGTATTGTTATACACTTTAGAGATGATTTTTTGTTGGCTTGGATGTGAATATTTGCGCGTATGTTGTATTATGGCCATGTGTGGCATAATTGGTTTCATAAGTATAGTAGGGAAGACTATACCGACAGGTATGTTTGGAGGCTTAGAAGGAACATTCGGGACGAATGTTTCTAAGGGGGGGGAAATGTTACACCCCATAGTTCCAGAGTATGTATATGAGGACGTACGTACGAGAATACAACACAAAAATTGGAAAGGAAGAAAGATGTGATTTTTCGACGAAAAAGTTTCCGGATTTTGTGAAAGAAAAAGGTTCGTTAATGGGAATTGGATTCCCAGATTTGGTATTCGGACTTTTTGGAATATTTGAGAATTATGGAATTTTATTTCCGAAATTGGTCACGTGGGGCCCACGGGAGAATTTACAGTTTTGTGGGGCCCACTTTATTTTCGTATTTTTGGCATTACGGATATTTTCGGAAGATGAAAAAATTTGGACGAGTAGGGGGGCGACACGTGTCACCCCCATGTGGCCATGTTGGCCGACCATGGCGACATGTTGTCTCGATCGGTTGTAGTGGACAAGTGGCTAGCCACTTGTCCAAATTTCTGTGGACATGTGGTTGGTAGAATCCACACCCACATGTCCCCAATCTACACCACACACTTGCCTAGATCTTGGCCCTTGATTTCTCTATAAATACCCCCTTGTTTTCAAGACTTTATTCATCCACATTTAAGAGTTTCCAAGGCAAAAGTTCTCCTCCCCTTAGTTGTTCTCGCCCAAACACCCCCTTTGTGTAGAAAATTCTTCAAGTGTTGGTATAGTCCCAAATACCTTAGCCTTGTAACCCTAGTAGTATTCTAAAGTTATCCCAACATAAGAGCCCGGAAATACTACTTTATTCCAATAGTCGCAAAATGAAACCATATGAAAAATCTTCATAGTTGGTTGAAGTGTTAAGAGAAGTTGTTTAGAAACTTGTAAGGGTTGCTTGGAGCGGGTTGGAGCGTAAGGAAGTGGAGCTAAACGTTGCTCAGGATCGACTTATAAATCTTGGATAATTTTGGGCTTATCGAGGTAATGATCTTTGTCCCCCTATTGTAATTGGATATTACATATTATAGTAGTTTAGAATTGTGTAGAAGATATATTGGAAGGATGATTAAAAAGAATTGAATCAGATTTACATCGATTGTATTCAGATAGACTTGTAGTATTATTGTGAGACAGAATTGTACACGCCCCGTTAGACGTATAATCCCTCGAGTTGTTGGCTTGGTAGCGGGCCTTGATGTTGGAAGTTAGTTGTGGTTACGGGAGAGTCTTTGTAGAATTTTCCGTAGAATAAAGAACCTTGTACTTTGAATTGTTCTACGAAGAGATCTATAGGTTGATAGACGTTTTGTGACCTTTATAGGTTGAAGTTCTACTAGTAGCGTATTCTACTTGAAGGGTGGAAAAGGCTAGCGGGGTTATAATCTTGTGGGCGCTTTGCTAATTGTCGATAATCGTCGCGAGGTATGTAAACCTCTTCCTATCCTTTCTAGCATGATTTTTGTGAACTATGTAGTACGGTAGACGTACGTGTGCTAAACGAATTAAGTTTGTTTAAAACATAAAGTGTTATAATGGCTTTATGGGAAGTTAATTATAACGACTTTATGAAGGTAAAAGAATGGGTTATTGGTTTTAAAAGATAAGAGACTTGATTTATATTTGACTTAATATAATATGTGAAGAACTTGAATTGTGTAGAAAGTTGTGAAACCTCATTCATGAGTAATGAGTACTTGGTTTTTAAATAACAGTGTTATATTGATTTCGGAAAGGGGAAAGAATATCGAACAAACCAATGCAACGTTAATAAAGGAAAAGGTAATGACTATTAATTAACTTAAAACAAGTAGAATCTTCCATCTGCATAGAAGCTAAGATAAGACAAAATTGTATTACATTTCCTAGATCATGGCTGCTTTAATAAGATCATTAATAAACAAGTTTTGATTTTCTTAAAATTACAAAGTAAGGACTTGATTTATAAAAGAGAAAGACTTGAGAATTTGAAGTTTTTTCGTTTGAAAGGAAGGCAGGCTTTTGTCTTAAGTTGGTTTAAAAAGACGGTATGGAAATTGTTTTGGTTTACCTAAAAAGATAGTTGCTCTATTTTGATACTACGGGTATCGTGTGACTTTTGTGAAAGACATGAAACTTTTTAAAAGAATTAATGTATGTAGTACCTTAGGGTTAAAAACCCGAATTTGTTGACATGAAATAAAAGTACCTTGTGTGAGTAACTTGCCTATGTTTTGCCTGTGATAGCCTTGTAATACTTTCTTGTCGGTTTGATAAAGTGAACATGTTATGATGCTACGTGTGTTAGTATCTTGTGATGTTTGTGTAAGGGGGTTATTCTTGTTGTGCTTACGTTGTTTAACGACAAGCCCGTTGTACTGGTATTATATCACATACCCCCTAACTTGTTATGTTTCCGAGGGTTAGCTACCCCCGATGCGAGGAATACCTCATGCGGGTCTATGTGACCTATGCGGAGCTGCGGGAGTTCCAGGATGATCACTCCGGGTGTGTTACGCCGATGCGAGGAATACCTCATGCGGTCCAGGTGACTATGCGGATTGCGGGAGTCCAGGTTGATGCCGAGGGTTAGCTACCCCCGATGCGAGGAATACCTCATGCGGGCCTAGGTGGCCTATGCGGACTGCGGGAGTTCCAGGATTAGGCTCGCACAAATGATACTGAGGGCGAATAGTCCAGCTTCGATCATTTGGCGGTCTAGAAAGACCTCGTGATACAGATTTATAGCATTGTTAGTACGGTGGGTTCTAGTAGTCGGCAATGCCTTCGTACTTACCCCGTACGGTTTTATTAGGACACAGGTGGGACCTGGTGTTCATGTGTATTCCTTGGTGTTTTTATATCATGGACTGCCGGCAGTGAGGAAGGAATTCCACGGGCATGATTGATATTGTGGGCATGAGACCCATGGTTATATTTGAGTGATGACTTTGAGGGCGTGAGTCCCTGACTTTACATGACTGCTTACATATTGGGTATCGTAAATTGGTTATCATACATGTCTTCTGTTTTATATAGACTATTATGATTTCATTTACAGTATTTTCAGTTTCACATACTTGGTACATGTTATCGACCTCCTTCGTGAAGTGCGTTTCACGCGGTAGGTACGCGATTGTTGATCCTCGCTCATAGGATCACAGTTCAGCGTTTTGGGAAGCTCCGTTTCTCCGGAGGCTTATCTTGTGGTATGATTTCCTGAGAGTGTAGGTTCTTATACATTCAGGGGTATGGCGGGGCCCTGTCCCGTCATTGTTGTTATAAAACTCTTAGAGGTCTGTAGTACTGTTGTGGGCAGGGTTTGTAAAGGGGATATAACTGTTCAGGTTTAATCTTTTTTATATATATGCAGAAAGGTGACCGTCTTGGTTAGCCTATTTTCTCATTGTATATCTTGTTTCATGTGTAAGTTTTTATTTCCGCTGATTTTATCTGATGTTGTATCACTAGGGTGCCCGGGGTAAGGCACCAGTCACGGGCCCGGGGTCGGGTCGTGACACAGAATCCCCATCGATCTACGACTCAAAGCATCTGCAACCACGTTGGCCTTTCCCGGATGGTATAGGATATCAACATCATAATCCTTCAACAACTCTAACCACCGTCGATGCCGCAAGTTCAGCTCCCTCTGCCTGAAGATATACTGGAGGCTCTTGTGGTCTGTATAAATATCCATATGAACCCCGTATAAATAATGTCTCCAAATCTTCAAGGCATGAATAACTGCGGCCAACTCTAAGTCGTGAGTAGGGTAATTCCACTCATGCTTCCGTAGTTGCCGGGAAGCATAGGCTATTACTTTGCCGTGCTGCATCAATACACACCCTAGCCCGATACCCGAGGCATCACAATAAATCACATAGCCCTCTAATCCCTCAGGAAGAGTAAGAACTGAAGTCGTCGTCAACTTTTCCTTCAGTAACTGGAAGCCCTTCTCACAAGCTTCCGTCCACTGGAACTTAGCCGCTTCGAGTCGACTAGTCAATCGGTCGATATCGGCAAACCGCTCCACAAACCTACGATAATAACTCGCCTCTAAGAAATTGTGCACCTCGGAGTAGTAGGTCTCGGCCAAGACTTGACCGCCAATCTTTGTCGTATCAACCGAACACCGCGCCGATAATGTGACCCAAGAATGACAATGAGGACAACCAAAACTCAAACTTCGAGAACTTGTCAAACAATCGCCGCCTGGAGGACCCCAAGTACCGTCCTCAAGTGATCTGCATGCTCATGCTCTGTACGCGAATAAACCAGGATGTCATCAATGAATACTATAACAAACGTATCCAAAAATGGCTTGAACACCCGGTTCATCAAATCCATAAATACCGCTGGAGCGATGGTCAAACTGAAAGACATCACCCTGAACTCATAGTGCCCATACCGGGTCCTGAATGCAGTCTTTGGGATATCTGCCTCTCTAACTCGTACCTGATGATAACCAGACCGCAGGTCTATCTTGGAGAAACACCTCGCACCCTGCAACTGGTCAAACAAATCATCAATCCTGGGGAGGGGGTATCTGTTCTTGATGGTTACCTTATTCAGCTGCCTGTAATCAACACACATACGCAGCGTCCCATCCTTCTTCTTCACAAACAAAACCGGCGCTCCCCAGGGAGAAACACTAGGCCTGATAAAGCCTTTTTCCAGCAAATCTTTCAGCTGGTCCTTCAACTCCCTCAACTCAGCAGGTGTCATCCTGTACGACGGAATAGATATAGGCCGAGTGTCTGGCAATATATCAATACAAAACTCAATCTCCCTCTCAGGAGGGATACCCGGGAGATCGTCTGGGAATACATCTGGAAACTCTCTAACCACTGGAACTGTGTCACGACCCGATCCCGGGCCCGTGACTGGTGCCTTACCCGGGCACCCAAGTAGATATACATCAGAGTAACCAACGGAATATAAAAACAAAGACATGAGATAAAGAGTAAAATAAGAGACAGTCTATCCAAGAAAAAGTTGCCTTTCGGCATGTATATATATACCAAGTCTGACAGTTACATCCCAAAATTTACAACAGGACTACATACCTCTAAGAAAGTAAACAACTATGGCGGGACAGGGCCCCGCCATACCCTGAATGTACATAAAGCTACAATGACAGGGAGATCATACCCAAAAGATAAGCCTCCGGAGAAACGGGGCTTTCCCAAAAGCAGAAACGGTGATCCTAGGAGGGGGATCAACAACAGGAGTACCTCTATGTAACGACCCGACCTCGGGCCCGCGACTGGTGCCTTACCCCGGGCACCCTAGTGATACAACATCAGAGAAAATTAGCGGAAAATAAAAACTTAAACATGACACAAGATAAAATAAGAAACAGGCTAACCAAAACGGTTACCTTTCTGCATATATAAATACCTGAACAATTATATCCTTTACAAATCCCGCCAACAAGATTACGGACCTCTAGAATGTAACCCACAACTACGGACGGGGCCGCCATACCCCGAATGTAAGTACCTACAACCCATGTGGACTATACCAAAGATAAGCCTCCGAGAAAAGGAGCTTCCCAAACGCTGAATCGTGATCCTATGAGCGAGGATCAACAATCGTGTACCTCTACCGGCGTGAATGCACCCAAGGACGCCGATACAAGTACCAAGTATGTGGCGAAAATCACGTAAATGAATCATAATAGTCTATATAAAGCGGAGACATGTATGATAACCAAACTACAAGATACAACATATAAGCGATCATGTCAAGTCGGGGACTCACGCCTCAAAGTCATCACTCAAATATAACAACGGGTCTCACGCCACAACATCAATCATTCCGTGGAATACCTTTCTCACCGCGATCTATGATATAACAACACCGAGTACATGAACACCGTGCCCACTGTCATAAAACCGTCTGAAGTAATCGAAGGCTAACTACGGATACAAAGCCGAATCACCACGCGGGGCAAGTCTGAGCCAACTACCAGATACTAAAGCCGAATCAGTAAAACCTCATGGAGGGCTAGTCCATGGAATAATAGAAATGGTCACATGCCCCCGGAATCCCTCATCGGTGTAGACATGCCCATGGGACAATAATAATATACCGGGAGTTTAACTCATTGCAGCGCGTGCCCGGAATCCTCGGTGTAGAAATTTCCATGTGATAATAACAATGGAAGCATACCGTGGAATCCTCCACATCGCCGACGCGTCAAGTAAGTTTACAACAAGTCAGCCGGCCCTCCATCGAGAGACGCGGTGGTATAGAAATACAATACTTGCACAACAAAAGCTATCACAACTAGCATAGGCAAGTTCAACATACTTTTAGACTTTCATTAACATGTAAATTGATTCACCATTTATAAAAACTCAAGTACTCCCATTTTATGCCAACAATCCGGGTTTTAACCCTAAAGTACTACGTACATAAATTCTTTCAAAAAGATCCATTTCTTTTACAAAGGTCACACGATACCCGTAGTATCAAAATAGAGTAACTATATTTTTAAGTAAACCAAAACAATTTCCATACTTTCTTTTTAAACCAAATCACTTCTCCCTTTAAAGTCAAGTTACCATTTTAAATCCAATAATAAAACCATCCTTTTGTTTTCATAAAGTCGTTATAACTAACTTCCCATAAAGCTATTATAACACTTTATGTTTTAAACCAATTTAAGACAAAACCATGCCTTTCTTTTAAACCAAAACACTTCAAATTCTCAAGTCTCTTTTCTTTTAGAAATCAAGTTCCTTACTGTGGAATTTAAGAAAAATCAATACTTGTTATTAATGATCTTATTAAAGCAGCCATGATCTAGGAAATGTAATACAATTTTGTCTTATCTTAGCTTCTATGCAGATGGAGGTTTCTACTTGTTTTAATAATAATTAATTTGTCAATACCTTTTCCTTTATTAATGCAGCAGTGGTTTGTTCGATACTTATTCTCATTTTCGAAATCAATATAACTTATTCCTTTTAAAACCCAATTACCCATTTCTCATAAAAGCGGTTTTACAACTTTTTAACACAAACCAAGTCCTTAATATTTCACATCAAGTCATTTATAAGTCAAGTCTCTTATCTTTTAAAAAACCACAAACCATTTCTTTACTTACATAAAGTTGTTATAACAAACTTCCCATAAAGCCGTTATAACACTTTTTGTTTTAAACCAACCAAATTCGTTTAGCACATGTACGTCTACCGTACTACATAGTTCACAACAATCATTCTAGAAAAGATAGGAAGAGGTTCACATACCTCGCGATGATTATCGACAATTAGCAAAATGCTCCAAAGTACTATACTCTTGCTAGCCTTTTCCACCCTTCAAGTAGAATACGCTACTCGTAGTACTTCAACCTATAATGGTCATACAATGTCTATTAACCTCTAGCTCTCTTCGTAGAATATTCTAAGTACAAGGTCACTAAATTCTACGGAAAATCGGGCAGCACTTCCTTTGTTTCTACATACTTTGCCACCTTTTTCAAGGCCGAATTCAATAACCAAACGCCACATTTAAGGCTCAATCAATTCAGCAAATACAAAGGGGATTACACGCCCTACAAGACGTGTAAAATTCCGCCCCACAATTACTACCAACTAGTCCACAATACAATGCAATTCTCGGCTACAACACATTACTTCTCTTTCAATTCCTTTTTAAATACAAGTTGTTATTCCAACATGCTACATAGTCATAAACAACTTCAACAACTAAAATTCCTTCTTTATATAACATGTGACAACTTAACTAGTAACCAACTTGAATTACAATCTTAAGGGCTAACATACTAGTTTTCGGATTAGGGTTCCAATAGTCAAAACACTTATCAAACTTCATAATATAAACCTCATGCTTGCTAATATCCAAAGCTACAACAATAATTAATCTTAATTACTAAAACGACAAGAATTATACCTTTACAAGCCCTTAATCCTTCCAAGATTCAAAGTCGCTCCTTAGAAATATAGCTCTTTTCCTTATGTCCCAATCCGTTCCAAGCACTCCTTAGAAGCCTATGAAGAACTTATCTTCAAGTTCCAACTTCAAAGTTGAAGAACTCCTTAAGTTTCCTCCTTGCGACTAATACGAAAACGCCACTTTTCCAGGATATTTCTATTGAGATAACCTTACAACACTCTTAGGAACCTAGGGTTTATGTCTTGTGAATAATGGATCAAAACTACAATTTTTTTGTGTGGATAACCTCAGGCAGTGAGCCTCAATGAAGAACAAGAAAGTGTGAAAATAATTCTAAGTGTTGGAAGACAAGTCTTGCACTAGTTGGGTATATGTAAAACAATGGAGGGTCAAGATCTCAACATATGTGTGGCTAGGATGCATTTCCATAAAGTAAAGCCAAGTGGACAAGTTGACTCGGTCAATATTCTCAAGCTTGAAGACTTTCATCCATAATGGTCAAATGACCATCCTATCCTTGCATATTTCGTCCAAGGCTAAGTGCGGGAGGTGCCACGTGTCGCCCTCCCATTCGTCCATAAAATGCTGTAATCCTCATGGGCCCCACAAAACGTAAAATTTCCTCGGGTGGGCCCCACGTGACCAAATCCGTAAAATATAATTTCCATAATTCTTATAAGTTCTTAAAGTCTTAAATACCAAAGTTGAGAATCCAATTCTCAATAATAAACCTCTTTCCTTCACGAAGTTCGGAAACTTTTCCGTCGAAAAATCACATCTTTCTTCCTTTCCAATATTACTGTCGTATCCTCGTACGTACGTCCTCACATACATACCCTGGAACTACGGGGTGTAACACTCTACCTGCGGCATGAACGCAGCCCCCCGAAGGAGGTCAGTACAACAGGTACCAAGTATGTGAAACTGTAAAGTACTGAAATGAAATCATAGCATTTTAAAACCAATTACAAATACGTATGAACAACCAATTTAACCGCACATAGTGCCACCGCATAAACAAGAGCAAAATAGATATAACGTAACTGGTCTTTTCTAGGCCGCTAATGATCGAAGCAAGGCGAATCGCCCATAATATCATTATGCGAGCCTAATCCTGGAACTCCCGCAGTCCGCATAGACCACCTAGGTCCGCATGAGGTATTCCTCGCATCGGGGGTAGCTAACCCTCGGCATCAACTCGACTCGCAGTCCGCATAGTCACTGGACGCGTGAGGTATTCTCGCGTCGGCGTAACACACGGGTGATCATCCCGAACTCCGCGACTCCGCGTAGGTCACATAGACCGCGAGGTATTCCTCGCATCGGTGGCTAGCCCTCGCTCGTAACAAGTCGGGGGTAAGTGATATAATATCAGACAATCGCTTATCATTAAACAACATAAGCACAACAAGGAAACCCCTTTACACAAACGTCAAGACACTAACACACGTAGCATCATAACATGTCTACTTATCAAACCAACTTACCACACCTTCAGAAATCATTTACAAGACTTTTATAAACAAATAAGTAAACTGTTTCCTCTTATCTTTCTCAATTCGTTATACCTAACTTCCCATAAAGCTAGTATAACACTTAAGCTTTTTTGAAAAACCAAGTATTACTTTTCTTTCAAAAATGATTCATAACTCCTTTGAAATACTTCAAGATTCTTATTATTTAAAACTCAAGTCAAAAGACATCAAAGTAAAACCAAATTTAGTTAACACACGTACGTCTACCGTACTATATATATTTCACAAATATCATGCTCAAGAGGATAGGAAGAATCACATACCTCCTCGGCTAAATCCACATGCCAAGTCGAATATGTCGCGCGCAGAGTATCAACCTATAATAGTCAAATACGTCTATCAACGTCTAGACTACTTCGTAGAATATTCTAAGCAGAAGGTTCTTTATTCTACGGAAAATTGGGCAGCACTTCCCTACCCGTAAAACTACACAAGTCTACTGTAAATACAGCCCAATGTAATTACAGTTCAATTCTCTTCTTTAACATCCTTCTATATATCTTATACTTAATTCTAAACTACTACAATATGTAACCTCCAATTACAATAGAAGGATAAAGATTATTACCTCGATAAGCCCAAAATTATCCAAGATATAAGTCGATCCTGAGCAACGTTTAGCTCCTATTCTGTACGCTCTAGTTCGCTCCAAGAAACCCTTAGAAGTTTCTAAATAACTTCTCCTAATACTTCATCCAACTATGAAGATTTTCCTAGGGTTTCGTTTTGTGACTAAAGGAAATAAAGTAGTATTTCTGGGCTCTTAGTATAGAGGCAACTTTGGAATACTATAAGGGATTTAGGCTAAGGTATTTTGGGATAGTAACAATACTTGAAGAAATTTTTCTACCAAGGGAGGGGGGGGGGGGAGTTTCGGACGAGAGCTACTACAAAGGGGGAGGGAGTTTTGGACGAGACTATAACAAAGGGGGAAGGATTTTTGAGACTTGGAAATTGTTTAAGTGGAAGAAGAAGTCTTGCAACTTAAGGGGGTATTTATAGGACATTCAAGGGTCAAGATTCAAGCATGTGTATGGTGAAGATTTGGTTGCTTGTGTGAGTGGAGTCTTCCAACCAAGTGTCCACCACAACTTTGGGACATATGTCCACCACAACTTTGGGACATATGTCCACCACAAAATGAGACATGTGGCTAGCCACGTCTCCAAAACGCCCAACGTCGAGCAAGGGTCCCCCCCTTCCCACTTGCTCCACTAATTCGTCCAACATGTGCCACCTAGGGGTGACACATGTCGCCCTCCTATTGGCCCAAAATATTTCATCTCTCGGAAAAATTCGTAATTGGTTAAAATATTAAAAACGTAAAATTTCCTTCACAAGAGTTCTAATCTTTTCCGTTGGAAGTTCACAATTTCATCCTTAACCTAATTAGGGCTTATACATTTGTACGTACATCCTCACATACATACTCTGGAACTACGGGGTATAACATTCTCCCCCCCCTTAGAAACATTCGTCCCGAATGTTCCTTCTAGATTCAATTAATACAGAAACGACATAGTTCTTCATAACTCAAACAGTTTGCAAATGCCACACATGGCCACAATACAACACTTAAGTACAAATGATAATTAAAATCAAGTAGGAAAGTGAGTTACCTGGAGGTGTGGGGAATAAGTGAGGATACTTCTGCCTCATGTCCTCCTCTGCTTCCCACGTCATCTCCTCTCTGTTCTCGTTCCGCCATAAGATTTTGACGGAAGCCACATCCTTTGTCCGCAGTCGCCTAACCTGACGATCGAGTATCGCTATGAGACTCTCCTCATACGATAACCCCTCCGTCACCTGGATATCATCAATCGGGTGCACTCTAGATGGATCTCCGATACATCTCCTCAGCATAGAAACATGAAAAATCGGATGTACTGCCTCTAGATCGGACGGCAGATCCAACTCATAGGCAACCTTGCCTACCCTACGGACAATCTGATAAGGCCCAATGTACCTTGGGCTGAGCTTCCCTTTCTTCCCAAACCTCATCACACCCTTCATGGGTGACACCTTCAGGAAAACCCAATCATCAACCTCAAACTCCAGATGCTGACGACGATGATCTGCATACGACTTGCCGACTGAAGTCGGCACCGCTCTGGATAAGCTTCACCTTATCCACCGCTCAGTATCAAGTCCGCCCAACCAATCAACCTCGCCACATCAAACCAGCCTATCGGCGACCTGCACTTCCTCCCATACAAGGCCTCATAAGGCGCCATCTGGATACTAGAATGGTAGCTGTTATTATACGCAAACTCTACTAGCGGCAAATGATCCTCCCAGTTACCCCTGAAATCAATAACACAGGCTCGCGGATATCCTCGTGTATGCGGATAGTACGCTCTGCTGTCGTCTGCGAGGATGGAATGCGATCGAGGCTCACCGCGTCCCTAATCCCTTCCGGAAAGACCTCAGAAGTTAGTCGTAAATCGGCTCCTCTGTCGATATGATAGAAATAGGGACCCACGCGTCTCACGATCTCTGATGTAAAGTCTAGCATAATCCTCGGCCGAAAAGTCGTCCGACGGGAAGAAAGTAGGCGGATTTAAATCGGCCGTCGACGATAACCCGAGATAGAATCATGCTTCCTCTGAGTGCGAGGTAACCCTGTAATAAAGTCCATGTTGAACACCTCCCACTTCCACGTTGGAATCTCTATAGCCTGCAACAACCCACCAGGCCTCTGGTGCTCCACCTTGACCTGCTGACAACTCGGGCCGAGCAACAAACTCGCAACGTCCTCTTCGTGCCATCCCACCAATATACTGGTCGAGGTCGTGGTACATCTTTGTCGACCCGGATGGATAGAGTAACGCTACCGTGTGCTTCCCCTAGAACTCCGCCAAGTCCGCAATATCCGAACACAACCGCTCCTCAAATCTTAGCACCCCATCAGTGCTACCAAATGGACCTTTCCCCTCACGAAGAGCCGGATCACGATACCGTGTCAAAATCGGATCCTCATACTGTCACCTCTTCACCTCCTCAACGATGGAAGACTCGGCAACCTCTCGAACCCGAACCCCACTACTATCAAAATCAATCAATCGGACTCCAAGGCTCGCTAGCTGATGTAACTCGCGGAACATGCCCCTCCTCTCTGGCTGCACCTCTGATAGACTACCCATCGACCTACGACTAAGGGCATCTACCACTACATTGGCCTTCCCTGGGTGGTATAGGATATCGACATCATAATCCTTGAGTAGCTCTAACCACCGCCTCTCGCCGTAAGTTCACTCCTCTGGTGAAGATATACCGAGGTTCTTGTGGTCTGTGTAAATATCCACATGAACTCCATACAAATAATGTCTCCAGATCTTCAAGGCGTGAATCACCGCTGCCAACTCTAAGTCATGTGTGGGGTAGTTCTTCTCATGCTTCTTGAGCTGTCGAGATGCGTAAGCTATGACCTTGCCCTGCTGCATCAACACACATCCAAGCCCGATGCCCGACGCATCACAATAAACCACATAGCCGTCTGGACCCTCTGGAAGAGTAAGAACTGGGGCGGTCGTCAACCTCTCCTTCAGTAACTGGAAGCCCTCGCAAGCATCCGTCCATCAAACTTAGCCGCTCGAGTCGCCTTAGTCAAAATCTTTGAAATAGAAGCAAACTTCTCTACGAACCTCCGATAATACCCTGCAAGGCCCAGAAAGCTGCGCACCTCTGTCGGTGTAGTAGGTCTAGGCCAAGTCTTGACTGCCTCGATCTTTGCCGTATCCACCCGAATACCATCGGCCCCGATAATGTGCCCTAAGAACGCCACCGAAGTCAACCAAAACTCACACTTCGAAAACTTGGCATACAACCGCTGGTCCTGGAGAACTCTCAAGACTGCCTCAATGCTCCGCATGCTCGCTCCGGCGAGAATAAACCAAGATGTCATCAATGAATACTATCACAAACGTATTCAAAATGGCTTGAACACTCGGTTCATCAAATCCATAAATCTTCGGAGCGTCAAGCCGTAAAGACATGACCACGAACTTCATAGTGCCCGTCACGTCCGAAATGCGATCTAGGGACATCCGTCTCCCTAACTCGCACCTGATGGTAACCAGATCGCAGGTCTATCTTGGAGAAACATCTCGCACCCTGCAACTGGTCGAACAAATCGTCAATCCTAGGGAGGGGGTATCTGTTCTTAATAGTCACCTTGTTCAGTTGCCTGTAATCAACACACATACGCAGCGTCCCATCCTTCTTCTTCACGAACAATACCGGCGCTTCCCAAGGAGAAACACTAGGCCTGATGAAGCCCTTCTCCAGCAAATCTCTCAGCTGGTCCTTCAACTCTCTCCACTCTGCAGGTACCATTCTGTATGGCGGAATGGATATAGGTCGAGTATCAGGCATAATATTAATGCAAAACTCTATCTCCCTCTCAGGAGGGATACCCGGAAGGTCGTCTAGAAACACATCTGGGAACTCTCTAACTACTGGAACTGAATGAAGGTCTGGTATCTCGGCCTCAGTATCAAATACCCGAATGAGATGGTAGATATACCTTCTGCACCATCTTCCGCCTCGAGGTAAGAAATAAACCTACCTCGGACACGGTGTTCTGTTATACCGTATTTCCAGAGTATGCGTGAGGCGTGCGATACAATTTGAGCCTTAAAGTAGGCATAGATTCGAAATTTGTACACAACACCCTTAGAGTCGTTTTTCGAAAACGTTTCCAACTTCGTAGGGAAAATTCCGCCATGTCATTTATAATTTTTGCGGATTTTTCCGGAGACGTAACATTTTGGATTAACGGGAGGGTGACATGTCACCCTCATTTGTTATACCCGTATTTCAGTATGTATGCGTGGGGCGTGCGTAGAAAATTTGAACTTTTAATAAGGCTTGGCCGAATTATTTTTGTGCACAACACTGTTAGAGTCGTTTTTAAACGTTTTCACTTTCGTAGGAAAATTCCGGCTATGTCATTTTTAATTTTGCGGATTTTTCCGAGAGGCGAAACATTTTGGGCCAACGAGAGGCGACACTTGTCACCTCTCATTGGGGACGTTAGGCAACAAGTGGGACGATTTGGGTTGGCTTTTGTCAAGTAGTAGGTAGGATATTTTGGTGGTAGATGGATAAGGTGCACTTGGCAAGATCTTGGCCCTACACTTGCTATGCACTTGGCATGATCTTGGCCATTGGTTGGCCTTTGCTAGACCTATAAATACCCTCTTTGATGACTTCTTCATCCATTCCACAAAGTTTCTAAGTCTTGAAAGCCTTCCCTCTCCTTGTAGTGTCTCGTCAAACACCCCCTCCCCTTTAAGAAGGCCCTTGGCCGAGTAGCATCCCCTTTTGAGGTGCTAGGTGGTACCCCAGCCTAGTTGTCTCGTATAAATACCCTTGTTGTGGTATAGAAATACTCTCCTAGTATTGTTATAATGTCCAAATACCTTGGCCCAAATACCTTGTAGTTTTCCCAAGGTTACACTTATACAAGCCTGAAAATACCATTATACTTTCCTTTAGCCTCTAAACGAAACCTAAGGAAATCTTCACCGTAGTTGAAGTTGTAAGTAGAAGTTGGTTAGAACTTCTAAGGGTTGTTTGGGAGTGGAGCACTCGAGTGAGCTAAACCTTGCTCAGCGCCGACATTATACTCGGATAATTTTGGGCTTATCGAGGTAAACATTGTTGTCCTTCTGTTGTAAGGGGAAATTCCATGTTGTTAGAATATATTGTTGACGTATACTATATATAGAACTATACTTAAATCTTTGTGGCAATGTCTTTTGACTTAAGCCCAAGAATTAAGAATCGAATCAATCAATTACATAGGGCGTATTACTGAGACTTGTGTAGTAGTACCGTGGAGTAGAATTGTACCCGTTGGGGTTAGATGTATAACCCCCCCCCTGGTTGGCTTGGTAGCCGGCCTCGATAGAGGAGGAGATTTACGCTGTGGCGGGGGGGGGAGGTGCTGCCGAATTTTCTGTAGATTATGGAACGTTGAGATCTAGATGTTAATAAGCACCTTGTGGCCTTATAGGTTGAAGTACTACGTGTGGAGTGATCCACTTGGCTTAAGGAGTAGCCGGCGGTTTGAGGTACTTGGAGCGTTTTGCTATTAGTCGACAATCGTCGCGAGGTATGTGAACCTCTTCCTATCTCTTCTAGCATGATATGTGTGAACTATGTAGTACGGTAGACGTACATGTGTTAACTGTGTTGATTGTTCTTAAAACATAAAGTGTTATAACGGCTTTATGGGAAGTTGGTTATAATAGCTTTATGTAGGTAAGAAAATACTTCGTGGTTTTAAAAGGTAACTGATGTGAATTATAACTGGCTAGCTATAATAAAGAACTTGATGTATTTCAAAAGATTTATAAATCATTTTGAAGGGAGAGTAACACTTGGTTTTAAAGGTTTTAAAAAGAATTATACTAGCTTTATGGGGAGTTAGGTATAATGTCTTAAGAGAGGTAAAGAAAATGGTTTACTGATGTTAGAAGTTAAGAGACTTGATCTTATAAGATAAGAGACTTAACTTATTTGTTTTAATGTGGATGTTTGTGTGAAACCTCATTCGTGAGTAATGAGTACTTGGTTTATTTAAAAGAATAATGTTTCTTGATTTGAAATCGTAATGTGTGTACCAGGACCACTGGCGTTAATAAAGGAAAATGTATTAAATAATGATGAATTGTATTAAAACCAGTAGAAACCTCCATCTGCATAGAAACTAAGATGAGACAAAATGATATACATTTTCTAGACCATGGCTGCTGTAATAAGAATGTTGTAAACAAGAATAACCTACTCACGTGAGACATATTGTTCTAAAAAGGAATCAAGTGATTAAGTTTATGAACTATGAAACCATTTGAAAATGAAAAGCTTGAGTAATTGAAACTAGACAAACCGAACTTAGGAAAAGAATGTTGTTGCTTGATTTTGAAAAGGAATGTGGGTTGGTCATTCTAATACTACGTATCGGGTGACTTTTATAAAAGTAATGGATCTCTTTTAAAAGAACTTAACGTATGTAGTACTTTGGGGTTAAAAACCCTTTGGCATAAAATGAAAGTACTTTGAGTTGTGAAACTTGCCTATGCTTGTTGTTGTGAAACTTGCTGTGCTTGTTGTTGTGAAACTTGCCTATGCTTGTGATGATAGCCTTTGTTGTGCAAGTGTGGTATTTCGTGTTTCGCGTCTCGATGAAGTAGGTTGACTTGTTGAGAACTTACTTGGATGTCTTGCGGTGATGGAGAATTTCACGTATGTTTTCATTTTGATAATCGTCTTGTTGTTGATGTCACATGGACATGTCTGCCGTCTGATATTCCGAAGCGTGTGGTCACGCGCGCTTATTATTGATGTCACGTGGACATGTCTACACCGGCGATGATTCGGGGCACGTGGCCATGCGGCCTTGTTATTGTTGATGTCACATGGACATGTCTACACCGACGCAGATTCGGCACGTGGCTACGCGAGTTGACCATGATATATTGTTATTGAGGTTACGGGCATGCCTACACCGTCAATGATTCGGGGGCATGTGGCCACGCGCGCTTGTTATTATTGTTGCATCATGGACATGTCTACACCGATGCAGATTCGGCACGCGCCATGATGCGAACACGATCGATGTTGTGGGCGTGAGACCCATAGTTATATTTGAGTGATGACTTGAGGCGTGAGTCCCCGATCGACATGATCGCTTTATGTTGTGAATCGTAGTTTGGTTTTCATACATGTCTCCGCTTTATATAGACTAGTATGATTTCATTTCTGATATTTACGATTTCACATACTTGGTACTGTTATCGACCTCGCCCGAGCCGCGTTCATGCCGCAGTAGGTACACGTCGATCGTGGATCTCGCTCTTAGGATCTCGATTCAGCGTTTTGGAAAGCTCCGTTTCTCCGAGGCTTATCTTTTGGTATGTGTTCCACGAGTTGTAGGTTCTTGTACATTGTGGTATGGCGAGGCCCTGTCCGTCATAGTCGTTGTAAATCTTAAGTGCATGAATCATTGTGGCGGGGTTGTAAAAGGATTAAATCGTTCGGGTTTATGTATATACCGAAGGCAAAGCTTTGGTTGGCCTGTTTATTTATTATATCTCTTGTTTCATGACTTATGTTTTATGTTCATCTGATTTTCTCTGATGTATGTATCACTAGGGTGCCCGGGGTAAGGCACCGATAGAACGGGTTGGGCGTTACAACATGGAAGAGGTTGGACGGCAATTGGCCATTCTTGGCACGCGTTTTGTTGCCCAATTTTGGTCAAGGTTAGGTAGGATATTGTTATACCGTATTTCCGCAGTATGCGTAAGGACGTACGTAGAAAAATTTGAAACTTGTACTAAGGCTTGGCCGAATTAATTTTGTTCACAACACCCGTTTAGAGTCGTTTTTGGACGAAAAGTTTTAAAAGCTTTAGTATGGGAATTTACGGCTATTTGATTTTTAATTTTTTCGGATTTTTACGAGAGACGAAACAATTTTGACCAAAGGGAGGGCGACACATTGCACCTCCAATGGTGGACTTGAACGTCCATTTGGACGATTTGGACAAAGTGGAGCACGTTTTTGGTGCCTTGGAAAAGTCAAGGAGTTGGTAGGATATTTGTGTTGGTAAATCCTAGCCCTACACTTGCCTAACACATGGATTGATCTTGGCCTTTGGTTGGCCATCCCTTGACCTATAAATACCCCTTAAGGTTGAAGACTTCTTCATCCAAAAATGCCTAAGTCTTGTGAGCTCTTCCTCCCTCCCTTCACCTTGTTCTCGTCCTTTCCCTTGGCGAGAGCCCTCCCCATGAGTTGGCCGTGTGGCCGAGACTTCACCCCCCTCCTTGTGGTGTTGTTCTCGTATTATGGACCCCCCCCTTTGTGGTGTAGAAATACTCTCAAAAGTATTGTTATAATGCCCAAATTACCTTAGTCATATACCTTGTTGTATTCTAAGGTTATACCTATACGAAAAGCCCAGAAATACTATTATACTTCCCGTCGATCCAAACCGAAACCCAGGAAATCTCCATAGTCAGATTTGGAGTATTGTGTAGAAGTTGGTTAGAACTTCTAAGGGTGGTTTAGAGCGGGTTGGAGCGCTCGGAGTTGGAGCTAAACGATTGCCCAGGATCGACTTTAAGCTAGGATAATTATGGGCTTATCGAGGTAATTATCTTGTCCCTCTATTGTAATTGGAAATTACATGATTGCTTGAATATATAGTTGAAGTATACTATATAATAGAACTGAACGTAGTTATCGCAATGTCTTTTGACTTAAGCTGAATAATACTTACGTGATGTCTTGCGACTTAAGCCCGAATTTAAAGAAATCTTGTTGTAATTACATGGTCGTATTACAGTAGACTTGTGTAGTAGTACCATGGAGTAGAGTTGTACCCGTTAGGGTTAGATGTATAACCCCTCGTTGGCTTGGTAGCGGCCTCGATAGAGAGGAGATTTCTGTTGTTGCGGGAGGTCTTTGCCAATTTTGGTAGAATGTTCTACGAAGAGACCTAATGTTAATAAGCGCCTTGTGGCCTTATAGGTGGGAGTACTACGTGTGGCGCGATCTGCTTGGCTTAAGGAGTAGCCGACGGTTGGAGCGTTTTTGCTATTAGTCGATACTCGTCGCGAGGTATGTGAACCTCTTCCTATCTCTTCTAGCATGATATGTGTGAACTATGTAGTACGGTGACGTCGTGTGCTAAATGTATTTGATTGGTGTAAAACATAAAGTGTTATAACGGCTTTATGGGAAGTTGGTTATAACAGCTTTATGTTGGTAAGAAAATACATGTGGTTTTAAAGGGTAACTGATTTGAACTATAACTGGCTTGTTATGTGTTAATAAAGAACTTGAAGTATTTCAAAAGATTTTTGAATCATTTTGAAAGAAGAAGTAATACTTGGTTTTTGAAAACTTAAGAGTTATACTAGCTTTATGGGAGGTTAGGTATAACGGCTTAAGAATGTTTCTTGATTTGAAATCAGAATGTGTATCGACAAACCACTGCAGCGTTAATAGAAGGAAATGTTCTGACTAATTAAGTATTAATAAAACCAGTAGAAACTTCCATCTGCATAGAAACTAAGATGAGACAAAATGATATTTCCTAGATCATGGTCATTGTAATAAGATTGTTGTAAACAAGAATATCCTACTCATGTAAGGCTTAGGTTTCTCAGTTGTTTAAAGGAGAATTATATTCTTAAATGAATAAGATTATGAACTACGAAACCGTTCTAAAATGAGAAACTCGAACATTGGAAATTAGGCAAACTTAAACATTGGAAAAGAATGTTGCTACTTGATTTTACAAAGAGAAGTGATTGATTTACTTTAAAAAGATAATCACTCTATGTTCATATACTACTGGTATTGTGTGGTTTTGTGAAGTAACGTATCTTGTAAAGATTTAATGTATGAAGTGCTTTGGGGATAGGTACAGAACTTGTTAGTAGAAAGTACCTTGTGTGAATAACTTGATTGTATTGGTTTGTGATAGCCTTGTAATACTTTCTTGTTGACTTGATAAGCAAGCATGTTAGGATGCTACGTGTGTTAGTATCTTGTGATTATTATGTGAGTGGTCACTCTGTTGTGCTTACGTTGTTAAGCGTTAAGCCCAGTTATCGTTATTGTATCACATACCCCGACTTATTATACAGGGCTTGCCACCCGATCGGGTCTTACGGCTATGCGGTCCTCGTGACTATGCGGTCGCGGTAGCTCGGGATTTGATCATTCGGGTGTTTAGCCCGATGCGGGGATTCCTATGCGATGCATTGAGACTATGCGGTCTTTTGAGACTATGCGGGTTGCGGAGCCTAGGCGAATCCGAGGGTTGGTGCGCCCGATCACGGGGTATACCTCGGTGATGCAGGACCATGATTCGAGAATACCTCATGCGGGTCCGTGTGTGACCTATGCGGGCTGCGAGAGTTCGAGAATAGGCGCGCATTGATATTGCGGGCGAGTGGCGACCGATCACGTGGTGCGGTCTAGAAAGACCTCGGGATACGCTTTGTGGTATTTTTAGTGCTGTGGGTCTTAGTAGTCGGCTATGCCTTCGTACTTGCCCGTCACGGTTTTATTGTGATAACTTTGAGGCGTGAGTCACGACTTGACATATTTGCTTATTTGTTGTGGGTAGTTTGCTTATCATACATGTTTCTGCTTTATAGACTATTATGATTTCATTTACGATATTTTTAGTTTCACATACTTTTGTTATCTTGACCTCCTTGGGCCGCGTTCACTGCGCAGTTGAGGTACACGATCGTTGATCCTAGCTCTCGGTCACGTTTGGCGTTTGGGAAGCTCCGTTTCTCGGAGGCTTATCGATGGTATAGTCCCGTCGTAGTAAGTGTTTACATTCGGGGTTTGGCGGGGCCTGTCCGCCATAGTTGTCGTATCATTTCTTAGAGGTGCAGAAATCTTGTTGTGGCGGGGTTTGTAAATGGATTAAGCTCTTCATGTGTAATCGAGTTGATGGTTCTATATATTCAGAAAGGCAAGTTTTCACAGATTATTGTTTTATATTTCTGTTATCTCATGTTGTTGTTTTATGTTCCGCCGATTACTCTGATGTTGTGTCACTAGGGTGCCCGGGGTAAGGCACCAGTCACGGGCCCAGTTTCGGGTCGTGACAAAAGTGGTATCAGAGCAGTTAATCCTCGGAAAGTGTCTCTGAGCCGTATCGATGGAAGTCTTGATTATCGGTGTGTTGTGCACCACCAATAATCGTGAGGCTATAGGATATTTAGGATTGGTTTCTATTCTTCTCACTCGAGATCGTGCCTTAGAGTCGTGTTGTAAGTTGGACCCTCGTGAAATTCTTTCCCTATCGTTATGCCTCGCGTGAGGCAACCGGCCCGGGAGGGCAAGCGGCCAGGAGGCTGCGAGTAGAATTCAGAGGGTTACGTGAGCGCAGCCCAATCATTACCTAGGGTAATGCTTCATTCGGGGATTTCTGCGACGTCACTAGCCCCAGTAAAGTTTAGCACGGCGGCGGCAGTTCCTACTGCGGCCATGACATTTGAACCTTTAGTTCCACGACCGGGAACAGTGAAATTAGATTGCAAGAAGGCGACCCTGTTACTAGCTATGGATTTGGCTACCAGAGAGTATACCGATGTATCGCGAGTCTTGATGACTACCTAAGAGAAGGGTGTGCAAGAGTAATCCTTCAGTTAGGCTTGAGCATGGCCTGTGTACGGGCTCATGCGCAGCAGGCCGAGAAACATAGAGATCGACGGGTTAACGAAGCGGCGAGAAGAGGCGAGCGGCAAGGTCCTTTGGTAACTTTCGAGGCGAGTCGCCTCACCAGCAGATTAGATTATGCACCTCCGCCAGTGCAGAGTGGTCTTCCACGGATTTCAGGACGTTCGGAGTATGCAGGAGTTGGTCAACTCGTGGCTTCGGTTCCACGATGATGACGTCATCCCGGGGAATGTCGTCTTTTAGTTGGTACTTGTTGTACCTGCGGCCGTCAGGGCCATGTGTCGAGAGAGTGACCTAGTAGGAGGACTTTGCCTTCAGTACCGGTGGGTAGTTCGTCACCTTCCTTAAGCTATGCGCCTGCAGGCGAGTTTGATTAGAACGACTAAGGAATGAAACAAGAGTTACTGAGATAGATCTTTAACCTCTAGAGTTCGGTATGTGTGATAAGAGGGTATATCATAAGTGCTATGTTTTGATAGCAGTGTTAATGTTGTGATTAGAAATCTTGGTTAGCTAACCAAGTAAGATTTGGGGGATAGAAAAGTGTGAACCTTAGAGTTTTATACGTAGAGATCTTAGAGGTAAGGCCATCTCGATGTAAAGGTGTAGTGTTGTGTTTGATCCTTATTGGAGTGCATAGTGCACGTGAGCTACGTTTGGGATAGGTCCCTAAGTAGTGTGAAATGAAAGGTGGTAGTTGAGCTAAGAAGACCGCTAGGTTTTCGTAACGTGTTTAGTGAGATTGTTAGGATCGGGAGCTAGTATTTTTGCGTGTTGCGGGTCGGGTTGGGGCCGTTGCGGGTCAACCCGCGGTAGGTTTGGTGGTGGGGTCAGTTGTGGTGGTCGCCTTGTGTTAGGAATTCTACGAGGGTGTTAGGCCCAAGTTTAGTTAACAGACTGAGTTCGTGGATGCGTTCGACCGGTGGTCGGGCGATGGGCAGCCCATCGTGTTCTTGATCGGGACCGTTCACTCAGCGATGTTGATTTATCGTAAGAGGTTGTAAGGTTGCACGGTGCCTACCTTTACCTTATGGCGACAGTGGAGCCAGTTCTGGCTGTTTTGTTTGGAAGTTTTACCGAGCATGTGCTAAGAACTCGGTGAGTCTCGAGAATCGCATTCGCCCCGGGCGGTGTGTGGACTTGAGGGTAGTTGTAGGGCTGTTGTCTCTGTAGAGGAGGCGTTTAAGCTACCATTTCGGTGTTCGAATGTCGCCTTATGAAGCCTTGTAAGGCGGAAGTGTAAGTTGCGGTCGATTGGTTCGATGTTGGCAAGGTTGAACGATTGGTGCGAGCTTGTTCCAGTGGTGTGGATAGTGAGAAGCTTGGCTAGAAGAGGTTACGGCTCGTAGATATCGTGCGGATAAGCGGCGGCGACGCTAGAGTTGAGTTGTGGATCGGTCTTCTTGAAGGTACCACCGGATTAGGTGTGACGAGTTTTGGGAAAGCAGAGGAACTTAGCCCGAGTTACTTTGGGCCTTTGTGAGTTCATGTGAAGAATAGGCGGGTTGCCTATATGTTAGCATTTGTCGTCCGACTTAGGAGGCGGGGCGTCCGTCTTTCGTTTTGTTATATTCGGAAAGTATCGAAGATCCATCAGTGTTCCCGATTAATGATGACCACGTTAGAGATAGTAACCCGAGTTTTGAATCAAGACGATTTAAATATGGTAAGAGTTCGAGTGTCGGCGACCTCGAGGATCGCGAGCGGCGGTACCATTGTTGGGTCGTCGGAGCAAGGCTCGCGACAAAGTGACAAAGTGGTGTCATTTGGTGATGTTAGAGTGTTTCCTCGTGGACTTGGATGTAAGTTTTTATGTGGCGGGTGTTTACGTGGCGGATGTGGCGAGATTGTGCTCGTAAGTATAGTAGTGGTAGCGCGTTTGTTTTGAGACTTAGAAGGAACATTCGACGAATGTTTCTAAGGAGGAGAATGTTATACCGTATTTCAGTATGCGTGGGGCGTGCGAGAAAATTTGAAACTTGTACTAAGGCTTGGCGAATTAATTTTGTTCACAACACGTTTAGAGTCGTTTTTCGAAACGTTTTCCACGACTTTCGTAGGGAATTTCCGGCTATGTCATTTCTAATTTTTGCGGATTTTTCCAGAGACGAAACATTTTGGACCAACGGGAGGCGACACTTGGCACCCTCCAATGGTGGACTTGAGCGTCCATTTGGACGATTTGGACAAAGTGGAGCACGTTTTTGGTGCCTTGGAAAAGTCAAGGAGTTGGTAGGATATTTGTGTTGGTAAATCCTAGCCCTACACTTGCCTAACACATGGATTGATCTTGGCCTTTGGTTGGCCATCCCTTGACCTATAAATACCCCTTAAGGTTGAAGACTTCTTCATCCAAAAATGCCTAAGTCTTGTGAGCTCTTCCTCCTCCCTTCACTTGTTCTCGTCCTTTCCCCTGGCGAGAGCCCTCCCCGTTGAGTTGGCCTTGTGGCAGAGACTTCACCACCCTCCTTGTGGTGTTGTTCTAGTATTATGTAGCCCCCACTTTGTGGTGGAGAAATACTCTCAAAAGTATTTTTATAATGCCCAAATTAACTTAGCCATATACCTTGTTGTATTCTACGGTTATACCTATCTGAAAAGCCAGAAAATACTATTATACTTCCGTCGTCCAAAACCGAAACCCTAGGAAATCTCCATAGTCAGTTGGAGTATTGTGTAGAAGTTGGTTAGAACTTCTAAGGGTGGTTTGGAGCGGGTTGGAGCGCTCGGAGTTGGAGCTAAACGATTGCCCAGGATCGACTTTAAGCTAGGATAATTATGGGCTTATCGAGGTAATTATCTTGTCCTATTGTAATTGGAAATTACATGATTGCTTGAATATATAGTTGAAGTATACTATATAATAGAACTGAACGTAGTTATCGGCAATGTCTTTTGACTTAAGCCTGAATAATACTTACGGCAATGTCTTGCGACTTAAGCTGAATTTAAAGAAGAGAATCTTGTTGTAATTACATAGGGCTGTATTCTGATGAGACTTGTGTAGTAGTACCATGGAGTAGAGTTGTACAGTTGGGGTTAGATGTATAACCCCGCGGTTGGCTTGGTAGCGGCCTCGATAGAGGAGGAGATTTCTGTTGTTGCGGGGAAGTCTTCGAATTTTGGTAGAATGTTCTCTGAAGAGACCTAATGTTAATAAGCGCCTTGTGGCCTTATAGGTGGGAGTACTACGTGTGGCGCGATCTGCTTGGCTTAGGAGTAGCCGACGGTTGGAGCGTTTTGCTATTAGTCGATACTCGTCGCGAGGTATGTGAACCTCTTCCTATCTCTTCTAGCGTGATATGTGTGAACTATGTAGTGCGGTAGGCGTCACGTGTGCTAAATGTATTTGATTGGTGTAAAACATAAAGTGTTATAACGGCTTTATGGGAAGTTGGTTATAACGACTTTATGTTGGTTAGAAAATACATGTGGTTTTAAAAGGTAATCGATTTGAACTATAAGCGGCTTGTTATGTGTTAATAAAGAACTTGAAGTATTTCAAAAGATTTTTGAATCATTTTGAAAGAAGAAGTAATACTTGGTTTTGAAAACTTAAGAGTTATACTAGCTTTATGGGAGGTTAGGTATAACGGCTTAGAATGTTTCTTGATTTGGAAATCGAATGTGTATCGACAAACCAACTGCGGCGTTAATAAAGGAAATGTTCGACTAATTAAGTATTAATAAAACCAGTAGAAACTTCCATCTGCATAGAAACTAAGATGAGACAAAATGATATTTCCTAGATCATGGTTTCTTTGTAATAAGATTGTTGTAAACAAGAATATCCTACTCACGTATGAGGCTTAGGTTTCTCAGATTGTTTAAAGGAGAATTATATTCTTAAATGAATAAGATTATGAACTACGAAACCGTTCTAAAATGAGAAACTCGAACATTGGAAATTAGGCAAACTTAAACATTGGAAAAGAATGTTGCTACTTGATTTTACAAAGAGAAGTGATTGATTTACTTTAAAAAGATAATCACTCTATGTTCATATACTCTTTGGTATTGTGTGGTTTTTGTGAAGTAACGATCTTGTAAAGATTTAATGTATGAAGTGCTTTGGGGATAGGTACCCGAACTTGTTTGTAGAAAGTACCTTGTGTGAATAACTTGATTGTATTGGTTTGTGATAGCCTTGTAATACTTTCTTGTTGACTTGATAAGCAAGCATGTTAGGATGCTACGTGTGTTAGTATCTTGTGATTATTATGTGAGGTCACTCGCGTTGTGCTTACGTTGTTAAGCGTTAAGCCCGTTATCTTGTTATTGTATCACATACCCGCCGACTTATTATACAGGGCTTGCCACCCGTCACGGTCTTTACGGCTATCGGTCCTCGTGACTATGCGGTCGCGGTAGCTCGAGATTTGATCATTCGGGTGTTTAGCCTGATGCGGGGATTCCTATGCGGTCTGTTGAGACTATGCGGTCTTTTGAGACTATGCGGGTTGCGGGAGCCTAGGCGAATACCGAGGTTGGCTGCGCCCGATGCGGGGTATACCTCGGCGATGCAGGACCATGATTCGAGGAATACCTCATGCGGGTCGTGTGTGACCTATGCGGAGGCTGCGAGAGTTCCAGGAATAGGCGCGCATTGATATTGCGGGCGAGTGGCGGCTTCGATCATGTAGTGCGGTGCAGAAAGACCTCGGGATACGGTTGTGGTATTTTTAGTGCGTGGGTCTTAGTAGTCGGTTATGCCTTCGTACTTGCCGTCACGGTTTATTGTGATAACTTTGAGGCGTGAGTCCACTTGACATATTTGCTTATTTGTTGTGGGTAGTTTGCTTATCATACATGTTTCTGCTTTATAGACTATTATGATTTCATTTCTGATATTTTTAGTTTCACATACTCGGTCTTTTGTTGTCGACCTCGCTTGGGGCTGCGTTCATGCCGCAGTTGAGGTACACCATCGTTGATCCTAGCTCTCGTGGTCACGATTTGACGTTTGGGAAGCTCCGTTTCTCGGAGGCTTATCGGTGGTATAGTCCCCGTCGTAGTAAGTGTTTACATTCGTGGTTTGGCGGGGCCACTGTCCCGCCATAGTTATCGTATCATTTCTTAAGTGCATGTAATCTTGTTGTGGCGGGGTTTGTAAAAGGATTAAGGCATTCATTTGTAAAAGAGTTGATGGTTATATATATGCCGAAAGGCAAGTTTCCAGATTATTGTTTTATATTTACATTTATCTCGTATTGTTGTTTTATGTTCCGATTACTCTGATGTTGTGTCACTAGGGTGCCCGGGGTAAGGCACCAGTCACGGGCCCAGTTTCGGGTCGTGACAGATATTTTTGTGTAGATGGATAAGGTTGCACATGGCTTAATCTTGGCCTTACACTTGCCTTGCACTTGGCACCATCTTGGCCATTGGTTGGCCTTCACTTGACCTATAAATACCCCCTTAGTTGATGAACTTTCTTCATCCAAAATTGAGCAATCTACCTAAGTCTCAAAATACTCCCTCCTCTTGTAGTTCGTCAAAGCCTCTCCTCCTCCTAGTGGCCTTTGGCGAGAGTTTCCCTCCCCTGTAGTGGTTAGCGTGGGGTACCCACTAGCCTAGGTGTCTCGTCTAACTACCCCGTGTAGTGGTAGAGAAATACGCTCCTAGTATTGTTATAATGTCCAAATACCTTGGCCCAAATACCTTGTAGTATTCCCAAGGTTACACTTATACTAGCCCGAAAATACCATTATACTTTCCCTCATCGCTAAAGCGAAACCCTAAGTAAATCTTCACGTAGTTGAAGTTATAAGTAGAAGTTGGTTAGAACTTCTAAGGGTTGTTGGAGCGGATTAGACACTCGGAGTAGGAGCTAAACCTTGCTCGGGATCGGCATATAAACTCGGATAATTTTGGGCTTATCGAGGTAAACATTCTTGACTTACATTTGTAATTGGAAATTACATGTTGTAGGAGTATATAGTTAAAGTATACTATATATAGAATTGAACATAGGTGTGCGGCAATGTCTTTGACTTAAGCTGAATAATACTTACAGAATGTCTTGCGACTTAAGCTGAATTTAAATAAGAAGTGATCGTAATTACATAGGGTGTATTAAGAGACTTGTGTAGTTCGTGAGTAAATTGTACACGTCAGGTTATGCGTGCAAACCCCTGGTTGGCTTGGTAGCCGCCTCGGTAAGGAGGAGATTAACGCCATTTGCGGGGAGGTCTTTGCCTTTTTTACGTAATATGGAACGATGTTAATAAGCGCCTTGTGGCCTTATAGGTTGAAGTACTACGTGTGGTGCGATCTACGTGGCTTAAGGAGTAGCCGAAGCGGTTTGAAGTACTTGGGCGTTTTGCTATTAGTCGGCACTCGTCGCGAGGTATGTGAACCTCTTCCTATCTCTTATAGCATGATATGTGTGAACTATGTAGTACGGTAGACGTACGTGTATTAATCGTGTTTGATTGTTTTAAAACATAAAGTGTTATAACGGCTTTATGGGAAGTTGGTTATAATGACTTTATGTAGGTAAGAAAATACTTTGTGGTTTTAAAAGGTAACTGATCTAAATTATAACTGGCTAGTTATAATAAAGAACTTGATGTATTTCAAAGAATTTATAAATCGTTTTGAAGGGAGAGTAACACTTGGTTTTAAAGGTTTTAAAAAGAGTTATACTAGCTTTATGGGAGTTAGGTATAATGTCTTAAGAGAGGTAAAGAAAATGGTTTCTTGATGTTAGAAGTTAAGAGACTTGATCTTATAAGATAAGAGACTTAACTTATTTGTTTAATGTGGATGTTTGTGTGAAACCTCATTCGTGAGTAATGAGTACTTGGTTTTATTTAAAGGGATAATGTTTCTTGATTTGAAATCGTAATGTGTATCGACAGGACATCGCGGCGTAATAAAGGAAAATGTATTGAATAATGATGTATCGTATTAAAACCAAGAGAAACCTCCATCCGCATGAAGCTAAGATGAGACAAAATGATATTACATATCCTAGATCATGGTGCTTAATAAGATCGATTATAAACAAGAATAACCTACTCACATATAAGGCATATGTTTCTCAAATCATTAAAGTAGAATTATGTTTTAAAGATTAAAACTATGAACTACGAGACCTTTTCTAAAAATGAGAAACTTGAGCATTTGAAATTAGGCAAACTTGAACGTTTGGAAAATAAGGTTGTTACTTGATTTTTACAAAGGAAAGCATTTTTGTTTACTTAACAATGTTCGTCACTCTATTTTTATACTACGGACATCGGGTGACTTTTATAAAAGGAATGGATCTCTTTAAAAGGAATTTAACGTCGTAGTACTTTAGGGTTAAAACCCGACTTTGGAATAAAATGAAAGTAACTCGAGTTGTGTAACTTGCCTATGCTTGTGTTGTGTAACTTGCCTATCTTGGTTGTTGTGTAACTTGCCTATGCTTGTGTTGTGTAACTTGCCTATGCTTGTTGTTGCGTAACTTGCTTATGCCGTGGTGATAGCCTTGGTTGTGCAAGAATTGTTATTTTTATGGACTAGCTCTCCATGAGGTTTCTTCTTGTTCGCCTTGGTCACGGTGGTCGGCTCTCGTACTTGCCGCCTCATGACCGATTCGGCCTTGGTACCGGTAGTCACCTCGTGACTTGCCCGTTCGGTGTAGTGACGAAGTCTCGTGATCTGACCTTGGTCCTCGGTGGTCAGCCCTCGTACTTGCCCGGTCGACTCGTGGCCGGCCTTGTATCCGTGAGTCGGCTCGCACTTGCCGTGACGGCCGTGTTTTGGTTGCATTATATTATTGAATGCGGTCGGATCAGTAGTTATACTTGTCCTATACGGTTTTTATAACACAGTGGGACTGGTGTTCATGTATACTCCTTGGTATTGTCATATCATAAGCTGCAAGGTGAGGAAGAAATTCCACAACACGCAGTGATAATTTGGAGGCGTGAGTCCACGACTTGATGAAACTAGTTATATGTTATGTCTTGTAGCTTGGTCATCATACATGTCTCTGCTTTATATAGACTATTATGATTTCATTTACTGATTTCTGATTTCACATACTTGGTACTGTTATCGACCTCCTTGAAGTGCGTTCATGCCGCAGTAAATACATTGGTGTCGATCCGCTCTTAGGATCACCTTTCACGTTAGGAAGCTCGTTCCTTGGAGGCTTATCTTTTGGTATGTGTTCCACTGAGTTGTAGGTTCTTGTACATTCGGGGTATGGCGAGGCCACTGTCGTCATAGTTGTTGTAAATCGAGAGTTAGAAGCCTTTGTGTGGGCGGGGTTTTGTAAAAAGGATTAAAGCATTCGTTTTGAAAGAGTTGTTATACATATTTTATTGGAAGGTAACCGTTTGGTTGGCTGCTTTATTATCTTGTCTCATGTTCATGTTTGAGTTTTTATTTCCATTGGTTTTCTCGATGTAGTATCACTAGGGTGCGGGGTAAGGCACGATCCGCGGCCCGGATCGGGTCGTGACAAAAGTGGTATCGAAGCGATTAGTCCTCGGAAAGTGTCTGCACCGTGTCTAGTAAGTCTTGATTATCGATGTCTTGTGCACTACATCTATAATCGTGAGGCTGAGACATTTAGGATTGGTTTCCATTCTTCTCATTACGAGATCGTGCCTTAGAGGCGTGTGATAAGATTCGACCCTCGACGTGCCGTTTTACGATTATGCCTCGCGTAAAAGCAACCCGCCCGAAGAAGGCAAAGCGCGAGAGGAGCTGCGAGTAAACGTGGCGAGACCACAATACTGAGCCTCGATCCGCGATGCAGGCGAGAGGAGATGAGTTACAAGAGTGGGCCCGATTAATGGCGTGGTTGTGGCAGACTTGAGGATAAATTTGGGCCGCGGCCTGGTTCGAGCACCAGTGGTTCACCCAGATCGAGATAGTTCGAGGCTACGAGATTTTTACGAGCCAGAGGCGCCAGTTTTATGGGTCGAGGCACGAGGATGATCGCAGGAGTTCATCAAGCGATTCTGTGGATCGAGAGTGATCAAGGCATCGGAGACCGAGTCGGTGGTCTAGGTTCGCATCACCGCGTGATACCGCAATGATCGTTTGATTCGTGGGAGCTGTCGGGAGAGCATGCACTTCCGGCTTTATGGGACGCGAGTTCTCGAGGCCTTTCTTGCACATTTCTTGCCTCCACCGATGAGAGGGCTCGGGCGACAGATTTTTGGTGTTCTGACGAGCAGGCGTCTGATTCGGGAGTACAATGTGAGTTCGACTCGTTGGCGTCGTCCGCGTTGGTAGCTAGTATGGAGGATCGAGTGCACCGATTTGTTCTGTGGCTCGATGATCACCTGCGAGAGTTGTTCGGGTGTAGCTCTTCACCGTACATGGACATTGCCGCATCTGAGCTTATGCTGGGGATGTGAGAGAGGATAAATCGACGGAATGACCAGTCGGTGAAGAAGGGCGAGCAGCGAGGTCCTTTGGTGACTTTGAGGCGGACCGCCTCGGCGAGCGATTATGCGCCTCCGCGATGCAGTGGTCCTCCACAGCCTTCGGGACCTTCGAGATATTCAGGAGCAGGTCAGGGCTCCCAGGTTTCAGATTTTCAGGGGAGCAGGAATGCTCGCCGGATGAGGTTGCCCTTGTCTCAGTGTGGCCGTTGTGGAAAGCTTCATAAAGGAGAGTGTCGTACTAACTCGGGGGATTGTTATTTTTGTGGCCAACAGGGCCATCTGGCAAGAGAAGTCTCGACTGTGGGTAGCTGGCGGAGATAGCATGGACTACTTAGAAGCGATTCGCGGGTTCTTCACCATAGCCAGCAGATGTTCGTACCGTGAGCCGGTAGAGGTCGCGGTGGAAGTTCCCAGTTTTAGCGGTCCTTTGAACCGCCTATTTTCAGGTATATCCTTAACCCTTTAAAGATTTGTATGCATGATATGATGACCTTATTATTGTGTGCTACGTTCGGATAGCGTTATGATGGTTATGAGTTAGAAAGCTTGGCTAGTTGAAAGGATTTGTATGGGGGCATGGAAAGTGTGAACTTTAGAATATTTCATGTTGAGACCTTAGATGTAAGGTCGTCTTGAGTACCAGATTTTGCAAGTGATCCTTGTCGGAATACATTTTATGCCTAGAATGTGTTGTGTGATAATTTCCTTGAGTAGTGTTAAATGGAAGTGGTAGCTTTCATGACCTGTTGAGGTAAGATTGTTCCGGGTCGGGGAACAAGGGCGTGATGCGTTAGTGGATCGGGTTGGGGCCACGTTGAGGGCCAACCCGCGGCCGGTTTCAAAGTAGGGTCAGCTCTGGGTTGTCCCGCCAGGTGGGAGGGTGACGAGGTTGCTAGGCCCAGGTTTAGATGACCATCGTATGAGTTCGTGGGTATGTTCGACCAGAATCGGTTCGTGAAGGCCGGGAATGGCCTTAGTAAAGAAGTGAAGCTAGTAAGATGACCAAGTTTGGAGGTAGTGGCTCCAAGGGTTGGAAACAGATGCGTTGACTAAAGTGTGGTACGTATACTAGAAGAGTTCAAGTGTTCGAGAAGAGTACGACGAGTAAGGGTAAAGGCGAGCATGTATTGCGAGCATAGATATGATCATTTCTTGTGACGGGAGAAGGTGCGAAGGATGTATATTTTAGACCTCAGGAATCTCACGCGATCCGGCACCATTTGTTGGAGTCACGGAGTGACACTAGAACCTCGCGGCAAGGTGACAAAAGTTTGTGATGTTAGAGGTGTTTCCTCGTGGACTTGGATGTAAGTATTTCTACGGGTGTTTCGTGGCGGTTGTGGCGTTGGCAACTTTTAGAAGAACTCTATCGTTATCTGTCTCGAGAAGGAACATTCGACGAATGTTTCTAAGGAGGAGAATGTTATACCCGTATTTCCAGTATGTATGCGTGAGGCGACGATACAATTTGAGCCTTAAAGTAGGCATAGATTCGAAATTTGTACACAACACCGGTTAGAGTCGTTTTTCGAAAACGCTTCCACAGTTTCTCGAGGAAAATTCCGGCTATGTCATTTATAATTTTTGCGGATTTTTCCGAGAGACGTAACATTTTGGACCAACGAGGGTGACATGTCACCCTCACATTGGAAGAGGTTGGGCACAATTGGCCATTCTTGGCACGCTTGTTGCCCAATTTTGGTCAAGGGTTAGGTAGGATATTTTTGTGTAGATGGATAAGGTTGCACATGGCTTAATCTTGGCCTTACACTTGCCTTGCACTTGGCACCATCTTGGCCATTGGTTGGCCTTCACTTGACCTATAAATACCCCCCTTAGTTGATGAACTTCTTCATCAAAATTGAGCAATCTACCTAAGTCTCAAAATACTCCCTCCTCTTGTAGTTCTCGCCCAAAGCCTCCTCCTCCTAGTGGCCTTTGGCCGAGAGTTTCCCCTTTGTAGTGGTTAGCGTGGTACCCCACTAGCCTAGTTGTCTCGTATAAATACCCTTGTAGTGGTATAGAAATACTCTCTAGTATTGTTATAATGTCCAAATACCTTGGCCCAAATACCTTGTAGTATTCCCAAGGTTACACTTATACTAGCCTAAAAATACCATTATACTTTCCTCGATCGCTAAAACGAAACCCTAAGTAAATCTTCACCCGTAGTTGAAGTTATAAGTAGAAGTTGGTTAGAACTTCTAAGGGTTGTTTGGAGCGGATCGAGCACTCGGAGTAGGAGCTAAACCTTGCTCAGATCGGCATATAAACTCGGATAATTTTGGGCTTATCGAGGTAAACATTCTTGACCTTCTTTGTAATTGGAAATTACATGTTGTAGGAGTATATAGTTAAAGTATACTATATATAGAATTGAACATAGGCGTGCGGCAATGTCTTTTGACTTAAGCTCGAATAATACTTACGCAATGTCTTGCGACTTAAGCTGAATTTAAATAAGAGAATGATCAATTACATAGTGTATTCTGATACAAGACTTGTGTAATGTGAGTAAATTGTACACGTCAAGTTATACGTGCAAACCCCCGGTTGGCTTGGTAGCGGCCTCGGTAAGGAGATTAACGCTGCGGGGAGGTCTTTGCGAATTTTACGTAGAATATGGAACGATGTTAATAAGCGCTGCGTGGCCTTATAGGTTGAAGTACTACGTGTGGTGCGATCTACGTGGCTTAAGTAGCCGACGGTTTGAAGTACTTGGAGCGTTTTGCTATTAGTCGGACTCGTCGCGAGGTATGTGAACCTCTTCCTATCTCTTATAGCATGATATGTGTGAACTATGTAGTACGGTAGGCGTCGTATGTTAAGCGTGTTTGATTGTTTTTAAAACATAAAGTGTTATAACGGCTTTATGGGAAGTTGGTTATAACAGCTTTATGTAGGTAAGAAAATACTTTGTGGTTTTAAAAGGTAACTGATCTAAATTATAACTGGCTAGTTATAATAAAGAACTTGATGTATTTCAAAGAATTTATAAATCGTTTTGAAGGGAGAGTAACACTTGGTTTTAAAGGTTTTAGAAAGAGTTATACTAGCTTTATGGGGAGTTAGGTATAATGTCTTAAGAGAGGTAAAGAAAATGGTTTACTGATGTTAGAAGTTAAGAGACTTGATCTTATAAGATAAGAGACTTAACTTATTTGTTTAATGTGGATGTTTGTGTGAAACCTCATTCGTGAGTAATGAGTACTTGGTTTTATTTAAAGGGATAATGTTTTACTGATTTCAGAAATCAGAATGTGTATCGACAGACCAACGCGTAATAAAGGAAAATGTATTGAATAATGATGTATCGTATTAAAACCTGTAGAAACCTCCATCTGCATAGAAGCTAAGATGAGACAAAATGATATTACATATCCTAGATCATGGCTGCTTAATAAGATCGATTATAAACAAGAATAACCTACTCACATATAAGGCATATGTTTCTCAAATCATTAAAGGAGAATTATGTTTTAAAGGATTAAAACTATGAACTACGAGACCTTTTCTAAAAATGAGAAACTTGAGCATTTGAAATTAGGCAAACTTGAACGTTTGGAAAATAAGGTTGTTACTTGATTTTTACAAAGGAAAGCATTTTTGTTTACTTAACAATGTTCGTCACTCTATTTTTATACTACGGACATCGGGTGACTTTTATAAAAGGAATGGATCTCTTTAAAAGGAATTTAACGTACGTAGTACTTTAGGGTTAAAAACCCGGACTTTGGAATAAAATGAAAGTAACTTGAGTTGTGTAACTTGCCTATGCTTGTGTTGTGTAACTTGCCTATACTGGTTGTTGTGTAACTTGCCTATGCTTGTGTTGTGTAACTTGCCTATGCTTGTTGTTGCGTAACTTGCTTATGCTTGTGGTGATAGCCTTGGTTGTGCAAGAATTGTTATTTTTATGGACTAGCTCTCCATGAGGTTTCTTACTTTCGTCGCCTTGGTCCGGTGGTCGGCTCGTACTTGCCGTCTGCTGGTGATTCGGCCTTGGTACGTGAGTCGACCTCGCTTGCCCGTTCGGTGTAGTGAAGTCTCGTGATCTGACCTTGGTCCTGTGGTCAGCCCGTACTTGCCGGTCGACTACGTGGCCGGCCTTGTATCCGATGGCGGCTCTCGCACTTGCCGTATCGGCTTCGTGTTTTGGTTGCATTATATTATTGCGGTCGGATCTCGTAGTTATACTTGTCCTATACGGTTTTTATAACACGTGGGACTCGTGTTCATGTATACTCCTTGGTATTGTCATATCATAAAGCTATGGCGGTGAGGAAGAAATTCCACGCACGAGTGATAATTTGGGCGTGAGTCCACGACGATGAAACTAGTTATATGTTATGTCTTGTAGCTTGGTCATCATACATGTCTCTGCTTTATATAGACTATTATGATTTCATTTCTGATATTCTGATTTCACATACTTGGTACTGTTGTCTGACCTCGCCGGGGCTGCGTTCATGCCGCAGTAGAAGTACATCGTCGCCGATCCGCTCTTAGGATCACCTTTCAATGCATTGGGAAGCTCGTTCCTTCTGAGGCTTATCTTTTGGTATGTGTTCCCTGAGTTGTAGGTTCTTGTACATTGTGGTATGGGCCCCGTCCCGCCATAAGTCGCGGTAACAATGGAGTTCTGTAGCACCGTGGGGCGTGGTTTTGTAAAAAGGATTAAACCCTCGCTTTGAAAGAGTTGTTATACATATTTTATGGAAGGTAACCGCTTGGTTGGTTTGCTTTATTATCTTGTCTCATGTTCATGTTTGAGTTTTTATTTCCTGGTTTTCTCGATGTAGTATCACTAGGGTGCCGGTAAGGCACGATCACTTGCCCGGATCGGGTGTGCGATTCCTCCACTCAATAACCGGCTCAGAAATCGAACCGCACTCTCTCTTACCTACATTGGCGTAGCGAAAGCTTGATCCATACCTGATCATATCAAAATCGGCCATATCCAACTCTATCAAGTCGGCTGGTCCGACGATCGCATATAGTCACCGGCAAGCCCTATATACCCGCCGCCTACCACCGAATCACCACCGGCGTAGCTACCTCAAAAGAGTCTATGGACTCGTGCTCATCCCTATCCTACTAGCAATAAGTGGGAGATATATGCGAGTAGAACCCGGATCTATCAAGGCATACACGCCACAACAAGAAACGATAAGGTACTGCGGACGACATCCGGTGATGCCTCCCGTCCCGCGGTGGACGGGGCATAAATGCGGTTACGAGGACCGCCGAAGGGGACCGTGCCACGACCTGCCGCGACCTGCTGGTCCATGAGTACCCAACCTCCGCCGTAAATCGTAGGAGATGAAGACCGCAAAAGACCTGTAGTGACCCTACCTGCCACGCTGTGGTGGGACAGGGCTCCAAAGTGATCCTGCTGGCCGCAAGTGTAACAAGTTCCGGAGTAGTACCACAACTCCCGTAATGGGATCTACCGCATCGGCCACACTGAGAGGGGGGTGGTCTCGATCGGTTAGCACCTCTCTGCTACCGAAGTCCGGCGCTGGGGGCCCCGACACTCGAATACCACGCTACTGAAGACGGTGGAGTGCTCAGGCGGTGGTGCAAATCTAGTCTGCTGCTGAGGCCGTCCACCCTGAGAGCTACCAAAAGACCCTGCCGTCCTGGCCTTCTTCTGCTGCTGATATCTGTCAACCCATCGGCCTCTACGCTCCTCACATACAAGTGCATGAGCCTGTATGCGGGCAATGTCCATGCCCGGCTGAAGAGCTACACCCGAGCAAGACTCTGCCAAATAAACATCGAGCCCGGTGACGTAGCGGTGCACTCTGTCCTCCATATCTGCTACTAACGCAGGGACATATTGAGCCAACGAGTCGAACTCAACGTTGTACTCCCGAACTCTGCGCTCTGTCGGATCAAAAATCACCGGCGTGCTCTCTCATCCGTGGCGGCAAGAAATGGCAAGAATGCCTCGGAGAACTCGTCATACACCGGAGGCGCGCTCTCCGGGACAGCTCACGAATCAAACGATCGGCTGCGGTATCGCGGCCGATGCGAACCTAAGACCCGACTCGGTCTCCAAGCCTTGATCACTCATGATCCAGAATCGCTTGATGAACTCGCGGATCATCCTCGTGCCTCGACGTAGAACTCTGGCGGTCGCGTCAGAAATCGTAGTCTCAAACTATCCGACTCGGGTGAACCACGGGTGCTCTGGGCTAGTGCGTCGACTTATCTCATGTCCGCCACGATCCCGCTAGTAATCGCCATCTCCCAGAACCCATCTCCTGCTCCGGTGTGGGAATGGGCGCAGTCTTGTGGTCTCGTAGCCTCGCTTCGCTCTAAACTCGCTGGGTCAGTGGCGTCGTGGAACTGCCGTCTGTGTAGCACCACCTCGTAAGGACGGGCTGTGCCTCGTGGTCCTCGTGTCCTACTAGCGACTCCGCCGCCTTGCCATTCGGGGCGGTTGCCTTGCGTGGAGGCATACGGTACATAAAAATGTGTTAGAAAGAGTCCAACTTATAACATAGCTCTAAGACACGATCTCGAGTGAGAAGAATGGAAACAATCCTAAATATCCTGCTGACCTCACGATTATTGGTGTGGTGCACAACACACCGATAATCAAGACTCTACTAGATACGGTCTGTTGACACTTTCCGAGGATTAACTGCTCTGATACCACTTTTGTCACGACCGATCCGGGCGTGGTGCCTTACGGGCCCAAGTAGATATACATCGAGTAACCGTGAGAATATAAAAACAAAGACATGAGATAAAGAGTAAAATAAGAGATCACATCGAGAAAAAGTTGTCTTTCGACATGTATATATATACCAAGTCGTGATTCATCCCAAAATTTACAACAGACTACAGACTTAAAAAGTAAACAACTATGGCGGGGACAGTATCCCCATACCGAATGTACATAAAGATACAATGACAGGAGATCATACACAAAAGATAAGCCTCGAGAAACGGGGCTTTTCCAGCAGCGGTGATCCTAGGAGCGGGATCAACAACAGAGTACTCTGCGGCGTGAACGGCCAGAAGGAGGTCAAGACAGTACAGTATGTGAAGCTGTCAAATGAAATCATAGCATTTTAAAACCAATTACAAATACGTATGAACAACCAATTTAACCGCACATAGTGCCACCGCATAAACAAGAGCAAAATAGATATAACGTAACTGGTCTTTTCTAGGTCGCTAATGATCGAAGCAAGGCTAATCGACCATAGTATCATTATGCGAGCCTAATCCTGGAACTCCCGCAGTACGCATAGACCACCTAGGTCCGCATGAGGTATTCCTCGCATCGGGGGTAGCTAACCCTCGGCATCAACATGGACTCGCGCACGGCATAGTCACTGGACGCATGAGGTATTCCTCGCATCGGCGTAACACACCCGGAGTGATCATCCTGGAACTCCCGCAGCTCCGCATAGGTCACATAGACCCGCATGAGGTATTCCTCGCATCGGGGGTGGCTAGCCCTCGGCTCGTAACAAGTCAGGGGGGGTAAGTGATATAATATCAGCACAACTGCTTATCGTTAAACAACATAAGCACAACAAGGAAACCCCCTTTACACAAACGTCACAAGACACTAACACACGTAGCATCATAACATGTCTACTTATCAAACCAACTTACCACACGTAAATCATTTACAAGACTTTTATAAACAATTAAGTAAACCGTTTCCTCTTATCTTTCTCAAGTCGTTATACCTAACTTCCCATAAAGCTAGTATAACACTTAAGCTTTTTTGAAAAACCAAGTATTACTTTTCTTTCAAAAATGATTCATAACTCTTTTGAAATACTTCAAGATTCTTATTATTTAAAACTCAAGTCAAAAGACATCAAAGTGAAACCAATTTTAGTTAACATCGACGTCATTACTATATATATTTCACAAATATCATGCTCAAGAGGATAGGAAGAATCACATACCTCCTCGGCTAAATCCACCTGCCAAGTCGAATATGTAGCGCGCATAGTATCAACCTATAATAGTCAAATACGCCTATCAACGCGTATACTACTTAGTAGAATATTCTAAGCGAAGGTTCTTTATTCGGAAAATTGGGCAGACTTCTGCGTAAAACTACACAGTCTCAGAATACACCAATGTAATTACAGTTCAATTCTCTTCTTTAACATCCTTCTATATATCTTATACTTAATTCTAAACTACTACAATATGTAATCTCCAATTACAATAGAAGGACAAAGATTATTACCTCGATAAGCCCAAAATTATCCAAGATATAAGTCGATCCTGAGCAACGTTTAGCTCCTATTATGTACGCTCCAATTCGCTCCAAGAAACCCTTAGAAGTTTATAAACAACGTCTCCTAATACTTCATCCAACTATGAAGATTTTCCTAGGGTTTCGTTTTGTGACTAAAGGAAATAAAGTAGTATTTCCGGGCTCTTAGTATAGAGGCAACTTTGGAATACTACAAGGGATTTAGGCTAAGGTATTTTGGGATAGTAACAATACTTGAAGAAATTTTTCTACCAAGGGAGGGGGGGGGGGGAGTTTCGGACGAGAGCTACTACAAAGGGGGAGGGAGTTTTGGACGAGACTATAACAAAGGGGGAAGGATTTTTGAGACTTGGAAATTGTTTAAGTGGAAGAAGAAGTCTTGCAACTTAAGGGGGTATTTATAGGACATTCAAGGGTCAAGATTCAAGCATGTGTATGGTGAAGATTTGGTTGCTTGTGTGAGTGGAGTCTTCCAACCAAGTGTCCACCACAACTTTGGGACATATGTCCACCACAACTTTGGGACATATGTCCACCACAAAACCACATGTCTCCAAAAATACGTCCAAGGCAAGGGTCCCCCCCTTCCCACTTGCTCCACTAATTCGTCCAACATGTGCCACCTAGGGGTGACACATGTCGCCCTCCTATTGGCCCAAAATATTTCATCTCTCGAAAAAATTTGTAATTGGTTAAAATATTAAAAATGTAAAATTTCCTTCACAAGGTTCGGAATCTTTTCCGTTGGAAGTTCACAATTTCATCCTTAACCTAATTAGGGCTTATACATTTGTATGCGTCCTCACATACATACTGAACTACGGTATAACAAATCGATCAAGAACTGCACTCGGCCTCGTATCGAATACCAACGGATGATAGATGTACCTTTCTCGCACCATCTTCCTAGCGAGGTAAGAAATAAACCTATCCTCGACGACGTGTTTCCTTCCACTCGATCACTAGCTCACCAGAAACTGAATCGGACCAACCTGTTTCTGATCAACATTGGCATAACAAGAAGCCCAAACCCATACCCATAATGACGCCAAAATTTGTCATCTCCAACTCTATCAAGTACTGTTAGGTCCGACGATCAGAATAAACACCGGCAACCTTTGTATACCATTTCGGCTAACACGAATCACCCTATAGCGTAGCTACCTCAAAAGGCTCTATCGACCGCTCTATCCCGATTCTACCCGGAATAAGAGGACACATAGTGTCACGACGACCGGGCGCGGACCGTACCTGCCCGGGCACCTCCGGTATACATCGAGAGAATAGCAATGAACATACATAACACATAACTTATAAAAAGGTAAACATCACTAGCCAGCCGATAAGGCTGCCTTCCATAAAAAAACATACCTAATCAAAAGTATAGTAGTACAACTTGTTCTTACAGCGAAACACATACGTGACCACAAACTCTAAGGATAACAAGCGTGGCGGATGGGCCCATACCCCGAATATACACAATGCGTAACATCGTGGAAAAACCGTGCAACAAAACAAGCTTGAGGATTGGAGCTTCGACACCGAGCGGTGATCCTAAGAACAAGGATCCACCACCGCTACTTACTGCGGCGTGAACGCAACCCCAGGAAGGGGTCGATACAATATGTACAAGTATGTAAAGCGGAAGAATCTTTGTAATAATGATATCATAAGTCTAAAAGTAAGTGAGTCATGGAAGACAATCAAAATACGATAACAGTGCCTTACTAACAATGAGAGTAACAAGTATATACTTTCTTCGCATAAAAATAGGAGGCTCGTGATCAAAACAGCCCTGCTTGAAGTAGTATCAATAAGCAATCCTACTCGGGACTATTTCACCCGCACGGGTCTTGTGGACCGCATGAGGTATTCTCGCGTAGGCCGCACTACCGCGCGTGGGACTATTTCACCCGCATAAGCCCATAGGACTCGCATGAGGTATTCCTCGCATCGTAGGTAGCAAATCCACGGAACAGGTAGTATAACGATCTTGGGGATTTACCCCTCATTTATACTCTTAGCCTGAAGCAGGTGGTATAACGATTTTGGGGATTTACCCCTCATTTATACTCTTACCCTGAAGAAGATGGTATGACGATCTTGGGGCTTGCCCCTCATTCATACTCTTACCTAAGGAAGGTGGCATAACGATCTTGGGGCGTGCCCATCATTTATACTCTTACCCTAGCTCAATCGTGTTACACCCCGTAGTTCCAGAGTATGTATATGAGGACGTACGTACGAGATTACGACATTTAAATTGGAAAGGAAGAAAGATGTGATTTTTCGACGGAAAAGTTTCCGGATTTTGTGAAGGACAAAGGTTCGTTAATGGGAATTAGATTCACAGATTTGGTATTCGGACTTCTGGGATTATTTTAGAATTATGGAATTTTATTTCCGAAATTGGTCACGTGGGGCCCACGGGAGAAATTTACGGTTTTGTGGGGCCCACTTTATTTTCGGATTTTTGGCATTACGGATATTTTCGGGAGATGAAATATTTTGGACGAGTAGGGGGGCGACACGTGTCACCCCCATGTGGCCCTATGGCCGATTTGGAGTGCCACTTGGCATGTGGGGCGTTTTTGTAGTGGACAAGTGGCTAGCCACTTGTCCGAAATTTGTGGTGGACATGTGGTTGGTAGAACCCACACCCACATGTCCCCAATCTACACCCTACACTTGTTTTGATCCTAGCCATTGGTTGGCCTATAAATACCCCTTGATTTCAAGACTTTATTCATCCACTTAGAGAGTTTCCAAGGCAAAAATTATACTCCCTCCCCTTAGTTGTTCTCGTCCAAACACCCCCCTTTGTGTAGAAAATTCTTCAAGTATTGTTATAATCCCAAATACCTTAGCCTTGTATCCCTAGTAGTATTCTAAAGTTATCCCAACATAAGAGCCGAAAATACTACTTTATTCCTTTAGTCGCAAAACGAAACCCTAGGAAAAATCTTCATAGTTGGATGAAGTGTTAAGAGGAGTTGTTTATAAACTTCTAAGGGTTGCTTGGAGCGGGTTGGAGCGTAAGGAATTGGAGCGAAACATTGCTCAGGATCGACTTATAAATCTTGGATAATTTTGGGCTTATCGAGGTAATGTTCTTTATCCCCCTATTGTAATTGGAGATTACATGTTATAGTAATGTATAATTGAGTATATGATTTATGGAAGGATGATTAAAAAGAATTGAATTGTATTTACATTGGACTGTATTTACAGTAGACTTGTAGTATTATTGTGGGGCAGAATTGTACACGTCCGGTTAGACGTGTAATCCCCTCTGAGTTGTTGTCTTGGTAGCGGGCTTGATAGTGGAAGTTATTTATGTGGTTACGGGGGGGGGGGGGGAGGTGCTGCCGAATTTTCCGTAGAATATGGAACCTTGTACTTAGAAATATTCTACGAAGGGATCTAGAAGTTAATAAACGTTTTATGGCCATATAGGTTGAAGTACTACGAGTAGCGTATTCTACTTGAAGGGTGGAAAAGGCTAGCAGGGTTATAGTACTTTGGATCATTTTGCTTATTGTCGATAATCGTCGCGAGGTATGTGAACCTCTTCCTATCCTTTCTAGCATGATTGTTGTGAAATATATATAGTGCGGTAGACGCACGTGTGTTTAAAGGAATTTGATTTTCCTTTTGTGTCCTTGACTTGATTCCAAAGTTAAGTGACTTGTTATGAAATATTAAGGACTTGAATTATGTTAAAAAGTTGTAAAACTTCATTCATGAGTAATGGGTGTGTGGTCTTTTAAAGAATAAAGTTATCTTGATTTCGAAAATGAGAATAGTTGTCCTTGGTTGGTTTAAAACATAAAGTGTTATAATAGCTTTATGGGAAGTTATTTATAACGACTTTATGAAAACAAAAGAATGGTTTTATCATTGGATTTAAAATGATAACTTGACATTTTAAAAGTTGGAGGTTGATTTCCTTAAAAGATATGATTTAAAGATTAGGAGACTGATTTTTGAAAGTAAAGAGACTCGACTTATAAACAACTTGATTTTGGGAAAGGAGAAGTAACTTGATTTAAAGGTATAGGTTACTTGTTTTTAAAAGAGTAAGACACTTGGTTTAAAAAGTATATTGCTACTTGACTTTAAAAAGGAAAAGTGTCTTTGTTTTAAAGAGGCATGGTTTTGTCTTAAAATGGATCTTTTTAAAAGAATTAAAGTATGTAGTACTTTAGGGTTAAAAACCCGGATTTGTTGACACGAAATAAAAGTACCTTGTATGAGTAACTTTCCTCTGATTTGCCTGTGATAACCTTGTAATACTTCTTGTCGGTTTGATAAAGTGAACATGTTATAATGCTACGTGTGTTAGTATCTTGTGATGTTGTGTAAGGGGGTTATTCTTGTTGTGCTTACGTTGTTTAACGATAAGCCTGTTATCTTGTATTATATCACATACCCCGACTTGTTATGTTGCGTGGGTTAGCTACCGTCACGAGAATACCTCACGCAGTCCACGTGACCTATGCGGAGCTGCGGAGTTCCGGGCAGGATGATCACTCGGTGTTTTACGCCGTCGAGAATACCTCATGCGGTCCATGTGGCCATGCGGACCGAGTCGAGTTGATGTCGCGGTTAGCTACCCGATCACGAGGAGTACCTCATGCGGGCTATGTGGCCTATGCGAGCTGCGGTGAGTTCCACGGTTAGACGCGCGCATTAATCGAGGGCGAGTGGCGGCCTTCGATCATGTGGCGGTCTAGAAAGACCTCGTGATACGCTTTGTAGCATTGTTGTGCGGTGGGTTCTAGTAGCGGATATGCCTTCGTACTTACCGTGCGGTTTTATTATGACACAGTGGGACTGGTGTTCATGTGTATTCCTTGGTGTTTTTATATCATGGATAGCGGTGAGGAAGGAATTCCACGGGCATGATTGATATTGGGCATGAGACCCATGGTTATATTTGAGTGATGACTTTGAGGGCGTGAGTCCCTGACTTGACATGACTGCTTACATATTGTGTATCGTAAATTGGTTATCATATATGTCTTCTGTTTAATATAGACTATTATGATTTCATTTACATTATTTTCAGTTTCACATACTTGGTACCTGTTATTGACCTCGCCGTCATGTTTGTCACGACCGTTCGGGCGTATCGTGCCTTACCGGGGCACCCAAGTAGTCATACATCAGAGTAATTAGCGGAAATATAAAGCAAGACATGAAACAGTTTATAAAATAAGACACAGTTTATGTGAGAAAACATCGCCTTTCGGCATATATATATAACCAGGGTTTAGCGATTACATCAAACCTTTATGCTGACTCTGAGACCTCTGAAATATACAACTATGGAGGGACGGCCTCGCCATACCCCGGATCATGCAAAACTATCTACAACAGAGATCATACCTAAAAGTAGAGCCTCGGAAAGATGGAGCTCCGACACCAACGTAGAGATCCTAAGAATGTGGATCTAGCACTGCTTTGCTTACTGCGGCATGAACGCAGCCCCCAAGGAGGTCGATAACAGTACTAAGTATGAAGCGTAAAGTACTTAAATGAAATCATAACACTTTTTAAAACGTTTACAAATATGTATGCAATCGAGAACCGCATAGTGCCACATCACAAACAAGAGCAACAATAGGTAACCGTAATAGGTCTTTTCTAGCTGCGAATGATTCGAAGGCCACTCGCGTATTATCACTGCAAGCCTAATCTCGACTCCGAGTCCGCATAGGCCACTGGCATGGGCCCGCATGAGGTATAACCCGCGTCGGTAGCTACTCCTCGGCGATCCCCGACTCGTTGTCCGCACGCCACATAGACCGCATGAGCATAACCCGCATACTAACACCGAACTCGTAGCTCCGCATAGCCCTGGACCCATGAGGTATTCTCGAATCATGGTCCTGCATCGCCGAGCCTACCGCGTCGGAGGCAGCTTAACCCCGTATCATCTCAAGAGGTGAGTGATGGTACACTAACATAACAACTTATCTTTAAACAACATAAGACAACAAGGATACTCTCTTATACAAACGTTACAAGATACTAACACACATAGCATCATATCATGTCTACTTATCAAACCATCTTATTATTCTTTTCACAATTCAACATAAGTCCATTATAAACACATAGGCAAACTTGTTTCTTTTATCAATCTTAAGTGGTTATACTTAACTTCCCATAAAGCTAGTATAACTCTTAAGCTTCGCTTTAAAACCATTAGTTCTCTTCATTAAAAATGATTCAGATTCTTATGAAATGTTTTGCACTTTTATTATTCGTGCTTAAGCGTGAGGCATTAGTAAGTGTTATTCGCTTAAGCGTGAGGCATTCGTAAGTATTATTCAGGCTTAAGTCAAAGACATTGCCGTAGTAATATTTTAGTTAACACAAGAACGTCTACAGAACTATATAGTAAAATATCATGCTTTAGGAAGAATCACATACCTTCTCAGCGAAAACCACCTGCCAAGTTGAATATGTCGCGCGCAGAGAGTCAGCCTATAATAGTCACATACATCTATCAAAGACTACTCTGAAGGTCATTCTAAACAGGGGGTTCACAATTCTATGGAAAGTTGGGCAGTACTTCCACTGCAGTGAGCTATATAAGTCTACTGTGAAAACAGTCCTATGTAAGTACAGTTTGATTATTCTTCTTTTAAACCCTTCTACTGTGGTAACAGTTCAATTCTATTCTGTGATATTCTTCTAAGTATTTAATACTTATTCTAATACTACAACAGTAAGTATTCTCTAATTCAAAAGAGGGTTAGGATTAGTTACCTCGGTAAGCCCAATAATATCCTAGATAAAGTCGCGCCTGAGCAAGGTTTAGCTCCTAAGTTGTATGCTCAAGAAACCTTAGAAGTTCTTCACAACTTCTACTAAGTACTAAGGTATTTGGGCTAGGTATTTTGGGCATTATAACAATACAAGAAGGCAACTTTTCCTACCAAGGGAGGGGTAGGTTTGGCTAGGCTAGGGGAGGAAGCCTCGACCAACTACTCAAAAAGGGGAGGTGTTTGGGACGAAATGGCTCCAGGAGAGGAGAGGATTTGTAGACTTGGAAGATAACTTTGTGGATGAAGAACTCTTCATCTTAAGGGGGGTATTTATAGGTCAAGAAGTGGCCAACCAATGGCCAAGATTAAGACAAGTGCAAGGCAAGTGTAGGGTGAGGATTAACTATACACAAATATCCTACCAACTCCTTGACTTGTGCACAAGGCACAAAAAACGTGCCATTGCTAGTCCAATTCGTCCAAATGGACGATTTGAAGTCCACCAATTGGGCGGTGCCAAGTGTCGCCCTCCGTTGGTCCAAAATATTTCGCCTCTCGGAAAAATCCGCAAAATTAGAAATGGCATAGCGGAATTTACCCTACGAAGTTGTGGAAACGTTTCGTCGGAAAACTATTCGCTTTGTGAGTTGTGCCCAAAAACGCTTGCCTAAACTTTAAGGCTAGATTTTTAGACGTATTCCCTTACGTACATACTGCGGAAATACGGGTATAACATTCTCCTCCTTAGAAACATTCTCCTCCTTAGAAACATTCGTCGAATGTTCCTTCCCAACGATTAACGATAAGATTCTTCATAACTTAAACAGTTGTAAATGCCACACACGGCCACAGAGCAACACTTGGGCAGAAACGATAACGAAAATTTACATGTAGGAAAGTGAATTTACCTGGAGGTGTGGGGAATAGGTGAGGATACTTCCGCCTCATGTCCTCGCCGGCTTCCCACGTCATCTCTCCCCGAGCTCGTTCGCCACAAGACTTTGTGGAAGCCACGTCCTTGGTCAGACGCCTAACCGACGATCGACTATCGCTATGGGAATCTCCTCATCGATAACCCCTGATCACCCGACATCGTCAATCGGGTGTACAGATGGATCCCCGATACATCTCCTCAAAGATAGATACGTGAAAAATCGGATGACCGCCTCCGGATCGGACGGCGGATCCAACTCGTAGGCAACCTTGCCTACCTGCGGACAATCGAAACGGCCCAATGTACATGGCTGAGTTTCCCTTCTTCCCGAATCTCATCACACCGCCATGGGTGACACCTAGGAAAACCCAATCATGAACCTCGAACTCAAGCCGACGAAGATGATCTGCATTCGACTTTTGCCGACTCTGAGCTGTCAATAGCCGCTCCTGGATAAGCTTCACCTTATCCACTGCCTGTTGTACCAGGTCTGGTCCCACTAACTGCACCTCGCCCACATCGAACCAGCCTATCGGCGATCTGCACTTCCTCCATACAAGGCCTCATGGCGCCATCGAATCGGAGTGGTAGCTATTATTATCGCGAACTCAACTATAGGCAAATGATCCTCCCAACTACCACTGAAGTCAATAACACGGGCTCGCGGCATATCCTCGAAGTGCGGATAGTGCGCTCTGCTGTCCGTCATGCGTGGATGAAATGCAGTACTCAGGCTCACCTGCGTCCCTAAACCCTCTGGAAGGACCTCCAGAAGTTAGCGTAACTGGGCTCCTCTGTCTGATATGATCGAAGTAGGGACTCCATGCAGTCTGACGATCTCTCGGATGTAAAGTCCGCATAATCCTCACCAAAAGTCGCCCCGGGAAGAAAGTGGGCTGATTTGTCGACCGCCGACGATAACCCATAGAATCATGTCTCCTCCGAGTGCGAGGTAATCCGTGATGAAGTCCATGTTTATTACCTCCCACTTCCAGGTCGGGATCTCAATCGTAACAAACCACCGGCCTCGGTGCTCTACCTTCACCGACAACACGGGCATTGAGCCACGAACTCGCAACGCCCTCTTCAAGTCATCCCACCAATACAGATCTAAGGTCGTGGTACATCTTGGTCGACCCGGATGGATAGAGTAATGCTTGTAGTGTGCTTCCCAAGAACCTCTGCCAAGTCCGAAACATCCGGAACACACACCGCCTCAAACCTTAGCACCCCATCAAAGCTACCTCAAAGGACCCTTGCCTCACGAAGAGTCAGATCACGATATCGAATCAAAGTGGATCCTCGAATCGTTGCCTCTTCACCTCCTCGACGATGGAAGACTCGGCAACCTCACGAACTCTAACCCCATCGCTATCGTAATCAATCAAGCGGACACCAAGGCTCGCTAAGCGATGCAAATCACGAACCATGTCCCTCCTCTCTAGGCGCATCCGATAGGCTCCCATCGACCTACGACTAAGAGCATCCGCCACAACATGGCCTTCCGGGTGGTGCAGATATCAACATCGTAATCCTTAAGCAACTCTAACCACCATCTATGTCGTAAGTTCACTCCATCCGGTGAAGATATCTGAGGCTCTTGTGGTGCAGTAAAAATATCCACGTGAACCCCATACAAATAGTGCCTCGGATCTTCAAGGCGTGAATCACACCGCGACTCCAAATCATGGGTGGGGTAGTTCCTCTCGTGTTTCTTCAACGGGATGCATATGCTATAACCCGCCATGCGCATCAACACACATCCCAACCCGATGCCACGACGCATCGCAATACACGACATAACCATCCGACCTCGGAAGAGTAAGAACGAAGCGGTCGTCGGTCTCTCTTTCAAGAATCGGAAACCTCGCTCACAAGCATCATCCATCAAACTTGGCCGCCTTACGAGTCGGCCCTAGTCAATGGTGCGAGATAGAAGCAAATTTCTCTGAACGCCGATAATATCCTGCAAGGCCCGTAAAATCGCGAACCTCTGCCGGAGTAGTAGGTCTAGGCCAAGTCCGATCGCTCGATCTTGGCCGTGTCAACTCGAATGCCATCGGCCGAGCAATATGCCCAAGAAACGCCATCAAGTCAACCAAAACTCACATTTGGAAAACTTGGCGTACAACTGCTGTCTGGAAGAATCGACGCGATCGCCAAATGCTCCGCATGCTCCTGCTCTGAGCGAGAATAAACCAAGATATCATCAATGAACACTATCACAAACGTGTCCAAAAATGGTTTGAACACTCGGTTCATCAAATCCATGAATATCGCCGGAGCATTGGTCAACCCAAAAGACATGACCCTGAACTCATAATGCCCGTACCGGGTCCGGAATGCAGTCCTAGGGACATCCACCTCTCTGACTCGCACCTGATGATAGCCCGATCGCAGATCAATCTTGGAGAAATATCTCGCACTGCTGTTGGTCGAACAAATCATCAATCACGGGAAGGGGTATCATTCTTAATGGTCACCTTGTTCACCGTCAGTAGTCAACACACACGCGGCGTCCGCCCTTCTTTTCACGAACAATACCGGCGCCCCGAGGAGAAACACTAGGTCTGATAAAACCGCTTCTCCAAGAAATCTCGGTGGTCCTTGACTCTCTCAACTCGGCGGTGCCATTCGTATGGCGGAATGGAAATAGGCAGTGTCCGCAACACATCTATACAAAACTCGATCTCCTCTCGGGAGGATACCCGGTGTCGTGGAAACACGTCTGGGAACTCTCGACTCTGGATCGATCAAAATCGCACTGCGGCCTCGTGATCAAACACCCGAACGAGATGGTAGATATACCTTCGCACCATCTTCCTAGCCTTGAGGTAGGAAATAAACCTACCCTCGGCGTCCGTGCTCCTCCCACTCAACAACCGGCTCCTCAGAAACGGAACCGTGCTACTCTCTCTGCGGTCTACATTGGCGTAGCAGAAGCTAGCCAATCCATCCCCATAATCACGTCAAGTCAATCATCTCCAACTCTATCAAGTGGCTGTGGTCCGACGTAAATAGTCACGGGACAAGCTCTATATACCCGCCGAGCTACCACCGAATCACCATCGGCGTAGCTACCTCGAAAGTGGTCTATGGACTCGTGCTCTATCCCTATCCTACTAGCAACAAGGGAGATATATAGGGCCAGTAGAACCGGATCTATCAAAGCATACACATCAAACCTGACCGATAAGGTACACGCGGCGACATCGGTGAGGCCTTCCGATCTGTCGGTTGGACAAAGCATAAATGCGGTTCGAGGACCGCTAGAATCGACCCGAGCCACGACCTCTGCCGACTGGCGACCTACAGTACCGCCCTCAGGCGAGTAATCGTAGGAGATGATGGCGGCAATGTAACTGGCGGTGAGCCTACCACCGCCACGCCCCGGTCGGACGATCCTCGCAGTGACCTGCGGCTACAACTGTAACAAGCTCCAAAAGTAGTACCACACTTCCCGTAATGGGATCTACCGCATCGGCCACACCGGGTGGTCCCCGTCGGCGATCCTCTGCTACTCGGACGCCCAAGCCCAGGGCCCGGTGCGCCCTCAAAACTCGCCGTCTTGAGGGCGGTGCGGGAGTGCTCGAGCGGGCGTGGTGCGAATCTAGGCTACCGAGGCCGCCCACCACGATAACCACGAGAAGACCCTCCGTCTGGCCCGCCTTACCTGCTGTCATCGACTCGTCGACCTCTGCGCTCGCCGCATCCAAGGGCGTGAGCTCGCATGCGGTAATGTCCATACCGGTGGAGAAACACCCGCATGACTCGGCCATATAGTCGTCAGCGGTGACATAGCGGTGCACCCTATCCTCCATATACGCTGCAATCTTTGGGACATATCGAGCCAATGAATCAAACTCGACATTGTACTCCACGACGGTCGTCCTCTGCCTCAGTAGTAAAAATCTATCAGCCCGCGCCCTCCTCATCTGTGGAGGCAAGAAGTGAGTGAGGAAAGCCTCTGAGAACTCATCCCAAGTAGCTGGGGACGCGTGCTCTCCCCGGGATAACTCCCATGAATCAAACCAATCGACTGCGGTATCACGCAGCCGATGCGAACCGAAGGTCACAGACTCTGTCTCTGAGGCCTTGATCACCCTCATGATTCTCTGTAGCTGACGGATGAACTCCTGCGGATCATCCTCCGGCCTCGACCCGTAAAACTCTGGCGGGCTACAACTCAAGAAATCTCGTAGTCTCAAACTATCTGCCCTCGGGTGTACCACGGGTGCGACTGGAGCTGGAGCTGGAACTGCCGCATCCAATCTCTCCTCGTATCGGGCCACAACTTTAGCCAATAGCTGGGCCATCTCCTTGTACCCTAACTCCTCCGCCCGGTGTGGGACGGGGAGGTGTGGGTACCGTGGTCTCTGGCCGGGCGGCGTCATAGAACTCGCCGTCTCGTATAGGCGGGCACGAGCCCTCGTGACTCTGGGTGTCTGCTAGCGACTCCTCGGCTGCCTTGCCCATACGGGCGGGTTGCCTTACGTGGAGGCATAATCATACGGAAAGGAATACGTTAGAGGTCCAACCTATAACACGACTCTAAAGCACGATCTCGTAATGAGAAAAATGGAAACCAATCCTAAATATCCTATAGCCTCACGATTATTGGTGTGGTGCACAACACACCGATAATCGAACTCTACTAGATACGATGCAGACACTTTCCGAGGATTAATCGCTCGATACCACTTTTGTCACGACCCGTTCGGGCCCGTGGATCGGTGCCTTAAGGGCACCCAAGTAGTCATACATCGTAGTAATCACGGAAATATAAAGCAAGACATGAAACAGTTTATAAAATAAGACACAATTTATGTGAAAACATCGCCTTTCGCATATATATATAAACATGGTTTAGCGATTTACATCCGATAATCGCATACATGACTACGCACTTCTGAAATATACAACTATGGCGGGGACAGGGCCGCCATACCTGTACAAAACTATCTACAACAGTGAGATCATACCAAAGTAGAGCCTCCTAAAAGATGGAGCTCAGACACCAACGTAGAGATCCTAAGAATGTGGATCTAGCACTGCTTGCCCTTACCTGCGGCATGACGCACCCCGAAGGAGGTCGACAGTACTAAGTATGTGAAAGCTGTAAAAGTACTTAAATGAAATCATAACACTTTTTAAAACCGGTTTACAAATATGTATGAAGCAATCAAGGAACCGCACATAGTGCCACATCACAAACAAGAGCAACAATAGGTAAATCGTAATAGGTCTTTTCTAGGTCGCGAATGATTCGGCAGGCCACTCGCCCGTATTATCACTCGCAAGCCTAATCTCGACTCCCGAGTCCGCATAGGCCACTCACATGGGCCCGCATGGTATAACCCCGCATCGAGGGTAGCTACTCCTCGGCATCGCCCCGACTCGTTGTCGCACGGCCACATAGACGCGTGAGGCATAACCCCGCATACTAACTCGAACTCGTAGCTCGCGATAGGCCCCCGGACCGCATGAGATATTCTCGAATCATGGTCCCAGACCGCCTGAGCCTACCCCGCATCGGAGGGCAGCTTAACCCCCGGTATCATCTCAAGAGGTGAGTGATGGTACACTAACATAACAACTTATCTTTAAACAACATAAGCACAACAAGGATACTCTCTTATACAAACGTTACAAGATACTAACACACATAGCATCATATCATGTCTACTTATCAAACCATCTTATTATTTTTTTCACAATTCAACATAAGTCTGTTATAAACACATAGGCAAACTTGTTTCTTTTATCAATCTTAAGTGGTTATACTTAACTTCCCATAAAGCTAGTATAACTCTTAAGCTTCTGTTTTAAAAACCAGTTAGTTCTCTTCTGTTAAAAATGATTCAGTATTCTTATGAAATGTTTTCAGACTTTTATTATTCAGGCTTAAGCGTGAGGCATTCTGTAAGTGTTATTCGGGCTTAAGCGTGAGGCATTCTGTAAGTATTATTCAGGCTTAAGTCAAAGACATTACGTAGTTATATTTTAGTTAACACATGTACGTCTGCACTATATATATTGTAAAATATCATGCTTTAGGAAGAATCACATACCTTCTCAATAAAACCACCGCCAAGTTGAATATGTCGCAGAGAGTCAATTTATAATAGTCACATACATCTATCAAAGACTACTCAAGGTCATTCTAAGCGGGGTTCACAATTCTATGGAAAGTTGGGCGACTTCCCTGCAGTGAGCTATATAAGTCTCATTGTGAAAACAATCCTATGTAAATGCAGTTTGATTATTCTTCTTTTAAACCTTCTACTGTGGTAATAGCTCAATTCTATTCGTGATATTCTTCTAAGTATTTAATACTTATTCTAATACTACAAATAAGTATTCTCTAATTCAAAAGAGGTTAGGATTAGTTACCTCGGTAAGCCCAATAATATCCTAGAAAAGTCGCTACTGAGCAAGGTTTTGCTCCTAAGTTGTATGCTCCAAGGAAACCTTAGAAGTTCTTCACAACTTCTACTAAGTACTAAGGTATTTGGGCTAGGGTATTTTGGGCATTATAACAATACAAGAAGGCAACTTTTCCTACCAAGGGAGGGGGGGTAGGTTTTGGCTAGGCTAGGGGGGGAGGAAGCCTCGGCCAACTACTCAAGGGGGGGGAGGTGTTTGGACGAAATGGCTCAAGGGAGAGGAGAGGATTTTTAGACTTGGAAGATAACTTTGTGGATGAAGAACTCTTCATCTTAAGGGGGGTATTTATAGGTCAAGAAGTGGCCAACCAATGGCCAAGATTAAGACAAGTGCAAGGCAAGTGTAGGGTGAGGATTAACTATACACAAATATCCTACCAACTCCTTGACTTGTGCACAAGGCACAAAAAACGTGCCATTGCTAGTCCAATTCGTCCAAATGGACGATTTGAAGTCCACCAATTGGAGGGTGCCAAGTGTCGCCCTCCCGTTGGTCCAAAATGTTTCGTCTCTCGGAAAAATCCGCAAAAATTAGAAATGGCATAGCCGGAATTTACCCTACAAAAGTTGTGGAAACGTTTCGTCGGAAAACTATTCGTTTTGTGAGTTGTGCCCAAAAAAAACGTTTTGCCTAAACTTTAAGGCTAGACTTTTTGTACGTATTCCCTTACGTACATACTCTGGAAATACGGGGTATAACAGTGTTCATGCCGCAGGTAGAGGTACACCAGCTGTTGATCCTCGCTCATAGGATCACAGTTCAACGTTTTGGGAAGCTCCGTTTCTCCGGAGGCTTATCTTTGGTATAGTCCCCTGTCGTTGTAGGTACTTACATTCAGGGGTATGGCGGGGCCCTGTCCCGTCGTTGTTGTTATAACATTCTTAGAGGTCTGTAGTACTGTTGTGGGCAGGGTTTGTAAAAGGGATGTAATTGTTCAGGTTTAATCATTTTTATATATATGCAGAAAGGTGACCGTTTTTTGTTAGCCTATTTTCTTATTATATATCTTGTTTCATGTGTAAGTTTTTATTTCCGCTGATTTTCTCTGATGTTGTATCACTAGGGTGCCCGAGGTAAGGCACCAGTCACGGGCAGTCAGTCGTGACAAAAGTGGTATCAGAGCAGTTAATCCTCGGAAAGTGTCTACAGACCGTATCTAGTAGAGTCTTGATTATCGGCGTGTTGTGCACCTCACCTATAATCAGGATGTTGCAGGATATTTAGGATTGGTTTCCATTTCTTCTCACTCTGAGATCGTGCCTTAGAGTTGTGTTATAAGTTGGACTCATCGCGTATTCGTATGTACTAGTTATGCCTCGCAGACAACCAGAGCCGTAGAAAGGCAACAGAGGCTGCGTGTAGAATACGAGGGTTACGAGGGCACAGCCCGATCATTACCCGAGATAGTGCTTCATTCGGGAGTTCTCGCGACGCCAGCCCAGAGGAGTTTAGAGCGTGCGGTAGCTCACGAGACCACGATACCTGAGCCTCTAGTCCCACGGCCAGGAGCCGAGGATATGGTTACAAGGAGATGGCCCAGTTACTAGCTAGGCTTGTAGCGAGGCATGAGGGCGAATGAGTCGAGGTTCCGATGCGATGAGTTCACCCTAGATCCGATAGTTTGAGACTTCGGGACTTCTTGAGTTGCAGTCCACCCGAGTTCTATGGATCGAGAACTGAGGAAGATCCTCAGGAGTTTATTCGACAGTTGCAGCGGATCATGAAAGTGATCAAGACCTTAGAGGCATTTCCTACACGCTTCTTGCCCTCGCAGATGAGGAGAGCTTGGGCAGATAGATTTATGATGTTGAGGCAAAACGGGCGGACGGTTCGGGAATACAGTATCGAGTTTGACTCACTGGCTCGTTATGTCCCCGCTTTAGTGGCAGACATGGAGGATAGTGTGCACTGATATGTCACAGGACTTGACGATTATCTAGTGAAGAGAGGTACAAGAGTAACTCTTCAGTCAGGCATAGACATTTCCAGCGTCAGCTTATGCGCGTGATCGAGGAACGTAGAGATCAACGGATTAACCAAGAACGGCGAAGAGGGCGAACAGAGAGTCCTTTGGTAACTTTCGAGGCGGACCTTCAAGCAGAGGTTATGCGCCTCCGCCATGCAGTGGTCCTCCACAAAGCGCTTGAAGTTCGGGTATGCAGGAGTTGGTCAGAGCTCCAAGGTTTCTGGTTCACAGATTTACATAGGTTCTAGCCAGCCAGATTCCCTCGGTGTTCACTATGTGGTAGGCGTCGTCGGGAATGTCGTCTTTTATCGGGTGCTTGTTTTACGCCGTCGAGTGACATGTGATGAGTGGATGTCCTAGTAGGAGGATACAGTGGAATGACTCACCACTGTCGTCGGGATTCAGTGGTTTGGAGAGGAAGGGGTGTTAGCCAGAGGAGGCCACCCCCACCTCGGTATGGCCGTTGTGGTAGGTGTCATTGTGGGGAGTATCGTACTTTCGCCGACTTGTTATGCTTGCGACGTGAGGCCATTTGCGGAAATTGCCCGACTGCAGGTGGCGCGGATATTACGACTCGACGCCGGGATCAACGGATGGTTCATCCCCTTCTATAGTTATCGCCCAAAGAAAGCAGGATTTGGGTTAGAGCGACAAAGGGAAAGTGAAGCAATAGTTACAGGTATATCCTTAACCCTCTAGAGACTAGTATGCGTGATATGATGACTTAATGTTAAGTGTTATGTTCGGATAGCACTGTGTAAGTTGTGATTAGAAAACATGGTTAGTTGAAAAGGGTAAGTTTGGGGCCATGGAGATTGTGAGACATAGAATACATATAACCATGGAGACCTTAGATGCAAGGCCGTCTTGAGTAAAGGATTGTACGTTTGATCGTTGTCGGAGTACATTGTGTACGTGGAGTTTATTCAGGTGATAAGTCCATGAGTGGTGTGAAATGAAAGTGGGTAGTTGGGCTTAGAAGACCACTAGGTTCTCATGACTTGAATAGTGAGATTGTTCCGGACCGGGAACAAGAGTTTGGTACGAAGTGGGTCGGGTTTTGGACTCATTTCGGGTCAACCGGTAGTATGGAATGGGGTGATGTCAGTTGGTAGTGGTCCCGCTATGTGATAGGGTCTCGAGGATGCAAGGCCCAAGTTTAGTTAATCGTCGTACGAGTTCGTAGATGCGTTCGACCAGTAGTCGGGACGATGAGGTCAGCCCATCTTGTCTTTCAGTCAGGACTGTTTACTCGGCGGAGGGTTATGCGAGATGTTATTTATCGGGAAGATTGTAAGGTCGCAGGGTTCCTACTTTTATTTTATAATGACGGTGGAGCTCAGTTTACGGCTATTTCTTTTTTCTCTGGAGGTTTTACCAGGCGGGGTTAGGAACTCAGGTGAGTCTCAGTATTGCATTCACACTCGGGCCGGTGTTTTGATTTCAGGGGTAGCTGTGAGGATTGTTGCCTCCTGTTGAGGGAGTGTTATAATAGCTACCATTTCAGTATTCGTATGGCGCCTTATGAAGCCTTGTACGGGAGGAGGTGTAGGTTGCCGGTCGATTGGTTCGATGTTGGCAAGGTTCAGATAGTTGGTCCATACTTGATTCAGCAGGATGTGGATAAGGTGAAGCTTATCCAGAAGAGGTTATTAGCAGCTCAGAGTCAACAGAAGTAGTGTGGATAATCGGCATCGACACTTGTAGTTCAGGTTGACGGTGGATCTTCTTGAAGGTACCACCCTGGAAGGGTGTGACTAGATTTGGAAAGCAGGGGAAACTTAGCCCGAGGTACTTTGGGCATTTTCAGATCGTTTGTAGAATAGGCCAGGTTGCCTATAAGCTAGCACCGCCGTCCGACTTAGGAGGCAGTACGTCCGGTCTTCCATGATGCTAGGTTTCGGAAGAGTATCGGAGATCCATCCAGAGTGTTCCCAGTTAATGATGACCAAGTTGGAGATGGTAACCCCGAGATTTTTGAAACAAGCAATGACAATGTGGCACGTATAGTAGGAAGAGTTCGAGTGTACGAGGAAGGTACGACGAGTAAGAAAAGAGGCGAAAATGTGTTAAGAAGATGAAAGTATCCTTTGGACCATGAGTGGAGCTAATGGTATTGTTATACGCTTTAGAGACGATTCTTCGTTGGCTCGGATGTGCGTTTTTGCGCGTATGTGGTATTATGGCCATGTGTGGCATAATTGGTTCGTAAGTATAGTAGGGAAGACTATACTGCGCAAGGTATGTTTTGGATACTTAGAAGGAACATTCGGGACGAATGTTTCTAAGGGGGGGAGAATGTTACACCCCGTAGTTCCAGAGTATGTATATGAGGACGTACGTACGAGATTACGACATTTAAATTGGAAAGGAAGAAAGATGTGATTTTTCGACGGAAAAGTTTCCGGATTTTGTGAAGGAAAAAGGTTCGTTAATGGGAATTGAATTCTCGGTTGGTATTCGGACTTACGGGATTATTTTAGAATTATGGAATTTTATTTCCGAATTGGTCACGTGGGCCCACTTGGAGAAATTTCTGGTTTTGTGGGGCCCACGTTATTTTCGGATTTTTGGCATTACGGATATTTTCGGGAGATGAAATATTTTGGACGAGTAGGGGGGCGACACGTGTCACCCCCATGTGGCCCTATGGCCGATTTGGAGTGCCACTTGGCATGTGGGGCGTTTTTGTAGTGGACAAGTGGCTAGCCACTTGTCCCAAATTTGTGGTGGACATGTGGTTGGTAGAACCCACACCCACATGTCCCCAATCTACACCTTACACTTGCTTTGATCCTATCCATTGGTTGGCCTATAAATACCCATTGATTTCAAGACTTTATTCATCCACTTAGAGAGTTTCCAAGGCAAAAATTATACTCCCTCCCCTTAGTTGTTCTCGTCCAAACACCCTCCTTTGTGTAGAAAATTCTTCAAGTATTGTTATAATCCCAAATACCTTAGCCTTGTATCCCTAGTAGTATTCTAAAGTTATCCCAACATAAGAGCCGGAAATACTACTTTATTTCTTTAGTCGCAAAACGAAACCCTAGGAAAAATCTTCATAGTTGGATGAAGTGTTAAGAGGAGTTGTTTAGAAAATTATAAGGGTTGCTTGGAGCGGGTTAGAGCGTAAGGAATTGGAGCTAAACGTTGCTCAGGATCGACTTATAAATCTTGGATAATTTTGGGCTTAACGAGGTAATGATCTTTATCCCCCTATTGTAATTGGAGATTACATGTTGTAGTAATGTATAATTGAGTATATGATTTATGGAAGGATGATTAAAAAGAATTGAACTGTATTTACATTGGACTGTATTTACAGTAGACTTGTAGTATTATTGTGGGGCATAATTGTACACGTCCGGTTAGACGTGTAATCCCCTCTGAGTTGTTGGCTTTGTAGCGGGCCTTGATAGTGGAGGTTATTAATGTGGTTACGGGAGGTCTGTCGAATTTTAGTAGAATATGGAACCTTGTACTTAGAAATATTCTACGAAGGGATCTAGAAGTTAATAAACGTTTTATGGCCATATAGGTTGAAGTACTACGAGTAGCGTATTCTACTTGAAGGGTGGAAAAGGCTAGCAGGGTTATAGTACTTTGGAGCATTTTGCTTATTGTCGATAATCGTCGCGAGGTATGTGAACCTCTTCCTATCCTTTCTAGCATGATTGTTGTGAAATATATATAGTGCGGTAGACCTTGCGTTTGTTTAAAGGAATTTTATTTTCCTTTTGTGTCCTTGACTTGATTCCAAAGTTAAGTGACTTGTTATGAAATATTAAGGACTTGAATTATGTTAAAAAGTTGTAAAACCTCATTCATGAGTAATGGGTGTGTGGTCTTTTAAACAATAAAGTTATCTTGATTTCGAAAATGGGAATAGTTGTCCTTGGTTGGTTTAAAACATAAAGTGTTATAATAGCTTTATGGGAAGTTATTTATAACGACTTTATGAAAACAAAAGAATGGTTTTATCATTGGATTTAAAATGATAACTTGACATTTTAAAAGTTGGAGGTTGATTTCCTTAAAAGATATGATTTAAAGATTAGGAGACTGATTTTTGAAAGTAAAGAGACTTGACTTATAAACAACTTGATTTTGGGAAAGGAGAAGTAACTTGATTTAAAGGTATAGGTTACTTGTTTTTAAAAGAGTAAGACACTTGGTTTAAAAAGTATATTGCTACTTGACTTTAAAAAGGAAAAGTGTCTTTGTTTTAAAGGAAGGCATGGTTTTGTCTTAAAATGGATCTTTTTAAAAGAATTAAAGTATGTAGTACTTTAGGGTTAAAAACCCGGATTTGTTGACACGAAATAAAAGTACCTTGTATGAGTAACTTTCCTCTGATTTGCCTGTGATAGCCTTGTAATACTTCTTGTCGGTTTGATAAAGTGAACATGTTATAATGCTACGTGTGTTAGTATCTTGTGATGTTGTGTAAGGGGGTTATTCTTGTTGTGCTTACGTTGTTTAACGATAAGCCCGTTGTACTGGTATTATATCACATACCCCACGACTTGTTATGTTGCCGGGTTAGCTACCGTCACGAGAATACCTCACGCAGTCCATGTGACCTATGCGGAGTCGCGGGAGTTCGGGCGGATGATCACTCCGGGTGTGTTCTGCGTCACGAGAATACCTCATGCGGTCCATGTGTGGCCATGCGGACTTCGGGTCGAGGTTGATCTGCGGGTTAGCTACCCCGATCGGAGTACCTCATGCGGGCCTATGTGGCCTATCGGGTGCGGTGAGTTCGGGGTTAGACGCGCACATTGATACTGAGGGCGAGTGGCCAACTTCGATCATGTGGCGGTCTAGAAAGACCTCGTGATACAGTTTTATAGCATTGTTGGTACGGTGGGTTCTAGTAGTTGGCTATGCCTTCGTACTTACCCCGTACGGTTTTATTATGACACAGGTGGGACCTGGTGTTCATGTGTATTCCTTGGTGTTTTTATATCATGGATCGCTGCGGTGAGGAAGGAATTCCACGGGCATGATTGATATTGTGGGCATGAGACCCATGGTTATATTTGAGTGATGACTTCAAGGGCGTGAGTCCCTGACTTGACATGACTGTTTACATATTGTGTATCGTAAATTGGTTATCATATATGTCTTCTGTTTTATATAGACTATTATGATTTCATTTCTGATATTTTGATTTCACATACTTGGTACTGTTATCGACCTCGCCGGGGCCGCGTTCATCGCATGAGTAGGTACACGATTGTTGATCCTCGCTCATAGGATCACGTTCAGCGTTTTGAAGCTCCGTTTCTCGGAGGCTTATCTTTGGTATAGTCCTGCCGTTGTAGTACTTACATTCGTGGTATGGCGAACCCGTCCGTCGTTGTTGTTATAACATTCTTAGAGGTCTGTAGTATTGTTGTGGGCAGGGTTTGTAAAAGGGATGTAACTGTTCAGGTTTAATCATTTTTATATATATGCAGAAAGGTGACCGTTTTGGTTAGCCTATTTTCTCATTATATATCTTGTTTCATGTGTAAGTTTTTATTTCCGCTGATTTTCTCTGATGTTGTATCACTAGGGTGCCCGATGTAAGGCACCAGTCACGGGCCCGGGGTCGGGTCGTGACAAATCGGTCATCATATCATAATCATATATACAAGTTCTGGCTCATACTTCTTATTAGTCTTGTTCATATACCCTCTCATTTTAGTTTACTCAAGGCACTAACATATTTAATAAAAGAAAATCCGGGAATTTAACCCAAAGTACCACGTACTTATATTCTTTAAAAATGACTCTTTTTCATATAAAACCTTTGGGCAATTGATGCCTTAAAATCAATTTGCCTTTCATAAATCATGTCATTTGTCCTTGCTTATCTTACTTAGAGTAAATCTCTTCTTATTAACTATTATAAAGCTAATAAACCAACTTCCCATAAAGTTGTTATATTAACCCTATACTTTAGTAAAATTATACTTTTCCCCTAACCAAGGGACTTATACTTTCTAAAACGAACAAGTCTTTATATACTTAAAACAAGTAAGAATATCAAATCTTGTACGTCTACCGTACTACATAGATACAACTACTCATGCTCAAGAGATAGGAAAGTTCCACATACCTCTTTGGTCAATCCACTTGCTAATTCCAAAATACCGCACGTAGTATGTCAACCTATAATGACCATAATACGCTTATTAACCGCTAGTCTCAACATAGACTTTTCCAAGTTCAAGGTTACTAATTTCTATGGAAAATTGGGCAGCATTTCCTTTGTTTCTACATACTTTGCCACCTTTTTCAAGGCCGAATTCAACATCCAAACGCCACATCTTAGGCCCAACAATCTAAACATTTCAAAGGGGATTACACACCTAAACTTGGGTGTGTAAAATTCTGCCCCATATGGTACAACAATTTACTTAACAATTTTAAAGTAGTATTTTGGCTACAACATGCTCACATAATCTTCTTAGCCAATCCTTTTATATCCAAACCATATTTCTTACATGCAATGAATCTAAGAGCATTATTTACTACTACAAGTTCCTTCTTCTTCACATGCAACACAAATAACTAGCTACAAGAGAAGAATGGTTACCTTAGAGCTTTAGCCAAAATTATCCCAACAACTTTGCTAGCCTCTTTTCCAAGAACACCACCACAATAACTCCTACAAGCTAGCCACAAGCTTCTTTCTTGTCCTAACTTTTCAGATTTTCCTTAGGCTTTGAATCCCTCTTGGAATTCGAGAGAGAAGTGAGAGCTTTAGTTTAGAGAGAGGGAGGGATTTGAAAGATGACCAAGTCTTCAAGACTTGGTCAATATAAGACATGCAAGAATTCAGATGGGGGGGGGGACACTTGTCACCCACCCATGACCTCTTTTTAAAACAAAGCGGCGAAATCCCACTCAACCCGCAGAACCCGTCTGCCGCGCCTGCGGCCGCGCGCCCGAACTTCTACCGACTCCGGGACTTTCTCGCCGCGCCGCTTCGCAGCGCGCGGCCGCTCTGGCGCTCGCGCCAACTTCAGCGACCTCGACAATAGCGGCGCCGCGTGCGCATCCGCCGGCCGCCGCCAGCTCGTCTCACATTTATGTCCGTCTGCGCACTGAACTTGTAACTCTCATAACTTCCTACTCCGATGTCCTATCGATGAACGGTTGGTTGCGTTGGAAACTAGACTCAACGAACTACGCACTAGACCTTTGAAACAATTAGGAACTCTCAATGTAGCGGGTCATAACCCGCCTCAAAGTTGACTAAAACCCGTCCGAAACAATCCGTCAACCTATCTTTCGAAAATTTTAAGTCTTACTCATTTTCGTACGCTCTCACACGTAAGGTCAGAACTACGGGGTGTAACATTCTCCCCCCCTTAGAAACATTCGTCCCGAATGTTCCTTCTAGGCTCACTCAAATTACAATACCGACAAAGACCCTCTTAACTATTCTTTCTGCAATTAAAGACGCTCCACGAGCCACAACATACTTAAGCGTAATTGTCAAATAAAACTAACAAGCAAGAAAGTGGGTTACCTGGAGGTATAGGAAATAAGTGAGGATACTTCTTCATCATGTCATCCTCTGCTTCCCACGTCATCTCCTTCCTGTTCTCGTTCCGCCATAAGACTTTGACGGAAGCCACGTCCTTCGTCCGAAGTCGCCTAACCTAACGATCGAGTATCGCTATGGGACTCTCCTCATATGATAACTCATCTGTCACCTGGACCTCCTGAATCGGGTGCACTCTAGATGGATCTACAACACATTTCCGCAACATGGACACATGGAAAACTGGATGCACTGCCTCCAGATCGGACGGCAGATCCAACTCATAGGCAACCTTGCCTACCCTACGGACAATCTGATAAGGCCCAATGTACCTTTGTTACACCCCGTAGTTCCAGGGTATGTATGTGAGGACGTACGTACGAGAATACGACAGTAATATTGGAAAGAAGGAAAGAAAGAAAGAAAGATGTGATTTTTCGACGGAAAAGTTTCCGAGTTTTGTGAAGGAATAGGGTTCGTTGATGGGAATTGGATTCCCAGATTTGGTATTTGGACTTCTTGGTTTATATTAGAATTATGGGATTTTATTTTCGGAAATGGTCACGTGGGGCCCACGGGAGAAATTTACGGTTTTGTGGGGCCCACTTTGATTTCGAGATTTTCGGTATTTTGGATATTTTCGGAAGATGAAATATTTTGGACGAGTAGGGGGGAGACACGTGTCACCCCCATGTGGCCACCTTGGCCGAAATGGTGGGACAAGTGGCTAGACAACGTCGCTTGGCGAATGGCCTTACAAGTGGCAAGCCACTTGTCTTGTGTTTTCGTTGGCCATGTGGTGTGGTGGGACCCACACACGCATGGCCCAATCTTGACCACACACTTGCTATGATCTTGACCCTTGATTTCTCTATAAATACCCCCTTAGTGCAAGACTTATTCTTCATCCACACTTAAAGATTTTCCAAGGCAAAATATCCCCTCCCTTTGTAGTGTTCTCGTCCCCCTCCCCCCACTTTGTGTAGAAATACTTCAAATATTGTTGTATAAACCCAAATACCTTAGCCTAGTATCCCTAGTAGTATTCTAAATAAATCCCAACATAAGAGCCCAGAAATACTACTTTTTCCAATAGTCGCAAAATGAAACCCTAGAAAAATCTTCATAGCTTAGATGAAGTGTTAAGAGAAGTTGTTTAGAAACTTCTAAGGGTTTCTTGGAGCGGGTTGGAGCGTCAGGATTTGGAGCTAAACGTTGCTCAGGATCGACTTATAATCTTGGATAATTTTGGGTTTATCGAGGTAATGATCTGTGTCCCCCTATTGTAATTGGATATTACATATTGTTGTAGTTTAGAATTGAGTATAAGATATATTGGAAGGATGATTATAAAGAATTGAACTGTATTTACATTGGACTGTATTTACAGTAGATTTGTGTAGTATTATTGTGAGGCAGAATTTTAGACGTCCGGTTAGACGTGTAATTCCCTTGGAGTTGTTGGCTTGGTAGCAGGCCTTGTTATAGGAGGTTATTTATGTGATTGCGGGGGGGAGGTGCTGCCGAATTTTCCGTAGGATAAGGATCCTTGTACATAGAATTTTGCTACAAAGAGAACTAGAGGTTGATAGATGTATTGTGGATATTATAGGTGGATCTTCTGCGCGCGGCCTACTCGACTTGGCTTGTGGATTAAGCCGAAGAGGTATGTGATTCTTCCTATACTCTTGAGCATGATTGTTGTGAACTATATAGTACGGTAGACGTACGTGTGTGAAATGAATTTTGTTTGTTTAAAACATAAAGTGTTATAATGGCTTTATGGGAAGTTAGTTATAACGACTTTATGAAGATAAAAGAAAGATTTGATTTTGAAAGCTAAACGACTTGATTTCGGAAAAGGAGAAGTAACTTGATTTAAGTATAGGTTACTTGTTTTGAAAATAGTGAGTTATTTGGGTTTTAAAAAGTATACTTGATGTCGTTTTAAAAGAAAAGCACTTGGTTTAAAAAGTATAGAGTACTTGATTTTAAAAGTCTTGTAAAGATTTTTACGAAGGTGAAGTAATTTGGTTTGAAAAGAAAACGTGTTTTTGATACTACGAGTATTAGTATCGTGTGGCTTTTACATAAAAAGAGGTCTTTTTGAAAGAATGAAAGTATGTAGTATTTTGGGGTTGAAACCCTGATTGTTGACATAAAATGAAAGTACATTGAACTTGCCTATGCTTGTTGTGATAGCCTTTGTTGTGCAAGTATTTTGATTATGTGCTACCGTGTCTCGGGAGGTCGGCTATCGATTGATTGCTTGGACATCGACACGTTGGATGGTCCACGAGTATCGTCCACTTTGAGTATTATCTGGTTATTTCTTTTGGACATACCGACACGTTGGATGGTCGCGGTATCGCGTCCACTTTGAGTATTGTCTTGTTATTTCCTTTGGACATACTGACACGATGGATGGTCCACGGGTATGCGTCCAGTAGGATGGTTTCATGGCCATGCTTATACCGAGGTAAGATGTCGGGGCATGCGGTCATTGTGAGGGTTTTGTTATTAGTCCATGGACCGCTAATCCATGAAGCTTGCCGCGGTGACGAGCGATCACGGGCTTGATTTGTACATGTGGTTCTGAGCGCTTTAGATACTTGTCCTGGTCATTTCTCGTGTATCGGCAAGCTCTGGTAGATAGCTTAAGATACTTTCCTCGGTCATATCTCGTGAGACGGTAGGCTATGGTACGTTAGCTTAAGATACTTGCCTCGGCCAGTTGCGTGGCTAGCTTTTGGACGGGTAGTTGGCTTCCGTACTTTGCCCGTGAATTTTTATGACTAGTTTTTGGGTGGTAGTTGGCTATTCTACTTGCGTCGGTTTGATAGCAGCGTGATCTAGTGTTCGTGTTCATATACGGGTGTTGTTTTACATCATGTAATGCCAGATGAGGAATGAGTTCCACGGGCATGATTGATATTATGGGCGTGAGACCCGATTATGTGTGAGTGATTATTTTGAGGATATCGTCCACTTGACATAACTATTTACTTATTGCGAAATGGTTTCATAAAATGATGAAATGTGATTTCATTCTGATATTTTCGATTTCACATACTTGGTACTGTTATCGACCTCGCCCGAGTGCGTTCATCGCGCGGTAGGTACACGCTTGTTGATCCTCGCTCATAGGATCACATTTCGTTAGGAAGCTCCGTTTCTCGGAGGCTTATCTTTTGGTATAGTCCTGTCATTGTAGATACTTGTACATTCGTGGTATGGCGGGCCCCGTCAGTTATAGTTGTTATTACATTCTTAGAGGTCTATAATCTTTGTTGTAGGCGGGGTTGTAAAGGATTTTAAGCTGTTCGGTTATATGTATATACATGAAGGTAACCGCTTTGGTTAGCTTTGTTTTCTTATGTTGTCTCTTGTTTCTGCTTAAATTTTATTTCCGCGATTTTCTCGATGTTGTTATCACTAGGGTGCCCGGTAAGGCACGATCGCGCCCGAGATCGGTCGTGACAAAAGTGGTATCGAGCGATTAATCTCTGAAAGTGTCTGAACCGTATCTAGTAGAGTCTTGATTATCGGCGTGTTCTGCACCACTCTGAGATCGTGCCTTAGAGCTGTGTTGTAAGTTGGACTCCTTCTAACGTATTCTTTTATGCCAGTCATGCCTATGCGCCAGGCAACCAGGGCCCAGAAGGGCAAGGCGTGAGGAGGCTGCGAGTAGAGCACGAGAGGGTTACAAGGCACAAGCCCAATCATCACTTTCGTGGTGCTTCATTCGGGGAGTTCTGCGACGTCGCCAGCCCCAACAGAGTTTAGCACAGCGGCAGCAGTTCCTACATTACATGTTGTAGTAATGTATAATTGAGTATATGATTTATGGAAGGATGATTAAAAAGAATTGAATCAGATTTACATTGGTGTATTCTGATGAGACTTGTAGTATTATTGTAGGCGTAATTGTACACATCCTGTTAGGCGTGTAATCCCTCCGAGTTGTTGGCTTGGTAGCGGGCCTAAATAGTGGAGGTTATTTATGTGTAGTTCTGGGAGGTCTTTGTCGAATTTTCCGTAGAATATGGAACCTTGTACTTAGGAATATTCTACGAAGGGATCTAGAAGTTAATAAACGTTTTATGGCCATTATAGGTTGAAGTACTACGAGTAGCGTATTCTACTTGAAGGGTGGAAAAGGCTAGCGTGGTTATAGTACTTTGGAGCATTTTCTTATTGTCGATAATCGTCGCGGTATGTGAACCTCTTATCCTTTCTAGCATGATTGTTGTGAAATTTATATAGTCGCGGTGACGACGCGTGTGTTTAAAGGAATTTGATTTTCCTTTTGTGTCCTTGACTTGATTCCAAAGTTAAGTGACTTGTTATGAAATATTAATGACTTGAATTATGTTAAAAAGTTGTAAAACCTCATTCATGAGTAATGGGTGTGTGGTCTTTTAAAGAATAAAGTTATCTTGATTTCGAAAATGAGAATAGTTGTCCTTGGTTGGTTTAAAACATAAAGTGTTATAATAGCTTTATGGGAAGTTATTTATAACGACTTTATGAAAACAAAAGAATGGTTTTATCATTGGATTTAAAATGATAACTTGACATTTTAAAAGTTGGAGGTTGGTTTCCTTAAAAGATATGATTTAAAGATTAAGAGACTGATTTTTGAAAGTAAAGAGACTTGACTTATAAACAACTTGATTTTGGGAAAGGAGAAGTAACTTGATTTAAAGGTATAGGTTACTTGTTTTTAAAAGAGTAAGACACTTGGTTTAAAAAGTATATTGCTACTTGACTTTAAAAAGGAAAAAGTGTCTTTGTTTTAAAGGAAGGCATTCTTTTGTCTTAAGATTGGTTTAAAAAGAAGGTATGGAAATTGTTTTGGTTTACTTAAAATATAGTTACTCTATTTTGATACTACGGGTATCGTGTGACTTTTGTGTGAGCAACTTGACTATGTTGGCTTGTGATAGCCTTGTAATACTTTCTTGTTGGTTTGATAAGTAAACATGTTATGATGCTACGTGTGATAGTGTCTTATGACGTTTGTGTAAGGGTGTTTTCTTGTTGTGCTTATGTTGTTTAACGATAAGCAGTTATGCTGGTATTATATCACTTACCCCCCTGACTTGTTATGCAGGGTTAGCGCCCCGTCACGAGAATACCTCATGCGGGTCCATGGGACCTATGCGGGCTGCGGGAGTTCGGGATGATCACTCGGTGTGTTACGCCGTCTGAGAATACCTCACGCGGTCCATGGTATCGCGGATGCGGAGTCCAGTTGATGCCGAGGTTAGCTACCCCGTCGAGAATACCTCATGCGGACCTAGGTGGTCTACGCGACTGTTGAAGTTCGAGATTAGGCTCGCATAATGATACTATGGGCGATTGGCCTTGCTTCGATCATTAGCGGCCTAGAAAAGACCCGATTCGTTATATCTATTTTGCTCTTGTTTATGTTGTGGCACTATATGCGGTTAAAAATTCGTTGTTAAATGCGTATTTGTGAACCGGTTTTAAAATGTTATGATTTTATTTCGATCTTTACGATTTCACATACTTGGTACTGTTATCGACCTCCTTGAGGGCCGTTCATACCGCAGGTAGAGGTACACCAGTTGTCGATCCTCGCTCATAGGATCACAGTTCAGCATTTTGGGAAGCTCCGTTTCTCCGGAGGCTTATCTTTTGGTATAGTCCCCTGTCGTTGTAGGTACTTACATTCAGGGGTATGGCGGGGCCCTATCCCGTCGTAGTTGTGGTTACATTCTTAGAGGTCTGTAGTACTGTTATGGGCAGGGTTTGTAAAAGGGATGTAACTGTTCAGGTTTAATCATTTTTTTATATATGCAGAAAGGTGACCGTTTTGGTTAGACTATTTTTCTTATTGTATATCTTGTTTCTTGTTTAAGTTTTTATTTCCGCTGATTTTCTCTGATGTTGTATCACTAGGGTGCCCGGGGTAAGGCACCAGTCACGGGCCCGGGGTCGGGTCGTGACAGATAAGATGTGTATATTTTAAAGTGTTATGTTCCGATAGCATTGTATTAATTGTGATTGAAAACATGGTTAGTTGAAAAGGTAAGATTGGGGACAGGGAAATTGTGAGCCTTAGAATATTTGTCACACCCCGAACCCGGGCAGTGGATCAGTGCCCTACAGGCACCGCTACCTTAACAATACAAGTAAACTGCGGAAATTAAATAACACCTCATTTTTTTTATTTTAAAGCAACCGTACGTGCAAGGGAAAAGCCGACAAGGCTGCCATATATACATAAACAAAAGACATTACATCGTACATGAGTCCAATCCCACATATGAATATAGACCTCTAGGAGTTAAACTGAAATATGACGGGACAAGGCCCCGCCGTACCCAAAACTGTACAAAGCCTGTACTGAAGGATATATACCAAAAAGATAAACTTCTGGACAGAGGGAGCTATCCAAAAACCCTGAGCAGGATCCTACACCTTCCGATCACCAAACAGCGTACCTACACCTGCGGCGTACGCAGCGGCGAAGGAGTCGATGCGAAGAATGTACCAAGTATGTGAGCGATGAAATCGTAATAAAATTATAACGATCTAAACAAAGCAGAGACATGTATGATAGCCAACCTACGATGCATAACACATAAGCGATCATATCAAGTCGGGACGCAGCCGCCAAAGTCACTACTCAAATATAACTATGGGTCTCGCCCATAATATCAATCATGCGTGGAATCCTTCCTCACCGCGATCCATGATATAATAACACCAATAAGGATACATGAACACCAAGTCCCACGTGTCCTAAATACCTCGTGGTCTCATGCCCGGAATCCCACATCGTAAAGCATGACCATAGGGTGACACAAACAAATCGGGGACATATATGATAATCAAATTACAACACACCGTGCCTTACTAACAATGAGTAAATGCGAGTATCCTTACAATATAAAATAGGAAGCTCACGATCAAAGCGGGACCACCGCAGTATCATTTAGCAATCCTTCTCCTGGGACTATTTCACCCACATAGGTCACGTGGACCCGCGTGAGGTATTCCTCGCATGAGACTATTTCACCCGCATAAGCCCTTACGGACTCGCATGAGGTATTCCTCGCATAGGCTGGACCCGCCCGCATGAGACTATTTCACCGCATAAGTCATACGGACCGCATGAGGTATTCCTCGCATCGTGGGTAGCAATTCCACGGAATCGCAAATGCCACAAACCCGGAATGACCCGAACGACTGATATACCAATAGCACCGAACCGGCTATTTCCAGCACACATAGGCAATTCTCAACTAATCAGGACAAGTACTTATCAAGGCACACATGGAAATAATTATCAATTAACCAAGACAAAGTACTTATCAAGGCCCACATAGAATAATTTTCATTTGACAAACCAAAGTACTTATCAGGGCAAAAATAGAATAATTCTCATTTAAAAAGCCAAAGTACTTATCAGGGCACAAATAGAATAATTCTCATTTAACAAGCCAAAGTACTTATCAGGGCACAAATAGAATAATTCTCATTTAACAAGCCAAAGTACTTATCCGGGCACAAATAGAATAATTCTCATTTAACAAGCCAAAGTACTTATCAAGGCACTCTTAGACAAATTCTCAATTTATCAAGCCAAAGTACTAATCAAGGCACACTTAGACAAATTCTCAATTTATCAAGCCAAAGTACTAATCAAGGCACACTTAGACAAATTCTCAATTTATCAAGCCAAAGTACTAATCAAGGCACACTTAGACAAATTCTCAATTTATCAAGCCAAAGTACTAATCAAGGCATCACATAGAATTATTCTCAATTAAATAGGCCAAAGTACTACGTACGTACATTCTTTTCAAAAGACTCATTTTTATGTAAAATCTCAAGATACTAACACCCGTAGTATCAAGGCGTGTCTATTCTTCAAAGTAAGTTACTATACTTTTTGAAACTCATTTCAAAGCTTGAAACCAAGTAACTTCAAATTTTCACAAACTAGGCAACTTATGCCGATTAATCAAAATAGACAACTTTCTAAACCTTCCATAAAGCCGTTATAACCAACTTCCCATAAAGCCGTTATAACTCTTTATGGTTTTAGACATATCCATTCCTTTTATAACCAAGAGACTTATACTATTAAAACCAAGTATCACATACTTACAAATCAAGTTCTTAACTTTCAAAACACTTCAAGTCTCTTAATATATAGAAAACAAGTTTCCTCTACTTTTAAACCTCAAGTAACTCACTCCTTTAAAACAAGTTACTTCTCTTAAATCATGTCATTTCTCCTCTTTTAAAACAATTAAGTAAATCACTCCTTTGACTCCCCTAAAGTCATTATAATGACCTTTAGGATTTTTGGGACTAAGGCACTAGCCCAAAAGATTTGGAAACCACTTCATTTTCAAGACTCGATGTACTTTAAGTAAAATACTTTCACTTTTAAGAATCCAACTTCACTAAGGCAATGGATTATACAACTTACAATTTAAACATCAAAGTACAATCAAAGGAAGTACATAGAACAAATTCTACTTTAGGCAATTCAAATACAACCAAGGAACGGATCATTTAAGGAGTAGGACGTACTTTCTTTATCTTAAGGAATCATGCTAGAAGAGGAGATAGTTCACATACCTTTTCGGCTAATGTCCACAAGCTAAGCCGAATACGCCGTACGTAGAAGTTTCAACCTATTGTCACGACCCGAACCCGGGCCCGTGACTGGTGCCTTACCCGGGCACCCAAGTAGTCATACATCAGAGTAATCAGCGGAACATAAAAACAATACATGAAACAAAATGTGAAATGAGACACATTTTACCTGAGAGAAAATCGCCTTTCGGCATATATATAAGTAATTACACAGTTGAACAGTTTAATCCTTACAACCCGCCACAATTAGCTCTGCACTCTAAGATTTATACAACAACTATGACGGGACAGGGCCCCGCCATACCCCTGAATGTACAAAAACATACAGAATCAGGGTAACATACCAAAAGATAAGCCTCCGAAGGAACGGAGCTTCCCAATACGCTGAAATGTGATCCTAAACGCGGGGATCGACAACCGATGTACCTTTACCTGCGGCATGAACCCCGGGCGAGGTCGATAACAGTACCAAGTATGTGAAACGAAAAATCGTAAATGAAATCATAATAGTCTATATAAAGCAGGAGACATGTATGATAACCAAACTACAGTACACACATATAACAGTTATAACAAGTCAGGGTCTCACGCCCTCCAAGTCCTTACTCAAATGTAATTATGGGTCTCACGCCCACAATATCAATCAGGCCCGTGGAATACCTTCCTCACTGCCGGCAGTCTATGATATGATAACACCAAGAAGTACACATGAACACCAAGTCCTACCTGATGCCAAAGCCGTACTAACAATACAATACAACCAAACCACGAAGATGACACGGGGCAAGTACGAAAGCCGACTACCAGATACCAAGGCCGAACAGTAAAACCTCATGGAGAGCTAGTCCATGGAATAACAATCTCAATGGAACCATACCCGTGCGCCACGCATCGTGTCAGTATGTCCAGAAGGAAACAACAAGACAGCAATCCCAATGGAACCATACCCATGCGCCACACATCGTGTCAGTATGTCCAAAGGAAACAACTAGGCAACAATCGAAATGGAACCATACCCGTGGACGTGCATCGTGTCAGTATGTCCAAAGCGATTAGCAAAAATAACACTATCAACAGGAGCGTACCCGTGGAATTCTCCGTCACTGCCGGCACATCCGAGTAAGTTCTCAACAAGTCAACCGGCCCTCCATCGAGAGACGCGGTAGTATAGAAACACAATTCTTGCACAACAAAGGCTATCACAACAAACATAGGCAAGTTTCACAGCAACAAGCATAGGCAAGTTATACATAAATCAAGGTACTTTCATTTTATGCCAAAGTCCGGGTTTTAACCCTAAAGTACTACGTACGTTAAATTCCTTTTAAGAGATCCATTCCTTTTATAAAAGTCACCCGATTACCCGTTGTATAAAAATAGAGTGACTTACATCTTTTAAGTAAACCAAAACAACTTCCATACTTTCCTTTTTTAAAACTAAATTAAGGCAATACCATGCCTTCTTTTTGGACCAAAACACTTCTCTTTTTAAAGTCAAGTTACTACATTAAAACCAATGATAAAACCCTTCTTTTGTTCTCATAAAGTCGTTATAACTAACTTCCCATAAAGCTGTTATAACACTTTATGTTTTAAACCAATTTAAGACAAAACAATGCCTTTCTTTTCCCTAGAGTTCCAGTTTGCCTAATTTCAATTACTCAAGTCTCTTTATTTTAGAAAAGTTTCATAGTTCGATGTCTTAATCTCCTTTAAAACAATTGAGTAACATATGCCATAGGCGTGAGCAGTTTAATCTTGTTTATAACCATTTGTTAAAGCAGCCATGATCTAGAAAATGTAATATCATTTTGTCTCATCTTAGCTTCTATGCGGATGGAGGTTTCTACTGGTTTTAATAATACTTCATTATTCATTACATCTTCCTTTAATAACGCTGCAGTGGTTTGTCGGTACTCATTCTGATTTCCGAAATCAGTAAAGCATTTCTCCTTGTAAAAACCAAGTACTCATTACTCACGAATGAGGTTTTACACAAAATTTATATTAGTTCATTCAAGTCAAGTCTCTTATCTTTTAAGATTAAGTCTCTTAACTTCTAAAAATCAGTAAACCATTCTTTTTATCTCTCTTAAGACGTTATACCTAACTTCCCATAAAGCTAGTATAACTCTTATGTTTTCAAACCAAGTATTACTCTTCTTTCAAAAAGGTTTCTTAATCTTTTGAAATACTTCAAGATTCTTCCTATTCAGGCTTAAGTCAAAAGACATTGCCGTAACACTACATTCAGTTAACACACGTACGTCTACCGTACTATATATATATTCCTTTTAAAATATTTCAAGGTTCTTATTATTCAGGCTTAAGTCAAAAGACATTGCCGTACAACTATATTCAGTTAGCACACGTACGTCTACCATATTATATATACATATTATTCAGGCTTAAGTCAAAAGACATTGCCACACGTACGTCTACCGTACTATATGTATTCTTTTTAAAATACTTCATGCTCAAGAGTATAGGAAGAATCACATACCTCGCGACGATTACCGACTATAAGTAAAACGCTCCACGGCTATAACCCGGCTAGCCTTGTCCACCTTCCAAGTAGTATATGCTACTCGCAGCACATTCAACCAATAAAGGTTATCATCTCATCAGAATACAAATTCTATGTAAGTGCAGTTTAATCTTCTACTTATATATTCTTACGATGTGATTTCAATTCAAGTCTTTACTGTAATATCCTTCTATTACAGTTCAATTCTCTTCTATGAATCTTATATTCATTTCTATACAACTACAGTATGAAATTCCCAATTACACTAGAAGGATAGGATTATTTACCTCGATGAGCCAAAAAATTATCCAAGTTTAAAGTCGATCCTGAGCAAGGTTAAGCTCCTACTCCGAGTGCTCCAATTCGCTCCAAACAACCCTTAGAAGTTCTACGCAACTTCTATTTAACACTTCAACCGACTATGAAGGTTTTCCTTAGGGTTTCGTTTTGTGGCTAAAGGAAGTATAATAGTATTTTTCCGGGCTTTTCGTATAGAGGTAACCTTGGGAATACTACATGGTATTTGGGCCAAGGTATTTGGGCATTATAACAATACTAGGAGAGTATTTCTATACCACAAAAAAGGGGTATTATACGAAAACAACTAGGCTAGGGGGGTACCCCTCGGCTTAGACACTACAGCTGAGGGGACCTCTAAAGCTTCTCACAAGGAGGGGTGTGGGACGAACACAACTCACAAAAGGGGAGGATTTCAAGACTTGGAAATGATTTTAGGATGAAGAAGTTCATCACTTGGGGTATTTATAGGTCAAGAAATGGCCAACCAATGGCCAAGATCCATCCAGTGTAAGGCAAGTGTAGGGCTAGATTTAAGCCACGTGTGCACCTTATCCATCTACCACACCAACTTGCACAAAATATCCTACCAACTCCAAGGCCCCATTTCGTCCACTTTGCCGTCCTAAGCTTCCAATGTGAGGTGACACATGTCACCCTCCCGTTGGTCCAAAATGTTTCGCCTCTGAAAAATCCGCAAAAATTAGAAATGACATAGCCTAATTTTCCCTTCGCAGTCTAGTAAAACGTTTCGTCGAAAAACGATTCTTTTCGGCACTTGTGTACAAATTCGCCACTTTGCCTACTTTAAGGCTCAAACTTCTCTACGTACGTCCTTACGTACATACTCTGGAAATACGGTGTATAACACCTATAATGGTCACAACATGACTATCAACTTCTAGTCTCTAACGTAGAATAATACTAAGTATACGGTCTCTAATTCTACGGAAAATTGGGCAGCACTTCCTTTGTTTCTACTCACTTTGCCACCTTTTTCAAGGCCGAATACAATAACCAACACGCCACATTTAAGGCTCCAAACAACAACCAAACAAAGGGGATTACACGCCTTACAATACGTGTAAAATTCCGCCCCACAATTCATACAAAGTAGTTCCATAATTAAAGCCATTCTCGGCCAACTTACAACCAACAACACTAAGTCTTTTCCAATCCTTTTCCAAATTCCAAGTTCTTAGGTCAACATGTTATTTAGTCATAGACAACTTCAACAACTACAATTTCCTTCTTTATACAACATGCGACGACTTAACTAATAATCAACTTGAAATGTAATCTTAAAGCTAAACATGCTAGATTTCGGATTAGGGTTCCAATAGTCAAAATACTTATCGAACTTCATACTATATAACTCATGCTTGCTAATAACCATAGCTACAATGATAAGTAAACCTTAATTGCTAAAACGACAAGAATATACCTTTATAAGCCCTTAAAATTTCCAAGATTCCAAAGTCGCGCCTTAGAAATTCTTAGCTCCTTTTCTTAGGTTTCAATCCGCTCCAAGCACTCCTTAGAGGCCTATTAAGAACCCATCTTCAAGTTCCAACTTCAAAGTTGAAGAACTCCCTTAGTTTCCGCCTTGCGACTAACGTAAAAATGCGTTTTTTCCGAAATCTTTCTATTGAGATAACCTTACAATACCCTTGGGGACATTGGGTTAATGTCTTGTGGCTAACGGATCAAAACTACAAAATTTTCTCTTCCTAAAGTGGCCTTGGCCGAGAGCAACTATAGAGGAACAAGATGTTCTCTAATTTTTCTAAGTGTAAATGAGCTAGTCTTGCACTAGTAGTAACCTTATAAAACACAATGGAGGGTTTAGATGTCCACAAATGTGAGGTTAGGATGGGTTTCACTTGGATCAAGCCTAGGTGGACAAGTTGACTTGTCAACAATATCAAGCTTTGGAAGACTTATCTTCTACCATGGTCAATGACCATTTTGCCCTTACACAATTTTCGTCCAACATCATGGAGGGGGTGTCACGTGTCGCCCTCTCATTCGTCCATAAAATTCCGTAACCCTCGTGGGCCCCACAAAAATGTAAAATTCCTCGGGTGGGCCCCACGTGACCAAATCCGTAAAAATAAATTTCCATAAGGTTAAAAGTTTCATACTCTTCAAATAATGCATTTGGAGAATCCAATTCTCAACAACGAACATTTTTCCTTTCCGACGTTCGGAAGATTTTCCGTCGGAAAAACAATTCTTCCTTTCGTACTAATTTCCAAGTCTTGTTTCCTTACGTACATTCTCTTATACATGTCCTGGACTTACGGGGTGTAACATTCTTCCCCCCTTAGAAACATTCGTCCCCGAATGTTCTTAGTCGGTTGTCA